>JAGFBZ010000080.1:0-1252500 GCA_018398805.1 Hirundichthys speculiger | reverse complement strand
ATGCAGGTTCAAGACAGCTCTCCACTGTTAGCTGTTATATTAAAACTGGTCAAGTTCAAAATAAAAGTAAAAAAAAAAAAACTAACTTAGTTCTGATTATTAACAGGAGGCTGGTGGTTTGAGAGTGAATACTGTAACTCCATAACTCGCTGATGGATGCTACTCTTACAAGTTTGTAGACAACACTGCAACTCACAACAGGAGAGCCTAATTTAATGATACAAGATGTGTAAATATATTCCATTTTAATGCAACTTTTCTCATGTTTGAATATATCCATACTGTCTCTTTTGGTGGCAACAAACCTTTGTTATAAATGATTCAAGTGAGGCACTTACAAAAATATTTTACTGTTTTCAGCTTTTCACACTGACAACTGTATCTAGAATTAATTCAGAAATCTGACGGCTGTGGGAGCAGATGTGTCACCATGTTTTAGTTTGTTCAGTGATGTCCTTTAGATCTTCTAGTCTACGTGAAAAAGCAGCGCAACCATTGCAACCTTCAAACCCCTGAACCAACCAGAACAGCAAATGCATACCTTTAAAATTGCATTTCAACATATTTCTTCTTTAATGTGCAAACATTTATCTTGATGCAGGCTCACCGAAAAATAAAAAAAAATGTTTTGTATTGAAATACTGTCTCAAAGATGTGAAATTCTTCTGGTAAAGAAATTAAGCTTCAGGAAACTTCCATGTGAAGAATGCATCTTCGGGGAGACTTTTGACATAATTTATCTAACTGATAAAACTCTGACCGACATCTTTGCTGTAATGGTTTAAAATTAAATAATATTCTCACCTCTGTCATTACTTTGTCCTGACATTTCTTGACATACTTTCCATCAGCTTTCACAATGGTTTGCAAAAACCTGAGGTACTGAACATGTCTTCCATGAGTTTCAATGCAGTGGACAAAATGGTGGACCACACGGTCACTGATCTCATTACACAGCTGATAGTTGTTCATGAAGATGTGACGCATTGTCTCAGCTTCCAGTAACTGGAGAGAAAAAAAGATAGCAGTAACAATTATTTCAGAAGATAAACGTTACATAAAAAAAAACAACTTTTGGCTGACATTACTGCATGCTCTAATAGAAAGAGGATAAGAGCAGCTTGGTCGTATCAACACACCCCAGGAGTGAGGAAGAGGTTCAGTTGTTTATGTAGAAGGACTTGATTCTGAGGATTTCCTCTGCAGAAGTTCTGCAGAAATGAATGAGCCAAAGTCATGATCTCATTCATCTTCTCATCATTCTGTAGAAGAAACCAAACAAATAAAAACAGAGACAATAAGAACATCAGGCACAAAGACATCCACCAACCACATTACATAATCATTTAATTAAACCAGATCATTTGCTTGGTTTATTGTTGATTATGCTACCTGCTCATAGGGGATCTGCAGCAGGTCCAGCACCACAGTATGCGCTCCCATGTTCTTCAGCAGCCTCTGCTGCTGCACGCGGCTCTTCTTACTTGGAAAGCCCATCTTACTCAACCGCATCAGGATCTATAGATGACGCATAAATCTTTCGTAGACGCCAAGCTGTGAAAAACGCAGTCGAGAAGAAAAGACTGGAAAGATACAAGCTCACCTCTTTGACTATGTTATAGTTGTTTGCCTTGTTGCTGTCAATCTGAGGTTTATTTTCTCCATCCTGCACTGGGCTCAGAACAACCTCCTGGCAAGAGACAAACATCACAAATATTTAACATTTACTTCTACTAAATCCTCTACTCTCAAAAGAGAGAAAAGCTGTATATGTTACAGGCCTGATGAATAAGCCAGTACAATAAAAGACATTTTGGCTTGTGTGCCTTCCATCAGATAAAAGCAGTCATTTTTTGGGCTTGTCTAAATGTTTCTGTAATTTCACAGAAATATCAGTGAGTGACACCTGCTGATGTCCTGTTTGTTGCTTGCTGACTGTGTGACAGAGGCTGGCTTCTTATGTGCATACATAGCAAATAAACTGATTTGTGACCTGAAGGGGTCACTGGAGACACGGTGGGATGCATTTTAATGGCCTTTACTTCCCAGAATGCATGATAAAGCCATAGCTTTATGTAGAAATGTAAATGTGAAACTTTACTTTTAAATGCTAGATCCCACAGACCAACTTCTGTCATAAAGCAAGATATCTTAATAGTACATACAGCAATGAACAAATGTGATGGCACACCTGAAGATTAGATTTTTTCATTGCATCGTGGTTCTTTTTGGGAAGCCATGTTGACAATTGAAAAAAAATTGAGCATAAAGGAAAAAAGAAATATTGAGGGAAAAAAAAAACAAACAAACAATTCTGCGGCACAATGCCAACTGTTAGACATAGAGGGGCTTGGAGATACTCTGGGGCCGCTCTGCTGCATCTGGCACATGAGGTCTTGAATCTGTGTAGCGCACAATGAAGTTGCAAGACTATCAGGGGAACCAGTCGTGAAACACAATGCCCACCTCTGTTAGCTCAGCCTCAATGGCAGGTCATTTGTTCTCCAACATGATAATGAGTACACAGCTATTAGAGCTATTGAAAAATACTGAACTATTCTTAAATCGCCCTCTATGTGATAAATTTAATGTGACTGAACATCTATTACAAGATCTGAAAAGTGTGGAGAAGGAACCTCTCAAAACTGACATAGCTACAGTTGCGGTTTGCCCAGAAAAAGTGGGTCAAAAATCCTTTCGGTAGCTGTAGAAACCTTGCTGAGAGCCACTAAGATCACTTACTGGCAGTCATTGATGCTGAAGCATGAGCAACAAAATATCAAGGCTACCATCTTTAGTCTATGCTATTTTCATTTGTTGTATCAAACAAGTTGTCCTATTTCAAACCAACTACTTGAGGCAGAAAGCTGATGTCCCTGACTCTGATTCAGTCAGAGGTTTCTTCTGGTAAAAAGGGTGTTTTAGTAGTAGGCTAAACTGTTTGGGTTAGAAGTGCCATATTCAACCATTTAAGCACACTGAGATGATATAGGCTCAAGGCTAAACTGGAACCAAAGGGTCAGTGGGAGGCTGTGTGGTTAAATATCAGTGCACCACCTCCATGTTTGGTTCTTTGCCCTGCCTCACTCCCAGGTCTTCACTGTTGTAGACTCCACTCTTTTCCACCCACAGCTCAGACTTCTCCACAGTCAGACGCAGCTGGTCCAGGTCTGTCTTGATCTGCTTGTAGTTCTCTACATCTTGCTCTGACACAAGGAGTTGGACCTGAAACACACACACGCACACACACACCAAGAATGAGCAGGTAGATGTAAACTGTATGTGTAAGAAAATCTTTGCCATAAGTCTCTCTGCAGCACAATGGAAAGTCAGCATGTTGTTAAAATGAGAACTAGGGCAGTTTTTTGTTCCAGCTGAGAAATCTCTTAGCAGGGGATTTCAGGAAATCTGCTGTGTTCTTCCCTGTTCAACCAGGACAACAAATACTACACTTGGGAATAGCCTAAAGACACTATCAGCTCGTGTGTTGTACCTGTTTGAAGGCCTGCAACACCTCGGCTCTCTGACTGAAGTGTTTAAAGATGAGCTGCAGTGATCCGGACACCAGTGGTGGGTAATCTTGCATAATGAGATGGATGAGAACCCGCAAAAACGTCCGACCACCCTCATTGTCCAGTTCTACAGCACTTAACTCGGAGCTTTTTATTTAAAAAACAAAACAAAACATAGAAGTTTTCATCTTATTTTGTGTGAATGTTTGTGCATTAAAACACCGTGAGTCAATTAAAAAGGCACATCTTCACCTACCTTCCTGCAAACATACTTTCTGCTTTGGCTGCAATCTCGTCTATGTCTGGTTCACAGGCTAAAGACAAAATGAAAAAAAAAACAAAGAAACATACAAACATGTCATTAACAATAAACATCATATAAAATAAACAAAAATCTTCTGAAATCATATAAGAGAGGAAAGTCTCACATGTTACTAGAGGCATGTCGGTCAAAGAGACAGAGTTGTCAGCTATGACCTTCTCTCCAAACTCTTTCTTGTAAATGGCCAATAAGTAGGTGATCCTGTAGTCCAACGTCACGCTCAGGATGAACTGCCATAGGCAAAAATAAATAAATTGATTACTGAATTTAAATAGGTAAAAATGAATGCAGGAGAAATGGCACTTACTTGAAGGATCTCAATTATCTTCAGCTTAGTGTCCATCACCATGACGTCCTCATTGTCCGGCAGAAAGTGTCCTTTTCCATAGCGCAGACTGGAAGGAGTGTCAGGAAGGTTGTGGGGCACACCTCGACTCATCACCATCTGAGTCATCATTTCTCCAACACCGTGAATCGTTCGCAGGACATTGTTACCTGAAGAAGTTCATCATTTATATCAGTTTAAAGGATATGAAGATTTGACAGTATGTGTCAGAGAAGCTAAATCAAAAAGAAAATGAAATGCTTGGCAGCACAGAATGCTTTTCAGACTAGCTGAAAGAACTTTTTCCACACTGAACTTTAAGTATGTGTAATATGCTCATTATTTTTAACAACTGTCTCATTATATATACCCAATATATATATATATATAATATAAATAAAAAAAAATATAATAAAAAATAAAAAAAAAAAACATTAAAAAAAAAAATTTTCCCCCTCCAAATCACAAGATCTATAGAGGCCGACGGGGTCTACCACACCAGACAGGACCCCAGATGCAGGATGTGCAAAGAGGCCCCTAAAACAGTACAGCACATCATAGCTGGATGTGTATACTGGCAGGTAGAGCATACAAGGAACGGATGACCAGGTATAATAAACAGGAACATCTGTGCTGAGTATGGAGTGGAGGTCCCAGGGTCAAGATGGGAGACACCTCCAAAGGTGACTGAGAACAAGCGGATCAAGATCTTGTGGGGCTTCCAGATCCAAACTGACAAACTGTTGATGGCTAATCAGCCTGACATTGTGGTGGTGGATGAACATCAGAGGACAGCAGTGGTGGTGGATGTGGCCATCCTGAGCAACATCAGGAAGAAGGAACACAAGAAGCTCAAGAAATAGCAAGGTCTGAAAAAATGTGGGGTGTGAAGGCAACAGTGGTGTCAATAGTGATTAGGGCACTGGGAGTTGTAACCCCCAAACTGGAGTGGTGGCTCCAGCAGATACCAGGAACAACCTCTGAGACCTCTGTCCAGAAGAGCCCACTGCTGGGAACCCTCAGGCTCCCAAGACCTCTGGTAGAGGATCCAAGCTTGAAAGAGACAACACCACCCAGGCGGGTAAGGGGAAGGTAGGGGTATGCATTTTAATGTTGCAGCAGATGCTAGTTTTCTTGTGTGTGAGTGTGTGAGTGTGTGGGTGTGCGCGTGTGTGTGTGATGTGAGTGAGTGAGACCTGTGTCCTTCACCAGCACTCTTTGACAGTCTAACATATTTTATTAAAACCTGAAACCCTGGGTCTGTCAGAGAGAACTAAAATCACTGAGAGTGAAACATGAAAGGACATGACACAAGACAGTGATGGTGTGGTGTGTGCAGCATGGTGAAACAGATATATACCAACAAAGTACACAGATAAACGGAAAAGGAGAGGAATTATACTTAGTTATACAATTAATGTGTTTGTGTGTGGTCCGCATATGTGATGTGTGTAGATCTGTAAGCACTTTAGAGTGTCTGTGCCTGGGTCTAGGGGAGGGAGATAATGATAATTATTAATAGATAATATAAAACAGATGCATACATATACCTGTGCATGTCATATACACACCTATACATGTACCTTATGATTGATATGGATGTGAATATATAATATGAAAATAGATACATACATACACACACCATACACACAACTGCACACCCATTTATGCATATACATACAGATATGTGTATATGCAAATACAAATTAGAGCTGCACAAAACAAAAGAATAATATAAAAACAAATTAAATAAAAATCAAGCCTTGAATCTGGTTATGATTGCTATATTGGCAGTGACAAAGTTACAGGTACATTCAGTATTGTGGTGATTATGAATTACAGATGAATATTGTGCAGTTCTCAATAAAGACAAGCAAGCATATAAACACCTATCTGTGACTACATATACTTTTATATCAAATTTTAAGATCTATCCGAATGATATAATGTAAGGTTTATACAATATCACAGTTCATGGTTAACATACCAATATTGATGTTTATACACACACGTAGATAAACATACATACACACACACACACCTATAAACATATGCACACATACACACACGTATACATAATCCATATATACTGTATACACATACACATGTGTATACATACATATGTATTCATACAAACAATAATAAAAGTAATAACAAAAACTATGGTAATTACACCAGGTTGCCCCCCCCACCCCCAATGGGCATGTCAATGTCGGACGCGTCCCCACTACAACAGAGGAGACAAGCCCCACAGGTGCCTACGGTGCCAGGGGCACCACCACCAACAGGAGGCCCTGGGAAAAACTCAGCAGACAAGGACCACAACAAGGCTGCCCCACCCCCCTGGCCACCGCATCCACCACAAGAGCGTTGCCAAGATCAACCAACCCAGCAAACCACCAACCCACGCAGCCCGGCTCCTGTAATATGGGGGGACCGGAGCCACATTAGAAGGGTCAGAGGGCCACAGCCTCCCGCTCACCACCTGCACATCACATTACACAATGGCAGCGACGAACAAGAAGGCACAGCCTGCACCAAAAGGCAAACCCTCCCTGCAACAAGGCCCCCCAGGATCCACACCGGGTACCAGCATGTCCCCAGCCCCAGACCAGGACTCAGGACGACCCCAAGGAAAGGCACCGGGCAGAGAGATGAGCCCACCCATTGACAACCGGACACACCCCAGGTGGATGAGAACACCCCACAACTGCCCCGATGGTGCCCCCAAGCACGCGTCAGCCAAGAGGACCAGGGAGGTGGGAGCGCCAGCCACAATCCCAACGCTCAGGGCCCACCCTGGGCCCCAGCCACCCGAGACCCCCTGCACCACAGGCACCAATTCACACCCACGACCCAGAACCAAGGAGGGCAGTGGAGTTTAAAGGTCTGTGTATAGTTAAAAATGGGAATGGGAAAACAAAAAGAAAATACATCAAAAATAGAAATGACTTCACTTATCATAATCACAGATCCACGGATTGTTTGTGGGACAATATATGTTATGAATTTCAGGATTTAGTAACTTTTTTCCAGATTCTGTCAAAATTGTCAGATTTAGTGAAGCAGATAATTGTCCCCAAAACTGCTATAAAGTCAATTAATATATTTTTCCAGAGAGTGATATTCACAGTTTTTAGTTTTCAGTTCATGAGAATTGTTTTCTCGGTGATGAATAGGGCAATGATTTGTTCTTTTTAATTTCTATTCCCCACTTCTGCATTCACATTCCCCACGTACGAACTAAACAGAAGTTGGTGCGCCACTACTCTTCACCTGGCTAAAAATGAATCAGTTGACAATAACTGTATCCATTTTACACAATGAAATGCAAAATGAGGCACAAAAAATGCTCTTTCACTTAGTAACCTCACTGACCGGCCTCTGGACTCTTGCTGAGCTTGTTCATGAAGGTGAGTGGGTGCTGGACAATATCCAGGATGGCCAGCAGGGTGCGTGTGAGACGCAGCAGCTCGCTAAAGCTGTAGAAACCAAAGTAGACCAGGTGTCGAGCCAGATTCACCACCTAAAAAGGAACAAAGCACACATTTCATCATTTAAAAAAGAAAAAAAAAAAAACAGTCTAGCGCTATCACCGTCTTCTTATTTAACACAATTGCGCTCACACTTGTTAAAAAAATTTTTTCATCAACACCTATGTTTCAGGCTTTCCAGCCAAATAAAAATGCAAAGACGTAAATAACGTCAAAAAATGACTGAGCTGCAGCAGCTGTTTAGGTTCATTATTTGGTAAATTTGTTTGATTAGTGGATCCATTGATACATATTTTTCCATATTACTGGTAATAGAAAAACATTTAAAAAAAAATACAGTTTATATTACCTCTAGTGTGAGTTCATTCTTATCTTTATCCCCAAATGGAAAAGGCTGGCTGACCACATCTTTAAGATATTCTTCTACAAACTCCATGGTGGGAGCAAACTTTCTCTTCATCTCCTCTCTTGAGCTGTCAGTTGACTCGTACTCAAACCTGTGAAATCAATCAAAATCCACATGTGGCGACTCACAAAAACTACGAGCACATAAAGTGTCATTTTACGAGACGATGCTCACTCATGGATGGTGATCTTGGAGGGGATCTCGGTCCAGAGCCGGGCGTAGCGCACGGGAACCACAGACTCTTGCGGGTCACGGTCCACATGCATGTGCAGCATGAGGCGACAGAAGGAGGCTCGGAGGTTAAAGGGCAGGCAGTCATCAAACATGCAGCGCAGGATCAGATCTACAGGCAGCTGACTGGAGATCTGGTTGATGGCTAGGTACTGACGGTCAAGACACATTTTAGCGAACAAATTCAGCTGATACCTGCAGAAGAGATCAGAAACGTGGAAAGAAAAGAAGAGAAAAAAGTGGGACATATTGGCTCTGGTTTGTTTATTTCAGCTATTTTTGTGTCACTGAGGAATTAAGGAGTAAGCCCATTGGCCATGGTGAAACTGAAAGTGTCACAATCACCTGTAGTAAGTAATGATATCTGCATCCATCTTGTGGTTGCCCTTAGCGTCCTGAGCCAGGTGGCGGATGGATTTGCCATGGGGCTCCTTGTGACTGTCAATCCAGTAGAGCCAGACCTCCTCCTCCTCCACCTCCTCCTGCAGCAGAGAGGTCTCCAGGGTGTTGTCCGTGTTAGAGATTAGTCTAATGCAGAAGTAGTTGGAGGGAGAGAGACGTATAAGCCATAAAGCAGTTTCTTCCAAAGAAAAAAAAAAAAAGAAAACACCCTTGAGTTTGTGATGGAGAGCTGCAGCAACTGCTAAAAATATCATTTTAATGAGAGGCAGATAAACTTAAAAAAAAAAATCTACATCTTTAAACACCTTTTTAAAAAAAAAATATAAGTATGGAAGTATGACAAGATGTTTAAAATACAGCCCGGGTTGTGACTCACTTTGTCTGGATGAGGATGTCTGCGTTGCTGGGGTTCAGCATAAATTTACAGATAAGCTCCTGTGTGACAGGGATGGCGGTTTTGTTGGACACACACAGATCAGACAGATAATCCAGGAATCTGACAGAACAGACCAGTCATCAGTTAATAATGTTTAAAACACCAGATTCCAACAATGTGTATATATGTGTACTCCTGACTTGTCTTGTACAGGATGCACGTGTTTATTAAAGGGTTATCCGAGAGGAGCACACGTCTGACCTGGGTTCTCTGTTGCGCTTCAGTAGGTTGACAAAAGTTTCAATCTCCTTGGCAGTGATGTGTTTTTCCAACAGCTTGCGGTTGTTGTGCAGCAGGGCGGTGATCGTGTCTTCAGCCAGGATCTCATACCCAATCTGAGACTGCATAATTGAGAACTTTTTGGCTATGTATTCCTACATGGAAGAAGCAAGAACAAAAAAAAACACAAACAAACATGTTCATCGTCATTTCTGGTACACATCATGTTGAAGTTGGAGGAAAATGGAACAGAAAAAGAAAAAAAAAACCCATACATTTCAGGGTGTCCCATCACACAGCTTCTTAGCCACCTCAATTTATTTTAAATATGTGCGACTGTCAGCAGCTACAACTTGGTACATTTTTGTCAAAAGGACGGAGCCAATTAATTTACGGAATATTATCTAAAATGTCAAAAACTATAACAAAACATGCTTAAGACTTATCAAAGCTCAATTGATTGATTTAAAATGTTGGAAACAAACAGTCTCTGGCATCTTAAAAATCCAGTTTCTAGCCAGGAGTGATGATGTTCAGACTCAAACTCTCTCTCTGGTTAAAGCAGTTTTAGATTAGCTAGTTAGCATCAGCAACTGGCTGGAACTGATCAGGTTGTTGCAGAAAATGTCACGATCACAATTAATTGAATAAGTTCCTTAAAACCTGTAGTTCATGGAGAAATAAATGCCCTATTTAATGTATACTTGTCAATGACTGGGCACTACTTGATGAAAGCCACCTTTATCCTAAACTACCTCACATTTCTATTGATAGATGTAATGAGCCTAATTTTGTACTAGTGTTTTTAATTACATAAAGGCTCATGCCATACCTGGTTCTTGCGATAGTCCTGTTGGGAGTGTCGTAACACCCTATAGCAGAGCCTCAGCATATACTTGAAGTGAGCATAGCGTTGGTCTCCCAAATCCTCGAGCCTTAGCATTGGACCGTCACCATTATCTGAAAATGGAGCCTTCAAAATGCCAAATATCTGCAGGAACAAAATCCCATAAGCACTGTTAAGGACCTCCTTGGGTATCTCTGGACTACAGCAGTAAAATAAATAAATAAATAAACTGAATTAATGAATCTATTTCTTGAGCCAAACCTGTAGTTTCTGGAAAATACAACAGTAATCAGATGTATAATACAGGGTTTTCGCTTGTGCTGACCTGGGCAAGGATGTTCTGCTCCCTCATGAGTTTCTGCCTCTCCCGATTGGGCGTGGAGGTGACCACGGACAGAACGTCCTGTCCATTGTTTGGAACCACACACACAAAGAAAACCAGGTCCTCCAGAAGCTTTGTCACAAACCTGGCAGCAAAATGTGACTTGAAATTCTAAAGCACACACACAATACCTGGGGACATGATTTATCATCTGAAGCCTCTGTACCTCCTCTCATTCTGAGCAATGTTGCCGTACTGAAGCTTCTGCACGGTCGACTCCAAGACCTTGCTTGCATCATTAGCAAAGTCCAAATCTCTGACCTCCGACAGGGGAACAGATACAATGGCAAAAGCCTCTTTGTCCTCCTTAGTGGGACAGGTGCCAATCTGATGTGACAAACCACAAAAATATCAAAAGCGTATCACCGTATGTTTAACTGTGCGTGTGTGTGTGCATGCAGCCTTATGGTGCACACCTTGAGCATAACCGGACGCTCCTCCTCCGCATCAATGGGGACATTGGTGCTGGTCACCCAGGTGTTGGTGCACAGGTGTCTGAGTCTCACATAGGAGTTTCTGAGAAAGGATGGAATAAATTATTTACAGCAGATATGGCTTGATATTGACCTGATCTTGCTTTTACAACCACGGGAACATGACTTTAGGGATGGCTGAATCAAAAAGTCGCACTGTCTGCTACACCATGAAAATCTGCCCTAAAGGACAAAACCGACTAAATCTAAATGGCTTTGATGAGTTCCTGACAACTCCTTTGGGTCCACTTATGATTCTGCCAACTGATCCGAGGACTGCAATTAAATTTAGTTATAGCAAACTTAACACATTGTTATGTAAAAATTACTAATAGTGCATATTAAGTTTACCAATAATCGATTAGGGGTCTAGTGATGCAGCTTCATAATACTTAAAGCACTTGACAACCAGACAGAGGGTGCAAGTGTAGATTTAATCTCCATTTTGTGTACAAGCAGGGATGGTTAGGTAACTCACAGACAGCATGGACAGCCGTTGTCAGTACAAGACAATGAGCAGAGGAAATGCAGTCATTTTTCAACGCTGTTTATCAATATGTTGAGCCTTGAGCTAAATTCTTCCGACAGCTACGTGTCTCAAAAGTGATAGGTGACACCTGAGCAATATCCCACATTGGATTAGATATTCCACATTCGAGAAACAGGCCATGCTGATCTGACCCTATTTTTTAATACAACACCCATGCTTGACTTGTAACAGCTTGTTTGGGTTATTAAACAGCAAAAGTGTCATTTAATTTGTTTTTTTAATAACAACTAACTTAAAGAAGACTCAGAAAAGGAGTTGGTTTCAAGTCAAAATAGGTGTCATTGTTCTACACTAATGGTGGAATTTCTGGCAAGTTATAAACTGAAAATGCCCTGACTAGATAAAAACTGCAGCAGATGTTATCTATTTGTGAGAAACTGACCTGGGCACAAGACAGTCAGCACGCTGCAGGGTGGTGGCATCCAACTCAAACAGAGAGGCAATGTCGTTCCCATGGGAAACAGAAACCAGGGTGAAAGCAATCTTCTCTGCTGCTTGATGTTTCCTCTTGGAGTACACAGCATCTGTCTCATTCTGCAGTACAAACAGAGTGGAAGTGGAAATTGGAAAGCTTATATGGCACCAACAGATGAGCATATTATTCATATTTACAAAGTTGATCTTCTTTTTCAAACAAACTGCACAAAATGTCACGCTAAAAGCACATTCAGGCTGCAATGAGCACAGAAATCTTGACTGCTTGGTCGCATAAGTCTTATTATATGGACTTGGACAGGCCACAACTATTAAATAAAGGCTAATTTTGATTTTAACATATTCTGTAAATTACCTTCCTGAGCTAAATATCTTATTTGTTTTCTTGTCTCAGATTTGGCTTAGAAGTTTCTCCACAGAGGAGTTCTTGGTTCACTCAGCAAGGCGTCCAGGTCACGACTGCAGCCCAAATCATCACCATTCAAGCACCATTCAAGCAATGAACAAAGCTCCACAGGTGGCAAGATACGTGTGTGCTGATATTCTGCTTCCCTGCTTGGTCTCCACCAAACCAAAGTTATGGCACTGAAGCAAACATCTTTGTTCTTATCTGTTCGAAACACATTGTTTGAGAAGTCTTGTGATTTGTTTAGATGCAGCTTTGATAACAGAGTTTTTTTTTTTTTTAGGTAACAATTCTTAAGAAAAGAAAAAAAAGCCACATCTCTGCAACTTTTTTCTAAAATTACTTTTATCAACTTCAACATTTAACATCTTGAGTCAGAATGAAGGTTTTGGGTTTTGTTGTAATTTGCCTTATAATTCTTCCCAGATTGATGGCAGCAACAACAACAACAACAACAACTTTTCTAAGATCATTGCTGGCGTCTTTCCTCCCTGGCTTCATCACGCACACCTGACTGCTCCAGACTAGCCAAGTGCCTGAAGCTCTTTTTGGCTGAGCTGATCACACAATAACACTATTTTCCCTCTCTCAAAACCATCCGACAAATAACGTGTTTCATTGACATTAAATCAAATCATTCTAAATTAATTCTTATTTCTAATAATAGTATGCACAAAACAGAAGGTGAAGTCTCTTTGGTTCACATTGTTGATGCAAGCATAAATATTTGATAAAGCTTATGGGATTAGATAGAGTAGTGTTAAACCCACTTCACAGATTGTTTGTCTGTTCAGTTATTGATTAATTGACAGTTTAGCACTGAGGGAAAAGCTTAAAACGACTTCTCTCTCCATGCAAAATCAGCACTCAAACAACTCAGGCCCCAATTTAAATGGCAGCATCACATTTGATGTAAATGATGTGCATCTTACTCAGCTACAACTGGCTGAACAATAAATCTACCTGATGCAAACAATGACATGGACATGCCTAGTATGAGGGTGCTTCATTTTATAATGCTTAAATTCTGAGGAACAGACTGATGCGAAGCCACACTACCATCAAGACTTCTTTCACTAATGATGTATGAAATTACACAGATGTGTAGCCACATCTTTTCAGTGCTTTTTGTTAGAATCTGCAGCTGCATAAACTGCTGCAGTGGGCACATGCAGCTTGTAACAGAGAGGGTTAATTTCTCCTACTGCTCCCTGCATGCCAATGGGAAGCTCCCCAGAGCCTCCTTCACGCCTCAGCTTCTCTATCCTCCCACTGCCCTCTCCTCCCTCCGCTGGTGAGTCACCCCACCAGCTTAGCACAGGCGAGCGGAGCTGAGCAGACAGCACGTCTGCCTCCCCTCCATCCCCTCTTGCAGGGCACCCCCACACCCAGACGTTATGTAAGGAGCCCCCTGTGTGTCGAAAATTCAGCGTGCGCATGGCAAACTGTGTGAGGCTCAGAGAGTTTTTGTGTGTTTGCGTGTGTCTGTTTCTCGCCTTGCCAGAATACAAATGTGCCAGACAGCTACAAGCTGAAAGAAACATCTTGATATAGATTCAAAGTTTGGCAGAGTTTGTATCCGTGTGTCTAGAGAAGTCAGTTGAGCGCTCATAGAGAATTAAACTATTGAGGTTACATAACCAGAGGTTGAGGGCCAGAATTTTGAACTATTGAGCTGTTCTTTCCACAAAACCCTAATGATTACATAATTTTCTATATTGCCCATTGATTTAACAACACTAATTAAATTCAATAAAGAATTAGAATACTATTTAAAATTAGACATCATTAGTTTTGATGACGCCTTCAATTATAATCACGAATCAATGAGTAACAGCATGAAGAATTTATCAGTAATATGAAGTGTGCTACCCCAGTTTGAGGTCAGCATTTTGAAAAATATGCTTGTTTGACAAACTCACCTCTCCTTTGGACTCCACTGTGTTGTCTTTAAATTCAGGATTGACCTACAGAGAAATGAAGCAGTCGATGGCTTCAGATCCAGATATCTCTGATGACAGTCCTGCTGCTATGATTACCAAACCACTCAACAGCAAAGAATGGCTGACAGAAGGCATAACAATGGGGATACTGCCACCTACAGCACATTATCTAAAACCCCCCTTTAGCTCTGCTTACTCTGGATGTGAAGAGTAGAGGCTCTGAACTTAAAAAGAGAACCGTTCAGATAAACAGACAACAACACGAAGTAACACAAGGCGGCAGTGACGCTCACCTCAGCTGCAAGGTAATTCCCAGTGGCCAGGTGTTTGAAGCGAAAGAGGCTGTTCCACTGGCCGGCTCCGCCCCTGCAGGGGTCGTAGTGCACAACCTGTTATGATGACACAAAACAGGCATCATACACATAAAAGCTTCATTTTCCATCCAGTCTTCATAATGTTTTTTTTGTTTGTTTTTTGTAAAGTCAGTCCCTCCCACTAATGAGTAATGTTTTAGGTCGAATAACAACAAGTATATTTGGTTTTTCATTTGACTCAATGGACGGAAATAGCAGGTTTAGAAAGCTGTCAGATATCATGGTTGGTGGCATTCATGGATAATTACATTACAGTCAGAGCAAAAAAAAAAAATGCTGATTTACAAGCACACCAACATTAGTTTGACTGAAAGTATCAGTCAGTAACTGATATTGCAACTTAAGTGCATTCTGGCAACAACAGTAGAGCAAAAACAGGAACTTCAAATTTGTGCATGCTGATAACGGGGAACGTGCAGTGCAACAGATGTTATTACAAAGAACTAAATGTTGCAGAGAAATAATTTGTGAGAATTTAAAGGGGAAATTATGGCCCAGATAAACTTTCATCTCTGTTTGTTTCTGTGCAGCACTTTGGTCAACAGCTACTCTTTTTAAATGTCGTCCATTAATAAACTGGCCTGATTAATTTCAAGAAGGAAAATGACTTCATTATGACACAACTGTACTCTAACTGTACGTGTATGTGAACTTATCAAACTGACTTGAGAACACTCCAGGATTCAACAACTTTTCTGATAAGTGGCCTGTTGCTAAATTGGACAAAGTATTTTCTAGTTCTGCTCATTTTTTTATGATGTTGTGTTTCCTGTTTTGTTGTTATGCTCTGAGAAATGGTATAAATTGTTTTTTTTTATGGGTTAGCGTGACTTCTGACAGACCTTTTAGTCACCAGGGTTTAAAGATCTTATGGCTAAATAAGGCTCCTCAGCCTGACATAACTAAGGAGTAAGTCACTGAGACCTCCTCAGAAAGAGCAGGGGTTGCCGAGGATCATCCTCATTATTGGGTCACCGTTTTACAAAAGTACAGTGATGCCTACAGTAGCTGCTTGAAATTCATTCATCCATGTGCCCATCTCTGGATAAGGCCCCTAAACCTGATGAATGAACATGCCTTTTTTTTTTTATAGAAAGACATCTTTATTTTAGTGAAATGCAACTATTATTATGCACTCCAAATTATAAAGGGAAACTGCTTAGTCTGGTCCATGCTTTACCTCGACCTCCCAGAGAGCCTTAGAGCTGGTGGCTGAAGTAGCAGACTGTCGCAGTGTGGTCCTGAGAAAGACGTGCTGCCGTTTCATGTACGCATCACAAGTCAGGAACTTCTCTTGCTCAGCATGAAACAGCCTCACCACATCTCCCTGATAGAGGACAACATGTCACATTGCTTTGAAAACATACACATTTTTGTGGTTTTGGTCAAACCATGAACAGCTCAAGTTTAATAAGTATGAAACAACACACCCCCTTCAAGACATCTTCTCTGTAGTCGCTAAACTTCATGAACAAAGTGACTTTCCAACTGGTGTTACAGTTGACTGCATTCACCTGCAGAATGAAGCAGAAACTGGGGATAAATAAAACTATAATTTACTTCACAACAGCAAAAACAATAGTAATGAATGAGTCCCACCTCTTTGCAGCCAGGGTTATCCAACAGCTCGATGTTACTGGCATGAAGGGGCTGTCCAGCATTCACTGGCATCAGGACCACCTTGTCTCCAACGACCACCTTAAAGCCAATTTGAAAAAAATCAGTCAAACAGCAGGAGACACAATCTTGCAAACCTCCAGCAAATTTCAAATGGATGAAAGGGACAAAAAGAGTACATCCATGCAGAGTTCAGCAAAAGTCGTCCTTATTTATTTATTTATCTATTTATTTATTTTTCCTCAAGGGTGTGATCACAACATGCTAGACTTCAATGAGAGAGTGACTGAGATGTTCACAGCAAACAGGCTTGTTCATACCACGGTCAGGGGATATGAAAATAACATCCAAAGATATGATGACTGAAGAGAAAACTACCTGTTACTGAATTATTGGCTGCATAATGCATGCTCCCTGACTCATATAAACACATATTGTAGCAGATTCTACAAGGTCAGACGTTTCAGCACCCACACACAGGCACACTGTGGCTGCTAAAACAGGTGGTTCAAACTTTTTTCTTTTCAATGCAGTGGTGAAGGATCCAGTCACACGACAAACCCTGAACGTCTACATGCATTTAAAAGAGGTGCTGCATCCACTTTAACTTGTGGCTGGCTTTATGCAGAAACAACATGCACAATCAAGAGCAATACCTGCAATCATATGATGCTAAAGCCCATGGAGAAGAACACAAATCAGAAATGTTACTAGAACAGGACAGACACTGAGCTGCCAGTCTGCTGTAGATAGAGAGGAATGCCAGGGTTTTTTTGTACAGTTCTTCATGTCTAGAGAAAGGCAAACCAAAGCAGTGGAAAACTTACATTGTCTCCTTCACTGCGGAGCTTCCAGAAGGGCTGGATGTAAAACCAGGAGCCCTCATTCCCAGCTGGGTCCAAGGAAACCCGCATAGCATTCTTCTCCAGCAATGCAGGCAGTCGCTTATTCACCGTCAGGTATTTGTTACTTTTTATGTGCAGGAGCTGTGACAAAGACGGTTCAAGAAAAGTGCTAGGTGAAGTATTTGGGTCAACTTCCAAATGATCACAAAGAAAAGTCAAGACCATGGCACATTTGGCACTTTGATTTAAAAAAAAAAAAAAAAACTCAAACAAATAACAAAATAGTTGCCAAATAATTTTGTGGAAAAATGTCTGTTTGTATGCAGCAAGCTGCTTTAATGTGGAATGTGTTTAATGTTTATCGTATGATCATATCTTCATCTGCAGAGAATCCGTTAAATTCATTTAGATTTGTTGCAGAGCATAACTACAGTTATTCTTGAAGAGTTTGTCCACTTTTATTACCAACGACTTCATTCTGAAATGTGTGTGAAGCACCACAACCAACACTTTCTGATTCTACTAAACATTTCACTTAAATATACTTGTTTCTAAGTCACCCAAAAACATCTCACTGATTCATCTATTTTACTAAGACAGCAGCACAATCACAAATATTTTGTTGAGCAAAACATTTGCACACTACAGGTAAACAATTAATATGAGCTTTAAGTACAGATTCAATTTTCATTTGCAGATATAAAGTCTTATATGTCTTGCTGCTAGATTCTGGATGAGGCTGAAAGATTTATGTGACCATTGCAAAATATCTTCAATATCTCAAAATTAAAGCGAGAGAGTCTGCACTTGAAGCACATATTCATCAAACGACTGGCACTCGTGGAATAATGCAGGCAGGTATGATTTAGTAAAAAGCTTAAAAATGACAGAAATCATAATGCGTCTAAATATTTTCTGGCCTAACTGAAATTTCTTATTTTTCCCCTTTAATTCAATTCAATCTAATTCAATTCACAAATACTTTATTTATCCCAGGGGGTATTAATAAGAAAAATGATACCATACTCTTTTTAAAACCGGCCTGAGGTTTCAGAGGCTGAGTGGTGGTGACACAAACTTCAAAGGGCAAGGAAACAAAACAATGCCCTGTGCTGAGGTGACCTGATCCACAGAGATTTCTTCTATACCTGGATGACATTACTGTACTTGACGATTTCTCCCAGGAGCTTCTTGTTCTCACACTCATTCTGCTTCTGTTCCAGCTCGGCCGCATGCTGAGTGATGAAACAGAAAACCGTAAAGCTTCTGAGGACTCTCAGCAGAGCTCTAGATACAAACTCTAGCTAAAGAGGTTCATACCTGTAACTTTTTAAAAAGATCCCCTTGTGTGTTGTTCCCTTGTTTTCCTTGTTTTGCCTTCCAGAATTGCTTCTGGGCTGAGTATCTGTTCATGGGACATACCTTGAAGAGACAATCTGGAGAAGAAGCATTCATGCTCAGTGGAGTCAATCACTTTGAGCTGAAGGAGAATTACTGTAACTTTTTTTGTTTTGGTAACACATTGTCTTTAAGTCGTGATGAAATGTCTGTGACATGCCTTGGTAAAAACACCACAACAGTACAAACAAAAGAGCTCCCTTTTCAACCATGTCTTCACAGCTCTGTTCTTGAGCTGGTTTTAGGGAGTGCAACTTTGTGCTTCCTACTTCCAGAGTAAAGCAAGTGCAGTAAGATGGGAAGATGAGTCCAGATAAAGATGAGAAGACTTGATAATTCTACTCTGATCTACATCTGTGATGTCACTGTACTCTGCAAATCTTAACTGTTAAATGAGCCTTATTCCTGAAGTCTTTGGAAATCTGAGATTAGATTTGAACATAAATTAAAAAAAAATAAATAAATACATTTCTCTACATGGCTGTAATTCACTAATGCAGGCAACTGTATTATCTGTTTTGTGCAAAAGTGATGTCTTGGTTTTAAACACGTTTTAAGAAATGATGGTAGGAATAAAATTTAAAGCACATTAACTAAGTAAAGGTCATTTAAAGTTTGTTGGCCCACAAACTTTGATTAATTTGTTAAAGCTGAAAAAATAGAACAAAGTTTCAGACAAAGATTATTTTCAAAATCCGCAAAATCCTGCAAACATTTGAAGCAAACGCTGTTTCAGCGGGCATATGCTCCTTCAGCAGCTGCTCATGAACTATGCAAACTTCTCACCACTTAAGATAAACATGCTATATTTTAAATGTATTGCTATCTGCTAACAGTTTACGCATACATTTCATGGACGAGGCCCAAAGAATGGGAAACTGTCAGACTGAGATCACACCAAAGTGCTGAAGCACAGCAAATGACATTTCTTTCTAAATATGTCTTTTTTTAAGTGTCTTTGTGAAATCAAACCAGTTTGACAAAGAAAACTCTACACACCTCTGAATTTCTTGGGAGGATTGGCGAGGTCTCCAGCATCGGGCTGGACCACACACCTGTCATCAACAAGCCTGCAGAAAAGAACGGAAAAAAAAGAGAGGGAAAAAGAAAACACAGATTATTGAAAAAAATTGATTGTTTGGACCTACTTTTAGGTAAATCACTCTAGTAGTAACTGCAGTGCGGCATCACCGTTAAATGCAAATGCATAAAGTAAAATTATATTTACAACAAAACCACTCTTTTGAATATGAGGTACAGGATCGTCTATATTGTAAGTAAGTAAGTAAGTAAGTAAACTTCATTTATATATTTATATATATATTGGTCACCTGCAGGGTGAAAAGCTGAATGTGAAACATGTGGGAGTGAACTGGAGAGACGTTGAACATCTGTGTACAGCTATTATTCATGCTTTGCTACCTGGCCTGTGGAGAACTGCTCACTCTTGTGAGGGTGCATCATGGTAAGTGAACTGAAAGTAAAACCTAAAGTTTGGGCTCTGTATGAGATTAAAAAAAAGGAAAAGATGGAACATGCATCACAAAAGCAGACATCGACATGTGCGGTCTAAAGCTGCAGGAGTGACTATCGATTAAGGAAGAACATCCCTCTGTGGCAGCAGCCACCAAAGGAAACCATGTGGTGAGTGTGTGGGGTTGATTAGGAGACACTCAAAAGGTTTCATCCATTTACCAGCTGCATTGTTTACCACATCCTTGTTAGTTTCTTGGCTCTTTTAAAATCCAGAGTTGTTTCATGAACAGCTGCTAAGCAGGTCAGTAAAACTCACATTTAGCCCATGACGCCTTCAAGGTTGAAACTGGTGAAATGGTGTTGATGACCAATAACAAGAGCAATGCTTTGGTTTTGTGTGCGCAAAAAGCCTAATCTGTATTATTCGTCAACATGTCATATATGAGTCAACTGGAAAGATGAAGATGAATTACATACCACTATACCACTCCAAGTAGGATCACCAGTAGTGCTGGGCAATATGGAAAAAATCATATATCACGATATGGACTATTTTATATCACGATAACGATATATATCACCATATATATACACCATAATAAAGTATGTTTTTTAATAAGTTTGACAAAAGTTTGACAAAAATTTCATTGCTTACTTTTCAACTTTATTTTGAAAGGATATTTAGCTGAACTGTCACAAACATACATTTTAGTGCAGTAAAAACAGGTAGATACAGAGGTACAGTAGCTTTCACATTTTTTTTAAAGTGCAGAATCGTTTCTGAGAGAAAAACACATTTTTGCACTGAAGTTCAGCTATAAAAAATAAACACAAATTATTTTTCAACTTTCTGAAATCTGTAACATTGTAGTGCAAAGTTTGCAAACCAATATAAAGTGTCTAAAGTGAACATCAGGGTTGAAGAGAACTCTGTTTAAGGCATTAACCATGAATAAAAGTGCAAAAAGACCTTGCTCCACCACGGAGGCCCTGCTCCACCACGGAGGCCCTGCTCCACCACGGAGACCCTGCTCCACCACGGAGACCCTGCTCCACCCACGGAGGCCCTGCTCCACCACGGAGACCCTGCTCCACCACGGAGACCCTGCTCCACCACGGAGGCCCTGCTCCACCACGGAGACCCTGCTCCACCACGGAGGCCCTGCTCCAACACGGAGACCCTGCTCCACCACGGAGGCCCTGCTCCACCACGGAGACCCTGCTCCACCACGGAGACCCTGCTCCACCACGGAGACCCTGCTCCACCACGGAGACCCTGGTCCACCACGGAGACCCTGGTCCAAAACGGAGACCCTGTTCCACCACAAAGACCCTGCTCCAACACGGAAAACATGGTCCACCACGGAGAACATGGTCCACCACGGAGACCCTGCTCTACCACGGAGACCCTGCTCCACCACGGTGAACATGGTCCACCATGGAGACCCTGCTCCAACGCAGAGACCGTGCTCCACCGCGGAGACCCTGCTCCACCGCGGAGACCCTGCTCCACCGCGGAGTCCCTGCTCCACCGCGGAGACCCTGCTCCACCGCGGAGACCCTGCTCTAACACGAGGCCAGCTCTTTACTGTAAATCATAGAAATGCAGAAATATACCGTATTTCTGTTATACCGTATTTCTGTTTTACGGTCCACTACTGTAAAATCAATTTACGGATGAATACCGTAAAAATAACGGTAAAGATCTGGTGTCTCTGCTGCCAGCTCTTTACCGTTATTTTACAGGAAAACGAGAACCCTGCTCCACCGCAGAGACCCTGCTCCAACACGAGGACCCTGCTCCACCACGGAGACCCTGCTCCACCACGAGGACCCTGCTCCAACACGAGGCCAGCTCTTTACCGTAAATCATAGAAATGCAGAAATATACCGTATTTCTGTTATACCGTATTTCTATTTTACGGTCCACTACTGTAAAATTAATTTACGGATGAATACCGTAAAAAGTAACGGTAATGATCTGTCGTCTCTGCTGCCAGCTCTTTACCGTTATTTTACTAGAAAACGAGCCTGCTCCACCACGGAGACCCTGCTCCAACACAAGGACCCTGCTCCAACACAAGGCCAGCTCTTTACAGTAAATCATAGAAATGCAGAAATATACCGTATTTCTGTTATACCATATTTCTGTTTTACGGTCAACTACTGTAAAATCAATTTACTGATGAATACCGTAAAAAGTAACGGTAAAGATCTGTCATCTCTGCTGCCATCTCTTTACCGTTATTTTACAGGAAAACGAGCCTGCTCCACCGCGGAGACCCTGCTCCACCACGAGGACCCTCCTCCAACACGAGGACCCTGCTCCACCACGAGGACCCTGTTCCACCACGGAGACCCTGCTCCACCGCGGAGTCCCTACTCCAACGCGGAGACCCTGCTCTAATACGAGGCCAGCTCTTTACTGTAAATCATAGAAATGCAGAAATATACCATATTTCTGTTATACCATACTTCTGTTTTACGGTCCACTACTGTAAAATCAATTTACGGATGAATACCGTAAAAAGTAACGGTAAAGAGCTGGCGTCTCTGCTGCCAGCTCTTTACCGTTATTTTACAGGAAAACGAGAACCCTGCTCCACCTCGGAGACCCTGCTCCAACACGAGGACCCTGCTCCACCACGAGGACCCTGCTCCAACACGAGGACCCTGCTCCACCACGAGGACCCTGCTCCACCACGGAGACCCTGCTCCACCACGAGGACCCTGCTCCACCGTGGAGTCCTTGCTCCACCGCGGAGACCCTGCTCCACCACGGAGACCCTGGTCCACCACGGAGACCCTGCTCCACCACGGAGACCCTGCTCCAACACGGAGACCCTGCTCCACCACGGAGACCCTGCTCCACCACGGAGACCCTGTTCCACCACGGAGACCCTGCTCCAACACGGAGAACATGGTCCACCACGGAGAACATGGTCCACCACGGAGACCCTGCTCCACCACGGAGACCCTGCTCCACCACGGAGAACATGGTCCACCGCGGAGACCCTGCTCCACCGCGGAGTCCCTGCTCCACCGCGGAGACCCTGCTCCACCGCGGAGACCCTGCTCCACCGCGGAGACCCTGCTCTAACACGAGGCCAGCTCTTTACTGTAAATCATAGAAATGCAGAAATATACCGTATTTCTGTTATACCGTATTTCTGTTTTACGGTCCACTACTGTAAAATCAATTTACGGATGAATACCGTAAAAATAATGGTAAAGATCTGGTGTCTCTGCTGCCAGCTCTTTACCATTATTTTACAGGAAAACGAGAACCCTGCTCCACCGCGGAGACCCTGCTCCAACACGAGGACCCTGCTCCACCACGGAGACCCTGCTCAGACGCGGAGACCCTGCTCCACCACGAGGACCCTGCTCCACCATGGAGACCCTGCTCCACCGCGGAGTCCCTGCTCCACCGCGGAGTCCCTGCTCCACCGCGGAGACCCTGCTCCACCACGAGGACCCTGCTCCAACACGAGGCCAGCTCTTTACCGTAAATCATAGAAATGCAGAAATATACCGTATTTCTGTTAACACAACAAACACCGTATTTCTATTTTTACGGTCCACTACTGTAAAATTAATTTACGGATGAATACCGTAAAAAGTAACGGTAAAGATCTGTCGTCTCTGCTGCCAGCTCTTTACCGTTATTTTACTAGAAAACGAGCCTGCTCCACCACGGAGACCCTGCTCCAACACAAGGACCCTGTTCCAACACAAGGCCAGCTCTTTACCGTAAATCATAGAAATGCAGAAATATACCGTATTTCTGTTATACCGTATTTCTGTTTTACGGTCAACTACTGTAAAATCAATTTACTGATGAATACCGTAAAAAGTAACGGTAAAGATCTGGTGTCTCTGCTGCCAGCTCTTTACCGTTATTTTACAGGAAAACGAGAACCCTGCTCCACCGCGGAGACCCTGCTCCAACACGAGGACCCTGCTCCACCACGGAGACCCTGCTCCATCGCGGAGTCCCTGCTCCACCGCGGAGACCCTGCTCCACCACGAGGACCCTGCTCCAACACGAGGCCAGCTCTTTACCGTAAATCATAGAAATGCAGAAATATACCGTATTTCTGTTATACCGTATTTCTATTTTACAATCCACTACTGTAAAATTAATTTACGGATGAATACCGTAAAAAGTAACGGTAAAGATCTGTCGTCTCTGCCAGGGTTATTATAGTTAACGAAAACTAAGACTAAAACTAAAACTAGCAATGAAAAAATATTTCAGTTAACTGAAATAAAAATAAAAACTACAATTAAAAAAAAAACGAAAACTAAATAAAAACTACAATGAAGGATGTAAAACTAACTAAAACTAAACTGAATTGTAGATAAATTCAGCTTCGTTTTCGTTGTCGTTTCGTTTTCTCCCTCGATTACTGCCATAGAGATTACTGCCTGCCCTGCAGCAGCTGCTATGCTACCCTCCCTCCAGAGAGGGGGCAGCATAGCGGATATAGACCTTTTCGGGCCAGCCCCCCCGGAAGTACCCCGTCCGCCATTGCTGGAGGGTGCTACAGAGCGATTCTTTCACCGGCTCGCAGATTAACCAGTGTTGTTCTCTTTCTACAAATATATATTTTTATAATGTCGAGTCGGTCGAGTGGGAATAATGTTCCGTCATAAACTGTGCCAACAATGGTGTGAAAATTCGACAATGGAAGAAGAAAGTATGCACGAAGACTGCCTTGTTTGCAGAACAAGAAGTTAGGAAGACGTGGGTGAAAAATATCAACAGAAAGAACTTTGTTCCAAATGAATACAGCCGGGTGAGTTTTCGTTAACATTCAATCTCGTACTACTCATAGTCTCCCTGAGTGTCCCGGACGATTCTGGCCGAAAGAACAGCAATATGAGGCTACTGTAGCCCTCGGTACTAGCACAAGCCTATAAATCAATGAATGAATGAATGACTTAGGAGAATGATTAAATAAATTAAATATAACATTAACACATAGCCTAATTTACCGCTCGCGTTAACATTACAGCAGCATAATCTTTATGGCTTATTGACGTTAGTTATAGCCAGCGTTCCACAGTTTTTAGTGTTTGATTATGGGAATAGATCATGCTATTTCCATAACCAATCATTAAAAACAGCGATAAACTACCTTCATCTGTAACTGGAGGCCACTGCCTAACATCATCAATCCAAGACATGTCTGTGTTATCCGTAACAGATCCTCCACGCTGCTGTGTTTGGGTTACTTGATGGAGCACCGCACACTCCAGTTATGGCGGGGCCACTAGGGGGCGCATGTCCACAATTTTCAAGTCGAAAAGGTGTATAATCTTCTGCATACTGCAAGAAGAAGAAAAACTAAAACTAAGACTAAAACTTAATAAAAACTAAACTGAAACTAGTCAATTCCTCAAAATAAAAACTAAACTAAAACTACTAAATTACTTGTTGAACTAACTAAAACTAAACTGAAATAAAAAAGCAAACTGGAAAACTAAATAAAAATAAAAACTAAAGAAAATTTCAAAACTATAATAACCTTGGTCTCTGCTGCCAGCTCTTTACCGTTATTTTACTAGAAAACGAGCCTGCTCCACCACGGAGACCCTGCTCCAACACAAGGACCCTGCTCCAACACAAGGCCAGCTCTTTACCGTAAATCATAGAAATGCAGAAATATACTGTATTTCTGTTATACCGTATTTCTGTTTTACGGTCAACTACTGTAAAATCAATTTACGGATGAATACCGTAAAAATAATGGTAAAGATCTGGTGTCTCTGCTGCCAGCTCTTTACCGTTATTTTACAGGAAAACGAGAACCCTGCTCCACCACGGAGACCCTGCTCCACCGCGGAGACCCTGCTCTAACACGAGGCCAACTCTTTACTGTAAATCATAGAAATGCAGAAATATACCGTATTTCTGTTATACCGTATTTCTGTTTTACGGTCCACTAATGTAAAATCAATTTACGGATGAATACCGTTAAAATAATGGTAAAGATCTGGTGTCTCTGCTGCCAGCTCTTTACCGTTATTTTACAGGAAAACGAGAACCCTGCTCCACCGCGGAGACCCTGCTCCAACACGAGGACCCTGCTCCACCACGGAGACCCTGCTCAGACGCGGAGACCCTGCTACACCACGAGGACCCTGCTCCACCATGGAGACCCTGCTCCACCGCGGAGTCCCTGCTCCACCGCGGAGACCCTGCTCCACCACGAGGACCCTGCTCCAACACGAGGCCAGCTCTTTACCGTAAATCATAGAAATGCAGAAATATACCGTATTTCTGTTATACCGTATTTCTATTTTATGGTCCACTACTGTAAAATTAATTTACGGATGAATACCGTAAAAAGTAACGGTAAAGATCTGTCGTCTCTGCTGCCAGCTCTTTACCGTTATTTTACTAGAAAACGAGCCTGCTCCACCACGGAGACCCTGCTCCAACACAAGGACCCTGCTCCGACACAAGGCCAGCTCTTTACCGTAAATCATAGAAATGCAGAAATATACCGTATTTCTGTTATACCGTATTTCTGTTTTACGGTCCACTACTGTAAAATCAATTTACGGATAAATACCGTAAAAATAACGGTAAAGATCTGGTGTCTCTGCTGCCAGGTCTTTACCGTTATTTTACAGGAAAACGAGAACCCTGCTACCCTGCTCCAACCGCGGAGGACCCTGCTCCACACGGAGACCCTGCTCCAGACCACGGAGACCCTGCTCAGACGCGGAGACCCTGCTCCACCACGAGGACCCTGCTCCACCACGAGGACCCTGCTCCACCGCGGAGTCCCTGCTCCACCGCGGAGATCCTGCTCCACCACGAGGACCCTGCTCCAACACGAGGCCAGCTCTTTACCGTAAATCATAGAAATGCAGAAATATACCGTATTTCTGTTATACCGTATTTCTGTTTTACGGTCCACTACTGTAAAATTAATTTACGGATGAATACCGTAAAAAGTAACGGTAAATATCTGTTGTCTCTGCTACCATCTCTTTACCGTTATTTTACAGGAAAACAAGCCTGCTCCACCACGGAGACCCTGCTCCACCGCGGAGACCCTGCTCCACCACGAGGACCCTTCTCCAACACGAGGACCCTGCTCCAACACGAGGACCCTGCTCCACCACGAGGACCCTGCTCCAAAACGAGGACCCTACTCCAAAACGGAGACCCTGCTCCACCACGAGGACCCTGCTCCACCACGGAGACCCTGCTCCAACGCGGGGACCCTGCTCCAACACGAAGACCCTGCTCCAACACGAGGACCCTGCTCCAACATGGAGAACCTGCTCCACCACGAGGACCCTGCTCCAAGGCGGAGACACTGCTCACCCGTGGAGACCCTGCTCCACCACGAGGACCCTGCTCCAACATGGAGAACCTGCTCCACCACGAGGACCCTGCTCCACCACGAGGACCCTGCTCCACCACGAGGACCCTGCTCCACCGCGGAGACCCTGCTCCACCACGGAGACCCTGCTCCACTACGAGGACCCTGCTCCAACACGAGGCCAGCTCTTTACCGTAAATCATAGAAATGCAGAAATATACCGTATTTCTGTTATACCGTATTTCTGTTTTACGGTCCACTACTGTAAAATTAATTTACGGATGAATACCGTAAAAAGTAACGGTAAAGATCTGTGGTCTCTGCTGCCAGCTTTTTACCGTTATTTTACAGGAAAACGAGAACCCTGCTCCACCGCGGAGACCCTGCTCCACCGCGGAGACCCTGCTCTAACACGAGGCCAGCTCTTTACTGTAAATCATAGAAATGCAGAAATATACCGTATTTCTGTTATACCGTATTTCTGTTTTACGGTCCACTAATGTAAAATCAATTTACGGATGAATACCGTAAAAATAATGGTAAAGATCTGGTGTCTCTGCTGCCAGCTCTTTACCGTTATTTTACAGGAAAACGAGAACCCTGCTCCACCGCGGAGACCCTGCTCCAACACGAGGACCCTGCTCCACCACGGAGACCCTGCTCAGACGCGGAGACCCTGCTACACCACGAGGACCCTGCTCCACCATGGAGACCCTGCTCCACCGCGGAGTCCCTGCTCCACCGCGGAGACCCTGCTCCACCACGAGGACCCTGCTCCAACACGAGGCCAGCTCTTTACCGTAAATCATAGAAATGCAGAAATATACCGTATTTCTGTTATACCGTATTTCTATTTTATGGTCCACTACTGTAAAATTAATTTACGGATGAATACCGTAAAAAGTAACAGTAAAGATCTGTCGTCTCTGCTGCCAGCTCTTTACCGTTATTTTACTAGAAAACGAGCCTGCTCCACCACGGAGACCCTGCTCCAACACAAGGACCCTGCTCCAACACAAGGCCAGCTCTTTACCGTAAATCATAGAAATGCAGAAATATACCGTATTTCTGTTATACCGTATTTCTGTTTTACGGTCAACTACTGTAAAATCAATTTACTGATGAATACCTTAAAAAGTAACGGTAAAGATCTGTCATCTCTGCTGCCATCTCTTTACCGTAATTTTATAGGAAAACAACCTGCTCCACCGCTGAGACCCTGCTCCACCACGAGGACCCTCCTCCAACACGAGGACCCTGCTCCACCACGAGGACCCTGTTCCACCACGGAGACCCTGCTCCAGCGCGGAGTCCCTGCTCCACCATGAGGACCCTGTTCTAATACGAGGCCAGCTCTTTACTGTAAATCATAGAAATGCAGCAATATACCGTATTTCTGTTATACCGTACTTCTGTTTTACGGTCCACTACTGTAAAATCAATTTACGGATGAAAACCGTAAAAAGTAACGGTAAAGATCTGGCGTCTCTGCTGCCAGCTCTTTACCGTTATTTTACAGGAAAACGAGAACCCTGCTCCAACACGAGGACCCTGCTCCACCACAGAGACCCTGCTCCACCACAGAGACCCTGCTCCAACGCGGAGACCCTGCTACACCACGAGGAGCCTGCTCCACCATGAGGACCCTGCTCCACCTCGGAGACCCTGCTCCACCGCGGAGACCCTGCTCCACCACGAGGACCCTGCTCCACCACGGAGACCCTACTCCACCGCGGAGACCCTGCTCCACCGCGAGGAGCCTGCTCCACCACGGAGACCCTGCTCTACCGCGGACACCCTGCTCCACCACGAGGACCCTGCTCCAACACGAGGACCCTGATGCACCACGGAGACCCTGCTCCACCGCGGAGACCCTGCTCCACCGCGGAGTCCCTGCTCCACCACGAGGACCCTGCACCACCATGAGGACCCTGCTCTAACACGAGGCCAGCTCTTTACTGTAAATCATAGAAATGCAGAAATATACCGTATTTCTGTTATACCGTATTTCTGTTTTACGGTCCACTACTGTGAAATTAATTTACGGATGAATACCGTAAAAAGTAACGGTAAAGAACTGGCGTCTCTGCTGCCAGCTCTTACCGTTATTTTACAGGAAAACGAGAACCCTGCTCCACCACGGAGACCCTGCTCCACCGCGATGACCCTGCTCCGACACGAGGACCCTGCTCCACCACGAGGACCCTGTTCCACCACGGAGACCCTGCTCCACCACGAGGACCCTGCTCCACCGCGGAGACCCTGCTCCACCACGGAGACCCTGCTCCACTACGAGGACCCTGCTCCAACACGAGGCCAGCTCTTTACCGTAAATCATAGAAATGCAGAAATATACCGTATTTCTGTTATACCGTATTTCTGTTTTACGGTCCACTACTGTAAAATTAATTTACGGATGAATACCGTAAAAAGTAACGGTAAAGATCTGTTGTCTCTGCTGCCAGCTTTTTACCGTTATTTTACAGGAAAATGAGAACCCTGCTCCACCACGGAGGCCCTGCTCCAACACGGAGACCCTGCTCCAACACGGAGACCCTGCTCCACCATGGAGACCCTGCTCTAACATGGAGACCCTGCTCCACCACGGAGACCCTGGTCCACCACGGAGACCCTGCTCCAACACGGAGACCCTGCTCCACCACGGAGAACCTGGTCCACCACGAAGACCCTGCTGCACCACGGAGACCCTGCTCCACCACGGAGACCCTGGTCCAACACGGAGACCCTGGTCCACCACGGAGACCCTGCTCCACCACGGAGACCCTGGTCCAAAACGGAGACCCTGTTCCACCATGGAGACCCTGCTCCACCACGAAGACCCTGCTCCAACACGGAGAACATGGTCCACCACGGAGAACATGGTCCACCACGGAGACCCTGCTCCACGACGGAGACCCTGCTCCACCACGGAGAACATGGTCCACCACGGAGACCCTGCTCCACCACGGAGACCCTGCTCCAACGCGGAGACCCTGCTCCACCACGGAGACCCTGCTCCAACGCGGAGACCCTACTCCAACGCGGAGACCCTACTCCAACGCGGAGACCCTGCTCCAACACGAGGCCAGCTCTTTACTGTAAATCATAGAAATGCAGAAATATACCGTATTTCTGTTATACCGTATTTCTGTTTTACGGTCCACTACTGTAAAATCAATTTACGGATGAATACCGTAAAAATAACGGTAAAGATCTGGTGTCTCTGCTGCCAGGTCTTTACCGTTATTTTACAGGAAAACGAGAACCCTGCTCCACCGCGGAGACCCTGCTCCAACACGAGGACCCTGCTCCACCACGGAGACCCTGCTCAGACGCGGAGACCCTGCTCCACCACGAGGACCCTGCTCCACCATGAGGACCCTGCTCCACCGCGGAGTCCCTGCTCCACCGCGGGGAACCTGCTCCACCACGAGGCCAGCTCTTTACCGTAAATCATAGAAATGCAGAAATATACCGTATTTCTGTTATACCGTATTTCTGTTTTACGGTCCACTAGCTCTTTACCGTTATTTTACAGGAAAACAAGCCTGCTCCACCACGGAGACCCTGCTCCACCGCGGAGACCCTGCTCCACCACGAGGACCCTTCTCCAACACGAGGACCCTGCTCCAACACGAGGACCCTGCTCCAAGGCGGAGACCCTGCTCAACCGTGGAGACCCTGCTCCACCACGAGGACCCTGCTCCAACATGGAGAACCTGCTCCACCACGAGGACCCTGCTCCACCACGAGGACCCTGCTCCACCACGAGGACCCTGCTGCACCGCGGAGACCCTGCTCCACCGCGGAGACCCTGCTCCACCGCGGAGACCCTGCTCCAACGCGGAGACCCTGCTCAACCGCGGAGACCCTGCTCCAACGCGGAGACCCTGCTCAACCGCCGAGACCCTGCTCCACCACGAGGACCCTGCTCCAAAACGGAGACCCTGCTCCACCACGAGGACCCTGCTCCACCACGGAGACCCTGCTCCAACACGAGGACCCTGCTCCAACACGAGGACCCTGCTCCAACACGAGGACCCTGCTCCACCGCGGAGACCCTGCTCCACCGCAGAGACCCTGCTCCACCACGATGACCCTGCTCCACCACGGAGACCCTGCTCCACCGCCGAGACCCTGCTCCACCGCCAAGACCCTGCTCCACCGCAGAGACCCTGCTCCACCGCGGAGACCCTGCTCCAACGCGGAGACCCTGCTCCACCGCAGAGACCCTGCTCCACCGCCGAGACCCTGCTCCAACACAGAGATCCTGCTCCACCGCAGAGACCCTGCTCCACCGCGGAGACCCTGCTCCAACGCGGAGACCCTGCTCCACCGCAGAGACCCTGCTCCACCGCCGAGACCCTGCTCCAACACAGAGATCCTGCTCCACCGCAGAGACCCTGCTCCACCGCGGAGACCCTGCTCCAACGCGGAGACCCTGCTCCACCACGCAGACCCTGCTCCACCGCAGAGACCCTGCTCCACCGCAGAGACCCTGCTCCACCGCAGAGACCCTGCTCCAACACAGAGACCCTGCTCCACCGCAGAGACCCTGCTCCACCGCAGAGACCCTGCTCCACCGCAGAGACCCTGCTCCACCGCAGAGACCCTGCTCCACCGCGGAGACCCTGCTCCAACGCGGAGTCCTTGCTCCACCGCAGAGAGCCTGCTCCACCATGAGGACCCTGCTCCACCACGAGGACCCTGCTCCACCACGGAGACCCAGCTCTTTACTGTAAATCATAGAAATGCAGAAATATACCGTATTTCTGTTATAGTGTATTTCTCTTTTACGGCCCACTACTGTAAAATCAATTTACGGATGAATACCGTAAAAATAACGGTAAAGATCTGGCGTCTCTGCTGCCAGCTCTTTACTGTTATTTTACAGGAAAACGAGAACCCTGCTCCACCGCGGAGACCCTGCTACACCACGAGGAGCCTGCTCCACCATGAGGACCCTGCTCCACAACGGAGAACCAGCTCCACCACGGAGAACCTGTAACCTTGCAGTGCAAACTTTGCAAACCAATATAAAGTGTCTAAAGTAAACATCAGGGTTGAAGAGAACTCTGTTTAAGGCATTAACCATGAATAAAAGTGCAAACATAAAAATGTATTGTTGCAGGTTATTTAATTACATGTTTGCTGTAATAATTGATAAAATTAGGTTAGAAACGATAGAAACGATAGAAGAGAAATGGCATGATACACACTTTTCTATCGTCCCCACGATATGTATCGTCATATTGCCCAGCACTAATCACCAGAGCATCTTTACAATGAAAAATAGACACTGGTGCTTAAAAAATGCATTTCCAAAAATCATCTTCAATATCTTTTAGTTGTTTTTTTTAGTAGTTGGAAGTTGCAAGCACCCTGTGCTTAATAATCAGCCCAGAGACAGAGACTGGGGGTGCATTAAAACTCCTCTGGCAAAAATGACATCATGAATTTGCAATTACTTTGTAAGTGTGATGACTATCAACTCAAATCTAAGAATGGAAAAACAAATAATTTGTAACGATAAAGGAGGCACAGTGGCACTTTGCTTGCGGCTAAAATGCATATGTGGGGATGAATTATCGTTGACACTTTTGTGAGAAAAGCCCTGATCATTATCAGTTCAACTGGGTGTCTGCATTAGATAATTTGCATCAAACCCCTTTCCAGGTGGAGTTGAGGAGTAAAGACACAGTAATCTCAACCCAAACTTAAAACTCTATTTAAGAGTTCCCTCAGGGTGAAATTCAATTGCTTGAGTAAAATGTCACTATTCCAGAAAATCAAGAGTAAAAGAACATTTAGGAGTAGACATGTCACTATCAAAAAAGTTTTTGTTAAAAGCAAGAGCCACAGTTAAGCCTGGTCAGTATACAACACAACTGTGATTACACCACAAAATACTGCTCTTATTTACATGCACCTGTGCAAAAAGAGGAGGATGAATTAAAAATAAATGTTCAATCTCCATTTTCACATTGTTTACCACCATTTGTGTCCCTGTCTTTCATATTTATTTCATTAACCTTTATTCAACCAGGTTAGTCGCACTGAGATCAAACATCTCTTTTACAAAGGGGACCTGAGCCACACACACACTGATTTCTAGTTGGAGACACCTATTAATCTGACATGCCTGTTCTGGGACTGTGGAGGAAGCCGGAGTATTTGCACACGGAAGGGTCCCTGTAGGGATTTGAACCAGGAACCTTCTTACTGCAAGGCACCAGTGCTAAACACCAAGTCACCATATTGACACGTTCTGCTATGATTCATAGTAACAGCTGTTTACCTAATAGTTCCTCATGATTAACTTACAAAGTCACCAGTGCTTCTACTTTAAAACTAACCGTGCATTCTCTCTATTACTTTGATAACTATCAACTCACATTTTGTTATCATGACGGTCATAATGAGCCTAACCAAAGACACAAAGAATTATTCTGGCTCCTATGAATTTGAGTTTGATCTCCACGATCAAGGGATTCAGAAACAGCTGCACGTGGAAACTGTTGGACGGCCAACAACCAATCAGAGAAACAAAACATGTGATGCTACTAGAGCATGCTACCAGTGAATGACTGTTCTCAGTTTGGATATAAAAAAAAAAAAACTTGCTACACCAAGTTGAAACAAGCAATTCTTCCACCACCTTCATTGTTTGAGTGGTAGCTGTGGGATTTTACTGCTGAAGTCATCATGTAAACCTCCCCAAACCTGTTGCAACTAATTCAATATGTGCTGTGCCATTGAAAATGGCTGTGAATGGGAAGGTTACTTGACCCATTTCACAAGACAGAATTTTTAATAAAGTGAATGGGTATGACTGGCCAAGCTAGATGCTCCTTCATACCGTTGGTTACAGAGCTGGTTACAGTTCTTTTTTTTTTTTTTTTTTTAGAAAAACCTTCGTAGTCACAAATAAGTCTGAGAAAAACACTTCAAAATGCTAAAATATAACACCATGAATTTCTGTGCAAAAGCCTCCACAGAACTATTTCATTTATTCAGTCGCACATCTGTTAGAGCAGCACAAGCACACTCATTCATTCCGTCCTCTGAAGAGAAACATGAGGCAACCCACAATTCTTCTGATTCACACAAAGCTGGCAGCTCTGGTTAAGTGAGCAACGTCATTTCCTTTTTTTTTGTTCCAAGGCACTTGATCAGTACAAGTTCTGAGCCTGTGTACACCTTCCTCCAATTCTTTATCAATATTACATCTAAATGAGAGACAAACGAGCCCAACAGGAAGCATTATCAAGTGCTAAGTAGCTAAACAGGAAAATGTTCTGGAAAAGTCCCTAGAGCTCATAAATAATGATGTCTACAGGGAGCGTTTGACATGACCCAACACTCTGTAACTAAGTTAAACATGAACCATAGATAAATGTACCAGGCTGGACACGGACAAGCTAATAATAGCTATCGCTTACGCTGACCGACCCAACAACACAGCAAAACAAAAAATAAAACTCCTTTGCCTGGAAAAAAAAAAGACAAAGGAAAGAGTCAGAGACAAGAAAATTTGATTAAGACTGAGTCTTATTTCAGATTTGGTTAAACGTGAAAAAGAACAGTCAAAGTAATGTGAATACATAGTGACGCGTTTCATCAGGCATCTCTTTATCTGTGTGAACCCGCAAAAAGTCAAAGGAATCATGCGCAGAAGAAAACATGATTAAACTGATATAATGAATCTTTCTGGTAAGTAAAAAGTGTGAAAGCCAAATGTTCATAATGTCCCTGATGGAAGAAAAGGGTCAGATGGCTGTTGGATTTCTGCAATAAAAACAGGCGTGAGGAACTAACAGATTTAATGTAATCCTGAACAAACATGGGCATGGACGGCAGTCGAGGTTACATTGTGCTCTGCTCCAAAGAAAAATACTGAAAACTCCAACCAAATTCCAGGACTAACTGGGTGGCTGATAAGAATTCCCCTCATTTGCTTGACAACAGTAGCTGTGAACAATCTGCAGCTGTGAATTAGTCTGTCTTGGCATTCACGGTTCCCCTGCGTGCTACTGCCTGTACTGTCACAAGTCCTTGGAAATTCTCTGTTTCCAGAGAACTGTGTTGCTTACAAGTAAGTCGTGAGAAAAGAAAGAGGCTTGCTCAAAAAGGCCTGCACAGCTCTCTGAACAGCTGAGTGTGGTTTCTGCTTGTACCGGAGGAAGGACTTCAGGAAGAAAAAGGACTGACGGAGTGAGAAACACGAGACTGAGGGAGGGGAGGACTCTCTCCTCAGGGTCATCCAGCGTTCCACACGTGCAGGATCAGAGGCCAGAGAGCACCCAAAACCACTGAGGCTTTCAGCTCAGGAGGAGCTGCTGCCAAACACAGTGCCATTTTTATTTATACTAAAAGACTATGAAACTTAGTGTGGTGGCACAAACTGTCAGAGTCTCCTCTTAAACTCTTGTCAGCAAGAAGTGAATCAGACAATCATTACATAGATCGTCAGCGCAGAGACTCTTTCAAGAGAGCTACTTCTTATCAGATGATGTCAGATTTATCTTGCAATCCTTTGGTGGGTGGGGGTCTGAGACCTGTGATGTAAATAATGACCCGAGGTGGCTGAATCTGACAAGAATCTCAAATGTTTGAGCTCCACATAACTTTCTGCCAGATCAAAATCTGGATCTACCTGGTTGTTGTATTACAAGACAGAAGGAAGCACACTCAAACAAAATACCTATTCTTTTCCTCAAACAACTATGATGAATTTTTTTTTTTTGGCAATATTGCCAGGTAAGATGGCGTGCTTTCTTGCAAAACTCCCACAACTCAAATGTCTGCAAATGTCCTGCAGTCCAGCAGCAGGGTGCATGAAAACTAAAGCGGTTTAGGACCATCCCGTGGCGTTTTCTGGTTCCTCCAACCCTACTTCGGGGGTCTAATGTACGCGCTTTCACGCGCGGACCTGAGCAGCGCGCTAGTTTACGGGCTACTTTGCATTCCTGACACATTTGAGTGAAGCGTTTCCTGAGTTGCACCAGTAGCGTGCGCGCTCACAGGCCTCCTTAGCCGCAGGTTGCACTTTTGAAAGTTTTGTACGCATGGGCGGTGAAGAAAGCACCAAATCGTGTCTAAAGTGAAGTGAAAGTTCCTTAAGACGGCGGCCGAACGGACTGATGTGTGTGCGCTGTCAGCAGAAAGAAAGCGAGAGACGACAAAGGCAGGAGCGACGTACCCCAAAGTACTGATGAAGCCTTTCACCGAGCCTTCCGCGTAAAGAGACACAATGTCTCCAATGTGAAGAAAACTGGATCTCTGCTCTGACATTCTCACTGAAGAAGAGTTGTAGGAATGTCCTGCTCTTCCATTTAAGACCAAATGGCACTCCTCTGTCTCCGTCCACGCGTTACTGCGCCGCCGTCGCTTTTCCAGCCCTCAGATTTACCTTCATGCTGTCAGTGTTTCTACACATCCGCGGCACGATTGACAAACACCCAGCGCGCACGAGCTGCAGGCGATTGGAAAAGCAGCGTTGCTCTGCTTTTTGTCTTTTTTTTTTTGGGTCAAAAAAAGACTTATTGAACTTCTTCCTGTATGTCAGACGGCTTGTGCTCTTCTTCACATCCACTTCAGAGGGGGTGGAGACTGCTGCTGTCAGAGCAGTGAGCAAGTTCCCTTCAATGACATCTTTCTGTCAGGACGCTCAAAAACCAGAAACTGGGCGGAAAAACAAAACTTCACTGACATGCATCTAGAGCCCAGGGCCGTTTCTTGCTTTTCTGTTGACGATGGGACTGAGTAAGACTGTGTTTGGAGGACCCTGACCCTGTTTTCCAAACCTCTCTAAAATGACTCATGGTGATGCAATATCTGGTTCATGTTAAGAAGAAAACAAGCTTCTTCATGTCAAATTCAAGCTGGGATAGCAAAATAAACCTAGATATATCAAATTAATTTTGTTGCAGCTCGCTGAGCAGGCACAGCTGCACATTAGGCCACATTAGGAGAGGAGGAGGTAAATTCTATGTATATTTTAAAAATAAATCTAAATTTCTGGCATGTTCAATGCTAATTTGGAAGAGGGGAAAAAAATCTGAATTTCCAACTTTTTAAATTGGACTCACAACACAGATGGTGCATGTCTGAGGCATAGTTTAAGTGTTTCACAGTGATTTTCTGCTTATTTAGGAAGCCGCAAATGAAAGCAGGTCATTTTATTTTCATTCAAATATTCTATATTTAGACCGGCCTTATAGCTTGGGGCCCCCTGGTGGCTGCAATGGGCCTTTGCAAAATTCTGCTTGGAGGTCCATATTTTACAAAACAAATGCAATGGGGTCATTTAAAGCTTTTAATATGGCAATACATTATTCTGTTATTTAAAAAAAACAGGCTTATTCAACACTTCAAATTCAAGTTGAGCTGGCAAAATAAACCTGGCTAACTAACATTCACTTTGCTGAGGCTAACTGAGTCAGTACAACTGCATATTATGGCCATTCTGTAAAAAAAAAAAAAATAAGTACAATCAGGAGAGAAGTGGCAAAATCACATTAAAGTAGCACCATGTTATTAATTTTATGCTAAAATATCAGTAGGAATTTTGTTTGAAGAAATATTTGCTTAGTTTTAGGGAGTGTTATTGAGCTCGTCCTTACTATCAGCAAAACCCAGTCAAAGTGATTTTGGTCTACCATCCCTGCCGTCCCTTGTGACAGCTGTATACTGCTTTATGCCACTATGTCACACATACAAGAGTAAATCTTGCACAGTATTTTCAAAGCGACTTAACCGTAAAAGTTCCTTTGTGCTACTTAAAACATACACACACCCACAGAAAACTCAGAATTTCAAACATTTTAAACTTACAGCACGGAGCGAAATAACACAGAATTGCTGATGTTATAAACTTGCAAGTTTTCAAGAGAAAATTCAGAAATTCTGACTTCATAAACGTACAAATTTGCAAGAAAATCATTTTGGTGACAATAAACATCCGAGGCATAATTTAAGAGTTTACACAGTGAATTATTACAATGTGCTTATTGAGGAAGCTACAAGTGAAGACAGGTCATTTTATTTTCTATATTTTATTTCTCTCAACACTGTATATTGAGGCTGACCTTGTAGAACGGGGGTCTTTCGAGTGGCTATGAAGGTCCCGGGCAAGTGCAGAGTCCGTTATACAGCAAGAAGGCTCTGCCTATTTATTTATATACAATTTCTTTTAAGTAAATCCTAAAATGCCATATCTTTCTTAATAAGCCCTTCTTCAGTTGGATTGTTCATATGATTCAACAGATTTTATTCATTTTTCTTCAGTTATGGAAACAAGTAAATATTGAAAAATGTAAATAACAGCTAAACACGAGCCAAGATTGTGTTTTGTAGCAGGATAAAGATGAAAACTCAACTGTGGAGACAACAATCACAAATAAACAGCCTCTAAATATCCTTTCAGATTTTTCATTTTATCTTCATCAGACCCATTAGGCTGTGGGTAATTATTTCACATTAGACTCACCAGAATGATCCCGGACGTCTGTCAGCACAGAGTGAGAGCTTGTTGTCTGTGGGCCCATTACACAAGTCTGTACTGCCATGGACACACATGATCATTAGTGTCTGCTCACAGAACAAACGCTTTCTGTTTTTCCTACTTTATATGTATAATATAATATCTTAAAACAAACAATTAGGAGAAGAAAAAGAAAATCAAACTATACATCAACATGTTGCTCCCTACAACCTTTTTTCTTTTCTAATATCTTTTTTTTTTTGAAGTGAGGTCCCCATCTTTATTCACATTAGTATCTTTGACTTCTTGAATGGAAGAAATAATAATATTCAACATACAGTCCAGATTACACCAGTCATTCTCTAAACTGTGTTTTCCAGCCTTAATGGTTTGTAACACCTTTGGAAAACATGGTCTAGTTGTCTTTCAGGCCTAACATTTAAAGCAGCCAACAACCACAACAATAAACTATACACTACGTAGTACAGATAAAACAGCTGTTTGCATATTAATGTACCATCATCAACATTATCAGTATTCAAATAATATACAATAAAATACAATAAAATAAGGCATAGTGGACAGTGGACTTATATTTTCAATACCTTGAGGACATTTAGCTAATATATTTTTACTTCTTGTTTTTACTTCTTCCAACACGAGGGACATGTGGGAATAGTGAAAACAACAAATCAAATCTTATCGATTTTAGCATTTTTTAAAAACTTGTTATAATATCTTTTTGTATTTATAATTTACCATTTTTTTCAATTAATTGGAAAGCTTTAATCAACAGCAGATTGACAAAAAGACCTGCAGCACCAGGATAACCAGCACTCATAAAAATCGATGGAATTTTTATCTGCGCTGCACTGCAGATTTTGGTACACCAGAGGGCGCTCCCAACCAAACCTGAAAGACTTCAGGCTCAGATATCACACAGCCACTTCCATTATCTGACCATTCAGACCAGTAAAGGACCATGCGGCCTCTCCCTTTTCTGTGTGAAATACAAACACGTCTCAGGCTCTTCAGTTATGCTGTTTCCAGTGACTGGTTTCCTCACAGTATGCCAGCAAGACAAAATTATACATTCAAAATAAAAATGAAAACAAAAAACTTAAAAGAATAAATTTAAAGATTCTCAAAGAATTCCCCTGTAAGAGCAAAGGAAATAACAGGGTTTGATAATGAGAGACATTTTTGAGAGGCAAGAGGAAGGCCCTGGTAGAGCTGGTGAAGTACAAAGGTTTTAAGGTACAAAGTACAGAACTTTATTATCAGTCTTATATCCATCTTGTCAGTGAATAACTGTATGATGTTGATGTTTCAGTTACAGTCTTGTCAAATCATGCTGAGTAATTAAATAACTCTGAAGTTTTCCATCTGACCCATAACATGTATCTTCCCTAACGGCGCACACAATTTTCTCAGTAATTTAAAAATAATTAAGTATATTCTCCATTCACATTGCATGCAGAAACCAAGTGGAACATTTTCACTTCACTAAATTATATAAATTATACTAAATACATTTCAGACTTGTTAAAAACAATAAAAAAAAACATGTATGCACAAGATTTGGTCACCATGTAATATATGAGCCAACATTTAATTGCAGCCTCATAAAATTTACTGTTGATTATAACACGTATGTAATTAATAACACACCTGAGCTTGTTGTTTGAGATTTAGTAAAAATATGTTCATAAATAACTTTTGGACATTATATTAAAGGAGCCATATTGTGCACTTTTATTTTTCAAAAAATGACTTTTTAAAGTCTTCATGAAATGCATGTGGTTTGGTTAAAATATAACAGAGCTACAGTACGCCAGTTTCTTTTTCAACCATACTGTCAACCACAGCCCTGTTCATAGCAGCCAGTTTAAGGGGCGTGGAGTGCATCTTTTGAAATTAGTGTTACAGCTTTGCACTAACTACCGGCTTTAGAGGAAGAGAGAATGCTGCATGATGGGAAATTGGGAGTAATGAAAGAGGTGGGCGGCAGCTGTGTTTCAGGAGGTAGAGTGGCCATCTGCCAACCTGAACGCCAGTGTCTTGACTCCTGGCCTTGTAGTCCACGTGTCAAAGTGTCCTTGGGCAAGGCACTGAAGTCTACATTTCTTATGATCTGTTTTTCGGTGTGCAGGTATTTTTCAATGCACTACATAGTGCGGTTGCCTTTTTGTTGTGCTGTCCAAAGTATGTAGTTAAACTCTATATAGTTCACTCAATGTGTCTCACAATGCATCACAAATAATAATATACAACTGATGGTCATTATGTTGGCCTGTGGCAATCTATTATGTTTTATCTGTGCAACAAGTACAGTTTGAACAAAAATAAGTAGTGATGTCCAAAAAAAGTCATTCTGCTGATGAGTCCACCTCATCGTTCCTTACCTGCAACTCCCTTACATTGTGAACTGTGGAGGACTGCTCTCTGTAGTGAGTAGGGGGTAATTTTTGGTGGCTCCTATCTGGGTCTGTGACTACGGAGCCCTGTTTGGGTCATAATTCAATGAATAAATGAGTCTATTATTATGAAATACAGGTGTTTATTATTATGAAATATTTCCCATTATTGTGAAATTTGTGTTTATTATTATGAAATATTTCCCATTATTATGAAAAAATGTAATTATCAAGAAATATGTTTTTATTATTATTTAATCGTAGTTTAATGCATAATAGTATATTTCAGAATGGCTTTTTTTTAAACATATATTTATTGATTTTTGTAATACAGTAATATTCAGCAACACTTATAACATCAAAACAAATGGCAGTATGTAAAATAAATAAATTAATTTGTACACATTTGTAACAAATATTAATAATTAATTAATTAATTCAGAAATGGGGAAAAAAGAAAAACAAAAAAAACACATAAATATTAAACAGAGTACTGTCTGATGTGGATGTACCATGGAGATATTAAAGATATAGTTATGTAGCCACACAAATTGTTCTACATTAATAATAATAAAGGAAAATAAATAAATAGCAACAACAAAAATGTCAAATGTCTGTGACATCATGCACTCATGAGAACCAATGAGGTGTTATTCCATTGTCCTGTTTTTCCACTGTCCCCTTTATGTCACCAACCTTCAAAAGGTCCAAAAACATCTTCCAAATTTCATAGAATTCAGAAGCCTTCTTTCTGATAATATAGGTCAATTTCTCTAGAGCAACGGCTGAAGTTAAGTTGTTTAGCCAGAGAGTAAAAGAGGGGCTACCAACATTTTTCCAGCATAATGCAATACAACGTTTGGCCTGTAGTAAACATACGTAGGTCAACCATTTTTCTTTCTTTACAAGATAGACCACAGTTATCAGGATAGATGCCTGAAATGCACAGTTTAGGGTATAAAGGTACAGGGGATCAGAATGGCTTTTTTAATTTAAGAATTAGTTTTTACATAATGGCTTCGTTTTTCATAAGAATGAGCTTTTACATAATAATGACATTTTGCCACTGGGCGGGACCAGTGGTTGACCTGCACGCTCATTGGCTGATCCTTCTCCATTCTACGCTCTGACATCGACTAGTTGGTGGGGGACTCGCATCGAGCCTGTTGGCTACCTCTCGGAGTAAGTTAGAAAAGGATCTTTCTCCTGTCGCCATGACGTATGTTTCTTAGTCGATGTCAACTTTTAACCGTAAACTGATGTGCATTCTGCCACCTACTGCCCTGGAGTATCGTATTGGCCCGAATATAGGACGATATTTTATTCTAGGAATCATGTTCTCAAAAACAGGGGTCGTCTTATAATCGAGGTCTTGACTTTTCAGTTGTAGTTACACACCTACGCCACTAGATGGAGCCGCACTGAAGTAATCAGTAAGAATGGAGCATCACAGTGAACACACCGAGCAGATCTGATGTTTATTAACATAATAAACAACAGTTTATTAAATACTACTATACCTTGATCTTCAATAACATGGAAACCTGACACATACCTGTACTTTAAATATGGTACCATACTTCCTAAAAAGATGAAATCATTAAAATGTTTAAACAATTTAGCAGAATGTTTTCTCTGTGTGAGTTTTTCTACAATGATTGTACAATAAGAAGTTGTTTGATGAATAACCTTTTGTCTTCCACATATTTTTATTTTCCCCAAATTATATCTGAAAAATAGGAGTCGTCTTATAATCAGAGTTCGTCCTATATTCGGGCCAATACGGTATATACGTTGCACCTCTCACCCACTATCGATATTCACTGTTCTGTTGCTTATGCCTGAATGAAAGAGCAGCCAATCACATAAATGGCTCCGCCCTCTCTGCTGTGATTGACACACAAATCATTCTTATGAAAAACAAAGCCATTATTATGTAAAAGCTCATTCTTATGAAAAACGAAACCATTATCATAATAATGGGCAAATATTTCTTAACAATAAATGCATGTATTTCATAATAATAGATTTATTCATTGAATTATGATTCAAACGGGGCTCCATATGTGACATCACAGAACACTATAAATCCAAACATCTTACTGAAAGTCAATTTCAGACTCAGCCTGCGCAAAAAGAAAATAAATCGTCTGTGTTATGTGTGAGTTTTTAACTTAGCAATCACTTCAGTCGTCCAAATAAATGCCATTAAGCACATAAAATGTTGTTTTGATCATAATATGTCCTCTTTAAATGCTTTTTAAGTTAAGAGTCTTGTTTGATGTATATTCCCTTGTAACTTGGAGCGGACTAACATGTATTTCTGAGAACTAAACGTCAAAATACAGTGGCAGGTCCAGGTGGTGTTTCACTTTCATCTCACATGATAACAGACTGGCGTGTAACTCTGACCTCATTGTTCTCGGGTGCGTGTGACGTAGACGAGGCGGGTGTTAGAGAGGTGGTGTTCCAGTGCAGCGCACCAGTCGCACCTTTCCTCCACTTCGGGACAACGAGACGCTCCGTCCGCCCGTCTCTTTACTCGTGTGGGAACTGACCTGCTTCTAGACTTCCTCCCCGGTTTTACCGCCGGCCTGCCGCTCGGCTTTGCCTCCGACACCTGCTGCTCTCTCTCCGGTCACACTTCGCAGCCCGAGCCGTCGCTCGACACCGGCGGAGGAGGAGGAGGAGGTGAGCAGGCGCCGCCAACGCTGTTTAATTTTTTACCGTCTTTCCAAAGCACGCGCAGTTTCCGCTTACACATAAAACATATTTAGAAGTTGTGTTTCTGCTCTGTACACTTTGTGTTTTGCTACCTCGTGGATGCGCCGCGACAACAGCGCTCGCGCGGATTTGGATTGACAATGAAATGCACCTGACGGGGAAAGCAGGTTGAAACAGTAGCATTGCAGCAAAAAAGGGAAAAAGTCTGCGTCAGTTGACGGTTGTCTGAAAGAGGAGAACTTTCAGGAAAAAGATGCCCGTCTTCTTTATCGTCAAGACTGAATGTAAACAATGCTGCTACACTGTAATGGTGTAATAGGTGCTGTAGCACCAGTGCTCCCAGTCCTGTCCACCTGCTTTCCCCGCCCCCACGTATAAACTTGTATTTATGCTCGCTGAATTATTCACGTGCTGCAATTTTAAGGCTTATTTCCTGCCAACTGACCATTTCAACCGTTATCCAATCCCCTTCTTAGAAGATTAACAACCTACCTTCAGCTGCTAGTGGCCATTGACACTTTTTTCTCCCCCCCATCTAGAAACCTGAGAAGTAAATGGTGTGAAAATGGAATGCAACAGGATTATCATCTGACCATTAACCCGAATAAAGAGAAGCAGCCGGCCTGTAAGATTACACCTTTTTCCTGATTTCTACTGGACTAGAATAATGCCTTTGAGGTTACGATGTCTACGCTGAAGCACGTTATTCTGCAGGAAAAAGACCAGGACAATGGAAAGAAGCTGGACTGGAGTTACATCGAATGGGGTGAAAACGAAGTCATCACGACAGGTGCGGCGGACGCCCAGACGCAAACGGACTTGAGTCCGTCTGAGCACAAGGAGAGCCAGACCAGCAACCCCGTCATAATGCACATAGACCTGACAAGGACGCACTCCAAGGCGAGACATGCGTCCCTGGTGGACGCTGATGGTTTGGAAGCAACTTTCTTCCAGTTTGACCGCCAGGCTCCAGGGCGCATATCCACGTCCCCCACCTTGAGGAGGATGAGGAGCACTCGACGTCCTCCGATGGATTCCCGGGATCCGGTCAGGATGGGGAGCACCGAGGAGGAACCGTCGTCTGAAGGCACAGCCTTCATCTTCAGCCCTTTGTCTCCGGTGCACAGGGTCAAATCTCCCCTCGCGGCCAGCTCGCTCTCTGATGGGGACGTCCGTCACGATCATCCGCCAGCTCCGTCCTCCAGCCGACACAGAACCAGGTCACATAGATCAAAGACTTTTGTCACTTCCCCAAGACGAGAACGTGTGAGCCCTCACCTAACTCTCATTAAAGATTCTGTATTTCCTGACGAAGTGCAAGTGAGTGTTTTAACATATTTATGCGCAAATCTGATTGAATTCTGTTTGAATGAAGAAATGATTTGCTTAAACCTCCTCCCACCATCACCACAAGTCTTTCAGGACAGAATGGATTTTTGGCCATAACCTGTAATAATTTAAATGGGCAAACATTCCTTCTCTCCCTCGTTCTGTCTCGCCTCCTGCAGCGGCCGCTCACAATGCAAGCTTTTGACAGCAAATGAATCAGCAGTTACATGCACTGACAGCTCTGACCAAACCCACTGCCCGAGGAGCCCTGGGAAGGGGTCTCCTCGGGCCCCTATTCACCACAGTCAGCAGTCACCCAATAATGGAGGGGTCAGTGAGCGATGGGGAAAGATAATGGGGAGATCTATTCATCAGCTCGTGGTATTCAAGCACGCACATTCTCAATAGAGTGGTGACATTCTCCTCCGATATCAGAGGCTTTTGAATACAAGCGACCACTTAAAACACCGATTCAAATATGAACGTCTTTGAAAGTGATATAGTGGTGATGCTGGCAGTAGGAGGTCTTTGCACCTTCAGTTTGACGCTGAGTATACATTGATGAACATTGCATCATTTTTACTTCTGAAAATTAAAGCACTAATAGGTTTTCTATTTCCTGCAGGACAAGGAGCATTGCCATACTAGGTGAGTGCGCCGCACTTCAGACTTTTGGAGCATTCGGTTTTGCATGTTTTCTGTGTCCTGTCAGCGTGGCGGCAGAGAACTTTGGCCTTGAAGTGTTTGAGAATATATTTGCATATCTGTGATCTAGTTGAATTTCCTGAAACGGTGCTCACATTTTCCTTTTTGTTGTCCCTCTGATTCGTCTCCCGTTTCAGTGGCGAAGCACTGCTGCTTCTGAGTCGGATCTTTTCATCGGCAACAACAACCTAAAATCTTGCTATAACAAATTTAAGTGCTTTTGACCGACTCCTGGAATGCCGCTTGGACCTTTTAGCTTAAGGAGCCCCTTTGTGCATTCATTGTCATTCATGTCTTTGTTAATGCTTCATAAGCTTGCTGGGCTGAGTTCTGAGAGTCCCATGCTTACATATGGGCTAGACAAACCCTCATTAAGGCTGTTTTCCCTTACGCCCCTCCTAATGACCGGTGAGGCTCTTCCCCACGTTGGATAATTAGGCAGCTTTTGTCCCGGTAATCACACCCTGGCACCGAGCCTGTTACAGTGTCCAGGCCTTGCGAGCCATTGGTTGGGACGGTTCTGTTTTGGGACATCATTATTTCTCTTGTTGTGATGGAACAACACAGCAAGTTCTTTCCGACACAGAGGAGGCTTTCTTCACATTTACAAAGCAACGAGATGTCATTGTGAAGATGCTGTGGAATAAACCACAAGGATGCTTTGACCTGGTTTAGCAGCGTAATTGGACCTTTCATCCTGCCCCATCGGCCAGCACACTGCTCAGGTGCCAGCGCTGACAATTATCTGTTGTCCTGCCCATGTGCTGATTTGGAGGTGTGGGAGCTTTATCAGCTTACCAGGAAGAGCGGCTCCCTTCAAGTAAAAACCAGGAACTTTTAGTGATTTTACAGTTAAACATAAAGAATCTTATGGGGAAAAACTTACTCCTCTTCAACTGTAGACTAATTGATCCTTCATGTGTATGAATTAGGCCTGCAGCCTTGTGGTTTACGTGTGCACACAAGTTGGATTCACGTGCCATTTATGCAGCTGGGCAGGTAACAGCAGCAGAAACGCTCGTTCTGACAGAGAGGATGTTATGAGCTAAATGAGGAAGAAAGTTTGCCCCTTTTACATATAATAGTTGACATTAAAAAAAGCAGCACTAACATTGTTCCTCTCTCTTTGTTCTTCAGCTTCATTTTATAACATTGTTATCATCAGCAGAGAGATTAGGGCTCATCTGAAAGAAAATATATTTCTTATGGTCTGATTATCTTCTAATTATCTTTATAATGTCAGGGAGTGCTGACCAAATGAGGATGTGTTTGCAGTGGGGTGAATCTCAGGTTTTGCGCTTTTGTTTCATCATTAGCAGTTGATTTCTTTACTACTTCTGAACTTTTAGCACTTCTCTTTGAAACCATGACTTTTAGACGTTTAGAAGCAAAACCACTGAGTGGCGTTTAGGGTACCTGATACTTTACAGATGTGGCGGGAATGAACCTTACCTTCAGTTAAACCAGCCTGTCTGGTTGCTGTGCACCTCATTTTGATTTTAACCGACGGCACCCACACTAAAAGGTTGCTCGTCTGTTGTGAGAACGGGCACGGCCTGATTGTTAATGACGCTGTCACTGATCGGGTTTTTCTGGGTGGAGACTCATTTAATCCTTTTTTAACAAATAAAAACCTTCTGTTGCTGTTTCCTCCGTAGTTTTTTTTGTCTACATGTGTAATGTTGCCCTCCATGACATTTCTGAGAATCTTTGGTTAATTTCACCGTGTGAATGTAAATTTTTACTTTGAGCTGTAACCCCCAATGGAAAACAAAAGAGGATGAGTCAAAACAGTTGAGAACAATGGTGGCGTGAGCTGTGCCTGAGGCAAAAAGGCTGTCCCGTGTTTTTCCGGTTAAAGTTTCCAGCTTGGTTGCTAACTATGGAAAGGCGACCAAGAGGATTATAACTGGCACACACTGACCGCTTGCCTACTTAAACCAAAAAAATAAATCACCAGCTATCCATGCATGAGACGACAGATAACATAGTTATGTTAGTGGCCAGTTAACTGTGTAATCCAGATGGCATTTTGGTTGCATTTCAGTTGCATAAAATGACAAAAGGAATTCTGTTACTGTGTGTGTCCTGCACTAAATCTGTTCTCTTCACAAAGCTGTATGTGTGTACAACAGATTAATAATCCTTATTACAGCAATTCTCAGGCCTGTTTAACACACTATAAAGAGCTGTTTCTAGTTTAAATTTATAACATGTTGACCAGAGTACTTTTGAATAGGAGACCTTCTAAACATGTTGATTTTTCTCCGCCAGGCTTCAGGAGAGGAGGCGGAGCTCTGTGGTGGTCAGTTTGGCAGGACTGGATGTTTCACCTGGAGACCTTTTTGTCTCCAACGGAGCAGTGGACATAATAAATGATTCAAACTTTTCTGGTATAATTCTCTATCCTATCATATATTGTCAGAAGTGGCTCTCGTTCTCTGCAGTTATTCTCTGATTTGACCTGATCAATTGCAGCTGATGTGTCCTCTGTTGAAATGTTTTTTTTTTTTTGTAAATCAGCATATCAGTCATTTGAGTTTATGATAGCCAGGTGTTTGGCTGTAACCCACCTGTGTTTTCTGTTCATGTGACCAAAGCAACATGACAGTAAGGCTTACTTCCCATAAAAGGAAGGAGAGTTGCCTTTGGTATGTAATAACTCGTAATGCCAAATGTTAAAATAAAAAAAAGAAAAGAAAAGAAAAAAAAACTGTTATAATGCTTATACAAACAGTTATAACATTAAAGGTTTAATGACTGATCCCATTGAAAGCAAGTAGGTGATTAACATAGTTTGCTGTGAAAAACACGAGTGAGCACTACTTTGAATAAAACTTTGTTCATGCAGGTTACAAGCGTCACATAATATACAGTTTAGCTTGATAAACTAAATGACTGAGCTTTTTTACTTCACTTCAATAATTTTTGTTCATTTTTTTCTTTGACATTTTTTTTCTTTACTTTAAAGTTTGTATTTATGATGAGGCTTAAATTCTAAATGGAAATATTCGCATTAATATATTTTGTGCATTTTACATGAACATAGTCCTTGTGTGGACTTTGCACTGAAGTGCTGTCTCTGGGAGAGGGAGGATTAACCCTTTTAGACTCAGAGCTTTGTTTTTCTTTTTTTGAAAGAAAAGCCTTCTAAAACCTGAGGATTTTTGCACACTGTGACAATCATATTTCTGTTTTCTCTCTCTTTTTATTAATGAGTGTAATATGTTTTGTTTATCCAATCTCTGCAGATACAAAGAAGCCCAAGTGGCCTTTTTCAAGGCGTAATACGGTAGGTGTGCCGTATGTAGTTGATAAGTGAAACTGGTGCCAGTGTTGCCCTGTGGTTTGTTTTGATTTGCTTTGTTTTAGCAGTGGGCAGTTGGTTTGGACATTGTTCTCTGACCCACTTCCCAAAGCAGATTAGTGTGTTTCCTCTTATCCCTCTACACAGTTTTTGTAATTGGTCAACATTTGAAATGCAGAACCCAAGCCAGACTTGTTAATTCTGTTTTTAAGACTGCTGGACTATTGGATGTGCGGTTAATAACTAGAGCAAAATGAAAAATACGCACGTACTCACCAATTTATTTTTATTCTTAGTCGTCTATAACTGACAACTGCCCATTTCTTTCTGTGTTTTCCTTTCAGACTAAAGGGAAGTCACAAACAACCACGGTGTCAGATATTGAAAAATACCTTTCAACAGCAGAGATTAAAGACTTCAGAAATACAGAGTTTCAGAAATACAAGGTGAGATATGAACACTGTCTGCTTCATAGCATCTCTGCTGTTTGTTATGTAAACCATTGTGTTAGTTCAGCCTTTGCCATGACTGTCAATCCATGCAAAGTTTGAACAACAAAGACATCCAGATTTTCAATCCAAATACAGTTCGGTGTTGACTGAACGATTCAGAAATAACAAGTCAACAGTTAAAGAGAAACCCTTGTAGAGTTTGAATGACACTGGTTTTGCAAGAACCATGATTTGTAGGCCAAATATATACTGGTCCACCCCACACAGACACACACATGTGTGTATATATATATAATATATACACACACACGTGTGTGTGTGTGTGTGTGTGTATATGTGTATGTATGTATGTATATATACATACATACACATATAATGCAAACAATGATGTTCATCTGAGCTCAGATGGTGGTAGCAGACTTCCAGTAATGGAATATACAGGCTTTTTCCTCAATGTTTCCTGATGGTTCTACTGTTAACCTGTGCAGGAGTTCTCTCTGGCTGAATTCCTGCAGGACCAATCCTCCGAGCTGAGCGTTACCTCTGACCTTCCGAACCAGAAGAGACAAGAAGCCATCTGGGAACTTTTCTCCAGCGAGTGTGTTTATTTCCTGGATCAGCTCATGGTTCTCAAAGAGGTGACTTTTTCTTCCACAGCTCACAACACACACAGACTGGACCACAAATAAATAGACCAAACCCAAATGAAACCAAACACCTGCTACTTTGTGCTTTTCTTCATCCCGCTGTATTCCTGTCTTTGGTGTTCATGTAAAAGTTTCTGTGGCGTCTCCTTTCATTGCAACAGTGGATTGAAATTTAATGCCAGATTTGATGGTCTATTCTACATCTAACCTCTTTGTTCCTGTCAGGTGTTTTTGGTTGTGCTCACAAAGCTGCAGCTGAGGAACTGCCTCACTGATGTTGACTTGTGGAGGCTGTTTGCAAACCTCGGTGAACTTTGCCTGGTGAGACACAATGCAAATGAGTTGCATGAGACCTGCTAGTTATTTATTCAGTCTGTAAATACCATGTTGAATACAACGGCAACCTTCATACTGTTAACAAAAGCATTTGATTTGGCATCACAATGCAAAAAGAGCATTCATTCCAATCAAACTTTTTTATTTATATATAAATATATATATATATATTATATATATATATATATATATATACATATATATATATATATACACACACAAACTGGGTATTTATTCTCATTTTTAGTTTTTTTATATACTTAATTATGTGCTTTATTTCAATCTTTCTCTTTTTTTTCCATTTGATTCATGTAATATCCTTTTGGAACAATTTTTATAGCCAAGTATCTGCCAGATTAAACCAAATGTAGCCTTCCTACTTAAGTTTGTAAAAAAGAAAGACAGTAAATATTAGCTGTATATCTTAACCACTAGCTGAGCAGTGGATTTGTAAGATTATTTCACAGCTTTTTACATTGTGTTTGACTCATTTTTAACCAAGATGGTCTTAAACTTTGAGGTAGTAATCTTCCATCTATCTATCTTCTTCTTCTAGAATATGGTTATTTAGTTAGACATACCTGTTTTTGCTAAATGTTTTCACAGTGTCAAACAAGTTGATAGCACAAGGTGTCTCATGGCCTTGTGGTGACACTTAACATACTGTTTCTTTTTTTTTGTTGTTGTTGTTTTTTTTGCTGCAGGTGAGCTCTGGCTTCCTGAAGAACCTCCTGGGTGTCATCAGGGACACGTTGGAGATTACCAAGGGTGGGGGGCCTACCCTGCTGGAACTGCTTGACAAGGCAAGTGTGACTCACATGTGGAGCAGCAAACTGTCAAAAGTCCACTGATAAAATTCTGAAAAGAAAAAAACAAAGCAAAAGATGAGCTTTAGAATGAGAATTTAATGTAAATATGAGTAAGAAACCAGGACTGCAGTATTTAAACTTCTAAAGTACCATATTTTTCTGCAGTGTGGTTTTTGTTGAATGTATATAGGCACATTGTCATATATCTGTCATATGCCTACATTGTCTTTTAATAACAGCTTTATTTTAAAATTTAGTGTGGTATGTGTGCATGTAAATGTTGCAACACATTGCTTCGATTATCTGTTGCTGCTCTGTGTTATGCCACACTTAAAGAGCCTGTTGAAAGTAAGATTTGTATAATCTGGAGGAAGTTCTCAAAGAACTAAAACACTGAGACTAGAAATCTTATCTAAAATTTTAGTTATTGCTCTGTCCTTTTAATATTCAACAGTTTTAGGGTGCACATGTAACATGAACATGGCACGTAAGGAATATAAATAAAGGTTTTCACTGTAGTGTTAGGTCATGGGTCATGAGAAGCAAGAGAAGGCATTTCTTTAAATATTAAGTCTTTTTTGTTTGTTTTATAACTTGGTATCTTGTATTTATCTGATTTTTATCATCTGAAGCTTAATAGTTGATGTGACCCAGCAGTGTGTATTCCCGTACTTGTATAACAGTCCCCTCTGCTGGCAGGCTTTCCAGGAGAGCATATGCCACTGCCTGCAGACGTACTGCCTCAACTACTCCACAGCCTTGATTTATCTGGACAGCCTGAAGCCCAGAGAGGACTTCGGATCATACATAAAGGTGCAGGAAGGAACTCACTTGAAGCAGCTAAATGGGTTTTGTTAGTCAGCAAAGATGAGGATGTTGTGTACCTTGAACATGCTGCAGGCACCGAGTGCCAAGCACACAGCAACACTACTGATTAAACAATCAGCTCAGTGTCACAGAAGCCAGCCATTGAGAGGAATGCCACTATTTGTCACCTGTGGAATCTACCTTGTCATCACACTCATGCACTTGTCCGGGTGATTATTTTGTTTTGGTTTTGGAGATATCTTCTTGTGACATGCACAGCTTCTTTCACTGTCGCTGGCCACCTCCTTCATTCCTCTTAGATCCAACACTTATTCAGGCTCCTTCACCCCTCAGTTTCCTTCTCACCTCGTTGTTTCTTGTGTCTCTCCTCAGTGGTGTGAGAGGAACAAACAGTGCCGGAGGCTGCAGCTACGCGACCTGCTGGTGGCACCGCTTCAGAGGCTCACTCGATACCCGCTTTTGTTGCGGAATATCGCAAAGAGATGTCAGAATGACGAGGAAACCAGAGGCCTGCAAACTATAGCGGAGCAAGTGGACACATCTATATGTGAGCAGCATAAACATCGTCCCCCCTGAGTGACAGTATTTCTCTTAATCTCTGAAATGCATCAACACTCTACCTTATCACTGATTTATATGAGTATGTTGCTGCATGGAGTGTAATTTGAATGAATTCTCACAGATCTTGTCAGATGCTGATTACATATTTAGCTTTTCACTGATCCTTAGGTGTCACGCATCTCAGTGGTGTCATTCATGACTCACGTGTTTTTCTACATGACCGTAGAACTGTTTTTTCAGCAGGTGGCTTGCAAACATAATAAGACATAAAAGGCATGCTAAGTAGATTTAAGTAAGTGTCGTTATCTGTGTCAGCACAAACGGACCAGTTTGTGTCTTTGACAGCAAATGAGTTGCATGCCTTGAGCAGCAGCCAGCATACCCTGACCATTTATTTTCACAGCATACCTCTGCCTGCAGACTTGTTGTGGCGGTTTACTATGTAACTAGAATGACAGGCTGTGGGAACTGTGCTGCAGCGGTGCACTTACGCATCTTTTTGTTGTATTGAACAAATAGCCTTTAAAAAAAACCAAGCCAACAAATGTTTAACCAAACGCTTTCTCACCAGTCAAAGGTGCATTTTAGTACAAGGTGTGCTGTACCACACCTTTTTTTGATGGTTTTGATTCTGTAAAACACAGATGACGCAGAATTGTAGTTACAGCTGTGATGTGTAGTTCAATGTCCTCTCTGGGTGTGGGGTATATACCTGAGAGAGCTGCAATCTCTCACAGTATTGTCACACCCATGACTGGCATCAGTATAGTTTTTAAATCCAACAACATGATTTATTATCTTGCTTAATGTGGCCATTTATGTCATTAAAAGTAGTTAAACCTCTTGTTTACAAAAAAGTTGACGAGTATCCAGTCAACCCAGTATACTAGCTTTTTTTGGAAACAGAATGCACTGATCTAAAATAATATAAACCCTACTTTCAACTGATAGTAGTGTCGTGACAATATATGAAAGATTTTAACAGAAATACCATTGTTGCATCAACTCCTCTTATAAAAACGCTAAGCGTTTCAGACCAATTAATACTTTGGAGAGTAAAATGTTTTATTGTTGTTGCTCTGCGTGTGATATCAGCTGTTTGTCAAATAAAAGCTCCTTTGTGAATATTTTTATTTTTTTTAATGGAGCCTATGTTTCCAGGCTCTAAATAATTTAATGGCCTTCCAGCCTTTGGAAATGAGGTTGTAAATTAATCAAATACACCATTATTGGTGTCAATTTAGTTCCTCCTGGCACTGCTGTGCACATTAAGTCTCTTCTTCTCTGTTTTCAGGTGATTTAGAGGGAAAGGTGAAATGGCTGGATAACTACCAGAAGGTGAAACAGTTGAGAGATTCGCTGGTGTGGCTGCCTGTGTGGGAAAGAGACAAACATGCCTTCATCCCAGAGGTCTTTGCTTGTGTATTAACATTTGTTTGTGTATGTTAGAATATTGCTGATGGAGCAGAGCATTACAAGCCACAGATATGCAGCAGCACATGACCCACTCTTATGTATCTGATTATAAGATATCAGTTATGACATATCATAAAGTGGTGCCATTAGCTTTTACTTGACCGGGAATTCATCTCAAATTTATGTCAACATATGCGCAACCAACGGGCTGCTTCTCTTTCAGACTCTGAAACACCTGCTAAAGGCTGTCACTCTGGAGAATCTCATCTCTCACAGAAGTTTGCTGCATGAAGGGAAACTGGTGCTCACAGGTATTTGCAGTAGGCATAAAACCAGCACATTTAACATGTTTCAGTTTGAACAAACTGTAAGTATCTTTCTTTGGTTCATCACCAGAGAACACAAAGCTGATAGATGTTTATCTCTTCCTGTTTGATGAATTCCTGTTGATCACAAAGATAAAGAGAAACAAGAAGGTATGTCACTCCCTTATCCAGTTCTCACTCCGATCTGGACTCGTGTTACATGTTCAGTGAGAGGTTATTGTATCTCAATTGTTGAGCCTGTGCTCTGACTTAAAATGTAGAAAAGCCTTGGTCCAGAGCAGAACACCCTAAGACTGCAGCAAAACCTGGAGCTGGATCAGCTCCTGAAGGAGGGATGCACCTTTACGGTTCTTGACCAGCCCATCTCTCTGGACCGACTCCAACTCAAGAACATCGATCAGCTAAATGCCTCCAGTAATTGCAACTTTTTATTGTTTCTGCTAATTGGTTTTTCAAGCACAAAACCATTTGAAATGGAGAGTCTGAGTGTTTACGAACAGTGAAACGTGTAGAAGCAAAACACCACGCATCACAGTGCCTGGTTGGCAGACTTACTAATTGTGTGTTGTTATTTGATAAAAGAAATTTCTGTTTTCTTCACAGCATCAGGGCTACCTCATTCTTTCATAATCATGCACCACAACCGCTACCAACAGTGTATTGGTGCATTCACCCTGCAAGCTGCGTCAGAGTCTGCAAAGGTACATCCACTCAAGCATTAAGTTTGAAAGACATGCAGTTCAGTGAGAGCTGTGAGAATACAGGTGATGCAAAATATTGTGAATAGATCTATTGATATGTTTAAGTCATAAAAAAATATGCATCATATTTCAGTTCTTAAGCTTTATTTACTTGGAAATATGATAAAAAAAAAACAACTTAAACCTTAGTAAATGCATATAATCTCAGATGGACAATATATGACTGCAACTTTGCAAACCTGTCATGTTGTTAGAGATCAGCAGCAGTCCTCCTAAATAAGCTATACTTGTGATGTCTTTTCTAGTTATAGTCAGGAACTTTTAATAATCAACAAGCTGAGGCCTGTAGAGTCTTGAGATGTAGCTGTCGATTTTATCACAATTTCTCTGAGCACTGCATGGAAGAGCACTCCTCGGAAGATCGGGAACTTTTGTTTTCCACTTGTGCATATTATATTATCTCACTGTGAAACGAAGGGCTGATATTGTTGGAAAGGGTATAACTCTTCCCAGATCTATGGGTAATTTCTTCTCAAGACTACAAATGATCTCTTTCCTCCTTGGCATTGCGTCGAGACACACCTAAATGCTCCAGGCTAAAAACTGTCTAAAACATCAGCTTTTCTGGAGCTGATCATACTTGCTGATGAATCAAGTGCATTTAATCAGCAGCACCTGTCTGCTACTTGGCTCCTTAATTCATATGAAAGTAAGGGTGTATAGGCAGGATCACCACTCATCTTGTAGTCAGTGTTAATCTGTTCTTTGTGAAACTGACGGGATCATAGTCTGGGATTTCATGTGTGGTTCAGCTTGTCGATATTATTCCCTGTTTTGTCCTTACATTTGCACTAAATCAGCAGCTTCCTAGTCAGTGAGAGCTCGCATAGTCGCTTAAAAACCAGACGCTTACATGACACGCAGTGGTCCAGACCACATAACCACCCAGTGGATACCATTTTCACAGTACTTTGGTTTCCCCTATTAAAGGATGTACTCTACCCTGCCCACTATGTCACAGTCACCCTCCTGATTGTACATACAAACATTTGTGCATTTTCACTTCTATCACTAAATAGTTCAGTCTCATCTGTTTATTCATTTGTACATGCACTTTTTTGGCCGTTTTCACATATGACACCCTAAAAATATTTTCCCTTTTCTAAGTTTAAGCATTTCAGTACACATAAATGCAGAGCAATGCTGTTTTATTATCTCTCCACTCAGTACGACGACACACCTCATGTTTCTGTCTCAAACCTTCATCTGTACCTTTTTGCAGAGAGAGTGGATGTCAAAGATAGAGAGCGCAATGACGGCGCTGCTGAAGCTGGACTCTCAGCAGCCGCGACTCAAGAGCTCCTCACTGTGGCTGGAGTCTTCACAGATTTGACTGTCAAACAGCACTACAAGCCATTAGAAAGTTTCTACTGTTGATGTGCACTTCACTGTCCCCTGAAGTCTTGTAAATGACTGTTCCAGCACTGAATGTTTTGTAAACTGTATGTGCCTTTAAAAGGCAGCTGCTTCATTAGTGTACATTAAATATCTGATAATGTAAACAAAGATGAGTATTTTGGTATAGTGCACTTTTTATGGGTGAAAAGAAAAACACAATTCAAAAATATACAAACATACGGCAGGTTTTTATTTAAGTCATGATAATGAATAAGAAAACCAAGTGGTGCATGTGAACTTAAATCGCGCTACTTCTCTCATCCATTCAGATGATCTGAAGTCGCATCTGTGACACACGGTGTCCGCTGACGGTGAGCGGTGCTGTGCAGGATCTTAGCCCAAGGCACACCTTCACTACCACCAAACACTGACTAAACATGGAGGACACGTGAGAGCCAAAGGCCTGCTTAGTCATCATGCGTGATAACTGACAGCAACACGAAGCAAGCCACAATTCAGTGTGTACACGTCTGTGGTGCCATTTTGTAAAAATGAGTTAAGACACTGATGAATCAAAACACAGTTTCACATGTTTTTACATCCACATATAGATATGTCCATCTTTCTTTTTCATTACAAACATTTACAAATATAATTATGACAGCCTTGGTATTAATAAGCACTGGGGCTGGAAATGCTGAAGCCTGTATAAAGTTGGTGGTCCTATGTTTGTTGCTGGGGTTTCATACAGACAATCCCAGAACACAATAAGGTGCAAATCATCTCTCCAGAATCCAGGGACTTGACAACACCGCAGAAGTCTGAAGTTCTTGATCAAATACAAGCAAAGATACATTTCTGATGTATGTCGTTATGAAATAGTGCCTTTCCTGTGCCAATCTGAGGTAGACATGACAAAACCAATTCCACCCAAAAAGAGACCGTTTTTTTCTTTTAGGAGAACCTGCATCCAAAATGGACATTTTTTTTTAATGAACACAAAAAGCTAATTTGGTAAGATTGAAACAAGCCGCTTGCTGCAAAATAATGTGAATACAGTGATACCACCTGCTCCAGTCTACAAACAATTGCGCAAGAGACCTTACCAGCATCTGGGAGCAATCATGAGTGAAACAAAGCAGGAATATATATTTTCCATTTCTCTGTCAGTTCTCTGCTGGACAGGCAGCCGACAGTAACTGTAGTACCCGAGAGCAGCTAGAAGCCCCCCCCAAAAATGATGTGCCAGAGATGCAGAGCTTCGTAGCAGGACAACATGTGTACAGTGCATCTCAGCACACACAGCAGGCCTAAACACACAAACACACGCACGCACTCCGTTACAGACACTTCAATCACAGTCAGTTATTGCTTCAAAGCAGGACGCACACACACAAACAGGCAGATGAGTGCTGTTGAGCAGAGACAAGCAGCAGAAAAACAATTAAACACCTTCAATGACTGCATTACCAGTCTACAGAAAGCACCACAATTTGTAGAAAAGTGAAACAACAACAAAATAAAATAAAAAAAAAAAGAAGAAGAACTAAATGCACATAAAAAGGCTCTCAGATCACCATGTGACATTTTGAAGTCAAAAATGTCTGACCTTGTGTGCAGCTGACAAATACTGATGGATGAACCAAACTTGGAGCCTTCGGCTCGGTTGTAGTTTTGCTGCAGACATTCTTTGGTCATGAAATAGGCAGAATACATGAACTTCAACAGATTCACAAACACTCTGCCATACAAAGGGAACATGCAGTAACTGAATTGGCAGGTTTTGAACAGGAACAGATAAGTTCGTACACAAGCTGACAGGTGAACAGGCTTCCTTTAGGCAGTTTCTCTTCTTACAGAATGATCTCTGACCCCAAAACCCCAAGAAGTAATTACTCCCCTGCGCACCAAGACAATCTACTGCAGACTCCATTGTTAAATTAATTTAAAAACATAATGCATGGAACTTAAGCCTTCCTCTTTCTACTGTATTTGTGAAGACTTAAACATAGAAATCTAATTAAAACATCACCTGATAATCTAACAAGCATTAGTGGCCTTGTATTGAGACCACAGCACATCTGTGAATTTGCATGTCAGATCTGCATTATTCACAGATAATAGGTTTGTCAGTTTTATCTCAAAATCACACAAAAAGATTTTTCGTACTTATCAATTACTTATTTTGAAGTTGCTTACTATAAAATTGATAATTTAACTGCCTTTGTTTCTGATCAGATTGATTTGGAGTTATATTAACATAGTTCCCTGCCTTTACCTTTGTAGGGCAGAGGTTACTCTCACCAACAGGTCCAATGTTCAGTGATGCAGTGTCACGTTGACTGTACACCTCATGACAGCTGATGCAACATTTTGCAACAAGCAACAATGGAGCTGTGAATATGAACTTAAAGAGATGAGCAGTACTTTGTTATCACTGTCCCTGCTCTCTGGCAGTCCAAAAAGTAGCAAAGGCACAAAAACAGATCCAGGCAATCCCAACCAATCCCACCGCGTTACAGGACTCTCCAGCAAATCCCTTCAATCATTTCTTTTATCAGCAGGGCCAGAAGTCACGCACAGGGGGGGAGTCCGGGTCTGTCCTTCATAGTGCACTTTAAAAATGACATGGAATGGGAGGGTGAGGAGGAAGGGACGTTAAAGGGCATTATAGGGATGAAAAAAGGAAAAAAGAAAATCAGCCTTGAAGCTCCTCGAAACACGTCTCGCACACCCGCACTGGCTTCTTGGAGGACGGTGTGAGGGCATTCTTTGACGAACACTCGGCACAGAAAATGTTCCCGCAGTGTCGGCAGTGGTGCTGGATTTTCAGAGAGGTGGAAAACCAATTCAGATTAAAAACTATGTTCAAGCCAAAAAAAAAAAAAGAAAAACAACTAAAAACTAAAATGACTCACCTTCCTGACAGTGACAGTAAAGCCTTTGCCACAGGCCATGCAGTTCTGTACTTCATGATCTTCAGCCCACTTTCTGGTCAGACTTTGTGACTGTTTAATCTATAGACAGAAACAGCAGGAGGTCAGCTGGGACGGACTGAAAGTGGTTGCTTTTAGAATCATTCAGAGCCATCTGTGGCCGACCTGGAGTGACTGGTTCTCTCTGCCGAGCTCCTGCATGGCTGCTGTTGTGTCATCCAACTTTCGCCTGAGCTCCATCACTTTGGCCTGCAGTTTCTCTATCTCACCTTCACCCTTTACACACCTGAAACACAACCGGACAACATCCATGAGGGTGCTCAGGTTATTCACAACTCCCATCAGTGTTTAGCAGGCTGTGTAATACTTGTTACTCATTAAGATGGACAATACTTTTGGAAAACACCAATGAGGTATTTAATTCCTACGTCCTGGTGCTCAGTTTTTAAAAGATGCAGCATGCACATGCATTACTTTGTGTCAATGCAAAAAAAAAAAACATGTTATGGTTAGCATAACATTTATATGGATTTATTTCTTTGTAGACAGCATGAACCCAAGATATTTTGTTTTCTCTTGTCAATGAAGCTGACAAGAGGATAGGGCTGCACAATTAATCGAAAAATAATCGAAATCGTGATTTTTGGTTGCCACGATTAAAATTTTGAAAATCGTGATTAATCGTGACCATGTACAATGTAGTGTAGGGGACAATGTAGTGACCTGCCTTTGGGCGTTCTTGAAGCTAAGACATGTTTACAGGCTGGTGTTTATGGCCAAAAATCTCTAGGACCGCCTAAGTTTCATGCTATTGCCCTTTATATAATTTGTCCATCCCTTATGCAATACTTTCTTGGTTATATTTCATATCGTGATTTTAAATAACATTCTGAACAAAAAATATTTTTTATTGTTGAATAATCTTGATTAATCATCGTAATCGTGATTTTGATCCAAATAATTGTGATTATCATTTTTTCCATAATCGTGCAGCCCTACAAGAGGAGATGATAAACAAGGTTCCTGACTGTACTTTCATGCATCTCTGGTTTGGGCCTCAGGGGACACAAATAAATCAAGTTGAAGTTGATGCATCAAGAACGCTCATTCATCAACAGCTAATATAATCCTGTGGGCCAGGGATTACTTTGGAACACGTCTGTCAAGAACTTGGAGACTTTCCAGTGCAAAAAAAGATGGCTTCTGTTCAACCTGTTCAGTGTATATCGTGGTTCAAAGATGAAAAAGACCATTCATTTTGTTATCAGCAGAAGTCCAATAGTGAGGTTCTGTGACGGCATGGGTTTGCATGAGCATCCATGGCACATCATCTGTGATCCAGCACTGTAACAGACAATGATGAAAGCAGCTGTCCTGGTTCAGCCTCGATAGACTCGCTTTGGCTCAATGCTGGAAAAGTGTGGAATGTAATTTGAAAATGTACACTGAGATGTGTTAGGTCCGAATTTTCAACTTTTCAAGACCAGAACTAGTGCAGATAGTGGTTCTTGTTATTTTTGTACAGTTACACATTAGTTACATATTGGTATTGAAATTGTTATCAATACCATTATTAATTTTGTGGTGTTGGAAGCATTAATAACATTACCTTTGAGTTTATATCAGACTGTTATTATTGTTCATTGTTTTTACCATATTATTGTTTTATTTAATGAATCATATGACCATATCACAGTGTCTTAGATTAGTCTTAGTGTATTTTTGGGGAGCTGTAGCCAGTTGAAAACACGTGTTTGGAGACAAAGACCTGGCCAGGTAGAAAGCATAGCATTGTGGGATATGCAGCCATTATTCTTTTCAGGAAACGCCAGCAGTGGACTGGACCAGAAGACGATGATGCGGCGACAACGGATTGGACGACCGAATGGAGGACTGGATCGGCCAATGGGAGAGCACAGTCTAAACCGCGGCTCCTCCCCATCTAGTGACACACATTTCTGTATAAATTGTTGTTGTTTTGATTTGTTCGGCCTCTCCTCGTGTTAGAGACTGCCTCTGCCAGGGAGCCGTGATATCACGTTTATTACGATTAAACATCTGTATTGTACTGAGCCGACCAAGACTCTCCTTTCCAACAAAGAATGCGCAGGCAGAATCTTTGAGGAAAAGATTGTAACAGATTTTAGAGCAGCATATGCTGCCTTCAATAAAACATATTTTCCACGGATGTCCACGAAGTTCTTTCAGCCAAAGCTTTTGTGGTTTTTTTCACATTCGGCAGACATGACAAAAACATGGCTGACGAGGAAGAAAGTACACAGTTCAAATACTAAATTTCACCATCACTTGTTGGATTGTCAAAAAGCCCAATGGACCTCATGAGCTCTGATCTCACCATCCAACGTGGTGAAAACTCTAGTAGTCTAAGTTTAGCTTTGCCATTTTTATGAATTCCTTTGCCCCATGAATTAAATTACATGTAATATTATATGTAGATTTTTGTTTTTTTAGCATATGTATTGGAGACATGAAAATCAACTGTTGGCACAGAGCAAGGCTTGTAGATCAGATCAGGGGTCACAGTATAGATCTGATGTGCCGTGATTTTAGTAAGCTCTCACATCTGAGATTAAATTCTTCAGACGCCCCACATTCACTCCATCACAACACTGTAACCGGTACACTGTCACAACACCTCACCTTGTAGTTGTGGAATACTTTGTGTTTGCATATGCACTTATTGTTGATAATATGAAATCATTAAGTATTCTTTTAATTTAATTATTTAATTTTCCATCTAAGGTTTCAGAACAATGCAAATGGACAGTTGTTTGGTGTAAAATGTTTATGGGGATCATATCTATGTTTTCATTTGTGTTGCATCACATGTAATAAGAACTTCTGCATGAACTTGCAACTAAAACAAGCAAATTATTTCTACGTGCAGCAGTTCACAAGAACAAAAAAAAGACTGGTTTTACAGTTTCTCCTACATGCTTGGAAGAGCAGACTGAGGACGACTGTAATGTGAAATATCACTGCTAGATGTCACCACATCCTACACAATAGAGTTGAACGTTGTTGGACTTGGGGCTCTGTTACTGTTTGAGAGAGTGCGACTTTTATATCCTAATACAGGCTTCAAAGATTGATATTTTTGTATTTTTAAACTTCCTTCAGCACCAGAAGAACAGAAGCATCAGTAATAATGAGCAAAGCAAGGGAAGTGCATAAAATGACATTGACATAGTATGACAGAAAAAAAAACATTTGGTTAATAGCGCCTCTTGGCTCGGTATATGTGCTTTACTTGCATCAATAAGTCCAATCTGATGCTTGAAAGAACTCTTTAACATACACAGGATATGGACATAGAGTATTTAAAAATAGACTAATAGACAAACGGAGAATAATTGACTCTTCACTGATTCGTTCTTCAGCTGTCTTCGAATCACCACTTTCCTTTTTCTTTGTATTTCTTCTGCAGTAGAAACAGCTTTTGTTGGCATTTTGATATATATTGAATTTCACATTTACTTGACATTTCTTGTAGAGAATCAAGATAAAGGTCATGCTCTGCTGCTTCTTTTACAAGGAAATTTTAAAGGGTTACAGTGCACGGATTCATCAGTTCCAGACAATTATTAAAGCCACATCCACCAACCTTTCCAGAAGAGCCCGTCGTTCATCCTGGTTGTTCTGGACGGTGGCCTCCAGCACAGCAATCTCTCCTCTGAGCTCATCGGTCTGTTTCTCGAGTTCACCTACTCTCCTCTGGCTGCCCTGCCATTCCCTTTTCAGCGTGGCCACATTTTCATTCAGAGCCGTCACTTGTACGCTCAGTTTAGCTTCTGCGTCTTCCCCGCGCTTCACCTGCTCTTCTCTGGCTCGCTTCTCTGCCGCCTACAGAAGGAAGCATTGAACATATCACAAGAAGGCACCAGAGGGGAAGTGAAAGGCTTTTAAGTGACATGCATGATTTGTTAAGAGTTGGCCCTACCAACTGATCCTGGACATCTTTTGTTTGGGCAAGGAGCTGCTCCTCTCTCTTGCTCCTGCTGTCCCTGGTGGCCTGATGCTCTTTCTGCTCCTGCTTGAGAGCACCCTGCGCTGCCTTCACTTGACCCTGCAACTCCAGCTTCTGCTGGATCAACAGCTGTTTGGCCTCTTGCAATTCACCCAGCTCCTAAAAAGCAGCAAGTTTAGTTTTTTTTTTTTTTTACACACAACTCATATTGTGTATAATCCATAATATGGGTTTATGATAAAATTATACCATGTATTATACCGTGTTTGTATTGTGTTTTTTATTTAAATAAAGCAACTTTTTCTGAAAAGCAGCCTTCTAAAAATGGCTATACATTGTTAAGATTCGTAAACTTTTGAGATTTTTTTTTCTGCTCTGATGTGGCTTAAGTTGACATTTTGATACTTATGTCAAAGTCAACCCAAGCGTGCTCAGTTAAGAAGAATGTGGCCGTGGCATATGTCTGAGTGAACCTGTTTACATTACAATAAAAGCACAGGAAATAGGTCACAACAGAAAGTACACGGCAAAAAGTGAAGGTCAGTGTGTTTTTGTTTGAAACTTGGATACTGAAATACAAAATTCTCCTCTTTCTCTGAAATCAAAGTACAGAGAAAGCTTGTGCTTGTTATGAGATGTGAATCACCTTCTCGTTCTTCTCTACTAGTGTTTTAAACTCGGAGGTGAGTTTTGAGTTATTTTTTTCCAGAACACTTGCGGCTTTGTTCAGCTCCTCCACTTTGCTCCTCTCCTTCTGCAGTTCCTCTTTAACCTGCTCCTGAACACGTAACAAGTAGGCACAATTGAGATTGTATTAAACACCATCACACCCAGCAACACAATTGTCAAAGCTGTCTGATGATTCTCTCAACAACCTCGTGCTTTTGTAGCTTCTTGAGGGTTTGTTCCTGTTGTTGGAGCTTCTGGTCCCGTTTGGCAAGTTCCTGCTCCAACGAGGACCGACCTGTTTTCAGTTCCTGGTTCTGAGCCTCTAAACCCGTCTGGTAGGTTCGGTTAGCAGCCAGCTCTTCCTGGGCCATGGTCAGTTTCTCCTCCACTGTCTGCATGATTAGAGCAATATCATTTAAACAAAAACATCAACTTAGTTAATACTGCTATTAAATTTTAACTCGATCATGACTTAGGTGAGCTTGATGGGGGTTAGCTGTTTCTCCAAACTGTCCTTCATTTTTCTACCTTAAGGTCTTGACGCAGTGCTGAGGTCTCCGACTCCTTCCCATAGAAATCAGACTGAAGCTTGGTCAAGTTTTCCTGGCTTTGCTCCAAGGCCCTCTGCACCTCCGTTTTCTGGCTTTTCTCAGAGGCCAGCTCCTGGTCAAGGCCTGACACTTGAGCCCTCAGTTTGCTCTCTTCTTCTGCCTGGAGATAAGAGCCAGAAAAACACAAAAATCGGGAATAAATGAGTTTTAAAATATCCATGGTATTCAGAATGCAAAACACATACAATACACAATAAATACTTCCTTTGTTGTTGGAAGTGCCACTTACTTTCTTGACACCGACTTCCTGCAGCTCTGTCACTTGGCCCTTCAGTTTCCTGACCTCATCCTCCAAGGACCCCTGGGTCGTCTGAAGATGCACACGTAGCTTTTGCAACTCGGCCTCCCTTTCCCTCAGTGTCCCCTCAGTCTTTGAGTGCTGCTGCTCTAACGAAGTCAGCTGTCCTCTCAACTTTTTGTCTGCCTGGCATTTGGAGAGACACAACAGATATTTAGGTAATGGATTTAAAACAGGGTCACGTGCAGATTCTTTTCTCCTCCGAGACTTACTTCTCTCATCTTCTCCAGCTGCTCTTTAGATTCTTGCGATGCCTTGGAGATAGCCTCATTATTTTTTACAAGCTCCTGTCTCGTCTTTTCATTGGACTTCTCCTGTGGGTTAAGATTAAGAAAGATTAATGATGTCAATGGTGACTTAGTCTTGTACAACAGGTAGCTATTTCCCGTTCCTTCTTACAAGGTAGTTCTCTAGTGTAGAAGAAACACAGACAGATGAGACAAAAGTGGTCTGTGCTACATTAAAAGCAGAATGCAGTTAAAAATGACCTTCTCCTCCATGGCTGACTTATGGTTCTTCCTTTCGGTGTCCAGTAGACTCTGACTCTCTTTCAGTGACTTATTAGCCTTCACTAGGCTCTCCTGAGTTGCAACGAGCTCCTTTCTCTGAGCCTCTTTCTCTTGTTGGGACTTTTGTAGGTCTGCTGCAAGACTTTGGGTTTTTCTTTCAAGTTCTGCTTGTTGAGTCTTTCCTTCCTGGGTCACCTTGTCCAGATTCACCTTCAGAGCAGCTATATCCTGCTCGCTGTACTCCAGCTGCTGCTGGACGTCGCTCAAAGCAGCGGTCTTTTTCTTTACTTCCTCTTGCAGACTTATAGCTCTTATCAAAGGAAACAGATTTATGTCCTGTTAAGAGCTATTAAAAAAAGATCTCCCATATGTTTGGATCATAAATTAAAGGCTTAAACATATTTATCAAAACAAAGGTATATTTTGTCTCACCCTTCCTTCTCCGTTTCCAGAGAGGACTGCAGCTTATTTGCTTTCTGTTTGACCTTTGAGAACTCCTTCTGCAGTTTCTGCACCTCCTGCTGTGCCTGGTCCCTCACAGTCTGCACCTCCGCTACCTGTGACTCCAGTTTCTGCAACATTAAAACACCATTTTCACGTATTGAAACACGGTATTTACTTGCGAGGAATTAAAAAAGGAGGCCTGAAAATGTTTCTCATGAACGCAAACCTTATTGAGCCCCTCCAGTTGCTCAACATGCTGTTCTGCAGCCAGCACTTTGTCTTTGCATTCCTTCAGATTTGTTTCCAACTGAGCACGCTGCTCCTGTCTCTCTTTGAGCATCTGGGTGTGCTCCTCCAACTTCTTGTGAGCTTTATTCAGTTCCTACACAGGACATTAAGTAATTCAACAAGTCTGAAGTTGTAAAAAATAAAACTGAAAATGGAGAAAATACTACAGAAGGGTGAAGGACTGATGCGGTCCCCTGTTCATATTTTTGGAAATAATATGGTTCTCTAAATAGGAAGCAACAATAACATCAGTAATTCAAAGAGGAAACTGGCCTGCTGTTTGTCCTGCAGCGCATGTTGAGCTGTCTCCAGGCTGTTTTCAAGGCTGGCCTTCTGTGCAGCCTTGGCTGCCTCCGCTGACAGCAGCAACTCTGTTTTTGCTTTCAGCTGGACAAAAACAAATGGGAAAAAAAGAGTCTTACTCTCACTCCTGAACAATGAAATCTACAGAACCTGCTGTGTTACAATCAGCTCTCCCATTAAAGTGAATATATTATATGTGAGACCACTACATGATACCAAGCATGTTCTTCTGACATGCATATTTACACTTTTACCTGAGTGTCCAGCTGAGATACTTTCTCCTTGCTGTCAGTGAGCTGGGTGGTGAGCTCTGTGACTGAGGCCTCCAGGGTGTGAGCTCGGTCCTGGGCTGAACGAAGCAGTGTCTTCTGCTCCTGGATCTGCTTGTGTAGGTTGTCCTGGGCTTGCTTGTTGCTCTCCGACTGGTTCTTAAGCTTGTCTGTCAACTGTGTCACCTTTGAAAACCACATGTATGTCAAATTGAAATACTTTAAAAAAAATGATTACGTGTTCCTTAAAATTATACTGGTTGAGGCACACTGGTTATACTGGTTGAGATACACGACAGGATAGATGCACAGGATGCAAATACAGAATAGTGGAATGCTCTTCGGGGTTTTCACTTCACTCTCTTGGTATGGAAGAAAAAAAGAGGCATATTGAAATGTGAGCGTGTGTGTGTGAATCCACCTGTTCTTGTAGTGCATGGTTTTTCTCTTTGAGCTGGTTGAGGACAGCCGTCTCTCCCTCTCCAGCCTGGATCTTAGCGCACAAATCCTCCCTCTCAGCTTCCAGCTGGCTCACAATGTCTTTACTCTTCTGAAGCAGAGCTTCCAGATTTTGGATCTTCTGGTCTTTATCCCCAATCTGACGGAGCACCTGCTCCAAGTCATTCTACAGCATGACAGAAGAATATACTTGATACTATGTTATTGAAAAATTATTTTTATGTTGTGGTTATGGTGTCCATACACTTGAGCACACAGGAACAGACTAAAAGCAGCATAGAAACAGCAGCAGTTTAGGGGCTGTTTAAGTCTTTCCAGAGATCACCATGGCTTTACACTCGCCAATGATTTTATCTGTGCCTCAGGTGAGAGGGTTTAGTGGTGAGTGGTACCTGTGCCTCGCAGAGTTTGCCATTAGTGTTTTGCTGCAGTGCCTGCAGGTCCTGGTGCTGCTGTTTGGCTTTATCCAGCTGGTGCTGAAGGTCTGTGTTTTTACTGGTGCCCTCCTTGAGCTGAAGTCAAAAACACACATATTTTAAAATATTTTTTCCCTGTTTTAATCACACACTTTAACAGTTCATTCCATCCCCCTGGCCAAAAAGAAAAAAAAAGATGGAGTAATGTTCTTATCTCACTACTTGTTCGTTGTAGCCTAACACACCAACTGCATTCACATACTTCCATCCATCCATTAGCTCCCGCTTGGTCCAGAGTCGGGTCGTGGGAGCAACAGCTTCAGCAGAGAGACCCAGACCTCCCTCCCCCCCGCCGCTTCCACCAGCTCCTCTGGAAGAACCCAGAGGCGCTCCCAGGCCAGCTGAGAGATATAATCTCTCAAGCGGGTCCTGGGTCTTCCCCGTGGTCTCCTCCCAGTTGGACCTGCCCAAAACACCTCTCCAGGGAGGCGTACAGGAGGCATCCTAACCAGATGCCCAAATCACCTCAACTGGCTCCTCTCGATGTGAAGGAGCAGCAGCTCTACTCTGAGTCTCCTCCAAATGACTGAACTTCTCACCTTATCTCTAAGGGAGAGTCCAGCCACCCTGCGGAGAAAACTCATTTCCACCGCTTGTATCCGCGATCTCGTTCTTTCAGTCACTACCCACAGTTCATGACCACAGGTGAGGGTTGGAACAAGGATTGACTGGTAAACAGAGAGCCTTGCCTTTTGGCTCAGCTCTCTCTTCACCACAACGGACCGGTATAGAGTTCGCACCACAGCAGATGCTGCACCAATCTGTCTGTCGATCTCCCGCTCCTTTCACCCATCACTCGTCAACAAGACCCCGAGATATTTAAACTCCATTTGAGGCAGAACCTCACTCCCGACCTGGAGAAGGCATTCTACCCTTTTCCGACTGAGAAACATGGTCTCAGATTTGGAGATGCTGATTCTCATCCCTGCCGCTTCACACTCAGCTGTGACCCACTCCAGCGAGAAATGAAGATCCCCACTCGATGGCGCCAATAGGACCACATCATCTGCAAACAGCAGAGACGAGATCCTGACACCACCGAACTGGAACCCCTCCGCTCTTTGGCTGCGCCTAGAAATTCTGTCCATAAACGTAAACAGAATCTGTGACTAAGGGCAGCCCTGGCGGAGTCCAACTCTCACTGAAAATGAGTCCAACTTACAAGCGGCAATGCGAACCAAGCTCCCACTTCGTTTGTACAAGGACTGGACAGCCCGTAAAAATGTGCCCAGTACCCTCCATAGTCCTGGAGTACCCCCCACAGGACCCCCCGAGGGACACGGTCCAATGCCTTCTTCAAGTCCACAAAACACATGTGGACTGGTTGGGCAAATTCCCATGTTCCCTCCAGGACCCTAGTGAGGGTATAAAGCTGGTCCAGTGTTCCACGACCAGGACGGAACCTACATTGTTCCTCCTGAATCTGGGATTTGCTTGAACTTTCTTCTCCAGCACCCCTACATAGACCTTACCAGGGAGGCTGAGGAGTGTGATTCCCCTGTAATTGGATCACACCCTCCGGTCCCCCTTCTTGAAAAGAGGAACCACCACCCCGGTCTGCCAATCCAGAGGTACTGCCCCTGATTTTCATGCGATGTTGCAGAGACGTGTCACCCAAGACAGTCCTACAACATCCAGAACCTTCAGGAAATCAGGGTGGATCTCGTCCACCCCTGGAGCCCGACCACTGTGCAGCTTCTTAACTACCTCAGTGACCTCAGCTCCAGTAACGAACAAGTCCACCTCTGAATCCAGAGGCTCAGCATCCTCCACGGATGACATGTTGGTGGGATTGAGAAGGTCCTCGAAATTTCTTCCACCGCCAAACGACATCTCAAGTCAAGGTCAGCAGCACCCTACCCCCACTAAACACAGTGTTGGTGAAGGACTGATTTCCCTGCCTGAGCCGTCTGACGGTTTGCCAGAATCTCAGTGGAGCCGATCGAAATTCTTTTTCCATGGTCTCACCGAACTCCTCCCACACCCGAGTTTTCACCTCAGAGACCACCAAAGCCGCCGCCCGCTTGGCCTGCCGATACCGGTCTACTGATTCCGGAGTCCCACAGGCTAACCAAGCCCAGTAGGACTCCTTCTTCAGTCTGACGGCCTCTCTTACCCGAGGTGTCCACCACCGAGTTCGAGGATTGCTGCCACAGCAGGCACCGATGACCTTACGGCCACAGCTCCGGTCAGCCGCCTCAGCAATGGAGGCGGGGAACATGGCCGTTCCTCCCAATCACGCCCCTCCAGGTACCACTGTCATTGCCAACGTGAGCGTTGAAGTCCCCCAGCAGAATAAAGGACTCCCCATTAGGGGCGCTCTCCAGCACCCCCGCCAAGGACTCCAAGAAGGCTGGGTACTCTGAACTGTCATTTGGCGCATAAGCGCAAATGAGTGTCAGAGCCCGTTCCCCGACCCAAAGCTTCTCTCCATCCACTGGGGAAAACCCCAATGTAGGTCCTGACTATATCTAGTTGGTACCTCTCAACCTCACGCAGAAGCTCAGGCTCCTTCCCCACCAGAGAGGTGACGTTCCATGTCCCAGTAGCCAGTTTAGTCAGCCGGGGGTTGGCACGGCAAGGCCCACACTTTTGGCTGCCGCCCAAAACACATTGCACCCAACTCCTCTGACCCTCCCTGCAGGTGATGGGCCCACGGGGAGGCGAACCCATGTAGCCCATTCAGGCTGAGCCCGGTCGGGTCCCATGGGTAAAGGCCCGGCCACCAGGCGCTCCCAAACAAGCCCCTACCCCAGGCCTGGCTCCAGGGTGGGTCCCTGGTAACCCTAACCCGGGCGAGGGACATTGAGCTCTTGTTTTTGTTTTCTTCATAAGAGTCGTCTGAATTGTGCTTAGTCTGGCCCGTCCCCCCGGACCAGTTTACCTTGGGTGACCCTACCAGGGGTAAATTGCCCCCGACAACATAGCTCCTGGGACCATTCGGGCATACAAACCCCTCCACCACGTTAAGGTGGCAATTCATGGAGGGGCATTCACATACTTTACAATGTGAAATAACTATTACAGTACAGACATAAAGATCACATACATTTACACACAAATGTTGAGAATCTGTCCCATCAGATTATGTGCATTTTTATGGTGATCATTAAAGTTTCAGCCAATTTCTACCTGTTCTTCTGCTCGAGAGAGTTTGAGTTGCAGGTCTGCTGCTTGCTGCTCACGATCCTTCAGTTTCTCTCCAGACAGCTGCCTCTGCTCCTTCAGGCGCCCCTGCACCTCACCCAGCTGCCTCTCTGTCTCCAGCAGTTTGGCGTGAAGCTAGACAAGCACAGAGAAAGAGACTGAGGTGGTGAACAAAAGAGGGCATCAATCAGTGTCATGGATAAAATGCCAGTGTGTGACATGTTTAAATAATCCTTGTTTTGGCAAAAAAAAATAAAAATTAAATAAAATAAAAAAAAGGCCCTTCTGTGTATTCAGAGTCGTGAAACTGAAAACCTTGCATCAGAATGTCCGAATTAAAAATGGGGCTGCACAAAATATTGAAAATGTATCATTATCGTGTTGCTGGCAGTTTGTCCCCTGCCAAGTACACACAGCTCGCACACTGCGCTGCATTTCCATATATTTTGTTAACATGTTTGTATATACACCATAAAACTGTAAGGCGTTAAGTTGCAGCCCTGGTAGGTGTCTGAATACCCTCAGGTACACCCATTGTGCCCTCCCTTTCTTTATCATTTCAGACGCTGGTTAAAACAGCCTGTTGCTGCCACAGACGGGATGATGCTACACACTTGTTGCTGTTGGCCCGCTGCGTGTTTTAATCAGGTCTACAGCTGGAAGGGACTATAGCTTGTGTTTATTTATTTTAATTCGTGTCTATCTGGATTGATTTTTTTTTTTCACCAACCCGTTTAAGTATTTTTTTTTCTGATGTGAATTTCTATCCTTTTAATTTATTTTTCCTTTTTCTTTCCATGGGTAGAGCCTAGTCGCCCACGGCAGTGGGGGGTTTTGTAATGATCTTTCACTTCAAGCCCCGTCCCTTCCTGTGTGTAGTGGTCATTTTTGGCACATCCTCCACTTATGTATGTTTAAGCTGCCCTTATTGTCTGCTGTGTTTGTGTGTATATGTAACACGGGGGGGGGGGGGGGGGGGGGGGGGGGGGGGGGGGGGGGGGGGGGGGGGGGGGGGGGGGTGGGGGGGGGGGGGGGGGGGTGGGTTGCTGTGTTCCATAGACAATCTTGCCCTCTCAACAGACACACACACCCGCAGCCGGCCAGCCTTTGGCATTTCAGTAGTTGTAGATTTTTAAATTGAATGCCTGACCTGGTATTGTCTTTTTGATTTTTTTCCTCAAATTAAATGTTACATTTTATGTTGTATTTTTTTTCTCGTTTTGTAAATATACATTTTTAAAGCGTTATTCTGTCTCAGCCACCACCTGCACCCATATTGTTTTACCTGTTGTGCCAAGAACACAACAGGTAAACTGAAGCTAAAAAAGTAGACAGCTGGTCTTTAAGCCAAAACCTCAGTTACAATCGCAATATCAATATTGTAAAAACTAATCCCAATAAATGGCACTTTATAATTCCATATACCGCCATATATTCATGCTTTGAAACTATCTGAATTTTACCCCCCAAATAGACTGACTTGAATTCCCATTAAGTTTATACTTCACTGCAATTCACTGTTATTAATCCATAATCCAATTCATTACTGCACTTCCAATTCATTTCAATTCATCATTTAAATAAAACCATATTCCTGTAGTGTTAATTTTTTTTTTGGGGGGGGGGGGGGTATCTAAAATGGTTATTTACTGTGTTGGATCTATGTTAGCTGAAATAAAAACAAAATTGACTGATTTTTTGTAATTCTATCATCTCAATTTTCATGTTTCTAAATAACAGTATAATTTCTGCTAAATTCCTTCTGATAAAATGCAATATTAATCTGAATGTTTCGCTCAAGGGAACATGTTTATTTTGAAATGCGCCAAGTGGCCACATCTGATGGCAGATGTTTTTGTTTCTTTTGGTAATATGTGAAGAGATATAAATAAATGATAAAAACCATTACTGGCTCATCATTGTCATGTTCACTTGTCCTTCTGTAGGGATGTCTCAGTAGAAATAAATGTGTCAGTTTGACACTAAACAGCTTCATGAACAAAAGTCAAAAGATGTTGGAAAACAACCTATCGGCCATGTGTGGATTTAAAATCTCTAGATTATATAAAGGATTACAAGATAATGTAGATTATGTAGATGGAATGTGTCATTCTATCTACATAAAAAAAAAAGAACGGGAAGTGGAAAATCAATGCTGCCATTTCAGACCAATCTTGGCTGAAATATTGTGAATTTCGGAGAAGATTGTCCCACTCAGCTTGATGGAAAGTGTTTGGTCAGGAGAGTCCATGTAGATATACTTTTTTTTTACTCCTGTTCAGAAGTCTAAACATCGGCTCTCAGCAGAGAGAGTAATTGTGGCTTCCAGGAAGTCCATAACCATCATGTGTTCAGGGTCCACATGGGTAACACGGCTCTTATCGTCACCATATTCAAACCCAAATCAGTCACAGAGTAAAGCTGAGGCCACTGACATCCATGTTTGCTGTGATGGTTTGCTTTGGCCCTGTATTTTGTTGTTTTTCTGTGGTCCCTCTGCATCCAGTAGTCAGCGTGTGGATGTATTTTGTCTTCTGCACTCACCTGGCTGATCTCTGTTTGCTGCTGAGCACCTTGGCTTTCTTTTTCTTCCCTCTGTTGCTCCATCTGTTTCCTCTCCACCTTAAGCTCTGCGTGCTTCACCTCCAGTTCGGCAATCTCACGTTTAAACTTGGCCACCTCCTCAGCCCTCTCTTTGAGCTCTCCCTGGGCCTTCTGCAGGGAGGCTTCAGCCCCTGTAGCCCGAGCCTGGAGCTCCTGTACCTCTGTGTCCCTCTCCCTCAGGCTGTCTTGAACTCCTTTCTTCGCAGCCTTTTCAGCACCTAGTTGCACCTCCAGTTCTTGATGCTCCTTCTCTTTTCGTACAAGCTTTTCAGACAGGCCCTAGCAGAAGAGCAGAGAGTAGAGGCAAACATGAAGCAGATGGGCACTGCGTGTCCAGAGAAGTGTGAGGGTGGAGATGGTCCCTGGTGTGGTGAAAGCCAAGGCCAATGAGCAAATTTGTGGAAGAACAAACAAACAAAAACAAAACCAAGGAGAATCACTGTGCTCTGGTATTTGTTCGGTGGGGGTCACAATAGTTAGTGACTTATAAAAGCCTTATAACACCATCAACTATTTGTCTTTCTAAATAAAAAACATTTACATGAAAATGCAATACAGAACAAATTTGCCAAGTTACTGGAGTTGTGCCTTAACACCACATACTGCAATTTTTACAGACAGAAACATGGCTGTGCTATGGGGTCACCAGTATCCCCCATTGTGGTAAACTTATATATGGAAAGAGTAGAACAAAAGGCACTGAGCTGGTAGAAGGTACATCGCCAAGCCACCGGTTCAGATATGTGGATGACACATGGGTGAAAATCAAATCCCAGGAACTAGAGGCTTTTACTGAGCACATCAACTCAGTGGACAAGAACATCAAGGTCACTAGAGAAGATGTTAATGACAACCACCTTCCTTTCTTAGACTGTGATGTACACTTGGATGAGAACAGGAGCCTCCACATTGGGGTTTACAGAAAACGCCCACACACAGACCAATATCTTCTGTTCAACTCCCATCACCCTCTGGAGCACAAACTGGGAGTTATCAGAACCCTACAGCACAGGCCTGATAAGGTTCCTACCACTACGCAGGCAAAGGAACAAGAACACAAACATGTGAGGAGGGCGTTGGAAACTTGCGGCTATCCTAGCTGGACGTTCAACAGAACAAAACGATCCAACAAGAACAATATCTTAGAGAGGGCTGAGGAAGGTAACAAGCGCAGGAACATTGTCATACCCTACGTGTCCGGGGTGTCTGAAAAACTCAGGAGAATTTTCAATCAACACCAAATTCCTGTGGGTTTCAAACCAGGTAACACACTCAGGCAAAAACTAGTACACCTCAAAGACAGGGTACCCCACATGCAAAACATTAATTTGGTATATGCTGTCCAATGCAGTGAGGAGTGCAAAGACTCATACATTGGAGAAACCAAACAACCACTGAACAAACGCATGGCTCAACACAGAAGGGCGAACTCATCAGGTCCAGTTTCTGCTGTTTATGTACATATAAAGGAGAAGGCTCACTCTTTTGAGGAAAAAACGTGAAAATCTTGGACAGAGAGGACAGATGGTTTGAGAGAGGAGTAAAATAAAATTGTTTCTATTCTTACAAGTACTTGTAACAAATCTCAGGTGGAGTAGGGACATCGCACTGAATATCCAGTACTGTCATCACCCTAGTACCAGGAAACCTACTTGTCTGGGAGATGACTGATGTACCCGATGAGGGAGGATTTAATCTCTGTGCTACAGTACATTCCTCTGCTCCCCGTGCACCAGTGGCACTACCTGTGATTGTATTTCAACCTCAGTGATAGAGCTGGCAGAGCAGCATCACCCCCTGCAGGTTTAATAATAGTCCCGGCCATAGTATTTGTCAACAAGTGTTGGCTGCCAAAGACAGCTGGTGACAGCAGGTCATTGTGATGCAGAGCAACAAAGGGAGGTTTTCAGAGACTGAGATGCTCCGTTCTCCTCATGAAGGACAGTTGGTGAGGCTTGTTCACATGAACACAGTAAAAGTACATTAAGCATTCTCACGTTGCCGCAAAAGTCATAGCGGGCATGCTCATACCTAAGGTTGTTGGATCACGATCAGAAAAATGTGAAATGGCTGTAAGGGCAGTTTGGATGAGGTGTTGTGTGTGTTACCTGACATTGCTGCTGCAAATTATTCAGATTACTCTGCAGCTGATGGATCTGTTGCTGGTAGACGGCTGCTTCCTGTGGTCCCTTTTCCAGTTCTGCTTTTAGTTGGGATATGGTCATCTGCATTTGAACAAACAAGCATGTTAGACTTTTTTTTTTTTTTTTTTTTAGACATTGAGTCAAGAAAATGAAGCACCACTGTGATGTGTTGATGTGTGGAAGTACCGGGGTAGGAAAAACAATAATGATCAGCATCAAGCAGGTTGCACTTGCACAAAAACCAGACTTAAAAAGATGAGAGGTTTTTTCAACACTGTTAACAAAAAGAGCCAATGTTTCCAAAAACAAAATTAAAAAAAGAAGAACAAAATGAAGCAAAAGTTGGGGCCAACGTGAATCACTGTATTTTACCTCCAGTTTTTGAATCTTGAGTATTGTGCGTGTTGCAGGAGTGATACAGTACATGGGAGGCAGAGGAAGACAGTAAGGAGAAGAGACACAGGGACAGAGGTGAGTCATGACACAACAAGCTACAGTCTGCATCAAAGAGCAGCAGTGCTGAGAGAACAGGCGGTCGACAGATTTTACTGAACTTGACTGTGACAACATCCTGCCACGGCAGTACCAAGGACAATACTTTACACGAAAGAGGGTGTTCAAATATATTCAGAATGTTTTTTCTTACTATAAAATAGGATACTTTTTATGGCACTTTGTAGAACAGAAGGTTCTGTGCCTGGAGCTCACTGATGAGGCACTATTAATACTTCTTTCCTCAGGAATGCAGGAAATAAGCCTGAATTATTCACCAGGCTTAAATTAATGGTTGGATTAGGAACAACGCCATCTATTACTGCATACCTACTGAACATCTGATCTATTTGACGGTCGTTTCTGAGTAATAATCTAAAGCCCTGTCCTGAAAAATGAAGACGACAGACAGAGCAAACAATAAGCAAAATCACAAGGAGTTAAAATAGATTCAGAGTTCCCGTTTCCACCTGCAATGGGGAAAAAAAAAAGGTAGAGAGTCAGGTTTTTGAGCCTCCTAACCTCAGAGGTAGTGTAATTAGCCTGCAGCTCCTTATAATGGTTCTCCAGCCGTTCAGACTCCTCCTCCCTCTCTCGTGTCATGCGGTCCATCAGTGTCTGCACCTGCACCAGCTCCTTCTGCAGAACCTCCACATCCTCCACTCCTGGTCGCTGCAGCTAGAGGGCAGAGTAGAGCTACCGTGATCAAGGTGGCCAGAGGTTGAGCTCAAGGATTTTTTTTTTTTTAGCTGAGATAAATCATAAGTAATTAAGCTGCCAAGGCATCACTGGAAGTCCCATTAAATTATGCTGATGAGATCTGTGTTGATTCTTAAAACACGCAGCTCAGATTCAAACTGATTTCCTCACGTGAAACTTAAAGAAACAAAGAAATTAAAACTGAAATCAACTTGGGGTTTTGTTGTACCAGTTCTGTTTGGAGTCTTTCACTGTCCCGTTTCTCATTCTGCAGTTGTTCAGTCAACTGTGTGAGCCTCTGATCACCAGCCTCCCTCAGGCTTTTCTCCTCGTCATACCGGGCCTTCAAATCTGACAGGTTCAATGATAAAATATCAACACAATAATATAAAATCTGTATAAATTGCTCTCATTAAAAAATTCACTCAGAGGGATTAAACTAAAATGTCATTACAGTCTAAAATTGAATAATTACTTGAATAGATGTGGTATAAAACAGCATGGATAGATCGAGGGTAACAGTAATTTAGTAGAAGATTGCTTCAGTTTCTCCAATGATTCAGAGACAGAGGCCTCCCAGTTTCCCAGCCCTACACTGACCTACTATTTCTGTGGCCAGCTGCGCAGCCTTCTGCTCAAACAGGTCTTTCATCTGTTTAATGTTGAACATCTCAGATTCAGCTTCAATCAACTTCCTTTCAATGACTGAGGAAAAAAGCACCATATATCCACATATTAGTGATACTGATTTGCAATCCAGTTCAACATGCTGTTTCTTTCTTCTTTTTTATGTAATTCTTCTTACCTGAATCCTCTGAGCCCACTTGTCCATCGTTCTGTAGAAGTGGAGAGTTCGAGAGGTTGGTGTACAGTGAAAGAACAGTTTTGTTGCAACATTTTACATCCAAAAGGTTAACTATGGAGGACTGAAACTGTCAAAGTCACGAATAACCACTAAAATGCATAAATGGCACAGTAAAAAAATGAGTTTGCCAGCAGTAAACTGGAAGGTCTCTGCATCGATTTATAGCCCTGTTATGTGTTTTTGGGCAGGACACTGAACCCCACACCGATCCCAGTGTGGGAAAACCCAGTCACTATGGGGTCACCAGTTTGCCGGGAGGAGGGGGGCAGGAAGGGTATCTGACATAAATCCCAATCAATTTTTACTTTTGTAGCATTTATTATCCCATTGAGTAATGTAATGTGTCATTTATGTATTTCTTTTCTCTGTCAGTTTCAGTTTTCCATACCATCTACAGTAGATGTTAAAAATCTCAAAGGATTTACTTGATTCAGTTGTCCTTGGACTTTGTCTAATTCTTTCTTTAGTTCTCCTGAGAACCACCTTTCCTCCTAAACAAGGGAGAGACAAAATCACGTCTTTATACCAACATTCCCACATGTCTGGAAGAGCCACAATTTAGTAACCTAACTGCACCTTGAGAGACGCATGCAGGTCTTGAACCTCCTGCCGCAGCATTGTAAGGTCTTCACTGCAATGATAAGAGAATATTCATAAAGTACACGCACATGCACTAAACTCTGTCACAAGCACAAGGTCAGTATCTTAGTCGTTATCATACCGAGTGGGGGCCACATGAGCAGGGAGGTCGCCTGTATCATGGAACAGCTCATAGTGTTTGAACAGCTCCTCTGCAGAGTTATGAGACTTCATGCACTGAGGACAGATGAAGCCCTGCACACAGGAGCACACCATCACCAACAGAAATGTCCTATAACTGACTGGACTGTGTTGGTTATGCCTTTAAAAATAAAAAAACATCCGTGTTACCTCAGATGTCTGGTCATGGTTGAGGTCTGTGCTTGGCTGCTCTGACTCTGCATTCTGGGAGCTTCCTTTCCCAGGGGTCTGGAAAAAAGAATAGATATAATCACACTCAGTACGCCCACATGTTTAATAACCTGATTGAGAGAAGCAGATGAAATGGTGGATAACAATTTTCTTTCATAAAATAAATGTAATTCTAGACACTGAAAAGTAACATGGTTTAGAGCCTTGTGATTTAAAATAAACTGTCTCTGGATGATTTATATCTGAGTAAAGGCTGAATCAAGTAGAAAGGTGAGGCTTCCCAGAGAAAAGCCACAGGGTCTTGCTTATGTCTCAAAAACAACTCAACTGGGTGCAATTTAATTGCCTTGAACAAATATTGTGGACAAGATAAGCTAACCTGCTATGGTGAGCTCCTTCTTTTGCTTATTTAAGACAGCTACATCATGAAATAAACAGCACTATTAGAATAAGACAGCGAGCCCAACGCTCAAACACTACTCATTGTGAAGTTGCACAGAGATGATGAATGAGCAGCAGCTGCACTTTTAGGTTCAACCACAAGTTTTAGACCAAGCGAGGTTTTGGCTCTTGCTTTTCCACCCCACAACCCTCACTAATGTTCTTGTTTTTGAGCCATTTCTGTGTAAGTGGAGCTTCATATTTAGGATATATTTGGAAAATATTTTTTAATTGTTCAAGCTGTACCTCTCTGACAACAATGTTTCTCATTATTCTTCTCTCTGCATTCCTAGCCCTTTCAGTGCTTCCTGCAGAATAACATTTTATACAGAATGATGCTATAACCACCATGTTTGTATTTTTTTTCCTTTTTCCTCCAAACCCCAACAGCTAAGACTGATACAACATCTTTGCATATACAAGAGACTGATTTCTTCCATTCACACATGCACTGTTTTTGATGTTGATGATGGCTAAATTCTGTGTTTTAATCATGTATTATTATTATTCATATGATAATCATTGTGTTGTAAATCTTCTTTCATCCTTAAACTCCCTTCTTAGCCTGGCATCACCAAAGAGCTCTCAGGTAACCATTCAATCCACCTCGAGTTGCTGTTCAACCATGCTGTTTACATTAATGCACCCTCTCTTTGTCTTGAAGATAGAGTTTTTGCAAGAATGATGAGTAACAAGCTGCTAAATCTTCCAGATAAGATTAACAGATTCCTATTCAACTCTCCAACTGTTAAATCAGCAGCCTTTAGAACTGGCATGTTGCAATGCAGCATAGCTGAATCCCTCCAAATGTCACGTGGAAGCCAATTTATATCAACCAGCCACAATTTGGAGTTATCATTGCAAGAGGGATGGGTTATAGTAATGAAAAAAAAAAAAAAAAAAGGATGTCAGCAGGAGTCCATTGGCCAGAAGCAAAAACACATTAGTAGGTGTACCACAGAAGGTCCATTCACCATAAAGATTTGTTTGGGCTGGTGATGCTTTGCATGGATGAATAATGAGGTCAAACTGGTGTTTGTATGGGTCTGTCTTGGGCCCTTTGAACTGAGTCATTACAGAGGCCTTTTAGAAGGGCTGACAAAACCTTCAAGGCAAATTTCCAGCAAACAAAACTTTGAAGGCAGACTGAATGTTTGCATCACCTTTGGAATCATTTTTGACCAAGTCAATTATTTCTTATTTTTAAGTTTGTGTGGCACTAGTGGCCTCTATTAACAGTGAAAGAGAGAGAAAATCAGGGCAGACATGCAGCAGATGGCCACAGGCTGGGAGTCGAACCTACAACCAGCCGCAGGAGGACTGTGGCCTCCGTACACGGGCTGCCTGTCCTAATCACTGCGCTGCTGGGGCAGCCCCAAGTCAATTATTTCTAACCATGACAGTCCAGCAAATGATTTACTATATTTGATTCAATGCTAAGAGATGTAGGTTGATACATATTTCTACTGGACTGTCCTGTAGTAGATTCATAAGATTAATTTTACAACCCTCCAGCCTGCATCAGTTCAACTTTCACTGTTGAAAATAATGGTCAAAGGTTGAAGGGCTCTGACATGTTATGGTAATATAAGCACTTTAATAATTATCTTTTTCCAGTGTCTTTGGGCCCATAAAAAATTACTCAATTACAGACCAGGTCTACTACAGACTAAAAAAAGAGAATTTACAAAACTAATCCTTCAAAAAAAAAAAAAAAAAAAAAAAAAAAAAATTAAAAATCCACACATGTAGTCAGATTGTGTCAAATTTAACTGTCCTGTACCTCATGAAGAAATAAAACATGTGTTAATACATTTTTGTGCATTCTTATTATCAATAATAAAAGCATTATTATCATAATAATAATAATAATAATAATAATAATAATAATAATAATAACCTGTGAATTTTCGTTGACCTTTTATGCATTTTGTTGAACTTTATAGCTCTAAACTACTACAGGTCACGACAAAAAAAAAAATATGCATCTGTCAAAATAATGTTCCTGACTAACGGTCATGTGCAGGCAAATGCGGTGAGCAATGCATTGTGGTACAAGTAGTCCAAAAAACACAGTAGCTAATCAGCTAATATTGATTCATTACACGTCATGTGCCGTTAATGACAGCTGGTTTCCCAAATCATGAATTCACAAGTGTGCTGATTAACTGAATTATGTAAAAATCGTGCTTCTTTCCATGTAACAGTCCGCCGGCTGACGCAGGGATTTCCAACACACTGCTTGCTGCTAATGACACTGTTAGCGAGTGGTGTGTAAACGATTCATTAAACCCTTCGCTGCTATATAGCTAGCAAACTAAAAACATAGACTCAAATAGTTCAAGGTAACATATGTGCTCGTGAAATTTCTTACATGACTAAATCCTCTAATAGTATGTACACCCTGTCAACAGATCCATCTATGAAATCAACCAAGCTAGCATTTGATGGCTAACTATGTCAAACAAACGCAAGGGGCGCTTGATATGTTCACCTGGACAGGACGGAAGCCTGTCATTCTTCCAAAGAGTTACCGTCGGCAAATAAAATCCCCGCCCATCGGTGACACACTGGGCTTTGAAACATGCGCCTTCTTCGTGAAATTCGGCATGCATAAGGCCTATGTCTCCAAAGAAAAATCAATCGCTTCAACCAACAAAAACGATACCAGTGGGTCTAATAAACCAGCCGCTTACCATTTGAAGTATCCGTCTTAGCATGGTCTCGACTGTGTTCGTCCTGACACTAAACAGTTACCCAAATGCAAAGTTTACGCCTCAGAACAACGAACACCTGACCAGGCACAAGCAGCAGCGGCGGATGGGCGGGTCATGGAGGGATGGATGACTCCCAGCCTGGCGATATACAATTATATGTAGATGTTGCATGTTCTAATATATTCATAAAGAGCGTGGAACCGAAATATATCAATAAACAAATTTATTTCAATTTTTACAATATACAGGATGATGCACAGCAGAATATAACATTCACGCATGCACTAATATATTTTTTTAAGTTATTAAATCTACTCGCTTTTTATCTTTGAGGAAAGCCAATGCTGGTCATTGGCATAAAATTATTTGTTCTTGCTTTTTAAAACGTTATCAAAAAGGCTGAACAAGACTTCCTGTTGGGATTTCCTGTCCATAGGGGTGTGGATAGTTCCCACTGAAAGTTTATTCAGTCAGTGCACAATTGTAACAAATACCCAGCTTTAGTTCCAATCCAATCTAATCTGACAAAATAATGGTTTTGTTTAACAGCAAAAGTGAAGGCTGTACTGCTTCCAGTCTGTGCTAAGAACAGTGCTTATTCAATATACACACATCGTTGTGCTTGTGAAGGCACTTGGCAAAAAAAAAAAAAAAAAAAAAATCACAGATACACTATCCTTCAAAGTTCCCTACTGTATTCTCACAAATTAACACAGTACATTTGTTAAATGCTCTTAATTTCTTCCAAGTAATTATTATTTCTCAGCCACAAGTATTCCCCAGTGAATGGCTGAGTGTTTGTTTCTTGACTGCTGTCCCTCTGTCTTGCTGCTGCTCTGTCCAGCTATGAAAGTACCCTTATTTAACTTGACAATATTTTGTTTTTCAAATATGGCATTCATTTCCAAAAATATTAAACCTATATAAATGCACACCCATTAAATAAAGTCACAGTGCCTGTTAAAGCTTCATCTTGTGGTGGCAAGCCTGAATGTATTTTAATCTTTATGACAGTTCAATGTTACTGGTGATTAGTTCATGCTGTGCATTGACACTACCAAAGTGGCACTTAAAGGCAGAGAACATTGTTCACACTTGTTGCATCAAAATAGACCTTAAACCAACTTCTTTTAGTCAAGAAAAACACCTAGAGTGGAAAAGTTTAAGCCTAAAAAAGAAAACGCAAAAAGAGTGCTCTAAAAGATTCACAGAAATAGTTACTCCTTTACAAAATGTCTTGCAAAGGGGTTTTTGTTGTTGTTTGTTTTTCTGGCACAGTCACTGTATGAGTAGGGCTTCTGCTGAGAACTGAAACACTTACAAGCATCAATCTTCCAGAAATCTAACAGAAAACTGAAATGGCAGTCACATATTCAACATAAAAGATTAATTAAGACCTTCACATTGTATACACAACACAAAGAAAATTAACCCAAAGCTGAACAGATTATAAGAAGAATGTTTACTTGAAAAGCTGTTGATGATTGTGGAAAAATATCCATAAAAATATTAAATATATTTACAAGGCATTTTGCCACTTTAAGGGCGCACATGGATTTCAAATCAAATCCAAGAGGTTCAATCTGTACATTTAAAAAGTTGTGTTAGTAATGCACTCAATGCTCAAGTCTTTCTCATATCATACAGTTCGTCCCATACAGTCCTCCAAGCATCTGCATGCTGCAGGCTCCTATCTGTTGAACAGCTCCGAGTCCTGTGTGGAGCAAACAACATAGCGGGGTGTGTTGTTTTCTGTCACTCGAGAGCGCGAGGTGTTCACGTTAGCTGGGCTACAAGCAGACCCACAAGTGGGATTGCAGGTGTCCGTGAGTCTGCGTAGGTATTCTGCATGGACAGGCTTGTGGCTCTGCAGCACCCTGATAGCTTCATCAACCTTGAACCACTTCCTCTTCCTTCCTATGAAAACAATCCAAAAAGGACAAAGAGAAGCGTTTCTATGTGGTTTATAGTAATAAGCTTGTGAGAGTTCACTGTGATGCATAGCAACACTACAATACAGTATATGGTTTATGGTAGATGTGCTGGTCCCTGCTGGGACTGGCCTTGTGTCTTTGAGTCTCTTTTTAATCTCACTAAGATCTTGCTTTGGATAACATTGTACTCTATGATTCTAATACATATGGTTATCTTGGCTTTTTCCTCTTCAATGTGATTAAAAACCTGAATGATGCATGTAGAAACCAAAACTAAACAGATTGACCTCAAGCATTTGCCAGTGTTTAGAAAATTCATCATGACGCAGGTCTCCATTAGCGGGGATCCGAAGTTAACTGTAGGAGGCTGGAATTGTAATAAGGCTGACCTCCTCTTTGGTCCTCTTTTGTAGCAGGAAACAGGATTGAAAGAGCATCGGAAGACAACGGGCAGACCAACGCAAAAATAAAGTGCAGCTAAAGAACACATTTTCATTTAGTGTTTTTACATTTCTCCTTTTTCTTCCTGTCAAAAAAAAAAAAAATCATGTCCAGACACCATCAGGCTTAAGTTTCACTCTAATTCACTTTCCAAATATAAAATTGGAATTCAATAGAACCGACAGGGATCAGAAGATGATGTGGCGGGGAAGGTCTCACCAACGTTATTTTGGCACTCTGAAGTTCACCACCACATGCTTTTTAGCACAGAGAGTGAGCAAATTAGACCAGTGGTGTCAAACCCTTTCCGCTCAGTCACAGTCCCCGTGCAGGGCAACAGAGGACAAGCAAGGAGGGGGCAGTGGCGAGTAATGATAACTGGAAAACAACTGAACCCAGCAAACATTCCTCCCCCTGTGAACCAGCCAAACTATTTCTGTGGGTAATGGCAGTAAATGATCACGACCACATCTTACAGACCAGTTAAAACGCATTACTCCATCCCTCGAGAATTATTAGATTAAAATCTACCCGTTCAAAAGGAAATGCTGTAACAGAAACCACAAGGGACTAATTGAGCCATATACAGTTTCAGTGCACCTGCCGTGTGTACTTATGCCCAATCCACACTGCATAAAGAGCTGGAATATCTACAAAGTATTCATTTGCATCTCCTGATTTTTGAGAAAACAAGGTCAATGAAGTGGGATAAAATATCATCGACGCTGTTGCAAAGGTATTTAGTGAAAGATAATCTAATGACCAGTAACAAAGTAACTTTTTATTCTTCAGTATTTCAGGACTGTGCATCCTGGAAGTCAAGCCTTTCATAGAAGGATGACGGAGTCCACAGTTAGTTTACTAAGTGACGTCCATCTGTCAGTGCTTTCCTTTTACTCAATTTTGTCCAAAACCCCGCTGCTCAATTTATCGACACAAAGAAGCACCATCACTGGCTCCATCTAGACTTCATCCTGATTTAAAACCTCTCTGCTCACATTTAAAGCTTTTAAATGCTATTCGAGCTCTCATAATTTGTACATCTCTGCTCACTGAACTCAAGTGCACTCAGTCTCTGGCTAATTTTTTTATGCACTCTTTACACTGCATCAGCCTGCTGGCAGGCACCCTGAAAATATCCTGTAATTTAAATAAATCTTTCCCTCGATTAAGTAAAGTCGTTAAAGCCTATTTCCAATTTCCAACTGGGGAATTTTCAAAATCACCAGAATGAAGATTTTATAAATGGGATATAAAACATTAAACAAGTCAAAGTAGATCATTATTAAGTCATTCCTTTCTTAAGTTAAGTGACCCATAGAATTAATTATTCGAATTTGCTTGTAAAAGTCCAACCAAGAAGAGCAAAAGACTTTCAACATCCCACTTTGAAGATGCAGCAAATGCAGTAAAATTTGAAGTTAAAGTTGGGTATAAAGATGGGAAGGCTTTATAATTTGACTTTGAACTGGGTCTATGATGTTACACTTCCTCCAAAATCTGAACTGCTCAATGACATATTTCGTATACGTATGGCTCATATTGGTCTCAGACATCTTATTGCATGTTCTCATGCTTTAAAAATTTGTCTATTTACTTTTTCTTAATAAGATCCCTTTGAAATTAAATGTTGTTACCAATGAAAGGAAATCTCTAAATGACTCAACATTAGGCCAAGATCTAAAGAGCTCTCTAAGGCCTTCAAAGTAAAGATTGGGGATGCCCGTGAGTCACGATCAAAACGTATTTCCATTTAGTTATTCCACTGTAAAGAAAATCCTCTGTGAGTATCCGGAGTTGACTGCTAAAGTAAAGTCACTCCAAGAGGTGGCCGATCCAAAAAGAAATCTCGAAGATCCTCAACGACATTGTAGGATGTCCAGGTAACTCTGGAGATAATGCTATCAAAAGGTATGTCAGAATGTCTGTACAGACATATGTGCCAGAAAACATGGGCCTTTGATGTCCGAAAAGAACCTTGGAGAAAAATTACACTTTGCAATTGGAACATACTGAAGGAGAAAAACATTTTCGAACAAATGGAATAGTCTTCTATGGATATGAATGAATCAAAGAGAGTTGTTTTGCCACAATAAAAGTGGCTTAGTTTATGACAGAACCTCATATCTATAAAGCATGGTAGTGGAAATATTATGGTTTGGGGTTGCTTCTCTGCCTCTATCTGCCTAATTGCCTTTAGCAATTAGTATTTTACATTTTAAGATATTGTGAGGCCTTTCTGCCTGAAAAATAAAGCTGAACCAAAAGAAGACCATTTCATGAGTAAAAATCGAACGAATCCACTCATGAACAAATAACAAAGAAGATATGAAACAAAGAGACAAGTCAGTTTAATTTTTATCCAAGATCTGAAAGAGGCAGTAAACAGCATCCCAAAAGCCCTAAAACATCCTGTAATAAAATGACCTGTACATGAAAAACTCAATGTCAGGGTTGTGGACAATTATGGAAAACACCCACAGTATCTTTTTGTTGAATCACTTGATTTATAAAAGTCAATGTACTATATCAAAGATAATCAGATTTTCAGGGGATGTAAGCCTTATTACATTTATTCATGATAATATTCGTAGGGCTGGACAAAATATGTGTTATTATCAATATAACTCATTAATATATTAATGCCTTTATTTTTATCCCGCATTAACGCATGTTGCTCACATGCTTTTATTTTGAAAAGTTTGTTACTGGCTGCTGCAGAACTGGAAGAAGAATTGGCAGAAAAACATAAAGTTACAGAACTTTAACATGGACATTTTCATTTTAAAGTTCTACCAGACGGAGGATTCGACAGAAACAAAGTTATTTGTAATAACTGCCAAGTTGAACTCCCCGTTAAAAGTTTCTGCTGTTACCTCAGAAATTACCTGTTTTAATGTTCTGATTGTGGCTCAGGGTTTTGTTGGTAGACTTTTTTTTTTTTTTTTATAAAAAACAGGATGACATTAATGCCCTGGTCAGTGGCAATAAGCTTTATTTTATTTAACATTTTTTAAGATGAGATTTACACTAAATATGTGTTACTGACAAATGCTGATGTTAAAAGTGTTTGAATGGCACTTTAGTTCATATGGCAGCAGAACATTTAAATAAAAGTGACCTTTACACGACTTTTGAATGAATTATTTGATTTTGCATATACAATATGATTAATTGTGATTAATTAGGCAGTAATGCGATTAATCACGATTGAAAATTGTAATTGTTGCCCAGCCCTGTATATTTCATGATAATCTGTTACATTTGTTGCCAAAGGTTTATTTCAAACAAATTATAACACTTGAAGTACTAATAATATGAAAAACAGTAGTTGGAGGGGGCATACCAATGTTGACAGAGTCCTCCCAGTCTTCCAATGTCTCTGTCACAATGAGGATATAGACATAAGTCCTGTGCTTTCTGTCTTGATTGTGCTGCAAAAAGTTTAGATGAAGAAAAGGTAGCTTTATATCTCTCACACAAAATATGGACACAGATTAAGTGACTGTGTTACCTCTTCTAGAAGCACAACAAGTGAATAAAATAACCTAATGATCTGACATCTGGTAGGCTGCAAAGATCCGAGGCGTAACACTGCAGTTCCTGAGAGGATCTTACTGAACAGGATTATAAGTCCCAATCTTAGAATTTAATGCAATTTTTCATGACATTTTTGATAAACCTACCTCAAATATCCCAAGCAGTCTGCCAAGTTTTCCCTTTACGCCAGCCTGGAGAAGAAACACTAATTAACTGCATATATGTTTAAGTGTTCGGTTATACAACTTAAAAAACACACCACACACACCCACATCTATACACACACACACACCATTGCAGTCCTCAGTACTGAATATAACATAATTTATTACAACATGAAACCCTGTATCTCTGTGCCACACATTGTCACATTCTCCTGTGACTGTACATCAGAAATGACCATGTAGACCTAAACATAGTCTGAATGACAGGATGACATAACAGGAGGGCTTAGCACGACTGCAGTGCAGGAGTCCAAATTCATTTCTCTTTGTGCACAATCTGACTTACTTTAGGGAAGGACAGCACCTGAACTTGTCAACTAACATGCACCCTACTGCTTTGATTTATATGCTAGAAGTATTGACCATCAACACTAGGATCAGTCTGGTACGGTATGAATGGTTATTTAGAACCTACATCACTCTTGTAATATTGCACCGCTTTAATCCCAACATCGCTGATATTTGTTTGTAAGTGTAACAGAGAAATAACTACAAAATTATATTCAATTCTCAGACATATTTCCAGCTTTGTGAGATACTGGATTGTTTCACCTCTTCAAAAAGGTAAAATATCTTTAGTCCAGGTTTCTACTACTCCAGTCCAGGACTCGGACTCGAGTCTGACCTAAGTCAAAATTTTAATGACACATAACTTGACTCATACTTGAGCACTGTTGACTCAGTCTCATGCATTAAATGCATTTGGAAAATACTTCCCTGCTCCCCTACCCCCCTGTCAAGGTATAATATTAATTTACCGCACTTGGCTGAGAAGTGATAGCATGTTGCATTTACTTTATAGAAGATAAAGTAGCTGTAACATTAGTCAGACAGTATGTTTACCAGATGCCAGTGGTTTAAAGACTGTGCACATCCTTTAAGAGCTGACAGCAGGATTGGACTCGACTAAGCTTTAGTTTTTCTTTAATGACTTGGACTCGACTCTGACTCGAGCAATGGTGGACTTGATACTGGACTCAGACTCAAAGTTTGGTGGTTCAACTACTCACACACTCACAGATACTACTGTGCAGGAGCAGTTTGCCCTTTCAAGCACAAATCACAAGAAAAAAAAACCGCATGCATGGATCCAAACTGTGTGTGTCCATTGAATTTATGACTGTAGTGTCACACACGGACAAATTTATATATATATATATGTATATATATATTATATATACATACACATCCCGGGCATCCTTGGAGTCCCCTCAGTTGTGTTTGGTTATCGCAAGATAAACCGTTGGCATTAATCAGATTCATTTTGACAGATTCAGATTCAGATGTCATTGCTATATATGAATGTGGTTTACAGAATCCTCACGTTCTGAGCTACAGATACAGTCCAGTGCAAAATGTAGTACCCCTACTTTTAAACGTTTGTGTAAAAATGTTTTTAAAATCGTGGGCTTTTAGTTGGAGGCAAATACAATCTCAGACAAACAACACCATGTGGGCAATACCAAGTACCAACTTTGTGCTTCCATAGGATTGTAGGGGCTAAGCTGAACCAGATAAAATGGTCACCAGCAGGTGTGCAGACCTCTAGAAAAGCCTACATTTAGTCAGTTTGCTAGTCAAAAGCACTCAGGTCTGAACAAATCCAATACCAAGAGGGAAAGACATAAACAATGGCGTTAGAGAAGTAATTACTGCTGCACATCAATCTGGAAAGAGTTATGAAACCTTTCCAGGCAATGTGCCCACAATCTAAGATAAAGATTCAGGACTACGGTTGCTTGATCCTAACCTTTTCCCCTCTGAAGCAGGAGAACAACGCTATTTGAGACACTCTATGATATGATATGTCCCTGTTGCTGGCCAGGAGAAGCGGCGATACATTCCAGGAGCTCCTGGCTCTGTTCAGCCCTTTTGACTCTTGCTGTGCAGCATATTTCAGACCTGTCCTTTTATTTTAGAACCATGATCAGTCAGGACATCTGACACCACAAGAGACCCACACAATTGTTGCGTCTTGTTTTGATGCAACGTACCAGTTCCACTATGTTTGTATAATTATATAAATATCATAGAAACCAATCCAATTCAAATGGTTTTTAAGATGTTGAAAAGCAGAATTTTCCTGCCTAAATATGAAACATTAGCAGTATTGTAGATGACCAAAGCTCTTGGAACATTTTTTAAAGGAAACAAAAAAACACATATAGATAGATTAAATCTCATTTACGAAAATAAAACTTTCATCAGTGTGATGCCGATGTAGGTTGATGTATTGAACTTGACGTCGGGGCATTTAACACTACAGTTTTACTGTAGCTTGTCCCAGCTGAGGCTGTGCAGCCCATCTATATCCAGGTATATTACTGGTCTGTGAGGTGCAGTTTACGGGTAACTGGAAACCCTTCCCAAATGTCACCACCATTATTCAAAGCTGTCAGCGCACCATACGATCCACAGCAGAAGTTCATAGCTGTCTCTGCTATAAACACTCTGGTCAACAACCAGTTACCCACACTTCCAAACAACACAGCTAATCAAATGGTCATTTATGCAACCCTGCCAAATATTTCTTTTAACTTGTATTTGCCTCATAAAACAGCGGGAGTATACACACACTACTGAAATTAATGAAGTAGATGCATGAACTATTTTCAGAATTTCTGACACTGTCCCGTTGATGAGGATGACAGTGAAACCTTTGCTGGTATTATGAGATGTCTTGTTTCCATCCTCTCTGGCCTTGCAGCAGTGGGGATAGAGTATTTTATATGTTTTTCATTGTCTTAATTGGCTTTACCTGTTCAGCTGTGGATATATGGAATTGGAAGACAAACAAAAAGTCTTTAAAACCACATACAAAACGACTGATGTGCACTTATTTTGTGAAAACATAGTGCACAGTATGCAATATGTGAAAGATTGTAGTATGTGAAAAAAAATACACTGGACCGCTGTAGCAAAAACTAGTCACCGCAATCACCTGGCCACCTTCTGGTTGTGCTATTGCAAAAAAAAACAAAAAACAAAAAAAAAAAACTGCTTTTACAACTGCATACTACAGTCATGGCCAAAAGTTTTTAAAATGACACAAATATTACATTTTCACAAAGTCAGCTGCTTCAGAGTTTTTATATGTTTTTGTCAGGTGTTTCTATGTTATAATGAAATACAATTAGAAGCATTTCATCAGTTTCAAAAGCTTTATTGAGCTTTTATTGAGATATACACATAATTCTTCTTTTTCAAGACCTCTGCAGTTCTCCCTGGTACGCTGTTAATCAACTTCTGGACCAAATCCTGACTGATGGCAGTCCATTCTTGCATTATCAATCCTTGGAGTTTGTCAGAATTTGTGGGTTTTTGATTGTCCACCCGCCTGTTGAGGATTGACTACAAGTTCTCAATGGGATTAAGATCCGGGGAGTTTCCTGGCCAAGGGCCCAAAATCTTAATGTTTTGTTCCACAAGCCATTTCATTATGACTTTTGCTTGATGGCAAGGTGCTCCATTATGCTGGAAAAGGCATTCTTCATCACCAAACTGCCCTTGGACGGTTGAGAGAAGTAGCTCTCGGGCTCCAGGGTGCCCAAGAAAGTCCAGCAAGCGCCAGGACCATCTGCTGAAGGTGTTTCAGCTGCGGGATCGCGCCGCAGAAGTTGATTAACAGCATGCCAGGGAGAATTGCAGAGGTCTTGAAAAAGAAGGGTCAGCACTGCAAATATTGACTTAATACATGAATTATGTGTAATTCTCAATAAAAGCGTTTGAAACTGATGAAATGCTTCTAATTGTATTTCATTATAACAAAGAAACACCTGACAAAAACATATAAAAACTCTGAAGCAGCAGACTTTGTGAAAATCTAATACAGTTATCCCTCAGACTTCGCGGCCTTAGTAGATCGCAGAGGTTTCAAAAATATTCATCGAAAAAAAATTCAAACGAAGCACGCGAGGCTGAAGCGAAACCCATCACATCAAGAACGAGTCTCGGGAAGCAACAAGAGCCTACACGTGATGACCCATGAACGAAAATCGAGGCCTGTGATTGGCTCCTATGACGGTCATTACTGTGCCGTCAGTTGTCTGTAGCTGATTGGCTGACACACGTCCCCGCATCTCCCATCTCGTACTCTCGTCAGCTATGCACAGAGGAGAGATCGTCAAAGTGAGTGTACCTTCCGTAGATTTTGCGTACGCGCGTACATGTATACTGTATGTACATATACATATACATGTACATCCACATCATGGTTTTCACCATTCGCGCGCGGGGGGGGTCACAGCCCCCATTAACCGCGACATGTGAGGGATTACTGGATTTGTATCATTCTCAAAACTTTTGGCCATGACTGTACATACTAACAATGACCATCATACCTGTACGCGGTACATACTGCATTGTATAAGCAGTACATACTGCATTGTATAAGCAGTACATACTGCATTGTATAAGCAGTATGCAGCGCAAGGCCAAGGTCCATGAACTATAAATATAAGTTGTCTCATTTGCTTTACAGGAGGATTCATCAGTATTGCTGCTTAAACTCACAAAACGTGTTCCTTTCCCAGCTCATATGTTGCATTATCCAATTAAATAGAACCCCTCATTTTCATAAACTCTGCATTAGTCTCCACTGTGAGTTGTGTGCCTCAAGCCAGGACTTACCACTCGGTTTTAAAAGAGGTCTGAAGAAATAATCTCAAAATGACCTCATCAATGACCACAACAAGAAGAGCAAGAAGAGTCCATGTTTCAGCTTTCTTTCTAAAGTGCATCATCATTATTGTGAAACATAACACGGAGATTTTAAATTTGGATGGACAGATGGATGGGTGGATAGATAGAGATATGGCCCTCAGGAGCTTAAAAGTCAGCACAAACCGAAAAGATGCAAGATGAGATAAGCAACATAGATTACTCACCTGTGTGTGTGTCTGTGCAAACTCACCTCTTCGTATACTTCCCTTACAGCGGCTCCACACGGTTCCTCGTCAGGCTCCATTCCCCCTCCGGGCACAATCCATTGGTCCGGATGCCGACTGCTGCTCACCAACAGCACCTGCAGAGAAGAGAGGCCTCCATGGGTCTGAACTGCAGGTGCAAAAAACCAAACAACACAAGTCCAGAATCCATCATCACGAGGAGTTGCAGCGATGGTGGTAATGGACTGTTATCCAGCCGTTGTCAAGTGAGGTGCTTTTCATTCAGTAGTTCTATAAATTGAACATTTTTCACACATAAGGCCAGCTGTTCAGGTCTTTTGCTTCATACAACATGAGCATGGAGGGTCTGCATGTCCCCCACACAGTCCAACGGTCTCAATAAGTCTAAATAACCAACATGAAATTTCATGCTTGTGGTTGTTGGTTAGTCTTAAACTAAAAAAGCAGTGCTCATCAAAGACCTAATTTAAGTGGAGTCAATTTTAGATTTACCATTACTGAAAATCTGATGCACCATTATATTTCATATCGCTTTAACTGACAATTGTTGGGGGTGCAATTAAATACTGCCATGAAGGGCAGCATAAACTGTACATTATTGTTTCCTTAAGTAACCTCTTAATTTTGAAAAAAAGTAAAACATTAAAAGATGTAGAAATCGAGAGTCCCATCCAAAGAAAGAACCCAAAGCTACAAACTATTGTTGACCAGCCTCAGATACGTACCACTTGACCCTAAACACACTCTGGCATCACATACTGACCCACACTGAGTTCATGGGAGTATTTTCTGAATCCTGCTCTGACCCAACCAGACACATGCAGCCATTTAATTCACCAGCAATAGATAACACTCTGGCGTATGGCTCGACAGAGCTGAAAAAAAGGGGCCTTTATGGCACAGACCTGTGCTGTTTGACTCTACTACAAACCAAAAACAAATCTCAGGAAAAATTCTTTTAAATGTCTCAAATTTATTAAGAACAAACACAAAACTTAAAATCTCACAAAATAGGACCAGGCACTGACAAGCTTTGGATGATTGATATAAATACTTAAGTGCATGTGGGTGCATTAGTGAACTCTAAGGGGCCATAAGGCTTATTTTTAAAGCTGGCAACTGTCAATATTCATGTGTGGAAAAAAGGCTGATTTAGAAACTACAATTGACTGTCCCCTGATATCTCATTCAGTGACCTTAATCTACAGCAGCCACTTACTTACCATGACCAGCAGAATGATTCCATAATTATTATTATTCCACTTTAGCTCATAAAAGCATTAGCTTTAATGTATGCAACACTGAGAGACAAAAACTGTGATGCGTTTAGCGTTGACAAGGATACAGCGGCTATGACAAACACAGGGATTCACTGCATGTCGTTATGTTCTATTATCTCTCTACATTGAGTCAAAGCAAGGTTTAAGTGCTTATTTTAACACCAGCGAGTGTCATAGTGAAACAACAAATATCAATAATTATAAGAACTGTACTAATTTATTTAGCGCCCGTAAGCAGAGTCACGCTGCAGCATTAATGTCATGCAGAGAGTTTGTTGCGTGATGAACAATCACAAGGTGGCAAATTAAAACCTGCAGAGGATGGGAGCGGCGGTGGTGCTATCCATTAAACTCTCTGAGCAGGGCACAGGGGACAACAGAAACACTGCAGGTTGTCTCTGACACAAACACACACATCCCACACATGCATACAGGATTCCATACAAATACCATGTGAAATAAGGCACACACACACACACACACATATGCAGACACACACACACACAATGCTTTTCAAAAACCACTGGATCAGCAGTTGCCTTTCTGTATGAAAACAACAAAGAGCTCAGCAGAGGAGGTTAATGACCTCAACAGGCATCACACCACAGCGAGAGTTTAGAGTGAGGAAGAGCTCTGAGGGTGACATCCACCAGATCTTTATAGTCCAACTACTGACTGATACAGTAGTGCTGAATTTAAAATATCCCCACGTTTGTTGAGTTATATATCCAAATATAAATGTTCATCAAAGTGGACCTCTGGCATTTAATTCAGAATTAGAGTCAGATTTCTTCAGGCAGTTGAATAGAAATCAATAAGTGAGTGCTCTGTTTTGAGATCTATCAGTGTCTGATCTTCTCAACACAAGATTTGTTAGATTTGTAAGACTGTGTGCAAATAGAAGAAATTTAACATCGCTGTTTTCCTCCGCAACAGTGGTTAACAATCTATTTTTTAAAAAAAAAGCAGGATAATTACAGGCCTCTCTCTGATTGAATGATGTTGACTGTCATGTGTCCAACATCAGGAGAACCAGGAGGAACAATGGTTCACAAAAGACACTGTTCTTCCATAACAGCAATTAATTTAAAATAAATGCTACAGATCATACCAAAAACAGAACTGTTTGGTTCAAATGAGATATATTGCATTTACACTCTAGCATAAAAGCATGATTCTGTGTGTTAAACATGGCGATGGTAGTGTCATGGTTTGGCTTCATCTGAGAACGACTTGAGAGCCATGTCCAAAAAGATCTGTGTGACAACGACTGACCTCTAGAAAAAATGTACCACGGTTATATTAATCACTCAAACAATATTCTTTTAAGAAAAAAAAAATCAAAATTCTGATCCAACTGTTTTATAGGTCCTCTTTTATATTATTTTAATATTTTCTTGTTATAAGTACAAAAATCTTAATCAGATGTTTGGGCAGACTGGGATGATGAATGGACAAGTTAAGTATGGTACAACACTGTAATATTTAAGCAATATTATATTCAACCAAAGTGACAAGCTAAAGTCACAGATTAGCTTTTTAGAAATATGCTTCTTTTGTACAATTTAATTGTGACATTTTATAGTGGCAGTTGACGGATAATTCAAGAAAAAAAACAGCATGCCTCAACTACTGTGTTTTTACATTTAAAGGTTAAAATAAAAACATCTGAAGTCATCCCATCTAGTCTTTTTTATCAAGACATGTTGCCGTTGCCCCGGCCCACAGCTGACATGTTGAGGACGTGACTATCGACCAGGCACCCAGACTGGATGGATGGCTATCAGCATCAAGATTGACGCATGAAATAAAAAAGCAAAATCATCCAAGACATAAGACCCTTTCATCATCCACGGTGCCATCAACAGTAATCAGAAAGGCATTTATCATATTTCAGAATGTGTGTCACAGAAGAAGAGCAGCGAGGCCACAATGAAGCGGGACAGAGGGTGAAGAGAGTACAAGGAACTGGAAAGAAAATCTGTCAGGGGACAGTGAGTGCCTGCACCTCGTTTCTATAAATTGCAGCCAATGGGTCACTTGGTGTTTGGCACACAGTGTAACAGGCACTCAGCCCCCCCACTCCTCCTGTCACATGCGGCCCTTAGTCTGCTGCCGTCATCAGACTGTCACCCCCGCCCTAGTGTAACACTACTTTAAAATATTACCAGACAAAGACTTGTTACCAACTTAAGTTTTCAATTGGAATATGAATGCGATGGGATTCATAGTTCTAACAACCTGTAAAATTATCCCGTATGCAGCGCTACACACTCCCACATGTGGCTCTGTTATAGATTTAGTGCTACAAGGCAAGGCAAGTTTATTTGTAGAGCACAATTCGTACACAAGGCAATTCAAAGTGCTTTACAGATGCATAAAATCACAAGGAGGCAAATAGAATCATTCCATACAAGCATGAAAATAATCATTAATTAAATTAAAAATTCATTAAAAAGAAAAATAAATAAAATTCAAAATGAAGAGTGCAGATAAAATCCTTTCAGTTGTCATATGCACATCATATGAGGGAATATAATGTGGGAATAGTCATTTTTTCTTTATCATTATTTAAAGGAAAGTATTTTTGTAATCAGGTAACTTAGTTTTTTTGTGTTTGAAATATAATACCTCAAGCAGTGATCAAACAAGTAAAAGGAAACTGTAAATGCATAAGAAATCAGGGTTTAAGAGCAGCATGAGTCTATAGTGAATGACAACCTTCTGACTTCTGTAACTCTGTAAATGAATTCACTTGCAATTTTTATAGTAACATATCAGCAGATATTTATAGGCTGCAGAAAAAAAGTGGCACTTAAGTTTATTCACGAGCAATATTAAAGTTATCCCTTGAGCAGTGAGTTCAGGCAGCACAGACTGCATTGACCAATACTGTAGTTTCATCCCCCAAAAAAATATTTGGATATATGGATTTCCTGCTGGACAGGAAATGAAACTGTTGTGCTGGCTGCCACTCTCACTGAAGTTTAAAAGGTTAAATAGTTGGCACTTCAGCCTATTAATATTAACCTGCGCCCAACACTATTAAATAAGACACAAGTGAACGGCTGTGTTGAGAGTGTGACAGATCCGTTCTCAGATACAGAATCCTGCTGTGCTGTTTCAATAAGATTTATGCATTGATTTAGGACAATATCAAAAACAGAGCATGTTAATGTATGTTCTCTCTCCCTGCTGTCACTAAAACCACATATTGGGGCAGCAGAGCCGCACAGCTTACCTCGTCCTCTTTCTCGTTTCTGAAACACAAACACGCCGCTCTTCTCTTGAAACCTTCGCCGTCGTACGTCCTCGTCTGGTTGGGCTTAAACTTCATCATAAGTTCTATTTGTCGAGTGGCAGGGAAAAAAAAATTACAAATAAAATCACGGAGAGTGTCCGCCCAAGAGAGCCGAAGCTTCTTCAGGTGGTCCCAGAAGCAAAAAAAAAAAAAAAAAAAAAAAAAAAAAAACCCGCTGCGGGTTCATTCATTCGTGTGCTGTGAGACAATGTCAGAGCGCATCTGGTCGTATATTGTACCTGCCGTTGCGGTTTATTGCCGCTGTCAACACGCTTGATTCAACAAACTCTCCAGCATCTGCGGTGTGTCGGGGAGCCGCGACCAGCTGACCTGAGAGCTGCGCAACAAGTCACTTCTCACGTCGCGCTGAGGTTTCCCATCATCATTCACTAAACTGAATAATTCATTAAATTAAATAACGTTTATAAAGATGGCTACACGTGACCACAGTTTACTACGCGGCGTTTTTCATCATTAAAAGAAAACGTCGCGTGCTTTAGATGAGGTGATCGACGTTTGGTGGTGCTTTCAAGTGCCGCTCGAAATCTCCATCAGCCTGGGGTAATAATTTTAAAATGGTTTGAAAAAGTAAGATCATTTTACCCAAAAACGTTTGCGATGAGGACAACTTATTTTACTTACCTCCTAAGATATTCCCATTTATCACATTCATTCCCTGAGTTTACTTCCTAGTGCAAATAATCAATTTATAACGACGTTATGGGAAGGTTAACATTACAGCATAAACTAAGTTTTTTTTAATAAACATATGTAATTGCCGAATGTCCGACGGTGCTTAAACGATTTGTGTAGTCCTCTTTAACCAAGAAAAAAATATGTTCAAGTGGCTGAAGTTAAAGCTTAGTAGCATTATTTATCGCAGACATTTAATAGTCTGATACACTGTTACCTTTTAGGTTGGACCTCAAACTAGTAAAGCACAGCGATTCCCTCTAGCGGTACAGGAACGTTTACTCTACTTCTAAGCTTCCCAAAAACCAGAAGCAAGGCTACATCACTGATGACCAATGATTTCCATAATTAAGCAGATAAAAAATAAATTAATTATTAATGAAAAAAAAAAACCAAAAGGCAATTTATTCTTAAGGTTTGGGCATGACATCTATACCAATCTTCTTATGTGTTTAAGCAAATGCGTTTAAAACAATGTCTTTAAAAAAAGGTACAAATAAAAATAAAACACGTATTTATTAATCAACATAATTTATTTACAGAACATACAAGTATGCAGGTGAAATGTTATAGCATTCTATTCTGAGAGCAGGAAAAACATCTCTTCAGAGTCATAAAGAATTTACATAATTAATTGAAGATAGACCAATCACAACAGTCCGTGTCAAAGCCTTCATCGGTCTGAGTGTGACTGCTTGACAATCCAGAACCTCTTCAACACAACTCCATCAAACCCAGCATCCCAGTTTCACATCATCAGACAACTGATGGGCTCAATGTAACCACTGCTTTGTGAAATAAATACCATTGGAGAAAGTAAATTGCTGAGTCTTGTTGAATGAGACTGAGATGACATAAAGGAAGATGGGAAATAAGAGCAGTTACTACAGCAAGAGGAGGAAAAAGTCGTATAAAAAAACCTGTATGGTGTAAGAGCACACAGTGTGTGTGCTAAAACTAAGGAAAGGTCTGTCATGTCCACTGTATCCACCAACTCTCACCATCCAGAGTCTACACAGAGTGGTTCAAAAGACAGTTACAGGCTGTTTGGTTTGATGTCTTCTCACTTTTTACATATATGAAGCCAGATATGACTTAAAGAAGTAATGATTGTGTCCTACTGGACCATCTATAGAGGACAAAACCATCTGGGTGAGTGTCTACATACAGTGGACTAGTAGTAGTTAGCTGCTTTTATTAAACAAACAGCGACACGAAAAAAAAAAAAGAAAGGAAAAAAAAAACAGAATTAAAACAAAAAAGCATAGTATATTGACAACAGCTAGCCAGTCTCTCATTCCAGCTCACACCACTGACCCATCTCCCCCCAAAAGTCACATTACCCCAAATATGTGAGACATAACACAGGCCCCTCCCCCCCAACAAAGAAAGCCAGGTGAGTAGATCTAAAACCTCTGCCCATGCATTTCAATAGTAGTAAGTTAGGACAAAGACAGGTCATTTCAATAATAGTGTACATTTAAATCACCAAATACCAGCAGTCATTTTCATATATATAAAAAATAAAAGGCTGTGTCCTTTAAATGCAAATGAAGCAGGAAGAGGTCTTGGCAGCACATGAGTTGTGTTCACAAACTTGACTTTCACTTGTGTCTCCACCTTTCAGGCAGCTTCACACTTCATTTTTGTTTCCAGCATAAAGCCTGGTCCATGTCTTGGCTGTTGAGACAAGAACATTGAGTACAAATATTAAAATACTATTTCAAACATGTCACTTCATATAACATAAGTCATCTCGTGGCATTTCAAACAGTTAAGACCCAACAATATTTTCTTAAAAATGCACTGAATTAGTATTATTATTATTATTATTATTTTTTTTTTTTTTTTGGGGGGGGGGGGGTTGTAATAAATGTGATATACATGGTTATAAAGTGGCAGAAATGTCAGAAAGGGGATTTATGTAAAAAGCTGTTCATATTACAGATTACAGCAGTGGTGGGAAAAATTATTTTCCTCATGGGGCCATGTCTCTACGATGAAAGTAGACCAGGGGCCACACATCAGATGATTTAATTAAAACATAGGCCCATTCTATCAATGATTACTTCAAAAATTCTTAATCAAATGAAGATTTGTTCGATTCACAAGCTTGTATTACAGCTCACACAACAGATACTACTGCTAATCAGTGGACACGTCACTATTCTGTAAAAATTTCAGCACATACATCAATTTAGACGTCTCAAGTTAGACTAGAAGGTGAACACCTGGTCATTCTGGTGAAGCAGGAGCAGTAGGGGCGCTGAAGGTGCTGATGGTGTCATTTTTTTTCTCTCACATTAAACAAATTAAATACTTTCTTTTTGTTAAATATAAACGTTTGTGTTGCATTATTTTTATTGAAGGAGGCCTGGATTGAGATGGTCAGCCTGTATTTTGCCCATTCGTGGATTACAATCATGAACAATGTGGGCAGAGTGGATTAGTTTGTCCTGAGTTACAATCCAACAAGCTAAGCGGTTTAGTCTTGTGGAAAATGATCCAGTCAGTGAGAGAACGTGCCTGGTGGTAGCACTCAAGCAAATGTTTTATAACTTTGAAGTTTGCTGTCTCAAATTCTGTTGAGATATAGCTGGGGGAGGGTGAACATCATATTGGGTAATTGCTACATACCATGAAACAAACTTCATGTTTCCAGCCATTGTCCACATGTATAGCAGTGCACTTTTCCATCAACTTTGCTGCACTTGGCTAAATAAGAGCAAACCACATATTCCTGCAGTACACACGTCAGAATCAATCCAGCTGCTTGACAAATATGCTCCTGGTCATGAGTAGTTTCAAGCCTTCTCTCTATTTTTTTTCTTCCCATTATTCTGATACAAGTTATTATCAGGACGAACCCAACTGTTGTTTCAATGTGCAATAATATCAACTACAATAATTACAACGTAATAATTTTAAAAAGACTTTGAAGATGGACTGGCAAACGGTCCAGTCAATAAGAAAAGGCCTCATGTGTGCACTATAACCAGCTCAATCAGAAATCAAGTTCAATTGTTTGCAGTTAAGTTTCTTATATTTCAACTTCAACAAAAGAAATACAAAACAGCAAAAGTGACTAACGAGGTGAACACAGAGGTGGTGAAGTCAAGCCTACATGGAGGTATATAGTCTGTGACTGATGGCATTAATAAAATCCTATATCATAGATATAACCCAAATTAGGTTTCAGCAAGAATACTGGAAATTGGCATATACTATAGTTTCAGGACCTCATCATCTCTGAATGTGCAGCAGAGTGAACATCCAACAGAAATGAAAACAGAGATAACATCTTGGAGAGATCGCAAAACAAATCAAAGCCATGAAATGATCAGCCAGCCTGACACAGACCTAAACTGCAGATTTTCTTCCAAACAGCACCAGTATGGTTATATATGTACTTCATTGATTTAAAATGATCCAGGCTACCAAATGATCCACTCAGCTGAGTTAACTGCTAACAATCTGGAGGGGATGCTGAAGTAAAACTAAATGGCCACTTTATTAGGTACACCTTGCTAGTACCGGGTTGGACCCCCCTTTTGCATGCAGAATCTACCTTAATCCTTCGTCACAGATTCAACAAGGTACTGGAATCATTCCTCTGAGAGTTTGGTCCATATTGACACTCATCAGACCAGACAACGTTTTTCCAAGTCTTCTATTGTCCAGTTTTGGTGAGCCTGTGTGAATTGTAGCCTCAGTTTCCTGTTCTTAGCTGACAGGAGTGGCACCTGGTGTGGTCTTTTGATGCTGTAGCCCATCCTCCTCAAGGTTGGACCCAATGTGTGTTCAGACGCTCTTCTGCATACCTCGGTTGTAACGAGTGGTTATTTGAGCTACAGTTGCCTTTCTATCAGCTCAAACCCAGTTTGTCCATTCTCCTCTGACATCAACAAGGCATTTTCGCCCACAGAACTGCCACTCACTGGATTTTTTTTCCTCTTTTTTGGACCATTCTCTGTAAACCCTAGAGATGGTTGTGGTGAAAATCCCAGTAGATCAGCAGTTTCTGAAATACTCAGACCAACCCGTCTAGTACCAACAACCAGGCCACGTTCAAACTCACTTAAATCACCTTTCTTCTCCATTCTGGTGCTCAGTTTGAACAGCAGATCGTCTTCACCATGTCTACATGACTAAATGTCTAAACGTAAAGGCCCGAGTAGAAATTTGCATTAACGAGCAGTTGGACAGGTGTTCCTAATAAAGTGGCCGGTGAGTGTAATTCACAGAACTAAACTAAAACCAAAACTCAAGAGCAGAGGTTTCACAAGTGAGCAAAGCAATTTGTGCAAAGAGAAGGGCTCAAGCTGCAGAGCAGCACTTTTGCACAAGCAGAAGAAAATTTGAGTGAACATATTTTGGCGAGCAAACAGAGTATATTTGCAGCAAGCTGCGACATGTTGAATGTGAGGACACGGTTTTGAATAAGAGCAGCTTTCGATTAAAGAAAGTAACATACACAAATACACTATTGCTCTGTTAAGTTCCTTGCGGTTTAAGAGACAATGCCCACTTGCTCACACACTTTATCACACAACTACTTTATTTTGTCTTTAAAAATAGCTCCACTGTAATCTCTAATCAGGATGATTTTAGTCAAATGAAGAAAATATTTGCCCATGCAAGCTAATGTCTTTAATTTTAAAAATCATTTCTACTTAGGTTGTGATAAACTCTTTTATCCCAATAAGTGACTGCTGTACTGATCTGAATGAAAGATCACTGTGATTAACCAGGTCAGATCACAACACTCACCTGTTTCTATGGCTTCAGCTTCATTGGACTTCCACTTCTCTGCAACATCATTTGCTAGGGGATCATCTGGGTTGGGAGCACTAAGTAAAGCCTGGATTGATAGCAGCACTGTACGAATCTGCAGAGCTGGTGACCATTTATCTGAAGAAAAAAAAAAACAAAGTAAAAAATATTTTTGTTGAGGGAATCCTTTGGGTAAAATTCAAATGGAAAAATCCCACACTTCACTGAAAGGCCAACTGTCACAGGACATAATGTACAGGCATAACAACAGACCAAAGACAAAGCAGAAGCAATATATGTATTAAAACAGAAACCTCTTCATTCTCAGTTATCAGAAGATGCATACGTGACTTTTAAGATGATGCAAACACGACATTATAAGTTGTACAATCAGCATCAACTGCTTACCTTTCAAAATATCCAGACATATTCTTCCCAACTTGTCAACGTTGGGATGATATATTTTGGTCATGAAACGTACTTTAGGAGCAGCCATGGGATATTCCTCTGGTAAAAAGAGTTCAAGTTTAAATGTGCCGCCCTCAAAAGGCGAGTCCTGAGGTCCGGCAATGACCACATGAAAGTAACGGGCATTGCCTTCATCGGGCTCTGCCTTGATGCCTGGGACGGGCTCTGCTAGCAACCGCTGAGTTTCCTGGTAAATTTAAAAAGAGGATAAAAATTGTTAACAAGGCAAAGCTTTTTAGTTGATAAAGAACCGAAAAACAGTTAACTAAAGATTTCAGAGCAGTGTGCATGTCTGATGGGATGCTTTGAACTCAGTGAGCACACATTTGAGGACAGGATTAACATGTCGCACATCCCTCTTTGGATGTTTTTGGAACCATGTGGCAGTCGACATCTTACAAGCAAGAGTTCAGAGAGAGAGAGAGAATCATGAGATGAATATTCTACATTTTACTTGGGTCAGTGTTTTATGGTCATCTCGATCAGTGATGAGATACAACACTTGCAAACAATTCAATTCGCAGTGACCACTAATTAGATTTAAAAAAAAAAAAAAAAAAGCATACCAAGCACAGTTAACTACACAGTTAAGTAAATGTTGAAAACTGTTTTGTTGCTTTAGATATCGGTCTTTTAAAAACTATCAAGTGAATTCATATGAAAGATTTACAACAGCCTTATCCTCCACATCAGACTTACTAAATTTGTGCATCTATTATTCTAACAATGGTGATATTGATCGTTAGGTAGATGATACTGGGCTTGGTTCCCATTTTAACAGTGGGTTTTCACTGCAACGGTTGCTCAGTGCTGAGAGTCTGTAACTGTCGTTCAGAGGTGGCACTGACTCAGCCACCACAGGAGATAAATACTGCTACCATCTAGCCACTGCAGCAAGGTTACTAAGAGCTTATAGTAACATTCAAGTAATGAACAGAAAGCAAGAGCTTTATTATGAAAGAGGAGCAGGTATGTGATGCAGTTTGTAGTACACATGAGCTTAAGAGCCCTTGTGGTAGGTGAACACTTAAAATATGCCTTAAACAAGGAAACAAAAAGTGAAACTCACTATCAAGATATTTAGTAAATTTCAATTTCTCTACTATTCACTTATCACCAGATGAGCTAAAAAGACCTTCATTATCTTGCTATTTAAATTCATTTTCATAATTCCACTGTCTGAGCTGTGCACTTTGCTTCAAAAGAACAACAACAACAACAACAAAAAAGAAAATCTATAAAATTATCAACAGATGCAGTTGGACATCACCCACCACCACTTTTGTTTTTGATAATCTTTTCCTCTATGTAACGGGGAGTGAGATTCCTGAAATGTTTCAGATAACCCACAGACAAAACCATGCAGTGAAAACACAGACAGTAGAGGGGCTCCCAGTCCCAGTCACACGCTCTGAGGGCTCAAGGGCTCGGCCCATCAAGTATTGTTCCCAGCCCTCCTACCTGTTCCCACCAAACTACAGGCTGCTTCCTCACACACCTGTGAAACCTTTTCTATGAACTACATATCTTCATCTTCCTATAAACCTTCTGTTAACTAAATTTCTAAATAGTTGTGAGAATGAATGAAGTCATACTACTTGAACATTAAAGGCAACTTGTGCCAGTTTTTTCCCAGATTAACACAATTTCCACATTAACAGGTATTAATGAGTAGCTTGTGACAGGCTTTGCTCAAAACACCATGTGAATCCAGTGCAAAAGGACCCTATTAATCATATCTTTACACTTCTGTTCATAGAAGCCAGTTTTAGGAGTGGAGTGATCCACTCAACTCCACTTCATCCCTCCCGTCTACAGGTAGCATCTCCCTTGAAAGGTACTTTGTTGGGACGCCTAAATTACATCTAATTTGTTTTAGAATGTATTTTAGGCATACCCAAACAATTGCATCACGTTGTTGGGCGTGTCAATATTTTTGTGTTGGTAATCCCTTCATACACCCAAATAAATGCTTTCAGGGGCCTCACAAATACAAAATGGTAACTCTTTCTGTGTATCATATCAATAAACTAAATACAACAAATCACTGCATCTCAAAAACATTCAACATCTTAGAGGCAAATACTAAGCATCATCTCTACCAAGTAAGACAGTTCTTAGTTCAAAGAAACTGGTTGATTTAAAGTGGCCTTGTGCTTTTCTGCATTTTCTGACTTATCTACAGTGACGAATAATTATGTTAGGCAATTAATCTGCTGGTACATCAAGTATTTTGCTTTTCTTAGTGAGACGTCGCCCAAAGAAATGTGTTTGTGAGGGAAAGTTGGTCGTCAACAGAGCAAATCTATTTGTTTTTTTTGCAACAAATCAGAGGTCTGTTTTATGAACCCTGGCATATAAAGCTGAAAATCAGTGTTGTTGCAGCACCAAGAGCATGTGAGTTAGTGCTGGGCAATATGACGATACATATTGTGGGGACGATATAACAGTGTGTATCGTGCCATTTCTCTTCTATCGTTTATATCGTTTATATCGTTTCTAACCTAATTTTTATCAATTATTACAGCAAATATGTAATTAAATAACCTGCAACGATAAATTTGAAAGAAACATATCTACTTCTACAAAGTAGAAGTAGATATGGTAGAAAGTATGTTTGCACTTTTATTCATGGTTAATGCCTTAAACAGAGTTCTCTTCAACCCTGATGTTTACTTTAGACACTTTATATTGGTTTGCAGATTTCAGAAAGTTGAAAAATAATTTGTGTTAATTTTTTATAGCTGAACTTCAGTGCAAAAATGTGTTTTTCCTCTCAGAAACTGTTGTGCACTTAAAAAAAATGTGAAAGCTACTGTACCTCTGTACCTACCTGTTTTTGCTGCACTAAAATGTATGTTTGTGACAGTTCAGCTAAATGTCCTTTCAAAATAAAGGTGAAAAGTAAGCAATGAAATTTTTGTCAAACCTTTCAGAGAATAACTGAAATATACTTTATTATGGTTTATCGTGATATGTATCGTTATCATGATATAAAATAGTCCATATTGTGATATATGATTTTTTCCATATCGCCCAGTACTATTCTCCGTGGTGGAGCAGGGTCTCCGTGGTGGACCAGGTTCTTCGTGGTGGACCATGTTCTCCGTGGTGGAGCAGGTTCTCCGTGGTGGAGCTGGTTCTCCGTGGTGGAGCAGGTTCTCCGTGGTGGAGCAGGTTCTCCGTGGTGGAGCTGGTTCTCCGTGGTGGAGCAGGTTCTCCGTGGTGGAGCAGGTTCTCCGTGGTGGAGCAGGGTCTTCGTGGTGGAGCTGGTTCTCCGTGGTGGAGCTGGTTCTCCGTGGTGGAGCAGGGTCTCCGTGGTGGAGCAGGGTCTTCGTGGTGGACCAGGTTCTTCGTGGTGGACCATGTTCTCCGTGGTGGAGCAGGTTCTCCGTGGTGGAGCAGGTTCTCCGTGGTGGAGCAGGTTCTCCGTGGTGGAGCAGGTTCTCCGTGGTGGAGCAGGGTCTTCGTGGTGGAGCTGGTTCTCCGTGGTGGAGCTGGTTCTCTGTGGTGGAGCTGGGTCTCCGTGGTGGAGCAGGGTCTCCGTGGTGGAGCAGGGTCCCCGGTGGAGCAGGGTCTCCCCGGTGGAGCAGGGTCTCCCCGGTGGAGCAGGGTCTCCGTGGTGGAGCAGGGTCTCCCTGGTGGAGCAGGGTCCCCGTGGCGGAGCAGGGTCTCCGTGGTGGAGCACGGTCCCCCTGGTGGAGCAGGGTCCCCGTGGTGGAGCTGGTTCTCCGTGGTGGAGCAGGGTCCCCGTGGTGGAGCAGGGTCCCTGTGGTGGAGCAGGGTCTCCGTGGTGGAGCAGGGTCCCCGTGGTGGAGCAGGGTCCCCGTGGTGGAGCAGTGTCTCCGTGGCGGAGCAGGGTCTCCCTGGCGGAGCAGGGTCTCCCTGGCGGAGCAGGGTCCCCGTGTCGGAGCAGGGTCCCCGTGGTGGAGCAGTGTCTCCGTGGCGGAGCAGGGTCTCCGTGGCGGAGCAGGGTCTCCCCGGTGGAGCAGGGTCTCCCCGGTGGAGCAGGGTCTCCCCGGTGGAGCAGGTGCCCCCGTGGTGGAGTAGGTTCCCCCGTGGTGGAGCAGGGTCTCCCCGGTGGACCATGTTCTCCCCGGTGGACCATGTTCTCCCCGGTGGAGCAGGGTGTCCGTGTTGGAGCAGGGTCTCCCCGGTGGAGCAGGGTCTCCCCGGGGGAGCAGGGTCTCCCCGGTGGAGCAGGGTCTCCCCGGTGGAGCAGGGTCTCCCCGGTGGAGCAGGGTCTCCCTGGTGGAGCAGGGTCCCCGTGGCGGAGCAGGGTCTCCGTGGTGGAGCACGGTCCCCCTGGTGGAGCAGGGTCCCCGTGGTGGAGCTGGTTCTCCGTGGTGGAGCAGGGTCCCCGTGGTGGAGCAGGGTCCCCGTGGTGGAGCAGGGTCTCCGTGGTGGAGCAGGGTCCCCGTGGTGGAGCAGGGTCCCCGTGGTGGAGCAGTGTCCCCCTGGTGGAGCAGGGTCTCCGTGGCGGAGCAGGGTCTCCCTGGCGGAGCAGGGTCCCCGTGTCGGAGCAGGGTCTCCCCGGTGGAGCAGGGTCTCCCCGGTGGAGCAGGGTCTCCCCGGTGGAGCAGGGTCTCCCCGGTGGAGCAGGGTGTCCGTGTTGGAGCAGGGTGTCCGTGTTGGAGCAGGGTCTCCCCGGTGGAGCAGGGTCTCCCTGGTGGAGCAGGGTCTCCCTGGTGGAGCAGGGTCCCCGTGGCGGAGCACGGTCCCCCTGGTGGAGCAGGGTCCCCGTGGTGGAGCTGGTTCTCCGTGGTGGAGCAGGGTCCCCATGGTGGAGCAGGGTCCCCGTGGTGGAGCAGGGTCCCCGTGGTGGAGCAGTGTCCCCCTGGTGGAGCAGGGTCTCCGTGGCGGAGCAGGGTCTCCGTGGCGGAGCAGGGTCCCCGTGTCGGAGCAGGGTCCCCGTGTCGGAGCAGGGTCCCCGTGTCGGAGCAGGGTCCCCGTGGTGGAGCAGGGTCCCCGTGGTGGAGCAGGGTCCCCGTGGTGGAGCAGGGTCTCCTTGGTGGAGCAGGGTCTCCCTGGTGGAGCAGGGTCTCCGTGGTGGAGCAGGGTCCCCGTGGTGGAGCAGGGTCCCCGTGGTGGAGCAGGGTCTCCCTGGTGGAGCAGGGTCCCCGTGGCGGAGCACGGTCCCCCTGGTGGAGCAGGGTCCCCGTGGTGGAGCAGGGTCCCCGTGGTGGAGCAGGGTCCCCGTGGTGGAGCAGTGTCCCCCTGGTGGAGCAGTGTCCCCCTGGTGGAGCAGGGTCTCCGTGGCGGAGCAGGGTCTCCGTGGCGGAGCAGGGTCTCCCGTGTCGGAGCAGGGTCCCCGTGTCGGAGCAGGGTCCCCGTGGTGGAGCAGGGTCTCCCTGGTGCAGCAGGGTCTCCTTGGTGGAGCAGGGTCTCCCTGGTGGAGCAGGGTCTCCGTGGTGGAGCAGGGTCTCCGTGGTGGAGCATAGTGCTGGGCAATATGACGACATTTCTCTTCTATCGTTTTTATCGTTTCTCACCTAATTTTATCAATTCTTACAGCAAATATGTAATTAAATAACCTGCAGCGATAAATTTGATAGAATCTTATCTACTTCTACAAAGTAGCCTTTTAGGTTTGCACTTTTATTCATGGTTAATGCCTTAAACAGAGTTCTATATATCGTGATATATATCGTTATCGTGATGTAAAATAGTCCATATCGTGATATATGATTTTTTGCATATCGCCCAGCACTAATGTGAGTGTTAACAAGTTGAAAGTAACCTGTCTGTTTTGTGCTGGAAGTGTCACCTTTGTGCATTTTAGTGAAAACATCATGAGGACAGTGACCGTTGTCAATGAGTTTCACACTTTTATGCTCTGTCTAATGGTAAAAAGAAAAAAAGGAAATAAAGAAATTATTTTTGCATACCACTGAAAAAGGCAATCAATTTCACAAATTATTACTAAAAGTGTGGGAGTGATCTGATACATTATCAGTGACAGGGACCGAGATTTAAATAACAATACCAATACAAAAAAAAAAAAAAAAGAAAGAAATCTTTGATTCCACCATAATTTTAGCCAGAATTTTGGAACCGAAGGGTGAACCATTAAAAAAAGGGGGAAAAGTTAGCTTTAAATCTCTGAAGACCATTTCCACAAAAAATAAAGACGACTTCAGAACGGTGCTTATGCTGTCTTTTGCAATATGACAGGCAGCTGCTTTGGTATTACTTCACTGATCACTTTTTTAATCATAAATCACAGCATAGATGTATGTGCTTAGCACTACTGTTACATCATTGTTTTTTGGGTATGAGGCTTGGAAGGCTCTAGAGTTTCTGTGTGTAGTTTAACCAACTTTTTCCATTGCCCTTGATGGCACCGTTACATTTTTCTGCTGCTTGTCTGACCCTTTGAATGCAAACCCAAATTGCTGCAAAATTGCTTACAGTTTTACTGACTAGTGCCTCTTCGTTAGGCTGGCATCTATGTACATACTACGTTGTTGCTGTAGACAGGATGCAGAAGAGGAAGAGGAAAAACAGGTAGACTGACAGCTCTAGAGCTTTAATTTGAACAGGGTATAAATTATATTGCTATAAACAATACTGTCTCCCTGCATGCATGCATGCACGCACACACACGCACGCACGCACACACACCTTATAGCAAGCTTAAAATATTTTTGTCTGTCTGGTTAAAAGTTTTTTTGTTTTTTTAACAGTGTCCTGAAGATGTCTGGACAGCCCAAACATTAGGCCCATATAGAATCTGTGATCACAGAATCCCAGACACTATCAGAGAAAGTAAGGACGAAAGAAACAAAAAAAGATCTAAAGACCACATGAGACACAAAACTTGTAAAACAATTTTTTTCATATCTTTTAATAGCTTCTCCTGTATTTTGCATTAAATGACCCATATATGCTGCTTCCAGCTGCAGTCTGGAAACAACAAGATCCATCAATTAGCAGCCAAGCTTTGTGCGTGCACTTTAAGCACTGCTTACAACAGTATGGCAACTAGAAGGATGAAGGGTTACCAGCTGGCCAAAAATATGAAAAATTAGATAGTGACCAGAGTACTGCTAGGACACTTCTCAGGACTTTTCTATGTTGACAGGGGTCTGATGTATTGCCTGCTGTCTTTCACTGGATTGAAGATGAACTGTAGGTATGGTCTGCTGCCGTTCAAAAATTGATGCTCAGAAGGTTGTCTGAGTGGACATCATACTTCATGTTCAGAGTGCTGTTTATGTCGACGTTTCTGCCCATTGACAAATCTCCAGGAATTTCACCAATTAAAATACACCTCAGGCAAATCTGCTCACTTAAAAAAAGAGCCTCTACTTGTGATTCCAAGTCTTTGTCATAAAGAAATAGTTAGACTTTCTGAGCTATGCTGGAAGCAAAGCTTCTCTGAAGTACCAGAGATTAAAATTGGATGATTGAAAATGCTTATTATATTGTTATTATCAATCTGTGTCACATTTGCACTCTGGAAGCTTCAGTGTCCTCTCTCTTTCCAAATTAGTCACTCTAAAATGTTTGTAGGTGTGACTTAGTGCTGAGCGGTATACCAGTTCATACCGAATACCGGTGTTTATTTTTCTTATGATATGACTTTTTCATATACTGTAATACCGGTGAGTATGTACTGTAGCGTACACAACGTTGGGAACACCGCGTGGTGGAACGTAAGTGCCACAGAACATTGTTTGACAGGGGACTGTTTTGCAGTTGCACTGGAGGCACAACACGCTACTAGTTTATGGTTAAAGGGTGATGGCTGCAAACAGCGAAAGTCCCGAAGTGGAAGCTCCAGAACGGCAACATGAGACTGAGGAACTTCTTCCTAAACAAGGAGCCGTGTCTGTCGTGTGGAAGTTCTTTGGATTTAAAAAAGACAACGTCCAACAAACTACAATAATCTGCAAATGTTGCCGAGCAAAAGTTTTAGCCACGGGAGGCAACACCAGCAATCTGTGTGAATATTGTTTATATGCTGCTACAGGATAATCCTTTTTTTTTTTTTACTTGAATATTGCAAGTTGCATACTTTGTTTACAATTTATTTGTTGAAATATCTCGAGAACCTTGTTTACATTGTGTAGTTAATGTAGATTTTTTACAAAATATGTTTTTTTTCAAGTTGTTTGGAAAATTCGAAAAACAAAAGGGTTCTGTATTTTAACTGCAACTATAATGCATTCTGATTCCTTCACTTAATCAGAATCACGAGTGGCACCTCTTTGTAAATAGTTTAATTTTGTGAGGCCATGCAAACCTGTATTAATACGGGTGTAGATATGAATGTTTTTCTACAATAGTCACTCTTGGTGACAGTAAAATAGGTAATTCTGAGCCAATTTACTGCACCAATTCCTCTCTTAATAATTAGAAAATGTGGTTAACACCCAGTTGTGCCTTAAAAAAAAATACAGTGATATACCGTGAAACCGATATAATTTTGAAAAATACCGTGATATAAATTTTTGGTCATACTGCCCAGCACTAGTGTGACTGCAAGTGTTGTACGTCTCTGTCATTCCTCATCATAGACAAGCATCACGATAAGGGAAAACTCCATCTTCTTTCCCTTAAAGCTGTTCCTTTCAAAGGTCGCCACAGCAAATCATCTGCTTCCGCCTAACGATACTTCCTGTATCCTTTTCCCTCACACCAACTAACTTCGTGTCCAACAACTTAAAAAAAATCCTTTTCCCTCACACCAACTAACTTCATGTCCTCTCTCTCTACATCCATAAATCTCCTCTTTGGTCTTATCGTTAGGCCTCCTGCCTGACAGTTCCAACCTCATCATCCTTCTACTTCACTTTCCCTCTTCTGTACATATAAAAACCATCTCAGTCTGGCCTCTGACTTTTGCTCCAAAACATCTCACATGGCCATCCCTCTGATGTACTCATTTCTGATTCTATCCATCCTCGTCAACTCCAAAAGAGAACCTCAACATTTTAACTCTGCTTTCTGTCTTTTCCTCAGTGCCACAGTGTAGGTCTCACCGTCTTGTAAAGGCAGACTCCAACTGATGCCCGAATTCCACTTTATAATATGAAACGAATAGATTCCATTTCTTTGAATAATTCTCCCAACAGCACAAACAACTGGTGTACTAAGCAAGAAAAACCCTGCATTCAAAAGAAAGAGAAAAAGGCCCACAGACATACAATACTTAAATTTGCTATTATACGATTATATATGTAATTTAGGCATTTCTTATTAAGATACATTTTCGTGGGCACTTTAAAAGTGTTATACAGGGAAAATTACGCATTTAAGAGTGAGAAGTGTAGAAAACAGAATACAACTCCTCTTAAAAATAAAATTTACTGACATCCACCATACATTGGCAAAACTCAATAGAGGGTAAGTCTCTCTTTGAACAGGACACTGAGCAAACCTCCAAAATCTTTCACAGGACGATGACTATCAATAGCCGGTGCTTCCCAGTAGGATTCATACATCAAAGGTCTGCAATGGAAGGGATTTCCGATCAGGCATTGACCTGTTCATTCCAGTAAAATATTGCTTGTGGCCTTTGTGATCTACCGTTGATAATGTTGTGAACATTTATTTCCAACAACTTTAAAACATGCGCTACTAAAACAAAAGACAGGACAGATTAAGTCTCATTTTAATTCCATGCCCTGTAAAAAGCATCATACTTAAAGTTGGAGAGTTACAGGCTGCCGTCATCGATCCTGTTTTGATTGAATATCAATGCTAGTAAACTAGCCGGGATTAGCATCATTAGCCGGTTTCCGTCAGCACCAAAAGCGGCTTGGTAAGGCGGTGTACTTGGAAGTTTTCAAAGAAAATCAAAGCCAGACACACAGTACGTTTATCCAGCACCTCTGGAGTGAACTGATCTATTGTAGCCCACCGTGTCTGTGTGTATCTGGTCACTGGAAAGCAGCGGAAGTTACTTTACCAAACTAACGTTAGCCAGCGGAATGCTAACGTTAGCACACACAAACTGTCCACCGGTCATACAAACGGAGCACGAGGCGCTTCAATTGTGAATGTTGGATTTTTCTGTTACAGATAAACTCAAATGTTTTAGGGTTTTTTTTTTGCTTGTTTTTGTGAATGAGAAATAATTACCTTAATGATCCTACGGGGCAGTCCTGCCATCTTGTCTTAAATGCGGTATTTTAGCTCTCGGTGCTTTCTCCCTGTCGTTGGCATTGACAGCAAACACACGTCTTCCGGGTTCGCTGCGTCACAGTGGATGGAGGGTCGCGAGCGTGGACAGCAGAGCGTCTGGTCAGGTTTAAACTCAAGACACAAAACTTTGAGGGAAAGTTTTACTCATGGCTCTGAGTACCTCTAACATCTTATGTTGCGCTCTAATTGACCTTTCGAATCAAGAGAAGTTTGATATAAGCATTTAGTTATATTCAATACTATTTAATTTATCTAAAGAAGATTTGATTAATGAAACAACCAGATATTTCACATTGTTGCATAAAAGATGTAATTTGCAGTAAGACTTAAAAAAATGACACAAAGCATGGAAAAATTAGTTAACAAAATCTATAAGTAAATTCAAATGAGACTGACTTCGTGATGAACGTAATGTAAAATTAAAAAAATACACTTATTTATTAAATACTGAATACATATATTTAGTGAATTTATTTTGGAGATTCTTTTCCACTGACTTATTTCAACAACTGAAACAGGTTTATTTGAATAAAAAAAATTGTATGTTTTTTTCCCTACATATTTTCTTATTTTATTTTTTGACGTCCTGTTTAAAAGTCGTAAAATATTTCTTCTTTTTTTGTATCATTGATCATTTTTTGAGCCTTTAGGCTCCTTTATGGTCAGGGCTCCTCCTCCTCACATCTCTCTATGAACAAAAGCTTTGTTCCTTTGGGTGTCAGACCTGTTACATTAGCAGTGCTTCAGACTCACAGGAACTTTATTTTAAGATCCAAGAAAAAGCATGAAATTTCTGTCCCAACTGAGCTTAACAGGTAGGTTTTATATTTTTTTTAACTGGCTGACTTTTTAAATGTTCTTCATCTGCAAAAGCTTTTTTTTTGTGGTCCAAATGATATGTAGAAAAATAAATGTAAATGTGGTGCATTTTTTTATTGTTTTGTTGTAAAGGTTGTTGAATTTCAATCATAAAGTTGTAATTCTGTGATGAGGGTTACTGTAATCCACTTTGTTTTTCAGTACGGTTGCACAAACGTGAATTGTTAATACCTACCAATGACACAATGTGTTATTGTATGGTAGGTTACCATTAAATGTTAAATTGTGGTTTTGCAAAGTTTTTTTTTTTTCATCTGAGAAGAAGAGGATCTGACCCTTAAGCTGCTCTTTTTTGTCTGTGTTTGGCCTCCACATTTGCAGCACAGCTCGGGACTGGAAATCAGAATAGGGTTTGTATATAAGATACATATTTCAAGGAAAACAATGCTTTTAAAAAATGAGCTTTCAGTTATGAGATTCGCAATTCATACAACTGCACAGTTTCTCCACATTTAGATGTGATAATGGAAGTTCTTCCCACACTTCTGACCTTTAGCTAGTTTCAATCTTCATAATATATGAAGGAAAAATGAACATTAATAAATGTTTTACCTGAAAAAGCTCAAATTTACACAGAGAGGTAAAAAAAAAAAAAAAAAAAAGCGAATGATTGATTTTCTCCAACTCACTAAAGTAACAAATCACCGATATTTTCTTTGATGTCTTTTGGCGCTCTGTCCTGCCGTGCTCCACCCCACTAACCCTGGAAAACTTTCCATTGTTTCAGACACATAGGAACAGATGAACCAGCACCTAATGTTATCTCTTCTCTCAGTGCACAGGGAGAACAGACACATCAGCCACATTACAGGGGTTGCTGCTCGCAATGAGTGCATGAGTTTATGTCAACAGAGGCTACCAGACTTCCTTATTAACTTGTATTTTATTTAGATGAATTACTGGTTGATTAATTTAATCTAAAGCTCAAAGCTCATTCCAGTCGAAGTCAATAAAAGACTTATATTTATCACAAAAAATGTAAGTTATTCATCATAATTGTAAACAATGCAGCTTCATAGTGAGAATATTTTTTAGAAACACGGGTATAATATGTTTTATGAGCAAAAAGTCAACTTTAAAGAGCAGTTGGAGAGAACCAATAGCTTTCTGTTGCAGACACCCCTGCCATTTTTCCAATAATTCACCTTCAGAAATGACCTTCCTTCCGAATGACAGAATCTACCATGTCTTGATGGCATGGTCGAGTCAAATCTAAAGCTCATAGTGATTACCACTGGATCTTTCCTGTCTGCAAAAAAAATCTGCATGCCAGCTTTTTTGAATAACATGGGGGATGTCCTAAAATGGCAGATTTGTTTCTACACGTTACTTCTGCTCTCTCTGAAACAAGTGTAATGTGATAATTGTGAGCTCCAGGCATGCAGGCTACAACACATAGATTTATCCTGTGGACCAAACCATTTCTCCTAATCACCCATCTTAGCAGGACAGCCTATAAGAGCATTCCCAAACCATCTACTTCTTCTGTCTGGTGACCACTTATTCTGTGACCTCTCTGGGCGTCCTGACACTCATTTTGGGACAACTCACATGTCTTACTCACCCTCACCCTGTTATTTTTTAACCAACATTTAATTTCACAGCTTTTTTTTTTTTTTTCCCCTGCTGTCTTTAGCTCACTGGAGCACACCCTCCTACCTGGCATGTTTAGTCATCATGAGCTTCTACTATGGAGAGGTTTCCCCCCTTCACCCCCCTCCACTAGCGCCAGGTCTGCGCTCTGCTTTCTCTGCCGCGCGAACCAGTAGTGTGGTGGAAGGCAAGCAGAAAGCAGTGACTTTCAACAAGCTCATTGTGAACATCGGAGGGGACTTCAACCCAGACAGCGGTCACTTCCGCTGTCGCATCCCTGGAGCTTACTATTTCTCCTTCACTGTGGGAAAGTTTCCCAAAAAACTGCTGTCTGTCATACTGGTGAAGAATGGAGATGAGGTGCAGGCTTTAGCTTATGATGATTACCGCAAGGCGGGGAGGAAGGTTCACAGCCAAAGTGTAATGATCAGTTTGAAGGAGATGGACACTGTGTGGCTCCTTTTACAGCAGAACCCCAAATATGCTTTGTACAGTAATACTGGCCCCTACATCACCTTCTCTGGTTACCTTGTCTACCCGGACATCCAGCCATCCAGCTACATCAGCAACTACCTCTCACCACTGGCACAGTCCTACCCTGAGTGCCCACCACAGACTGAGTCCAGGGTCAGAGATCAGGTGATGGAGCAGCCACAGTCAGCTTTCTCAGTGGCTCGGACATCCACGCTGATAGGTCGGAGGAGCAGGCATCAAGACAAGCCACCTCTGACCTTTGATGTGGAATATGTCAACATAGGCGGACATTTCAACAAAACCTCTGGCTTGTTCACTTGCCTCTTCCCTGGCGTATACTACTTTGCCTTCACTGTGGGGAAACATCCTCGCAAGGCTCTGTCAGTCAAGCTGATGACCGGAAATGGAGAGGTGCAGGCGATGGTGTTCGATGAGGATACGTCAAAGAGGCGGGAGACTCAGAGTCAGAGCTTGCTGCTGTCGCTCCGCAGGGGTGACAAAGTGTGGCTGTATAGTCAGCAAGATGAAGGTTACGCTGTTTACAGCAACCAGGGGAGGTACACCACGTTTTCTGGCTTCCTGGTTTATCCTGGAGTACAAACAACTGCCAGTAGCCAGGCCAGAACTCACCCATAAACACCTTTATCTTTGATGGTGTCTGTAGAAAACAGCAAGTTTTGTAGTCAAAAGTGGATCAGAGAAATGTTCCCATCGGTGTTCAGTGTAGAATAAATGTTTATGCTGCCTTGTTTGCTTCTTGTTTGTTTGCTTTGTAAATTATGTAATTTTTAGGGGTAATTTCTGTTTCCTGATTACTCCACAAGATGGTGCTCCAACACAGTTATGGATGCTAACCAGCGGGCAAAGCACTTCTTGTCAAAAATTACCCCCTAAAAAAGATAACATGTTAAGTAAAATACTTTTCATTTACAGATACATTTATTTTTCCATTTATTTGTATTTAGAAGTTTGAAAAAAAAAAATCCAAATGTAAAAACTATGTAAAATCCTAAAATCGATTTAGTGTAAGAAGTTTGTTGTAGATATATATTCTGATCATGTTATGTATTGAACATCCTTTCTGTAGATTGATCTCTTTAATGTTTGATGTCCAATTTGTCGAGAATAAAATAAATTTATTGAGATTAACAAAGTAATAAAGTTCCCATTTGTTTTTACATCAACAGAAAAAAAGTTGTAACAATTACTCTCGTTTCATGAAAGTTGGCTTAATAATATTTACATTTTCATGCCGTACATCAGCTCTCACTATGCGATAAATGTCCCCTTCTCAAAACACAAATCCATAACCATCAATAGTCCAGATGGGGCTACAAATAAAAGAGCCTTAAAAAGAAGTTTATAGATTCAGAAACATTTCCTGGGTGTCTCATGTGGCATGTCTATAGTTTTTGTAAAAAAAAAAAAAAAAAAAAGAAGAAAAAAAAACATGCTGGGCACGAAACATGCAAATGTGTTGCATGATGATAAAGATAAGTGAGGGTAGAATCTGGACTACAAACATGGTGTTACAGAAAGCTCAAGAGCAGTTTCTTCAACTCCCTTCAGTGTAGATGCTGGTCTTTCTAACTTTGGAAACTGTTTAAAAGTACAAAAGTTACCGATGTTGAAGTTTCAACTTTGTATTTCTACAACTTATGAGAACTGGCAAAAACAAACCAAAAAAAACACAAAAAAGCTAGAGAATGTAAGCTGGAGTAAGAAAGAAAGGGAGAAAAACCAATTAAAAAGGACAGACAGCAATGAAAAATATTGTTTATTGGTTATTAGAAAATTGGCTTAAATGTGCAAAAACACAGTCATGGTCTTTAATTGCAGTGCTTTTATTCTCAGAAGGATAACTGAAGACATAAATAAGGCAACAAAAAAAAAGTTAATGATTAAAGTTATACAATATATTGAAAGATTCTGTATATCAGATATATTTAATCACAGATATTCTTACACTTAAATCATGTATATTTATCTCTGATTGGTTTGAACAACTTTTGGTTTACTTTACTGAGGCTAAGTTTCTTAAAAATTAAGAAACAGTGAATAACTGTGGTATAAAAAATACTACATGTAAACCTTTCCCAGAAAGCCTTGATGATTATTCAGGCAGATACATAATATGTGAAGTTTATACATACAATAAAGTATGAATGAATGCACCATCAACTTCTACCTATGCTGAGATTATAGTCCTTATGAGAACCTTTTAAAAATTAGCTTCAACTAAGGTCCAGTGTTCATATGTATTTGCCAATCTCTCCCCCCCCCCCCCCCCCCCCCCCCCTTTGGTGAACCCACAAAAAAAGTTTGCTAAATTCCAACTTTTGAACAGGTAATGAACACCCAGTGATAATTAGCAATAAAGCTTGAGTGAGCTGTGAATAAAAGCTTGCATTATCCACAAATAATACTCTAACCAAGTCAGACCAACAGAGGCAAACAGTTTTTTGCAAGAATTGAATTCCAGATCCTAACATCCTCCGATACAAACACAGACTCCATGATGTCGTCTTGCAAGCTGAAATGTTCTTCTCATCATCCCAACCTCCTTCAAGGCTCCTCGTGTGTCACTGCACATCCCAGATCTCACAGAGTAGAGGGGTGAACTTTTGGTCGTTCACTTTCCAGGATGAGAGCATCTCTGCGTGGTAGTGGTTGAGTGTTCTCAGCTCCGTCAGGCGGCCCAGGAGACGGGCAAAATATTGGGGTTCCTCTGGATGCTGCAGGGTGCACAGCTTCTTCAGCACATTGACCATGGGTTCCTGCAGTCTCTCAACAGCCTGCTGATCCTTCACGTAAGGCCGATCTGAGGAGGAATGGAGCCGACTGTGTTTGTACAATAGTATATTGAGGCGCTGAGTGTTGTAGATATTGATTTAGGAAACGTACCTCTGGATCAACACGAAGTCAAAGCTGATCATACAGACTCACCTGGTGTCAGGATGGTTATGGCAGTGAGGAGAGCCTGTTCCTCCAGAACCATGTGGAGCTCACCAACACTTTTGTAAAAGTTGAACAGGGGTATGATAAATTCTTCTGAGATACCTGCAGAGAAAAGACAGTTTTGCACTTTGTAGTAACTTTTTAAAGATATTCTCAATGAATCAGCACGAGGAACTTCCCAGAGATAGAAAAAAATTAAATGTGAGGTACTTTTTCTGATTTCAGTGCATTCACAGAAAGTAATGATGCTACAGTTCAATTAGGAGATAAATTGTTACACAACAGTAACAGGAGGAGCAAAACTGATTAATAACGTTTGATCAGAATCTTTCAAAATCTAGACCATAGCACTTTAAACTCATCAGATGAACCAATTCAAATTGTGCATGAAAAATGTGTTGACATACATTAAAAAAAAAGACATTGTGCTGAACACAAACTGAGATTTTGATTCTAAGAGGTCAAATATAAATAAAAACTTGTCTTACATAACAGTAACACTTTGAACCACATAATTTACGCAACAGTATCGGATATGAGTTATTGTGCACTCCGAAGCCAGTTCATCATTTTATCCTAGTCAGGGTCCCAGGTGTCAGCAGAGAGGTGGGATGAACCCTGGACAGGCTGCAAGTCCATCACAGGATGACACAGAGATGAGCAACAATATACACTCATAAGGTCAGTTTCAGAATTACCAGTTAGGAGGAAGCTGCAAACTCCACACAGAAAGTCCGCAGCAAAGATTTGAACCAACAGTTGTCATGCTGAAAAGCAGCATTGCTGGGCCACTCTTTGCCCACAAATGGCAAACTTGAAATAATATTTCTCAAAGACTGCGATGGACTGGTGACCTGTCCAGGGTGCAACCCTGCCTTTCACCCGAAGAGAGCTGGGATAGGCTCCAGCAGATCCCTGTGACCCTGCAGAGGACTGAGCGGGCATAGATAATGGATGGATGGATTTCACAAAGATGGAAGACCCTTTTATGTAAAGTCAGAGGTATGTACATTATTAGTCAGTCATCACAAAACCAAATCTCATCACAGCTCAATTCTAAGTTATCCTGTATTCAATTTTGACATTAGCTACAATTTAAGAACAATTGAATTTAAACCCTTTGGGTTTTTGTTGTTTTTTTTTTTCCCCAGAGTTTCATATGCTAAACCTCAAACCCCAATTTTAAAACATTTAAATCTATAGCAGGCTTAGTTTTTAAAATCAACGCATTTTGTAATGCATTGAAGCAAAAATATCAAATTACTTAAAGAAGATATTGCAAACCCCCTGATCACACAACATAAAAAGTTAAAGTTCTCTTTTACGCTAATAGTCAATTCATAAATAAAAATGAGTATTTTAAGCTTGATGTTGAGGGGGGGGGGGGGCTCTGGTTTTCACCAGGCTTCCAGCTAACTGATGGACTGTGACTGCTCGGACACATCAACGAGCTTTCAGAAATGCCAGTGGGGCTCAGAGGGAGAGAAGTGCACAATAGCACTCTTGATGTTGTGATAAGCAACAAAGGTCTCTTCAGACAGCTTTGCTGCATTATTCTCCCAGACTGGCCTTTAGTGTGAATATCTTTTACCCCCACCATTCAACACTAGAGCAGCACTGTTGAGCCCAGTAACACACACAAACACGCACACACACTCTCGCCATTGCAGCTGCTGTCTGTCTAACTGTCCAATCTGGGTGACATAATGACATCTTGCATACATTTGAATGATTTCTAAACTTGCGATCCAGTAAACAACTCAGTAGCTGTTTAAGTAGGGAGGAATCAAACCACTGTGGGTGGATTTAATAACTTAATGCTGATGGCGCAAAACAGGTTGATTCGCTCTCTTTCACCTGCAAGGATGCACACACACAGACACACACACACCTGCTCCTAAACTGAATGAAACTGTACCGAGTGAGCGTGTGTGTGCATGTGTAACCTACACCCAGCCAGAGATCATTGGTCAGGATATATCTCTCAGCTGAATCACACAGATCAAATATTAAAGGGGGATCAGACTAGACTTGGCTGGTGCTGATGCAGTCTGTTGGAGCTGGAAGTGTTGAAGGCCACGAAGCAGAAGTTACAATACTGTTTTTACGCACTGAAAAGTAACATGCACTGGAGTTTTAAATGTTTCGTGGGAGTGAGATTGTTCTTACAGACACTATTACTGATGGGCCTTTTAGCAGGACGTACTCACAGGTATTTGTGTGAGTGAACTCACCGCTCTTGCGTATCCTCTCCTCTAAAACTTCTGTGTGTCCATTAGGCATCTTTTTGCTGAAAACCTGAGCAGAGCGCAGAAACATGGCTTCCACGGCTGAACCCTTCAATAGAGCAATCTGATCTTCATGATCCAGAGTCAGAAAGCCTGCCAAGAGATAATGCCTCTTGTTACAACAAGAAATTACAAGCCGGCTTGTATTTATTTTTCCCACTTCCGATGAGTGTTATGCGTAAATACTAGGGTACGTATGAAAACCAAACTGCTCAGAATCACCTGGAATATTTTTTGTAAACTCCACCAACACTTGAACTTGATTTGTGGCTATTTCTGTCAAGAGGAGAAAGTTTTCCTCTGTGCTGTACTGTTCTTGTAGCTGGGACAGGGGAAACCACAATGGAGACAGATTATTTCTTCTGAGATAAGACAAAATGACAGCAAATATTTCACAAAGTTTAGGTAACAGTAAAGCAGTCACAGCATGCAATGAAGCAAACTGGGCCCACCTGCTTTTAGGAGCAACTCATGCCAATAATACAGTATTAGATAGAAGAAAAAGGGTTAAATACCAGTTTTTTGGTAATATCTTGAGGAATCTGATGTCTGTTGTAAGCATCTACGATGAATCTCAAGAGGACCTGTTGCTCTTTAGTGATTTCAACCTTTTCCTGGATTTAAAAATAAATTGTTAAGGCACCGACTGGTGTTGATGCACTTTATCACGCATATTTTCACAAAATACATCAAGTTTAATCAGTCCAGACATGCTGTCCTCACCTTTGACAGTTTTGTGGTTGAGGTGACCTGTTTGTTGTCTGCGCTGTCTGTTCCCTCCGTCTCGTCTCCTGTCGACCGTCCTGGCGAGGCCTTGGTGTTCTTGCGGAGCCTCTTGGATTTACACTGGATCTCTGTCAAAAGGCCTGTTGGCATCGACAAAGTCTTCACTTTGTGTGTATAATATCCCACTTCATCCACTTTCCATCCGTACAGTAGTTCTTAAAATTCATTGTGTTCATTTAATTTGGACTTTTGTTATCCTCTGTGATTGATATTTTACCAGAACAAAAACCTTAACCTGCACACTGTCCAAAACTGTGTCTCAGTTTTCGCTAGAATATATACAATACAGCAGATTCTTTAAAATATATTGGCAATATAGTTTTAATCTAGACTTTTTTCCATAGTCTATTCATTCCCGATAACGAAACATATATTTTCATTGACATTCCCCATTGCAAATTTTGAGAAAATTCAAAACACACAAGTTAGAAAAAAGAAAAATAATTTGATCATTGTTAAATTATCTGTTTTATATATTAGGTTTAAAAAAAAAAAAAACCTGGAAATGTGCTGAGCTATTGTTGCAGCAGGCAGTGTTGTTTATGCCTTCCACCCTTAAATATTCATCACAGTTTCCCTGCACTATTGATGAGCAACAGGAGTCCAGTCTGTCTTTCTGCTCTTTCCAACTCACAGCTTTTGACTCAACATCAGTCTTCTGTAAATTTGCAGGACTTTGCTCTCACATTGGAGGCTTGCTCAGCATTTGAAAGAGAGACAGCAGTGTTTAGATTACTTAAGCCAAAAAAATCCACTTGCAAATTTGCTTTGATGCCAGCAGCACGTTTGAAGTTGTGCACTGTTTCTACACTGAACTTTGCATTTGACCAGGAACGGTGATAAAACGCTGGATTTTAGCATTGTGTGGTAAACGTGACGTACAGTGTCAATGATTTAAAACCATAAAGTCAGAATCCAGAATGAGCGCTTGACTCTACTCAACAGACAGTATGGTGTTTGCATGTTTATGGTGAAATATGCCTACAGTCTGTCTTCCATCTTATGTTGATCACTGGCTCTTCCCTCATCGTGTCAGACAGGAAATCTTTCAGCGAGCAGAGGTACTCACACTCTGCTAGCATGCCCATCTCCTTGCACTTTCTCAGTCGGCACTCCTGGCATTTCCTGCGCATGTACATGTCCATCTCACAGTTTCCACCACTCTTGCATTTGTACACTGCGTTTTTTGTTATGCTTCGCCTGAAGAAACCTGATCATGGGAAAGAATCATCAAAATTAACAAATCACACTTTCTTTCTTTCTTTTCATTTTATAGGGATGGTTTTTTATAGTGGCAGTTATTTGGACATTTCGTGCACCCTTCAGATTTTTCAGCACAGCAGTCATGTCCACACAATCAGACGCAGTGCAGCCCTGCCAAGATGTTTACAGGCTGTGTTAATATTTTAAAAAGTGGGCTCAAACTTGGGACACTTGGTTATTATTTAATAAAGGCAAAAAATAACCACAAAATAATTTAGAAAAGAGTATCTGCCATGATATTCTATATCACACATCAGTGATTTACACCATTAGTGATTTAAACAGCCACAATCTCTCTTAGTCTTCAAAATCTGTTAGTGGTTGAAGTATACAAGTCATAATTTTACATTTCACTGCAAAACATAACAATACCTGTTATTGTTTTGGCTGAGATCCACTAAGTAAGCTAATAATGGGTGGTATATTGTCCCCCTCCTGGTAGTCACTGTTAATGATGATTACAGGTCCTCTTAATGGATAAAGTTATTTAAATTGGGTTCTTTAAAAGACTGCCTATGCATATAGCAGCAACGCCAATAAAATATAATCCTTTGACTGGAGGTCAATATAACAAGTTAAGAAATGGACGCAGAATGATTCCTCTTGCAGATTTTAGCTTTTTTTTATATATATACAGTAAACCATAAATGACAAGTTGTTGCTATAATCAGAATGAAATAGGAGCTGCATGAGTTTAAACACTGTTCGGATTATGTTGCAGAGATGAACCCGTCTGGCTTTGATCCAGACGGCAACAGGGATAAATACACCAAGGCATTCCTTCAACAACCTTTGTTGACACTCTTGTTGTCTTCCTCAGCCCCTCATCCTAACTTTGACCCTTGTAACTAAAGACCTAACTTCATTCTGTCCTTATTTAAAGTAATTTAGGCCAAACAATGCAGCCAGGCCCCACGGATATAGCAGCACACAAACATGCACATGCACGCATGGGATATCTCTGGAACTGTTACGAGACATTCTGACATCATTAAGCACAATGACCTGTATTAGCGTGACTGAGCTCAGGTTGCTTGCGCATTGTGCAACAGAAAGGTGAGAGGGAACCCAATCTGGCAGCAGTACCAGGTAGACATGGCCTATTCTCAGTCAAATGGCAGTACAGGTCACCTGCCACACTCCTGGCTTTATCCAACCAGGCAGTGTGGAATTACACTTGCATCTCTTTACTCTGTCGTTTCACTGGGGCACCAAGCTAAATTCACAGTGTCATAAAAGCAAAGGGAAGGCGCTGCTGAATGTCATAACTTTGTCTTTCACTCGGTTAATCATTTTTAAATGGAAAAAGGATAGTGAAGTGTTCACCCCTCCTGTAATACTGTGCCATTTTGTTGTTTTTGTTTTGTAAGAGTCAAAATCAATCAGCCTCAGATTAGACTGACTGCATGTCATGTAGCACGTGGATTTATAACCTGACCTTGACAGGTAATTAAATATTTAATCAATAGTACTTTGTACTCTATGTACAACAAGTAATTGCACACTGGTATTACAAAATATTTAACAGTGTCCAGATAAGGAATTGGGTGCACCGTTAGAGCATGTCTGAAATCTCCCTTGTGTGGAGATTCCTGCTCCTCAACTCAGTTCTAATAAGCACAAATGCCAGAACAGGGAACTTCCTGGTGTTGTAGAGGCGAGTAGCTTTTAATTGCCACATGGTCACATATTATTTTCCACCAGCTCCTTGGACAGAAGATATAAACATCCTTCATCATGACTGGCCCCTAAAGGTCAGTATTTTGGCTATAGGCCTATAAGGCAAGTGTGATTGAGTTTATAAGTACACTGCAACATACTCTAACAGCATGGAAATGTATTTTTGAAGAATGCAGATGCCATGTAGCTTTGATAAATACTTTGTAATAACACAGCTAATGAAGCATAACCCAAACTTTGCATTTAAGGTCGATCATTAACACAGTGTACTTTATCTGAATGGATGTCGCTTTCATGCAGGTCATTCTTCCTGACTGAGTTGATATTTAGTAAGATACGTCAGCCAGTCCTAGTTGCAGCTTTTCATCTTTGAATAATTGTTGGTTTTCTTCAGTTTTATGAATGTTTATGTTTTTGACTGGTGAGTGAATACAGTAAGAGGCAGGTTGATAATACCTTTACATCCCTCACAAGTGAGAGCATTATAGTGGTATCCGGAGGCCTTGTCTCCACACACGACACACAGCTCCTCCCCTTTTACCCTTCCAGCTTGCATCATGTGTCGGGTTCTCTTGCACACAACCGGAACAACCGAGGGCCCCTCCTCCATGTCAGCCTCATAACTGCCCTCCAGGGGTCCTTTCCTCAGTTCATATATGCCTGCATGCGAGTACCATTCATCTCCGCCGTACTGAGGGTAATAGTTCTGGGTGGAGTAATATGGAGTGGAGGACATATTTGGCTCCATGGGAGGGTACTGCATACTGGAATAGCTGGCGAAGGGTAAGATGTCGGAATCTTGCAGGAGAGGACTGCCTTGATCTGCCAGGATATCTGAGAGTGGAAAAGGAGGAAAATTATATAACAAAACATCCTGTATTAAATATTTTATCTTGAAAAGAACATTCTCCCAAACAGAATCTCTTTCTGGGCTTTCATCTAATATCTGCTTTCATTGCATGGAGTTCATTTTTCATTGTATCCTCACAAGATGTCTAGGCCCTTCAGAGGAGGAACTTCTCTCTGTCTTTTTTTAAGTGCCCCACCAGATATGACACTCCTTAGTTGTTTTAATTTGTTGTTATTTGACAGAAAGAACTTGTGTCTGCCATCCCTATCAAATCCCTGAGACTGTGATGTTTTTGGTTGTTTTTTTTTTTTTGAGACTTTCTAATCAAGAGAAAATAAATGTCTGCTGCTCTGCTTTGAGTCAGTGTCTACACACATCCTCCTCCAGGCTGATTCTTGTCACTTTAAGCTTCATAATCACTGCCCTGGTGGTTACTGTCTATTTTTAACTGTTTAGAGATTTCACTGTGTCATTGTCTAATTTATGCAGTTTAATAACTTTTTATCTCACATCATCACTGTGTTCTCAGGTCTTAACCGTTGTGGTGAAAGGGGTTGAGGTATTTTGTCTCATCATAATTGTACACCAGTGAAACATGAGGCCTTAGTCATCTATTCATCTATTATCTGCACCTGCTTCGATTCCTTTCAGGGTCATTGGGATCTGCTGGACCCTATCCCAGCTGCCAACAGGCGAAAGGTGACAGATCACCAGTCCTTTGCAGGGCCACACAGTGACAAACAACCACACACTTTTACATTCGCTCCCAGGGTCAGTTTAGGATCACCAGTCCCTAATCAAACAGGTGGAATGAAAGATGGTAAACATGTTCAGAAATGTAATCCAGAATCCGAATCATCCATCCATCCATTTTCTATACCCGTTTCATCCTTGAAGGGTCACGGGGATCTGCTGGAGCCTATCCCAGCTGTCTACGGGCGAAAGGCAGGGGTACACCCTGGACAGGTCGCCAGTCCATCGCAGGGCCACACAACCATTCACACTCACATTCACTCCTACGGGCAATTTGGAATTATCAATTAACCTAACATGCATGTCTTTGGACTGTGGGAGGAAGCCGGAGTACCCAGAGAGAACCCACGCAAGCACGGGGAGAACATGCAAACTCCACACAGAAAGGCCCCTGCCGAGGTTCGAACCAGGAACCTTCTAGCTGTGAGGCAACAGTGCTAACCACTAAGCCACCGTGCTGCCGAATCAGTGGGCCCTTTTTGTCATATATGTTGACATGTGACAAAATATTCTGTTTTGTTAGATTTTAATCTCAGACTTTTCTGAAAGGCTCAGTGAATGTGACAACTGTTGTAATACATTTGTAATTTTTTTCCCAATGATTTTATTTCTTTGAAATAGTAAGATTTCATGTGAAAACCCTGCGTGAAAGACCAAAATACATTTTTTTATAGATTGTTTTACTCATATTCATGACATACAGTCATGGAAAAAAATATTAGACCACCTTTTTTTCTTTACTTTCTTGTTCATTTTAATACCTGGTACCACTAAATGTCATCATGTGACTAAAACAGACAGAAAAGAAAACACTGAATGCATAAAAGCAGTGTTTTTGGCAGTACAACGCCATAGCTATTGATGTAAAAACTTAAGTGATTTAGGTTATAATCAAGAAAACCATGGAAAATGGTAAGATATCAGCTCTTAAATAAAACTCTTATGAGCAATCTTTGTGGTTATCGTTATGTTTGTCCAAACAAATGTACCTTTAGTTGTACCAGGCATTAAAATGAACAAGAAACTGAAGAAAACAAGGGTGGTCTAAAAAATTTTTCCATGACTGTATACCAGTAATTCTGCAGGACAGTGTATTATCACCAATAGATACAGTGGCTCAGATAACAACCATGCACTAGTAATATATTATCATTTCACTGTCTGTCACAATTAAGTTGTTGGTTGGACCCACATGCATGAGGCCAGGAAGGCAGGAGTAACAATAATTACCTTTGTTTAAAATGAAAAATGCTGCATGCAGCAAGAATTATACAGAACTAGACATACACCTACACATAAGCTAACGAGACATAGGTGGAGACAGTTAAAACTGAGCAGATCAATAACGGTAGATGCACCAGAGGAAAAAGACTTTCAAAATATAAAAGGAACTTGAGCTAAACATGAAGCAAGAGTCACAAAGTAAAGGAGCATCAATAAAACAAGGTGAAGCTGCACGCAACGTATGTGCAATAATATACAATTGGTGGTCGTTTTAAATACACGTATGACACCTTGAAAGGTGGAAGCTCCTGTGACTGCTGTGACTTTTATTTGCCGTGGTGACCCACTGCATTAAAGTGAGAGTAAGCAGTTATGACTAGTTTCTAACCCAGAACACTTTTTGCCACAAGCAGAGTATCTCCTCACATCTGCTAGCTGCTCATCTCATGAGTACACTGTAAAACAACACAGCCCTGGCTTCATTGACTGCAGAGTGACAAAGAGTCAGGGCAGCTGCCCCCCCAAACCATAATAAATATTGCTCCAGCCAGTCACCGACAGTGCGAGGGATCATGCTTGTGCTCATGTACATGAAATGGGCGAGGATGGAGAGGCCTTGCAGCATTCATGATAAGTCTTCTTTTCTTAAGGAGCAACTAAAGGGAAGGGGAAGGAACAGCGAGCTGTCCGTGTTTTATAGTCATCCAGAAACTGCTTACTCGACCTTTAAAGGAGATCTGGTTGGTTGTACATTGTTCATCTTTCAGAACTATCACACTATTGCATATTATGTACTAGAGATTCATCAGCGCACGCTAATAGAATAGTTTCAAAAATGGCCCAACTAAAATCTATCAAAACAGGAGAAGAGCACAAGATTCAGAAACAAAATAGAAATTCCAAGTCAATCAGACACTGGTCTTATAAGGGACTAGATCTCAAAGTGTTCACTAAATGTGCTACAATTAAATTCAAAAGAAAACAATCTGAAGAATGTAAATTAGCTTTTCACCTATAACACTCAGAAACTCTGTATAATGTGATTACATCGTATGAATATTTTTAAGTACCATTAATGTTACCTCCCTGCATGATAGCAGAAACACAAAAAGGGGAAAGAGCATACAGTGCTTATATAAACTCCCCCTTGGATGTTTCAACCTTTTATTGTCTTTGTAAATGAAGTCATGGTCAATATGATTTGGAACTTTGGACAAGAATTTGTATAAATAATAATAAAAAATTTTATATCAAAAAGAAAACTGATTTTTACAGCATTATGCCAATTAATTAAAATCATATAAGGTAAAATAAATGACTGCATAAGTATTCAACTCCTTCAGGTCAGTAACGCACCTTTGGCCTATGGAGCCCCATTTGGGTCAGAATTCAATGAATAAATGAGTCTATTATTATGAAATACAGGTGTTTATTATTATGAAATACGTATCCATTATTATGAAATGTTTCCCATTATTATGAACTATATGTGTATTATTATGAATTATTTCCCATTATTATGAAAAAAATGTAATTATTATGAAATATATTTTTATTATTATTTAATCTTAGTTTAATGCATAATAGTTTATTTCAGAATGGCTTTTTTTTTTATTTTTATCTAAGAATAAGTTTTTACATAATTGCTTCCTTTTTCATAAGAATGAGCTTTTACATAATAATGATATTTTGCCCCTGGGCGAGACCAGTGGTTGACCTGTACGCTCATTGACTGATCCTTCTCCATTCTACGCTCTGACATCGACTAGTTTTGGCCGTGAGGTCCCGTTAGCAGCAGGCCGTGGCGTCATCAAGGTGCACTCCCAGTCCAATTGTAGCTATGGCAGCTTGGACTGAGTTACGGGAAACCTTGACGTTTCTTAGTCGATGTCAACTTTTAACCGTAAACTGAGGTGCATTCTGCCACCTACTGCCCTGGAGTATATACACTGCACCTCTCGCCCACTATTGATATTCACTGTTCTGTTGCTTATGCCTAAATGAAAGAGCAGCCAATCACATAAATGGCTCCGCCCTCTCTGCTGTGATTGACACACAAATCATTCTTATGAAAAACAAAGCAAAAGATCATTCTTATGAAAAACGAAACCATTATCATAATAATGGGAAATATTTCATAATAATAAACGCCTGTATTTCATAATAATAGACTAATTTATTCATTGAATTATGACCCAAACGGGGCTCCATATTTGGCTGCATATACTTTGGCTCCTTATGCAATCATTTATTTTACTTTATATGATTTTAATTAATTGACAGTAGTTTGTGAAAATCTATTTTTAACTTTGATGTGAAAGAGGTTGTTTTTTTTGTTGTAAATTCTTATTTTAAAAAAGCCAAATTATATTGACAATGATTTTAATTCATAAAAGCAATAAAAAGGTGAAACATCCAAGGGGCTGAATAATTTTAGCAGGCACTGTACAGAGTCAAGAAGTAACAAGAACTTTATTTGACCTAAAAAATTCAGGAACTGCAGTGCAAATGTAAAATAGTACATCAGCAAATAAGACAGGTACCTCCTTCAGCTCCATCTCGCATGCCTTTTATTCACCTTGTCAAAAGTGCAGTCAATCAAAACAATAAAGACAATGCACAACCCAAGAATCTTGCACTGATGCCTGGAGGGCCATGGGGATGCAGCAGAGCAACAGACATGTTTTAAAGTCAATCCTAACCGACAGTCTCTTTTAAATTTAGTAATAGAGTAGCTTAGCTACGTAATATGCTTAGATAGGCGTATCCCAGTGTAACTGTCATCGTTATACCTATTGTGGATTTAAATTTGTGAAAACTATGTGATGAACTGGTGACCTTACCAGGGTGTAACCATACCTTCACCTTCACCCTGCTCAGGAATAAGTGGGTATAGATAATGGATGTCTGGATAACAGTGACGTACAGTACAAACCAGAACTCACCCCACCCCCCACCCCCCATTTTAACCTTTTCTTTTCTCACTCTCTGACATTAAATCAGACTAAAATTTTTCCTGTTTTAGGTCAGCTAGGATTATCAAAATTATTCACATTTCCTAAACGCTAGAATAATGAGGGAGATCTTTTTCCAAAAAGATTCTTTTTATTTCTTTCTTCAAAGTTAGAAGTTTCCATACACTAAGATTACTATGCCATTAAACAATTTAGGAAAGCGCGGACAATGATGTAATACCTTTGAAAGCTTCTGATAGGTTCTTTGACAATATTTGCGTTAATTGTGGATGTACAAACTGCTGTGAGAAGCTTGTGGAAGGAAACCCAAAACGTTTGTCTCACATCATGCAGACAATGCTACCAAACACTAAGAAAAGAACGTAAACCTCTGACTTTGAACAAAGTAATAATAATTTTAAAAAATCTTTAAAAACAAATCATCTCTTTCATTATTTTAGCAAATAGAAATAATTCTGGTAATACTAAGTGACCTAAAAAATGTAGTCAGATTTAATGTCAGACTGAGAAAAAAGAAAGTTATATGGCCTTCTTTTTTTTTTACAGTGTATTGTAACTTCTGGCTTCAACTGTATGTGTCCTGACTGGGTGATCATTTTACATGGTTACATTAAACAGGTAGCATGAGATGAAACTGGCTCATATGATTTGTTTTTTTCAAAAATCCTTTTGTTATGTCACCCTGTAGTTGAGTGATGAACAGTCCAGTACGCCTCTCGCCCAGTGATAGCTAGGATAGGCTCCAGCCCCCCCTGCGGCCTTGAACGGCATGAAGAGGGTGTTGAAAATGGCTGACTGACTGTTTCTATGTCTTAAAACTGAAAAACAGGCACATTTACAACATTGAAAGACCCATATAAACTGCCAAATCGTGTTTTCTTTGCTGGATTTTTAAATCTAAAGTTAATTTAAAGTTATTGAAAAGTCTAACAAGCAGATTGGCTTGTGTGGACCCCAGGTAAGATATACTGAATAATGCAATGGCGTTCTACTAAACTTTTCTGTATCTATAGTTGTTTGTAGCAGCTGCTTTCACCAACTCATCAGGGAAACTTATTGCAATATTTGCTTGACTTCCCACAGGCTTATATCTCACTTTATGTCTGACAGCGTATCACAGAGTACCTATCCAAGCCTGTTTCCGCTGAAAATTAAGATCCTGAACCAGAATGTCAATGCTGGATCAGGAAAACCAAAACAAACAGCTGAAAGAGGTCAAAATGAAAAAAGATGAAATGAGCTGCAAGTAATAGATAACTTTACTGACATCATGTGTGATCTAAAAGGCCTGACTGTAGTCACTGGACCCATTATTAAAACCACACATCACAGTAGTATATACTATTTCACTGAATATGAATAATGGAATAGTTAGTGAAACATTAGAACACTAATCATAAATAATGTCAAGTCAGTTGTATCAATGTCTCTCCACAGTATCTAAAGCCCTCTAACATTAAATTCTTGATTTCAGGTTAGAGTAAAAAAAAAATAGGCCTGGAAGTAGTAAGGGGCTCAGACAACATATACTATAAACCCATGAATGATTAACAAAATGCTTTCACAGAGCATACTTTGTCTTTTAGAGCGACATCTGCCACTACACCAACCCAGCTGATACATTTGACGCTGATGTTAAAAGGTTCAAAATTAACAATCTCTCACTTGCAAAGCTTCAAAGACTATGGAATTTTTTTTCTTCACTTTAAAATAATCAGTGGAGGTATGATTGCAACCTCAAAAACATTTTTTTTTAAAAAAAATCATCTCTCTGCATTCATGAAGTCTTGTCAGGTGTTTAAACTTCTCCTTCATGTAATCACACTGAGGAAAACCCATGATGACAGAAACACTAACCTCTTGATGACTGGGTCTGGACCATGGCCATCTCCATATGGCCAGACACAAAGACTATTCAGAAACTTTACCCTCTGATCCCAACAGTCCTTCTATGTTTTGAAGTTCAATCCCTGCTTAGAGTCTTTGGAAAAAAGTCACCTTCCGTTTATTTTCTTTGGAAAGCCTTCCACTTAAGATTCGAGAACAGCAGCTACTTGCCATTTGGTAGAGAAATCCTAAGTGGGACCAAAGGTTGCCACAGGCTACACATTAACCCTACAGTCACATTTCCTGATATCATTACAAGTAGCTGCTGATGTATGAAGTCATCCACTGGTCTGGGTGCAAACCAACCAGCGTCCAGAGATGATATAAGGTGGCTCGTACGGGTGAATAATGAATTGCAGAATGACATTCGCCAGCCTGGAATGAATTGGGTAATAAATGGATTATGACATATTGGATTTGTAACTGGAATATAATAGGACTGAATTAGACTGTATTTATTTAGACTGCTTGCTTTCTATGTAAGGAGCATTGTGATGACTTTCATTGTGAAACGCTGCTATCCAGATAAACTGAATTTTTATGTTGCTTGTATTTTGCTCCCTGATCTTCTTTAAAAAAAAAAATCTCTATATTCTTTTGGTCCAATAGTTTTTGTATTTGTAGACATATTTAAAATGGCTCAAGCTATAATTGTGATCATTTGTTTTGTTTAAAGCGTTATGTTTTTCTTGCCTCTGACCTTGCTACAGTTCTACTCAAATTTAAATGAAGCACATGTTCTTAAGGTTCAGAGTGTGCTTCAGCCTGGTTGAAAGTGTACTCAGTCTACATTAAGGTGGGCATTAAGTGGGCGTGCTGGCAGTATATGTTCAGCCTCACTCTAAATTATAATCCGTTTTGTTTGAATCCTTTTTGTTAATTCAATGCAATGATCATTTTGGACTATACTCTTGAATTACATCATAGCATACATGTACTTTTTTGGCACAGAAACCCTCTGTGGCTTTTGTGCACTACTTCTTAATGAAAAGTTAATAAATGTTCAGTTATCAGTGGACCTGGATCCAACCAGGGAAATACAAACCCTTGCTGCCGTGCAGTACATTTTTATGATGACTTTTTTCCAGGTGCAACATACAATCAATAATGACCAAAATCACAAAAGGTGCAATAATTTTAATATTTTATGCACTTTAAATGCATAAAAAAATTTAGTCAGTTTAAGATAATTAAATTTTGATCATATCTTTTCTCAGCTGATGTCTTTCAAGTTAACTGTTGACAAGTGTCCAACATACACCTGGCAAATCTTCAGATTGTGCTCATGGCAAATATCCAGAGCACAAAAAGAAAGAAAAAGGCTTTTATTTTTAGGAAGCAATGTTTTAAAAATTGTATGTCTAGAAACTATCAGATATATATATTTGCGAATAACACGCTGGATTAAAAAAAATCTGGATAATCTTTTGGAAGCAGATAAAACACAGGAGTCACAGCTTTTCAGGTTCACGAAGAACAAAATAAAAATCTCTGCTTTGCTTAAAATCTGGGTATGTTCACATCCACCACCACCCCTTCTGCCTCAAGGCAAGCAGCTGGTAGTTCACAAGGGACATACTTGCACAGAGTAAGGCACACCCTCACCCATGCAGACAAAATCGTTAGATAATACGTCCCAGTGTTTCCACAAATGCAAAACTGAAGCATTATACCCTTGTCAAATCAATTTCATAGGCTAACCTTCATCAAAATCTGTCATCAGTCATCAGTCATTTTTCCAACAGTATGACCATCTGTGAGCAACACTAACATTTCCTTCAGCTTTAGATCAGACTGCCATTAAGTTATTGCTTGTATACCAATATATTTCCAACTAATGTCTATCTGACATATGCAAAACATCAGCATGTTAATGTTAACATTTAAATCAAAGATCAGACTGTTTAGATCAGACTGTCAAAGAAGGTCAATTTAAAGACAGATTTATATATATATATATATATATATATATATATATATATATATATATATATATATATATATATATATATATATATATATATATATATATATATAGGTTTGGTTCTGCTATACTATGGCACTAATCATGCCATGCAGTTGTTGATGTGTTTAGTTTTTTAGTGAAGGGGGTCCTGCTAAGCACTTACCAAAGAAGTGGGCACTCTCTGAGATGGGGAATTCATCGCTGGGTGGGATTTGCAGCGGCCCCACCACATTGATATCGGAGCCCACCCACTCATTCATTCAGGAGAATTTTCTGTTGCCAACACAGAAAACAAAGGCTGTTCTAGCACAGCTTTGTTGACCTACGAAAAAATTGATTTAGGAAATCTCAGTGAAGATTTGATAAACACAAGTACAGGTCATCTAAGACTTGAACCACAGAGGAGTCAAACATCAACACACCTGACAGATTTCTCCTACGCAAGGATGTGTTCAGTAGCTGTCTGCAAAAAGCAGGGGGATGAAGGTTAGATCACTACAGAGCTTTGGGAGGAGCAAATCCTGGAACGTAGATCTTCTTTACTGTCAGAAGAGTTGTTGTTTCCATGTGCTGTCAGATCACATAATAAAAAAAAAACTATAAGTTATACATTAGGGTGCAGTTGCCAGCATGTACAAGATCAGTGTTGTCATTCTCCTTTCATTATTATTAACAGTATAGTAACATATGCAAGCTTTCAGAGTTAGTAAGCATTTGCAGCTTATTTATAATCAGTCCTGAACTGTAGATGAGGAGTGTCCTTAAATGTCAACAGAAAAACTCTTAAATTCTGCTGTCGAGGTCACAAAATGGTCGTATGTTAGAGATTACTTTTATTGATCACACCGCCACATTTTTTAATTAACTCAGTGTAATTTCCCTTGAGAACATGAAGCAACCCACAAGGATTCAAAAACTTCCAACCCACACATCAACCATGCGTACCTCTCCATTCCAGGGGCACACTGTGGGCTCATGAAGAGTCTCTGGAGTAACATGTTCATACCCAATATTACAGTTCATACCTTCTCCTGGTCAGTAGATGTTGAATTCCTTCCTTCTGACTTTTGTCTTCTGCCTCTTTTTTCTTTTCTTTTTTCCCCCTTTGAAATCCACGCTTGAGCTATGTCTCCATCAATATTTGCTGAGGAACATTAAGCTACATGTGTCTGGACTCCAGTGTGAGCATGTGTGACCAGTTGAGGTCAGGGAGAAATGGATAGTGGTTATTAATTAAACTGTCCATTCCTGTCCATGTCATCCAGCTCCTCCAAATACCCCCCACCCCTTTATCTCAACACGACAACAGGGTGCCTCATGAAATCCCACCCACATACTCAAACATCTCACACATGGAAACATATATTCACTACTTTGCTTTACACATGCAGCTGCTGTAATTGTGAGAACAGTGAGCAGACATCTAATATCCAACATTTTGGTATACTCTGTGTATCCTGTGTTTCTTTGTATGTACATATCTATATTCTTTTACTGTCAAGAGTGAATTTAGGTAATTGTAGAAAACCTCTGAGCAGGCTGTGATGAAACCAAACGTCCTTGAACTGATGCAAGCCGTTTGATCAGTGTGGTGCTCGTACACACTGAATGTTTACATAGGCACTTTCAGTACTTTGCATAACTTGCTTTTTCTCTTTGTGTATTCCAAAATGAACATGGTAATAGGAACTCAAATTACTTTTGTCTTTATAGTCCTTAATTTGTCCCAACCCCCCCCAAAAAATAGTTTAATCATTGATGGATTGTTGCTCCATCCTAAGAGGCCCTTATGAGTCAACAGACAATCTCGCTGAAATAAACAGAACCTTTGCCATTGGTTGCTGTTTGTGGACTGTCTGGTTCGTGTTTGAGAGCATGTAAGGAATGAGTGCAAGTCCAGTAAAGGTACATATGCATTCATATAAATGTAATATGTACTTATGTACATGTAATAGTCGGAGGATTGTTGTCTAATGCGTGTTTTCTTTTCTATCATTTTGGCTTTTTGTTACTGATTCCAGACAAACTTGTTATGAGTGACATATAACACACACACACACACACACACACACACACCCTAGAAAGTAGCACAACTGACCACAAGCTCACCAGAACATTAGAGTACTACAAGGACAACCAGGAACGAGGTCCATAACCTTGAACTCTCTTATCAACATGTGAAAGGGAATTATTGTTAGACTTTTTATAGCCAGATAATAAGAAGATTCAATTTTGTTTTGGTTCTTTTTTTTTTTTTTTACAACTGAAATTAGGTTGTACGAGAAGCTGTAACACTGGCAAGGAATATCCTGTCCAGTAATTATGAAATAGGCAGACAAAGATAACACAAAGGATGTTTATGATGTGATGGGAAGCAGACCCATCATTAAAATATTCAAAACTGTCACATGTGACCACCCTGATATAAACAAACACCAGGAACAGCAAATCAGTCATAATTGTATGTATAATTTTATTATTCATTCGTTTATGTACTTACTTACTTATTTACTTTCATTTTAACCAGAACACCAAAGGCGAGTAAGACTGAAAATATTTTCTTTACAAGTGTCCTGGCCAAGATAGGCAACAGCTTAGGTCAACAAAAACACATGCTACACACAAAACAAAACTAACATACAAATGAACGAACAGAAGTAATAGCAAAGGAGAAAGCTCACAACTATGAGTTGTAACTTTAATATAACACTGTTGTTGTGTAAGAGAATACAGTCTTAAAATGTTTTTATGCAAGAATACATTTCTTTTGACTTAATATTTGTTTTTGATTTATCAGAATCAAGCTTGTGTTAAAACCTTCTTTCATGTTTTGGTGGGTATGGGCCTGTTCGCGGACCTGTGATGTACATTTTTAAAAGCAGAAAGACTGACTGTGGTCTCTCTGAAGTCCCTCTGAAATATGTTGTCCAGGGTCAAACTTAAAAATATGCCATCCAAACTTACCAAACTTTCTATATGACATAGGCAGTATATACTCACAGGGTCTGATGAGTCACAGGAGTGAACAATCAAAATAGAGGAGAACAAAGGAAATCAAATTTGAACCTGACAAGACACTAATGTTAACAATTAGGACAGGAAAAGTCAAACTTACAAGGAATTATACTTTTCAAAATAAAACAGGAATCAAGCTGAACACAACATTTCAGGAAGGAAAAAAGAGGTCCACAAAAGAAAACTGATTTCAAGACCACAAGACCATGACACTATAGGCATTTGTGCCAAGATATTAATTCAGTTTCATGGTCTTCTAATAATAATAGTGGCTTTCTTTGACCAAAGATTGTAATGACTTCACATGTAACACGGATATGCTACAGAGAACAAGTGCTGTGGAGTGAAATGGACTATGATAACAAACAAAAACACTAACATAAAAGTAAAAAAAGAAGCACTTTCTTTTATCATCCAATGCTTTTGCCTACCAAACTTGAGAGTTCACACCCACTCAACCAGTGGTAAATCAGATCTTCCAAGACAGAAGAAAAATGCAACAATAATACAAACTACTGTTTACTAAATGGTGCCTCCCCGGTGGCTTAGTGGTAGTGTTGTTATCTACCATGTGAGAGGTCCGGGTTTGAATACTGGCTGCGTCAGGAAGGGCATCCAGTGTAAAACTTGTACCAAATAAATCATGCGGATCACTCTGCTGTGGTGACCCCAAACAGAGAACAGCTGAAAAGGAAGTTTACTGTATGGTCCACATACACGTGATGGATGGGCTCCAACAACTGCATCATAGGTAAGATGTAGACAGTAAATTTGTTTTTGGCCTAATCTGGGAAAATTTGGCACCTTTGGATCAATTACAACACTCACAAGTGTTATATGACATAAATTTCATATACTAGTTTTGGGATACAACACTGTTGTGAGACCTGAGATGGTCAAAAGGCCCAAAGAAAATGCAGATTTAGGCTATGTCTAATGCATATATGGTAAAAGTAAATCTCACCCTAAGTCAACACAATCACTCAAAGCCAAAGAAAACTAGAGATGTGGGGCATGCTTGGGTCAAACATTTTTAACTACCCAGGGAGATGTTGTTCTTGTCTTGCCCAACAGATGTTAGGGGGAATGTAGGGCTTAGGTCCAGAAAATGACTGACATTGCATTGTGACAAATCCTAAGTAATTCTACGAAGTTACCCAATCAAAGTCCAAACAATCTGACCGGTTGAGATATGCACTGCAAGCATGCTGTCATCTTTGATCCCCAGAGGGTAGAATTTGAGAAACAATTAGCTGTGGAGAGAAGTAAAACTAAGTGAACTACAACTGATAACAAAAGTAAGGTGCAAGTGTGTCGGGTGTCTGATGTCAGTGCTTGCAGCGTGGATCTTTCTGCGGACAGAAATATAGTACTAGTATTTCAATAACTACTGGAAAAATCGCATTCTACAAAGGACAAAGCTAACATTTACTGATTCTCTAACTTTAACTCGATTTTTGAAAAAAAAAAGTATCAACAGCATTCAAATAAATTACCATTAAACTGAATTTAAAAATGTGTCTCTACTCCAAGATGAACTGTCATAACATTTGTACAGTTGACCTGTCTAGTGTGTACCCCTGATGGATGAATGGATGGATGGATGGATGGATGGATGGATGGATGGATTTCAGTGTGGGATCAGCAACAAGTCAACATTTGACTTTTCTAGATTCTACAAAACTAACATCATAAGAGACCATATGTGTGTTCCTGAGCACTCATATTCTCAAGATGTCCATGGTTTATACTTCAGTTTGACTATCCTATATATTTATTTACTTACCTAATACTAGATACTTTTTAAATGTTTCCAATAAACTGATGCAGTGGTTGGGATTTTTGCTTCACTTCACAAAAGTACTTGTTTAGATTGTTGCAAGAGTTTTTTTTCTAAATCTAGCATCTATGCTCTCCTTGTCTACACATGGGTTTTCTTTGAGTAATGCACCTCCATCCGTTGGTCCAAAGATGTGGATGTTAGGTTTATTCAAGGTTGGTTTAATTTGGTTTAAATCCTGAAATATGGACTGGTGATTCTAAATATATGGTTGGCATGAGTGTAAGCATGCATGGTTGCCTATGATGGGCAGGCAACTTGTTCAAGGTGTATTCCAATTCTTATCCAATGTCTTTTGGGATAGGCTATTTAGAATTCAAGGAATATGGGAATAGATGGCCTTGGCTTGGTGGTTAGCACTTTTGCCTCACAGCAAGAAAATTGCTGTGGATTCGAACCTTCGGCAGGGGCTGCTTGCGTGGTTTCCTCCGGGTACTCCGGCTTTCTCCCACAGTCCAAAGACATGCATGTTAGGTTCATTGGTGGTTCAAAATAACCCATAGGAGTGATTGTGAGTGTGCATGATTGTTGTCCTGTTATGGACCGGATGACCTGTTCAGGGTGTACCCCTGCCTTTCACCTGAAGAGAGCTGGGATAGGACTCCAGCAGATCCCCAGACTCTGCATAGGATTAAGTGGGCATAGATAATGGATGGATGGATAGACCCTGTCATTAATGTGTGATCACTAAAAAATGTCACCATGAAAACTTAGGATTACATGAACATATAGAACCTTCCATTTGTACTTGGAACTCAGAATTTTCAAACTCAAAAGTCAAAAGTCAAAAGTTTCTGAATTCCAGTTTAGACGGTCAGAAAAAAAAAAATCTACCCTGACTTCAGTCTCCATCATGGCTGCTGGTAACGATGGCTAGCAGCAGCAATGGCAAGTCCAATGTTTGGAAAGGTTCATAGTGTATGTGTTTTATCAATCAGTTTATGTGCTTTTTCTGTGAATGTCCATGTTTTGTCCAGCTCTGCAACTTGAACATGGTCTGATTGGGCGTAATATAATTCCGAGTTCTGACTTTCAAGGTAAACAACACAGAAAAAACATCTTGACATTATAGGAATCAATAAAAACAGGACACCTTGGGAACATAAGATTCCTGGAATATAGGACCCTCTGTAGCATAGAATTAAAAAAATGTGGAATTTAAGACCCCAGGAACACAGAATCATAGGAACATGGGACCCTGGGAACATATGACCATAGGAATGTGGGTGTACAAAAGACTTTGGGAATACAGAACTCTAAGAAGACTCGCTTTTTGTATATGTGGGACCTTGTGAACTTAGGACCATTCCCAGGATTACAAGGCCCTATCTTTCCTTGGAACATGAAATGTTAAATATATATTTCTTTATTGGAACTTTGAAACTGTTAATGTATTTTCAGTTGTCAAGCAATGTCATTACTGTATCGTAACATTGTTTATTACATGTCTAGCATGTTCATGTGCAATCAAGATAATAACTTACTGTACAAAACTGTTTGTTTTTTCAACTGAAGTAACAATAAATAGTGAGTGCAAATTTTCCAAGTTCTTTTTTGATTAAAGTTACCTTTTGAGCACATCATTTTCAGAAATAAACTGGATCTTCAAATATCAACACTAAGAAAATGCAAAGAAGCCAAATGCCTGACCTATTTGTTTTTTTTCCTATATGACAAAACTGTTATAGAGATGCATCACAGACAGATGATAAACCAAGACCTGCTTGAACAAGGGCAACAAGCAAAGCGGTGACAGAGTGCAATCATTCAGCAACAGCAAATACATACGACCAACAAAAACAATAAAGTCTCACTACATGAACACTGTAGTCTGCTGTAAGACCTGTCATTACTTTCCAGTAGTACATCTCTTTTCACGTTGCATAGCTGACACAAAACATTCCAATATTCACTTGGATCACAGTAAGCTACAATCAGAAGAAGTTGCAAGAAAAGTAGAAGTGTGGTATAAAAGTTGATATGTGTTTCTCATGTTTCTTTAACATGGTACTAGTTGGTCCATTGCTGTTGATCACTGCCTTTTATCATGCCAAAATCATTATCATACCATATATGCATGAATTCAATTCATTGTTTGGTTTCCTATTATTAGCATGTTTTTGTGAATGATTACTTTATATTTTCAAATTAATTTCTAATAGAAAAATATGTTTAATTTAAACTTTTTTCTTTTTAGGATTTAATTTTTTTTTTCAGTGAACTTTAGAGTAGAATTATACAGTTGTGTTGTACAGTTACACTGTTTTACTGATCAAACATGAAAAAGGGCCATTTTGAGGTATTTATAATGCTTCAGTTGTGAATCTTTCTTTAATTATTCCACATAACTGAAAGCAGACCCTAGATTTAACTATAATTGGGTATTTTGGAAGTCCATTATCACACATGCTATCTCATTGGTACCGGTCCTGATAGTCCCCATTCCCATAATGTTCTTCTTCCTCCTGCATGGTCACCCCTCTCTTCTTTTTCCAGTCCCGTTTCCGACCAGATGAATTGTCTGTGGTTCCATAACTCTTTTTGGGCGCCAACATGTTCTCATTGTTGAGCTCTGATTCTTCAGCCAGTTCATCCTCATCAATAATGCCAAGTTTATCCTCACTCAAGCTCTCAGGGTTGGCCCAGTCTTGCTGTTCCCCCGAAGCAAAGATAGCATAGAAGACGACCCCTGAGTAATGCACCATGGATGCAATAACAAAGACATGCTGCCACTCCAGACGAGTCTGTGGGGAGAGTCAGTGGATCTCCTGTTAGAGGGAGACTAACAGATTTTTTTTTTAATTTTTTTATTGATGTTCTACTGAGGTAATGCTATAAATCCACAGCCTTACTCATGGCACTGAAAACACTACAGCTGCAATGAGTGTAATATATTTTACAGTGTAATGAATTATGAACACTTTTGCTACTGCCTGGTTAACTATAAAAGTTCAACTGTCCAAAAAAGATATTTTTGAAGTAATTTGTATGTTTACAATGTTAAACTTTAGAGAGGCAATGCGTAAAAATATCTTTAAACATTTTGTGAGTGTACATACATACATGGATGATCACACGTCAACGTAACGTATTGCGTCACTTCCTGTCTGTTATTTGCAGCGTCACGGCCTCTGATTCTACCAACCTTTTTAAACTAAATTTGATCCGATAACTCAACACTGTAATTGGTTAACTGTAATTAAGCACTTGCACCTAAATTCACTTTTGCACTTTATTGTAAATAATCACTAGTTCATCTTGAGCTTTTTAGCCTATTAGCTTCTTAGCATGGCATCCTCCTCTTCCTTCTGTCTCTCCCTCTTACTGCTCAGTGTGTGAAGATGTTTAGCTATTCCTCTGCCTCCTGTAGTGAAAATGGTCAGTGCATAAAGTGTAGTTTGTCTATAGCTTTGGAGGTGAGGATCAGCGAGCTAGAGGCCCGGTTCTGCCAACTAGACCATAGTCCAGTAGGTGCTGTAGCTAGCCAGGCTAACATAGTGGCGGACCAGCCTAGGGTAGCTGCTGCCAGGACTTCCCTTGCAACACCTGAGCAGCCAGGAAGTCAGGGGGGCTGGGTGATGGTTTGCAGAAAGCGTAGCCCCCCCAAAAAGGCCTGTGGATTACCAGCACCCACTTCACATCTCTAACCGTTTTTTGTTTTTTTTCCACTCAGTGACACACCTGGTGAGAAACCAACCCTGCTGATTGGCGACTGTATTTTGAGACGTGTGAAGCTGGCTCCAGTGACTATAGTTTGGTGTATTCCTGGGGCCAGAGCATGCAACATTGAGGCAAATTTAAAGCTGCTGGCAAAAAGTAATTGTAAGCACAGTAAGGTACATGTCGCCACTAACAACACCTGGCTATGCCAGTCAGAAGTTGCTAAATTTATAGTTAAGTCGGTGTGTAACTACCCAAAAAGCATGTTGGACTTCGTAGCTTTCCGCTTTTCCTAATTCAACAAGCAATGATATGTTTGGCTGCATGTCAGCACTCTGTTGCTAGCTGTCTTGGTGGTCTCCAGAAAATGACATGGCCCTTCATTGACAATTGGCAGATGATTTGGGGAAAGCCTTGTCTGATTGGAAGAGATGGCATTCACCCCACCCGGGATGGTGCAGCTCTTTCTAGAAATTGGACTGATTTTATTCAGACGCTCCCCCTTGCAATCCAGGGTCGAGGCCAGGATGCAGAGCTGCAGTCTTACATGCTTCTCTGTTGCTTTTCAAGGACCGCCAGTAAAAATATAGGAATTCATGATGTAACTCTTTATTCTAACATGGTGCCAAGCAAAAATACAGAATTGGTCTCAATTCCCCATCCTCAAAAGGCTACCAAGCGAGATATGATAGAGGCATTAACCAAAATAACTTTGTAAAAATAAATATTGTCAGGCATTTAGAGCTAAAAGATTGAAAAATTAGATGCAGACTGCTTAATATAAGATTTCTTGCCTCGAAGTCTGTTAGTCAATGATCTAACTATTGATATTCAGAGTGATGTCTTCTGTTTATCAGAGACATGGCTACAGGAGTATGTTAGTTAAGATGAGTGAACAGTGTCCAGTTACATTAATTTTCATATTTCCTGAACGCACGAGCCGAGGCAAAGGAGTAGCCGACATCTACTTCAGCCTTCAAGTAAAAACAAAACCTAAGGTTCCCCCTTATGAGCCAGGAACTCCTCAAGGTTTCTTCGACATAAAAGTTTACACTGAAGTAAAAAAAATCAGATATGTAAGGTCAGATACATGTACGATTTAGAACCACATATGAAAGTGACCCAGGTCTGATGTGAAAAAAGAAACATCAGAATTGGGTCACTTTTGCCTGCAGTGTATAGAATTTTTTTGCTAAGCTCAAATTTGAACACACACCATCTGTGTAACAGCTAGAGCTTAGATGAAATCATACAACTGGACAACGATACCAAGTATTCCAGCAAATCTACAACAAAATAGCTGAAAAATAGTTTTCAAGGTCTTGCAATGGCCCAATTAAAGTCCAGACCTCAACCTGATTTAAGTGTTGTCATGGGTATTTAAGAAAGCTGTGTGCAGATGTCAGAGAATCTCAGTGAAATTAAGAAACATTATAAAGAAGAGAGTGGGCCGAATATACCTCCTGTGACGTCACGCAGAAAACAATTATTTCAAATTATTGCTGCTGAATGTGGTTAAGGAAGGCACTGAATAATGGGGTTCTACTCAGTTTTTCACACACTACTTCTGCATTTGGCATTAGCTTTAGTTAACTTAAAAAAAGAAAAGGTATAATATATACTTTTGTGTCATTTTAACAAATTTTGCTCTTAAAATTAAGAAAGATACCTTTTCATATGGCTGAAGATTTGAATAAAATAGAATTAAAAATAAAAAATTGTAATTCAAATTAAATAAATTGTACCTTGTTTTTTGTCAAAGCTCCAACAATGAGGGGACACACCATTCCAGAAAGGGTTCCCACTCCGTTAGAAATGCCCATCAGAATGCTGGCATAGCGAGGAGCAATATCCAGATGGTTGACATTAAACCCTAACAACAAAGTACAGATGCAAATGCTTAATTAGTCTAAAATAAACACAATGATACAATAAATTCTGGCACTTGTAAGTGAACAGGATATTCACCAGAAAATACACAATATTCTGCATAGGCAACAGTTTTCCAGTTCATGCAATTTGCATGACACTTTATTTTTTCCTATGGTAATACCTGAAATAGCAAATCCACTGAAACCCACAGCCAGCACAAGGAAAGAAATGGCGACCCCTCGGGTGTGAGAATATCCAACCACCAACAGGAGCGTAGCCTCCATACCAAATCCTGAGACAAAATTTGAACATCTCATGCAAGAAGCTCAGCAATCCATTTAAAATATCCATCAAGTACTGTTGATAAACTAACCAATGACACCCTAACTAAAGTGTAAAAAGGTAAATTTGATATTGGTGAATTGCTTCAAGATGATTAACTTGTCATTCCATGAACTTATAGAGACATATTCTCCAAAGCTTGATCTAACAAGTGTTTTGTGTTCTTTCTTCAGTCCCACATGAAGACAATGACTGATGTATTAAGCAGTTACAATGATGTTACATGCATTATACAATTACAACAATTATGAAGTCAATAGGTGCAAAGATCAACAGTAAATATTTGTGTTTACACAAGCCTACCTCCACAATTCATGAGTTTCCTCACATTTGTGGTGGACATGATTTTGTTACTGCGTAAGAAATCAGCCAGCTGACCTCCAATGGGTACGACAATGGTCATCACCATGTGGGGGACAGCAGACAGGATCCCCACCTGTGAGTAGTTCACACGTTCATAAAGCAGTACAGTAAATACAATGTAACTTCCATGTCAAAAATGCTAATAATAAACAGGTAGGGTGATTTATAATTCATTTACATTTAATAAGAATCATCATGGGGGGGGTGCAGAGCTATCAAAAAGTATTTTATAATTTTAGTACTCTGGTACGCTAACCATTTGACACCATAGACTGGAGTGTAGCTGTCACTCAAAAAAAAAGACGGCCATAATTTTTTGATTAAATTTGTGGCTGTATATAATTTTACCTAATAAAGAACATAAGATTTATAGCAGTTGGTTTCTTTGAGATTTTATAATGTTTTTACAAGAATAGGTGATGCAACATTTTGATGTGCTGTCAATATCAAATACAAAATAATCACATGCCTTTAAAAACCAACATTTATTGTTGAATTACATTAGTCTTTGAGAAATTTGAAATTTGTAATTTTTTGTTTTTTTTTTATTACTTACATTTACTCAGCATCCAAACTCATTTCAAAAGTGTGGTTTTTAAATTCATTAATTCTCTGACTTAATCAGCTTCAATGAAACTGAGAGACCAACCTTGCTGATGGGGAAACCAAAGACTTCCTCAAAATATGCCGGCTGACTGATGAGAAGCAGGTAGAAGGTCCAGCTGCGGCAGAAGTTGGCCACGATGATGGCATAAACTGGCATGGAAGTAAAGAAACGACGCCACGGAGTCTTAAACTTCTGTGATCGAAAGACAGAGGAATGTGTCACATTTCTGTAACATACTGCCACAATCACAGCAGACTATAAAGGGATATTCTGAGCTTGTTACACTTGCACACCTCAGTTACACTTATCTGGTGAACTGTTTCACCGATGGCGGACTCAATGTATATCCTCTCCTCTTCTGTGATTGTGGGATGTTCAGCAGGACTTGCATAAGCCAGCAGGAGCCAAAGGATGTACCATAAGATCCCAAAAACTCCTTTTTTTATCAGGCAACAACAAGAAAAGAATCCATTTATTTGCACTTGTCCACTTGGAGATGGTTATCTTGGTAGCAAAGGCTATGTAAAGTATGAATGAGTAACATCAGTGTAGGACAGAATAATTAAACTGAGCATAGACCTTCTCTGGACCACAAAAATTTTCATTATTCAAACAGAACCGGCATGAGTCACAGAGGCGAGACAGGAAAATGCTAATTTACATCAATAAATCATGAGATCCTATCACAGAAAAATCAGTCGGTTTTTATTAAAACATGTATGCCAATGCATGAATTTTATGCGACTGTTAATCATCTTAATAAAACTCAAAGGCAATTTAGTTGATGCAAATTGCCAGGGAACAACATGCCAGTCAAGGATCATGAAAACTACATTTTACATGACTCTAAATGCCACACATGAGAAAAATCCTATTTGATTTACCACACATACGTACATGATTATTGATTTTAACCAATAGAATTTTGTTTAGTTTTGTATTACTAATGATTATATTATAAATGATTGTAACCAAATAGTAATCAAATCCCCCTCCAAGAATTATTCATGCCTGATGTGGATGTTTATAAATTGTTAATGAACAGTTCTCTGCAAATCTCTGCAGAAAGTAAAGTGATCCATTTATGGCTCTCCCTGAAAACTTAATCAGCATTTTTCACCTCATTCTCACTGTAATCTATTTGGATTTTATGCGTGTGTTGATTTGCCTTACCATAAATATAAAATACTGATGACCAGCCAACGTATTGGACGAGCACTCCAGCCAAAGGCATGGCGATTACCGCTCCTGCGTAGGATCCTGGGAACAACAAGATGTTAACCTTCAATGTGCAGGAACATTTCATTTCTGTCATAAGGTTTTTTTTTTTCTTTTCTCAAATTTAAAAATTATACATTTCTGAAACTTGCAACTATCTAATCATGTCAGAGAAACTCATTACTTTCTTTGAATAAACACTGTTAAAATGAGTCATTAGCACCACCATTATACAGAGGGGTGTTTTAGTCTGTTATTTACTATCTGACAGCTTTAAAAGCACTGTTGATTTCAACAGAGCAGCAAACACGAGAGTGCTTTTGAACAGCAGGCAATGTAATACTTCATTTAGGTGAATGGAGAGAAAAGCTCCTTCAGATTATACAGGTGAGCTGTGTTCATTTGCAGACAATGTCAAGAGGGTTTTGGTGCATGGGTTGTCATGGTACCAATTTAAAGTACAACAAGGCTAATTTTAATCAATTTGAGCAGAGGCAGTAGTGGTCAGCATCTGTAAAGCAAAACAAGCTCTTCCAGGTCCATTCACTCACTGACCAACCCCACTCTGTCTTGTGAGCTTTTATAAAGTTGTGTTTATATGAGTGAAAAAGCTCTGCTTTGTTGTTTGTTAGTTAAAAAGAAGAAAAGGTGTGACTCACCACAGAATGATGTGGTAGCCAGTCGACTCCGTTCAAGAGGTGGTGCCCATTTGGACCACATCCCATGACACGCTGGGTAGGTGACCCCCTAGCAGGGACAAGGTGGGAAATAATGAAAGTAAAAGATTGGCTCCAAAAGACACCTGACATTCAAGTGACAACTGCCAGGCTTCAAAAACAGTCTTCAGAAAAACTATGGGTGACGTCACAGGGGGTTTGTCTAGTTCTTCTTCTTATACAGTCTATGGCTGTTGCAAAAGACAAACCCAACAGGAATCTAAAGTTGACAATGCTTCCTAAAAGTGAGCAAATATTACTTCAAAATTACATTGAAATTGATATTTCAACATGAAAGAACACATATAGTGCTGGTTTAACATGTGTCCACTGAATCAACAAAAAAACCCAGAAATCTGTGTATTTAGTTGGCTATAATCTGTAAATTTTGTCACTGGATTTCACTAAATCTCACAAATTGCTCCTGTAATCTAAAACTACTTTCCTAAACCTATTCAAGTGGTTTGGGTGCCTAAACATCTCCACACAGCAGCAAAACAATTAAATAAATTATAGTAGTGCAATGGTTACACGATGAAGTCCTCTGGGTAAAAATCCTGTGTTTTGTCCAAATCTTCAAATTTTATTGTCATTTAGATTTCATCACATCACATTTCATTATATTTATTCATTAATTAAAAAAAAAAAATTTAAACACGCTGCTACATGCTTGAACAGGGCAGTAGTTAACCTTCAGTCATCAAGTTTTACTTTGTGTTAAGCTGCTATATTGTGCAATTATTGTGCACTTTACTTTTTTTTTTTTTTTTTTACCTCCACTAAACCCTGCAGGATGCGAACAAACATGACACAGCCGTAGTGCACCCTCGCTGCTGAAGGGATGAACATATTGAGCACAGATGTCAGGAAAATGGCAGCTCCAAACACCCTGTGGAAAAATGAGAACGTCACCATTTTTGCGTACACATAATCATCTGAATCACTCAAATAACTAAAAAAGGCATTTTCTTGATAACCACTAATCCTTTGCTGAAGTTGAGCATAGCAACAGGAAACAAGGGAAGGAAGGAACTACTTTTCCCAGCTCAAAATACATTTTTCACAGAAAAAACTAAGATCAGAAATGCTGGTTAGTGGCTAATATTTGTTATATCAGCTATGGAGTCACCTATTCCTCCTGCGTTTTTCCCTCAATTTCACATCTTAAAGCTGAGCTGATGGATCTTTGGTTTCACCAAACTTGATCTTCTTTTACTTAACAAGTCGCCCTAAATTAAGCATGGTCCATTTCTTCGACCATGTAGCCTAATAAATGTGAAATAATTTCAAGTAATTGCTTAATATTCTAATCTTCAATCAGTTCATATGAACACAAAAAGTCAAAGAACTCTGTTCTTAATTTTAGGTGAAATAATGCTTCCAATATCTGTTGTGTGTTGTTATCCAAATCTGTTTTCAGCAAGTAAAAGCTAATTTTAAATATATGCTTTCAGGGTGTCTCAAAAGCTACCACAGGTGTCAAATATTGTCAGGCACTTTGTACACCTCCCGCTAGCTGCTACCCGCAAATGGCAAGTTTAGGAACCTCCGCTAACCGCTAATGCAATCTTCTGCTTCCCTAAAGCCACTACCCGCTATGCCGACTCCTTTACTCACATTGTAGGTGCGGCAATGGGCGTGTCTTTTGCGCTTTCCGCAAACTTGGTATCTTGCGATTGCGGGTTTAGGGTAGCGGGTTGCTGGTAGCGTCTTGCGGGTAGCGCAACCTGCTCTTAAAGGCAATGGCTGCTGACGCACTGATTGGTTTAACAGGTGGAACGCCCTAACCACTCCCATGCATAATATAGCGGGTAGCACAGGTAAGATAGCAGGTTTAGGGAGGTGGAAGATTGGTTCTTTGCGGGGAACGCCCCTCCCGCTACCCGCTATCCCTTAATAGCAGAAGATCTGGCCCTTTATCTCTACATGTCAAAGCATCTCAGCCAGCTTTATAATGAGGCACATATTTGCCATTCACTGACTGAGATAAAGACATCCCAGTCTACAACTTTCTGCTTCATCGCCATCGTGATGCTGGGCTCTCCCCTCTCTTTTCTCTTCAACCTCAAACTCCCTTCCGTCTCTTTTTCCAAAACAGTGTGTAAGTGACACTTGTAATATTCCAGTGGCTGGTGTTTCAGAAAGAAATCAGAGGCAGGATCTTTCATTATTAACTCTGTCAGTGGCGTGTCCTCTTTTCCTGTGAAGCTTTTATTACAAGACTGCTATCTACTCCATCAGCACCACTCGGCACACCGAACAGCCTTAACCCTTTCACCATATGGCCAGAGGAAGTTATTCCAGTCTTTATGCTGATCCTTCTTAAAAACACTTAAACAGGATGGCAACAAGTTAATCCTTAACTAATGGAAGGAAGGCCATAAAACTCAAAATGCCAAAAAATCTTACAAAGTAGAAAGCACAGTATTACATCAAAATCCAAATACGGCAATTAAGTATTTAAGTGCACATAACCTGTTGGCAGACAACTTGTTGGAGATGAATCCGCCAGGGATTTGAGTGACAATGTAGCCCCAGAAGAAGGAGCCATGGATCAGCCCCACCGTCTCTGGGTCCCAGTTAAACTGAGCTTTCTGGGAATGGAGGAAAGGCAACAGGTGGATTCTAAATATGAAATACATTCCTCTGTTACTCACGACACACGTCACACTAAAGCTATGAGTACTTTTGCTTATATCAGTTTTTTTTGTTTTGTTTGTTTGTTTTTTTAATCATTTGCAACCTTACTTGGTCATCCACCAGCTTGTGCAAAGACAGAAATCAGAAATCTAAATATCACATTTAAAAAATGTGTATTGACAATATTTGAGCTAATTACTGATTCAGAGAGAGCCTTAAAAAAAGCCATTTTAATTTGGATTTTAATGTTTGTTTGTTTTTTCTTTTATATTATTAGGATTCTTCCTGGATGTGCCTCATAGTAATTAAACCACTATTTGGCTCACATAGGCTCTCTGTCAGAGTGTCTCACCTTATTCCATGTCTAGAGTATTGTACAATAGTCTCAGGCACCCCTGGTATTGTTTGTTTGTTTTTTTAGAGTTTTAATGGTCATTCACATTTATAAGCCAGCCTTTATTATTACTTTATTATTAACTTATAAACTAGAAGATGTTCCGATACCATTTTTTTCCCTCCGGATACTGATTCCGATTCTTGAGCTGTGGGTATCGGACCGATACCAACTACCAATCCAAGTATGATATTATAAAAATTGCCTGACTGTAAAATTATTATCATTGTTGTAAAACATAATTAAATACAACAAATGTAAGCCATTTATGTCTGTATATTTCCAAATGGAACAGTATAAAAATAAGTATTGCAAAATGAAAAGGTTTTTTTTTTTTTTTTTTGTTAGTGTAACAGAAGTATCCAGTAAATAAATCATTAAATATAAATTACTAGGTATCGGTTGGTGCCTGGACTCCCGTACTCGCCGATACCGATATTTTTGGCAGTATCGGAGCAATTTCCAATACTGGTATCGTAATCGGAACAACACTAATATAAACATAGATAAAATCATCACAGTTGAGGTACACTGATTAATCGCTTGGCAGATCACTGGCCACTCAGCCACACAAAAACCATAGGTTGACGACGTCTAAATAATATGTACAGAAAATAAAGTCATACAATGTTCAGAACAAAATGACTTTACACACAACTCCTCTAACAACCCTGTGCCATACAGATTTTTGCAATAACACTTATTGGGATTCTATTCTAAATGGGTTTAAGAGCATCAGGTTCCCCTATTTTTTGTTCGTATTTGAAAGAGACTGAAAAAGAAATATATATTTCATTTATACAATGTTAAAAAGAAAACAAACAAACAAACAAAAAACAAGATACATGTGCTCTATTTAGAGGGGCATCTTCCCCTGCGATCTCAAAAATTTAATGAACACTGAAAGTGTATTCTGTTTTATCAACTTCATCTACCTGAAGCACTGGAGTCCCGTTAATATAGACAGTGTTGTTGTTCACCATCTCTACAATTGCCACACCAAGATTGCACCTAATGCCAAAGGAGATACAGAAGCCCAGACCACTGAGAAGGGCGATTATATAGCGCTTGGGCAGGCCACCACAGCTGCAGTCCAGCAGGGGGGCAGGACGTGGTGTTGATGCCACCGGGCGACCATCCTCAGTCAGTTCAATGTTGTCCTCGTTCTCAGTGTTGCTGCCATCTATTTTCCTAAAGAGCAAACAACAGCTATCGGTTCAGCTTGAAAAAAATATGTCTGCATTTATATTCTTCCTTTACTTTCAGTGTTCCATGTACAAGCAAATACAGAAAGGGGTTTCATGCATTCACCAGACTCTTTTATGACTTTACATCAAAGCATGGCAACAAAAAACAGCACACATATACGAAGTAACATCCTGCAGACAGAGAAGGTGGAGTCTGACTGATTAATCATAATCAGGTGTCCTACAGGTGCATCACCTTTCACAGCTGTTCTACCAGAATTCACCCCTCCTGCCCTCTGCTCTCACTTAAGGTCTCCTCCAGTATGACATGAACGAGAGAGCTGGAAAACCTTTTCCCTCAGCATTGACATGTTCTTCACGTTTCCTCTTGTTGTAAAATAATCAGAAATAACCCATCTCTGCCTGGTGTGTCCCGTAACATTATATGTAGCGGAAGAAGGTAAGTGGGTAGAGTTGATTGCCCTCCACCCAGAAGGTCGCCAGTCCAATTGTACCAGTGTCCCTGGGTAGGACACTGAACCACACATTACCCCATAGACCAGTCCACTAAGGCGTCATAAGCCACTGTTCTCATAGTGCCCATCTGAAGCCCAGATATATATATATATATATATATATATATATATATATATATATATATATATATATATATATATATATATATATATATATATATATATATATATATATATATATATACATACATATATATAGTCATGAAAAAAATTATTAGACCACCATTTTTTCTTGACTTTCTTGTTCATTTTAATACCTGGTACCACTAAACGTCATCATGTGACTAAAACAGACAGAAAAGAAAACACTGAATGCATAAAAGCAGTGTTTTTGGCAGTACAACGCCATAGCTATTGATGTAAAAACTTAAGTGATTTAGGTTATGATCAAGAAAACCATGGAAAATGGTAGGATATCAGCTCTTAAATAAAACTCTTATGAGCAATCTTTGTGGTTATCGTTATGTTTGTCTAAACAAATGTACCTTTAGTTGTACCAGGCATTAAAATGAACAAGAAACTGAAGAAAACAAGGGTGGTCTAATAATCTTTTCCATGACTGTATATATATATATATATATATATATATATATATATATATATATATATATATATATATATATATATATATAGTAGAACATTTGGCAAATCTAAGAAAGTTCTCATTTTCTGTTGTTGATGCTATGAGTCAAATCTACAAGAGAAGCTGATATCATTTAAAAGTCATTTTCCAATAAATTGCCCTCTTAGTTCATTATCTCTAACAGTGACTACTAAATTCTGTTGTATGAAGGCTTCCAACTGCAGACACACACATATATGCGCATTCACTTCTGTGAAATATGTATCAGATATGAAATATGCATAAACGTCTTGAAATAAAATCAGTGATTACATCACTGGCATGGTAAGCACAAGAATCAAATATTTATTTATCGCTGGGATCTCGGAGAAGATGACAGACTTGATGTATTCATTTGCAAGGTCTCCATGACGTACCTTTAGCAGCAGATTTTAGTCTGTTTAGCTGAATGTTCCTACAGAGTTCCTGCAAAAAACATCTCCACCATGAATGGATATGAATGAGACTTTCTACATGCACTCCTACATGTATAACACACACACAGTCTCCATATGTTCTTTCCACAGGTATTCATAGAGACAAACACTCTCACCTTTGCAGTTTTCCTAGAGAGTCCCCCACAGAGTTCTTCACCTCCTCCTTCCCAGGTTTAAGCACCTGCTCTTTCAAGCTTGCTAAACCAAACGGCATCGTTCCCTGGGCTCTTTTTTCTACTTTCTCACTCTTTATGCCAAAACAAAAACCCAAAGCCTAATTGCTCATGAGCACACCTTGTTCTGAGAAGGGAAACAAAAATCCACTAGAAGCTGTTCCTCATCCTGTCTGAGTTTGTGGCACTGGGGATTGGCTCCACCTTTCAGGGGTGCCAAAGGTGCCTCAGACTTAAAAGGACTTTGGGTAAGGGATCAGAGGAGAAGCGCGGAGGAAGTTGATGTTAAAAGTATCCTTCACTTGATAAAACAGCTTTGAGTCACAGCTTGTTTAATCTCTGAATGATTCATCCAAGACTGATGAAGAATGAAAGAACGAATGGAAGTGTAGAATCCAGTTTTTAGTCTTGAGCCATTGTGATCTCCATTTTGTCTGCAGATGAACTGAATGAGCTGCTCAGAACTCCTCTCCATCTCATAACTCGCCCATTCTTGGTGAGGAGGGGCAGGTGTTTCTGTCTTTTGCGTTTTGTTTTTTTTTCAAACCCTGCCCCTCGCTTCTTCACATCATCATCTTTATCATCTCCCCAGCTCCACCCCTTCATCTAGTTAGGTTCATTTGATAGCAGCCCAGAACACCAAATGTGCTGAAATATGTATGAGCTTGACATGCAGCATTGAGGAGAGACAGGAGTAATATAACTGCTGCAGAGAAAATGGGTGTATGTGTAACATAAGACAAAGCCACCAAGTTCCCCGCTAGCTTTTCCAAGTGAGGGTTTTTTTTTATTATTATTCGTATTTATGAATAATTTATGGATATCTGGAATAAAGCTGTGTATTTTATCTGCCAAAAGAATTGTGTCTGTAACCATTTCATACTGGTGGGCAATTCTCTGACCTGCCTTTCTCTTTTGTCTGTGGGACAATAATGTCCTTCTTTCCAGATCATGAGAAACAGCATTTTGAAAATGCTGAAATTGAAATTTTAAAATTTAAACAGCAGGTTGGACCTGAGCAATTAGAGTAGTGTTACAATGAAGTGCTATTGCAGAAAAATGCTGGTAATCCAGCTGTTAATGCATGATACAAATAAACAAGTGAACACTCTTTCAGAAAATAAGGTTCTTGTGCCAGAAATGACTTATCGCAGCTCAATTACATGACATGGAACAGAAATGGTTAAAGATTAGTGCCCCGGTGCAATCTAAGGTGAATTCTTTTGTTATTTTAAATAACTTGTCAGAGAGAAAGTAATATCTGAATATGAAGGATGGTATGAAGCAGAAGTTTCTGTACTCCTGTATAAGGCACGCCTGCCATCTAGTGTTTGCAATGAAGAGGTGATCTATGTCTTTTATTCTTTCTTTAGCATTCTTGAGAGACAACCAAAAAACATTTCACTTTGTGATTTGTAGGGCAACCTGAGGCCTGTTGCATGCCAGTAGAATTAAGAGATCCAGGTTGGGGCAGGGAGGCTGTGGGGTCGAGGGACCAGGTCACTGCCCTGTTCTACACTCTCCAGCATGTGTTCATACCATGCCTCTTTTAATGCACATCACTAGATCAGGGCACAAGGCACAAGGGTCACACACTAGGTTTTATGGTAGGGTTGGAGGTGCCCTCCCTGGTGGGGAAATATGTGGTGATGGGTTGCGGCACAATAGTGTGTCACTGTCCTCCTTGCCACGCCCCTAATCACTCTTGCACTCCAATTTTTTTATGCAATCACTTACCCTTATTCAGTTTGTTGAGGGTCACACAGCACCACTGGTAGTACTACTGTTTTCTAATTGGGGAGTTAGAACACAGCCTAAGGGCCCGATCTTCCGCCAAACCTCCTAAAGCCGCTATCCCTTAATAGCGGGTAGGAGGAGGGGCGTTCCCCACAAAGAACGCAATTTTCCACCTCCCTAAACCCGCGATCTTACCTGCGCTAACCGCTATATTATGCATATATTATGCATGGGAGTGGTTAGGGCGTTCCACCTGTTTAACCAATCAGTGCGTCAGTAGCCATTGCCTTTAAGAGCAGGTTGCGCTACCACAAACTGCTATGGAGCGTCTTTTCATCCAGATCAGAGCAGCTCTCATGGGCAGCTGGTCTGGGACTCTGCTGTATAGCTTCCTCCTCTTCCTTCCTCCTCCTCCTCTGCACTGATATATACATGACTAGCTTGAACTAATGTAGAGCAAATCATTTCTTTTGTACTCCAAGAAGTTTCAACAAACTGCTCAGAAAAAATAGAGCCAGAGAGCTTCCAGGAAAGCATTTCTTAACTAGAAAAGCACTCAGAGGGCCGCCCCGGTAGCGCAGTGGTTGGGGCAGGCGGCCCATATACAGAGGCTACAGTCCTCGTGTGGCTGGTCGCGAGTTCGACTCCCGGCTCGTCGACCCTTTGCCGCGTGTCTTCCCCGTTCTCTCTGCCCCCCTTCCTGTCTCTCCACTATCAATAAAGTGTATCAATAGAGTGCCAAAAAAAAATCTTAAAAAAAAAAAAAGAAAAGCACTCGGAGAGCGCAGACCTCCGCCAAGCACAACAGTCTCATATAGCGATTTACAGATTGCGATAAAATCCGCCTTCTGGATCAGATCCGGATCAGCCTCTGAAATTTGATAGAGGTGTCCATTGTCAATCCCTCAGGCTCTGCCTGAGCGTGTTTACCAGGAGCGCACCAACTATCTGGGACTTTCAGGTAGCCGATATGTTATGGATGGATTTTGACGAAATAGCCCTTCAAGCAATCTGTAAATCGCTATACGGGAGAACTGTTGTGCTTGGGGGAGGTCTGTGCTCTCCGAGTGCTTTTCTAGTTAAGAAATGCTTTCCTGGAAGCTCACTGCGCCAAGACGCACAACCGCTGGGAGCAGCTGTGCTTTTTAAAATACTGCAGAACGGATGAGCATTGAGCCAGAGGAACAGGTATGATGACATCTACCTTCTACCACTGAGCGCATCTTGGGTGCTCCTAGCGTAAGGAGAGGATCAGAGGGATACACTCACAGTACAAGAAACTCCACAACAGTGTTCTGTGATCTCCTCGTTTCCTCCACAGCAAACATCTGAATGAGATCATGCCACAGCTGTACAGACATCCTCTGCCCTTAAGAGAATAAAAACGTATGCAAGCAGGGCAGTTGCTAGGGAATTCTGGGCCCCCTGAAAGAATATTGATGTGGGCCCCTCTACCCCATTCATTGCCACCTTCAATGTTCTTGTTTTCCAGTGTTCTAGACGGTTCTTGGTGTAATACACTCAATTAGTTTCCTTTTTTTACGACGAACGACTTCGCAAGTCAGAGTATTATTATGTAAATTATGTATTATTAGTTGTCTTATTCTCATTTCACTGATTAGCAACACGTTATTACACCTCTCATTACAAATCATTTTCTTTTTATGACTTGCATTTTTTTTTTATAATTTTCAGATCAATATCATCGTAAAGACAGAATACATTCTATTCCTGCAAATACATTTTCAATTAATCACTCAACAAATAAGTAGTGGGTATTTTATGGTATTTAACAATCAAGCACTGATATGCAAAAAAAACAAAGTGTCTTGGCTCAAGATAGTCCACAGGTAAATATGGAGCATTTAACTTAAATGTGCTAGTAAAACAAAGAGCACATGGAATATGTTGTTGTAGAACAAATATCAAAAACAACAACAAGCCTCATCTAATCTCAGTTTAAGTTTAAATTGGCTTGTTTGTTCAATGTAAGTCTCATCAGAAAGCCCAACGCCGGGCCTTTTTGTAAGCAAATTCGCTTGGACTGCAGGGGGGGAGCATCTGCTGTGGGGTCAAACTCAGATGAAGCAGCCACTGCTGATTCTGGAGCAGCAGAGCATAAAGCTTTATTGTTCCATTATATATATTGTAAACATTAAATGTTATGTTTCATGGAAAAACTAATGCAGAACTAATCTATTCTTGGACAAAATCTAAATGGGCTTCTTAATACCATAGCTCTAGGTGGACAGCTTCCCTTTCTCAGGCAAAAAATATTTTTAAACCATTCAAAAGTCAGTGTAAACTGTCCAAAATTAGGGATGTCCGACAATATCGGTGGGCCGATATTATCGGACATCCCTATCCAAAATTCTTAATAGTCTTTTTTTACTTTGTTGTTGTCAGCTATTATGATGTCTTTTATTTTATATTGCTATGAAAACAAACAACAACAACAAATCTTTGAACATTTAACTTCTTGGTATTTAGGCAATTCAAATGTCCCACTAATAACACATTTTACAAGATCACATTGAACACATCATGATAACGTAACTGACCTTCGTCAGATGCTCATAATTATTGAGTAGAACTTGAATGCGTCATAATACAATTCAATGCAGCCTCTGGAGCGCTGTCCGACAGTGATATGTGTGAAACACACAGTCACTGACTGCAGCCCCTAAATTAGTAACGTTCAATTATAGCTACTCTAGGAACCGTTACTCTACAATGAACAAGCGACTTTTTGATTTTTTTTAAATGAACTGGTGACGTGTCCAGAGTGTAGCGTGGCCAGATGACAGTTAACGCAGGCTCTAGCCTGCGACCCGTCAAACGTAATGTTACAGACAGAAATGAATGAATGAGTAGCCTAATTGTTTCAGCCGCCCTCAGTAGTTTTACTCTCACCATTCACAGAAAAAAAAATGTTTTTAATGTCCTGGGCCCCTGCTCTGCTGCTCCTACTCCTGGCCTCCTTCTCAAGTCTTTTTTGGTGTCCGGACTTGTGTTTTTTGGGGGCCATCCTAATCCTTACCCCTGCTGGAGTTCACTCGCGCTCCGCTCACTTGAGGAAGAACGAACTGCAGTGTGGACCTAACCATTTTTTAAAAGGGGCCAAGGGGGTTATTGAAATTATTAAAATTAGAATATTGTATGACTTGTGGCTTTGTTTTAATTCGGAGTCATAGAATGAATATATATTAGTTCAGTGTATGCATATAATCATTTTGTCATAGAGGCTACTGGAGGCTGTGTGTGGGCCCTTATAATTGTCATCACCTTTCCCCCCTATATGACGGCGTTGTATGCAAGTAATACAGTGATGTGTAATCGAGAGGTAGAGCCGTTTGTGGATGTCCACATGTGACTGGGTGGACGCGCAATGACAAAATTTGGACCAACATGGACCAACATGCCGGTTGCGCTTTCCACAAACTCGGTATCTTGCAGGACCACCCGCAACCCTCTATCCTAATCCCGCGATCGCAAGATACCGAGTTTGTGGAAAGTGCAACAGACACGCCCATTGCTGCGCCTATAATATGAGTAAGGGAGTTGGCATAATGGGTAGAGGCTTTAGGGAGCGGAAGATTGCATTAGCGGTTGGCGGAGGTTCCTAAATCAGCAATTTGCGGGTAGCGGGTAGTGGGTGGTGTACGATCGGGCCCTAAATCTCACCTCACACACCCTAGGGTATTGGTCAGGGTCTCAAGGCATCACAGTGTGGACCTGCTCGAGGAGGCTCTGGGGACAGGGGCAGTGCTCCTGGTTTTGTTCCATCTCCTCTCTCTCCTACTCAGCTCCCCCCACAGTCTGACTCGCTGCACCTGGGGGGCCTAACTCTTGGGTGGACTGTGGTGGTGTGAGGGCTGCTCCCTCTGGTTCAGGTGACGTGTTGTCAGGGGGGGATCAACTCTGCAACTGCAGAGGTTGTGAGCAAGTTGAGTCTCACTCTCAGAGGAAAAGCAAGGAGGGGGGAGGGGGGATAGACTGACTTCTCATGAACCCAGGCCACACAACACAAACTGCTACTTATAAATTGTATTTCATTGATGAAATTAACATAGATATTATTAAATGTATTGGGTTATGACATAACCCAATAAATATCTATGTAAAATGTAAAAAAAAAAAAAAAAAACAGCCAAAAAAAAAAAAAAAAAACAGGAATCTGTGGGCCACACTGTGGCTGCATCGACGTGTATTTGTTTACATCACGTCAATCTTGACTCTGGGTGATTGACAGGCGGAAAAGGTGATGATGTCGAGTCAAGTCAAGGGTGCTGCATCTTGGACAAACAACCAAAAAAAAACCATCAGGTACCCAGATCAGGAAGAGAAGGAAAGAAGAAGAGGAGAAACGTTCAAAAGATAAAGGTATGCAGGTCTCTATGAGTGACGTTAATTTTGCATGTAATGAAATAGTTGCCTATACGCCTATTGCTACTTAGCCACAGAAGACGACTGTATTTGTTTTTTAGCTTTGCTGAACTAGCAGCTAGCATTTCACCAGTAGGCTAGTTTGTGTTTACAACACAAGTGCAAGTTCACACAGGCTTATTAGTCTGGGAATTTGGTAAACAATAGTATGCCCTGACTGTGGAATTTTTAATGCTTTACGTGGGTCTATGCTAACTTAAATAACATTCATGTCAATATACACTGACATGACGTTTTGTAAGCTTTATGTGATATAGCTTTTTGAATAATTTATTAGTGTGTTATGCTTAGTTAATAGGATGTAAAGAAATGATAATAATTCGTGCATTATTATGGTTTATTTTAATTGGGTAACTGATGCATGTTAAGTGTGATCTAACTTACACATTGTATATTAATTGTAAATTCAGGGGCACTTCTGAAATATTTTGGAGCAGCTCCCACTGGCCAAAATGAGGAGCCATCTACCTCTGCAGCCACATCTTTACACGACCTGTCAGGTGTGTGCGCGTGTGTGCGTGCCTGCATGTGTGTGTGCGTGCGTACACATGCATTGAAGGGGGGTGTATGTGTGCATTCTTGCATAACTTTGTACTTTTGTAAAGTGCTGTCAATAAAAAATATATACTAATGACAATTCCATGTGCTCTTTATTAGAATGCTTCAACCAAAATCTCCACCAAATCCTGTACCTGAGGATGAGCCTCTGTCAACTGACCCTGCTACCTGGCCTTCAGTTCTGACTGACAGAATTCGGACACAGCTGGTTTGCAGAGGTTTGCAGAGGAGTGAGGTACCGGCTGACTTAGTTTTCCCCAGGAATGAGATGAATGGAAGGAGTTGCCATCACCAGTATTTCAAGAAGACATTAGTTAATGTTGAAAAGATTCCCAGAAGTTGTTTAGTGTATTCAGAGAATAACAAAAGGGTTAGGGTTAGGGTGGTTCGCCCGGGGCGCAAAAGTAGCCAGGACCGCCTCTGCACATCCTACCAACCATATACACAGGAAGTGAATGGATTGACAAGGACAGAACAGGAGCAGCAACAAACAGGACCGGTGACTCCGGTGAACCGGTAGGAGGAGACTGTCGTCTGTCTTCCGTGTTTCCCCTGTTCCTCTACACTGTCCTCATTGCATCGTATATCACACCGGTACTTTTGAGCACGTTTCTTCACCTTCATCCCCCCCCTCCCCTCTCCCTTACTAACAGGCAGTATAAACGGTTTATAGAACGTTTTGCGGCGCTCTCACAGACTGTCACATATCAGGAAGTAGTCAACTGCCTCATCCATGTATTGGAGTCCCGGGCCCCAGCGAACCGGCTCCGGCTCCAGCCATGTCGGCAAAGAATGCAGCGGCTGGCGACGGTGACAGAGCGGGAAGCGAACCGGGAGGTAATTAAGCATGAAAGTAGCCATAGACACTTGGAATTTTATCGTATGTGGAATACTGCTGCTATTTGGCAACGAGTTTTACAAGATGGAGAGGAGTGCAACGGTTTTCAAAGACGGTTTCTGGGTGGTTCAGCGTTACTTTGCGGTATTAGAAAACTAGGTCAGTAGATCAGTAGAGCAAGCTCGCCCTCTAACGCTATGCCATTTATGCAACTGAACGGCATTGTTTGTCATACCGCCAACGTTTTGCACCGTCAATAAATAAGTTCAACGTTTTAAGTAAATATGCAGTTATTTACATTTGGAGTTTTCATTTAATCCCTGTTAATGTACACACATTTAGCTCAATCTAACGAGTTAGCTTAGCAGTGGTAGCAAGGCCTGTTTATCGGAGAAAAAAATGAAGCTCCTGAGGTGTTGTTTGCAGCTCCGGGCGGCTTGTTTCTATGGATATATTTGACAGAATTTGGATTGAAGTATCAGTAATGCTTGCTATTCTTTACGTCTCATTATTATAATTTGTCCCACAAATAGTTGACCCATCTGAACGGGTTTTCCTCTTAGGTTAGCTGTAAGTTAGCCTCAGCAAGCCAGTGCATGTCAAACTCAGCCATGCCTTAATCTGTGGTGAAATCCATTTGTTTTTTTTTTTTAATTCAAATAATTTTGAAGACCAAATGGATGATCAACACTATTAAATTACGATTTGTATGTACACTAGACAAACGGTACAGAAAACAGTACTGCCTCCAAGAGTAATGACTGTTACTTTAAATCAATAAAGTCGCCAACTTTCTATGAAAGCGAGGAACAGCAGGCAGAAAAAACTACTCCTTATGTACAGACCACTTTTAGACTTGGAGCTTTTTAGTATGCCTAACATGTGGAACTTATGACATGTTAAAGAAAAGGACTTGTGGTAAATATGTTTACATACATACACAATGCGCGTCTAACAATTAATGAGAATTAATGACAAAACACAGAGCAAAGAAATGGGAGGCCAAAAGCAAATATAAACATATAGAAAGTCAAAAGGAGAAAAAAAAAACATCAAAACAACCACTGCTTCCATACACTTGTATCCCTAGCTCTGAGTCTTTGGGGTAAAACTTGGGACAGAAATAAGCAAGGCAAGTTTATTTGTATAGTACGTTTAACGTACAAAACAATTCTATGTGCTTTACATAAACCATTAGAAGCATTACAGCGGGGTAATGCTTGTCTACAGTCCTGACAGCTGATTTGGAGATACATTTAAGTGTTTTCCAGTCTTTCCCACCCCCAGTTTACAGTATTTTAATGGATTGCTGGAGTAATGAAAAAGAAATCTCAAAATATTTCATATGTTTAAAGTAAGTTAAAGTAGGTGTAATGAAATTTCTTTTTTTTTTTTTACCTTTATAAAATCATTGTTGAGATTTCCTTGTCAAGATATTTAAGAAAATTAGCGCATTTAATGTAGGGCAATACTATAATACCCCCTTCAAGATTTAAATATCCTATTTAAAGAAAATAATGAAAAGCTTATTCAAAAAAAAATCTTATATAATGATCTGCTGGAGTTGTCTTGTGATACTGATTACTTGTTTTACTACTAATTTAATGGAAAACAAAGCCATTAAAAGGCTTAAAGTGAACCAAGGGACAAATAATCCTGGTAAAATACAATTTAATCAGCAAACATGTATTCTCCTAAATATGACCTCAAATGTTCCTTTTTATTTCTATACTGAAGTCATGGTGCAATGACATGCGTTAGCCTGTTTTGGAGGAATAAAGGTAAATGTGCAGGTGAGCAGTTTGGACACACCTAGTCATTCAAATACTGTGGTTGTGTTGGGAGCTAGGTTATTATTCTTGAGTAGGTCTGTTTCAGGCCTATTATAGTAGGTTTTCTGAACTGTCACTGCTCTGTTACACAATAGTATCTCTGGTTTGTTGACAGTCAAGTTGTACTATTGACATTGATAAAGAAGACTGTGGAAAAAAAGATGATAAATCTGGTATGTATGTGCTAAACTGCGCAGTTTTGATTATTTGTTGTATAGAAAATGTAATTCCATGGCACATAAATTTTAATAAAATATAATCTCAACAGAATATCTTAATCACCCTGGTTCTCAAGCCTTTGTCTCTACAGAGACATGCAAATCACTGGATATGTTGATTTCTTAAAACAATTGGAAAATATATATTTACTGGTAAGATTCCGTCTTTGCGCTAATGATAATTTTATGAATGTGACTCAAGGTAGCTCATGTTCTAGTTTACATCACACAGTTTGGCACATCCTTTCATGCACATCTGTGCTTGTTCTTCTTTTTTGTTTCTTAGACACAACATTCATACAAATATGAATTTCCCTTCCTGGGATGAATAAAGTATTTTTCATTTCATTTCATTTCATTTCATGAATAGTCTTTCATAAAGATTTCTTGAGCTGGTGTTGCAAAAGTACTGTCAGAATATGAATCTCACTACTTGATTCACAAATAATTAAAATACCATTCTGAATCTATAGACAATTCAATTAAAAGGACGCCGACAGTTCATGTCATTAACTTTTAATGGATTTTTTTTTTTAATTCATTGTTTTAAATGTAGTTAGCTGACCTGAATCCTTGGGTCACTCCTGCCTCTTTGGCGCTTCCTTATATCTAACCAGCAGGCAGGAAATTATGTTAAATCCAGTGCCAGGATAACTTGGCTTTGTCAACACGACTAAGACAATAACACAAGAATTACTGTTTAAGGGATATTAACTACAGCTTACTCTCTTTACTATTGCAAAATTAGCAGGATGAAGGATATAGGTTTGTGATATTTCCTAAGAAGGTGTGGTATATTTTAAGAAGGATTGATGACAAGGATTAGGGTTGAATACCATCCTTTCCTACAACAGGGCTGTACAGTTAATCACTTTTGAATGTGATTTAAATTTTAGCTCCAAAAGATCACAGAAAATTTAATGTGATGAAATTGAGCAAAAACAATTATTTTGTTACATACTCTGTCTTGGGACTGACAGGATGCACAGGGCAAGATGTGCAGGCTCCTAGTTGTTTAGGTACAGCCAGCAGGTGTTCATTCAGGTATTGAGTGAATGAGCACAGTAGTGAACATGTGAGCTTGGGGGAGGGGTTTAAGACTTTATGAAAGGATGTGCATATGGCCTGTTAAGTCATTTGATTGCCTTCTTTGGAACCATGTAATTGAGCAAAACCTGGCAGGGAGAGCAGGATTAAAAGTCAGGTCACCACTGATCTGTTAAAGGCTATTTGGGTCACAGGGTCCGTGGAACACAGTTTAAAATGGATGTCATGGATATTGGCCACTTTTAGATTTTCTTGCTTCAAGTTCCTTACTGCACACACATTGCATACCTTGGCCATGATTTTCTACATCTGGTGTTATATTAGAATAGATAATTGTCAATTTAAATGAAGAAAGTCAGGCACTTTTCTTCATGGTAATGCATTTTTAAATAGTCTCATCAGTAATTTGGGTTTTAATACTCTATTAACATACAATGGCATTTGGGCTTAGCCATATAGTCACTGAGGCCTGTTTGCAGTTGGTGTATGAGCTTCCTTTCTTCTTAGCTCAAGGTCTTAAGGGGCAGCTGGGGCCTATCAGACAAGGCAGTCTATTCCAGCAGTCATTGGGCAGATGGCATACACAATGGACAGGTTGTCAGTTTGTCTTGGGGTTTACAGAAATGAGCATAACCAAGTTAGAATTCCCTCCTGATCTAATATTTGTGTCTGTTGAGTAAGAGGAAAGTCATAGAAAGTTACTCAGTTCAAACTCCAGGTCAGTAAGCCCATTGGGTTAAAGTGTAGACATATTTAGCAAGAACTTGCATGATGTATTTATTTGTTAGGCCTGCATGTGCACTGTGTTAACACAGCTTTGGCTATAGTAATTATATAACAAGTAAAAGATATGAGTACTTTGTTCACCATCCCACAGTGAACAAAGAGGAAATCACTTGGTAATGGAGGTATCGACCAAGTCTCATGACCAGCTTCTGGAACAGCTGGTTGATTTGTTAGAACTGAAGTCAGTCTATTGCTGTAAGAAACCACAATCTTCCCAGCTGAAAGTGGGTGATGTTGTGCTTATCAGAGAGGATAATGTACAAAGACAGTCCTCGAAACTAGGGAGGATTGAGGAACTGTTCCCAGGTTGTGATGGACTAGTGCGGTCATATGCTAATCACTTTGTTACAGGGACTGGACTGAGAAGACCTGTTCAGTTGTTGTCAAGATTACCTTTACTATTTTAAAAGAGTCTTCAAAACAACTTTAAAGTTTTTTAAAAGTCTTTATGATCTTGGGCCTTCTTATCTTACCAATTTACTTTTACCTTATGAACCCTCGTGGCCTGTCAGATCCTCTAGCACCGGTCTTCTCCTGATTTTAGATTTTCTATTTTAGGTTTTTTATTCAGCCTGAATTTTTAGCACATTTTTTCTGCTTATTTATTTTACTGTTTACTTATTTATACAATTTTCTTTTATTTATCAATAGGGATGTCCCGATCACGTTTTTTGGGTCCCGATCCGATTTCCGATCTTTAATTTTGATGATCAGCCGATTTCCGATTTTTTCCGATCCGATTTCACTTCTTTTGAGTGGACAAACAGAGTTTAATTTCCTATGCATTTTATTTCCTGTGTACATTAATAAATAGGCCTGCATCCAAGCTGAGATTAATAGCTTTTATCATCTCATAAAATAAACAATAACTTATTTAAACACTCTTCTTTCTTTCTTATTTGTTTGGGAGAATTATTATAAAACACATTTAGTTACAGAACAGTGACTGTTCAACAGTCTCAGTACTAAAGAACATAGCACTTCCATTTAAATAGCAGCAGGTGAACTTGGCTAGCAGTTTAAGGCAATGAAAACACTAGCAGAAGTCTTTGCAATCAATGAAATCACATCAGAATAAAAATAACATAAAATATTAACTTAACTTCATTCAAGACCCGCTGCACATGTTAGCGCACCTTTGTGTCCTTTGTCGTGCATGTAATGACGGAAACGAGGCTCGAGGTAATTAATGAGCCGGTTAAATGCCTTGTATTCCACAAACTCCGTGTCCGCGGTAATACATTCCGGGATTAGCTCGGTGATTTTTCTGTATTTCTCCGAGTATTTCGGGAGTTTGTCTTTCTTTTAAAAGTTTCACAGAGCGTTTGCTGCTGAAGCCGCTGCCGTCGGCAGAACAGTGACCGCAGCAGACGGCACCAAAGCTGGTTCCGTCGGCTGCGGTGATCGGTGCTGCGTGCTTTTTTAAGTGTCTGATTAAATTGGTGGTGTTGTAAACTCTCTTCTTACTTACCCATCATGATATATCAGCCTTCCACACGTTTCAAGTCGCAGTCGAAGCGTCGGTCTTTGTAATTTTATAGCGCTGCCACACTGCTGATATTTTTGCTAAAGTTTATCCTGACGCCCCCGGTCTTAAAACTTTTAAGGTGGATACAAGACAGCGCTGCTGGGAAACCTAATTTCAGGTCAAATTATTAAATGTATATAGTTTAAAAAATATTTTTGTTTGTGTAATATGATTACTTTATTAATTTGTGTTAATCAGGATCACTTTTTGAGGAAAAAAATAATGAAAAAAAGATCGGCGTGTTATAATAATGTTGATCGGCCGATCCGATCCACCTTAAATTTTTAAGATCGAAGGCCGATCCGATCAGGGGATCGGGATCGGGACATCCCTATTTATCTATCTCTTTCTTCTTTAAACTCCAGTGTTTTCTCAGTCAAAGCCCCCTGCATCGGGGGTAGCAGCTGGCTTTGGTTGCTATGGTCCTGGCCCGAAGTTTGCTCTCCCATGGGTCATGGTGAGGTCCATGTATCTGCCCTGCATCACTGCTGTTTGGTGCTCTGTCCTGTCTGGGATTGGGTTGTGGCCCCTACCAGGCCGCTGAGGTGTACCTGCCTCCCCATGCAGATGGCTCCCACTGATATTGTTTTCTTCTCTGGTTCTTCCATGCCCAGCTATTTTATCCATATTTTTATTTCTTTCATTACATGTTTTATCATTGATAGGGATTAGGGGTAGAGGAGAAGGGGGTGAGCAAATGGGTGGGAGGGACTCTATTTTTACTTTGTAAACAATTTTGTGCTGCATTATAATTGTACTAAAAGTGCAATTAATTTAGGACGGCTTACTTTAGATTTTGCCTTTTTTTCAGTTGTGGTTGATTAAGTAATCCCGTCTAGGGCTGGGCAATTTTATCGATTCTGCAATATATATCGATATTTTATTTCCCTAGGGAGTATCGATATTTCAGCCGCAGGTATCGATATTCTAAGCTCCCTTCAAAACCCCCGTGTCCTGCACGGGTGCCTCTCCTGCAAAAGTGCAGGAAGAGCCATTAAATCCGCCAGCCGCTAGTGTCACTGTAGAGCATTTCTAACAAGTTATTCAGAAGCCAGCTTCTTCTCAGAGCTGAGCCAGTCAGGAGAATGGCGGCGAGTATAAACCCAGCGCCTGCGTGCTTAAAAGCAGAAATGTGGGAGCAGTCCGGTTTTAAAAAGAAAAAGGAAAGTGAAGATTTAGACAGAAGTATGGCGGTTTGCAAGCTGTGTCACACAAACGTGAAGTACTCTGGAAATACCACCAACCTGCGAGCCCACCTGAAACGTCACCACCCATTCAGCAGCTCAGAAGTATGTTTACGTTCGGTAAACTCTGGGAGCTGCGAGTAGCAGTGCATACTGTATTTTTGTCTTTCGTATCCTGAAATTTCTTTCGTAACAAGAGGCAATGTTTTCCCGTTGAGGCATTTCGTAACCTGAAAATTTCATATGGAGAGACGTTCGTAAGTAGAGGTACCACTGTAGATGAAATACGAGAGCGGCTCATTTTCTATTGCCAAGCAGTGGAAGACAATGTAGGAAAAAAAACAGTAGAATGTCTCAGGGTTGAGCCCAGATTTATTGTTCGAGATTTACTCCCCTCCACTTTTTATTTATTTATATCCTTTATTTAAGTCTCATTGACATTAAAATCTCCTTTTCAAGAGAGACCTGGTCAAGTATGGCAACAATTGGTTAAAAAGACATCAGACAAAACAAATCAACAAACAATCAGCACCATCAGAATAAATCAATTAAAACAATTACACCTATTGAGGGAACTAGACTAGACTGCCCATCGAGCAGTCCTAGTATGGATTTGTAAATAAAGGTGAGCCAGTGTGAAAGCCTGCGGGTGTACAGAGATGGATATCTAGATGTGGTATACAGGGTACAGTGATGAGTGAGATGGCCGAGTCCAGTAATGAAACAGAGAGCGCAGTGATAAACAGAGTCCAATTTCCTCAGTGAATTATCAGGAAAGTTGATGTAGAGCAGATCACCATAATCCAACAATGGAAGGAAAGTTGCTGAAATTAAATGTTTACGTACCTGATGAGAAAAACATGATTTATTTCTGAAAAAGAACCCAAGTTTAAGTTTTAATTTGGTGACAAGATTTTCAATGTGCAGATTAAAATACAAATTCTATTCAATAATAAAACCTAAATATTTATAAGATTTAACTCTTTCAATTTCAGTACCTTGAGTGGTTGTTATCTTTACCTGTAGGTTTTCTGGTTTTTGTAAACAACATAAACTTGGATTTTTCTGCATTGAGTACCAATTTCAGATTAAACAAACGGGACTGGATGATATCAAAAACAGACTGAAAATGTTCCAAGGTTTGTACTAATGAGGGTGATGTGCAATATATAATCATATCGTCTGCATAAAAGTGAAAATGAGCATTAGAAATATTTACACAAAGGTCATTTACGTACAAGGAGAATAGCAGAGGTTCCAGAACAGAGCCCTGAGACACACCACTTTGCACAGGGAGAACAGAGGAGGAGGATCCAGCAACCTGCACAGATTGTGATCTTCCCAGAGAAGTAGTTGGAGAACCAACCAACACCATGCTCAGATAGACCACAGTTTAGAAGCATGTCTGCTAAAGTTCCATGGTCTACTGTATCAAAAGCTTTGGAAAAATCTATAAAAAGTGAAGCACAGTACTTTTTACAGTCCAGTGACCCACTTATATCATTAACAACCTTGACTGCTGCAGTTGTTGTACTGTGACACTTCCTGAAACCAGACTGGTATTGAGGTAAAACACAATTCTCATCTAAGAACTCTTTAAGTTGTTCACTTGCGAGTTTTTAGAGAACTTTAGCCAAAACACACAGCTTAGATATCGGCCTGTAGTTATTGGGTCCCCTCCTTTCAGCAAGGGAAGAACAAAGGCGGACTTCCAGATAGCAGGAATCTCATTATGAATGAATGTAAGGTTAAAAATATGAGTTAAGGGATGTGCTATAAAATCTGCAGCTACTTTAAGAAAATATGGACCAAGCATATCTGGACCAGCAGATTTGCGAGTATCCAGCTGTATGAGAGCTCTGTGAACCTCCTGTGTATCGACTGCAGTAAACTTAAAAGGCTGGGCAACAGAACTCAAAATAGGCTGTGAGTTATCATCCTGCTTATTTTGTCTTGAACCGGATTGGAATGATTCAAACAAAGTGCACGAAGAGATAAAATGCTCATTAAAACAATTTAAAATATCTGCTTTGTCCGTTATAGTAGATGAGTCCTTTACAATACAACCTGGTAGATCATTTGAAGTCAAAGTTCCATAAGAAGATTTTATTATCTTCCAAAATTACCTTGGGTCATTTAGGTTACCTGTAGTTTTGGAAAGGTAGAACTCAGATTTAGTCTTTTTAATCAGAGAGGTACATTAATTCCGGAGTTGTCTGAATATTAGCCAGTCAGCTGGAGTTTGGGATTCTCTTGCTTTAGCCCAGGCAACATCCCTTTCCCTCAGTAGACTGGACAGCTGAGGAGTGAACCAAGGATTGTCCCGTCCTTTCACTCTAAATTTACGGAAAGGAGCATGTTTGTTAACAATTTCAACGAAAGTTTCATGAAAAAAAGTCCAAGCCAGTTCTACATCATTAATGAGTAAAATTCTGTTCCAGTTTATGTTCCAAAGGTCATGGAGAAAGGCCTACTCACAGAAATGCTTAAAATCTCTTGAGTATGATTCTAGGCCTTGATTTGGGGAGCTTTTCTCTTCTAACTGTCGCAATGGCACAGTGGTCACATGTCATTTGCAAAAATGCCAACATCAGGGTATTTATGAGGGACATTTGTCAAGAATAAGTCCAGAATAGAAGACTGATATTCGGACGAGTTGCACTGTTAATAAGTTGTGTTTAAATTAAAAGAATCACAAGTTGTTATAAAATCCTCAGACACCGGAGACAGCCAGTCCCAATTAAAATCTCCAGCAAGAATAATCTCTTTAAAATCTAGAGTGGACAACTGCTTTTTCAATGAAAGTAAGGCCTCACTGGAAGCTGATGGTGGTCTGTAGCAGCCCACAACAGTGATGAGGTGACCTTTATTTAGTGCCACTTTCAGTGCAAGAATTTCAAATTGTTTAGTGATAGATAATGAGGAGAGAATGGTAATTGTAAATTTTTGTTTAATATAGATGGCGACTCCACCACCTTTTCTATGACGGTTGCAACGAAAAACATTGTAACCCTTAATTGCAATATCTTTATCCGTAATGGACTTGCTGAGCCAGGTCTCGCATACGACCAGGATATCAGGGTCGGTGGATTTGGCCCAGATCCTCACTATATCCAGTTAAGGGGCCAGGCTTTTCACATTTAAATCAACAATACCAAGCCTGGAGGTAGCCCTAAATTCTGCAGGAGTGTTTAATTGATTTAGATTGGCCAGGGTTCAGTTGGACATTTCGTGATAATAACAGCAAGAGGACAATAAGACATTTCCTTTTTACTGCATTTTGTTTGGACACGAAGTAGTTGTTTATAACATCCTGGATGACGTGAGGTGATGTGAGGGATTAAATTAAAGCAACCACTCATATGGAATAAAAATGTTAATGAGATACAGTCGAGACTGCTCCTCTATGCACTCAAAATTTGGAGTTGGAGAGATCCTGAAGAATGTAACATCCCAATTAGTGTCCTTCCAGAATATTAAGATAGTCAATACACTTTGGTGTCCATGTATCTCCTGCAGCTCAAGTGGGTACAGGACAGTCAGTAGGAGTAAAATAAGGGCTGATAGCGACATGTTGCTGTCAAATTTAAGCAAGCGTTGTAGTAATCCAGTTGTGTCCCCTTAAAGTGGATGATGACGCTGTATGACGTCTCAGGTAAACAGGAAATCAAATCTGCAGGAGATGGCGCCAGGGTTTCCGTTGTCCGGTAATTGCCGGACTTTGTCCGGTAAAATATGCCGAAGTCCGGTATTTTATAATCTCTCCAATCAAAATGTCCGGTGAAAATACTCCTCCCAAGCACAATTTCAGTTGTAATAAAATGGGTAATTTCCACATCATTTTATGAAAAAACATATACTTTTTTTATACTTTTTTTTACGAATGAGTAGTGTGTGTGTGTATGTGTGAATTAATGAATGTAGCCTATATGTGGAACGAAACTTTTTTTCTGCACGGAACGAAACTTGTCACATTTGTTTCATTAAATCTAACAAACCACGCACCACAACAGAGAGGTCTTTGACATGGCAAAAGCTATTTTCTAAAAATAGAAAAAGCTAAAAGCTTTCTAAAAGGAAAAAGCTCTAATAGCGAGGGTGATGATGAGTCTAACTCTAAAAGGCTATCTGAAGAGATGGAGACTACCACAGATGATGCTGTGGCTCCCGCCGAAAATATTTATTTATTTTTTTAAGTTATGCTCGTGAGTCAATTGACGGGACTTATTTTATTTGAAATAGCCTGTTTTTTAATAAAAATACAATTAAATTAGTTGCATTAATATCGTACTACTGCATATGATTTATTTTTAACCTCAGTAAATTCATATAGCCTATGTGACCGGAATTTCAAACATTTGTCCGGTAAATTGAAAACCTGCCAGTCACATTTTCCGGTGCCAATTTTTTCTAGTGGAAACACTGGATGGCGCTGTGAATTAAATGACTAAAATCAGGACCCGCCTTCGCCTAAAATAACATTAAAATATCTTTAAAAGCTATAGACCAAGAAAAAGAACGAAGCACTTTCCTTTATCCTGGGGACTTCAAGCTCAAAGCAATCCCACGATGTCCCAAGGCGCAAACCGGCGTCCTCAGCTCCGACAGGTGAAACTCCACTCACCGTGGGCAATGTACTTTCCCGATTTTAACTCCCGATGTTAAAATCGGGAATGTTCCTGACCAGCATCAAACGTGTCTGGATGAAATTCAGAGACACCAGGACCAATGCTTTCCACAATGCTTTCCTCATGGCCAAGGACTACTGGGAATTCATCTTTGAGCGTACCATTAAACAGGTGGTAAAGGTCTGTGTGGCACAGCCCTGCGCTACAATCTACTTTGATGGAATCTACTTAGTTTAAGTATTGCAGGCAACACCCAGGAATGCATATATTTATTTAATTTTTTAAATCCTCTGTGCTGGACCAAATTTTTAAGCAAAGAGAGACTTGCAGAATACTGTTTTTTTTTCTTTCTTTTTTTTTGTCCTTTCTGATGCTGTGACTTGTACATCAACTAATATTACTTTCCTTAAAGAGAATAAAATAGGTTAACATGTTGATTTACTTGAATAAAAACTGAAGTATTGTAACTGTATTTTTGGGTGGGCCAAAGAAGACTAAAGAGGTGCCAGAATTCTCACTTACGTTCTGATCACATATTGAATCCTTTTCCACATGTTAATTCATGTCACGATAAAAAGTTTTCTTACTCACTCTGTGTGCGTGTGTGTGTGTTACTCAGTGCGTTAGCCTCTCAAAAGCTTTTTCTGAAAAGTTTTTTTTTCATAGATTATACCTTTTTAACTTTTGTTCCAAATTATAGAGCCAAGTATCAGTATGTTGGGGTCAATAAGCAATATCAGCATTGATAAAATCCTAACGAAACCCAGCCCTATTCACAGTGATCCAGAGGTGACTCCTTATATTCCCCAACGTTTGCTGTTTTACCCCTGCTGTGTGTGTATTTCTACTCTGAACGCCTGTGACAGACACCTGCACTGATGACAGCTGTCAGTGAAAGGGAGGAGGCTGGAGCAGATTGCTTGTATTAATGACAGGAACAAGTAGCCTATCAGTACACGGGAGTTTGATTTAGAGCCAATCAGAAGCAAAATAGGGCTTCTAGTGAACTAGTGGGAAGTGAGTGAAGATGCAGCAGGAGAAGTGTCCTGGTGAGTTAAAAGCATATCACTGCATCATACACCAGGAAGCTCTATGTGGCAAAGTCCTGAAGATGGACCATGATGAGCACTGTAACACAAACCGTAAACTTTATCCGAGCTAAAGCATTAAGTCACCTGGCAGTTTGGTTCCTTTTGCGGGAGATAGATTCAGAGTTTGCCCACATTCCTTATCATACAGAGGTGCGTTGGCTCAGGGGGAAAGTTCTCAACAGAGTTTTTGAGCTCAGCAACAAAATCTGTCAGTTCATGGACAGTAAAGGAAAAGACTCCACCGTTTTGAGGGATGAGAAGTGGAAGTGTGAGTTGGCGTTTCTGGCTGACAACAGCTTAACGCCTTAAATCTGCAGCTCCAGGGACGTCACCACACGATCACTGACATGTATGAAGCAGTGAAGGCATTTCGAGTGAAGCTGCTTTTATGGGAGAAACAATTCGATCAGAAGAGCAAAGAAAACTGAATGATTTGAATTGTTATTGCTGAAAAGCAGACATTTTATATATATTTCTGGGTTTTCTAGCAAATTCATAATTCTAACTTGTATAATTTTGACAGGACATATTTTTAAGGAGAGCAAAATCTTTTGGGATATTTAAAAGTTTATTTTTTTATATACATTGACATAGGAGCAAAGGAATTTTAACGTTGTTTTAATGTTTAGTTGCTCATATTTCTAACTTGTATCATTTAACAACATATTTTTATGGAGAGCAAAATATTAAATATAAGTTATTTAGAGTTTAAGTTTATTACAGAATAATATTTCTGGTTTTATTCATATTTATGTTCCAAAAACATTTCGTTTTAATGTGTTCAGAAAATGTTTATCCTGTTCGGGCCGCGACCTAAAGCGTGTTTTGAATTTTGGCCCCCGGTGCAATTGAGTTTGACACCCCTGGTTTAGACAAAGAGATCGTGGGCACGAGTGTCCCAGACCACTTTTAAATGTGCCCTGGGTGCACAGATCTGAATCTATCTTGGTATGTGTTCAGACTCTGTATTATCGTTGGCAGCCTGTGATTGAATTTCCTTGAATGGATTTTGATGCCTGGTTGGGTCAAAGAGACCTTCAGCAGAACTAGATACAGGGAGAGCCGTCATTTGTTGGTTTAGATTAAGAGGACAGGACAGAGATGGGAATCACAGCAGTCTATAAATTCTTTCATTGCCAGCAAATATGCCTATTTTTTTTTTTTTTAAATAAGAGTTTTAAAAAAAAACTTGTAACTAAGGACTGTTAATGTGAGTAAATGTTTCTCTTTTGACTTGTTAAAGGACTTGTCCTTTGGATTTGTCTTGAAATTTGAGAACCAACTGAGTGTGCTCCTGACAAGAAAATTTTGCACTTGTTTGTTGTGTATTTCAGAGAATATGCTGGTTGAGGAAGAACAAAGCAGCTCTGTGTCTCTGTCTAGCCTCATGACCTCACCTTCAGCGGCTGGCATGTCCTTAAGCATGGAGATGCCCAGGAAGCGTAAGGGCAGCACAGACAACCAGTGAGTAATATATATTTCCATTCATTTGTCATAATGGAAAACTAGTGACTAAAATTGATGATAGTTTTTATTGATGTAAAATTTTCTTCTTAGGGATTTGAGATCTGCTTCAGTTAATGACATGGATATGGAAGATGGCCAAAACGGGTGCGGTCTGCTTGTTAGATGTTTGTTGTTGTTTTTTTTAAATAACAATATAAAGGCCTACACTACACTACATTGCCCGACCAAAAAAAAAAGTCGCCACCTGGAGTATCTTTCAGGTGGCAACAAGTTATTTAACCCCAACTGGTGCAAGAAGTTGCTTTTCATTTCCTAAACAACCATGTCAAAAGACACATCCCATGGTCGTGGAAAAGATATTATTCTGTTTTAAAGGGTTAAATCATTGGCATGAATTAAGCAGAGAAAACAGCTTAGGAGATTGCAGAAACTACCAAAATTGGGTTAGGAACTGTCCAGCGCATTATTAAAAACTGGAAGGATAGTCTGGACCCATCGTCTTCGAGGAGGAAATGTGGCCGGAAAAAAATCCTCAATTATCATGATTGGAGACCACTTAAACATTTGCGATCAAATCGAAGAAAAACAACAGTAGAACTCAGGGCTATGTTTAATAGTCAAAGTAAGAGCATTTCCACACGCACAATGTGAAGGGACCTCAAAGGATTGGGACTGAACAGCTGTGTAGCCTTAAGAAAACCACTAATCAGTGAGGCTAACCAGAAAAAAAGGCCTCAATTTGCTAGGGAGCATAACGATTGGACCCTGGAGCAATGGAAGAAGGTCATGTGGTCTGATGAGTCCAGATTTACCTGTTCCAGAGTGATGGGAGCATCAGGGTAAGAAGAGAGGCAGATGAAGTGATGCTCCCATCATGCCTTGTGCCTACTGTACCAGCCTGTGGGGACAATGTTATGATCTGGGGTTGCTGCAGTTGGTCAGGTCCAGGTTCAGCAACAGTATGTGCTCAAAGAATGAGGTCAGCTGACTACCTGAATATACTGAATGAGCAGGTTATTCCATCAATGGGTTTTTCTTCCCTGATGGCACGGGCATATTCCAAGATGACAATGCCAGGATTCATCAGACTCAAACTGTGGAAGACTGGTTTAGGAAGCATGAGACATCATTTTCACATATGGATTGGCCCCCACAGAGTCCAGACCTTAGCCTCACTGAGAATCTTTGAGATGTGCTGGAGAAAACTTTGCGCAGAGGTCAGACTCTACAATCATCAATGCAAGATCTTGGTGAATAATTAATCCAACACTGGATGGAAATAAATCTTGTGACATTGCAGAAGCTTATCGAAACAATGCCACAGTGAATGTGTGCCATAATCAAAGGTAAAGGCGGTCCAACGAAATATTTGAGGGTATGACCTTTTTTTTTTTTGGTGGTGACTTTTTTTTGGCCAGGCAGTGTATTTCAGTTATACGAAATTAGCTCAAATACGCCAAGTAATAAAGTAAGTGGGTCTCTGTATATTTGTTTTTATTTATCTCCCTGCAGGTCAGATGGAGAGGACCAGCATGCTAAAATAAAATGTTTCAGGTACATTTTTTTTATACCAACTAAATTTATTACTGAAAATATATCCGTTATTAACCTTGGATATGTTTCTGATTAAATTAATATCTCTACAGGGAACCACATAGCCAAATTGAGAAGAGGAGGCGAGACAAAATGAACAACCTCATTGACAAGCTGTCAGCGATGATCCCAACCTGTAACCCCATGTCTCGCAAGCTGGACAAACTGACTGTTCTGAGAATGGCAGTCCAGCATCTCAAGTCTCTCAAAGGTACAAAGTCAATCTATGGCTTTAGTCTCAAAGTTTGTCAACTGTGACTTTTTACCGACTTAAGGATTTTCTCAGGTAAAGGAAGAGTTTTTCTGCTTATTCATGAAGAAAGTAGGGCTGGGCAATGTGGATTTAGAAAAACTTGATGTTTTTTTTTTGTCTTTTATATTAAGCTTTATTAACTTAAAAGATCAACTAAATTTTGGAATATATAAAGCAAACTTAACTTTAATATTTTAGTTATTTATTTTAGAATAAATTTACAGATGCGTGATTGTGTCTAGGATCAATTTATTCAGCATGTGGATGACTGTAAATCAGCGCTGTATTTTTATTGACATGAAACACAACCAAAACTAAAGTGTCTTTCTACCAGATCTTTTTATTATATAAAATGAAATACTGCAGAAAGATGTTGTTGCTTATGTTATCTCACTGTTTAAAGAGTCGTCTTGTTTTGTGCTGCTAACAATGAGTGGTGTACACTTCTACCACTCGTTTAAGATGATGGAATAAATTAGTCATGCTGCAACTTTTAAGAGACACAGACTGTGGTTAAATTTTACAGCAGACAGTATGTACAACACATACACTTCTCCTACTCAGCTGTGTGTCACTGTTTAAGATGCTACAATTGTGTCTATATATATACACAAGCTGTGTGGATAACTTAAGTGCCTCAAACTGGACAACTAGAGACCAACTTTACAGTGAGCATTGGTTTGCACAATGTCAGATGTTGCAACATGAAGCTCTCTAAGTGATTGAAGAAACTGTTCCTGTTCTGGAAACTTTCTCAAAGAAAAAAAAAAACTGATTGCCTTTGAACAACACACAAAGTTTTGTTGTGGATTTGTCTGCGTCTCTTACTGGAACTCCAAGGGGGTGGAGGCAGTACAAAATGGCGTTAAGTTTTTAATGCTGCTGGGGGTGCCAGCCCATAATTAGACATAATTAAGTGAAAATCGATTTAATTTTTTAAAATCACCAAGGACTTCACACTTGGATTAATCAATAAAATAAGTTTATTCTCCCAGTTTGCAAGCATCACAAACAAGCCATTATTGTTGTAAAAATTGCAAGCCATGTTTCATTTGAGAATGGTGAAAAATTAAGCTTGGCCATGTTTCTTTACCCATCAGACTTATTTTTGGATCTAATTAGACTTTAAAAGATCTTAACATTAAGCCTAGTGAGAATATGTACATTTCAAAAGGAACCTATGAGTGAATATACCAGAGAAAGACAAATTTAGTTGTAAACACTAATTCCTGATGCAACAGTTATCTGGGACTAGACTAGACTTTTTTTTCCCTCCAGGTTCAGCAGGATCCTTTTCTGAATCCAGCTATAAACCATCATTTCTTCCTGATGAGGAGCTTAAACATCTCGTCCTCAAGGTAAACACAAACGTGACAAAGCCAACAAAAATCGCTTATTTACTAAAATGGAATGGTGTAATCTTGTCAGTCATTTGAGAACATCTTATTCTCACTCAAGCCTCATACTTTAGTCTTTAACACGTCATCACAATTTCTTTCCATATGTCTTTCTTCGTGCAGGCTGCAGATGGCTTCCTGTTTGTAGTGGGCTGTGATCGTGGGAAAATAGTTTTCGTCTCTGAGTCAGTCACGAAGATATTAAATTATAGTCGGGTAACAGTTTTACATTTGTCACTGAATATATTGTATTTTGGTGCATGTTAAAACCCAAGACACACCAGATGGATTCTGTTATTTTAGCGTTAATGCCAAAATCAAAAGCAGTGGGTAGCTTTGGAGAGATGCTGGGTTTAAAGTTGTAAGCTCACTTTTCACTGTTGGACAAGAAATACACAGTTGTTGACTGTTGCATTATGCTTATTATAAAGAAATTCTGTCACATACCTGATAACTGCTTTAAAGAAGAGTAACACTGGGCCACCCAGTGGCGCAGTGGCTGGGGCAGGCGGCCCATGTACAGAGGCGCTAGTTCTTGACGCAGCGGTCGCAGGCTCCACTCCCGGCCCGTGCAACCCTTTGCTGCATGTCCTCCCTGTTCCCACTCTGCCCCACTTTCCTGTCCTCCTTCACTGTCAATAAAAGCTACTAGTGCCAAAAAAAAAATGAAAAAAAAAAAAATTAACATTAATCTTTTTGTGCTCATTGTATACCTTTATGTTGGAGTTTAAACAGAGTGATATGTTACATTTGTAATCACTTGAGTAAACTTACTCTCACTGTAATAACATCTGAATTGGTCTGGTGTGTTCAGTGGCAACAGTCCTGAGGAAATATATTATTTTGCTTTCTTTACCCAGTTTTTGTTTTTTGTTTTTTTTTTTGTTTTTTTTTTTTTTGATCTTTTAAAACTGTATTTTTTCTGTAGAGATTTTTTCTCTCTCTGTAAAATCACCTTAAAGAGGTGTTTCTATGTTTTTTTTCCCTCTAGGCAGAGCTGATTGGGCAAAGCCTGTTTGATTATGTACACCCCAAGGACATGGGAAAAGTGAAGGAGCAGCTGTCTGCTTCAGAATTACACCCCCGTGAACGACTAATAGATGCTAAAAGTAAAACAGTTATTTTTGTCTGTGTTTATGTGTGTGAGTGTATAGCAGTACATTTAACACTCTTGTGTCTTCAGCTGGTCTGCAGGTCCAGGCTGACCTTCCAGTTGGGGCAACTCGACTGTGTTCAGGTGCTCGTCGCTCTTTCTTCTGCCGTATGAAGTACAATAAAATATCTGTCAAAGTAGAAGAAAAGGAATCCCAGGCCAACACCTCCAAAAAGAAAGGTAGGGATTTAACAACAGATCTTTTTTGTGCATTACTGAATGACAAATACTTTTAACATATTATTCATTCATTTATTTTGTGTGTGTGTATGTGTGTGCGTGCTGTATGTGATATTGAATGCATATGTTTTGTTTCTGGTTTGATTAGAATCCCAGAAGTACTGTACAGTCCACTGTACAGGGTATATGCGTAGCTGGCCTACCAGTCATATGGGAACAGAAGGGGAGGGGGAAGTGGATAAGCAGGATAGTTCCCACTTCAGCTGCTTGGTGGCAGTGGGACGTGTCCACTCTCTCTCATCTCCCCAGATTAACGGAGAAGTCCGAGTTAAGCCCACAGAATTTATCACACGCTATGCCATGGATGGCAAATTCACCTTTGTCGATCAAAGGTAGGTGCCTGGCGAGGGTTAGTGTTGTCATTGGAAATGTGGCAGATTTATCAGATGCACATTCACCAACTTGTTCAATTTTGAAAATCATGGTTTTATCCTCCACGTCACAGGTGTCAAACTCCAGTCCTGGAGGGTGCTGTCTGTCATGCCTTTGATGTTTTCCTGCTTTACCACACCTGATTCAAATGAATGGATCACCATCAGGTTGTTGTACAGGTCTGCACAGGTCTGTTAATGGCCCATTCATTTGAATCAGGTGTGCTGAAGCAGGGGAACATCTAAGAACTGCAGGACAGTGGTTCTCCAGGACTGGAGTTTGACACTGCTGCTCTACAAGAGTCATCAAACAGTTGCAGGAAGCCAAATGCAAGGGTAGAACATGGCTTAACCAGCAAATTTGTCATTTCTCCAAAAAATATGAATATCCCACACAATTTAAATTTTTAGAAACTCTCATACTCTAATCCCTGTGAAACCATTGGAGCTAATAATAAAGTGCCCAATTTTACCAAGAGCTCAATTTACCATGTAATAACATTATAGTTTTATTGTCCCTCACTCTATTGATAATTTTTTTAAAATATAAGATCATTTTTTTAAACTTCTTTTTTTTTTATTAATAAAGGAAAAGCTTTTCCTTACATTTTGATTTATGACATTTCCTTTTTTGGACTATGATTAAGAGAAAAATGCATTTTTAACAGTAATACTTTTCTTAGTAATTTTTTAAAAATCCCTTCCACAGAGCAACAACCATTCTAGGCTATCTTCCCCAAGAATTGCTGGGGACTTCATGCTATGAGTACTTCCATCAAGATGACTTGCCACATTTAGCAGAGAGCCATCGAAAAGGTATTACTTAATTTTATTTATTTTGGCAGTAGTTTATATATTGCTTTGCTTTTTTGTGACATTTCCTCGTTTATATTTCCTTAAACTGTCTTTGATGTAGCATTTTAGTGTGTCTACCATGATAACGCATGTTAAAACAATAAGCCATTTATGGAGGTGTTAAAGCTCAGTAAAAGAACCTAATCATTAGATGTCTTTGCTTTTGCTATATTTACTCAAACTGGCCAAAATCTTCCAGTTTCATAACTGCTTTCCATTATAAATAAATATTGTATTTGCTTGTCCTCTGCACTTGTCCCCTGTTCTAAAACTTCAGCCAACTTTTTTTTTTTTCATTTTCTCTCTCAGTGCTCCGAAGTAAAGAGAAAATAGAGACAAACTGCTACAAGTTTAAGACAAAATATGGTTCTTTTGTCACTCTACAAAGTCAGTGGTTTAGTTTTGTTAATCCCTGGACCAAAGAAGTAGAATACATAGTGTCAACTAACACAGTTATTTCGTAAGTATATGCCCTCTTTTTGAATTTTTGCATAGCTAAATGTCTGTGTCTGTGTACATACATTAATCAGAGCATTGTTTGTTTTTTCATCTCTTGACAAGGCATGATCACAGTCGAACAGGGCGGTCAGGAAACAAGTCTGAACAGTCCAGTAACTCAAAGGCTTCTGAAGGTCAGTTGATCGGAAGAAAGTGTGTAAGGATACTGTTTCATTGCCTCTTCTAGACTTGTACTGCTTTTCACTAAAGGTTGGGTGGTTAAAGTGATTAGTTTTTCAGAAGTTTGATCTATTTTATGTATTTATGCATTCATTCATTCGATTTACAGATTGATAATACTTAATTAAATACTCTTGCATCAAAACAAAGTCTGAATCATCCTTAGAAACGACTGGACCCTAAAGACACTATCCAGTTATTTTGTATGACCAAAGCAAAGCCACCATATCATTGGCTGATCTACCAACATCTTTCATCAGTGAACAGGTGCTGGGCGTTTGTGTGCTTTGGAAGTGTGGGTTCGCAGGCAGGTCCGAAGGAAGGGTTGTAGTTTGTAATTGAGTATATTGACTCTTTATGCCAGGCATAAAGCACCAGTCCACGGGCTCTGACACACAAGCCATTTACCGGGAGCAACAGCCACAGTGGACGTGGCGGCCCCGATGACCGATCATATTTCCGATTTGAAAATACGCGTGTGCTCGTTCACTGCGGAACACGATTTATCATTCACGATTGCTCAACCGCTCGTTCATCTGTGTAAAACTAGCTGTTGATAAAAACGCTTTACAAAACTGTCAGTTTTCACTCAGCATGCCAGTTATATGAACACACATGACATAGCTCCAGAGTTCAAGAAACGTCTGGATGGATGTTTTCTCTGAATGTTGATGAAGCAACCACCCAAAACATTGAAGAATACTGAACGTAATGGTTTGCTTTTTAATGATGATGCATCCAGAGTGATGACATCTAACAATCTAATGACTGCCTCTGCAAATACATATGTGAAAGAAGAGACGAGTCAAGACCCAATGGAATATATTTCCAATAACTTCATTTGCTATTGTTTTGAACAAAAACAATGGAAAAGTTGCAATTTGTTGTTTTGTTTTGTTTTTTTTTTGTACAAATTGCCCTTTACTGAATCAAATAGTTGCTAAATGAATCTGATTATTTGGCTTGACTGAGTGTAACATGTTTTCACTTATAACTTAATAACCTTTACTTTCTAAAATTCACATTTAAATTGTAGGTCATCTTGTATATTACCAGGCACAAGGCCAAAAAGTTGCCCTATAATGTGTGTGCGTTGGATCCACTGCACCCCTGGAAAAAAGTTCAAGCTCAGGATTTTTTTTTACTTTAAGCCCTACTGTTCAGTCGACCTAAACGTGCATAAAACTGATGCCTATATCACCTTTCATTGACCGCTGCTCAGTTTGGCAGCTAATATTAATTATTGTGGTATGGCATGATGTTGTGAGAAAACTGAGGCCCTGAGGAATTTGTGACCCATTTGTGACTTCCATTCACTGTCCAATCTTATGTTAATAACAAATATGGCATGTACACTATGACTCTCCATCACTTCACAGGCATGTCTGAATGAACATTAACACAAAAGTGTGTACTGACTGAATATCTTTGCTTTCACAGATAAAGGCATTATTGTTTCCAGTCTTGTCAGTAATGTTCTTAGTGCTACTGATATTAGAAGTCTCCATTCAGACATATGTTGTTTTTTTTTAATTCAACTAGAGTATTTTTGCATAATAACTGCAATGAGAAACATCAGACTGAATATTGCTGGATAACATAATGTGCTAATTAGCACGTTTATTACATCTTGTTGCGTTTGTATTCTGCCGTATTTTGATATTGTCATATGCACACTATGAAAACATTTTCCCTTTCCAATTAAAAATTCTGTCTTTGCTGTCTACAGAATGCACAATTTAAAAACCTTAGTATTAAATAAATAAATAATATAAAATTGTCAATTCGACGGCAGGATGTGGAAAAAAAATGCAAATGTAAACATTGTCTGCTTATTCTCTTGGCTCACATATAGTATGGAACAACTTCATAGAGATTAACTTTCATCAAAGCTTTTCATATTATTTGGTTATTTTTCTGATTTATTGAAAGTTGAAATGACTTGGAAATAGTGACTAAAAACAGTCTATTTAAATTACATTTTATTTCTGGTCCCTAACACTGCCACAGAGAAGTCTCTATTTTCACTCTCCTGGATCAGTCTCTCCAGACATTCCTGGATTGGGAGTGGCCTTACTTGTGCAGGGCATGATGCCGGTCTTAAAACTCACAAGCTGCTGAAATTGTTTGCTCCTTGAAAATCCTAAACTTGTACATTTCTGTTGATTTGATGTGGAGTAAGTAAACATCCGCAGGATGGTGATTTCAGTTACAATATTGATAGCGGTAACAAAAAGTGATGGTTGCTAACTGGTGAGACCAAGATTGATTGATTCTTCAGATTTTAGCTCTTCAGAGGTTATGCCTTGCTTTATTTGATGTCTAGTCTGCCATTAATGGTAAATACCAGGCATCTTGTATTCCTTTTTTTCTTTCTTTCTTGTCACTTTTGTTGAACATCACTGAATTATTTTATTTTAATTTATTTTATTGGAATATAGATGTAAAACTGATCTGTGTATGGATAAATAAATGAATGTTGCTGGTTAAATGGATTTAATGGATCCTTTTATGTTGGATATCCCAGGTCTTCAAAAAGAGGCCTATAATACCACAAAAAAAAAATTACATTTGTTAAAAAAAAAAAAAACACTTTTGCATTAACTTTTTTTCTGTTTCAAGATTGCAAGAAGTCCCTTCCAGTTATACCTGGCATCTCCATAACACCTGGAGCAATGATATTTGCTGGAAGTATTGGAACGCAGATTGCCAATGAGCTGCTGGATTTCAACAGGTATGGCTTCACAACAACTTTTTATATTAAACATTGGCAGTTCTATTATAATAAACTACATAATGAGCTCTTTTTGGTCCATCTACAGAAAAACAGTTTTTCCAGCTCGAGTTGCAATGCTTTTTTTTTCTCATTTTGGTTGGCTTATGTGGGTTTCCTTAGGCTAAACTCGTCCCCTTCCAGCGGTAATGTCAGCCCCTTCAGTCTCCCACAGGATAAGTCTCCACAAACTGGCAATCAAGTCAGCAACAATGTAAGTCTGTACATCCACACAGCAGGTTCCCTTCCAAAAAAACAAATCTATATAAATTTAGCATCCCAGTCTGTATGTTAAACATCAAACAAAAATAATATACTTTTAAATGTGTATGGTTTTTTTTTTTTGACCAATAAGCCATTTTTTTTTCTTCAGGTCTATACAGTAAAATAATTTTTACATGCCTGGTTCTACAAAACATTTTATTCCCTTAAAGTAAAATAATCTTATGGCATTATGTTTTGATGGTTAAGATTATTAGCTTGGATCTTCAAAGAAGTTATTCTTTTGAACCATTTCTCCCACAATAATAAAACTTTGTCATCTTGGTGTCAACTGAATATCAATCTTTTTTGACCTTCAGGTGCCAAATGGAGAGACATCTCCAATGGAGATTCCAGGAAAGTCTAGATCAGAGAGTGAGCTCCAAGGAGCTTCATTTGCAGGAGATGCACTCATGGGTACTTTATCAGATTTTATCTATTTACTTATTTATCTTAATTCTATATATAAATCCATCCACATGTTTTTGTCCTCTACCTCCTCTCTCTGTATGTTTTGCCTTAGGGGAGAATTCCCAGCTGGATTTGGACAGTGTAGTTGGACCTGGTCTTAGTAGTCTTAGCAACGACGAAGCAGCCATGGCAGTGATCATGAGCCTCCTGGAGACCGACACAAACTTAGGAGAAGCTGTGGACTTTGAAGAGATGCACTGGTCTTTATAGAATCTGTATTACAGCTGCTGGGAAACCCTCAGACCCATTAGTTTGATGGTGGCATTAACTGCTAAATGCTAACTCTGAGAAGCAGCATTCAGTTTTTTTTTTTTTTGTTTTGTTTTTTTTTTTAAGGACTAATTTATTTGTTTCCCCCCCCTTCAGCATAAGCTGTGTAGTGTTTGGGTTGCTGCTCTAACAGGATCAGGACTGACGACAATGGGGACACCTGCTTTCCCTCCTCAGAAGGAGAATGTGCCTCTAAAGCCTTACAGCAGTCTGTCTGCCCTGAAAAACTGTTCCTTGCTGCTTTCCTCAAATATGTTGACCTCACAGGTATGACATCCTACAAATCCAGATGACAGCACATCATGATAATGTGCAATTTCCTGCCTCTACTTTTTTCCACTTACATCTGAACAAAGGTTGACAGTGATGATTCAAAAAAAAAGAAAAGAAAATTGCACTGCATTGATAAAAGATTGGTACTGTATGAGCGGCTAAAGCCACTACTAAACCCTCCTGGTGGCTTAGTGGTAGTGCTCTCGCCTACTATATGGGAGGTGCCAGGTTTGCGTCAGGAAGGGCATAAAACTTGTGCCAAACTTCTCATGCAGATCATTCTGCTGTGGCGACCCTAAACGGAGCAGCCACTTGGAAGTTTTTACTGTATGAACGGCTTGTATGCGAGGAAGGCAGCTTTGACAGTCTGGCCCATCTCTGCAACCCCTCAGGTTCCAAACCATAGGTATCCAGTATACCACGGTAGACCACACTTCCGTAACCTCTACCTTTGAGAGTCAACTGTGATGTGGCGCTCAGTTTCTCTTGTCAGTATCTGAACAGTTTTAATGGAAAGTCTTTCAGCCTCTTCTCTTGTACACTGACTTTAATATACTGTATATGTGCGTAGTTGGTATGATTGAAAACAATGAATTTGGGCCATGTATTTTATCAACAGTTTGCATTGGAAACCCTGGTTTTCATTAGGTCTAGCTTCAAAACATAACTTTTTCACAGAATACATTGATTTTTGGAGAATTTGGGGAGAGCCATTTATCAACTCCCTAGGATGTCCGAGCACCACAGAAGAACTTTATGCAAAGCAAAATAGCACTTTAACGGTGCTGAAAAGTAGGTTTGATGGCGCCAGCTGAATAACAAACCTATTTCACATCTGTGACATTTTATCAGTTCATGTTTGAAGTGGATCTGAGTCTGATAGTCAAAGTGATAACTCAGAAGTTATCAAGTTTAAGCTTTTATGTACTTCACTACATACTGTACATGGATGTGTGGTGTGATCAGTGTTCTTGTACACCTGTACATCATTCTTACTCATTGTCAGCTTTATAGTTTTGCTGGTAAGCCATAGCTTCTTTTTTTCTATTTCATGTATTTAAACATGCACTGAAAGTCTTTCAGAGGACGTTTTAATGTTTGATGTGCTTGAAGCACACCTTGTCATTTATACACTTAAGGGATTGTGCTATGCAGAAATATCATTCCATAAATTCTAAATTTAAAGGTCTCTTCCTTTATTTCCTCTCTGATGCTCCTCTGTAATGCTCATATGCATGACTCCTGAAGTTATAGGAATCTTTGCTGACTTAGGATGTGACATTGCGTGAGAACTTGAATAAGTCCCTGAACATTATGGATTCTGGTGCCATTTACCTCATTACAGGTTTTGACATACCCTTGTTTAGAATTGCACATTTTACCTTTTTACTAAAACTATATATATATATACATATATATAAAATGAGCTGTTTGTGAGCGATCCTCTGAGTCACAACACTTCTGGTTTTTATTATGAATTACCAAAGCATGTTGAAGTGTTATATTGTGGATTTCACAAAAACATTGGCAAGTTGAGCCTTTCTCATCTTAGGCACTTGTGCAAAAAAACAATTATATTGCCTCTTTTAATAAGGCATGAGTATTTCATATAATTCCCCTGTTTGAAATTATTGAAAAATTATTATCTTGTCATACATAATTAAATTAATTATGCCATCAAGACATACACTGCCTGGCCAAAAAAGAAAGTCACCACCAAAAAAAGGTAATACGTTCAAATATTTCATTGGACCGCCTTCACCTTTGATTATGGCATGCATTCGTTGTGGCATTGTTTCGACAAATGTCTGCAATGTCACAAGATTTATTTCCATCCAGTGTTGCATTAATTATTCACCAAGATCTTGCATTGAAGATGGTAGAGTTTGACCGCTGCGCAATGCCTTCTCCAACACATCCCAAAGATTCTCAATGGAGGTTAAGGTCTGGACTCTGTGGTGGCCAATCCATGTGTGAAAATGATGTCTCCATGCTCCCTGAACCAGTCTTTCACAATTTGAGCCTGATGAATCCTGGCATTGTCATCTTGGAATATGGCTGTGCCATCAAGGAAGAAAAACCCATTGATGGAATAACCTGGTCATACAGTATCTTCAGGTAGTCAGCTGACCTCATTCTTTGAGCTCATACTGTTGCTGAACCTGGACCTGACCAACTGCAGCAACCCCAGATCATAACACCTCCCCCCACAGGCTGGTACAGTAGGCACTAGGCATGATGGGAGCATCACTTCATCTGCCTCTCTTCTTAACCTGATGCTCCCATCACTCTGGAACAGGGTCAATCGGGACTCCTCAGACCACATGACCTTCTTCCATTGCTCCAGAGTCCAGTCATTATGCTCCCTAGCAAATTGAGGTCTCTTTTTCCAGTTAGCTTCACTGATTAGTGGTTTTCTTAAGGCTACACAGCTGTTCAGTCCCAATCCTTTAAGGACCCTTTGCATTTTGCGTGTGGAAATGCTCTTACCTTCACTATTAAACATAGCCCTGAGTTCTACTGTTGTTTTTCTTCGATTTGTTCTCACCAAATGTTTAAGTGATCTCCGATCACGATCATTGAGGATTTTTTCCTCAATGATCCTCCTCGAAGACGATGGGTCCCCACTATCCTTCCAGTTTTTACTAATGCTTTGGACAGTTCTTAACCCAATTTTGGTAGTCTCTGCAATCTCCTTAGATGTTTTCTCTGCTTGATGTGTACCAATGATTTGATGCTTCTCAAACAGACTAACATCTTTTCCATGACCACGGGATGTGTCTTTCAACATGGTTGTTTAGGAAATGAGAAGCAACTTCTTGCACCAGTTGGGGTTAAATAACTTGTTGCCCAGATAATCACCCATGCAGTAATTATCCAATAGGAGGCTCATACCTATTTGCTTGGTTAAATCCAGGTGGTGACTTTTTTTTTGGCCGGTCAGTGTATTTGACACATTGATGTTAAATATGTTTTAGATGGTGGTGACTTGTGTATTTGACACTTGACAGTTTCATGTCAAGCGCAATGGAAAGCAAAACTCATGTTTTACCCTCAATTATTACCTAAATCACTAACAAAGATTTATTGGAAAAGTTTAGGTTTTCCATTGATAGCTAAAGCTGCATTTTAATGATTTGGGTTTTTTGTTTTTGGGTTTGTTTTTTTTATTTTGTGTTGTTTTTTTTAAAGGACTGTTATTAGAAAAATATAATCCATCAGAACTTTTATTTTAAGGATGGTAAAGGTTCTGCATCATGAAAAATACTGTCTTATCTATAAAGCTTGAATTGTGAGGAGATAGTTGATGGAGCAGCTGAACTCATAAGGACCCTCCTGCCTGTGTCTGAAGTGCCTTTGGACATTTCTATTCATACACACAAGGAAGCCGTTTGTTTTGGAGGCCACCTCCCTCCCACGTTGTGCCGCTGCAGACTGAACAGTGCTAAAAATCATTGCATTAACTTGATGCACTCGGGCACACTATGCTGATCATAAATGGATTTGTTCATGGATGAAACAAGCTGTTTGTGGTGACTTCAGGACTCAGTGCATGACCAAACACAGGAGCTATAAAGTTGTGCCATAGACACAGGCTGGTCCTTTTTTAAAGGCAATTTTGTATAGTTGTTTTTGTTGCTTGTTTTTCCCTCTCCATCCTTGCACTGATGTGACTGTCGTTTCCTATAGAAAGCTAAAATAATGCTCACATCAGCTTTACTGGTGTTGATAGAATGATGAACCTTTTCAAGCAGTCGCAGATCTTTGCTTTTGTCTCCATTTGAAATAAAGTAGTATTTGTAAGTCAGGTAATTTTGTGTTCATTTCACACTCATCTTTGCAATTCATATTAGTTGACTCATTGGTGAACTTGGGGAAACTGTGAACTTGTGCCTGCATCAACAGACACTTCAACAGAAGAAGCACATGAACTTTTTGGATTCCTTTTGCCAGTTGGACATTTGCTCCTGTCTCTGTTGTACCCCTCTCTTGTTAAAAAGATTCTTGATTTTAGCGCTACAGACGGAACAGTGTATGTGTATGGCAATATTGCTGCTACTGTCAATGTGGTTGGGCTGATTTTCTAGGTTGTCTTATTTTTAATAAATATTAGTTTACTAAATCCTCAACAGGTACTCTGGGTATGTCTTTAAATGGCTGTTTTTCATCCAAATAGAAAATACTTTGTGAACAACAAAATTGCACTGAAACTACTGGTACTCAAGTGTTTCCCACTTTTTCAGTCTTGCACCTTTCGTGCAGTACATTGAGATGCAGCCTGCCAGAACACTAATTAAATCTGTCCTTAAGTGCACCCAGCTTCTAGATTAATTCAGAGTAATTTGTCAAATGTGACAAGGCAGCAGTTGGTGCAATTAGGAATGATTGCATAAGCTGAGATTTGTTGTGTTTATAAAGTCAGTGGTGAGTGTGGAGCTGCCGCTTCTCCAAAACAGAATGGGCCAAGCTGCTAACCTGCCATGTAGGAGAGACGAGTCCTACATTACAGAGCTGTATGAATGGTTCAGGTAAGATTTTCCTACTGGGGTTCGTTGTTAATCCGTCAGAATTGGTCTAAAAGTAGCCAGTTAAGGGACATGAGGTTGAGGGTCATATGTTTCTCTGCATCTTAAGTGACAAAAGCCTAAATGTACCATCAGCATAGATTTTATTTTATCCCCCACCCCTTCCAGAACTAGCTGTTTACAAGGAAAATCTGTAGATCAGTTCTTGTATTGGCTCCTTTAATGCACATACAGAAGGCACCCTGGTTTTTTTTTATGCTGAAGATGAAACATTTTTACTGTTTTAAGCATAATTAATATCTTATTTCTGTTTTCAGAGAAAAAAAAATCACTTCGCTAATGTTCAGTCACCTCAAGAAAATCTTAAAGATGACTTTAAAGAAGGCCAAGAATTGACAGAACAATGGTCTCTAGTTTTTCATGAGTAAAGGTCAAATTTTCGAAGTTCAATGTTTATTTGAAGTGTGGCTCCTTAAACTTTCTTAACAATCAGTAACTATAGGCTTCACAAGACGGCTGTCAGGCCCAGAAAATTAAAATGACATCCACACAAAGGCTACAACATAGCTAAGTGTTTTTTGTAGAATTGCTAGAAGGGCTTTTTGGAAGATTTACCAGAATGTTTTATTCTACTGTGCAGGGACTCCTGTACAAATATGGACTTCTAGGAAGAGTGACTTATCCAGCTCTTAGGCATAAAGATAGAGGAAAAAATGACTCAGTTAAATAACAGCACATTTAGAAGGAAAGCTCTGATCATCTCAAAGGAAAAACGGAATGAAAAGAGGACTGCTTCTACTCCAGGTAATGATCCTAAATAGACCTTACAACTGACAGTGGCCCATCTCAGGTGTAGCTTTTTTTTCACGGCCCTCAGTCCCAGACCTAAACATTATTCAGCATCAGTAGACTGATCACAACATGACAGAAATTTATCTTTCATTATATTTGAAAATCAGGACTTCCCTATTCCTTTAAGTTCGTGTGGCTATATGTTTATGTTGGCATTTGAATGATCATTCTCAGCCCTAACTTTCTATGACAACACATGGCCACAATCATGATCAAATGTATTTATATAACACATTTGAAAATGGAGTTGACCAAAGTGCTTTACACTCAATCAAAAATCATAATTAAAACAATGTATACAACATAAAATAAGAGCATAAAACTATTTTAAATAATTAATAAAATAAAACAGGAAAATAGAAACAGCATATATAAAGATAATAGTATATTTGTCTGTCATGCTCAGAGTTGAAAGCCAACAAAAAGAAATATGTTTTTAACAGTGATTTAAACATAACTAAAGTCTGACCAGTGCAAATATGAAAAGGTAAGTCATTCCAAAGCTTTGGGGTGCCATCCGCAAAAGTCCGATCATCTCTGTTTTATTTTTGATTGTGGAGCATCTAAAACCAATTAGCTGGCTGACCGCAGGTGGATGGATGTGAAAGGGGGTCTTACAGATAGGAAGGAGCCAATCTATTCAAAACTTAAAGAGTTAACAATAAAATCATGAAACCAACTTGGAATCAAATGTGAAGCCCATGGAGGGATGTCAAGAATGGGATTATGTGATCACGCTTCTTGGTGGTAGTTAAAAGACGAGCTGCTGCGTTCTGAACTACTTGCAGACATTGCAGAGAAGATTGATCAAAACCAACATATAGTGCATTGCAGTAATCTAAACGAGAGGTGATAAAAAGCATGGATTCCATTTTCCAGGTCATTTGCCTGGAGAAAGGGCTTCACCGTAGCAATAACCTGTAGGTGGAAAAAGCTTGATTTTACTATGGTACTGATCTGTTTGTCCAAATTAAGAGAGCTGTCATAAATCACCCCCCCAAATCTCTGACAGCTGAGCGACTATATGTTGCCAAGTGACCAAGAGGGTCCTGTGCAGAACCACAGAGCATGTCTGACTTTCCAAACCAAATGATTAAGCAAATTAAACGTCATCCAAATTTTAAGATCACTAAAACATTCTAGCAAAGGCCGGAATTAAGTTTTGCTGTCTGACCTGATGGGACTATAAACCTAGATATCATCAGCAAAACAATGGAAGAAGATGATATGCTTTCTTAATATGGACCCCACAGGCAACACATACAATGAAATCAGCAGGGGACCCAAAATAGAGCTTTGAGGAACCCCAAAGGACACAGATGCTGACGAAGAATATTCCCCAATGTGGAACGAAAAGGTTCTCTCTGTCGGGTACAACCTAAACCACTTTAAAACTGTACTTTTGATACCAATACATTATTCAAGTCTTGACAGCAAATTAATATGATCCACTGCAGACAGGTCTAGAGGCACGAAAACGGAGCTCCCTGAAAATTTTTTTTTTAAGTCATTATAAAAACTCTTAAAAGAGCCTTTTCTGTGCTATGAAGTGATTTAAAACCAGACTGAAGCTTTTCACAAATGTTGTTGTTGTCTGGAGTTGATTAAAAACAACGTTCTCTGGGACTTAAGACAGAAAGGGCATCTTAAAAATCAGTTTATAGTTCCGAAAGAATGATTGGATCAAGATTTCTAGATTTTATGAGGACGACAGCATGTTTAAAAGCAGCTGGAACACAGCCGGATCCTAAGGACTTATTCATCAAAATAAGAATACACAAACCTCCCTGTCTGAAAGACATCTCTAAAAAGCTGAGGAGAAGACTATCCAGAGGAGAAGTGGAGGGCCATGTTGATGTTCATTCCTTGACAACATGTGGCCAGTTAGTTTCACTCTGTCATGTAGTAGTAAATTGGTTCTAAATAATTTGGCCTAATTATCTGAGCTCTCAACTAACAGGACATAAACAAGCTTTCAAACGTGTGTACTCTCCACAGGTTAGGGATGGGTTGACCTTAATTCTCTTAATTCTCAATCGAAAAGTCATGTCCTCTCCCACCCTGGATTTGAACCTTCACTGCCTCAGTGCCTCTTTTTGTATTTCAAATAAAAATGTTGTTTCCCTTGTTCCTAGAAAGTTCATTAATGAATGTCCAAGTGGACTGATCGCTCTTCATGAGTTTCAGAGGCATTTCTGCGATGGAACTGTGGGCAGGGAGTCAGCTGACTATGCTGAACAGATTTTCCGCACATTGGACAATAACGGGGTAAGCAAAGACATGAGTTTCTCTAGAAGCTGTAGTTCCTCTGCAAATAGGCAATAATAAATGGGTTTCTGTGATAATAATCTATGATAAGGTTGGAACAAAAGTGTCATTTAGAATGCTTTTTTTCTCTTCAGGATGGGGTGGTTGACTTCAGAGAGTATGTAATGGCCATCAGCATGCTTATTGAAGGTTCAGCTGTGGAGAAACTCTGCTGGTCATTCAAGCTCTATGACAAAGACCGAGATGGAGCCATTACAAAGGAGGAAATGCTGGATATCATGCAGGTGTGTGTGTGCTCTGGTGTGTACAAAACACACCCAAACCTTTTATTATGGCTGTTGTAGAGCTATATGTCATCTCTTTCAGTTTAACTTGTGGGGGATTTCTTGTGTTCACAGGCTATTTATAAGATGAATGTGGCTACTGCTTTAACCCATCCGAATGCACTCTCAGCTGAAGAATGTACCAACAGGATATTTGTGAGATTAGACAAAGACAACAACGGTGAGGAAATTATTTTTACTTAGTACTTGAAGTTACAGTGCACATTTACACTATTTCAACTTGGGTGTGTCACACAGTGGCAGAGTAACAGGGCACGTTCTGTGCTTGTTTCCCCCTCAATGAACAGTAGAAAGTTAATATTTCAAACAAATATACGCTGTACATTACACAGAAATGAAGCACAATTAAACAGTTTTTTCACCCTGACTACTTGTTTTCTTTCCATTGGGTTACAACAACTCTTAGTCATGGTTTTTAAATCTTAAAACATTAATATTTCACACAACATACAGTATATATCTGTGCCAAAGCCACATAAAGTCCTAATATGGTTAAACTATATTAATCCAAACTCTATTTTGATTCAAAAAAAATACTCTAAAGATGTTTTTAGGTGTGTTTGGAAGCCTAAACAAATATATTTGTGCTAGTGGCTGGGACAGGATCCTTGTTCGGTCATTTTTAGGAGTGGCACAACCATACTTTAAGTTGAGCTAAAGCAAAGTATTAATGGAGAGTAATTTTATATTTTTACCTTGTTGACTACTTAAGGCACTTGACGCTGCTAGCCACATTTGCCCATTCACACATACAGGTAACTTGATTCAGTACTTTCTTAGTCTATGTGGTCTCTGTCACACACTCATACGTCTATGAAAGGTCAAAGTCAAATTTATTTATATAGCACATTCAAAAACAACCAAGACTGACAACAATGTGCTTATACTGCGCCTTTCTAGTCCAGGGACCATTCAAGACGCTTTTACAATGCAAGCAGGTTTCTCTCACTGCCACACACACGATAATTATATTGGTTTATTTATCTGACCAAATTATCCCCATAATTACTCCTATTATTAATATAATATATTTTACTAATTCATCAGAACTGTTATTTAACAGGAACAAATACAAAGAAAAGTATTTTCATTGACCTACTCCCATGTACTCCCATTTCAAAAATTTAAACAAATTTAGAAACTGAAAATATACTAAATGATTTCCACACGCACAAAATGCTTTTTTTAACTGCAATTTTGCCTTGAGAAATATTTTATGAATTGATTGGTGATTCTCTGAAGCAACCCATCCTTGCCTGGTAAGACTAAGCCTCTAGTGGACGCATCTGCCCTTACCTGTAAAAAATATATATATATATATTTTAAAAAGACTGCTGATTGTAAAATCTTCCAGAACAATGTTACTTGTATATTTTATAAACTTTCCTATCTTTCTTTGCCTTTTAAAAGATTTTATACATTTTCTAATACAGTGGAATATCTTTCAGTGAAAACACTCAAATAATTCACTGTGTACTTAAAGGTAAAAACATAATAATTACACATTTAAATGTGGTTTGTGTTTAAAAACAACCTACATTATCTATACTTATTCTTAGTAACATCAACAGTCACAGACAAAGATTAGTGAGTGAATCACATCAAATGATATTAGGAGTGTGTCCTCTGTTCTTTGTCTGTAATTGCTGCTTGGTCTTGTTTTGTCTGTAGCCATCATCAGTCTGGAGGAGTTCATTCAGGGAGCGCTGGATGACGATTGGATCAGGGACATGCTGGAATGTGACCCCAGGACAGTGAAGGTGGAGAGGCCCCTGAGGAGGGACACTGTGCTGGGGACCCATGAATGATTTGGCCAGTGGAGGGATTGAATTCACTGAGTGGACTGGACTTTCCAAGAATCAAATCATATTATAATATATAGTGTAACTTTAACATAGGTGGTTCGGAGTTATGAAATAAATAAAATGATAAACATATTTTCTACCGTTTTTATGTTTGTTCATATAATTTGATGGGATTATAGTCATCTTTGTTTTTCTGTTATAAAACAAATAATGGCATGAGACAATATTTTGCATTTCCTTCTTTTATAGTATCAGTAGATATTCATTCTGCTCTAGTAGCTGATTAACTAACAGACCCTAATTTAATTTAGAGTAAACCGTTAGAGTGGTACAATATCACAAAATGTCACATTGGTTTCATTAATGTCCATAAATACTCACAACTGCATCCTCAACAACCTCTGCAGTAGCCTACATTATACAAGCCCACTCAACGCGACAAGTTCACTTACAACTTTCGAGGTACTTTATTTGAATATTTCCATATTATGTTTGCTTAAACTTTTGAAATATAAAAATGTAATATTGTTTTCACTCCACAACAATTTAAGTGGCACTCGACAAACTCGCTCACTTCACAGTTTCCTTGAAACTGAACATTAAAGTAAAGTAAATTTACATTAAAGTAAATAATACATTAAAGTAAAAAATAATTTCACAACTTATTTTTAGTTTGCGATTTTATTCAACATAACTGTACCACTTGATGTCGTCGTTTTCTTTAGATGTAAACGGTCCACGTTTTGAGGAAAATGTTACCTTCTCGATCCAGTTAAATAATCCGGAAAATATAAGTGTGCTGGACTTCAACGACTGTAATTTTACTAACTGCTGTATTCAGGTGTGACTTTTGATCACGGTTATCCTCGTCCGAGAAAAGAAGATACAAAAACATCGTTTTTCGGGCAATATTTTGCTTTTGTGAAGTGTTAGCGTTAACATTTTTTCCCCCAACTTTTATCTTCCCATTTCCCATGCTATCGTGAACGCGCTGGGACTCCCATTTTCTAAAAAGTTCCTGCTCCCGGGCCAATCCAGGCCGGAGAAGGGCTGGGCTTTCCAGCCATGACGGTCCAACTTTTCCAACGGCCTCGTCACATCGACATCATGGCGTAGCGATGTGGAGGAGCGTCAAGTCGTACTGGTTGGCCACGGAAAAGTTCGGGCATTCTTTGGTGTTTTGTGTCCGTGTTAAAGGAAATTAACTTACGGAAAGTCAAATTTCTTCGAGCAGGGTCGCGGTAAGAGATTCAATCTTTTTAATTTTACTTGCCGTGATTTATTTATTTTACTATAACTTGATTGAGTCGGACCGTTGTTGTGGTTATCCCTTATAAGATTACACGTTTATTCAACGAAGTAACGTTCAGCGGCCAATTTTTAGATTTATTTTTAAGCTTTTTAATTTATTAACTTCTATGCCTATGAGACCCAGGACTTCAAGGGGTGGTTTTTACAGGTTGTGTCCCATTTGCAAATTTACCGGCAACGTAAGTTATTAAAAGAAAGAAAAGTGATTTGTATCTCAGGTTTTGGATATTGGAACAGTATTGAGAAGTTAAGAATAAGTATTCATTCACGTAGTGTTAACGTAGACGTATTGTTAATGTTTCAGTGCCAGGTTGTGAAATAAATATCAGTTTATGACTGCCACATCTCCGCATTTTGAGTAATTTCCTCCACGTTGCCTGAAGGCACCTTTTTTTGCATTAGCGAAATGATTTTCCCTTGAGCTGCTGCTTGGGTTACTGGTGGTGTTAAAACTTAGTGACTCAGACTGAGAGATTTACATTCAAGGTTTTTTTTTTTCCCCCAGAGCTGTGAAACCTGATAAGTTTTTATATTGTCCTCAAGTCGACCTCGAAAACTGTTTGGTCTTCGTTTTCGCATGCTTTCCAACACACCCAAACACCACATGCTCTCAACATAATAACTGTAGTGTTGTGTTCACTAAAGCGGTTGGTTTTGAGTTTGGGGCATCCATTACTCTGACAAAAAGACAAAAGTGTGGTATTTGTAGTCTTTTTGTGACTTGGACGTTTCTCTTTACTTGATACTGACCACATTTGTGTGGGGATTCCCAAGGCTCTCGTTGTAGCTTTTTCCTGCCTGTGTACAGTGTAGTGTAAAAATGTTAGGGATTACTGAAGGAGGAATGCTAAACATGCTTCAAAACAAACTCTAGATTTTAGCAGTGCTATGTAGTCATGTACACAGCCAAACGACTGCATGGAAACCTTATAATCGCTGACACATGTGCACCATTTTATTTCACTTGTGTGCAGTAATGTACAACAAAAATGAATGCGTTTTTTTAGACAAGTTTGGCTTGTGCATGCTTAGTCCTTGCTGTTTGGTGTTATAAAATTAGTAGTGAAGTATTCTGCCTGCTTACCCAGCTTGGAAATAGCTTCAGGTTATTCTGGACCAGCGTCCTGCAGGCGGCTGATGAATACCTCAATCCTGTTTACACCCAGTGAATCCTTGGAGGCGCAGCCTTCTTACTGCTACATTTCATGCATCCTTAAACCTGGAGATGTCTAATAAACTGTTTATAATTTGATCTTAAATACAACCATCATTTTTTTTAGTCCTGTTTTAACATAATGTGTGCTTCTATTTTTCAAGTGTGGAGCAAGGCAGACTATTATAATTTAAAAATATATATATTGATAAGCATAAAGGCAAAATCAGTAATGGTCTATGCCTCTAGTTTCTTCAGACAGCAAGAAATTTAAGATTTTAAAGTTTTCCAGAAAACCCTTGGATTTTAGGAGGCTTATTAAAGGTAAGGCTTAGGTCTGAATCTGTTAAAGAAAGGCAACAAAAGTGAAGTAGTTCAACTGAAAAATAAAAAGTTAATTATTTGAATGCATGTAAGAGAAGATAATAAAGCCTTTATAGTCCCACAATAGGGGAAATTGCGAAATTTAAGCATTTCTGTCTTCGTTGCAGAATAAACAGTATCTTTTCCCTCTTTGGGGTAAAACAGGATGAAGTATGCTGGCTGGAGTTTTGTTGTTTTTGCTTTGTTTTGTTTTTTAAGAAATCATTGTTCAAAGGTAGAAAATGAACCAAGGCCTGCTTGAGTCAAAACATAGGTTTTGTTATGTGGAAAGGTTTGGATCTTTTCTGTCATGTCCTATGGAAATCATTGGCGTTACCTGGATAAAAATAGAAAAAAAAAACTGTATAATTTATGTCTGAGTTGTAAATTCCTCTCTCTCATAGTCTTTTCACCGCCATAGCAACTCCGTCAAAACAGACGTTGTCAAAGTCAGCTGCATTGTGGCTGTTAACCCTCTCAAAGAAGGACTTGTCTGAGTTCAGATCCTGAGGCTTCTGTTTTGTCTTCTGTTGTAAGCTGAATTGTCTCGGCTTTAAGGGATCTTTCATCTTTTATATTTTAATAGCAGGAATGCTCAAGCGCTCCATAGATTACTCAGTGAGGATGTGTTTTAATGGTTCTCTCTGCCTAAAGGCGCCAGTGCTGAAGGATTTGAAAGCAATTATTGTGGTCCACTCAGCCCTTCTGTTCATTGTCCCCTCGATGTCTCTATGAATTATATGGCTGTTTTTACCAGGGGGTAAGACTGCTTTTTCCAAACTTTTTCTTTCTCATGTCCTTTCAGTTTAGCTTTGAGGATCTGTGATTTTTAAAAGGAGTATATCGGCAGGTAATGTTGTGCCATAAGCAGTGTAGCGATGCGTGTCTTTCAGTCAAAATACCCTGCTATGATGAACAATAGCCCTCTCTGTGTGTCTTATGGTTGGTGCTGAAAGAAAGCCAGACAGTGAATCATTGTTTATGAGAGCAGTGATTGGTTGTTGAGATCTTTTGAGATGTCTCCTTCAGCTGTAAACTTGTACAGATGTGGTATAAACCTTAATAACAAATTCAGGTGTAAATCTGTGCATCCTTTCTTTTCTTTATACCTGATAAATAAAACTGACCCAAATTATTTTTGATTTTTTTATATTGTAAATTTTTTCCCTTTTTTTTCCCCCCTAATCAACAATTTAAAAAATGTAACATTGCCAAATCACCAGATGTGTGGATATGTTACACTTTGAAAGCCACTGGTAAGTCATAACTGAAATTCTAAACATGTTTTTGTGGTTCAATTCAAAAGTACTCTATTCATTCCCAAAGGAAAATTAATTGTGGAGTAGTTGTAAAGATTTAAGTCTCTTCAAAGATTTGATTATAGATAGTTATTGCTGAGGGCAGGAAGGATCTCCTGTAGCAGCCCATGCGTTGCAAGCCTCTGATTGAAAACACTGTTGCTGAATGCTTAAATTATTATTTTTTTTAGTGGGTTATCTAATTTGAAGAATAAATGATCTAATAACCAAAGATAATAATCAGTAACTTCAGACCTAAAAAGAATTGCAGCTTTTGTTTCGTAAAGACGGCACATGTAAAGTCACCTGTCTGCTTGTTCACTTGTGTTTACATATGATTAACATGCAAGCTTACAAGGATTCAAGGACAGTGTGCAGTTCTCTGATTGTATATTTTTTGCATTTAGCTCTGGGTTCCTCTTCAGCCCAGAATAAAGCCACAGAAATGCCAGACAGGGACTTTATACATGCATGCAGCGCCTACTGAGACGTGGCCTGCAGGTTTGAAAGAAGCATGCCTGGACCTGGCTGGGTCTGTTTGAAGTATGTTTGCTGGGAGCCTTGTGTTAACTTTACCCATATTTGCTCTTCAGCTGGAAGAGGAAAAACTGGCTCAGGTTTTTAATGAGTATGCACTCCAACCCTTCATTCCAGTTCACAATACATGACAATATTAACTCTGAGCTTGCTCAGCTTCTGTGTAATGCTGAATTTTGCAGTGACTGGTAATGGCTCTTTCACTGTTTTTCTTGATATACTACAGCATAAAAAAGGGTAATGTATTAATTTTTTCAAATATATATTTAGTGGTAAGTCTGTTCCTTTTGCATGTGTCCAGTTAAATGGCCCAGCCATGCTAAGCTATAACTGTGGCTCGATTACCGGTAAACTGTGCAGATAAATGTACAGCCCCAATTCCAAAAAAGTTTGGACGCTGTGTAAAATGTGAATAAAAATTGAATGGAATCTCATGAAGCCATATTTTATTCCCTAACAGAAGATATCAGATGTTGAAAGTGAGATATTTTACCATTTCATGGTTAATATTAGCTCTTTTTGACTGATGGTAGCAACACATCTAAAAAAAAAAGTTGCAACACATTGAAACTGGAATTATGAGGAAGCATAGGACTGGAAAAGTAATTGACAGAAATAAAAAAAAAAACAAATGGAGGAGCATTTGACAACTGATTAGGTTTATTGGCAACAGGCCAGTAACATAACTGGGTATAAAATGAGCATTTCAGAGAAATGCTCATTTTAAATGTAAAGATCTTTAAATGTAAAGATAGGCAGAGGTTCACCAATCTGTGACAAACTGCCTCTGAACAATTTTAGAAAAATATTGCTCAATCTGAAACTGCAAATATTTTGAAGATCCCACTGTCTACGGTACCTATTATCCTCAAAAGATCAGAGAATCATGAGAAATGTCTGTGTGCAAGGGACAAGGCTGAAAACTGGATGTGTGTCATCTGAGGGCCCTCAGGCAGCAGGACATTAAAAACAGGCATGATTCTCTACTGGACATCACTGCATGGGCTCAGGTAGAGCTGAATGATATGACCTCAATTCAATGTGATGATTAATTAAACATGTTACCTTGATTATGATTAATGGGCGACTATTTTAGTATCATTTTATTTTTTGCCAACATTAGTCATCAACAAGGTTTCTGCTGCAAATATGATCAGCTACTAAACCTGGGATATTTCTTCAATAAAAAAGGGTATACATCTTTGATTTAATAATAACACAGATAAACTATATGGTCATTAATTTAATATTAAAAAGAAAATAAATAATTGACATGGGTAAGTTTACATTGGTTAAAGGTTCTGACTGTTGGTTTCGATTAATTGCCCCGCCAAGGGCCAGGAACACTTACAGAAATCACTGGAAACAGTTCATTGTGCAATCCTCAAATGCAAATTAAAGGTGTATGAGCCAAAGAGGTAATATGTGAGCACCATCTAGAAACACCTCTGTCTTCTCTAGGCCAAAGCTAATTTAAAATGGCCTGTAGCAAAATGGAAAACTGTTATGTAGTCTAATTAATTCAAATTTGAAATGGACGTGGTGTCCTCTAGACTAAAGAGGCAAGGGACCATCCAGCCTGTTATCAGTGAACAGTTCTAACCCTGCATCACTGATGGTATTGTTTTACATTAGTGCCTTTAGTTTACATACACTATATTGCCAAAAGTATTTGCTCATCTGCCTTGACTCACATATGAGCTTTAGTGACATCCTATTCCTAACCAATATGACGTGGGTCCACCCTTTGCAGCTAGAACAGCTTCAACTCTTCTGGGAAGGCTGTCCACAAGGTTTAGGAGTTTGTTTATGGGGATTTTTGACCATTCTTTTAGAAGCTCATTTGTGAGGTCACACACTGATGCTGGCCGAGAAGGCCTGGCTCTCAGTCTCTGCTCTAATTGACCCTTCGGTAAGCACTGCCCCCCTCCCGGTTTTCCCTAGTTACTGTTGCTAGGTCGGACACTCTTGCTGCTTCTGCGTTAAGGACTGTGTTATATTTCTGATGCGTATCATCAGTATGTATATATTATACTCTAGTAACGCCATGGGGAAACATTGCTGCTGGGGGACCTGCAACAGTGACTTGAGGTGTCCAGAACATTTGGAGGAGGAATTTTTATTCCCTTTCCCAAGTCAAAATAAACGCTGGAAAAATGCAGGCTGTGGGTTCAGTTATGTGGCCGTCCACACAAGCAACTGAATGTGGGGAAAGTTACAAAACACACCTACATTTGCTCACAGGTAAGTTTGCTTTGTTAATTAGAAAATTGATTTAACCACTGTTTAGTAAAAGTAATAATATAATTTAGCAGCAGGGAGGGTGATGAGTGAAAACATCTCTCTGTTAGCATTAGCTCTGGTCCATAGTCTCAATGACTTCTCCTGTATGGACCAGAGCTAATGCTAACAGAGAGACGTTTTCCTTCTAGTACAATATAAATACTGACGATAAACATCGGAAACATAGCAAATTAACACAGTCCTTAACGCAGGAGCAGCAAGAGTGTCCGACCTAGCAACAGTAACTAGGGAAAAGCGGGAGGGGGCCGGTGCTTACCGAAGGGTCAATTCATCCCAAAGGTGTTCTATCAAATTGAGGTCAGGACTCTGTGCAGGCCAGTAAAGTTCATCCACACCAGACTCTTCCATCCATGTCTTTATGGACCTTGCTTTTTGCACTGGTGCACAGTCATGTTGGAAGAGGAAGGGTCCAGCTCCAAACTGTTCCCACAAAGTTGGGAGCATGGAATTGTCCAATTGTCCAAAATGTCTTGTTATGCTGAAGCATTCAGAGTTCCTTTCACTGGAACTAAGGGGCCAAGCCCAGCTCCTGAAAAACAACCCCACACCATAATCGCCCCTCCACCAAACTTTACACTTGTCACAATGCAGTCAGACAAGTACCGTTCTCCTGGCAACCGCCAAACCCAGACTCTTCCATCAGATTGCCAGATGGAGAAGTGTGATTAGTCACTCCAGAGAACGTTCCTCCACTGCTCTAGAGTCCAGTGGCGGTGAGCTGTACACCGCTGCACCCGACGCTTTGCATCGCACTTGGTGATGTATGACTTGGATGCAGCTGCTCAACCATGGAAACCCATTCATGAAGCTCTCTGCACTGTTGTTGAGCTAATCCGAAGGCCACATGAAGTTTGGAGGTTTGTAGTGATTGACTCTGCAGAAAGTTGGCGACCTCTTCACACTATGTGCTTCAGCATCTTCTGACCCGCTCCATCAGTTTACGTGTCCTACCACTTTATGGCTGAGTTGCTGTCGTTTAACAAACACTTCCATTTCCTTATAACACAGCTGACAGTTGACTGTGGAATATTTAGGAGCGAAGAAATTTCACCACTGGATTTGTATCACAGGTGGACATCCTATTCACAGTTCCACGCTGGAATTCACTGAGCTCCTGAGAGCGACCCATTCTTTCACAGATGTTTGTAAAAACAGCCTGCATGCCAATGTACTTAATTTTATACACCTGTGGTCATGGAAATGATTGGAACACCTGATTCCAATAATTTGGATGGGTGAGCAAATACTTTGGCAATATAGTGCATCTGGAAAGGCACCATCAAGGCTGAAAAGTACATCGAGGTTTTAGAGCAACATATACTCCCATCCAGACTACATCTCTGTCTGAGGGAAGGCCTTGCATATTTCAGTAAGACAGTGCTAAACCACTGACTGCATGTGAACATCATGTAAACATTTGACAACAACAAGTCAAAATGAGCTAATATTTTCAATGAACTGGCAAAATGTCTCAGGTTTAATATCTGACATGTGCTTTATGTTGTATTGGGAGTAAAACACAGGTTGCAAATCATTACATTCTATTTTTATTTATGTTTTTTTTAAACAGCATCCTGGATTCTTTGGAATTGGGGTATTAAATGTGAGACCTTCAGATTTGCAGGTGACTGTGACAACGCAGACCCAGATTAAAGTACAATATACAGTTGAAGTCAGAAATTACATACACTGTGCAAAAACACACGTTTCATTTTTTGTCTCACTGTCTGAAGTCAAATAGGACTAAACCTCTCCTGACCGCAAAGAAAATAATATAAAATTCTCTAAAAAATTATCTCTTTTATTATTGTGTCATTTAACAAAATTAAATATTTTTGGTAATCCTGACTGACCTGAAACTGGAGAGGTTTAGTTTAGTTTTTTTTTTTTTTTTTTCCCCCGCCTAACTTAATGTCTTGATTTATACGCTGTATCCCTACACCCCTGGTTAGCACAGAGTTGTATGGCTGATTTGAAAAGAGCCACATCACACGAAAGATAGAAGTGCGGTGATGTTGAGATATTTATGAACAGAGGTATAAAGACATGGTTGAAAACTGTGCTTTTCTACTGCATCCTAGTGGTATTTTGATCAAACATGTCACAGACAATTTATCAAGACCTCAGGAAACTGTTAGTTATTTTTTTTTTTTAGGATGTCTCATTCTAAGATTGTACTGTCTTCTTTGTGGCCTTTTTAAAATGTTCTGTCAGATGCAAATTGTGGAACAAGCAATTAATGTAGGCACCCAGAGAAGGCATTTTATTTCCATTAACCATTTTACTGTTGAAACTGCTCAGCAGTTTACTCTAGGATCCTGGTTCCTCTCGTCCCCTCTCACCCTGCTGTGTTGTGACAAACCTTATGTTTATTGCATGCTTATTTTAGCCATAATGGAAAATTTGCACCAGAGAAATGCTCAAATAACAGTTTTCGGTCTGTGGGTGGTTTACATAAAGTTTGGTGCTATATTCCAGTGTTGAGCCCTCCCAGAATTTGTGGCAGTTGATTTAAAGGAAGAGGTATGATTGTGTAGATGAGTGTGTCTGTAAACATGTTTAAGCATGCACGAATATACAGCTGAGTTGCCTAATGGAACTTTCATAGATAGAGGGACTGCTGTGGTGTCTTGGCAGATGTCCAAGACTGGGACATTGAAATTCATCGTCATTCAACTCTAAACACGGTGTCCAGTGTCCTCCTAGCAGGGCATCCTGTGTGACAATATTTTAAGGAAATGACCTGATTGATATTCTGAAATGTATCTGTCATTAGTCTGAATCAGGCAAATTCTAAACACAATATCTCCCTCTTTTAACTCTGTAGATGCACATCTCAAGAGAATATGTACTTTTTTTTAAGCTGTCAAATATCTAACATTATCAGACGTTAGATGTTGTTAAGAGGTTTTTCTTCACCAAGGAAAGGTTTCTGTGTTAGTCCACTTTAATTGTCTTCTGTGGTCTCCCAAGATCTTTTCATGTTGTTGAGCTCACCAGTTCCTTGGTTTTTAAGAATTTACCAAACTGATGATTTGGCTACATATTATGCTCCATGTTAGTAGCTTGTGTAAAACGGCTGGAAACACCAACTCAGTACCTGATGTCAACTCCAGACCTTTTATCTCCTTCAATTGTTTTAAAGTTACAAGGGAATGATGTGTGGTGACGTAGAAATGCAAAATCATGAAAACTTTGTTCATCGTTTAAATCAGGGGTGGGCAAACTTTTTGACTACTGGGCCACGATGGGTTCTACAATTTGACTGAAGGGCCAGACCAGGAGCAGGGGGATGGAGCGTTTTGGTGACCCACCTCCATAGGAGAAAAAAAATATATGATGGGCATATGTAGTAAACATGCTTTAATATCACTTCAAAAAAAAAAGGAACAAAAGCATTTCAACAAAATATCTGTCTTTGATCCCTCACAGTACTTAGCCCTTTCATTGAAATGATTCTTAAAGCATAGAAAATTAAATGAATGAAACACATCTTTTTTGTTACTAACAGTTACTTTTTAAAATAGGGGTGTGCCAAAAAAATGGATTCACATAAGAATCGTGACTTTCATTTGCTACAATTCAGAATCAATATAAAATGTCTAATAATCGATTTTTAAAAAAAAATCCGCTGGTTGTTCACCTCCGTTTTGTAATTACGTGGGACATCCTGACACCACCACACAGCCGGTTCTGGAATGCAGACAGAAAGCACCAAAACAAAGAGGAAACAACAAAGATGGTGGAAAAGGAGGTTCAACTGGCCCGTCTTCACTAAAGGCTAAAATTTGGCATCATTTCGGTTTTCACCGAATACCCGGAAACACCGAGCTGGACATGACGCACACAGTGTGCAAGCATTGCAAAACTAAGATCAAGCACTTCGGCAACACAACAAATGCGCGGGTTCATTAAAGGCGTCACCCAGAGATCTAAGACACAGAGCAGAGTCAGCCACCAGAGTTCCCGTTCTCTCTCTGTCCCCTTTCCTGTCCTCCTTTATTGTTAATAAAGGCCACTAGTGCCAAAGAAAAAATTGCCAACCTTACACTCTGTTTCTAGTCTTTTCAAAGTACTCGATGGCATGTATTGATTCCAAACCTAGTGTAATATTTTAAATACCTACAGAACAGCAGCTGCAGAAACTCAGTCATTCGTCAGCAAAACTAAGATTATCTGGTCATCATGCTGATGGATTTTTCTCATTATTTTATACTTGCACAAGACAAATTACTCAGAACTTTCTGTTAGTTATTTAAATGTACATTAGATTTTATTTGTTGTTCATTTCAATGTCTATTAAAAATGTTTTCTATTGAATCTTGTTAAATCATTTAATCACTTTGGTTACTGGTGCGGTTTTTCTTAAAGGTATATAAGTGACTGAAGATGATGTCTGATGCCAGTGACATGCTGGCTGCTGCCCTGGAGCAGATGGATGGCATAATAGCAGGTAAAGTATCATCCAAACTTCATCCTGACATTTATTAATCACTAAAGGCAGTTATGTTCTAAATCATGGTATTAAAGCAACCAAGACACTGATTTAGCTCTTCAAGGTTGAGTAAACATTAAATCTTTCCCTCGTGTCTTCATGTTATGGTTTGTTGCACAGTTGACATTTTAGATGGATGTCATGTGATGCCTGGAGATTCATATTTGTTATAGATGTTAGAGAATTTCTTCTAAGCTTACTTTAGATATGTGTCTTTAAGCCAAGTTGCAAATGCTACATGTGTTTTCCATATTCAGTGGTTAAAAGAAAACAGAAAACTAAATGTCAGTCTTTACCTAACACTATTGGAGTTGTATATATTTTTCCAACTTGTTATTGCAGACTGTTAAGTAATCTTTACTACATTTCAGATTTCACCGTGAATAATTGAGAGGTTTGCTTTTATATGTCAACGTGTCAACATGAGCTACAAAATATTACATTGCTATCAGATTTAGCACTTTGAGTCAATTGGTGTTTTCCTGCTGTGCTTCTTTGCCTCAGGCTCGAAGGCCTTGGACTACTCCAATGGTCTGTTTGACTGTCAGTCGCCTACTTCCCCTTACATGGGCAACTTGCGGGCGCTCCACCTTTTAGAAGACCTGAGGGGTGTCCTTGAGTTGATGGACATAGAGGAAAGGGAGAGTCTACGTTGTCAGATCCCTGACTCCACAGCTGACAGTCTGGTTGAGTGGCTCCATGGTCACCTGGTGAGAACCTTTAATGAAGAAAGATGCATGCAGCCTTGTGAAAAACATGGCACATCCTCTTGTTAGTGGAAAGATTTTGCATATAAGAAAATAAAGGTAATCTTTTTATTACCAGGTGTTAAAATTAGATAAATCATCAAATAAACACAAACATATTGATGTTTAATACCATGTCACTATTTATGTAATAAACACTAAGCCAGCAACATAAACAATGTTTTAAAAGTTAAGTGCACCACATTATTAAGTAGCTTGTACAGCCACCTTTAGCAGTAAATACAAGTCATCATTTTCTGTATGGGACTGTGCCTCTTACATTGCTATGGATGGATTTTGATCTGCTCTAAACAATGATTCATTCTTTTTTGAGTCATTCAGTGGTAGATTTTATGGTGTGCTTGGGATTAAAGCCATTTGGCATGATCTTGTCGAGTGGACACTGTTCGACAAATTTTGTGGTTTGTTCAGATACAGCTTTCCAAACATCTCCTGTTAACTCTTTCAAACAGGGTATAGCTGCATACTTGTCAAGTTTGTTTTGTTTTTTTTTAATGTCCGTTGAGTATTGCGCGGTTTGTCCTTGTGTTCAGCTTGCTGTGTTTACCCCTCCTGGGAAGATTGGCAGCTGTCTCTTATGTTTTCCAGTCGTGACTAATCATTTGCACTGAATGATGATGCAATCCAAATTGTTTGGAAATGGCCTGACAACTCTACTCCGATTGCTGCAAATCTGCAGTTGTTTCTCTAAGATTAATGCTTCTGTCTTTTCTTCTTAGCTTTCTGTTAACACACACTTGAATGTCCTAGCAAAGCAAACTACCCTCATTTTTGCTTTTTATAAAGGTAGTCACACTTGGTGATTATCAGTTACTTAAGGATATTTGATTTGTAGCAGTGCTACTCACCCTGGAAGAACTATGGGTGAACTTTTTTTCTCCCAATACACAGCATCTACTAATCAATAAAATATAAAACTGATTTGTTTGCTTAGGAAAAAACATGATTGTTCTGCTCTGCTGAATTCCCTGGGAATGCGAGATGAATTGCTTGTGCTGTCAGTTTTACAGCCAGAGTGCACTAACATGCCGATTTCTTGGGAAGCAAAGCAGCATGTAGGAGAGTGTTGGGCTACAGGCCAGATAGAGTTTTTGTAAGATGCTGTAACTCGCTCTCTATAGCCATCTGAAAGTGAACCTTCTTTTCAGCCATGTAAGGTTTTGTTTATGCAGGGTAAAACAGCGTGGCAACTCAGACTTTATGAAAAAATGGTATCTAAGATTATTATACTTTTGAGCTGAATGTAAGATGAGGTTGTTTTTGTTGTTTTTTTTTTTTTTTTCTGAAAAAGTTGGGTCATCTTATATTCAGGCTGTAGACTTAAACACCTAGACCGTTACCTACATCTACAACTACTGGCGGCACAGAGCCAACACCCTGAATGCGCCTGTTCGGTTACTGCTGGAGCTAACAGTTCCAGAGGGTTTGACAGATGCAGAAAGATGGCAAGTATCCCAAACAAAATGGCAAGTGAGGAAAGTAATACGAAACTGTTTTGATGGCAACTCCAAGATGATAGTGATAAACGCTACAGAGTTGCTGCCAAGCAGGGAAAATATGTTGTTACACAATGTAATATCCAGTCCAAACACACCAGATGTAATGTCGACAGTTTAGAAAACCTGCTGCTTTCAAGAGATTGAGTGGAGGGTGCGTGAGTATGTGACTGTAAACAGAAATGAAGGACTGTCCATCACTGGAGCCATTACTCAGTTAAACCGTAGGAAACTGTCAGATTTCTAAGTTTAAAGGTTGAGTTTGAATAATAACAGAGGCAGAGTGGGACAATGGTGGTGGATCTAGGAGGCCATAAAGGGTAAGAGTAAGTAAGAGGCCATAAAGGGGCTTAATATCTCACCCAGGGGCCAAGTATTTGTGCAACATCCTTGCACACAATCCAATTTTTTGGAGAAGTTTATGAATTTCACAATTCACACCTTGTTCACTTTATGTAATTAAATAAATAGACAAAGCTTAGACAATAAAACTCCTTACCGAGGAGTAGGGGAGGGGGGTAGTACACACGCCAAATCTAAGGTCGGTGTAAATGATGAACTTATATGCACCAAACTTAAAACTTCAAAGAGTCTCATGCTTTGGCTTTTGTGATTCATGGATGATTCTGCTCTCTCTGCAGTCCAATGGGCACATCTCTCTGGGTGGAGCTGATCATTACCAGGAAAGGCTTTCCCGACTAGAGAGTGATAAGGAGTCTCTGGTGCTTCAGGTAGTTCTTCCAACTGTACTCAGATAACCTTTCCACCGCTTATCACAAAAAAAATCTTATATTGATGGAATGACGGATATAAAAATGTGCTTTGTAAGTAAAGTAATAACTTGGGTCCATGCAGGTGAGTGTGCTAACTGACCAGGTGGAGGCTCAGGGAGAAAAGATTCGAGACTTGGACCTATGTTTGGATGAGCACAGGGAGAAACTCAACGCCACTGAGGAGATGCTGCAACAGGTGTGTGTGTGTGTGTGTGTGAAGACTAGAGTCTAAGTGCACACAAGTGCTAACTGGGTGTGGAAATCTGTGATCATGTGTGGGGCTGGCATTGACAGTTAGTAGGAACATTTGAGTTCTTGTCACCTTGCTGTGGTCTGTGTACGTCTCTCCTTAAGAAGTCAATTGAGACAACCCTGAGTGAAATATGACTTGTAAGGGAGCAGAAATCAGATTTATCCAGGATTCGCGATGGCTTCCTGCAGTTAAAATAGACAGGATTACCACCCGTCTTGCTGTCAGTGTTGATGTGTTCCTTGCCTAAATGACGGGAGCATAACCTGGAATTTCTTGTAAAGTTGTGTCTTGTCCATATACTTCCCCATTTTGTCCTTTCCCTTGCACTAAATCAGCACCTTCTGGATCAGTGGGACTTCACATTGTCACTTCAAAACATGTTACTAGTTTTCAAATCATGCGGTAACCAGTAAGGAGCGGTTTCTACTGGTGCTGCCACCCAGTGGATAACATTTCGCTTCTCAATATTTCAGTAGTATCGTAAACCTTTAACCATGGATTGATAAATAGATATTATTTTCTTTAACCTTGCCAGATGGCAGTTGGCTTGTTGTGAATGAAAAAGGTTTTCAGTATCTGCCTCTCTTATCTTATCTTACGCATTGTTGTTGTCTGGTGCTAGTTGATTTATCATTTGGTGAATCACTGTTATATCCCACCAGGTTTTTCTGATGCTACCACTGTATTCAGTCTTTTTTTTTTTTTTGTCCAGTTTCCCTTCATCATAAGAAATAATGAATGATGCTGTCATCTTTATGTTCTGTTATATTCTTTACGATTATAGGAGCTTTTATGCAGAACTGCGCTGGAGACCCAGAAGCTTGAATTGATGTCTGAAGTATCCAACCTGAAGCTGAAGCTCAATGCTATGGAGAAGGAGAGAAGGGACTTGGACAGATTTAGGGACAGTGAGGTGTGTGAGTTATTTCTTAGGACAGGAGTAGTTTGTTTCAGCCTGTCTTCTTTCTGTTTTTCTCAGCATGGAAACACCAAACCTTGAACAAACACTAATTTATTTTTGAACAAGTTTGTGTGGAGCAGGTCTTATTTTATTTACAAATCTGAAAGCAGTTTTGTGTTTAGCTTCTTTGAAAGAATGGGAAAAAAATCTTCCATTTCAATGCACCGTTCCCTTTTCCTTAACTAGCCAATAACTCTTATGACTTTAAGTTTAAAAACATTTGTGGTGTAGAATGGTTTATTTTCTTTTCTACCTTATTTGGATTTAGTGCTTTCTGGTCAAACGTTTTATAAGGATTAAGATGTTTATGTGAGATGAGAGATATCTGCTCCTAGATGAACAGAGTGCTTGGAACACTTTCAAACACGTCATGTTGTTGTAGCAACATGATCATGTCCTTCACTCCACTGGAAGAAAATGCTGCTTTGTGTATGTTTATCCTCACAGCACAGAAATCACTACTTTCTTTTATTCTGTTGTATAATATGAGTTTAAAAAAGAGGTTAAACTTGTACTTCAAGTTCTAAGTTGGATCTGCCATGATGAAAGCCATTCTGATTGGGGGAAAAGTCACAATTGAGCCGCTTGGCTATTTTACGACCATTCTGTGACACTCACTTTCTCCTTCAGGATTTGATTCTTGAAATTAATGAACTGCGGTACAGACTGAGTGACATGGAGAGTGAAAAACTACAGTATGAGAAGAAACTTAAATCAACAAAGGTGAGTTGTCACATGATTCTGCAGGAAGTGTCTTTCATGGGGAAACACATTCTACAAAATCTCTGATGCTTTTGAAATTGTTAATATAATATAAATAATTTCATATTTACAGTTTAAGCAAAATGTTATACCCAAGCAGTCCAATACAGTTCTTTTTTTTGTTGTTTGTTTGTTTGTTTGTTTGTTTGTTTTTTTTTATATCCTCTAAAATCAAACTTGTATGCACATTTTATGATTAATCATGTTATTTGTGAAAAGGGGCAAGTCCTAATTGTCTGGCTCTGGCAATGGGATCGCTGCAGTTTAATATTTATTGCAGTTCAGAGATTTTGGCAGCTATTTCAAGCTTCTGAATGAAGTGTTTTCTTCTCTCACTTGATTTCTAGCATGCCTGGTTATGGAACCTAACACTGCTGAATATTCTGTCTTATCAGTTTTACACTTTCATTGCATTCATAAAGTTTAAATCTATAAGGTTTGAAATTGAGCCTAATTTTGACATGCATAATACTTGAAATATCTTTGTTTTTAATCTAAGGTAATCTTTCTTGACCTCTCTTGTTTTTACTTCCTCCATCTCCATTTTCTTTTTTCTTTTTTCCCTCTTTTGTTTGTCTCTACTGTTAGTCACTAATGGCTAAGCTTTCTAGCTTGAAAATCAAAATGGGCCAGATGCAGTATGAGAAACAGAGGAAAGAGTACAAACTCCTGGCTATGAAGGTTTGCTGCTCTCAGGATGATTGTTGTGCTTGCTGTCTGATTATGGTTTTTAACCTCTCCTTTTGGCTTTTACTTCTTTTTTTGAGGAAATAAATAAAAATATCTTCTGTTTGGCTGCAATCTTCCACTATTTTTTTTATGAAAAGTGTTTTTGTTTGTTTTTTTTAAGCAGTGAAATCACCCCCCCCACCCTTTTAACACATTACTTTAAAATATAAAAAGGTCAAATGCAATTACAAGTACTATTTCCTCAAGTCTGCATCTACAAAGTACCCGTTTCAGCTAACACACACATTTTAGAAACCACAGGTATGCGTTAATTGTAGGTTTTGTCCAGAGTTTGGAAAATGTCTGTATTTTTATCTCTTTTGTCTTTGTTTTTTCACTCTTTACACTTGTCCCTCCATTTTCCTTTTTTCCTGGGTATCGTTTACATTTCAGTGCTCCTGTATCTGTGCTTGACTTCTGTTCAGGTTGCTTAAACTTTGGTTTTTTTTTGTGATGAAAAAAAATGTAATGGATTGCATCTTTCTTCCTGCCTCAGCCTTCCAAGACATCCGTGCATGCCACCCACATATTACCCTCTGAGCAGGTGTGGCTTCTGTGCCCCCCCGCGCCACGTCAGCATTAGTGAACCTTTGTGTTTTGGTTTGTTCGTAGTGTTGATTTTGGGGTGGGGGAGCTGTGTCTATGTGGAAGAAACACTCACTGTTGTCCTCTGTTAAACAGGAAGAGCTAGCCATACTGAGGAGGGAGCTGGAGGGCAAAGATGGAGAGATGAGAAGTGCAGATCCCACAGACAGAGGTGAGATGGAAAGCCAATCACAATCCTCACTGAAAATTATCATGCCTCAGATTTAACCTTTCTATTTCATATCATCTAAATATGTGATATTATCTGTGCTTAATTTAGAGGCTGGAATTTTCCACAATTTTTTTGTCATAATTTCTTTTGTTCCATTTAGTCTCTCATCCAGATGAAACTCTTAGAAAGAGGCTGAAAGAAAAACGTAAGGGGGGTTTTTATGCCTGTGTTTGATACTTCATTACTGCACCCTTTCCAGCTCGTTTGCATGAATGAGCATGAGCCATTTGAACTCTGCTTGTCCATTATAACCCATTGAAGTGCTAGTAGCTGGCCACAGAGCACCACATCTGTTAAACTTTTATTTCATTAAGTTATTTTATTTTATTTCATGGAAAAATGCCCTTCATATCCACTTTCATTGTATTTTTAATGTTCAGTGTAAAATATGAACGAAAACTGCTTTATTCAGCAGGAATGAGCTACTGTTATAACCACTCAGCCTGCTCTCTCATCCTTCTGACTTGTGTCCTCCAACAGTAATCACCTCATGTATCCCTCAGTTCCTCTAAACCTTCCCCTGCTCACTTCAAAAACCACTGTGTGCTCTGCTAATGTATGTTGTCATCCTCCTGTTCATTGTTGTCTGACAGTGTCTTTAAGAGAGCTGTCTTCATATCTGTGGCTGTTCCCATCACTTACACTGTATAATTTGTCAAATGTATAGAACGATTTCATTTTTTGTGCGTCTGTGTGTGTACGTGCGTGTGAGCCCACACTCACTCAGCCTGACTCCGTATACATCACAGACCGGTTGACTAGAACTGGACTTTGTACCCAACTCTCATTTTATCATTTCAAAAATACCTATTTGCTATGTCAATTTGTTAAAGGCAGTGAGACAATTTTACACACTGCCTTGAATGAACACACCTGTTAAATATTCAAAGTTTTTGCAGAAACAATTCCTTGATTTCTTGAATTTAATAAGTTGCCAAAATTAGGTTCATTGAACATTTGAAGTTGTGTCTTTGGAAACATCCTAGCTGGACATTGAGAGTAGCCACATTGTTTGTAACTCACAATAGCTTGTAATAGTGAGTCCTTTGAGTAATTATAATCTAAAGTGGTTGTAACCCACATTTCCAATGCTGTTTGATTTGCTTCCAGGTTTGCTAATTCCTAACTCAAATCAGATTTTCTGGATCTTTTTAGTGCAGATATTTGCCTTTTTCTTCTTTCTCCCCAACACAGACTCTGGTTGTGTGAGTGATGTTTTCAACATATGTAAGAACAATGAATTGATGTTAGTTACTTGTAAAATACCTTTTAAAATGTCCTTAATTTTATTTCAGATTGAAACATAATTGTAGATAATTCCAAAGCAAATGTTCTTTTGTTGTAGTTATTGTAGTTAACATATAATAGAAGTTGCCACCTTCAAACGAGTTGGAAACGCTGAACTTTGTGAGTTCAGAATTTATTTATTTTTTAAGATAAGGTATCTGTTTTGGAATACTTGGATGTAGTAAACTTTGGGGAAAGGCTTACAATGTAAGAGGATTGCATGTTGATAGCTGACTCGTAACACATCCTTGTTTGGGAATGTGTCTTCTGAAAAGTGAAATGTTTTTAACGAAGGTGAAATGCTTCCCCACACAGGGATATTGTGTAAGGGATGTGATGTCAGTGGAATGACAGTAATGTTGCAGCCTGTATAGACTTGATGCATTTAAACTTCCAGCTGTGTTCAAGCGTCATCTACATCCCCATACTTTGTCTCCCAAAAAGCTTCACACTGTAACTTCAACTGTTCATAGCCTTAAATTGTTTGTATTCACTAGATGTGGAAGTGCAAAGAATGAAAAAGGCAGTTGAGTCATTGATGGCAGCAAATGAAGAAAAGGTAACTTTAACAAGTTACATGCACTTTGTGTTCCACCAAGTGATTTAGACTCGACTGGTTAAGTTGGCCTCCACTTTAGATTTGTTTTTGCTTTTGCAGGATCGAAAGATTGAGGAACTAAAGCAGTCACTTCTGCGGTACAAGAAAGTTCAAGATATGGTGATGTCTGTACAGGGGAAGAAAGGTTAGACTTTGCTTCTGCAGAGTAGATAAATGTGTATTGAATTAGATCGATGTTGAAAGCAATTTTTTAATCCATAAATATTGTAACTGCCAGCTTTTTTGACAACATATTTTTTCATTTTCAATTCCTTTATTGGTTGCATATAAAGTTTTCGATTTCTCATTTTCTTTTTCTTCTTCCTGTGAAGAGGAGAAAGGGTAGTAGCTTTGTGTTTTTAGTGACCTTGGTTTTCTCTGCTAATTGTTAAGATTTTTACCATACCAGATTATACAGTCTTGCATTGTATTCCTTTTTTCCCTTTAGAAAAAACAAAAGATAATGAGCACAATGAGAGCCCTGGTGAAGGATCTAGTGCGTGCTTGTCTGCCAGCCCTGGGTCTGTGGAATCTGAAAAGCAAGAAGTTACAGATGTTGAACAAACAAAAAGGAAGAGCTCAGATGAGGTTTGCACAGTTAAACATGTTATCTGCAAAGCAAAACACATTTCCTTTTATATGATGCTTTCATCTTTTCCCCTCTAAGTAAACTTCAAGTCATATTATACTCAAGAAATGCTTAATTAAGCACTTAAATTCAAATACCTAAGGTTAAATTCACACTTATGACATTAGTGTTGATGAGCTTGACATCCAATTAATTGAATAACATTTGCCATCAATTCTCTTCATGTGCTTGCAGAGCTAAACTGTTCTCATGTACTCAGAGGAATTTAGGTCAATGTTATAAGACAGTTTGCACTTTGTGTCTTGAAAACTTTGTCTTCTGTTCTCATTCTGATATAGATGGAGAGTCTCAGTGGGCAGAGTGATGAACCTCCTACTACTCCCAGTCCTTCTGATCCAGAGCGACCGTCAGAGTCCACACCAACAGATGTAGAGAGGTAAAATAAGTAAAAGATTGCCTCAGATTTGTTTTTTGTTTTTTTTGGTTGGTTTTTTTTTTTTTAACTCCAGCAAAGTATTTAGTTTATATACTCCTTTGTACTCCTTTTAAGATACTTGTCCATGTTTTGTTCTTCATAAATGAATGAGTAAATATATTGCCCGACGTGCAGCTTATTATTTTTTTATGATCTAGCTGATTACTTTTGCTGCCATATATTCATTTTGTGCAAATCACGAGTGTTGTGGTGATGTGCCATGTGTTTGACTTTAGCGCGTCGTTGTCCTCTCTCACACTGTCTCATGTCACTTTCCCGTTCAGTATGAATACAATGTGTCTTTTCATCAGTTCAGGGCTTAGTATTCACTCAAGGGACAGGAAGTCAGATCACTTGTGGAAGAGTAATCCTCATCAGTTATGTAGGACTGGATGGACAGCTGCAACAAAATTGTGCTCACCACGATGTTTTTGGATGTCAAATTAGAAATACAAAGTAAACTTTTATTATAATCAGGCTCAGCACAAGATCATAAAAACAAAACTTCATAGAATCATAAATACATACATGCACATTTCTCAGTGGATACTGATACCACACATACACTAGATACAGACTGCTTCACTGGTGTAAACTGACTGAGATGCTTTGTCTGTTTAACTTTAAAGTTGCTTTAAAAGTGGGGGGGGGTTCACAGTGGTTTATCATATCCTGTAGCTTCAGGCTTCTGCTTTTTCCGATTATATGAGATGATCACATGTCACAACTACACCACCCACCTAAGTGAACTGTGCACTGTTATGGTTTTTCATTTTAACAGCTATGACACCACTAGAGCTGAGGGTCAGGATTTGGATGAAAGCAGTAATGAGAAGGTAAGGGTGGAAGTTATTCACTGCAGAAACTTTTTTTTTTTTTTTTTAACTAAAGAACCTGTATAGTTATAAAATGTATTCCTTGTTTTAGCAGTATACAAATGAGGAGACCAGTAAGAAAAATGAAAAGCCACCCATGGGTCCCTCTGCCACTTTGCCTGCCACCACAGAAGATGACAGCTTTGGCTCGAAAAAGGCTCGCTCATCTTTTGGAAAAGGCTTCTTAAAGATCCGGGGAGGCAAGAAGACATCCAGCAGCCCTAACCTCGGTGAGAACAATCCACAAGTTCTACATAGCAAATATCATGTGACATGAAGTGAGCCATGGAACTGACATGATCACTACAGGGTGAGATATCCTGGAAGTTATTTTTGTCTTGTGCCATGAACAAGCTTATTTTCTAAACCACACCCATAGCTTGTACTATATGGACTAAGACCGTAATTTGCATCCCACACAAACTGTGGTTCCCATTTAATTATAGAAGGGTGTTTCCATGGTGCTCCATGCTCTTCGTCCTGTCCTTGTCCATTTTTGTTTATGTCTCTGTTCCACCTCTCCAATCCCGTTATTATTTCAATCATAATATCTTCACTCTTGTTCTTTTTCTGTTGGACCATGTGGTGTGTTATGTGCTCTTTGTAACACATGAAGACCGCAGCAGGAGTGCAAGTGCGCCTATGCTAGGTACAGTATAGATCACATGCCACTGTAGGGTTGTAGCTGTTCTCCAAAGAAAGCAAGGGAACCTACAGACAATATCTTATTGGCCCTATACCTTACTTTTCTGTTCTCATTTATTAAACTCGCTTCTTTTATAGTATGCATTATCTTAGTGTCTGATTGCTTCAACATCCACAACCTCATCACTGTCCTTTGTTGCACAAATGTCTTCTCAACATACTGTCCATGTACATCACGTATGTTGGTTTGCCTGTGTGTCAGCATGTATTAGCATGCACTTTTTCTTTTCAGTGTTTGACACAAATGCAAATCTGTGTCAAGATCCAGATTGTTAGATCAAATAACCTATTTTAATACCAAAGACTCCTTATTAAAAAAGTAATAAATTTAATAGATTGTATTTTTTTTCTTTTTCAGCTATTCCAATTGTAGTCAAACATCAGTGATGCATGCCAGCTAGAGAGCCTATTGCTTTTAACGGCCATTGCTGTGACCTCTCTTCTGCACACGTCTTGGAGTTCTCATGTCTCTGTCGCATTGTTTTCCGGCGAGTTGCACTGCCTCTGTTCTGCAGCCGAGTCTCCACCGATCAGTGCATGTCTGTGATACTGATGCTCATGATGATGATGTTATGTGTGGGCATTTGTTTGTGCAGCTGAAACAGAGCGACAAGGCACTGACCATCTGGATCTAGCTGGGCTGCCACAGAGGTCATCTAACAATGACAGCACACACACACTTCCTACCACGCCAGAAAGTAGGAAGAAATCTAAGGGAATAAAAAAACTATTTGGAAAGTGAGTACGCAATTACATTAGATGTCTTAACATCTGTTCAAATATTTTATCTCTCTTAAAAGCTGTTAATAAAGTTATTGCTATGAGGATGTTATCCTATTTAGACTTGTGTTTTTATTTATTAATTAATTTTTTCAGGCTTATAAGGAGCCAATCAACCACATTTAATCTGGATGACAACCTGCCAGAGGGTGAGTTCAAGCGGGGTGGGGTGCGTGCTACAGCAGGACCCAGACTGGGTTGGTCCCGGGACCTTCAACGAGTCAACAAGTAAGTGTGACTGAATGCTGCAAAACAGAGTTCTTTCCTTGAATGTCTGTTGTACTGCTACATTAGGAAATAATGACTTTGTTTTGTGCAAGGTTTTGCTTCTGTTACTAAAAGAAGTGCATAACAAGTGCTTCTCCTTTGTCCTACAGCTGAACTTGCATTCATCCATTCCCTTTTTTCACACTGCTACATGGCTGTGCCTACAGACCTCTGACACTTTTATGTTTTTTGACTCGTTTTTGCTCCTTAGTGATGTGGATGCTCCCTTTGCACGTTGGACAAAGGATCAGGTTTGTGACTGGCTGCAGGAACAGGGTCTCGGCCTTTATATGAACATGGCACGTGGGTGGATCTCCTCAGGTCAGACTCTGCTACAAGCTTCACAACAAGACCTTGAGAGGGTGAGATGAATGTGAACAAATTAATAAATTACCCCATCAATCTGTAGAATCTGAGGAACGCTGGGTGTGTAATCTACAGTTGTATTCTCTGGGGTCTTTAGGAGCTGGGGATCAAACACCCGTTGCACAGAAAGAAGCTGCAGCTGGCTCTGCAGGCCCTCGGCTCAGAAGAGGAGGATATTAAGGGAAAATTGGATTACAACTGGGTTACAAGTGGGTACCAGCTGCCAGTCCAAAACATGAGTCAAGTGATCAATTCTTAGCTGTTTAAGGGGCCTCTTGTGATGCCTTTTATGTTTATTCTCTTTATATTTTCCGGTTCCCCTTTCAGGATGGCTGGATGACATCGGCCTGCCTCAGTACAAGACCCAGTTTGATGAGGGCAGAGTAGATGGTCGCATGCTTCACTACATGACAGTGGTAAGGGTTTGCATCAGCCATGTTTCTTTCCAGACCCTCGGGCCTAATGACTGTAGCGCCATCTCACTGTAGAATTATTGTGTTGATCATCTCCACTAGAGATGGCCTGATCTTTGATTTTTGATGCTGGAGCTGCTGCATTAAAAATGTTTTTGTTCCAACAGTGATTGGTTTTTATGTAAAATGTAAGCCTAATACTGAATCATTGTTTTACAGAAGCGATAAAGTGATGCTTTGATTAATTTCTCTTTCAGGATGACCTGCTTTCTCTGAAGGTGGGAAGTGTCCTGCATCACCTCAGTATCAAGAGAGCTATACAAGTTCTTCGACTCAACAAGTATGAGCCCAATTGTTTGCGTCGGAGACCATCAGATGAGGTATGATCATTATAACATTTAGCAGAGAAATTACTTGACAGTTTTTTTTTTTTTCCTTTTCCCCCCAAGAAAGCACATATCCTACTCATTTAGGAGTGGGAATACCAAGCAACACATAAAGAATGTCATGAATAATTAGGTTAAAATAATTAGGTTTTTATTTACACACACGTGTGTGTGTGTGTGTATGTAAATAAACACTTAATAAAACTTAGTTATGTTGCTATTTTATAGGAAGAAGAAATACCTGTTATCTTGGGTGATAACTAAGGGCACAGTTATGTGAGGTTCAGGCATTATTTGTGATGAAGTAACTCACCTCTCAGGGGCAACAATGCATAAACCTCCAGCACGTTCATAGGGTTGTTTCAGATTGATAGTATTTAAATAAGAAGCTAACAGTTTGGACCAACTACAATGATAGATGAAGTGATAACAATTAAATTTTGCCTTTGATGGGCATTTATGTCCAGTTCTAAGACACTGAACTAGCTGAACTACATTGAGGTATCCTATTCTTGAGCTTGGGCAAATCTATTAAAGAATTGACTTATTAAATAACCTTGTCAGGATGCATATGTTGCATCTCTCTCCCTCTTTTATAACCCTCCCTTTTCATACTTCCTCTGTGCATTGTGTCTGTAGAGTGGCATTTCACCTGCAGAAGTTTCCCAGTGGACAAACCACAGGGTGATGGAGTGGCTGCGATCTGTGGATCTCGCCGAGTATGCTCCCAACCTGAGAGGCAGCGGCGTCCATGGAGGCCTAATGGTGAGCAACTCAGGTTTTCAGTGTCCTGGGAAGTGTACGCTGTCCTGAAATGTATCCATTCCTAAAACACCAGCTTTCCTGTGTAGGTTCTGGAGCCACGGTTCAATGTGGAGACCATGGCTCTGCTACTGAACATCCCCCCAAACAAGACGCTACTGCGACGCCACCTTGCCACGCATTTCAACCTACTCATTGGCTCAGAGGCCCAGCAGCTCAAACAGGAGTGTCTTGAGAACCCAGACTACACTTTGCTTACTGCCACCTCAAAAGTCAAGGTGATTTCTTGAGGGTAGACTGATCTTAGAAATGGCTCTAATTTTAAGCACTTATAAAGACAATGAATAACCTCACCTGTTTTTTGTTTTAGGCTGGACTAGAAATTATAAGGTATCTAAACTTTTGATTTAGTGTGACTATTCAAACGTATTTCAGAGAAGTGCACATGGTGACATCGAATGACACGGTGAATAAAGAATATGACAAAAAGACTAGTAGATAATGAAGTTAAATTCAAATTGCCCTGAAACTACATAGTAATTACTGATTAGAAATGTGTTTTCCTTGTTTGTTTGTTTTTTTTTTTTTTGTGAGTGTGAGTGAGAGAAATGTCTGAAAGCCCTGTTGAAGCATACGTTATTTATCTGTTTTCTTCTTCTGTTTCATAACAGCCAAAGAAACTGCCGTTCAGTAATTTTGGCAGTCTGAGGAAGAAAAAGCAGGATGAGAATGAGGAGTACGTGTGTCCCATGGATGTGGAGATGCCAAAGGGACGAAGCTTCCAAAAAGGGTTTGAGCTCCAAATCTATGAAGATGACCTGGACAGGCTAGAACAGGTTTGTTCCTGCTTGTTCCTCAAATAATTTTGATAATTAATAATTATATGTCGGTTAGCACTGTTGCCTCACAGCAAGAAGGTTCCTGGTTCGAACCTCAGCAGGGGTCTTTCTGTGTGGAGTTTGCATGTTCTCCCCGTGCTTGCATGGGTTTCGTCCGGGTTCTCCAGCTTCCTCCCACAGTCCAAAGACATGCATGTTAGGTTGATTGATGGTTCTGAATTACCCGTGGGAGTGATTGTGAGTGTGTGTGTGGTTGCTTGTCTATATGTGGCCCTGCGATGGACTGGTGACATGTCCAGGGTGTACCCCTGCCTTTCGCCTGAAGAGAGCTGGGATAGACTCCAGCAGATCCTTGTGACCCTTCAGAGGATTAAACGGGCATAGATGATGGATGGATGGATGGATAATTATATGTGACTGGGCAGTACACAATGTATGAAAGCTGCTTTTTTCAAGTCCAAGTTTATTCATACCACACAATTCATACTCTTAAGCAGTTCATCCTTTGAAAACGTACAAAGACGGACATTACATGGATGTTGGATATTTCTTGCTTGGATGATGACTTTTGAAATATTTATTTTTCTGTGTTCTATTACGGACCTTCTTTTACGATGAATATTTTTCTCCACAGATGGAGGACTCTGAGGGGACAGTGAGACAGATCGGTGCTTTCTCTGAAGGAATCCAAAATCTGACGGTAAGATTAGAATCAAAAGTACACAATGTTAATGCATTTTTCTTTAAGGAGCTTTTTGTAATTGTTTCCATTTTGTTCCTTTTTTTTTCTATCAGAGTATGCTGAAAGATGATGAATTCTTCAAAGAGATTTCAAATTCACCAAACCCAAGTGTGACGGATGAAGACTCCAATGTATGAGACTGTTGGCATCAGATTTGGTCCTGCTATGGAAGAAACTTTTTCCCAGCTCTCGTCACTTAAACAGACTCATCACAGCAAACACAGCTAGTGTTCTCATATTTCATTTTAGTGTTACATTCAAAAAAGCCAGAAGTATTAGTGTCTGTCTTCATCTCTGTACTGGGAAATGGTGTTGCAAAAGCCTTTACTGCATTCATCACTATCAATTTTTGTCGCTTGATCTCAGAGGGAACATTTCCATTAACACCACTGTTTGCTTCCCAGCTGGTTTCTGGAAAAAGGTTTGTACTGTTAAATACAGGCATTGTTCTGATGGTGATCAAAGTGAAGTGCTAACAAGCAGGAAATTGACATCAGTAAAATGCCAATTTAGATTTAATATATGTACTTTTTATTGCCTTCTTAGTGTAGATATTGAAAGAAAGATGGACTTGATGGAAATGGAAGACTGAAGAGCAGTAATATGTGGAGACTATGTTCCTTTTTCAATTCTGTGTAAAGTAATTACTCCAAAGAGCTGCTATGTTTTTTTTTCTACATAACTGAACCGTGCTAATTAAATGAAAATGGTCTCGTATTATCCTTTTCTGCAGATGTTAACTTGTACTTAAGCGTTTGCACATATGCATACATGCACACTACAAAGCCTAAGAATATCATTGCATGGTATAGAAATCCAGCAGTCTTACAGGAGTTTGTCATGTTGTTTTATCGTAAAAAGACCTTGGAAACCTGTGGGCCGACAGTTATTTTTAGGAAGATTTTGCATACTCATATTAATGAGATAAGATAATGTGAGGTTTTCTTTTCATAATGCTGTAATTAAGCTGTTGACCACATCTCCAAATACGGTTGTTTTTTTTTTTTTTGTTTTTTTAACTCATAATTTTTAAGATCAATAAAGTAATATAAATCAGCACTGGTGTTCTTTAAATTGACATGGCCAAATACTGAAAGCAGTTGTGTTCATTTTACAACACATTTCACATTTCTAAAATAAATGTGGGGTTGAAATATTGTTTGTTTTAGGAATTCTTTAATAAGGAAAAGTCGGCAAAAGCTTATATATTTGTTGCAGCTCAACTATGAAGGTATAGCTGACTGCTGAATGCTGTGTTGAGCAACCTGCAGATCAAGCTGTTGTATTTGAAACCGAACAGTTCAATGTTAACTGCATTTCCCTGTAATGCTGTAATGACAGTGACTGGGTTGTAATGTATAATGGTACAAGGGACTGGAAAATTACTGGTTGTCTTCTTAGTCTGTAATAATCTTGATTCAACACAAGTAGAAGGGGCATGTGAAACCTGCTGTGAGAGATTGATCTGAGGTCTTTTTGTATCATGCAACCTCCCGGGGGGGGGGGGGTTGTAATTTCTTTAAAAATCATGTGAATCTTAAATTATAGAATGGGAATTCCATCATAATGCTAAGGAAATGGCAGTTGGCCCTAGGTGGGTGTTGTTACAAGCTTTAAACATCTGTATAGAAGTGTAACTAAATGTCAGAACCTTTAAATATATATAAACATCAGCCAAGCTTGAGATTATATCTCTTGTTTGGACTTTGTGGTTTCCTTTATCTTCATCTGTTCTTTCTTCTGTATACTTTAGGCCTCCTGACACTTTTTCATGACTTACCTCACTACACTTATCTGACCTTTCACCTTGTCTTGTTCTCCCTCATTTCCTCCCGTCTTCTCATATTTTCTCCTTAACTCTCATCTTTTTCATCATCTCCTTCCGAGGGTCACCACAAATGAAGTCTTGCTTTAGTCATGTTGAGGTTGCAAATCCTGGCGAGGTACTGTAAACCTTTTACAGACCAAGGGTTTAAGGCAGGGCCTTTGCTGATAAAGCCATCAGTTTTCATTTAATATGGTACAGAATTATTATTAAACGTAATCATATTAGGAATGTTTGTCTTGTGACCACAATAATAACCTCGTTGTGAAGTTGTCATAACTAACAAAATTACTGTGAAAGACATGTCCATAAAATGAGTTGTTAATTTTACATGTATGGAATTAATGTATATAGTAAAAAATATATACCAAAAAAAAAGTTAAATTGCAAAGCCATGGTTGCTGACTTGATTCGGTATAGCTGGATGGCACGTGAGCCATCTACTGCGATTTTAGCTTAGTGTTTTGGTTAAATTTTACATAAAAGAAGGTTTCCACATGAGAACTCAAACTGTTTCTGTTCAGGTCACATGTCAATGTCTCTCCAAAGAACATTTCACATCAACCTACATTTCATTGGGGTTTTTTTTTTTTCAACATCTGTGGTGCAGAGAGACACGATAATTGACACTGATCTGATGATTTATAAATAGTTTTGACTGTATGAAAAGAAAGATTTCAGAGAGCCAGAAATCTTTTAGTAAAATGACTTTAAACTGTCATGATTGCAATGCGCCCTCTGGTGGCTAAACAATTGAACTGAGCTGTCCTGATTGGATTTGAAGTGCTGAGAGGAGCGTGGGCTCACATGAGCGAGTCCTCTGTTGTGGTGTGAGCTGAAGGAGTGGACACTCTGGTATCATGGCTGCAAGGTCTGCATTTTTATTTCAGACAAGTCTTTAAAATTACAATGAATTTCCTTTCTTACGTTGCTGCAGTTTAAAGTTATTTCTGTTTTTAATGTGGATTGATTTGAAGGTAGCTATTGATAGAGTGTGTGATCCACAGGCTCCAAGGATTCATCCTGCTGGCAGTTTTTCTGCATGGAATGAATGCATCAAGGTACAGTGGCATGTTTAAAATTCTTTAGCGTTTGTATTAGCATTTCTCAGGTTTCTTTTCTTGTTCTGTCTGGCTGTGTCATGAAAAAAAAAAAAAACAACAGACCAGCTGTTAACCAGGAATTATCCAACATTTTCAATGAGCTGTGGAGGTTGGATGTGAATCGCATGCAGCCTGGGATAGACTACACAATCTCTGTTCAGGTGAGGCACATTCTCTCACTCAGACAACAGTTATACTTGGTTGGACACTTGGCATCCTGTTTTTGACTGTCTGCAGGGCAGGGCAGGATTTGTAAACCAGGGCAGCAGTGTTGTGCCTGATCACGCCTCACAGCCCCTGTTCTCCAACGTTAGTGAGAGCAAACTGCAGAACAAGACCACTTTCTCTCGTGAGTGGCAGACAGAGTGGCCTCAGCTCAAAAACACTCAGGTCATTTGCTCACTCTGCTGTAATAAATGAGATGTCTGTGCTTGCAGTCTTCATGAAACTTCTGGACAACTATGAGCGGTCTACAGGTGTGGCAGAGCAAGTCACAGCAGAGGAGCTGAGAGAAATTAATCTCTTCCTGGATGCCGTTTTACAGACAGAAGTCATGAAGGTGTGTTTGATAGACTCTACAACAATACAAGCATGTAAGAGTTTAGTCACTGGTTTCTAATACAAGCACTTGTTCATTTTCAGTTCAGATATCCAAATTCCCCACAAGGGGAGAAAAAAAAGACTGGATCTGTTTCTCACTTTCTGTTGTGTTCCTTTATTTTATGGTTTTGAGGCTGCAGCTGAACTCCAGAGGGGGTTCGGCCTCTTCCTGCCTGTCTGTGGAAACTGAGCACATTACTTCATGATGTTAGAGAGAGAGCGTGAAACAAAACAGCTAAAACATCTGTGTGCAGCTGTGGAATGCTGTGCTGGCCTCTGCGGGCTTCCCAAAGAGGATCACTGGGAAAATGTGGACGTTCAGTATTTGTTGTATTTGGACAAGATGCTGGTTTGGAGCTGAAGTGTATCTAGTGCTGTTGAGAAATATTTCTTAACACTCCTTCTTTTAAGGATTGTTACATATCTAAAGCACTTATTTCCTTCTGTTAATTAAGCTTTATTAAGTACCTTTAATCTTCTTACACTCAGGATTTAGCTGCTCCATTTAATAATAGATATAGTGTTATAGTATTTTCATCACTGTGATGGGATTAAGTTGAACATAGTGTAAATATCAAAAACTGAAATAAAATATGCATATAATAGGATTTTAAAGGTACATTCTGGAGATCAAACAACCCTGGGTCTATTGTTAGATGGCAAGGAGTGAAAACTCCTCTGCAAAAAAATGGCAATTGATGTTAGAACTTAGGGAAATCGACCTACATCAAAATAAATTGCTATTTTCATGGCTCTGGCAAGACTCAAAAATATCATTCCACTCAAGTGATAGTGTAGTACTGTTTGCACAGATATTTCCTTCCAGTCACCGTCTGCACAAGTCAACAAACGTCGTCATGCAAACTACTGTCAACACATGCAAAAGGAGGTGAGTTTGTGGCCTCTGCTTTCATAGAACTAAATCTCAGCTTATATATTAATGACAAAATAGGCAAGTGTTAAAAGCAGAGGCCATGAACTTCCTGTCTTTTGCGGTTATTTACAGTAGTTTTTGTAGATGTGATTTTCCATCGGTGGAACATCCTACGGATTGCCAGCAGACCAGGGGCCTCCTTCTCTCTTTTCAGGAGGCCCCCATCTCTTTCAAGAATACCTCCTCTCCTAATACATTTCCCTGCTCATCACTCCTGCACTTCTCCTTCCTCTACTACCATCTGTCTTCTCTCCTTCTACTGCTATCTTCTCCAGCTGCTCATCACCTGCACTTTTACAACTTTCTCTTCACTACTTTCTACTCCCTTGCTTTTTGCTTAATTGTGCTTAGCACTCTCACCCTCTGCTAGCACTTAATGCTTCTTACTTAAGGTTCTTCTACGATATAGTTGCCTGTTCTCACTCTGTAAGTCACTTTGGATTAAAGCTGCTAAATGACTAAATGTAAATGACATTTGTGCAGCATTTTATGGGTAACTTGTATGGACTTATAACAAGGTGTTGGTGACTGGAGTGATATTTCTATACAATTTGTGCTTTTATACACTTTTTGTATACATACAAAGTTCAAATTACTCTAGCTTGTCCTGTGTGCTTCCCTATCCACACTATCACTTAAGTGGAATGGCATTTTATTATCTTATCAGAGTCTTAAAATAGCTATTTATTTTGATGTGGGTTGACAAATGCAGATATTAAGTGACATTTTGTTACAAACATATTTGTTTTCCTCACTGAAAACTGCCTTTGTTTCACATCATTTTAGTCCCTAAGGAAATTTAACATTCTTTACCACCTAATAATAGACTTATAGTTGAATTAACTCTGGAATGTTCCTTTAAGAAAAGCTATTATCTATGAAGATTTATGTAATTACATTTAGCCAAATTGAGTATTTTAACTAAAAATGGTCTTATTTCTCAAAACTTCAACAAGCACTTAGGGACTGAACTCTTTAAAATATCTATCTGTCAACAAAGAAAACACAATAATTCCACTTAAGTTATATGATAAACAGATCAACTTTCTGAATCATTGTTTCTCACTCTGTTCTGTATTGTCAGCGATAAACTCAGACAGGCTTTTGATGAGGTTTTATGTTGTTTAAAGTTTATTTCTGTAGGTTCTAACTGCTCCTTTTTGCTATCGTCTACAGTATGTTTTACTGTCAAGCACTTTGTGACTGCTGTAGGGGAAAGGTGCTCAATAAATAAATGCTACCTACTTAAGAAACCAGAGTGTGGTGTGCAGCGATGAATGTCGTGGTTGTGACTTCTCCACAGCGAGCTCATAAGTACCTGGTCAGCAAAGGAAAGTCACAAAATGATCTGAGGCTGTTTAAGAATCAGCTCAACGGGATCTGGTTCCACCTCTACCACCGGCAAAGAAACGCAGGGTGAGTCGGGTTAAAATCAGTAGATGAGACTGTCTTTACTTGATTTTTGTGCGTGTGGATTAAATCTGTGTGTACTATGAAGTAAAGGGAGAGCTTGTTCTGTGTGACAGCCTGGACTCTTCTGGATTTGAACATGTCTTTGTTGGAGAGACAAAATCTGGAACCGAGATAATTGGATTTCACAACTGGGTTCAGTTCTACCTGCAAGAAAAAAACCATCAGTTGGACTACAAAGGATACAAGGCCAGGGAGCATGACTTAGTAGGTTCACCATATAAATGTTTCACACTTTTTGAGGTCTTATTTCTTCTCGATCACACTCACCTGCTTCCACCTGCAGCCTGATCAAGACGACCACGTCCTGAACCTCCAGTTCACCTGGCACGGTTTGGTGAAGCCGGTCGGCAGCGCCTTCATTGGGACCAGTCCTGAGTTTGAGATGGCCGTCTTCACCATCGTCTTTCTCATGAACACGGAGAGAAGCACCAATGTGCTGGTCAACATCGACCAGTGTCAGATGGAGCTGGTGGTCATCAGACAGGGGCGCTCCTTAGGAACGGCGTACCCCAAACTCCTCAGCAGCAACAACAGACACGTCAGCCGGCGCACCCACTAACTCCATACATACCTTTATTTAGATATAGGTTGCTGTCATTAATGAGAAACAGGCCTATACATCCTGTCTGGACCAACCTAAACTCTACATTTACATATGCAAGTACTGGATGCTTTCAAAATAATGAATTTTAATTCTTTCTCTGCTTTTTTCTATGATTTAAAATGCCATTAGTATAAATTTACTTATTCGTAGTTATGTAAGGAGTTAAATTGTGCTGAACAAATCCTGCCCAAAAGGATGAAATCATGAATAATGCATTAATAAAACTCTTCAGAAAATGTTCATGTTTATGAATAAATGTACTCACAATAAAAAAAAAAAAACTATCTCTTTAGGAGTGTATTATTGAATTCGACAGGAATCTCCATGGACTTGATGTTTGCAGATAATATTGTGATCTGTAGTGAGAGCAGGCAGAGGTTTGATCTGGAAATGAGGGGAATGAAGGTTAGTCACAGGAAGACAGAATACATGTGTGTGAATGATGAGGACCCCAAGTGGAACAGTGAGGCTACAGGGAACAGAGATGAAGGTGATAGGATTTTAAGTACTTAGGGTCAACAGTCCAGAGCAATGGAGGGTGTGCACTGTGCAAGCAGCTTGGAATAGGTGGAGAAAAGTGTCTGGTGTGATGTGTGATAAAGTGTATCAGTAACAATGAATAGAAGATATACAAGACCGTGGTGAAGTGATGGTTTAGAGACAGGCAAATTCTCTTTTTCCGAGCACAGGATGTAAAGTAAATTTCTCAGAAATTTCCCCACTTACGGACAAATAAGAGAATCTTATCTTAATCAAATACCAGGAGTAATATATAAGCTGCACTAGTTGTGTTGCAAACTCAAACTATAAGAATGGGATAAATTCCATGACATCCATCCATCCATCCATTATCCACACCCACTTAGTCCTATGGAGGCTCATGGGGAGCTGTTGGAGCCTATCCCAGCTCTCTTTGGGCAAAAGGCAGGGATCCACCCTGAACAGGTTTCCAGCCCATCACAGGGTCACATGTAGACAAACAACCACGCTCATTACATGACATTATGCCTCAAATAGTTTTTAGTTCATCATGACAACAAATTGAATACAACTGTTCTATGTTTAAGTAGCAATATGGCAAGAGGTTAATAAATATACTAATTGATATTACATTGCAACAATTACATTACATGAGATTACATCTGTTTCATTACATGCACAAGGGTAACATATCTGTATACCTTTATTGGTTGCACTTTTCTCTTCTTCTTCTTCTCTGCCTCTTTTTCTAAATTGAGCACCTGATGACTTCTAATGACCTCTTCAATCTCACACCCGACACAACAACCCAGATATTAATCATCAACCCCCAACACCGTCGACCCAACGACAGACTACATTGAGTATTCCTATTCACCTTGACATGCAGATTTGCATTTATTTAGTTTATATTTTACATTTTTTTAACGATTTGACGAAAAAAATGTATGTGGCATTTATAGAGGAAAAACTATATCAATAAAATACACTTTATTTGGAAGCAATTTGTGGTGTGATTGACTTTAGTTGCATCGGTGGCCTGAGATCCAGAGGTAAACCAAAGAGGAGATTTACGAATGTATTGAAAGAGGGTTAGGGTGAGGGAAGATGCCACTGAAGGGAACTGTTGAAAGGAAAAGAAGAAGTATGTCATAAAATATACACTAGTAGTAAATCTCAAAGAAGCAGCGCAGGAGTCACGTTTCCATAATAATATGAGCTCGCAACGGGCTTTTCGGTCGAGATGACCCAAAGGAACAGAGGAAATTCATTACAGCCGGAACCACTTCTTTAGGTCCGCCATCACCACACGGAACTGTTACAATGTAACACGGAAACGCAACGCGTTTTGCAGATTTCCCACTCAGTTTATCAACACAGTAACATTGTTTTTATTTTATGTGTTTGCTGTTGAACCGTGGTGTCAACCATGGACGAGCTGGGAGCAGAGTTCGGAGACATGTCTCCTCAAGAGCTGGCGGCTCCTGTCAACACCGTGACGGTGAGTTTGGAGGAACGTGGACAGAAAGTTTCCTACCACGAGTGCAGAGCAGCGAGCACGGAGATGGTGATGAGGCTCTGAGTGACGCTAGTGGTCGTATTAGACAGCACTTTAGAGTAATTTTCACACTTATAACCTAACAGAACAACTGCAGAGTAAAACCAGTGTGAGAGATATAGATTTATCTGCTTTACGGGAAAAAAAAGACTGAAAATGTGTTGATTTGTTTTTCTTTTCTTTTTTTAACAGGAAAAATGGAAATTGTTACCAGCCTTTTTGAAGGTAATGCAAGACTTAAAGTCTTTGAAGTCTCATATTTGTGTCCCCCCCCCCCCCCCCCCCCCCCCCCCCCCCGAAAATTTTGAATAATAAGACCAGTGACTGTAGTTTTTAAAGGAAAGGGTTGTACAATTCACTGCAATTTTAGGCTTCTTTTCTTATAGGCCTAATCATGCCTTAAGTAATAATGGAATATTAAAGCTTTCTGAAATAGGTCCTTAGAAATAGATAAATGTGATATTATGAAATAACCCAGCTGAAATGAAAAATGATGAAATTAATGATTGAAAATGTAAATTAAAAAAATATTTTAGTGGACAATATTGATTCCACATGTATTTATGCTCATTTGACAAAGTTGTTTCAGACTTCATATCTTAATCTGTTTAATTAGCCTATTTAACTCTTTCTTTTTAACTTTATATCCATTAGATATCACTTAAAATTATTTGTATCAAATAGGAAATGAATTGGGATGGCTGGACAGGCTGTTGAGGGGGAATTTGTTTTTGTTGTGTAAGTTGTGTAAGTTACTATTGTCATCTGCACCATGCGCCCTTCTCTTTGGCTTTCAAGCTGAAGTGATGAGTTGTTTTATTAGTTGACGTTCAACCTGCATGCGTTACATTCAAAATGTGCAATAAATGGTCAGTCACAGAAATGTGCATATTTAGGGATTTACATGATTTTCAGATAATTGCATTCTGCTTTTATTCATGTCATGTATTCTCAAGATTTTTTTTGTGTTGAGAGTGTTAATTCAGTTCTTTTGTTGATTATCTTTTGACGATTGTTAGTCATTCATTCAGCCATTTACAGAATATCACCTTCAGAGAATTTGATATCAGTCAGTCTGTAATCCAAGTGTGAGCATGCTCTTGTGTTATCTATGGGGATACTCTGTAACAATTTGTATGAAATCATTGAATGACTAATGATTAATCACTTCAACACATTACATTACGCGCAGGGTGTTTATTCTTGAATATTAATCACTTGACTCATTTTTTGAGCTCTTGTGTTTTGCAGGTGAAAGGTTTGGTGAAGCAGCACATTGACTCGTTCAATTATTTCATCAATGTGGAGGTGATGCTCAATCCCACCATCAGTGTCTTCCACAGCTGTTTCTAAGCACTTTGAGTTTAGTATACATTTGTTTTTCAGATCAAGAAGATTATGAAAGCAAATGAGAAAATCACAAGTGACGCTGATCCAATGTGGTACCTAAAGTATGTTGAGTGCATGATACGAAGTCAACACTCCTGATACAGATGTGGTACCTTTTCAGTTTGATTTGTGTGAGTAAAAGAAATGTTTTCTTTACAGATACCTCAACATTTATGTTGGCATGCCTGATGTGGAAGAAAGCTTCAACGTAACCAGACCAGTCTCTCCTCATGAGGTGGGCTCAGTGTGATGACATGCTCACTGTATGGCTGCTGTTAAACAGTTTCTAACGTTAGTGAATAAAACTTGTTACTGCTGGGAACAAAATATTTAAATAAGCCATCAGCTCATAGGTTTAACTGTCTGCAAAAAAAAAAAAAAAAAAAAATATATATATATATATATATATATATATATATATATATATATATATATATATATATATATATATATATATATATATATATATATATATAAAATACAAGAAACGACAAACTGCTGGTTCCATGGTTTAAAATAAGTTTCTGGTTTTCTCAGTTGTAAATTAGTATCAGTAAAATATTCCTACATTTTGGACGATTTCAGTGACTTTCAATTTACTTTCTCACTTTTTTTTAACATACTCTGAATTATGTGAGATATTAATTAGTCAAATGTAAAATACAATAATGAATTAACCATTAGTTTAACCACGGCAGGAATATTTTGATACCTTCGGATTTAAGATGTGATGTTTTAACCTTTTCATGCATTTGCTGGGATACAGTGCATTACTATTTTTTATACACTGAATTAATTCTGAAGAAATTCAGTTATGTTATTTTGTTGTCTTCATTTTTTTGAGCAGGCTATTAATGTGTACATGTTTGGACATCGTGTAGTCCAGATATAATACAACGAAAATGTATGTGTCGTAGAGAGAGAGAGACAGACAGACGATGCTTTTAATGAATGTTGGGTAATTCCTTGATGTCCACTGAAGTGGTTAGTGTACACGTTATCCAAACCCAGACATATACTAGAGTACAGCTTTTGGATAGTTGTCCACACATAGTGACGAATGTGCATGAAGGGTTACAGAAGAAAAGCAACTATAAGAATTTACTGTTGGCCCATTATAAAAGGTTTGCAGGTCCTTGTGTCAGATGATATTATCCTGCCATTGACATGCAGCTCATCATGTGTTTCCACAGTGTCGTCTCAGAGACATGACCTACTCAGCACCCATCACTGTGGACATAGAGTACACCCGCGGCAGTCAGAGGATCATTCGCAATGCATTGCCTATTGGAAGGTAACTTTTTATTCCATGCTGTATCCTGGAAAATTACACTCACATGTTCTTGTTCACATATTTATCTTTGCTTTTGTCAGGATGCCAATCATGCTGAGAAGCTCAAACTGTGTTCTTGCTGGAAAGACGCCCATGGAGTTTTCCAAGCTGAATGAGTGTCCTCTGGACCCAGGTATTTTATAATAATACAATCATTTGAAAGTTATAAAACATGTGACTTGAACATAACTTGAACAGCAGTTTTTCCATTGTGCTTTGTCTTTATCGTGTATTTATTTTATACACAGGTGGTTATTTCATTGTGAAAGGTCAGGAGAAAGTTATCCTGATTCAGGAGCAGCTATCCAAGAATCGAATTATTGTGGAACAGGATAGGAAGGGTGCAGTTGGAGCCTCGGTTACCAGGTACAGTACAATAAAAAAGTAAAGTGATGTTTCTGTTTAACAGCAGCTCATTTGCAACTTTGTGCTGAGCTCCAACCTCCTTGTGATTTTGGTAAATGCTGAAACGTTGATAAATGTCCTAAAGGGTCACAGGCAGGGGAGGGACAGCAGGGCAAGGATGATGGAGATGCTCAGGCTGAGATACCTGATAAAAAAAATAAAATTGTAAGTTATCTACCAAAGAGATTTTTTTTTTTCTTTTTAGAAGTGAAGGACTTATCCACCACAATTCAATGAACATTAGTTTATGAGAGATGATTTGAAAACCATCTCTGTCTTAAGTAATTTATAAATCCTGACCTCTTAGAATGTAAGTAAACACAAATTGAGAGTGATAATGATACAAGGACAGGGTTGACCCAGGGCATAAAACGAGTCAGGGATGCCACTGATGCTAGCAGTTGCAGGCAAGCAACTTCCAGTCGCTTCGTTTACAAGCAGTTTAACTTTTCTAGAGCAGTATAAACAAACAGTATAGAAAAAAATGTCCAACTCTGGGTCATTAGTGGGTCATTTTTGTGTTTCCATGCCTTTCAGCTCTTGCTTCAGGTTGGTTGTTATGGAAACATGATGCTCTGACAAGACTGCTATTGACCAATGACAGCACTGACCGTAGTCACATGACTTTTGATGTGGCGTTTGGGCTACAGTGAAAACATTATGTGAACATGAACCAAGCTAAGGCTATGCTAGGCTATGTCCACACCAGCAGAGTTCATCGCAGTGTATACAACTTTAGTTGTTTTTTATGTCTATGCCTGGCGTACAAACTACTTCGGGGAATTCGGCCCTCATAAAATAAAGTTTTTTGATCTTCTAGAGACCCTGTTTAATTTAGTGTGGATGGACAAAACCAAAAGTCTTTAGAAACGACAACATAGTTGGACAGATTTGGTTTCTGATTTGATCTTCGAGGTCATTACATATCCTCCTGTGATTCGCCAAGTTTATACCGTATGACGATTACAGGAATATAATTAAAACATGAGTCTCAATAACAGCGGACACAACAATTTTATGAAGGTGTAGTGTGGATAGAGATGTTTTCTGGTGCAGAATTGAAACACTAGTGTGGATGCAGATGGGTTTCATTTTAAAACTGTTAAAGACATCACACCAGTGTGGATGTAGTCTTAACAAGTGTAAGTGATGTGTCTGAATAAGCAAAAAGCTCTCATAAGAGGGTGAATAACTCCCAAACATCTTGAAGTTCACCTCACCCAGGACCTGTCACCGTCCTGCTACATTAACGTCAGAAGGCCCATCTGTGCCTGAAGCATTTTAGGTGACTGAAAGACAACAAATCCCACTCATAGTGTTCAGGATCTTTTACACCTGTAGCATGAAAACCATCCTGAGTTGGATTATGCCACAGTTGGAATACCACCACCTGAATGGGGAACGGCAACAAGCAAGAACTTTTTGATATAAGGAGGGTGGTCCACTCGGCCCAAAGAGCCCTCAAGACTACCCTGCATGACATCCACATCAAACTGCAGAATAAGAGCCAGGTTGCTAAGGTTCCCGGCCATCCTGACGATGAGCTGTTTACCTGCGGCTGTCAGTGATGCGCTGTTGCCTGCTGAAGGCCAGTACATAAGAAGTGAAGAAAAGTTTCTTTCCTCATACCTTTAGACTGTTAAATGAAACTAAGGCCCCATCCACTCCATTACAGTACACTTCTACACTGTTATCATGGTTGCACTATTATTCATTTGGTTCTTATTTATTAGTTGGGTTAAATTTGTTGCACTGTTTTCTTTTCTTTATGCACAGACTGGTTTTGCAAGTGATCTGCAATGCAATGTACTTGAACTCATCCAAATGCAAGCAGCATTTGTCTTGCAAGATCCAAATTTGAAAAAAGTAGATGGTAGTGCTGGGCAATATGACGATACATATCGTGGGGACGATATAAAAGTGTGTATCGTGCCATTTCTCTTCTATCGTTTATATCGTTTCTAACCTAATTTTTATCAATTATTACAGCAAATATGTAATTAAATAACCTGCAACGATAAATTTGATAGAAACATATCTACTTCTACAAAGTAGCCTTTTATGTTTGCACCTTTATTCATGGTTAATGCCTTAAACAGAGTTCTCTTCAACCCTGATGTTTACTTTAGACACTTTATATTGGTTTGCAAACTTTGCACTACAAGGTTACAGATTTCAGAAAGTTGAAAAATAATTTGTGTTTATTTTTTATAGCTGAACTTCAGTGCAAAAATGTGTTTTTCCTCTCAGAAACTGTTGTGCACTTTAAAAAAGATGTGAAAGCTACTGTACCTCTGTACCTACCTGTTTTTGCTGTACTAAAATGTATGTTTGTGACAGTTCAGCTAAATGTCCTTTCAAAATAAAGTTGAAAAGTAAGCAATGAAATTTTTGTCAAACCTTTCAGAGAATAACTGAAATATACTTTATTATGGTTTATCGTGATATATATCGTTATCATGATATAAAATAGTCCATATTGTGATATATGATTTTTTCCATATCGCCCAGTACTATTCTCCGTGGTGGAGCAGGGTCTCCGTGGTGGACCAGGTTCTTCGTGGTGGACCATGTTCTCCGTGGTGGAGCAGGTTCTCCGTGGTGGAGCAGGTTCTCCGTGGTGGAGCAGGTTCTCCGTGGTGGAGCAGGTTCTCCGTGGTGGAGCAGGTTCTCCGTGGTGGAGCAGGGTCTTCGTGGTGGAGCTGGTTCTCCGTGGTGGAGCAGGTTCTCCGTGGTGGAGCAGGTTCTCCGTGGTGGAGCAGGTTCTCCGTGGTGGAGCAGGTTCTCCGTGGTGGAGCAGGGTCTCCGTGGTGAAGCAGGGTCTTCGTGGTGGACCAGGTTCTTCGTGGTGGACCATGTTCTCCGTGGTGGAGCAGGTTCTCCGTGGTGGAGCAGGTTCTCCGTGGTGGAGCAGGGTCTTCGTGGTGGAGCTGGTTCTCCGTGGTGGAGCTGGTTCTCCGTGGTGGAGCAGGGTCTCCGTGGTGGAGCAGGGTCTCCGTGGTGGAGCAGGGTCTCCCCGGTGGAGCAGGGTCTCCACGGTGGAGCAGGGTCTCCCCGGTGGAGCAGGGTCTCCGTGGTGGAGCAGGTGCCCCCGTGGTGGAGTAGGTTCCCCCGTGGTGGAGCAGGGTCTCCCCGGTGGACCATGTTCTCCCCGGTGGACCATGTTCTCCCCGGTGGAGCAGGGTCTCCCCGGTGGAGCAGGGTCTCCCCGGTGGAGCAGGGTCTCCCCGGTGGAGCAGGGTCCCCCCGGTGGAGCAGGGTCCCCGTGGCGGAGCTGGTTCTCCGTGGTGGAGCAGGGTCCTCGTGGTGGAGCAGGGTCCCCGTGGTGGAGCAGGGTCCTCGTGGTGGAGCAGGGTCCCCGTGGTGGAGCAGGGTCCCCGTGGTGGAGCAGGGTCTCCCTGGTGGAGCAGGGTCCCCCTGGTGAAGCAGGGTCTTCGTGGTGGACCAGGTTCTTCGTGGTGGACCATGTTCTCCGTGGTGGAGCAGGTTCTCCGTGGTGGAGCAGGTTCTCCGTGGTGGAGCAGGGTCTTCGTGGTGGAGCTGGTTCTCCGTGGTGGAGCTGGTTCTCCGTGGTGGAGCAGGGTCTCCGTGGTGGAGCGGGTCTCCGTGGTGGGAGCAGGGTCTCCCCGGTGGAGCAGGGTCTCCACGGTGGAGCAGGGTCTCCCCGGTGGAGCAGGGTCTCCGTGGTGGAGCAGGTGCCCCCGTGGTGGAGTAGGTTCCCCCGTGGTGGAGCAGGGTCTCCCCGGTGGACCATGTTCTCCCCGGTGGACCATGTTCTCCCCGGTGGACCATGTTCTCCCCGGTGGAGCAGGGACTCCCCGGTGGAGCAGGGGCTCCCCGGTGGAGCAGGGTCTCCCCGGTGGAGCAGGGTCCCCCCGGTGGAGCAGGGTCCCCGTGGCGGAGCTGGTTCTCCGTGGTGGAGCAGGGTCCTCGTGGTGGAGCAGGGTCCCCGTGGTGGAGCAGGGTCCCCGTGGTGGAGCAGGGTCTCCCTGGTGGAGCAGGGTCCCCCTGGTGGAGCAGGGTCCCCGTGGTGGAGCTGGTTCTCCGTGGTGGAGCAGGGTCCCCGTGGTGGAGCAGGGTCCCCGTGGCGGAGCAGGGTCTCCGTGGCGGAGCAGGGTCTCCCTGGCGGAGCAGGGTCCCCGTGTCGGAGCAGGGTCCCCGTGGTGGAGCAGGGTCCCCGTGGTGGAGCAGGGTCCCCGTGGTGGAGCAGGGTCTCCGTGGTGGAGCAGGGTCCCCGAGGTGGAGCAGGGTCCCCGAGGTGGAGCAGGGTCCCCGTGGCGGAGCAGGGTCTCCCTGGCGGAGCAGGGTCCCCGTGTCGGAGCAGGGTCCCCGTGGTGGAGCAGGGTCCCCGCGGTGGACCAGGGTCTCCGCGGTGGAGCAGGGTCTCCCCGGTGGAGCAGGGTCTCCCCGGTGGAGCAGGGTCTCCCTGGTGGAGCAGGGTCTCCGTGGTGGAGCATAGTGCTGGGCAATATGACGATACATATCGTGGGGACTATAGAAAAGTCTGTATCGTGCCATTTCTCTTCTATCGTTTTTATCGTTTCTAACCTAATTTTATCAATTCTTACAGCAAATATGTAATTAAATAACCTGCAGCGATAAATTTGACAGAATCATATCTACTTCTACAAAGTAGCCTTTTAGGTTTGCACTTTTATTCATGGTTAATGCCTTAAACAGAGTTCTATATATGGTGATATATATCGTTATCGTGATGTAAAATAGTCCATATCGTGATATATGATTTTTTGCATATCGCCCAGCACTAGTAGATGGCATGTTGAGTGATTTTCAACATGTTAATTTACAGTGCAGTCATTTCATTAGGCTTCACAACCTGAGTATGAGGTACATCTGTAAACTAGGTTCATCCTAGACCATGTTTAACCTTACTGTGGATTTATTTACAGCCATTAGTGAAACAAAACCATCAAATCAAACAAGTCCTGAAACTGGAGTCATGTCTATTTCCTTAATTTGAATTATCATTCACATTCTTCTAAAAATTGTTTTCTAGACTGATTATTACAACACTTTGCTGCATCCATCAGCTTGCATAGAGATATTAATCCAGATATTTTACAGAGTACTGATACAGGGCAGTAGGTTTGAAACTGAAGTGTTTCAACATCACGATTGAAAGATTTGTCTCCTGAAAGTCACTATTGCTGTGAAACTTATCATGTGCTTGTTATTCCAGCTCTACGCATGAGAAGAAAAGCAGAACAAATATGATTGTGAAGCAAGGTCGGTTCTACTTGAGACACAACACACTGTCTGAGGATGCTCCCATCGCCATCATTTTCAAGGTAGATGAGCTTTTGAATACGGGCAGAGTTGAGTGACTCTGTGTGTCCAGTAGGTGGTGTTACAGCACAGATTGATGGTGTACTGATGTTGGTGCCCTGCAGGCTGAGGCAAAGGCCAAAGTAAAGTTATACAGTGAAGTTTTATGTCTTTCTCTTTGATTTTACAACCGCTCTGAATTTTTAAGAAGACCTAATAATGCACACATGTAGTGGCAGGGTTAGATACCAGCTACAGGTAGAATTAGTGAATAGTTTAACAGATTAAATTTCTAATGTCGCCAGGAGCTTATAATGAAAATGTCATTTGGACAGCTGGTATCACGAACTTCTGACTCCTTTGAGGTGAAACCTCTTCAATTATGTTACCTTATGAGTGTGAAGTGTCAGTATTCACAGTTTGCACGCTTCACTCTGTTTGTTGAGCACTTGTATATCCTGGGTGACTTGTTACGCCTCTGTCTGGTGTTTGGCAGCGACTGCGGAGAAGACCTCATATCCACTGTGGGCCAAACAGATCAGTTCCCACAGCTTCACATTTCCATAAGCAAATGTCAGCCTTATGTTTCCCAGTCTACCTCCCTCTGCTGCCCCAAACTTTTCACATTCTTATGTCTTCTTGTCTCAACTCTTTACCAGTTGCAAAATGTTCGCTCTGAATGTGTTCCACCAAGGTGTTTTACCTTGTGAAGTCCTTGCAATTATACATAATCAGTATTTAAAATTGAGTTTATATTGCATTAGAGCACATAATACTCCCTCACATATTGGCTTTGCTGTCTCTTCTCTCTTTACATGACAGGGTATGGGAGTAGAGAGTGACCAGGAGATAGTGCAGATGATCGGCACAGAGGAGCACGTCATGGCTAGCTTCGCCCCGAGCCTGGAGGAGTGTCAGAAAGCCCAGATCTTCACACAGACTCAGGTACTGCCATGATCTGTGAATGACCAATGTTGCCAGCAAAGTGAATTCATCATTATAGACTTTTAGGGATGCTTGGATCAGTTTACAAGTCTGCTGCTCAGTTTTAGGAAAGGAACTTGAATCATTGCTGCATTTGGATTTTCAAAAACAATATGCAGATAATGTTGTCATGTTGACAAAATGTTAGCGTTGAGAGTGACAACAGCCTTGGTGTTAGAAACAGCATCCCTGCCTGCTCTACACGAGCTATACATATAGTTTCTCCTCTGAGCCCTCGCATTATGCCTCTAAACCACTGTCCCCATCAAGGTCATTTGGGGCCCACTGCCCTGCGCAATCAAATAAATTGATCGTAACAGACCTGCATGCAGACCTTGATGACGAGCTGCTGGTGATCCCTTTATTTCAATCAGGTGTGTTGGAGCAGGGAAACCTCTAAAACATGTAGGCCAGTAGCCCTCAAGAACCTGGATTGGTGAACGGTGCTCTAAACTTTACAAGCATAAGAAAAAGCCCCCTTTATTTCTAGACCAAAGCCAGTTCTGGAACCTGATAGACATAAACATCCTTTTAACCAAATCAAACTAATTGGAGCTTCACTTTGTTGCCGTGTAACCTCACGGTGACACCAAGAACCAGGAAGTATCAAAAAAAAACCTCGAGCACACCTTGTCATTTGCTCTCCTTAATTTTTGTACATATTAAACAGGCTGCAGCATATGAAACATTGAGTGTTGGAAATGTCAGGTGGATTTTGTTACCTCCTCACTTCCGGTGTCTAGAAATGACAGTTCATCTGCTCCTGTCTAATTCCCTCAGTGTGACTCACGTTAGCAATAGCACGTTTAATAATTAGCTTGTTAAGAATGATTCATTTTGACACCTGAAGTTAATGCTATCATGATGTGATCTCAGTTGCACGATTCAGCTGCAAGTCCATAAACAATGTTACCAAATTATTGATCATTCAGGTAGTTCTAATGTGGAGCCATTACCTTTGTCTGAAAATAAGGATGATGCTGTTCAAACACACAAACAAGCAGCTTCTGTCTGTAGACAGAAGGTATTTTCTTTGTTCGTCTCTGATCAGGCAACAAAGGGTTCGTCTTTCCAGCCAGTTAAGTAGCGCTTCTCATTCTTTTCTTGCAGGCCCATGTGTTTTCTTTTGACATCTACAGATGAATGCAATCAGCCAATTTGTTTTTCATAAAGATTGTGTTGATAGAGCATCCACAGATGCATTGATGAGGCCATGTTTGCATCCTAGCAACCCGTTGCAGTAGCCCTCCTGTTCCCCTGTCTTCCAGTCTCCATCTTGTCCTTTTCATGATGTTCATTGGGTCATTGTGTGGTGCACAATGAGGCCTAAATCTGTATAATTAAAGGCAGATAAGCTTCAAGAAATGCTGTTATCAGATTATGATGGGTAATCTGCCAAAACCAACTGGGATTGCTTTCTTCTTCTTTTTTTTTCAAATATCAGAATCTGAATATTGGCAATGCCATCAAATCATTAAATAAATCTGTGAATTAGGCAGGTATTTTCTGATACATATCTGATACATATTCGTTACTCAAAACTTAGTAATATTAAAACACAAGCGTGCCCTCTTTTTTTGGTTGTAAACTTTTACATATTGTGACTTTAACAAAGGACCTTTTGTCCTTACCAGTTCTTAAAATGAGTTGCGTATAACCTCGTGTAACAACAACCCATGACATATTTCACCGTGTAATCATATAATAGAAACTACATTAAAAGAACTGTGTGAAAACTAAACACTAAACACTATTGCTGCTTCCACAGGAGTTAAGAGGGTAAGTAGCTGCTAATCAGATGCACTTGATTAACTGAATCATCACCAAGTGTATCTAACTATAAAACAAGACGTTTTGGCACTTTGCTGGTTTAGAGCATTCAGATGTGTTAGCATGAAGCCACGGCAGAAAGACAACAGAGTGGATCCTGGGGGGCAGTTGTTGCTTCCTCGTCAATCTGGGAAAGATTTGGGATATATTCTACAGTGAATGTGGAAAACATTCAAGACTATTGCCAAGTCTTTCCAGAAGTAGCTATTTTAGCAACTTCAGCCATGACTGGGCCGTGCTCAGAGAAATAATAATAATAAAAAAAAACTCAAAAGGCCAAATCTTAGAGTCTACAGGTTTTTGTTAGCATGTTAAGTCATTAGGTTTATAAATGGTACAATTAAAAAGGACTACTCAAGTGTGGAAGGGAAGAGGTTGAAAGTCATACACAAGACAAATTACTGCAAGGCATTTCTACTAAAGACACTTCTCTAAGCTAATTAACCATGGGATGCGCTTGGTTTTTCCTCATAGCTTCAGGACTTTGGTTTTATTTGTGAGAATTAAATAATGACACAATAATATGTCCTCACCTCATGAATACTGTGTCTGCGATCATATTGTGTCAAGATCCAATGTTTGTGGTGTGACTTTGGATGAGACTTTTCCAGATTATCTGACTCCCGCTTTCTCATTATTCTGCTGTTGGAGGTACAATATAGCCCAGCTGTCAAAAAATGTGAAATTAAAAATCTCATTAATCGTAGACATGTTTACTAATTCTTAGTTTGATGATCTATACTGGATATGGGACAGATACTTTATAATGTCTACATTGTTTTTCTCCAGTGAGAAGTGAGAACTGAGATGGCGTCATGTGTCCTGCATGTTGATTACTTTACTGCATTGACTTGCTTTACTGTGAGAGCATGACAATCTATAAAATCTTTGTGAGGATAATGAGAACTTGTGTTAGAATCACAAAATAAAGTATTGGCTTAGGTGGAAATTTTAAAATTGCTGTCGTATCATGTGACAACAAAAACATTTTTCTTATTTATTTTTTGTTTTGTTTTCCCTCATTTATCAGATTATGTGACCACAACCTTAAATGAGCCAAAACCAGAAACATTAACATTCCACTGCTGTGTATTTCTTTTTCTTTCTGCTCTGTCTCACTGGCTTATTTTTCTCAACTGACAAAAACACGTTTGACAGCCTTTAGAGGAGGAACTGTATTAAGATATAGCAGATAAAATGCTCTGTAAGCAGCAGTTGGACCATTTTTTACACAGTGCAACTGTATAAATGTAGAATATGTTTATACAGTTATTTTTCTTTTTTTCAAATGTTACTCATTTAAAAAAGTTTCTGACAAAAAGGTTAATATTCTTCAAAGTAAAAAAAAATGATAGTAGTAGTAATAATAATAATAATAATAATAATGAATCATTATGTTCTCTAGTTTTGCTTTTATATTGAGTCTGTCTGCTGCTCTGTTTCAGGCTCTGAGGTTTCTTGGTAATAAAGTGCGGAGACAACGCATGTGGGGAGGCCCCAAGAAGACCAAGATGGAGGAGGCCAGAGAGCTGCTGGCATCGCTCATCCTCACTCACGTACCTGTATGTAAATGGACAACATGTCAAATTATAACAACTGTCACATTAAATTGATAATCTTGTGTTTTGCCTTTAGGTCAAAGAGTTTAACTTTCGAGCTAAGTGTATTTACCTGGCTGTGATGGTTCGAAGGGTGATCCTGGCTCAAGGGGACAACAAGGTGGATGACAGAGATTACTATGGCAACAAGCGCCTGGAGTTGGCTGGACAGGTAAATATCCGTGCTCTGCTCTACATCTGACTTTATTTATTTTTTTATTTTTTATTTATTCAGCCCTCCCTCAAATCCGTTGTTATTTTTCATGTCTGAAGACCAAAACCACAACTCCAGATTGTTCCAGCATTGAGGCACCCTGTTGACCTAGTTGTTTACTAGTGTATTCATTTTGTTAACTAAATAACATTTTTTGCCCTTTCCTTTCTCATAGAGTCACTAAACAACAAAACATGCTTATTCATGCGTATTATTAATTTGTGTCCATATATCCTGCCTCCTGTGTTTGAGTGTGAATGGATCACAGGGCAAACATCTGCAGCTCCTTCTCTGATCTCTCACCTGCATCTTTGTTCTTGCCACCTTCTTTTAATAAGACTTTCATTATTATTTCCCTCTGCTTTGTTTTTTCCTATTTTGTTTTCATGCTCCCTCCCCCTGTATTTCAGCCTGGTCTTTGTCAGAGGCGAGATATGCAGTGGTACCAAAATCCAGAGGCTGTGGAAGCATGGGGATTTTTCAGCACCAAGACAATAGAAATGCTGCCTTGACTGGAGCGATTGAGCTAATCCGCAGGCTCGGCTCTGATAATGTAATTACTGCTGTCTTAAGGCCTTTGATTTCCCCCCACCAACCTGCTCTGTATAAGGAGCAGGAGATGGGAGGAGGGGGGAGGGCCTTTCAAAAGGGGGCTTTACACACCAACAACGCCAGCAATCTCCTCACCCTCCAATTATGGTTCCCTGACATTCAACTAATTGGCCTGGCTCCGCAATGGAAGCTTAATTTCTTTATTAATTTCAAGCAGCGCTGCCTGTTTGTTTTGATGTATGCTAATACATACAGGGTGAGGGGGTGGAGGGCAGGGACCTGGGATGGAGGCCAGGTCAGGTTTATTCATGAGTTGGCACACCTGGTTATTAAATCTCAAAAATGAACCGACACAGAATCTTGGGAAACCTGAGACAGAACATGCATGAAGATGCAGTGAAGACTGACCCGAAAACATCCGTATTCTGCATCGTTTTAGGACACTTGAGAAGTGAATAATATCAAATAAGACGATGTTCTCTCTGCTTTTTCTAGCTGCTGTCTCTGCTGTTTGAGGATCTTTTTAAAAAGTTTAACTCTGAACTGAAGAAAATTGCTGACCAGATCATCCCCAAGCAGAGGGCAGCTCAGTTTGATGTGGTCAAGCACATGCGGCAGGATCAGATCACCAATGGCATGGTTAATGCCATATCCACGGTGAGCTGTGCTAATCAGATAGCATAAATATAGAGAAATGGGACCAGCATGCTTGTTTATGGTATAAAAAATATATTTGAAATATATCATATCATACATATATAACTTATAGAATTTTTTTAGTTGCAGAACTGCAACAAATAATTCTTGGTGCTGTTTCTGTCAACAGGGAAACTGGTCTCTAAAGAGGTTCAAAATGGACCGTCAGGGTGTCACTCAGGTTCTGTCTCGGCTCTCCTATATTTCGGCTCTCGGCATGATGACCAGGATCTCCTCCCAGTTTGAGAAGACCAGGAAGGTCAGCGGGCCGCGCTCCCTGCAGCCATCTCAGTGGGGCATGTTGTGTCCGTCTGACACTCCTGAAGGAGAGGTGAGCAAGCTGCACCTGACCCTGCCAACAACATCCAGTCTGAACTGCTCTGCATGTCACACCTTGCCAGCTCATTTTATCTTCCTCCCCAGTTCAAGTCATGGACTTTTGCTACAAATATTATTGTGAACTATTAATAGGACCTCGCAAAAACTTTGTGAAAGCACTGTTAGATAAATGTTCTTTCTTGGAATCTGGGACATGAACGACAGGTTTTGCTGAACTTTTCAAAAACCCAAAAGATAGCAATCAGGATTTTCCTGATATCTTTGTGGAATTTCAGAGAAAACACAATGAATGAATCAGTATTAATGTAATGCACTGTTGGTGAGTATGTAGGTCTTCCAGTCTCATTGACCGTTCAGAGCGCTGTTACACCAAGAGCCCCAGTCAAACGTACATGCATACATTCAAACTCCAGTCTACACTGGTTTCCTTTCACATGACCACGCTGTCCCCACAGTTCACATCTACTAATGTGACACGTGGACCAAAGTCAGTGGTTGAATCTCCAACCTTCCGATTAGCAGACAGTTGTTCTAAGAATTACTGTCTGGTTAGTGAAGAAATCACCAAGTTGGTTTAATGTGCATTTAACTTAGTTCAAAGGTCTACCGGCCAGTGGAAAATTGTGGATAATTTACAAGTGAAATGAGGGTCAATTCCTTGGCTCACCTGTACACGTCAGCATCATCAACAGGTTTGCTGTGCATTGACTTTGAATGGGCCGATGTCAAGTGTTGCCAAACTGAATTATTGGTTTCAGACGTTCAGGAAAGTTCAACTTTTCACCTCTCAACTTGAGCATTAGCCAATCAAACTGCGGCCACACAGCTAGTAGTCGCCAATCAAACATATGTGGGGGCCCCTTTTGACCTTCTTCTGAAGTAAAACCACATTCAGTGTAAAAGTTCAAGTTTGATTGGATTGAAGGAGTGTTTTCACGCAGAATAATAACTCTGAAAACCCAAATTAAAGTGGAGAATGAGCTTTAGTAACAAACATACTGCTTTGGTATAAATCACCACATTTCAGGTCTTTAGCAAAATCTATCAAAGGTTCAGATTCAAGACTGATTGATGTGTTATTAAGAGGCAGGGCTGTATAATTGAACTGAGTTACATGTTAAAAAGTCTCATCTGGAGGTTGTGTTAATTGAAAGGCGGGGCTGTCTGGTCCATACTGGACTGTTTTTTTATTTATTTATTTTAAAAACCAAGTGCTTTTTCATTTCACATGGCTCATTTTTAGCTCTAATGTGCTTCTTCACAGGCCTGTGGTCTGGTGAAGAACTTGGCTCTGATGACACACATCACCACCGACATGGAGGACGGGCCGATCGTCAAACTGGCCTTCAACCTCGGGGTGGAGGACGTCAACCTGCTGTGTGGAGAGGAGCTCTCTTACCCAAGTGTCTTCCTCGTCTTCCTCAATGGTAAGTTTGTGTGCACCAAAAGTGCCTGATAAATAAATAAATGCAGAATTAATGCTGGCTGCTGTTTCCCCAGATCACTTCAAAAGAAAGTATAATCCTGCTAGTTTTGAATGCATTGCTTATGAACATGAAGGGGGAAAATATTCTGTTTAGTTTACCAGGAAGTAATTTTCTGTTTTTTTTCTGAAAGGCTGATAAGTCTTTAATTTCATGGGAGCAGAAGGTTTTATTCTTGAATCAAAACTCGGCTCTTTAATTACTGTATATGTTTGCCTCAGCACTGATAACTGTCGAATTATATTAGCTGCCATACTATTTAATTAGTTTGTAGCAGCAGGTGTCAAAGGCCTATAGAGTGTGTTTGGTACAAATGTGGCCTCACACAGAGGCAGAGCACAGTGTCTCCTCTGTTCTCCACTCATTTGTCTGTCAGACTTGATATGAACAAGCCCCTGCAGGCAGTTTGAGCGCTGCTTTGTCCCCGTGTCGAGTACTCAGAGTACATATACAGGAAAACTGCCCCTCTTTCTTTGTCATTCCAGCCAAAGTTTTGGAGTCAGAATTTATACTAAAAATCATCTTAATTTTTGAGGGTGGAAAAAAAATGCCTCAGATTTTAAGATGTGTTATTTTTCCTTTTTGTTCATAAAAGTAAAAAAAATTATTTTAATAGTTTGAAGTGCATCTGACATATCCATCCATCCATCCATTATCTATACCTGTTTCATCCTCTAAAGGGTCACGGAGGGCATCTGACTTAATTTGAATAAAATATATAGAAACAATAAAATTGAGTGTTGGATTCTGAAGTTTCTCTGATTTTCTGAGTTGAAACTCCAACTTCCAGTTAAAACTTCCAGCTCAAAACTCAGAAATTCCAACTTCCAAGTACAAATGGAACAAACAATTAGGTGACCAGATCAGTGTTTCACTTCTGGTATGACATTAATTTAATTTATTAAACATCTCAATGTTCCTTTCTGATGAATGAAGCTTTAAAGAGGGAATACTATTAAAAATACACTTTTTTTTTCTTTGCACAAGAGTATTCATTTAGATTACTGATGTGACCTTAATTGGCCGTTTGGGACCAATTTAGGTATGAAATATTTAATTCAGAAACCTGTTTAGATTTCTAGACTGCTGTTATATCACAGCAGCAGCAGCACCAGTGTCAACAATTTGACAATTTCCTAGCCTGGGATCATTAAATGACATTTTCCTCTTCTTGCTTTAATATTAAAACATATTCATATTTTTTGGCTAATAAGATGATTTTTTTTGTCTAAATTCTTAGTTCACTGAACCTAAGAAAGAAATGGGTTAATAATACTCTACCTGTACTTTGGTAAATGTTTTATATCCCTACTCGGAGAGTCCCCCATTACAAACAGAAACTTGTAAACATTAGTGAAATAAGCAGTATAACTTACATTTGGCTTTTGAAAACTCTTAAGAAACAAACCAAAACCAATGATGAACCCCAAGATTAATCTAACATGACATAGAGCAATTATAACATGATTTAATACTTGACTTGTAACTGAAACATGTTACAAACCTTTCATTAATTGTTCAGAAATTGGTTCAAACCTTTTTAAAAAGTGCACAATATGTATTCTTTAACTACAGTCTGTCCACACCGTTTCCACAGGTAACATTCTCGGTGTGATCAGAGACCACCGTAAGCTCGTCCACACTTTCAGGCTCATGCGCAGGGCAGGCTTCATCAATGAGTTTGTGTCAATTTCTACCAACCTGACCGACCGCTGCGTCTACATCTCATCTGATGGAGGAAGACTATGCAGGTGCATGGAAAGAACAGAAGATAATTCTATATAGCAATCTGGTCTGACTCAGCCAGGTTTTTCCTTTTATACATTATTCACTTCAAACCTGGAAGAAGTAGAGAAGATGCCATTCAAGTTTAATGTTCTGCATCTCATTTCTGCAGGCCGTACATCATAGTGAAGAAGGGACAACCGATGGTGAAAAACAAACACATTGAGGATCTGTCTCAGGGCTACAGGTGAGAGTCACTGTCAACATGCCAACAAAGTAAAGTAGGCTGCAACATACACAGTAATCATTAAAAATGAATGAGCTGGAGAGTCCACATTTTTGACTCGTCCTGTATGTGCACATCTCTTTCAAGCCTAATGAGACATGAGTGCATTTTTTTTATGTCATCATCTCTTTCACAACAGAAAAAAATATATATATTTTTTGTCATTTTGATTATTGGGAGAAAGATATCCTTTTCATTTAAAGCCAAAGGCTTCAAGTCTTGATGGAGTTATTTTTTCATATTTGTTGTCTGTCTCCATGTAGTTTACAGTCTTCCCAATATTTATGTTTTCAAGCACTGACTTAAAACTTGTTTTGATTAAACCTTTCATAATTAACATTTAGTTGTGTTGTCACATTATTTAAATCTGATCATTTTAATGATTCTTCTTTTCAATAACTTCTTTAATATGGCTGCATGAAACTGAAAAATATCATATTTTCACATTTTGGTGACATTCTGTTGTTGCACATCTGTCCTCTGCTGTGGACACGACCTATCTGCCACAAGCAATTTTTTGCCCAGAAAGTCAAAAAGACAAATGTGTGTTTATGCCTTCTTGTCATGTAGAGACACAAAAAAAAAAATCCAAACTCCACCTACCTCTACAAAACCCAAAGATTTACTTTACATCAGTGCTTCCAGGAGTGTGGGCTGCGGCCCCCTGTTGGGCCATCGAGGTACTGCAGGTGGGCCGTGAGAGGTCATTAAAAATGAACAGATATGTTTTAAATCCTCGATTTTTTTTAATGTTTTTATATTCCTGCACAATATTTATTACATGATTTAAAAAAGATTTAAAAATAATAAAACAAACCAATTGAGTGTTATTCTATTGTAATCTTAACATGAAAAGTGTCACCTTATTTGTTGACCCTTACATTAATATTGGAAATGTAGCTTTTAGTCTCGTATGTTGATCAAAGTGGTGTTTAAAGGTTTGCATGGGCCACAGAGATTTTTCACATTTCATATTGGGCCTTGGTATTCTGAAAGTTTGGGAATGGCTGCTTTACATCACTACCAGACAAATACAAATAGACATTAAATCTGTTGGACCTGATATAACAAACCGTTTCTTTCTGTCTGAAATAGATCATTTGATTTGATTTAGAGTTTAATCTGTTATCTGATAAGGACTTCATAAACTACAGATTTGACCATTTCTGAAACTATTCTTGACTCCAGAACCTTTGAAGATTTCCTACATGAAGGCCTGGTGGAGTACCTGGATGTCAACGAGGAGAACGACTGTCAGATCGCCCTTTATGAATACATGGTCAACAAGTGGGTGGCACGTGATGCAGCTGACAGTAACAAAAGACCCTCCTAGTTTATGTCGGTCATCACACGTCTTTCTTTCTCCAGAGATACAACACACTTGGAGATTGAACCCTTCACGTTGCTTGGAGTGTGTGCTGGCCTCATTCCTTATCCCCACCACAACCAGTCACCCAGGAACACATACCAGTGCGCTATGGGCAAGCAGGCCATGGGTAAGACTCAGCTGAGCAGGTAGCTTCAGATCCTCCGCACAGCTGCTTTCATCGTATGCACACACTTGCAGAATTTTAATCTTCCATGAACACTGTTCTTAAGCCTCCTAAATCTGCAGAGTTTAGAGTGTGTTTACTCAAGTTAAAATCATTCAAATGGTCATTAGAATAACAAACAGTAAGGGTGCAAACAGCCTGCTAGTTCTCCCCCAAAACTCTTCTACTACACTACTTCTTGTCAGAATACATTTGTTTGTGTGATCGAGTGTTTGTCTCATGTGTGTGTCAGTCAGTGTGTGTATGCGCATGGACATCAAACATGGGACGCTTGCGTAGGTTCTCTATTGTGCTGTGTGTGCGAAGGCCCTTTCCCTGCCAGTCACCCAGAGTGTCATTAGCAATTCATTGTGTCTGCTCTGGCTGTGCTCAGGAGGTCAGTGTGCTCAGCTGCAAAAGACCACAGAGTGTGCACCCGTAGCTCCTTGGTAACCAAAACTTCCCCAAACTGCCCTGCTAAAATTCGTAAAAGAACCGCAGTCACCCCCTCCCCGTCACTTCACCTCTGTCTGTCCCTTTTTCCCCCTCCCCCTCATCTTTACAAAAACACTGACTGGAACTATATTTGGCCCAATATCCTCTGTCTTGTCTGTTTTGTATGGACAGGCCTATACATGTGCAAATCTGGTTGTGTGGCCTGAGCCTATTATCACGGACTCTGTGCTTGTAGCCTGATTGTGAAGTAATAGCATCTGACAAATGTCAAGGCTTCCAGGGAGGCCAGGCTTTATGCCATAACTAGCTCCTCCGCTGAGCTGTTTGAGATGGAGCTAACCAGGCCCAACCTAACAGGAGGACTTTACACCTCCAATCTGTTAAGATATTAGTTATTACATATTAGTAATGATAATATTTCAGTCCTCCTATGAAATTGTTCCTTTCATAAGCAAAGTTTTTCTCTATATTCCAGGTGTTTGATTAATCTTTTCTTCATATATCATCTCTCCAGGAACTATCGGCTACAACCAGAGGAACCGGATTGACACTCTGATGTACTTGCTGGCATATCCTCAGAGGCCGATGGTCAAAACAAAAACCATCGAGCTGATTGACTTTGAGAAGCTGCCAGCTGGCCAGAACGCCACCGTGGCTGTGATGAGCTACAGCGGCTACGATATTGAAGACGCTCTGGTCCTCAACAAAGCCTCGCTTGACAGAGGTGAGGGCCTCTGATATTTTAATATTTTGTGGAGATTTTTTTTCTCATTTGAACAACATGTTCAGTCACCAGCAGCAGACTGAAGTTTTAATCTTTGACAATAAATATATTTCCCTTCAGGATTTGGTCGATGCCTCGTCTACAAAAATGCCAAGTGCACTCTGCGGCGTTACACCAATCAAACCTTTGATAAAGTGCTGGGGCCCATGCTGGATGCTGCCACCCGCAAACCCCTCTGGAGACACAGCATCCTGGATGCTGATGGCATCTGCTCCCCTGGTGAGTCCCAGTGTACCAGTAAACTGGGAGGAGGTCCAGTTTGTTTTGTGTTCCTCACCAGCCTTTGCTGCTCCAGTAAAGGTGGCTAAGTGTATCATTAATTATGCTCATTTCCTACTTTTTAAGAGTCATTTTTTTTCTACTCTGTATTGTGTTACACAGTTTTACAGATGTATCAGGTCTTATAAATTATGTATTTACAAATTTAGAATAATCTATTTCACGTTGAAATGTCTTTGGTTTATTTGATAAATTAGTTACTAAAAGAGACGTCTCTCTTTACAGGTCTGATCAAAATTTCTGGCACCACTAAATTCTTTAGACAGAAATGCAGATAAAAGAAATTAATATGACAGCAGACTAAACAAGAAGCATAAAAGGAAGTTCACTCTCTTTCACTTCTAAGATTATATGTATCAGGACATAATGAAATTATTATAGTAATCATCAGGTTCTTACCAAGTCTTAAAATGAAGTAAATACAACTTGATGTGAAAAAACAACAAATGATATATGACACGGAAGTCATTATTTATTCCACAAAAACTAAACCAAATTACAGAAGCTGTTTGTGAAAATCTAAGTTCCCTTCTCATGTTTCAGGAACTTGTCAAATGCCTTTTGCAGCAATATCTTGAATTAATCATTTCTCTATGATGTTATTAGTCTCTCACATTACTGAATAGTTTGCTTCAGTACATTGAGGTTTGTGGGTGTTCGCCTCCTGCACAACTCTCTTTAAGTCTGTCACAGCATTTCAATCATGTTGATGACTGAAACTTTCACTGATCCAGTTTAATATTTGGTTCTTTTCTTTTCGTCGCCACTCTCTTGTGGCTTTGCTGCCATCTTTGTCAACAATTAATGATTATTTTTTTTTAGAATAGAAAGGAGTTACAGACTACTAAAGAATAACAGTAAGAGAACATCCAGGTTCTTATTCATGACTAAATCTAGATCATTGCCATGGTACAGTGAGGTTATCGTGAGCACTGGTGTTTGTCAGAATCAGACAATGAAGTTGGATAAAAGTTGGAAAGGGTAATTTGGTCAGCCATTAGTGTCCTGGGGTGGATTGCAATGTTGCTCACAATCACAGTGTCAAAGTGAAAAAAAAAAAAACACAGTTTGATGTACAGTATGTTTTCTGGCTCAGGTGAGAGAGTGGAGAACAAGCAGGTGTTGGTGAATAAATCTATGCCAACTGTCACCCAGACACCACTGGAGGGCAGTGCCCAGCCAGGCCAGCCACAGTACAGAGACGTGCCCATCAGGTGTGTGCCCAGAACCACACCCACCCATCAACCCACGTTGACTGTGTGTTCTGTTTGAGTCACTGTGGAATCCGTTTTTGTTCAGCTTCTCAACATATAATCTTGGATTATAACTCTCTCTTTGCAGCTATAAAGGCTCGACAGACTCGTACATCGAAAAGGTCATGATCTCGTCCAACGCTGAAGATGCCTTCCTCATTAAGATTCTCCTGAGGCAGACAAGGAGACCAGAGATAGGAGACAAATTCAGCAGTCGACATGGACAGAAAGGTTAGGGGTATCATATAGTCATCATTCTGAGACAACTTCTTCCTCATCTCAAACTTGTCAGGAGAGTAGAAAAGCATGTATTAATATTGACCACTTTCAGGCCAAAGTTCTTATGAAAAACTTTAAATTTATCATGGAGCATTTGTTGAGTCAAGTCCCGGTGGCTGGAGTTGTCACTGCCCCCCTATCCTCATCTTTCAAGAGCTCTTTTCAATTAATTGGCTCTTTGTCCTGTGCCAGACTATGCAAATTTATTACACCCCAGCGGTATTCTGCTTCTACTGGGAAAAAAGTGTTTACAACCTCCATTGTTTTGCAGCACCTCCTTGTATAGAGGGCTTGTATGATGTTTTAATCAAAAAGCTAACTGGCGCCATGCATAATTTACTCTCTTCATTAACACAGTGGGCTCTGGGCGGTCAGCTCAGGGCGGGACAATTTCTTCTGTTTCGGATAGGGACGAAGAGAAGGGTCACCATGGGGTTAGCTGAAGGAGATCTGGATGGAAACTCCCAGATGTGCAACTGATGGACAGTTGTTTTTTCCTTGCAGTTACATTGAGGTGTTTACAACTGAAAAAGCTCCACTGAAGAGAACACAACTAAGAGAAGATTTTAATAGAATCCTTAAGTGAACTCTAAACCAACATAGATGATTTAATTAGAAGTAAATCTGGCTGTAGTGATGGATCTTGCAGCTTCTCATGACTACTCTCATACGTCCTGGTCAGCAGAGCAGAATAAGTTAATTATTTACCAGACACACACATGTACACACACACAGCTGTGTAGGTGGGGGTGGAGGTGCAGGGGTTGTCAGTATTATGGGGCCCATTGTGCGAGCTGTCACTGTGGAGCTGTATGAGCTGTGATGGAGGGCTCTGGACCCTTGCTGTTGTCTTGCCTTTCTCTGCTGATTTCATGCCTCTTTTATCATTCACGTTTATACAAAACAAACAACACAGAGGATGTCTGCTGCTGGAACCGCTCTCTCTGGTTGTTTCTGTTTAGTTTCTCCACCAGTCTCCATTTCTTCCCTTCTCTTCTCATTGCTCTTTCACACTACTTTTATCCTGATATTCAGCCTTTTTTTTTCTTTTCTTTTGATTCTCCTTACTTGCCTTTTCTCTTTTCTTTTCACCTTCTTCCTGCTGCTGGATGACTTTCCACTAAATCGCTGCTTGTTCCCAGTCAACATCCTGTTGCAACATCCTGCATGGCATCAGAAGTCAGCTGCGGCACTGAACATTCAGCTAATAGATTTTTCTCACGTGCACCGAATCAATTTTTCCTCTCCAGTTGATCCCCTCCACTTCCTCCGGGTTGAACTGAAAGTCATGGGTCTGTGATCCTGGTCTCCTCGTCCAGCTAAGCACCTTTCTCCACTTCCTGCTCTCCTTCTCTCCTCCTTTTTCTCTTTTTTTTTCATTTGCAAATGGGTCTACAATCTGTTTACCCTGGCCAGTGAAGAGTGCTTCATCCATTCTGCAAACATTTACACTCACACTTAAACTGTTGACTACCAGGGAGCTTGTCCCTCACATCATGTGAGTCAAAAGAGGACCTTGTCTGTCCACATGAGCATGGACGCCTCATGTGCTCATGCTCTGCCTGGAGTCCACACGGCCCCCCAGCACAAATACTGTATGGGCAACCACACCGGTCGACATTTTGTCTGTGAAACATAAGAAAATATCTTATCTGCCCTGAGTACCGTGCAAAAGAAAGAACACAGCAGAACAAAAAAAAACATCATCTTAGAAAACAAAAAGTACAACAGCTAAACCAAAAGCACTTTAGAATACAATAGAAGATTAAAAATACAAAGGTGTTTCAGGGGCGTGAAGACCTCTTTTGGTGCATTAGCCCTGAGGGACGAAACAAGAATTCAGTAAAATGACAAATTTTCTTTTATTGTTGTGTTTTGCTCTTCAGGATCAATGCACTAAAGGAAGGTCTTTAGAGGTCTTTAGAGTTAATACTTTCTTCAAACCTCCCAAAATATAAAGGATGTAAAAACTGAAAAAGAATGTACATAACAGGCTTTTTGACAGACACCACCTTCTGTTGAATGCTCTTATCCTGTTTTGACTTTTTTGGTTTGCACATTAATTTAAGAAGGTTTTATATGTGTGTTTTAGGTGTTTGCGGCCTCATTGTGCCGCAGGAGGACATGCCGTTCTGTGACACTGGCATCTGTCCGGACATCATCATGAACCCTCACGGATATCCGTCTCGAATGACGGTACGACTGCTCACAGCCAAGTGTGTCTCAAATCTACAGCAAAAGATTGTTTTCACCATAAATCATTTTAATTGTTTTGACTGTCAAGTGTTGGACAAGAATTAAACGTGCTCAATAATTCCCACCGACAAATAAGGTGCAACATTGAGCTGGGGGCTGATTAGATATTTTACTCTTTTTTAGTTAATCAAATGTTTGTTTCTCTTATTAAATAAAAGTAAAAATGTTTGTCTTGCATCAATTTGTTTGGGCTGATTATCAGAAAAAATCTGACTGAACAAACCTAGGCAGTTTTCGGTTCTCTTAATCATTGGCTCAAATTAAATTTTAGCTTTAGAGGATTAGCATTTTTCTTGCTCTGGTGAAAGGGTAGTAATTTGACAATTGATCTATAACTAACCTGTTAGTAGTTATTTATTTTTGGTTTTTTTTTTTTGGCTCAGAGTTCACCTCAGTTGCTGTGTTGACTGCTGCTCTTCTTAAGTTTGCGTTGGCTCTTCTAAGATGAAACCCTCATTATCCTCACTCCTCTCCTCTCAGGCTTATCGTTAACTTCCAGAGCACATGGCTGTTGATGGTGTTGAGCAGCAGTTTTACTGTTCAGACAGATGTTTGTTGCTGTACAGATGGGTTCCAGTGAAGCCACCTCCTGCAGCAGTGTGTGGAAGTTTGTAACCAACGTGTTCAGCACAACCGAACTGTAGGATGGTTCTGAATTAAACAACATGAGACTTGGCCCTGTTTCTGGCTCTGGATTGTCCCTCACACTGTAAAACCCTGATGGATCTTTACTGCTGGAGTTGTCAGTGTGTTTGCTAGCTGTGGTTGCCATGGAAAGGACTCTGAAATGTTTGGCTCGGGAGGATGTTTCTGTGGTCTGAGAGTGATATGAGAGTAGGTGTTTCCTTTTATGTGATGGGGTCAGGGGTCCTCTGGGTGCAGTCTCTGTGGAATTGTTGGGGGAGGTACATGTGTAATCTATTCTCACCCACGATATCAGCATCATGTGCTGAAGGGATGTTAATTTTGGATATGGTGCATGTTCCAAGATTGTCTTTTTTTTTTTTTTCTTTAATTGATTAGGTGGGAAAGTTGATTGAACTGCTGGCCGGGAAGGCAGGAGTCCTGGACGGTCGCTTCCACTACGGTACGGCTTTTGGAGGCAGCAAAGTGAAGGATGTGTGTGAGGATCTGATCCGTTATGGGTACAACTACCAGGGCAAGGACTACGTCACCTCAGGAATTACTGGGTAATAAAAGATCATGTTTTATCAGTGACCAATATCACATCCGTGTCACACCAATGGCCAAAATTTTCCACATTCTTGTCTTATATTTTTATAAATATACCGTGACACTGATGTATATATTTTTTTTTAAATCTTAGTTAAATTTTTTATTTCATATTTATAGTAGGAATTTAAAAAAAAAAAACATTTGTCACATTTAAGAGCAGTGACTTGTTCTGAAAATTGAAAATTCTCACAATAAAGTTGATTTTTTTTTGAGTTATATTTCAGTCTTTCACATGTGCATCCGAGCTACAAACCGATCACAGTGACCCAGACTGTTGGATCAGCACTCAAACAACCCCACAAATGTTTATTTATTTTACAACCCCAGTTCCAAAAAAGGTGATGTGCTGTGTAAAATGTAAATATAAATCAGAATATAATCATCTGCAAATCTCATAAACCTATATTTTATTCCATTTCATGGAAAATACTTGCTCATTTTGACTTTGATGGAAGCAACACATCTCAAAAGAGGTGGAACAGGGTGATGCTTACCATCATATAGAATCCCTTCCTCTTTCAGCAACTGTCTTTAAACATCTGGGGAAGTGAGGGACCGGTTGCTGGAGTTTTTGGGGAGGAATGTTGTCCCATTCATGTCTGATTCAGGATTCTAGCTGTTCAACAATCCTGGGTCTCCATTGCTGGATTTTTCATTTTATAATGCGCCAAATGTTTTCTATTTCTGAAAGGTCTGGGTGTCAGGCAGGCCGTTTCAGCACCTGGACTGTTATCCTGCGAAGCCATGCTGTTGTGATGGATGCAGTATGTGCTTTAACATTGTCTTGCTGAAATATGCAAGGCCTTCCCTGAAAGAGATGGGATGGGAACATACGTTGTCTTTCCAGATGTGTAAACTACTCGAGCCTTAGGCACTAATGCCACCCCATACCATCAGAGATGCAGGCTTTTGAACTGTCTTCTCATAACAAGCTGGATGGTGCCTCTCCTTTTTTGTCCACAGGACCCCGTATCCATGGTTTCCAAAAGGAATTTCAAATTTTGATTCATCTGACCACAGAACAGTCTTCCATTTTGCATGAGACCATTTTATGTGAGTTTTGGCCCAGAGAAGACAGCTATGTTTCTGGATTATGTTAACATATGGCTTCTTTTTTTTTTTTTCCATGATACAGTTTTAACTTGCATTTGTGGTTTGCATGGTGAACCATGTTCACAGACGGTGATTTCTGGAAGTGTTCCTGAGCCCATGCAGTGATGTCCAGTAGAGAGTTAGGCCCGTTTTTAATGCAGTGCTGCCTGAGGGCCTGAAAATCATGTCCAGTTTTGACCTTTGACCCTGGCGCACAGACTCTCATCATGATTCCCTGAACCTTTTGATGATATTATGTACCTAGATTGTGGGATGTTCAATGTCATTGACATTTTATGTCATGGAGCATTTTATCTGAAATTGTTCCACAAGTTTTAGAAGCAGTTTGTCACAGATTGGTAAATTTCTACTGATTTTTACATCCAAAAGGCTGTGCCTCTCTGAAATGCTCCTTTTGTACCCAGCCGTGTTACTGACCTGTTGCCAAACTAATTAGTTGTCAAATGCTCTTTCATTTGTTTTTGATTTGTGCTAATTACTTTTCCAGCCTATTGTCGCTCCTGTTCCAAGTTCTTTGAGACGTGTTGCTCCCATCAAAGTCAAAATGAGCTGATATTTTCCATGAAATGGTAAAATGTTTCACTTCCAACATCTGATATGTTCTTTATGTTCCATTTGGAATAAAATATGGGTTTGAGATTCATTCTGTTTTTATTGACATTTTACATCATGTCCCAACTTTTTTGGAATTGGGGTGGTACTTCTATGATGACAGCCCTGTTTTATTACCTTCAGTTGCTTTTGTATGTCATAAAAACATTGTTAGTGGCGATGACTCAGTATTTTTGAATGTATTTGTCTGGCTTATACAGAATGTTTGACTGCTGTATTTTCCTCAGAGAACCTTTGGAGGCTTACATCTACTTTGGACCCGTTTATTATCAGAAACTGAAGCACATGGTTCTTGACAAGATGCATGCCCGAGCCCGTGGCCCCAGAGCCGTCCTCACCAGGTGAAACTAGCTCCTCTGATCTCTGCAGACATTACCCTTCTTCTTGTGTTGAGTTTTTATAATTCTTCATGTTGTTTTAGTAGTTGCATTATGGGTTTGATTCAAGTCACTGAAGGAAGATACAGTGACGATAATGATTTTGTTTCTTTGCATTTCCCGGTGGCTTTCTTCGTACCAACAGGCAGCCTACAGAGGGCCGCTCCAGAGACGGAGGTCTGCGTCTGGGCGAGATGGAGCGCGACTGTTTAATCGGCTATGGAGCAAGTATGTTACTGCTGGAGCGCCTCATGATTTCCAGTGACGCCTTCGAGGTGGACGTGTGCGGACAGTGTGGGTTGTTGGGATACTCTGGCTGGTGAGTTGAACAACAGATCTCCAGTTTGCTTCTTGTTGATCATTTTCCTTGAAACCAAAGTCAAATTGAACCTGTCATTAATGCTATGCAGGTTTTAAAAAGCCACCCTATGACTCATCTCGACTCATCAGTTTGCGCTGACCACGGTGATGATTGTGGGATCAGTGCAGTGAGTAATCGCCCGGTTTGTGTCTTGCAGGTGCCACTACTGTAAATCATCCTGCCACGTGTCCTCCCTGAGGATCCCGTACGCCTGCAAGCTTCTCTTCCAGGAGCTGCAGTCCATGAACATCATTCCCCGACTCAAACTGTCACGCTACAACGAATGAGGAGCAGGGACAGAAACGCAGTCTGTGTGAGTGAAAGATTAGATTCAGACATAAGTCACAAAATCTGGAATAGATTTAATTTATAAAAGACAGTTTTGAGGTTTAAGTGAGCGAAGAGAAGTGGGCTTGATGTTCACAAACAGCAACTGTGAAATTTATGTTGATTTTTTGTTTATTCGTTTATGTTGATATTTCATCATTCTCTCTGTTCATGTACATAATAAACTAAAAAGTGATTTCACAGTGAGGTGCCGTGTGTTGCAAAATTTCACTTCTTATAATCTAATTACAAATATTTAAAAGGCTGCCCTGTTGGCATTTAGCAAGTGGAGCATTTACAGTCGTCTACAAGCATTGCCGCAGGTCTGGTGTCAGATCCCCACCATTAAAACAAAGATGACAAACACTCCAAAAAACCATTTTTTTAAAAAAGGGTCCTGTTAAACTTGATACATTTGGGCAAGAATAAATGTTAGTATTTGAAAAGCTACAGAATCATAATTAAAATTCACCACTTTTGTTTTCAAACCTACAAGTTTTTTTTTCTTTTTTTTTTATTATTTGTTGTTTTTCAATAGTTAATGTGTGTCTGTTATCTTCATACAAATAATAGATGTCAAATCACAGACCTGAAACTTTATTTCATCAACTGACCTTTAGTGTTTGAGATGCATTGTCCCTTGTTTGATTAGAGCTGGGGATATTTATCACATTTGATCTCCTTTCCCCCTTAATGCTTCCTCACTGTTTTTCTACTGCGTAATAAAGTTGAAATGCCAAACAGGTCATTATTGAAATTACTCGGTAGTAATACAGCTGTTAATTCAGCCACAGGGTGTAATCAGGGATATTGCAGAAGGGATATAGATTTGGCAGCTTATCTCCAAAACAGCTGTGATCAAGTGTTGATGAGTGTGTGCAAATGAGTTGCTGCTTCAACAAGCTGACAGGTGACACTGATGTTAATGACACAGAAAATACAATCCCAAATCAGAAAAGACTGGAATGGTATGGAATTGCAAAAAATAAATAAATAAAAGTGATCCTTACATTGAATTTTATTTTCTTGCAGCATGAACCCAAAATATACTCTTTTTTTTTTTTCTTTTAATGTGTTAATACATTTCAGGACTTCAACACATTCTAAAAAAAAAAAAAAAAAAAGTTGGTATGGAGGCAACTTGGTGCTATTAACGAAGTAAAAGAGAAACTATGTAGACAATGTCTACTGTGTTGAGTCAGTTTCCCCGCTGTGACTGACTGATTCTCTGAGAAACAAAGATGAGTAGAGTATTTCAATTTTTTCAACAAATGTGTGAAAAGTAATTGAAATGTTAAAAAAAAAACATGTTCCTCAAAAACATATTGGAAGAGATGAGCATATTCTTCTCCTAGTGTGCAGAAGATCATTAAACAGTTCAATAAATGTGGAGAAGTTTCAGTGTGTGAACGTAAGCAGGAACTGCATCAGGAGTCATTTATCAACAGCTGATTAAACCATCAACCAAAGAACATTTTGACAAACCTTTGTCAAGCATCACAATATGAAGTTACACTCATAAATGTCAGTTAAAACCACTGTGTGAAAACTCAGATTAATAAGATTTCTTTTTTCTAAAGAAATGGTTGCCTTGTCCTCCAGACGAAAGATGAAACAGCTCTGTCCAGACTGTTATCAGCTAAAAATTAAAAAGTCCAAGACGTCAAATAGTAAGGTGTCCAGTCCACACCCTTTTTACATTTACATTTCTGTGATGGCAGCGTTAAAAAAAAAAAAATAAGTGGCCACAATCCCCTCTTCTTAAAATGTGTTTTTGCAGGGAAAATTAGACAAAATAACTACACTTAATTATTTGAAGTTGTTATAGCCAGAAGGCCTTTTAAGTGTTGTGAGAAGGAATGACAGCGTTACAAAGTGGTTCAAGCTTTACTGTCCCATTTTTTTTGTTTTTTTCTTTAATGTTCTGGCTCTGAAATGCCTAAATTTATGTATGTAAATTGAGAAAAAAACATGAAATACAGTGATCCCTTATTTTTTGCGGTTAATGCCCCCCGAGCCTCAATAATGTGTTTAAATATATGTTTAAAAACCCCAAAAAAGTAGCGAGGTACTGCAGCGAAACAAGACAAAGGCTCAACTGTGGTCTTTCTGTTACCTTCACAGCCTCTGGTCTCTGAACCGTAGTAAACGAAACCACTGGTATTGAGCTATTTTTGGCTCGTAATTAGCAGCTAACACGCTAACAACAACAAAAGAAAAAGTCAGATTTTCTCTGCATGGAACGAGCACTTTATTCTGGCACTGCAGGAACTTGTAACATCACACAGGTTGTATTATTCATCTCCTGTCTGTTAACAGAGAATGTAAATCTATACACGCTGGGCTGCTGTTTATGCTCATTCCACTTTTCATCTAACCCTGTTTTTCTTCTGGCGTTCCATGACACACACACACACACTACATTACCCATAAGGCTACCTTCTTAAAGGGGCCAGGCTGGCTCACAGCATTTCTTCACTGTGAGAGAACGCGCAAAAAATCCTGTGATGTTTCCGCAATGTTTTAAATATTTTTTTATTATATTATATATTTCCGAAAAATTTTAAACTTTGAATTTGCATCTCCCACATCATCCTAATTTTGGTTGATTTGGGTTGTAGAAATAATTAGGCTTTTCTTGAATTACGTATAATATGGTTTCAACATATTAAACTTGTGAATGTAAAATAAAGTGAAATACAATTGTGGCTTTAGGTAGAAATAAATCCTCACATTGCTGAAGTGTTCTGGTTTGTTTTCTGATATTGTTCGTGTGCTGTGATGAACTAAAGATGTACATAATCACATTGGAAATGGTCAGTGTTATGTGGTCCCGGTTAATGCTTTGAAATACTTATTTTCCTCATCAATAGATTCATCTACAGATTCACACCAAAACATTTAGTCACAGCAGAATATCGAGCTGTACATTAAAAAGACAGAACGGTCAACTGTTGAAATATTGGAAGAAATAAATCAACAGTAATGTCAGGTGCTTCACAGCGTCAGAAAACTGGACATCAGAAAACTCCCTGTCGTAGAAAAGAAAAATATTTAATACGAAAAGATGGCAAACGCAACATAAGAACGAACAAAACAGCAAACACAAAAAATACACACACACAAGACAAATGCAGTCTGCAATGATAATCATCACTCTGCTCTTCTGAGGGGTTTGTTTAGCTTCGTGTTTATTATTTCTATTAGAAACTAACTGGCTGCTCATAAAACCATCATGAAGAGTGTTTTGTTTTGTTTTTTAAATAACAGCTGGATGCCTGATGCCAGAACTCTGACATCACTCAGAGATGCAGCGCAGCAGCCTCGCTGACGTCATTCGAAACAGAAAGCTGCTTTGAGTTGTACGTTTCCTCTTTAAACTGCCGCCTTGATGCCACCAACATGTTGTACGTAGCGTAACCATACCCCCCACTCGCACACACGCACACAACCCAACTGGGGTCTTTTCACTGAACAAAAGCAGAAGACATGGGTTTGTGCGGCCAGTGTGTGATAATAGGAAGGACAGAAGAGGCTCTTTTGGCGGCTGCACCTGTTCTATTTTATGAGGCTCTAATAAGCAGATAACAGTGACGGGACGAGAAAAAGATGTCTGCTGATGGTGGACATGTAGGCCCCACCTTCTTTTTTTTTTTTTTTTTTAATCAGACTTGAATTATTACATTGCCCTTTAAGGGTCACAACTCTCCATGAACTAACGCTTAGCCCAACAAAGTTGCACTTTAGTGGTTTTGCATGAAAAATATTTCTCTGTCTGACTGACTCCTGACTCCTCAGGAGTCCTGGACTCCTCCCTGCAGCTTCTCTCCTCCTGTCTTTAGTCAGACTGAGTGTGAACCTGTGCGCTTTGTGCTGGGATGTAGCTGCCACCTTGTCTGGCCCGTGCTTCCAGGTGTCTCTGTTGGTGAGCATCAGCAGCACTGCCTGTGCCTGCGCACTGAAAAAGAAAGTCTTCCTTTGCTATCCGTGGTGTTGTGAGTAATTCAGCCATAATCCGCCTTTCTCCTCTCCCCTCTTCTTTTCCCTCTCCTCTCCCCCTCTCCTGTGGTTCCATTCATATTCTAATCACAGCTTTCCCTTCTCCAGCTCTCAGGCACTCCATCAGAGCCCTCCCAGCCTCGGGCTTTGCACTTTTACTTCCCCCCCCTTTGTGACCGTTCTCTCTTCTCAGAGGCACACCAAAAATAAGGTTGCCACAACGAAAGAGTGGGCAAAAAGAGACGAGAATTCAGCTAAAGAAAAAAAAAAATTCATATGTGTGTACTTTTAACTTTATTGGAAGGATCATTATGTGTGTCAGGTCTGTAAAAGTTATCACAAAAGATGTTTCAATGGTGGAGTGGCACAAATGTGGCAACAAGTGGCTGCGTGCTGTAAAAAATGAAACTTGAACAAGAAAAGGTAGGAGCTGTGGCTGAGTTTGGACGTATGTTTATTTGGAGCTCAGGGGTGTATAAAAACGCATTAAATGCTATAATGGAGGACGGGGAGGCCACAGTGTTAAAACTGCGTAGATCTAAGCTTCTTTTTTTTTTCTTTTTTTCTTTTTTTTTTGGTTGGGAGGGAGCTTTTCTTATTCAAAACAGCACCACAAAAGACTTCCAGTGAGCCTTGCCACATCCCCATCTGACTTGGGGCCATTCATCAGCCTTCCAAGCCTATCAATGACATGTCCCCATCAGGGCTCCTATAAAATCAGCCCCTTTCCCATGAAACATCAGCAAACATTTTGACGGGTCTGGCTTTCCCCCCGCTGGATTTCTGGAGTCTCTGCTCCCTCTCCCCCACCCCCCCATCCCAACTCCTTTCCACCCTTATTCCCACCTCCCCCTCGTTCCTCTGCCAACACCACCCTTCTCTGGGCGAACCTCAGATCCTCCACATCTCCTGTGACGGGCAGTGGTCACGGAAACACAGAGCGACACAAGGGAAGAGCCACTGAGGTGGGGGAAACGTGCACTAAGCCATTTTCTTGGAGGAGCCAGTGTCGTTGATGGGAAGAGGATGGATTGCGGGCTGCTGGAGGAGCCTGATATGGATTCCACAGGTCAGTCCTCCCTAAACTCTCTAAACGCTGCTGCACTTCCGTAGGTCTCAAACTTTCCCTTGAATAATTTCATCATTTAAATTTTCTCAATTTGTCGATGACAGACTTTTATTTAACATATAACACATAACATGATATCTAACACCAGCTTGAACAAGTGGGTTTTCCATGACAAGATGAATTAGTGCAGAAATAAAAACAAGCGCTCATGTGTGCACCTGCTCCTCTCAGCTCATTTATTGATGGGTTTACTGAAGTAAACCATTTAACTCACTGAGAATCTCTCAGAGGAATCTGACTGAAAGGTTAAAATTCAACAAGTTCTGCGGTAATTAAACCTAATCACGAGAAGTGGCTTTCTTAGTTTCTTTTAATGTTTGGATGTCTAATTGTCATTTAGTGTCACAGTATTGCACTGACTGTGTAGAAAAGTGGAGTTTAGTCATAAATGTGTGTTGAGAAATGAGTGAACATCCGTCTCAGTTGTTGATCAAATTTAATCCAATTATTTAGATCCCCAACTTATCTGTTCTTGTGGCAAATGAAGCTTGAGATCTGAGCCTCTGTGGGGAATTAGCTCCACTTCAGTGAATTCACTTTTTCATTTCTAAGCTTTTGGCTTTTTTTTTTCTTCTCTCGTGTAAAAAGGAGGAAAATCTGACAGCAACAGATGAAAAAGCGCAGAAGGCTGTCAGTGACGCTGCTCGTGTTTAATTAAATGTTCAAATTCAAATGTAGGTGCTGTATTAAAGTGGAAAAACCAGGAGGTAATGTTGATAATGTGGAATACTGATAATCTGTTAATGGTGCAGGCTGAAGTTTAAAAAGTAAACTTCCTGACTTAGAAGTATTACCGTTTCATCTTGTAGTTTTTTTTTGCCAGCACATGCTGAGGTGTACATCCCTTATCAAACTGTTAAAACTTTTCATATCTCTGACTTCCACTGCATCTCCACCAACAGGTCGCGACACCAACAATGCTTTCTGGCAACAGCTGCCACTGTGAATTTTATCAATTCACTTGTAAAGAAAAAAAAAAATCACAAAATATACAAATGTTTTATGTAGAGAGTTTGTGTTTTGTTGCAATAAGGGAGTATTTTTTTTTTAATTTATTTTTATTTTTTTTTTATTTTTCTGTTTATCGCATCCAGTTAAGCACATTTTTTCTGATAAAGAAGAATTTGTTGCTCATAATTACAAGCAACTGAAAAAAAAAAAAAGCAATTTCCCATAAGCAATTTCTCTCTTTGTGACACTTATGGACTGGTGAGTCCCTTTCTTGAAGTAAGAAAAAGAATTTTGGAAGGATTTCCACTCTTTTAGACTGGTCCTACATGAAAGCCTTAGTGTTTTGCTGCTGCTCGCCCAGAGAAAGCACACCAGTTGAGCTATTTCAAAGTAGAAATTAAAACAGGACAATGGCTTCTATTCCACCAGACTGCCTCAGTAATGTGCACAGGCTCCTTCTAAGCGAGTGTGTGCGCTCGTCGTCTCTGGGGAACAATGCTGGATTCCTGCCGTCTCGCTGAAAACATCTCAAATAGAGCCGTGGCTGCACGGCTGCCCATACAGTCGATTGTTGTCAGCTTGCCCTGTCACATTTGTGACATGTTAAATGTCCTGGTTGTGCTCTTGTTTCTGTAAATACAGCTTTGGCTTTGTTCTACTACAGAATGATGATGGGTAATTGCAGAGGAAGGACATTTTCCGTTTCAGTGACAGTACAAAAGAAAATAGCAAAATATAAACTGATGCGTCATGCAAATCACGTTTAATCAACTTACTGTTTGAAATTTTAAAAGTGATATTTTTGAGAAGCTTCATATTTTTATCATCATGTGACTTAATTAAAAAAAAATTTTTTTTAGACTGAATTTGGGTTCTAATGTTTTTTTTTCTTTAGAGAGCTGGATTGAAAGGTGTCTCAATGAAAGTGAGAGCAAGCGGTACTCCAGTCACACGTCTCTGGGGAACATGTCCAACGACGAACGTAAGCAGGACCAACTGTGGAAACTGTGGCTGTGATGTTATTGAGAACTAACTGGTTCATGTTTGGTACAGACGCTTGTATTTAACCATGTTTTCACAGACTTAACTATTCAAAAGAGCATGTTTGTGTCACTCTCATTTGTCCTTGACAACTTCATTTAGCTCAACATGTGTTGCATGTTGCAGATGAGGAAAAAGAAAATAACAGAGCCTCTAAACCACATTCGACACCAGCTACTCTGGAATGGTAAGTAATCAAGGACAAATAGTATTTTTTTCCCTTTTGTCATGTATGTAGAAACACACAAGAGTGGACAGTAGCTTCTTATATATTATACAGTTAAAATTCCTTGGATTTAACCAGTCTTCTGATATGTTCAACATTAAAAATAAATTATGAACTTAGATGACATCCAGCCATCATCTGGTGCTGATGATGAATATCATAATGTAATGTCAGCAGTAGTAAAATATAAACCTTCCTTCATTATTATTCAACCATGTCGGATATCAAATTTCATTAATTTGAGAGATGTTACATGACACACAGAGACACATCAGAGCACAAGTTTCTTGTCAAAGTGGTTTTGTTTTCTGAAACTGCTTGACTTTGGTGTCACATCTGAAACACGTTTGGTACGGCGAGCAAATTTTCTTCCTTTCAAAACCTCATTCTTTAATGTGACCAAAATGAATCTGATCACAAAGAATGATTCACTTAAATGTTTATATTGACGGGCAAACAGTTATAAACTCATTTCAGCTGAGATTTCCAGCAATGACAAGCAGCTTTCATGCAACACGTCTCTAAACGAAGCCTGGAGTTTTTATGTCTTGGTATTTTTACAAGTTTCACCTGCAGCATGATGAGTTTAGTTTCGTGTATTTATAGTGATGTGCTTTCTAGAGTGAAGCGTTGTAGGCGTGAATGTGGCTGCGTGTGGTCTTCTTAAAACTGTGCAGCATTTAGTCATAACTAGAGCCAAGGCCCAGCTAAAATAACTGGAGATGATGCATTTAAAGTAGGTTATATCTCTTTCGCCCTTGATGATTGTTTGCTTTTTATTGATCCAGCTAAATTTGTATTTAACAAATTAGCATTATATTATTATAATATTGGCATTAACTGAATTGGACCCAATGAACTGGATTTAATTGGATTTCAACTGGACTGAATTGGACTGTATTTAAGTGGACTGCTTTGAACTTGTTTTCTTCTTGTGTGAAGTACCTAGAGATGACCTTTGTTTTGAATTGGTGCTATAGAAATAAATAGATTAATTGAGAGTTGAAATATTTGAGATTCAGATGTAAGTGAGATCATTGAGAACATTAACGGTGGATCACTAGAACAACGAGGTCTCATAAATCAGCAGAACCAGACTCTGATGTTAGCCAGTACATTGCTTTTTTTTTCTTAAAAGACAATATCACAATTTTACACTATTATTGTAGTAGATATTAAAAAACCTCTAAGTTACAGCAGTCTCTGGAGGTTTTCATCTGTGTAAGTGATCTGTTTCACCTTGAAGCACTAATTTCCTGTTCTAACACTCAAAAAAAATAAGTACCAACATGGTTCCAAACAACTGAAAAACCTCTTTAAACAAACTCAGTTTCATATCTGGTTACAACATTCATGTCATTCTTCCATGATGCAGAGCAGATTACTTCTGTCTCACTATAATTTATGGAGAAGGAAGTATTAATATCACACTGTGAAAATGGCTTGGTACCTAAAAGGCCTTTACTTAAAATGTATTTTAAGTCATAAAAGTAAAAGTAATTGCTGTGAATTATTACTGTTAGCTATATATTAACTAAATTAAATGATCATCATTCAGGAAGTAAAATAAAAGTGAGATTTTGCTGTTGTAACAGTTTGTGGTTTAGGTCATTTCAACTCTTTTGTGTCCAGTTGAAACATGAATATTTTTCTAGATTCAACTATTGATTATTTTTCTGTCAGTTAATCACCTGACAGTTGATTAACTGCTGAGGAGCTTAATTTTTCATAAAACCAAAAATTCCTTCTGTTAAGTACCTTTCAATAACACAAGTTTCAGACAAGTCTGTCAAGTCTGAATTATTTTGCACAAACTGTTGAAATAATAAAGAGTAAAACCACACCAGCAAAGTACCACCAGCTGGTACTTTTGTTGGCTCAGTTTAGAGCTCATTCATATTTATTTAGAAGCATTTTCCTTTATAAAGAGCGTGTTAAAAGGTATTTTGAGGTGTTGAGTAAATTCTGTGTCAAACCTTTAGGTGGGAGAAATACTCTGAACAAACTTAAAGCAGCATGTCTCTTAAATACTCCAAACACATTAACAAGAGTTTGTAGTTCATTATTTCTGCAGCAGTTTCCAGACCAGGACAGATCAGGAAGACGCTTTTTTCATCACAGTTAGTAGTTTAATGTTTTTTGGAGACTTAAACAGGTTAAAGTATTTCAGTGTCATTTTTCAGTAGAATGATGTGCATCTCAAACCTTTTACAGAGATTGTGAGTCGCTCCAATTATTTATTTTTCAACGGCTATAATATTTTAATGATCTTCTCGCGGTCCTAGAGGACCATACAGCTGCAGGTCTGAAAACAGACTTCATCAAAACAGTTGTCAAAGTTCAACAAAATGTGACATCAGGAGTTTGGAAAATTTGACTAATTGTGAAACTTGACTAATATACAGCTGTCCAGCCTTTGTCAAACATTTTCTGATTTGCGACTCCTCCCGCATGAGCCGTTGTTGTCGTTTTAACATTGTGAGATTTGTGCTTGAACTTTAATGTAAGCTGATGTGTGTCTCAGCACAGCTGTTAGCTGTCTGCTACCCAGCAGTTAGTGCTCTATGGGCATGCAACATGATGTCCTGTGATGTTTGCTGTTTAGTAAATCCGGCACGTCAATTAATTTAATAGTTTTTAGGTGTACCTATTTATACAGTGAATTACAGTATGACTTTTACTAGGGAGGCCATGATTATTTGAGGCCTTCTTGACATTGTGATCCTCTCATATGTGTTGCTTTGTGTCACAGGTTAGAAGAGAATTATGAGATAGCTGAAGGTGTGTGCATCCCCAGAAGTGCCCTCTATATGCATTACCTAGACTTCAGTGAGAAGCACGACACACAACCTGTAAACGCAGCCAGCTTTGGAAAGGTGAGAGTCCAAACTTTATTCTCATAATTCTCACCTGCATCGAGTATGGCTCAAATCAAAACTATATATGTAATTCTGTATTTATTGCATTTTAAGTTGCTCTTATTTAAGATCCACCATTTGAATAAGATGCTTTTTTTTTTTTTTTTTTAATTAATCACTACGAAGTCACTGAGCAGAATCTGTACAGGAACTGATATGAGAGCTGTAATCTCAGACACGAGCTCCAGCCCGGCTGTTTTATCCCAGGTCTGGTTTGCTGCTGCAGCGACTGCAGCTCAGTGTGAACACATAATCTAGAGCCAAAGGACTTGTGCTTTCGTCTGTTCCCACAACCCCAAGGAGTTCCTCGAGCCTTCCTACCCCCAGCCATCCCCTGTACCCTGGACTCCGGCCCCAACCCCCAACCCCCAACCCCCGGCCCACCCCCGCCCCTCCGCAGCTCCTGTCGGAAGATATTGAAAAAGAGAAGGGGCCTGGATTAATGTGTAATTAAAGGAAATTTGGAAGGGTGAGATGTTGCGGAATGTTAGATCAGTGGCTGGAGCAATGTGGGGTGTCCTTTAGGAAGGCTTCATTGATTCAGGACAAAAAAACGAGAGAGGGCCTGCTCTGCCTCCCTGTCTGCTCATTTATCAAGCGGGGCCTGACAGAAACTTCACAGCTTGGCCTCTTTTTTCATCCCACACAATGGAGAGCTACACTGTTTGCTAAAGTTTCTGCACCAGGAGCCGGACCGAGGAGCCAATCTCTCCGGACAAAAAGAGAGGAAGGAGGAAGGAGGGAGTGCAGATGAGAGGGAGAGGGAGAACAAGTGAGGATGGGTAGACAAGGGGAGGCTGTTGACAAAAGGAAAAAGTAATACCCCTGAATGTCATAAACGGATGGCTTGCTAAGCTTTTGTAATGTCATGGACGTCCTTGCAGACACAATCATGGGACAAACTTTATTAAACAGCTTTTACCTAATTTTATTTCTTTCTGAAAAATCTGCAGGATTTTCTAGAAACTAGATAATATAATTATGATTTAGTCAAAAAAAAAAAAAACACCCCTCCATTGATATTTGGGTCAACTGCTATATCACAGTTATAAAATAAGAAATATTAAAATGAGCCTTTATTTCTAAACTGAAAGCATACCTTTTATGATTACCAGATTATAAGGCAACAGTTTCCAGCACTAACTACCAGAAGACTGGGGACAAGAGGCCAGTCTAAGTAAGTTTTGATCTTTAATTCTTTCCTGACCAATCAAAAATTAACACACAAATAACATAAACCAGCTACAGCATGATATGGGTGATACTGCTAAAAATTTAAAGAACCTTAAATGAATTTGACATAATGTCTTAGCAAGATCTTAGCATTGATAGGATGATTTGGTGAAATATGTCAGGAATATCTGAGAGAAACTTGTCACAATCATAATGAAGTAAGAGTGTAACAAATGTATTTTAATGATGAAATGTGGGTTTGTTTGTTTTTTCCTTCTCTTCTCCGGACTGTTATCTCTAGACTGTAGTGAGTATTCATCTGTCCGGTGTCTCTGCTCTCCAGGTACCACTACTACGGCATCGCAGTGAAGGAGACCTCCCCGTACTACGATGTGATGTACTCCAAAAAAGGAGCGGCGTGGGTGAACGAGACGGGGAAGAAAGAGGTCACGAAGCAGACAGTGGCGTATTCACCGCGCTCCAAACTGGGGACGCTGCTGCCAGAGTTTCCAAATGTCAAAGACCTAAATTTGCCTGCCAGCCTGCCAGAAGAGAGGGTAAACAGGAGTTTTAAAAGTCCATCCCTGCAGCCCCCTCCTCACCTCACCTCTCCCTGCCATCTCACCATCTTTGTGCCCCCCTCTGACTCTTTTATCTGGGTTTGCATTTAGAGAAGGACCTTGAGGATTTATGTGCTGCCTCCTCACTACCTCTTAATCTTTTGGGGGAGATAATAAGATCCAGCAGCGGACAAAGGCCAGGCACTAGCTGTCCGGCTTTTAGAGGGGGGCCATGATTTTAAATTGTTTGTGTTTTGCTGATCTCTAAAGCTTGTTTTATATCGCTCTTCTCCAGCCTAGACCTGTAACATGTATTTATTGGTTCACATCCTTTGTTCAAGATTTATTTTCTTGTTTTTGCTCCACTTTTTTTTTTTTGTTTCTCCAACAAGAGGGGAAAAAAGGCCATAAAGTTTGTGCTGGAAATAGATTAATGCTCAGTTGTTGCCCACAGGTGTCAACTTTTATCATGATGTACAGAACGCACTGTCAGAGGATACTGGACACTGTTATAAGAGCCAACTTTGATGAGGCAAGGGCTTTCCTCCTATTAACTACACACCAGCACATATTCGACGTCAGCAGACTCACTTTCTCTGATTTGTTTTTAACTAAAGTCTGGAAAGGGAAGCTTCTTCCTCCAGTATTGAGCTTCACTTCCTGTGTGGCATCTGCAGGTCCAAAGCTTCCTGCTGCACTTCTGGCAGGGCATGCCGCCCCACATGCTCCCCGTCCTCGGCTCCCCCACAGTGGTGAACATTGTCGGTGTTTGTGACTCCATCCTGTACAAGGCCATCTCTGGGGTCCTGATGCCCACCGTCCTGCAAGCACTGCCGGACAGGTGAGTGCCTGCTGAAACCCTGACTGTTAGTGACACAGACTTTTGTCACAGTTTTTAATCTGCTGGCAGTAAAGCTGGATGTGGATACAGTATATTTTGTTTTGTTTACTCCTTCAGATATAATAACAAACTTTTTTTTAATTATTATTTCTGTAAACTTGCAGTGTGAATTAATATCAGTGATGAATAATGGGAGGACAGCTGTTTATAATACCTAAATGTTTGTGCACAGCTTACTACACATTAGAGCACAATTTCAGTATTATCAATGATATATAGTGTATTTAAAGCATTTAAATATTATACAATCAGTCCATAAAATCACAATTAAAGTACATATTTCAATGTACTACTACAGACTCTGCACTCAAGTAGGATTTACTGCTTGTAAAATCTATTTCTTTATAAAACATTCATCCAGGTGCTTCACTTGAAAGTTTTTGTGCAAAGACAATCCTGAAAACTGTGAAACATGTTACTATGGGCCAGTTTGATTCAAATGACAGTTTGGGAACTAGAGATAATTCAAGAATATTCGTTTTGGTTTTTTTATCACTTTCATTTTTTGACATTATTTATTTTTGTTGTAATTCAATCAGCTATGAATTAATCTAATTCTCAAAGTGGGAGGAAAAAAGAACTCCCAGTCAAGTAAGTAAGTAAGTAAGCAAGAACATTTTTTTTTACTCATATCCTTATGAGTATCACAGGTATTTTACAGGTTGCGTTTTCAGCTCTCCGTTTTTATCAGTCAATTTTTGTTACTTGCACAGCTCCTAGTTGATGGTTGATGAGTTGTAAGTCCGATCAGTAGTAGGTGACAGATAGATGTCTAATGTCTTTCATAAGTGTTTTTTTTTTTCATCCCAAACCTGTTCTGTTACATTGGTGTGATAAAGACCAAGAAGTAACTTAATATACAAACAGCACAATGCCATTCATACCATTGTTGTCTGTGCCTACAGTAGTTTGCATAAATTCTGGCTATAGATTTGTGAATATCGTTTTTCAACAACATAAATGGCCATTAACAGAATTTTGTGTCAGTTCAAAAGGAGTTATAAGATTACAAAATCTCCAAAAGAAATCTAAAATACTAAGGAAAAAATGAGGCAATAAACTGTGGTCTGGATTTTTAAGGTCAAATTAGAAAGTTACCTTACTGAGTTTTTTTAAAACTAAGGTATAAATACGTAAGGTATAAATGAGGTCCAGTCAGTAGTTAGTGGTCCAGAAGAACACTAACAAAAAAAACATGATTCAAATATGAGGCTCTGCTGCCTCCTCTGTAAGAAAAAAACTCTGAACTGAAACTATGATGAAAAAATGTCTTCGATGCAACCCTTATCAGTATGTTTTGTCACTTTTTTACCACGCAGTTTGACTCAGGTTATTCGAAAATTTGCCAAACAGCTTGATGAGTGGCTGAAAATAGCACTTCACGACCTTCCTGAAAACCTGAGGAATATCAAATTTGAATGTGAGTGTAGAGCACATTAACATAATGGTTTGCTTCAAAAGAAAACATAAATTCTGCATTTTTATGTAAAAAAAAAAAAAAAAAAGACTCAGGATTAACCATATTTTTTCTGCGTTTCTTTTTTTTATTTCCAGTGTCGAGGAGATTCTCTCAGATTCTGAAGCGGCAAACATCATTAAATCATCTATGTCAGGTGCCTGTTATAGTCTGAACATGTTTTTTAATAAAACCCATATGAAAAAGCGGAGCTGATAAGGGATAGGCGGGTGCTTTGGTGTGTCATATTGTTGATTTATCTGTCCACAGGCATCGCGGACTGTGATAAACAGTGCCGACATCACCTTTCAAATGTTGGAGGACTGGCGGAACGTAGACCTGAACAGCATCACCAAGCAGACACTTTACACCATGGAGGACTCGCAGGAGGAGCACAGGCAGCTCATTATCCACTGTAAGTTCCTGCACTTAAACTTATTCCACTCCGACGCACCCAGACGGGCGGAGAGTTGCACTTTACTCACACATAAACAACACTCCGAGGGACAATCATTCCCACGACCAGCAGAGTCAAAGCACTGGTGACAGAGAGCAAAAGGTTAAACAAGTTCACTCTCCTTTTAAACACCCTGTGGAGCTTCTGCAATTCAGCGGCTCCTGACAGGAGCAGAGGTCGCTGATATGTAGAGGTTCCTGCATTAAGATGCAGTTTGCATCCAGGTCTTTGTTTTTAGTGCGGCGTAAAGCGCGACTGTGATGCTGTTTCTGATGTCACAGTGTATCAGGAGTTTGACCGTTTATTGGAGGAGCAGTCTCCAATCGAGGCGTACATCGAGTGGCTGGATTCCATGGTGGACCGCTGTGTCGTCAAGGTGAGACAGCACAATTTATTTTTTTTATTTTTTTTGGGTTTTCAGCCTTTCAGAAATTGATTTTAAACTTGACTCAGCATGTTTTACAGATCTGCTCAGATTTTTAGCTTTCTTTAGTTCCAGCAGCACCAGAGGTTTATATATGAATGATGCTCAAAATTAAACTCTAAATAAATTGTTTGTGGAGTTAAATTCTAATTGATCTTTCTTGCTCAGACACCTGTAGCTGGAAGCCCCTCGCCTCTGCATGTCTCTTTCATACGGAGGCACTTACGCCGCGATCCTCCCAGTTAATGATGTCTTCAAGCTTCCCATTTGCGTCCATTATGTGCCAGATATGGGCTTGTAAAATTTGGTCACCCTAGCAACGTCTTGCACCGCCCAGACAATAGTTCAATAGGAAGGCGTGTCCCTGGGGGCAAATTAAATAGTTGACTTGTTGACATGTTTTTCGTTTCTGAGGGTTAAGCCCCAATATGGACCTAGGGGTTAATTCTGCTCCGGCTTCCCTACCCTTCCCCCTCTTTTCTCATGGAAATTTTCTCTCTAGGTGGCGGGGAAGAGGCCCGGGTCCCTGAAGAAGGTGGCCCAGCAGTTCCTGCTGATGTGGTCATGTTTTGGTACCAGAGTCATCCGGGATATGACCCTCCACAGTGCGCCCAGCTTTGGTGAGCTGCTAAAGCCTCGTCATAATGCCATCATGGAACAGACAGGAAATACAGGGTGGTTTGTGTGTTCAGAAATGTTTTATACACTGCCGTCAAACTGCTTTCCATCAAACGTTCAGCTAATAAAATCTTTCCTAAAATCCTGTTACCTTCTATAAAATATGTAATTGAAGCAAAAGAACTCATCAGCAATAAATCTGCAGCTCTAAAACTGTCATAACCAATATTTAAATAATCTTTTTCCCCTTAAAGTTAAAGCATTGCGTGCTCTGTGTCTGATGTTTCGAGGCTCCTGTCATGTGTCATCGCTGCAACAACTGCAGGAGCCTCGGCTCCATTGTAAGGAGAATGGAGGAGAAAGTAAAATGGCTGCTTCTTTAACAGCTTGCTGTGCACAGCCAAAGTTTCCAGTGAGCGAAGTGCCATAAAAACAAAAGAAAAGAGAATGGCTTCCCTTTCCTCTTCTTGTGTCCTTCGGCACTGTCTGTGAATATCAAAGACACAGCTGGTAGCAGTGTTTTGATAAAGCCGATCTCCGTGAGCAAACAGCTAATTAACAAAAGCCGCCCCTCCCCTCTCCCAATGTGTTTTTGCCTGGTCTTGAGTCCATGACAACATTTTTCAATGACACTCCTGTCAGTCTGCAGGTGTGATGTCACGTTCTCGACACTGCTACACACACCATTTAACCATGTCATAATACAAATGACATGTTGTCACAGGGTCCTTCCACCTGATTCATCTCTGTGATTACTGCTCTGCACTGGAGTCCCTGCACTGCCACTCATGAGGGCCATGGCGTCACAGGTGAGGCCGCAGCCGCATACTACCTGTGTTGTCTCCACCTGCACAGGTGTTTGTGTTTTGTGTTTCCAGCATGTTTTGTGAGACACACTGGAATATCAAAGACCCTGGAGAGTCTACAGGCTGTGTAAAAGCTGCGCCTCCATTTTATTTTGTTTTGTTTAGCCCAGGATGAAATACAATTAGAAATTATAGAAAAGATTCCCTGAAGAAAATAATGCATCTCTGGAAATTTCCAAAATGTACATACAAATGACATACTTTTCTTTTTTTTCTACTATAATTGTGTAATATTTTATTAGCCATTTAAGTTATTTTTTTCTCACTGAAGATATTCTGAGCATCGGTTTTAAGATTTTGTCCTTTCCTTTGATTTTTATGTGCTGATAGGTTGATAAGGTTTGCTTTGTCAGTCAAATAAAAAAGATTAAAAAAAAAAGTTGTAATTTGAGTCTATATTTACTTCTGTTATGGTTAGTTAATGCAATATAGAGTCAAATCATGCATTTTTTGGCACAACTTTTAGTCAGTTGTGTTCATATGATATATTTACACATCTCAGCACCAGACGTCGCTCCCATCTTGTCTTGAACTGTCTAATAATCTGTTGTCTCTCTGCACCTTCAGCAGAGCAAGAGGAGGAATTTGCGCTGACAGAAACCACTCCTACCTCCCCGTCCCCGGGATCCTACTCTCCCGCCCAGTCCGTCCACTCCGTGGGCGTTTCCTCAGCCAGCTCTCCTACAGCCGCCGTGTCTCCGGAGTACACCGGCGTCACCGCCACCACAGGTGGGACAGGACTCGCACACGACAGACCCACATGAGCTGAGTTCAACAGGTGTCACTGGACATAGTTGCTCTTCCACAAAACATTTTTTCTGTGTTCATATATGTGTCTACCAGGCGCTGTTCAGTCATATACCTGGTCCCTTACATACACAGTGACAACAGCAGGCGGAGCCACTCCCGAGTCCGGACAGCAGCTGTCCTGCATGAGGAGCGGCGCTCCGGTCCCTCCTCCATCCTCAACCCACAGGATGCCGGTGTACCCCCACAGGGACGAGCACGGGTAATTACAACTGTTATGTTAAAACTCCTTTTCAAAGTAGTTTTTAAAACCGTTTGATTAAATTAAATCCATGATTTTTTTCTTGGTGCTGTTGTAGGTACCCCGGTAGCTACAGCTACGGCAGTTATCCCAACCAGCATCCCCACTCCATCCAGAGCCAGTACCCGAGTCTGGCCCATGACCCAGCGATCGCCGCCCCCCTCCACTACTCCGCCTACCACCGCTCATCTGCACAGGTCAGTCCCAGTCACTCAGGGGTGGGGTTCACTCTCTCTTAATGACAGAATACACAGGTGTGTATCACTTGAAGTATTTCTTATCTTGACTAGAATATAATTTATGTAACGTGAATGTAATTTTAGATAATTAACTGAAACACTTTGCAATACATTAATTAGATTCCAAGGATACTACCAAAAAAAATTGCAATAAAAACTATAAATAATAAAAATCAATAACTTGGAGCAAGGTATAGATCGATCGATAGATAAAATATGTAAAATATACAGTAAGTGAAGTAAACACAGATAAAAGTGATTGCATATGACTATAGCAGTATAAAAACTGGTAAAAACATACCAAAGGCAACAATAACATATCAAGTCAGGCAGTAGTGATTGTGACAGAAGCAGAGTTCATTAGTAACATGGTATCAGGAAAGAAACAATTCTTTACCCTGGATGTTCTGGCCCTGATGCTTTTTAGCCTCCTGCCTGAAGGGAAAAGGCAAACAGTCCATGTGCAGGGTGAGTGGTGTCCTGTAAGACATGACACCCACTGAAGTCAGTGTCACTGATGGTAGGTAGGCTGTTGTCTGAAGTCTTCTGTGTAGACGAATCCACCAGCAGCAAATATGGAATCAGGTCGGATTCAGATCATAGAAAAATATGGTGATGTGGGAATGCTAGAAGCTCTGCTTGTCAACACCTGAATGGCCCTTTAAGATGATAAATGGTGACCTGAATATTTGTATGTGAGGAAAAAAGACTTTTAGGAAGAGATGAGGTGACTGATATTATCACTCCTGTAGTAGGTGGTGTGATTTCACTCTTTTGGTGGTAATTTTCTGTTGAGGGTCCTCCAGCCTCCGCTTGCCTTTATTAGTGGAAGGAGATCAGCTGGGCATCAGCACTTGCAGTGTTTCTAAAAGGCCCTGAATCAGCCTCTCCATACAGCGGAAGCAGACAGTGAAAGGTGGCTCCGCTGGGGCCAAGAGGGGCCCTGCTCTGTTACTTCTCTTTCCAGCATTCAATAGTCTCTTCATCTGTTGGAGGCAGTAGCCACGGAGCAGGGCAAGGGGGCGTTTATTAGAATATTGTTATTCAATGGCGTCTTTTTTGCTTGTGAACAACAGGCAGCTGAGAAGTCTGTCCTGCGCTGACTGTCTTTTTCCATGCTGTGATCTCTCATAATGGAATCGACTGTCGTGTTTATATTTAGCCTGAAAAAGGAAAAAGGGTCTAACTTCCACTTTTTTTTTATAGACCCCTCTGAGCTTAAATGGGGCACAATGCCTGCACTTTGTCAGTGCGCGAGTTTGGACACGGAGCTAAAAATTCTACCGGATCCACATTTGTCTGAGAGATTTTTGTCAGCTGGCAGATTTAGAAAGTGCTGTTTGTGGTCAGTTGCCATGAGCAACCAAAAACAACAGCAAGGAAGAGAAGACAGGAAAAACACTTTCTTTATGAATACCCAAATTTTCTTAATTGGCTTCATTTTCTGTTTTGACCTCTGTGGCATAATTTATGAGGCAGCTTCCCCTTACAGGAAATCACCATCAGCAGGGTCAGTTCACGAGCCCAGCCGGCAGGGCAACAGTAAAATTAAGTTTTCACTTGCTTCTGTAAGTAGGAATGGGTGGATTTGAATCAGCTGAACCATTTATACCTGGAAGTGAAAATATCAAAGCATTTAAACCTTACTAAAAGGAACAGTTGGACATTTTTTTATACACTATTTAAAAAATATCTAACATTATGTTGCACACATCAGTGGATATTAGGGGGAAGAAGAAAGTTATGAAGGAAGGAAAGAGTTATGAAAAGCCTTTTTTGTTAGATATAAACTAAATTAAGAAGTTCAGGTAAATAAAAAGAACCTTATTTTTATCCATATTACCATTTCTTTTGGATTTTTTTTTTATTTTTCAAGAAAGATCTGATTAAGAAAGCATTCATTAAAAACATGATAAAATGGAACATTAATCATGTCATAAAAATATCCGCTCAGCACACCATATAAATATAAAAAGAGACCTTTTAATATTATAAATGTTGTCTTCCTCAACTTTAAACTAATGAATGGGAATATTAATGTGTAATTTGGAGTTAGAGATCTTCCAGTTCAGTCTCCTCTCTGAATATTTAAAACAACTTATTTTCTGTTTTTTTTCTCTGGACAGTACCAACAGATGTCACGGATGGAACCTTGCTTGATGGGCAGCACTCCTCGGTTGCATCCTACACCTGTCGCCCCCCGGTGGCCAGATGTATCCCCCGCTAACAGCTGTTACAGCAGCCCACCCTTGCATTCATCCCGCTACGCCACCTCTGGAGACATGTACTCGCCCCTAGGTCCCCGCAGGAACTCAGAGTACGAACACTCCCAACATTTTCCAGGCTTCGCCTACATCAACGGTGAAGCCACCACAGGCTGGGCCAAATAGACTTTAATCATTGCTTTGGACATCCACACACATACAAGCGCCAGGCCTGCCAGACCAGCGGGTGCATAGTCTCTGAACACTTTCAGTCAAGTGCATCAAAAAAAAAGGAGGAGCAGAGATAAATAAGTACCAGCATAAGGCGAAAGGAATCAAGGCTGTAATGACAATTTGAACAGACTCATCACTCTGATGATTTTGGCATCATTTGAGCAGAGGGTTATAAAACTTTCATCACAGTTGATGGAAGAAAAATGAGATGAGATCCTATGAGTTGTCAAAACTTGCGGCAAAATCATTTTATGAGTGCAATGCTGCTGCCAAGCTGTGCCTTTGTTTTAAGGAATGTACACCTCTCCCAGAGTTTCTTCAGTCTCACAGGTCCGAGCCTCAGCAACAGTCAGCAGCTCGTGTGCTGTAAGCTGTTACTGACACCAGTACAATCCCGGGGATGATACACTCTCTTTATGTTGCTCAGCCCTGCGCAACATCCTGTCATAATGAACTGCAATGCCTTAACCCTTTCCTGGGACACCAGCTATGTGTATCTAAGGTGACCCCTATCGACGCGTTAAGGTGTTTCCATCCTGGATAGTTTTTTTTAAATGACTGAACGCTGCGACGCAGAAACAGCAAATACATTCTCTTGCAAACTTTTCCACTTTTTTGCTGTGATCATATGGTATGTATTTTCTGTAACCTTGTAACATGGTGTACCCTTTATTTTCTATGTTACAATTGGTACTTTGTCTCTGTTTTGTATGGTTAGTAAAGGATGCATTAACTTAGAGTTGTGTGTTTTATAATGCACTCAAAGCTACTGAGGACCTATTACCCTATGGGTATTTATAGAAAAGGAAAATATCAAAGTGTACAGAAATAGAAGTTCAGTCACTTTTGTGTAAATACCGTAAAAGCACTGGAAAGCATCTGTGGTAACGGTTGAACTATCACAGTTGAAAGTTGTGTGTATGTGGGAAATATGCTGCCACATAAATAATTTCACTATTTAAAAGTCATGGAGTCATTCTTGTCAAATGTTTTCATTTTTCTTCTCTTTCATTATTCTGTCTATGGAGAAATCCACAAAACCATGCACTAAAATGTCCAGATATTAACAAAAAATTAATGCTCTTTCTATATATATTCTTATTTAAAGTGGAATTTAATAATCATCCAAATATGTTGACATTACAACTTGCACATTAAACTGTCCCTCACATTTTTTAATTCACATGTAGCAGATTTTATTTTTATTTTTTTGCAATCATTCTTCCAGCTCTGTGAAGCCAAGTGACAACACAGCGGGGGCTGGGCGAGAAGCAGGAGAACCACACTGCAGAAAGAATTACATTTCTATGGGGGGGGGGGATGTCCTGCTGTTCCAGGGTCACCGCACCTCAGTCCCATAACCTTTAACCTTTACCCCCTGCCAGGGTTTTTATTTATTAGAAAGTGGATCGTCCGTGGTATATCTCTGAAATCCTGCACGACTCACAACAGAGACTTTGAATGCAGAAGACATGTTGAAAGTATAAAAAAAGAAGATGTCTGCCCTCCTTTGTGATTTAATCATCTGACCTGGGTGTCAACATCAATATCCGCTTAAGATCTCAAAAGGTGGCCAGTGATCCGGTCAGCTGAGAGACATTTTTGATATCACCAAAACACCACTTATACAATTGTAATACATTACAACACTTTTTAAAAAATTTTGTAGCATAGTTAAATGCTTAGAATAAGTCCATAAAAAAAAGCAATGATTTGAGGTTCATTTTTTAAAATAGATTGTAGTTTTATTGGATTTCTGCTTTTAACTGGCTGAATCAGTGGCAGTGAAATAATTGAAACATTACACTTGAAACTCAAAACACATTACTCTGGAGAGTCTGACCTCACTTACTAAAATAAATCATTGACAATATTTCTAAATGTGAAGATGAGACATAAAATATAACTAATAACCCAAACTGTTGCCTAAAAATCAATTGCTTTCTATACACGTGTAGCAATTTCAGAAAATGAACATTATAAAGCCTGTTTATCAAAAATATTAGGATGCTATGAAAAACAGATTTATAAATCATTTAAACACCATATTTAGTTGAGAATAATATAAAGCAAACATAGGTATGTTAAAATAGGTATGTTTCTTGTATTTAATATATGGTTTTAAGTTAAAGTTGGAAGTTTTGAGTTGTAACTAAAAGAATAGTACAACAGGCCAGCAACACGACTGCATTCAAGTGAAGCTAAGTATTTCATTAAAGTCAATAAACAGGAGTGTTCACTCTCTGAGTGGACAAGCACTTAAACTATTTAAGAAAAATATTCCTCAGAGAAGAAAAAGGATAGTACACTCTTTTTCAATTTCAGCATTTTATGTATCACCTCATTAAGAAAAAAAGAAGAATCATTTGACTTTCAGAAGGTCTTAAAAGCAGATAAATAAACTCCGAGATGAACAACAACACAAGATATATTAAATTGATTATTATTTATTTAACAAATACCAAACAAAAATGAACTTTTAGTAGGAATAACTTAATATCATGCAGAAAATCATTAATTTATCAGTCAATTCATTGAGGCTTGCAGTCATTAATTTATGAACAGCTCTCTTAAGAGGCCACCACAGTATTTCAATTGAGTTGAGGTCTAAACTTTGACTTTGCTACTGCAAAGACAAGCTTTAGCTGTTTGACAGATGACCTCAGTTTTGACTATAATACTTTGGTATAACGAAGAGTTCATAGCTGACTTAATTACTGCAAGGTACCCAGGTCCTGTGGCTGCAAAACAACCCCAAAATCATTATCTCTTCACCACCATGCATGACAACTGGTATGGATTTAACTGGTTAGTGCTGATATGCTCTATTTCTTTTACGATAAATGTGCCTATCTGCATTATGTCCAAATATATGATTCTCATCTATCCAGAGGATATTGTTTAATTAAAAAGTCACTGTTTCTTGTAAATTGCTTGAATAGCTGTCTCTTGGAAACCCTTCTAAACAAGCCATACTTGTCCAATTTTTATGTAATTGTGCTCTTAACCTATAGGGAAGTTCACTCTGAAGGAGATTAGCAATGGTCTTCTATGTTTTTCACTTGTGAATAATCTTTTTCTCCATAGAATAATGGACTCAAAATAGCTTGGAAATGGCTGTGTAACCCTTTCCAAATCAAAAGGCAGCAAAACTGCTTCTATAACATCATTGCTAATACCTTTTTTAGTATTTCTAGTCATGAGCAAAAGTTAGTACCCCCTTTTTTAATCAAATCTTTTTGATTGTAGTGGGATCTAAGTATAAACCACATTCAACAGCAAAATTTAACTTAAGAAAAATCATGTGGGCAATATTAAGTAACCCCACACTGCTCCCTTAGGATCTAAGAGGCTAAGCTGCAGTCAGGTGCTGGTAATCATCAGACCTTGAGCAACTGAACATCAGTAGGTGAGCAGATCTCTGTAAAACCAGATATTTTGGTAATTTCTTGGTCTGGAGCATTCAGGCATGTATCAATGCAATTCCAAAAGGGAAAGACATAAGCAATGGAGTTAGAGAAGCAATTGTTGCTGCACATAAATCTGGAAAGGGTTCTAAAGTAATTTCCATTCTACAGTGTGAATAGCATTCAAGTGAATTGCCAGTCTTATCCGGAGTAATGGTCAATTTATATTTCTGCATCAAAGCGATGCAGTAGCTCCGTTTTAGGCTATGCCAGGCCCTGATGTGCACCTCTCTCCAGATTTATGTGCAGCAACACGTCAAATGTGTTAGTTCATTTGATTTATTTATCTTTGACCTTTATTTCTTTATTTCTTTCTTAGTCATCTTCAAGTCGAGTAGAACTATAGTTTGCTGCAATGTAAGTAGAAATGGCTGATGCTCAAGATTTATCACCTCCAACTCATGTAAAATATACTTTCTCCATTGCTTCATCTGAACTATATACACAAAAGGAAAGCGAGCTACAGTGCTGCAGAAAAGAACTGTCCTCTAGTGGTTGGTGGTGTAATTACAGAGTGGCAATAAAAGTGACAGAGTCAACAATAGAAAGTAAACCCTAAAGATGGTGTGGCCTATTTATGTAGCTGCTCAGCAAAAGCAGTCTTAAAAGGTGGATCTCCAAGCTGTTGGTAGGGGTCATTAGAATTGCCCTGTTCTTAGTTTAAATTTTATCATATCATTAATGGTACAATGAAAAAAGCAGCATTGTCATTTGTCTAAGGTCACAGCTCCCTAACATTTAGCCCCAGAGAGGAGATATTATCTCTTTCAGTGACTGAGCAACAGTATTTTCAGAGGCTACAGGAGATACAGGAGAATAACCATCTACAATCAACCACTGAAGAGACTTCAATAATGACAGTTACTGTAACAGTTTAATTCCCCTTTAGGATCAATAAAGTATTTTTGAATTTGCACTGAATATGAAAAATGGCCAAAGGCTTGGCACCACAGCTAATTTAGGCGTGTTAAACCTTTGATTGGTACAGTATCCACATGATACTTCAGGGAAAGACTTATTCTTTCAGCAAGACAATAGCATGAAGGGTAAAAAAATGTACTTGCCTCGGGTCCATATTCACACATGTACATTTTACTCAGGGTCCCTTTTGCGGTATTGGAAATGTTTTCTCTAAATTTCATTCTCTAAATACGTAATAAAATGTTTTGTTTTTTATAAAATTATTATTATTATTAAAGAGCTGAAATGTAATGTGTTCTTAATATATTTCTTGTGAACGTTTACAGTCGTGAGAGCGCAGAGCTGCGCCGCTGATGGAGACAGTCGGAGGCTCAGGGAGTTTCCTGACAGCAGACCTGCGTTAGCCTGCCAGCTAACCCCCTCTCTGAAATAAGATAACCATCCGTGTTGTGATAATATCCCTTATGGATTTGAAGAACTTTTTGTCGCAGCTTGAAGCTGCAAATGAGGAAGACGCGGAGAAGCTTTTGCAGCAGTACAGTCGAGAGGTGAGTCGCTTTTTATTTATTTTTATTTTTAAAAGCAAAGCAAAACAAACGGGGCTGCTAACGTTAGCTGCCTAGCTAAACAGCTAGGTTTAAGCGAGATGAACGGCTCACCAGCCGGCTGAGCTGGGATGTTGGCTCTGTTAAATGGTTTCTGGACATCCCATGGCACACTAAATCAGTGAATTGATCAAACTGATACGACCATGACATGTTGCTCACAGTGCTAATGCAGAGTTGATATGCTAACGCTGTCAGCTCACACAGCACCACGTCAAATTACAACTGCATTTCTCTCAGAATAAACTACTTCTTTTAGAGCTTTGTAGTACAAGTCTAAAAGTACACTTTAAACATGCCTTTCAGTTTGTGTGTGAATATTTTTGTGCCTAATTAGCATCTTTCTGTTTCAGAACAGTCAGACCTTCGCTTTTGACCAAAAGGAAGAAAACCTGAGGATTGTAAGTCTCCGTTAAATGAGAAGACTGTTATTAGATGACGAAGAGAGCTCTGATGTGCCACTAATGATTGTCTTTTTTTTCCACTGTGTCATTTCAGAAACTATGTCAGAGTGTGTTGACGGTCCTTGGGAGACAGGTGCAACCCAGCTGTCAAAAAACGTGTCTGGAAACTCTCCGCATCCTGTCCAGAGATAAGCGTGTCCTGGCACCTGTAGCCACCAGGGAGGGCATGGTGATCCTGGTGAGGATGGCAGGGCTGCTTGCTGGGCAGGACGAGCGCAACGACCAGAAAAGCTCTCAGGAAGGCACACAGGACGAGGAAGAGGAGAGGGTGGTGGTGGAGGCCTTAAAGTGCCTGTGCAATGTCGTGTACAACAGTCCTGCAGCTCAGCAAGTCAGTGTAGATGTTCAGCTCGCTCATGGCCTGTGTGCCAGCTTGCGCACGGGCGGCAAGTGGCGCCATGAGGTGGGCCTGTTCACACTGCGGCTTCTCTTCCTTCTGTCTGCCCTCCGACCTGATGTAAGAGGAGTTTTGAGGTGCGAGTTGCATGCTGTGAAACTGCTGACAGAGGTGCTTGAGCACACCCTTGATCTGTGCTGGGTGGGTCCCTATGAAGCTGCCCATCCTGGTCCACAGGCCTCGCCCATGCCCGCGGAGGATAATGAGCGAGCAATGGAAGCACTCAAAGCCTTGTTCAATCTCACACTATCTGAAGCCCGGGACGAGGTGAGTATGCTGTGGTTTTCATGGTGTGATGTTACAGTCGTGTGTCATTTGTGACTTACTGTTTTGATTTTAGAGCCAAGCAGAAGTTTAGGCTACATCTGTGTTACTGTGTAAGGAGTGAAGTCTGTGAAAGAGGATTAGATTTCCAAAAGTAATAAAGTTCAAGGTGACAGTTTTCCTTTTTGTTAGTTACTTTTTTTTTTTTTTGACGTAATGATGCTTGGAAATTACGTTGTGATCTGGAATGAGAGTAGGAAGCATTTGGAAGAAAACCTGGAGAAGTGGAGATATCTGCTAGAGAGAAGAGGAAAAAATGGTCAGTCACAGCAAGATAGAAAACGTGTGGAAATGAATGAGAAGGTGGTGGAAGAGTGCTGATGTATGGAGCAGAGGTGAGGAAGATGCAGGGGTTTAGGTACCTGCCAAGCAGCAGAAAAAGGAGATTTACCAAAGAGCAGATTTCTGCTTGTGAAAGAGGATATACTTTCAGTTGGTGACAGGAAGGTAGTGAAGACAGGCCAAGATGAAAATACATGACCCACTGTGGCAACCTGTACAGGGAAAAGAATAAGAAGACTTTTTTTATTGCCATCATTAAGTTCTTTTTGTTGTTGTTTTGTTTGTTTTCATAAAAAGAACTTAAAGAGGAATTTTGTCCTGCTTTGGAAAATACTGCATATTATTGCTGGCACTTTTTGTTGACAGTCTTTACGTTCTTGTTTGGAAAGTTAATTCTAAATTTTTTTTTGTAATAGATTAGTTCTGTGGGAACTTCAAGCTGTCTTGGATGCACTGTCCTTTTTGAGATTTCTTCACAGATTCTAATGATGTTGTTTGGAGTTGTGAGGGCCATAGCAAAGCTTTCCTCTCATGCCTCTTGATGTTCTCTGTTCTTGATTTTTGAAAATGTTTTAAGATCATTGCTCTGACATAGAAGCAGTCCTCTTTCCATCCTCATCTACATCTTTTTTTTTTTTTTTAAACAGAATTTGCTCACAGAATTAATTGGATTCTGATTTAACTACCGTATTTTCCTGACTATAAGCCGCTACTTTTGTCCCACGCTTTAAACCACGAGGCTTATACAGAGATGCAGCTATTCTATGAATTTTTCTTCAGCCCTCAGGGGGCGCTCTAGCAGGAAGTGCAGAAACCAAAAAACAAACCAAGTAGTTAAAGGCTATTCTGTTTTTGTTAAGTAGCCTATGTTGGCTATGCTACTCTACAGTCATTTTGTGAGCATCAATGCCTATTATTATTATTGGACAAACTGATTAATCCAGGTGTGTCTGACCATTGTGGCTAATCGGACACACCTGGATTTATCAGTTTGTCCAGTCAGTTTGTTGGTTCCCCAGTGGATTTCAGGGTTCTGAGCGGACCCGCCACAGAGGTAAGGTTTTAATCGCAGATGCGGACTGCACACAGCGTGAAGCCAGCAGGTCCGCGATCCGGCTCCAAAGCTGATCCGGCACTGAGTGCAAGTGGATCCCGATACGGGTCCATTTCTCGGGTCTGTTCCAGATGTCTTTGCTGTGTGGGGTGGTTTCAGTACACAGGAGGAGGAAAAATCAGTTCAGGAATATGAATAAACACTTATGGTACAAAATCTTTCGATGTAAATATCTTATTTCTCAGCCTGGATACCGGTGGCTTATAGTCCGGTGCGGCTTATATGTGACAAAATATATATTTTGTTTATATTTAAATGGGTGCTGCTTATATTCAGGTGCGGCTTATAGTCCAGAAAATACGGTAGTTTTTCTTTCTCCCAGTCAAATGTTCACTGTGCTACTCAAGCCAGAGCATGATTGATCCTCTACTGTGATTTCCTGTTAGCCCTTGGTAGTGATTCATTAAATTCTACTTTTTTTTTTTTTAAATTTCATTATAGTTTTCGTAATCCAGTCAAAAGTCATATTTTAACTTCATAAAGGTGCAGGATAAACTTTCCCTTGATATTTATAGTTTGCACAATAGTTTGCTCCACCAGTCAGGTTCATCTTCCTTAAAATCCTTCGTAGTAAAATGTTTTTAAGTAGTTTTCCAGCAGTCCAGCGAGTGAATCTTTTGAACAGTTTCTTTGGTCTTCGAGACCTCAATTTGACCTCTGTCATTATTGTTAAGTACCATTTCATAATTACATTAAATTCAGAGGAAATTAATTCCTGTAAAGGTTTTACAATCTTCTAATAGCTTTCTCTTGCTTTGTGAGCATCAATTATTTTAATTTTCTGAGAGTTTGGCAGTTGCTTAGAGGACACCATGACTGCTGATTGCTGTGATAATGTTTGGAGTATTAATGACATTCTGAAATTAGCATTGCCTGGCCTTTCCTAACAATCATCAGGAACAAAGCACAACCCTAACTAGCTAATTAAGTGCTGAGACCATGGTAAAAGTTTTCTTACAGCAAGGTTTTTAAACTTTGCAGGGTGCTGCTTTTATTTCTACTGAATAATTTCAGGGCCTTAATACCCACCCAGCTAAATGGAATTCAGCAATCTCAGATGTTGTAATTTAGATCTTTATGTTTTCTACTGTACATGCACATATTGAATTAAATTTAAACATGCTTCCGATTTGCAACACAATTTGGACCAAGGAGACACAGAAGTACAAAGGCAGCATCTAACAGAGTGTAAGTCCAAGCGAAATCAGAGTGTGTGCTTAAAGTCATGTGTATCCCTGTTCTCCTCCCAGATACCCAGAATTCTTCCTCAGTTTATCTGCCTCTGCTGCTGTAGCTCTCCTCGATTCTTTTAATGCCTAATTTAGTCTCATTGTTCCTGTTTTTGCAGTCAGGGCTGCAGTCATAGCCTTTCTCTTACCTTTTTTTATTCTTTGGACTAAAATCCCTCTTTGGACCTAATGACTTTTTATGTCTTTAAATGTTTGGGTTTGACAGGAGGACAACAACCAGTTCCGGCTCATAGCTGCTATCCTGCGTCACTTGTTGATGCAGAAGACAGAGACGGAGGAGAAAACAGAAGAAGCACACAGGTGGGGAATATGTTACTTCTTACATCATTCTCCTTTAGTGGACCGTTTCTTCCAGTCAACCCTGCACATTGCAGTGAGAAGGTGTAAAAAACATAGCGGGCCCGATCTTCCGCCAGATCTCCTAAAGCTGCTATTTAGGGATAGCGGGTAGCGGGAGGCCATTTAAGACAATCTGCTATTTTCTCAGGGGTTCAACTGAGGCCAAATCATGCTTTTTATACAAGAGTTAATTCGAGAGGATGTTTGTGTACGTCCACATGTGACCAGGTGGACGCACATTGATGCCATTTGGACGCGCTCTTGTACCCGCCTACAAACTCGGTATCTTGCAATCGTGGGTTGCAGGTTACGGGTGGTCTGACCACCCGTAACCTGCACACTGCGATCGCAAGATACCGAGTTTAAAGAAAGGGCAAAAGACTTGCCCATTACCACACCTACAATGTGAGTAAGGGAGTCAGCATAACGGGTATGGGAATTAGCTATTAGGGATAGTGGAGTTCCTAAACCTGCAATTTGCGGCTAGCAGCTAGCGGGAAGTGTACAATCGGGGCCAGTATGTCTTAGTTCAAAACTGTTTCTGTGTTTTATAACACTCAGAATAAACGCATGCACTCCAGTTGTGCAGCTGATTTGTATAGAAATACACAGAGATTGAGGAAGTGCATCCCATCATGCTGCGGTATCTTCTTCTTCTGGACATTTAAGGCAAGAATGTCAAGAATTTGTAGTTGTGGGCTGAAATGTAAACAGTGTCATGTAAAACTGACCGATCATCCTCTGGAACTGTCAGGCTGGTGGCTGACATGGTCATGGGAGTTTGACCTGTTGACTGAAATTATTACTGTAGTTTGTTTCATTAAGACCATAGGACAACATTTGATTAAATAGAAAAGGAGCTTCAGAAAAACACAGGTTTTTTATCTCAAAAGCAGGAGAGTAAGTTTAATCTGTCAAACAGAGAGCAAGTTAGTTTTGCTCAGTAGATAATCAGTAACAATGAAATTATGTGTTCCAGCATGCAGGAGCAGATTATTGAGTTTACCAAATCCTATGTAAAATCTTTAATAAGATTTCAAATTCAGACACATTGAAGAAGGGATGTTGCACCTCTTGGACAGGAGCAAATTGGGAGAGATTATCCTCAGTTGTCATGAATGTGATGAAGGTGAGACGTAAACCTACTCTAGGTATTTTTGTTTCAGTCAAAAGCGGTTATTAAGACAAAACCCCACCTTAGAGAAACACTCTCAAACCTGTCATCTTTTAATAACCTGTTGTTCTGTGAGCTATCAGAAAAGGTTTGCTTGATTTAAAACATTGCTGTTATGTCTCCAGCCACGCCATCAACCTGCTCAACAACCTGCCTGTGTCCTGCCTGGATGTGTTGATTGACGTGCCCGTCAGGGGGGGTCTAGAGAAATTTGGTGGAAAGAACATGGAAGTAGTGCAAGTGTTACTAGACTTCATGGAGAAGAGAATTGACAAGGTAAAGTTTATCCTCTATGACACATACTGATGTTATATGGTTCTTGTAAGGTTCAAGAAGTTCAAAGACACTTGGGTCATATTTCACATGGTTTAACTGAGTCTTCAGAACATTTATTTAACAATGTATTTAAATGTCTTGGTTTTGTTTGTGAAGCACTTTGGGACATTTGTTTTGAAATTGCTGTATAAATAAAGTTTATTATATATTATTATAGAGAAAATACAAATTTCTTGAACACCTAAGATACATTTAAAACATGCGCTATTCACCCCCCCCCCCTTTTTTTTTTTTTTTTTTTTTTTTTTTTTTTTAAACAGCCATTTGTGGTTTATATTTGCATGTAAGACTTAGGAGATGTGGGAAATTTGATAAATCAATGGAAGATGAGTGACTAAATCATTTGAAATGGATTCAGGGAATAGATGATGACACACAGATGACTTGTTCTGTAGTTTCAGCTTCCATTGTCAATTATGCTCTCTGAACCAGGCTTTTCATTATGTTAATGTATCCACTGTCTTTATTTTCTTCTGTGGTTCTGACTGGAGGATTGACATCATCCACAGCTTAACTCACTGAATCAACCTTAAGTAATTGCTTAACAGTAGCAGATTTTCTTTATAGTAAAATACAGCATGTTTTAAAGACTTTGCACACTAAGTCCAAGTCATGTTTTTTTTTCAGTTATTCATCTGATAAAAATCATGATGCATGGAAATCTTGTACACTGACTCAGATTTTTTTTTAAATCCCCCCTTTGCAGAAATTTACAATATGATGCCAAATGGAGTCATCAAACATTGAGGAAGGTTTTATGTTTCTCGTTTCTCTTAGTAGAAGAAGAATTGATTTCTGAGTCAGTAACCTTTCAGCAGCTGGTGAAAGATCTATGGAGCCAATCTGGATAACTTTAATTGTGGTCAAATAACTCTTAACTGTATATGGCTGAAGCACTAATTACAAAAAAAACCCTAACCCTTCCCTCTCCTCTGAAAACTAATGCAAGCAAAAGATTCAGCCACCCTCAATGTGATTTACATATGATTAATGTGCTTTTGCTGGTACACCATTATGGTGTTATATTAGTACGTTGTTGCGTTTTTGCAGCTCACTTCAGTTGCATAGTTGAGGAACTTGTCCTGTTAATGCTGGTTTTTGTTTACCGTCCCATCTGTACCCCAGTATTGTTTGTCGTCCTGACTGGCATTTGTCTTGCGCTCCGGTTTGTGCAGACTAAAGTGCTTGTGGTGTGTGTCACTCCAAGCAGGGTTCCAACTACAAAGAAGGTTTGACTCCAGTGCTCAGCCTATTAACGGAAGGATCCAGATGCCACAGGGAGATCCGCAGATATATCAAAGCTCAGGTAACAGCATTGGCCATCATGTTCAAACGAGACATTGATAAATAATGAAAACACATGAAAATAATTTGACAGGATTTTTATGACCTCTTAGATATTAGATGCTGTCCTTGTTTGTGGCTGCTTTTCACAGCTTTATTGTAATAATCAAAATAAGGAGAGAAACTCAGCTTTTGAAAGACCCTGTCATTTCAGGTACTCCCCCCGCTGAAGGACGTGAAGAACAGGCCAGAGGTTGGTTCGACCATCAGAAACAAGCTGGTTCGCCTCATGACACATGTCGATATGGGCGTGAAGCAAACGGCTGCAGAGTTTCTCTTTGTCCTCTGCAAAGAAAGCGGTGTGTGTGGGGCTGTTTTGACCACAGGACATGAAATGAGGGGCAGTGGCGTTTATAATATCATAATAACGGCTTTTCCTATATCTGGTGTCATCTTTTAGTAGACAACCTGTTGAAGTACACTGGATATGGAAATGCAGCAGGACTCCTTGTGGCTCGAGGGCTTCTAGCAGGAGGGAGAGGAGAGACTCAGTACTCAGAAGATGAAGACTCAGACACAGAGGAATACAAATCTGCCAAACCTTTGTCAGTGACAATCAACGTCAGCTTGTTTGATTCATTGTTGTGTGTAAATTGATAAAGTCTGAATGAGTTTGAAGCTATACATTGAACCTTTTATTCAGATTTTTCTTTCTTTCCAGTATCAACCCCATTACCGGTCATGTGGAGGAGCCAATGCCAAATCCCATTGAAGAGATGACCGAAGAGCAGAAGGAGTACGAGGCCGAGAAACTGGCCAATATGTTTGACAAGTTATCAAGGTAACACACCGAGATATAGTAAAGGGCCAATACTTAACATAGATGATTTGTTTAAAGAGAAATATAGAGCATTTATGACACTAGACTGACTTTTATACTTTTGTGACCAACCCTCAAATCAGCTGGCTGCACCAGAGCATGATTTGACCACCATCTTTTTCATGTGTTGGCTTGTTAGAGGCATAAAAGGAAAACAAGGCCCTCATCAACATAATTTTTGTCTTCTTGGCAACAGGTTGGCCGTTTGCCATCTGCAGTCTTTGTAAAATGTGAAAATGCTAAAGAGACAAAAAATGACTCAAGTGTGAAATACCACTAAGGTTAAGGACTGTTTCTTCTTCTGCAAGTCTGTTTTGGATGATTAACAGTTCCAAGACATGCTCATGTTCATGTAATTTACTATTTCCTTGGCAAAAGGTCCTGCTGTATTTGTGCTGACCTTTCTTCTGTGAGCAGACACTAATGTTACCTGCACAAAGGTGACGGTGAGCTCGCTCCCTGCCAACCAATTCATTGTAAGAAGAATCTCCTGCTGCTAGATGCGACTTCAATTATTCCTTGATTCCCAGCACACCATCGCATTCAGGTGGGGTGAATGGGAACTTGCTGGCATGCTGCAGCAGCATCATTACTACCTCTACATTAATTATCGCCTAATTGGCACACACAGTCGACGTGTCTACTCTGGTTCCTTTATGTGCCGCATTCAGTTTTTTTTTTTTTTAATGACACACATCCTGACTTTATTCCTCTCGTATTTGATGAGCTAATCACTGACAAGACAAGGTCAGGGAGCTGACTGAGGCAGAGGCATAACTACACAAAACAATCTGGGTGGAAGGTGGATAAAGATGAAGAGAAATGGGTGACATATGAAAGCTGACCATGTCATTGTTGAGCAAAAAGTGTGTTGAGCTGTAATGAGACAGATGTGCCCAGAATAAGAAGATTCCTCCAAGGCTGCCTGTTCTTTCTTCTCTTCTTCAATAAAGATGTGATGATAGAGAGGTACTTCCATCAAACCAGGCACTAAGGAGATCACTCAGTGCCATACAAGAATGTGTTACCCTAACCGCGCGACTGTTTCTCCAATTAGTGCATATTCGGCACCCTCACACCTACCAGACACCAGGTCTTCTGTCGCTTTTGGAGGAGATTTTTTTTTCCCCGCTCTCTAATTGGGGGAGATGATGTTACACGTTTTTGTTTGTTTTGTTATGCTGGTTTTCATTGTATCTGGTCATTTGGGCCAATATATAAATCAGTAGGGCAGGTGGTTTCACTCTGCAGGTGCCTGATTTTTTTGTTTTATAAAGGTTTTTTATATATATATATATAATATATATATATTTATATATATATATATGATATATATATCATAGCTATATATATATATTTCTCTACAGTATTTAACTACATAATTTTTTTCTTATAAAATATTTTTTTTTTTTTTTAGAGGTGCAATGGTCTTTAAATGTTCCCCTTTTAATTTTAAATGGTGTAACATGTAGTTTTCCTTTATTTAAATCACATTTAATTCCAGGAATCAAAAAGAATTACATAATCATTTGTATCAGAATCTGTCAAATGAATACAAATAGAAGCTGTTTAAATCTGATCATTCTAATTCTCAGATGAATCATCTTAGAGGGTGGGATGACACAGTGCAGTTATAATTGGATTAGGATGAAGGGGCAGTGGGGGCTTTGAGATTAGTTTGAGCACTGATCCTGTAATTAAACTGCGACAGGAAAGGAGAGTCGGGAGAGGGAAGGAGGATGGCCAGACAGGGCCGATTGTCCATGAAAGGGGGTTGTGTGAGGGTCCTTGAGTTGTGCATGAAAGGAGAAAGCAAACATGTACAAGAGAATGTCCTTGTTAAGGCTGCCCATAGTTAAAAAAAAAAAAAAAAAAAAGGCCCTGAGCACAGGTTTTTGCATTTAACAGTTTTAATGTATAAACCCTCTCAGCCCAGAAGCAGTGTATTTTATATTTTTTGATTTTATCTTCACAGGCAGAATGTGATTCGGCCAATGGGAGTCAGGCCAGACGGGACGTTAGCGCCTCTTGAAGAAACTCTGTGTGTTCCACCTGAGGAAAACTCAGGATCAGACTCTGACTAGTGCACTTCACATTCAGGCCACAATTTCCAGACGAAGCCTACTGGGCCCCCAACACATCTAGACCTGTGTCCCATTTCAAGGGCTGAATCCTTCTGTGGATTCTCAAAAGTGGACCCGTGAATCCGTGCCTCCATTTTAAATGAGTCTTAAGATCATCAAACAAAACTGTGACATGCTGCACTTAGAAACTACCTTCCACTTAATTAAAATGATGGTCAAAATTCAATATATCACCAGGAGGTTGCACTGAATTAGCATAAAGAGCACAAGTACCAATAATGCTGGGCAAGTAACTAAAGAATTTCATGATGCCCAGATTTACGTGACTTTTTGACGAGTTTATTTATGTTGAACAACTGGCAAAGTTGAAGGTGAAAAACACATAAGTTTATCATATATTTGCTTTCTACAGCTTACGAGATAATTGTTTTTTTTATTGTGGTTGTAGTGAGTTCAGTTACTTGTTAAATGCAAATACAAATGGATAAATATAAACATGACAAAATAATATCTAGTGATTTAATGAACTAACAATGACCAAAAAAAGACAAACAGGTGTTCAGAGGATTGTGAAATTATGATGCTCACTAAGTATTAACAAGATGGTTCAGGAAGAAGATGAAACAAAGCATCAGTACTTTGGAATTAGACGGGCCCTGTTGGACCGTGCAGATGTGTTCTAGAGAAATGAGACCTCTGATGATCCAGTCATGAAGTGGGACACAGCTGAACATTTCACAGGTGTCTCTAAAGACTCAGTGGTGGCTGTCATCCATTCTCTGCAGTGGGAATTGATTGATTTGTAGTAGGAAAACTCGACTGAGGAGGTCATTATGCACTGGAGGCCTTTGCGGTTAGTTGCATCACTTGTTTTTCTGCTCTTTCTGTTGAGAACAGTAATGTTTTTGCTGGATCACTTGTTTTTTGTTTGTTTTTTTATTAACTGGAAACACTATTTCCATGGTTTGTTTATACTGTCTAAATAATCATTCCTTCACTTGCCTTCTTTTTTTCCTTCCCTTTTTTTTTTTTTTAATGTTATCATTAAACGATGTGCACATCACACAAACATAAATGTAGAATTATAGTAAACACTGAAGAATGAAGCTTGTCCTTAGTTTGAAATCATGCAGCAGGATGGACGTGTAGTTAGAAAACTCACGCTGCATCAGTGCCATTAATGTTGTGCACCATCTGGTTAGCAAGGAAACTTTCTGAATTCAGGACTTGTTGGCTGATGTTCAATTTTAGTTTTAGGACATAAAAAAAAGTAAAAATGTAGCTGCAATATTTTCAGTGACAGTAAAACCCTTTTGTGAACTTTTGACAATGAAATGTGTAAAATGCAGTGATTGTTTTATTCTTTACCAAGTCTGCATGATGCTAAATCAAGAAATGTGATTTTTATTTGATAGAAAAAAAATTGCTGATTTTATATAATTTTTTAACCGATGGTACATATATAAACTGAAAGTACTTTTTCTTAATGTTGGTTCAATTTAATTTAATTAGATAGCTGCCACTTCTGAAGTGATCTGCATGAGCATGACTTCACGAGAGATTTGGTCTACAACAGAAATCCTGCCTTGGGTTGCTTTGTGTGTTGTTGTTTTTTTTCTTTATAAGAAATTTTGTTTCCGATTACAGTTGAGGAAAAAAAGTTTTAACCAGAGAGCATATGGTGAAAGCTAACCTAATCCGGAGCAATCATAAGCCCCTCCATCACACACACACCTCTGCATCGCCACTACAGATGCTCACGTAAAACAGATCTGGATTTACATGGCTGTTGACATTTTTGAATGCTTTATCTGAATTCCCTCTCAATTCTTTTAGTACTCAGAGCCTTCAAAGGTGAAATGTGCATGTGTTTCTTATTTTATTTTTAATTCTATGTGATTTGTAATAAATTGGTTGAGGCTTTTTACTGCGCTCTCCTGTTAATACTTTCATGTTCCTCCCCAATCATCTGGTAGGGTTATTTTGTTTCTTTTTGCACACTTTTCATGTACTGTAGTTAGCACCACATTTAATGTAAAGAGGCTTCCATAGAAAATAAAGAATAAGAATGCTTGTGTTCTTCAGACTCAACATAAGATTTTCATATTACACGAGAAGCATAAATTACATGGCATCTTTATTAAATATTGTTGAAAATACAGTGCATTATTGATATAAAACATTGAACTTTATTTGCCTTTTCCATGAAAAAACGAGACATAGTATTGTGCATGAAAGCTATACAATGTTTTTAGAGCTTGATTAACCATTTCATATGTACATCTGAACGCAAACACTTCACGCCGACTGCTGGCTTAAGAAATAACACTGAAATTAACTGCAAGATCATGTACGTGCATAGTTTATAGAACAAAGAGTGAAGTCAGGAGGAAAGAAGACATCCCAAAGTTTTCAGTGTAAAGAGCTTTAGCATCAGTAGCTTGGGCAGGATGATGCAGAGCTCTTCGTGTCCGTCTCTGAGTCGGTCTCCTCGGCGCTGCTGACTGCGCTTTGGCCTCCCAGTCCAGAGCTGGATGTTTCTTCCCTGCCTTCAGGCTCTGACGCTGCTCTGCTCTGACATGACACCTGACCACTCTGTGACAGAGGATTCCTCAACAATGCAGGGATGCCCTGCAGAGCGAAAATCAACACCATAGAAAGTAAGCATTTGTAAAAAAAACAAAACAAAACAAAAACAGCAGCCACTTCAGTTAGAAAAGTTTTGTGGTTTCCTAATTTAACGAAGGAAAGAAAAAACCCTGCCTGAAAGTAAAACCCACCAATGTTTCTTGACTCCTCATCAGCTCTTTGATTTCATTGCTCCAGCCGAGCATTTCAGCAAACCTCTGGACTGTATCTGCCAGATCACCCAGCTCCATGTGATCTCCCCTCCGCAGCGGGACCCTCTCAAAGGGGCCGACGGCATGTCGGTTCAGTAGGAGGCGTGGCACCGTGGAGCGCACCGTATTCACCAGGCTAGCAAACGGCTCAATCTAAAAATCACAAACATTTATTCAAATTCAGCAGTTCAAGGCTTACATGCAAGCTACAGAAAACCTTTTTTTTTTTTTGTTTCAGGACATGTTCGAAATGTTTGTGCTTACTTGTAGAGATGTGCCCATAATCACGAGAAGGTCTGCTTTCGGGAAGTCTTTTGTGTGCAAGAAATACTTTTGAGGGAGGTCTTCTCCGAAGAACACGACATCTGGTTTGACTGTTGCAGCACAGAATGAGCACGTGCGGATATTTCCATTCATAATAGCATCCTGTGAAACAAGCAACTGGAGTAAATACTACTGTGGCATCAAAGGAACAGAATCTGTATTGTGCTTAACATGTTATAGCTGAGCTGAGCATACTTTAGCCTCCTCAGCAGGATATGGGGTGTAACACAGGTGACAGGAAGCTGTGGCAAAGCTTCCATGGGCTTCCACCAATTTTTCATCAGGGATGCCACACACTGGAAAGCAAATGATTAAAGTCTTAGGTCTATATATTTAATACTTAATTGAAGAAGAAAAATTAAAAATAATAAACTTGAAAAAAAGGTAGCAAAGAGAGCGGCTCGGTTCAAATCTCCAGGGATAATCATGGGTTGCCAGTTTGTAGTCCGCCAGCAACTGGGCTGATAATGTTGCAGTTGGTATGGCAACCGCAGCGGTGTAGGGTGATGAACATACAGCTACTAAGATAAACGTGAACTCTGCTGACAACATGAATAGAAACTCACCGTTAACAGTTCAAATGCAGAGTACTTCAGATTAACATGTCCAGGATAAAGCCACAAGCAAAACGTCTGCTAACAAGCACTGCCGTCCCTCCTCCTCCACCGTTTATGCTCAGTCTGCAGTCTCACCCATTTAGTCTGAAAGCCAGACTAAATTAAAACATTTTTTGTGTGTTATTTGCCCTTTAGTTCTCACTCACGTTTCTCCAGTCCATCAATGTTCTGAGTGTACACGCGGAGCAGCAGGCCTTTGTGGTGAAGCATGCGGATGAAGTAGTGGATGTAGTTGGGCCGATGGCTGCCAGGATACAGAGCCTTGGCCAAGGAAAAAAAAGGCTGGGGGTCATCGGAGAAGTAGTCAATGTTGAAAATGGCCTCTGGGTAAGGAAGGTTGTATTTCTCCAAGTTGGCATAGAGACCAGTTCCTGGAGTTCTAAATGAAAGTGGAGGTACAGTTTGACAGTTTTGGAGATTCAGAGTTTGTTGTGACAAAAAAGCAGCCATATAAAAGTGAGCAGCTAGAAGAAAAGAACCCTCAAACACGGACGCCAAGACAGGCTGCATCTGATAAGTCTTTTTTTTTTTATCATTTACATCAGTACACTTGTTATTGGGGGAGAGATTTCACTAAAAACATATAGATTCATACATCAAAGAGGGAATAAGATAAAGACAAAAGTGGCAAAATTACAACATCAAAGACACCGACCTGAAGTCTGGGATGCCACTGGCTGTGCTGATTCCTGCTCCGGCCACAACAACAACGTTCTTGCAGCGACCGAGCTTCACAAGCCGCGCCACAGAAGCAAGCCCGCCCCGGGAAGATGACGACGGACCACCATGATCAGATCTGGACCCTGTGGCATGACAGGGCTGCACAGGACCACCTCTAGCTTGAGTCACCTCTCCTTTACTGCGCAAAAAAGGCACATATGCATCATTCTTACCAGTTTTCTTCTTGCTCACTGTTCTTACCCAAAGACAACTCACCTTGTGGCCAACATGTCCTGTCCCCTCACACTCATCTGGCTGAGGTCCTGGGCCAGGGCTGAATCAGTCTGCTTCCTTCGCTGTTTTCCATACAGGCCCAGCTCAGAGTCCTGGGACTCTGCAGGGTTGCTGGGTCTGGCCTGAGACCTGGAGCTGCGGGTGATTCTGGTGACTGGAGGCTGGGGCACTTTTTTATTCGAGGTGGACCTGCTCATTCCAACACCTGTCACAATCAGGACAAAGATTAAAAATAAAAAAAAAAACCTGAGTTTATGTTTGTTTTTATTCTGTGGATCTTTAAGCTAAATTTGTCAGGATAACACTTGATTGTCAGACAAGGATGTTTTACGTTTCCTCAACAGTGCCCTGTGGCAAATCAAAACCTTGATTGTTTGTTTATTTTATTGGACTTTTCAATGTGATTGGTTTTCTAAAAGCACTAATTAGATAAGGACTGTTTTCAGTGATTTGCTATTTGGTTGCTCCCCCTACTTTCCCTCCTTCTTCTGTATCCCATATTTAAAAAGCTGTTACATTGAAATCATCTTGGCATCCTTTTCTCCTCAGTCCCTTTGCACAGAGGGAAGTTGAAATGCTTTAAAACTGTCAACAGTTGAACAAAGGGTAATGGCCGCAATATATTTAGCACCCCCTCTGCTCCCCAGCAGCTATGCTAATACAGTCCACAGCTGTGGCAGCTTTACTGTTCAGGCAAAGCAGAGCGTAGAGCTGAGAGATGGGGGGATGAGAGCTGAAAAGAGGGGAGGCAGAGGTGAAAAAGAACCATAGATTGACTGTGAGTCAACAAACCCAGCTGGGAGAAGAAAAAAAAAAAGGAGGATGCCCCCTAATGGCCCCCACAAACTAAGAAGAAACAAGGAGGGGGTCAGGAGATAAACGATATGTAGACGTGATTCAATAAAGATGGAGCACAGGAGCAGAATAAGAGGAGAGTGAGGAGGAGGCGTCTCTCCTGAAGTCATTCTAGGCCTTCAAGCAACTCTTAGGAGGAATGAGTCTGACTGATCAGACAGAGGCAGTAAACAAGGAAAGGAATGAGCAATAACCTCTAAACTCCGACTGTTTCAAAGAGCTGCAGGGCGATGAGACAAGTCATCCTTCAGAAGCACCTTACAGGAAGAAAGCTGTCTCTGAAGATGAGCAACACACCTCTTCTTACATCAAATGATGGAGTGGCACATACTTTCCATGCATTTTCATTTCTATACTACTATTACAGGGGAAAAAAACACTACCAAGCTTAAAGTCAATTTATGTAGTTTTTTTTTTTTTTTTTACATTTCAGCTTTTAAAAAACAGAATTTGTGGGCAGCCATCAAAACTCTCTTTAATTGGAGGTACTCAATCTTATTTTATTTTACCTCGCTAAAGACCGAAGGCCCTGCATAATAGCTACATAGTTTTTTTTCTTCTCCCCTTCACATCCTACAGAACTATTAAAAACAGCGGGGGGGCTGAAGGTCTCGGCTTTTGTCTGGTCTCTTCTCAAAAAGACACTGCTGAGTACAAGCAATAAATCACTGGCCAAGTTATTAAGGTTTCTCACAGATGGTGCAAGCGCACGGGACACAACACCTCGACATGACGGTCACCGTCTAATAGCGCAATCACAACTGGATAAGCTACACTTTTCTCACTAGACAAAGATGTTGTGGTGCCTTTTTATCCCCAACTCCACTGCACAAATGCATAGGAGCAAAGTAATTTTTACAAGATTAAACTGCCTTTTAGCGTGGTGAATGTTTATCCTTTCATTAGATAAAGCCCTAAAAGTACCACAGATGCTGTTATTACTCTTTAATGACGAATAAATCCCTGTATAAATGACAAAAGGCTTTAAAAGGATTTGAGGAACCCCCTTCTTGGCCTTTCACAATACGGCTCTCCCTGATGGAAAATCTGTGTGTCCCATAACCAGACCACCAGGAGTGTGGCTGCTCATATGAGGGTTACAGTTATCTAATTACTGATGTCCCACAATACTGGGAACACCTCAGCGATCACCAGTAAAGCAACCAGCACAGCTCTGGCCCAGAAAGTCAGGCTGATTGATGGATCCTTTCAACACGCTCGAGGCTGAGACCTGGAGCCAAACACCAGCCACAGAGAAGTTTGTCTAAAAGCACCAAAGCCTTGGACGATGAAGTGAAAACAGTGCAAGGGAAAATAAAAAAAAAGTTCTTGTGTGAATACTTTTGTTAAAAGATGGTACAAAATAGACAATTCACTTGTTTTCTATGAACTGCTTCTTTCATATGTATGAGAATTACTCCTTATACTAAAAAAAAAAAAAAAAATCGATGTCAAAGTTATACTATAAACTCTGGTGGAAGAATAATCCAACTATTGTGCTTCTTCTATCTTTCATAGTATAATAATGTTACAGCTGCTCAGATGTATTTAATCATTTTATTTATTTATTTAAGAATTCAGTGGGTGTAACTTTGCATGCGTATTGTGTTTGGCTATGTTGTTTAGGCTCCTCCTAAACCTACATGATGCTGCGGTTAAAACCGTTTTCCCTCAGAGCTCAGCGGTTTAAACATCACCCTGGCGTCTCTGGACAGCCGCTCAGCTGTGTCTTAAAGGAGATTTGGTTAAGTTTAATGAGGGGCTTTTCCTCTGCAGCCCTAGCATTTAACCCTCCACTCACAGCAGAGCTGAGGACAGCTGACTTTGATCTCTGCTGCCCCCCGACGTTGGACCGCAACCGGCCGCCTGGTTGTCATGGAAACCCCTTCATTACTTAGCTGGAGAGGCAGCAGCTCTGTGTTCGCCCTCCCCACCTGCTCACTAATGACATATCACTGTGTGTAGCATCTTTGTTGGCCTCTCAATTGACACAAAGAAGTGAGTCCTAATTTGTGTTAGTATGTTATTTGCTCACACAGAGAGGAAGGTGGGTGGTGAGGAGCTGAATCTGTCCATTGGGTTGATGGCTAAGTAATGACTCTTGCCTTGTTTCAACTCCAAAGACGCACTAGCGCTGAATTAAGAACCAATCAACTACCAATATTAACTCTGTAACAGTAATAACAAGAAAATAAACTACACACACACAGCTATACAGAGGTATTAATTAATGGTGTAAAATATAGACCGTTAACACTAAACATGTTAATATACCACACAAGTGCCTGAAAATAACACCCCCCCCCCCTTTTTTTTTCCCTTTTTGGACTGTTTGTCCAGAACTTAGAGCCATTACTGAATAAATAAATAAGTAAACGTGGCACATCAATGACCAGAGTTAAAAATCTATGATTCAATATAAATAGTTGATCAGTTGTCTATCAGTAAAACAAATCAACAAGGAAACAAAACATCTACAGTATTTTAAGGCTGTTTTAAGATTTGAAGTATGTTTAATGGTTCTCCTTGCACAAGGGCTAAATCTACTTAAAAAAAAAAAAAGTGGGAACATTCTTTGAAACAGTGTCAATCTTTTTACTCTCAGTGAAGCTACACTGCCACCTGCTGGAACTCTGCTTTATCACTCATCTATCAGCGTTTGTGTTGAGGGGACAGAGATATCAGGAGACCTGATATGTGGACAGCTTCAGTTAAATACTGTAGTTGTGCATGCAGCATTCTTCCTGTTTAAGTTTCATCATATACTGACCTTTAAAAAAATAAAAATAAAAATTCTCATTGTTTTAAATTGTCATTGCCTCTCTGATAGGCTCCAGCAGATCCCTGTGACCCTGCACAGGACTAAACGGGTATGGATAATGGATGGATGGATGTATGTTCTGGTTCAGTGACAATCTGTATTCAAACAGTCCTCTTCATCATGCTGTTAACATTTTAACATCACGAGACCAAGACGATACCTAACAATTCTATCAAAAGTAGCTGGCCATTGTGAGGCTTCAAACAGGATAGCTCTCAGAGAGAAGTTGCCACTGAGTTTAAGTGTCAGAGTGTCATCAGCAGGTTTCTTTTGCTTCTACTTAAATGCTGTACTTTCATGATATATTATCACTGCAGCATGAACTTTTTACATGTTCCGTAAGTTTCAAAGTTGAATATCTCTTAACTTGTTGTGAACAGTATGTGTAGTAATGAGCGATACTTTTGACTTTCGAAGTGGGAAAATTGATGCTGCGTGAATGCCTTGGGGCCCTCCTTAACAATAATTGTCAATTTGCTAAATATTTTCAGAGGAACTTTGTCCAAGTTCGTGTTTGCAGAAGAAAAGAAGGTAACACCTTTGGGAAGAAGAAGACCCAACTCAGTGACAGAGATGAAGTGGGATAATGCATTGCTTTGAGAATACAGGACTACAGCTACCAATGTGTCTGCAGACCTACACCAACATCATGTTCACCTATATCATCCAAAACAATTCATTAAGGCATCAGCGAAGAGGGATAACATGGAAAGGCTGTCACTGCTAAATCCTTTGACAATGAACAAGTCAAAAAAAGTGAAGACAGTCTTCATCAGTCAGGTGAAGAAGAAGCCAAACCAGACCAATGCTGCAGGTAACCCTTTATAGTTAGCTCATCATTTGGTTGTGAGTTTACATACCATCTACCCGTTTCAACAATCCTCCAGTGTGGCTAACAGGACAAAAACTTTTATGTGATCAGCATCCACAATTCCCCAGATCACCCACTACCTCACAAACAGACCACAGTTTGTGAAACAAGTTTTTTTTAGCTTGAGCAGGTGGTCGGCAGCACAGGAGCACTGCAGGGGGTGGTACCCTCACTGCTTCTCTTCATTCTGTTCACCTCCGCCCAACAGAATAACTCAGAGTTGTGGCATCTACGAAAACAGATGATGACACAAATAGGACGGACTGCTTTCCGGCATGTTGTGGGCACAAGCAAGAAGTCAAAGGAGACAACTGCAGCTTTTAGAATCATCACCTGAGCTCCTTAAGCCAGGTAAGTGCTGAGTGCTCACCTGGCCAACAGAAAAGATGACTGATGCAACACTGATGCTGTCCACAAATAGAGACAGAGCAGATTGAGGAAGTCCTGTCCTAAGTGTGCACTAAGATGCTGCATATCCTCTACAACTTTCCTCTTCTGAAACAGACCATCAGGAAATGGAAAATGATCAGACAACAGCGCCTTCATCTGGGTGTATTTTGGCAAATTCCCAGCAGGATGTCCTGTGCCTGAACAGTTTTCATCTGGTCTCTCTACAGACACCTACAGCGACTGACAGGAAACATGAGTAAATACTGTTTATCTTGTTACAATGCGCTGTTTTGTTAGGAAACCTTGTATTCTGGCATTCACAAGAATGTTGTTTTGGCACTTGCCAGCTAGCAGCCTACCCCAGCTGTGGGGCCCTCATCTTTTTTTTTCTCCTTTTTTAGGAAGTACACAAGGAAAAAAAACAACAAATCTGAGACGCTCGTTTGGTCTCTAAACTCTCCCGTTAACATAAGTTACCAGAACACTAAAGAATCAGATTTTTTTCCTGTGGCGTGTGGACTGATTCAAATTAAAATGCTGAACAGTTGACAGCTGATAGGGCGTCTGCGTGAAGTTTTAAAATGAGGTTTAGGTAAGAAAAGGAAGCAGAAAAATACATTTCGGAGGACATCGACCTTCTTTACCGAGTCGTGTCAAATAAAGGACACTCGCACAACAAAACTGAAAATGGTTCAGGGAAGACTGAATCTGAAAATTTGAATAAAACGAAATGGTCAGTTTCATCGGTTCTATTTTTGCTAAACAACCAACAATACAGCTGTTATTTTAAAAAGATGGACAAAGACCGTTAGTATTTACAATTATCTAAGGGGCGCTTCCATCTGCAATACCATGATTAGGTACCTGTCTCTTTCCAGACTGCAGAGCTGCTGAATGAACACGACGACGGATCAGGCCAGAGGAGATGTTTTACCCCCAAACAACAACTTCGCTGACCGTCTTCAGCAGTCAAATCCGACGCTACACCTCCTCCGCTGAAACAGTCAGACTAACGACGCTGGGTTTACTTGTAATACAAGTGAAACACTGAAACACTGCCATCAATTTTGCATGAGGTGTAAACTGTACCTTTCGCGAAAGGGAGGTGTCACTCCGCTGCTATTTCCGGTACAAAATTAGCCATTGCGAATACAGGCGGGAAACGTGAATGGGGTCACGTGACCCTGTCTTTCCGCTTGTGTTGTTTCAAATTTAAGTGGGTCAACAGTTTTACAGATATTACTCCTGTCCAAAACTGTCATCACTTTAATGTTTTAAGGTTCATTATAGATACAGTTTTGTTCTTTTTTTGTTTGTTTGTTTTACTCGACCTTGTGTATTTTGCAAAGTTTTGTATGTTATTTAGATTGTAATGCAGACATTTACAGTATGGTATGGGGTTTGGACTCAAAAGATAATAGGAACACGGGCAGAATCATGTCAGAAGAGGGTAAAGTTGCTATTTTCAAACATCTGTGGGGAAAACATAAAAGCAAAACTTAAGTGATGTCTTATTCTTACCTCCAGAATAAGTTACTTGTATGACAGTGTTGATGAAATAAAAGTCTGTTTTAACTGTCCAATTCTCATCAGACAATGTTTCATGTTATGTTCACCAGTCCTGTTATGACTGGAGATATGTCGCAGTGCACAAGATACCTTAGGTGAGAGATATCCTTAATTACCAACAGATTAGATAAAGGCACACAATGTTGATAACTTGGGCCAAACAACACATAACACACATGAGATAAGAAAATTTGACACTGAGACCTGACCAAGAATATCTCAGTTTTGTCCACTTTACTATGTTTTCTTTTAAAAGGTGAGATGTGCTGGTGCAGAATACGTCTGCCTCTACCCCACAGGAAGCTGGAAGAGACTTTGACCATGTGGTCTACTTCAAAAGAGAGAAATACATATAAAAAATGTGCAGCTAAATAAGCAAATGTATTAACTCTAAGCAGAATAAAGCTACTCGAATAGAATTTTTACTTTTAATCCCATTAGCTAACATGCTAATCCTCTAGCACCTTCTTGTATTCCCAGAGTCTGTTTACAGAGATCCTGAGTTCGTCCTGTTAAACCCATGTCTTTATCGAACCCGCATACTGTGCATAACTTGCTCTAGTATGTCTGCATACTGGAAACCAGCGTCAGTTGTTGTGGTGCATTGTATCATTGGATATAAGTATCCATGTGGGTAATTGCACACTAGAAATTTTCCAGAAGTAGTGCATCCTCTGGGTATTTTTGCCTTTTTTTTTTTAAAAAAAAAAGATTTTTAAATTGCTCCCATCCCACAAACAGCATATTACATTTTAGCAAAATCAGTATGGTGCACAACTAGTGTAGTATTCTGTTTGGAAAACGGTCCTGGTGAAGCAAAACAGCCTGTAAATTACCAAGGTGTTGCTTGATAGTCCTCAATGAGTGGGAGTGAATGGGGCTAAATTACAGAAATTATATTTATTTATACCTTGATAAAGCCAGAAAAGCCACAGCTTCATTTTCGTTTTAGCAAATAAAACATAAACATAATTTATTCTGTTTCCAGATACCATGAAATAAACAGTGAGCGCCTGAACATATTTTTTTCATTTATGGAACCCAATAATTATACTCTCTGACATTTTATTAAAGCATGTTAATGTTTATGCAAGATTGAGACAGGTTCTTTTAAGTGTTTTTCATGCAAGCTTGGTGGGTTTATGCAAGACAAAAAAGATTTTTTTGTTTAATAATATATTCATACTTGGTAGACTTTGCACTCATAAATGCTCATTTTTGAAGACCCCATGTTTAGTTGTTTTTGGAAATTATTTGAAATTGTATTTGATCTTTTTTATGGGACTGAGGATGTGACGTGGAATTATGTAATTTTATCCTACATAGAGCTACCTTCCCTGGAAATTGTAAGTAAGGTTGTAATGTGTTGTGGCAGGTAAATGATTGTAATAATAATAAAAAAGAAATAAAAAGGTTCAAACTCCAAACAACTGATATATGATGACATGCGTATTCCGAGAAATTAAATTGCTGGGTGCTTAGAAGATTAAAAACTTGGTTTTGACTCGTCCGTTCTTCCAGCCAATGAAAATGCGTCACAGTTTGGTTGGAAAGGCGAGAGCTGGCATGTTTTTAAAGCGCTACACATGCTAAGTGCTACACATCTGTTTAAAAGAGACGATCTTTGACTGGAGAAACGTCACTTCCGCCCGGAGGAAGGGGCCGCTCTGTTGTTGCTTGTTTGTACCCTCCCGCCAAAGCTACGTGACAACAGGGCCCATTCACTACTTAATCTTCTCTTTTAATTTGCTTTTTTTAAATGCACTCCAAGATGAACAAGTGACATGTGTTTCCAATCATCACCGAAATTAAAATTACTTGCACCTTCTAATTTTTTTTCTATTTTAAAATAAAATGTTTTGTTTTTATGATCTAACGAAGCCTTTTCTGACGTTTTGAGTTTGATAGATATAATTTAAAAACATTCAAATGCCATGTAGTTAAGTGAACAGCAATACTTGGAGCACAGGTACCACTTCCATACTTGTATACGTGTGCTTTTTGGGAGCGCAGCGACTCCAGTTTGTGGACAGGATGTACCTCTGTGTGCTTTGTGGGTGGAGACTGAAGATCTCCAAAAAACAGAGCAACACAAGCCAGTTTACCATCAGCAGCCTCGTTATTGTTAATATTTGGGACCTAAAATATACCGTAATCCGTTATTTCACGTCATTCACACAGTCTGCAGCACATTATATCGGTTATCCATTCCACAGTAAGCGAAGGTAAGTGTTAAATAAGATAGCAAGGGTTCAGTTTGCGCAGCGAGAGTTAGCCTTGTTGAGAACTTCTACAGAATCACGAGCGTGACTTTTTTGAAAAACACATTACCTCATGCATGTAGAATTAAGTCAAACTCTTCCGACCTTTTTGTCTCAGCGAGAAGATGATGTTCAGGGGGAATGACAGAGGACGAGCTTTGGCGTTTTAAACCGTTCAAAGTGGTATTTGAGTGGTGACGTGACACTCGAGCTAGAAGATTCTACAAATTAACGTAAAAGCGCGTGCAGTTTAAACTGTACGACCATGTATATAATGAAGCTACGAAACCAGCCATTATCGCGTTAACGCGAACAAATAAATTGTGAATCTTTCCAGACAGACTTTAAACAAAACGTATGAAATATGTAGAAGTTAACGTCTTCCACAGAGTGTTGTAAGTAACCTTCGAAGCATAATGATTAAAAGTATAGTTATTTTCCCTACGTTGTAGGCTCTTAGCCTAAAAGTATGTGACTTTATGACATCCAGACAACATTCTACATTAAGCTACGTTCAGACACGTCCATCCATTACAGAACAATGCTTTGCTGTGAGCCGATTTGCTTCGTGGCTGTATTATTTCTTCTGCGAGACAAGAATATTTTGAAACACAGGCAGTCTCTTCAAATTCAATTTAAGGTTCTTCATCTTAGAATAATCTGTTCAGTTTTGAAAAAACTGGAAGCGTTTCTTATATAGTCTTTTGTTTATGTTGAGAAGGCATTAATTCTATTCTTCCTGTATCATCGAGGTCATAGAAAGGGAATGAACGTGAATTTTTGGAAGTGCTATCAACAAAAAGCAAAGTATCACGGGCAAACGGTATCTGCATAGATGTTGGAGTTATATTTAGGTGATTATTTATTTACTTTGCAGTAATTAATTTGACAAACTAATTGGATTGCTACTATGTAGGCTAGTCATGCACAAAGTCCACTTTTGGGGTTATGATCAAATTCCCATTTATACACCAGCTGATAATTGATATTAATTCTATATCTAAAGGGCAGTTTTTTGTTTTCAAATTCAGTATATGCAAACTGTAGCATCTATGTTGTTCAGGCCTTCAAATAAGTTAAAGCCAGCAATGCTTTATCTGACCAAGATAAACAGGTAATGCTGTTAGATTAGATTAGATTAGATTAGATTAGAAGTACTTTATTCTTGACAGTTTATTGTTACATCAGCAGAAACATTTACATTCCAATTTTATTTTAGTGTTGGTATTCTGGATGTCCAACAGCAACTTATGTTAGTAATGGTCCCTGATAGGAATATTGGATCTGATGGGCCCCATTCTCAAGTGTAGGCACTACTTGCCTTTGTACCATCCACCCATCCATTATCACTTATTCCTGTGCCGGGCCACGGGGACCTACTGGAGCCTGTCCCAGCTTTATTTGTGTGAAAAGCAGGGCTACACCCTGGACAGGTTGCTAGTCCATCACAGGGCCACATGTAGACAAACAACCATGCTCACTCTCATGCAGTCATGCAGGCAATTTAGAATCACCAGTTAACATGACATGCATGTTTTTAGACGGAAGGAGAAAGCCCATGAAAGCACAAGGAGAACATGCAGTCCACACAGAAAGGCTCTGCTCGAACTCGAAACAAGAGTGAAGCAACAGTGCTAACCACCAAGCCACCGTGCTGCCCCGCCTGTGTGTCACAGTTGGCAATTCAGCTTGTAGTGTGCAACTTTGAGATTCTTTTTCTCTGAAGGCTATGCACTAAGAGACGCACTAAGACTATGTATACATTAGGCTTTTCAAATACAAGTGCTGTAAACATGATTGAATTGATATTATCTGAAATATATCAACACATAAATATACTATCCCGCAAATGTTCTTCAGTACATGCTGTAGTTTATAACTAACCACAGCAAACTCGCATATAATTATACGCTTACATGGTTTGAAGATATAAAGATGTTGCTTTGATGCTGCCCTGATTTGTTGACCTTCTGCCCTGTCCTTTTCTAACTTGCTTGTAACGGTGCAACGGTGACCTTAAAATACACAATTGGTGTTTTTCACTTCTGCCACTTGTTTTTTTCCCCCAAAATAAATCCATGTGGTAAACAGGGAGTGTTGGTAATTCGTTATGAAATAACCCCATTTGTCATTTTAACCTGTTGTTCAGCTTGGTTCCATGCCTTGAACAGGTCTGCCTTGTTTCAGTCTGCGTAGCACACCCAAAGCAAGTTTTCTCAACACACTGTCCACAGCAACCTCATTTCTGACACTCAGATGAAAGTTATCTGTATACACTGTCTCTCACAAAGCAGTTTGTTTGTTTTGAAGAAAGGCTTCTTAAAGCCTATGCAGCACACAGCCTGTCACTGCCACACTTCCAACACAATTTAAAGCATAACTGAACACTTGAAGGGTGCTGGTAAGAAAAGCATCCTGGATATCAGCCTTAATGTTAGTCTCTTTTTCTGCAGTTGTGGGTCATGGGTTTGTGATTCTTTCTGACAGCTTGTTAATTCTGATTTTTATATTCTCAGATGAGCCAGGCGGAGCAGGTGACCGAGGACATGCCTGCATACCTCAAAGATGAGCCACCAGCTACAGGTAAGCTTATTTGTAATATACACTTAGCCCTCTCCTGTCAGGTCCTTCTGGAAAATCCCTGCGGCATGATGGAAGAGACACCAGGCCCTAAATAGTTCTACTGGGCTTTATAAAATTGGTCTATCTTTAGTTTGATAAGCATGTAAAGTACAGAATGATTTTGAATATGTAGATGTGTTGTGATGATGTGGATGGATCAGATGATGAGGTGGGTGGAGCAGAAGTAATGGTCTATGTTTATATGTTTGTATAAAAAGGCAATAGATTGACAGATGACTTGACTGATCTAAGCTTAAAAATTCAATGATAAGTTGACAAGTTGTTCACTGACAGTGAGCGCTAACTGGGCTGTAGTTTGGTAGATATTGAAGTAACAAGCTCAGTGTAGAGGATACTGGTTAATAAAGATACAAGAGGCCGAGAGAGAGGACAATAGGAGTTATTTAGCATCATCATAACAGTTTCCAGTATTCCCACATTGTCTTTACTATTTGTGGGCTTCTCATACTGCAGTGGCTTAATGGCAGAAGTAGAGAAACAGCACCATCATTTGATTATCTTGAGGAATTTACCTTCTGGTGTTTGAGTGATTGTTTGTCATTGGCTATTGATGTAAGTCTGATAGAGTTTGTTGCAAAGCCTGCTGCAACAGGAAAGTAGGCACATTTTAGTTTTCATCCCAAGGAAAGGAACTTGGAGGAAGTGATTTATTGGATTAACAGCTACAATGAATTTTAAACCAACATGCATATACAACCCTAAAACAGTAAAAGTTGGGATGATTTGAAAACTGCAGCTAAAAATGGATTGAATTACTTGCGTTATGACTTTAATTTTTTTGCAGACAGTATAAACGTAACTTATTATATTTTTTTATTTTTTAATTCACTTGATTTAGTTTGTTATCAAACATCAATTTTTGCATTTAAGACCTGGGACGCAATCAAAAAAAAAAAAAAAAAATAGGCCATGCCAGTAGGTGATTTTAATGATGCTTCCCTGAATGGCTTTAAAGAGCAAAGTAAAGATCGGCAGAGAATCCCCACTTAGTCAACACAAGCATGAGAGAAAAAACATTGTTCCTCAAAGAAAGTTTGGAGGAGATTCTCGTACTTTTTTCTAACACTGCATTATGTTATTAAATGTTTCAAGGAATCTGGCAGTTTTAGTTTGTAAAGCAGCGTTTGTATGGTTTGAAATAACCCTAACACAACATTCGTGTCAACCCAATGCAGGTATGAGAGTTTAAGAAAACTAAGTGAGAGAGGCAAAAATAAATAACCCCAAAAATGTTTGTCAAAGAAGGACTGTGAGCCAGATATGATGCTTAAAGCTTTTGTTGGTCAGGACGCTGGTAACCATGCAGCTCAGTTGGCAGAGCTTCAGTCGTAAAGGATGCCTTCACCAAATTTAAAGCAAGGTTACAGCTCATGAGGGAAAACAACGTCAGCGTGACGAGGAAGTGACAAGTCATGTGCAAACATTGTTGTATTTTTTGGGGAGCAAGCATGGTAGCTTGGTGGTTACCATTGTTGCCCTACAGCAAAAAGATTCCTTGTAAAAAGCCTGTGTGGAGTTCGCATGTTCTCATTCTTGGATGGGGTTTTCTCGGGGTACTCCAGCTTCCACAGTCCAAAAACATCTTTGCCAGGTTAAATGGTGTCTCTAAATTGCCTCTAAAAGTGCTTGTGTGTGTGTGGCCCAGGTTTCAGCAATAGCCTAAACCGTAACAGCACAATTATTCAGTGTCATGCTGAATATGTTTATGTTGGATTTCTATTTTAATTAGATACCTTTTTATTTAATCTAATTGTTAAATTATTAATACTGTCAACTCAACAATATTTAACTAATGGGAATTATTTTAGGAATATTTAGAGGCACCAAGTCAGTATTTTTCAATAAATAATGTTTTTGCATAGATTATTAGTGCTCCAAAATTTCTGCTGGTGCTTTTTTTTGCTGGAGTTTTTCTAGTGCTACTAAGAAAAGTTATTTTCAAGCCCTGTAATACACATGCTTCATTGAAGACCAGTATGGGAATATGTTTTTATTGTCACTCACTGACACTGAACGTCTGTACGTTGGCGTTCTCCCTCTTTCAGAGTGGGTTCTAATCTCAACAGGTATCTTTCTGTGTGGAGTTTGCCTGTTCTCCTTGTGCTTGTGTGGCTTTTCTCCAGGTTTGGTTTCCAAAAGATGTATGTCAGGTTGATTGGTGACTCCAGATTGTTCATAGAAATGAGTGTGTGGTTGTTTGTGTATACGTGACCCTTGGAGGAACAGGTCTCCCTTTTAAAAGAGATCTTTCATCTCAATAAGACTAACCTGGTTAAATAAAAGCTAATAAATTAATCAATCAAGATATGCTATTCATCCCAAACTGGTATAAATGGAGTTGCCAAAGGCCACTTAAACATCTGTGATTATAACATTAATGCACAAAAGTACACTGGGATTTTAGAAGAACAGATGCTGTCTTCGGGATGGGTGCCGTTACTGGTCTGTGGGTCATTTGGTACTGGGCGCACAAAGAGCATAAATAATTTATTTCCATTTTATTGATGATCACAGCCTAAAATATGCTTTATTTTGCAAAACTCGATGCTCTTTCTAATAACATCTGCTGTTTGTATTGACACACTTGACCCTTTACATTAATTAGCTTACCTGTTTCACAGGTGTAAATCGCCCATTGGTGGGACTGTCCCTGCAGAAAAACAATCTGCATTCTCACGGATACCCCTTTATTGGCGAGTGGTATTTTTCTGCAAAGTGAAATATTCTTAGTTTATACTGCAAAGTCTGCAAAGCTATAATAAATAATGTATGAAATACTGAACCCACATCACTGAGGTACTAGGTTAGGGCATTAACCATTTGACTATACTAGATTGGAAAAAAAATAATATATATATATATATATATATATATATATATATATATATATATATATATATCTATAGTGACCTATATTCCATTATGCAATGAGCTGCAGAGATCCGATGTAGTAACAAAATTTGTTTAAGATCATTTGAAGTGCTGAAAAGCTGTATGTCTAAAACTCCTCAACCGGTTTGTGACTTTTATTTATAAGTTCACACACACTCTCCCTTCAACTCACAAACCAACTCAACTCACAAGTCATAAATCTGTTGCTCTGATCATCTGGGTCAGCCACTCCCTTATTTACTTTTGTTTTTCTGTCAAATCATTTGCAAACCACAAATCACCTAAAGGCCCATTTCACTGCTTTTAAGAGCATTGAGACCAGGCATTAGATCAGGTCCCAATCAAAAACTACGAGTTTGAACTCAAACCTGGATTAAATTATCTCTTGGATAGTAAAGGCTTTGACCCTATTTCTGAAATGCCAAATGAAACGGTAAACTAATTTGATAAATAGATGTTCATATCTGTATCTACAGTGTCCTCCATGTTTTGGACCAAGACTTATATATAGTCATTTACTAAAGAGTTTGAAACATAAAAACATACTATTCAGATATGCTCAAAGCACATATTCCAGACTTGATTTAAGTATTTGCATACATTTTAGTTTCACCACATTATAATCCCAACAACTATTTGCAAAACCTCCTTTTAGGTGCATCAGTGGCAGTTATAGCACAACAGGCTCATGTAGTGACTGCTTGAATTCAGTAATTCATAGAAATTTCCAGGTCCTGAGTATTATTTCTGCTGGTGCTTTGTCAAGTTTCTAGTGGAGCCATCTCGGCTCTAGTTTGTTTCAGGACTGTGTTCTCTAAATTTTTTTTCTCACATCACATTGAAGGCCTGCTCAGCTGGACTCAAACTGGATGAGCTGTATTATCTTAGCAGTTCATTGTTCTGAAATGACTTTTTTTTTTGTCTTTAGAGGCCCCAGAAATGTACAAATATCACAAGCACCCTTCCTCTTGCTCATGACTACACTCAGTCACTGATTACAGACGTAAAGCAAAAGAAACAGGAGTATCCTAATTATGGGTATTTGTTTTGGATGCAGAGTAAATAAGTGACTGTAATTGTGGTGAGTTATGTTATGTAATGTTATGGCAGTAGTGTTTTTGTATTTTAGTTTTTTGTTTGTTTGCAGGAGGTAATAACGATATTGCCCACTTATTATTTCTGTTAAGACCATCCTAATGTACCTGGCCAGAACCAGTGCTGTTGACGACCCCGTGTAGGCTAAATTTCACACATTTCCAGCTTGTGTGTAAATTTTTTTTTTTAACTTTTATTTTGACTTAACTGAGCATTTTGATTGTCACTGATTATTTAGTTTATTTAAAAAAAAAAAAAAAAGCTAAATAATATTCAAATTATAGTTTCCAAAATAGGTTAATAGTATGTGTTTTTGTAAGACGGTTACTATGGCTGGTTTATTGGTGTTATATCTATTAATAATAAGAATTGCTCCTTTAGTAAAATCTGTAGAAATAAAGCATAGTTAGTGTAGAGCTGAGGCCAGTTTTTTTATTTGCACTAATCCAGGTTCTTGATGGCCACTTTAACTACCATCCCCAATTCAAATAAATGAGTCACCATCAGCTTGTCATCCAGGTCTGCAGAAGTCTGTTAACGACCCATTTGTTTGAATAAGGTGTGTTGGAGCACGGAAACATTTAAAACATCCAGAGGCCTGGATTAGGGAACACTCATCTACAGAAGATAGGTTCATAGCTATTTTGATGTCAAATTTCTTTGGATCCTTGGATCTAGGTCATTACTTTCAATTTATATTAACTACTTAAATACATACAGGAAAATGTAGGTTATTATTTTTGAAAGTTAATAAATACATTTTTTAAATGCCTTTTTTTTCCCCTGATATCATTCAGAAGATTTACTAATAATGCAAATATTGGATAATTACTTGTTTAATCCTTAGCTTGGAGCATCTAAAATAGACTGTTTTCTTGTCATTTGGAATGTATATAAACTGATCCTACATGTCTCTTTTTTCTGTTTTGTTTTTTTTTTTTTAAATTCAGACAACAACAAGGATCACCCACAGACGCAACCAGGGATGTTTGGCAGATTGGCGGGGGGCTTGTACGGCGCCACAAAGGGGGCTTTAGGAGCAACAGTGGGTGGTGTGACCTGGATAGGAGGAAAGAGCCTGGACCTCACCAAGACAGCTGTCACCTCAGTTGCAGCTGTGCCTGCAATGGGCGTGGGGCTGGTGAAAGGAGGAGTGTGTGCCGTTGCTGGAGGAGTGAGTGCTGTCGGATCAGCAGTAGCCAACAAAGTTCCTGTAGGGGGAGGCAAAAAGAAAGACAAGTCTGACTGAGGGGGAGAGGAGGAGTGGAGGAGACTGAGCACACACAACTGAGTTTGTTTGGCTCACTCTGTTTTTGGGTTTTTTTTTTGACCATTTTTGCTTACAAGGAGTAAATGAGCAACAGAGGACTCAAAGTTCAGTATATAAGTTTTGGTGTTGGATGTGTGTTCATTTCCATCTTTATCTTTTTGTGTTGTTCATTATAAACCCATGTCCATGCAATTACTTGTTAAGATTTAAAAGGCAACAGCATAACAAAGGCCCTACTGCTCTGTTGTTAAAGCAAAACACACCTGAGGAAAACAGCACCAAAACAAAAGTTTTATTTCAATGCAAATCAATCACTGATAATCTATGCATTAAATAGGTGTTTCTTGGGTGTTGGAAGAATTTCACGTTAACTGACAAACACTTAGACCTAGAAATATTCACAGTCTGATGTTTATACAACCATTTTCAGTAGATCACATTTGTTCTTACATGAATAGATGTGTCTGATCAAATACAGGTGTTAAAAGTCCTGTTTAATATTCAATTTAAATGCTGGCTGATAATATTTCGTGGTTTATTTTGATATTTTTGTCTGAATTTCTATCTGTATCGCCATCTGGCGCTTATGCTCCAAGTTCAGGGGAGGACAGCTCCTGCTTTTGATAGTGTTTTTATTTAAGTAACGATTGTGTCATAGTATACAAGTCATATTGATTGTGATGAACCTTTTTTCCCTATTTTTATACATCTTTCTTTTGTTTCTTTGAAAAAAATAAAGTAGAGAAAAAAAGGAACCATGCAAAAACTTCACAATGGCTGAAATTTCTTGCACCATAAGAAAGGACATCTTTGTTAAATGTTATTGTAATTACCTCTATTAAACATGACTGTAGTTACTGGTAGGAGTGTTCGATCTGATGGCTTGTCTCTCTGAAATTATGTAGAAAGCCTGTAAATTTGCATTTTATAAATGAAACATTAACTTTTATTAAACTATAAAATGCTTTTTAAGCCTTGCATTATTATTTACTTTTGAGTTTTGCTGAAAGCTTGGATGAACCTGGAAACTTGTCACTATTATATCCAAAATTTGTTAAAATAACAGCTTATTTCAGAGTTGTCTTTGTAGATTTGGAAATTAATATTTTGTAAAATTCTTTTTTTAATGTTTCTTGTGTTAGGTTGTTTTTACAGTCTTAACTGTACTATTGAAAGTTGATACTTATTTGTTCTTTTTCATGTTTAACTCCTCAGTAGTTTGTCATTTTAGTTGAATTAAAAAGAGGCTTTTAAAAGTTAGATATGTTTTTAGTTTATAAAAATTAACACGATTTGTCTGGTTTTAACATTAGTGACAGCAAAATAAAAACATCTTAGGAAAGGTTTTATCCTCGCTGCAAAATGATTCATTTTGGCATAAATTAAAAGTGAAATGTGTGCAGGTGATGACCTCATGTCTTGGATGTGTTCAACTCCTGCTCTTCATACCTAAGAGAAGTTTAGTTTAGTGTTCAGTGTGGCCTGGTGCAGTGGTTTCCAAATGGGGGTACTTGCAGGCACTCCAGGGGGTACATGAGATTTTTAGAACATATATTTGACAAAATGGCATCCATTCAAAAATTATTCAAAAATTGCTGTTTTATAAATATTTCAATGAAATATATGTAAAGGTTAATAAACTGAATTTTATATTCAGTAGGCTGTTCAGTTTCATTATCATTTGATTCCCAGTCTCCCCCACACCAGGATGGTTTAACCCAACCTGTCAATCATTGTCACCTTGATAACCTAAACAATGGAGTTGTCTTGAAGGTAGCAGCTATGCTGCTGAAAACATGGAGGAACAAGTGTCAAAATAAAAGCCAAAATTTCAGCAGTATTCAGAAGAATATGTTTTAATAGGATTTGCTTCCATAAATTGCAACCCACCCAAGGGATCGTGTGTTTTTCTGTGAGGAGAAATTAACCAGCAGTGGCATGAAGCCAGCACATCTTTAGGAGTATCTTAAGACAAAAACATGCAATTTATGTTTGTAAACCTCTTGTATGAAAATTTTGGGGCCTTATTGTATAATGCTGATTCATAAGTCCATGACTTTTGCTCTAGATTCTGGCCTGTTGAAGGGCATTGCTTCTGATTATCATTTTGGCTCGCTAAGTTTTGACACGTAGGCGTCTAAAGAACTTATCTCAAGGTCCTCCTGTGTTTATATGATAGTTTAAAGACGGCCGTTTCTTACTGACAAATTGTCTTTACCAAACATCCTGCATCCTGTGGTGTGAGTGAATGACCTCTCTAAAACTTGTACACAACTTGGAGAATAATCCACTTTGCACCTTTGTCGTAGTCAGTGTAATCGTTTAACTGTCGATTGATTGTCTCACTAGAACACACTATATATATTACTTCAAAGGTAAGATATACCAAACTTTTAAATTTACATAAGCCACCTGAGTTTTCTTAAGGGAAAACTTTCTTAATTCATGTCTTCTTAAGATGTGATGCAGAGAGCCACCATGACATGAGTTCATGACCTCAGTGTGAGCTCAGATCGTTATTATAATCCCAAATGAGGGCTCGGATAGACACTGATCAGGTGACCTGATGGGATGGCAGCCAGCTCAACCCACTGATTCACAGCCTCTCTTGCATTTCATAACTATTGTTATGAAAAACTTAGCATCATTGTTTATCAATGATATTTAAGAAAATCAAATTATAAAAAAGGTTAGTAGTGATCAGAACTGACAGATCTAATGTCAATTTTCACATTACGTCTGTCAGATCATAAACAGCTGCTTATCTGCCAGAACAGCTGAGGACATTTAAGAGATCATGATCTCTTACCCCCCTGCGCAGTGTACCCAAGTAATTTGTTCACAGAATAGTCTGTGTGTATGGATGGAGGCGTAGGCCACATTCATAGTTGGAGCAAATATACAAGTCATGAAAGCTTACATTTTCAAAATGATCCGAGAAACACTGCCAGGCTGACAAACACTCGCCTTCAATGTGATCCTTTGAACTGCATTGGCCAGCCCCATGTGGACTCTGACGAGTCCAAACTCAGCAACTAGTAAAGGAGGATTGTTCAGTTACACAACCAAAATTTCAACACAGGTGCTCCTGTATGTACACTGGAAGAGGAACCAAAAAAAAATAGAACTGGCATGATGTTGCTTAGTCAAGCACTTTATTTTGATACCACTCATATGAGGAAGTCATCTGCTTCTCAAAATGTCAAATTTATTGATATAGCACCTTAATTAAATAAAAAAATATATTAAAGTTGACCAAAGTGTTTAACAAATAAAAATCATAATTAAAACTAATGAGAATGTTCAAACAAAGCCACAATAAATAAAAGCAAACTGGAAATAACAGTACAGCCTGTGTGTTGTCTGTGTGTTGTAAGTTGAAAGCCAAGGAGAAAAAAATGCATTTCTAAACAGTGATTTAAACATATCTAAAGCCGGAGCAGGGAAAACTTAAAAAAAAAAAAAAAAAAAAAAAAGCCCCACTGCAAAAGCTTTATCACCTTTGTGTTTTGATTTTGGAATTTCTTGGAGGAGCTGACTGGTTGGCTGCAGTACTCTTACAGGTGGGTTGGAGGTCTGATAGATAGTGTGCCAATCCATTTAAAACATTAAAACTCAAAACTAAAACCAATTCAGAATTAGATAGGGAGCCAGTGGAGGGATGCCAACACTGGAGTTGTGGTCATACTTAGCGCCAATTATCAGACGAGCTGCTGTATTCTGAACCAACTTCAAAACTCAGAGAATTTTGATCTAAATCAGCATTCAGTGCATTGCAGTTGTCCAGATGGGACAGAGTCACAGCCAATTACAGTATGATGAAGCAGAATTTGCCAACTCGGCATGATTACCTTAACTTTGAGGTCCTACAGTGAGACTGTCTTGACATCAACAGTGGGTAGAGTGAAGGAGCTAAAGAAACCCGAAGACATTTTAATATTGCATAAAAAGTTGAGATTGGAGCAATTTACAGCTTGTAATAATGTGAAAATAAACAGCATCAATAGCACTCATCACGACAAGCAAGCAAAGAACTGCATAGCAAGAAAAAAAAAAAATCATAATGACCAAAACTGGAATACACATTTTCAGAATCAGAATACCAGGAGGCAGGGTACCCGGTGCGGAGGCCGCGGTCCTCGGGCAGTGGTCCCGGGTTCGACTCCCGGCCCGTGCGACCCTTTAGTGCGTGTCCTCCCCGTTCTCTCTCCGCCCCCCCTTCCTGTCTATCTTCACTAGTGGTCAATAAAGACCACTAGTGGCAAAAAAATCTTTAGAAAAAGATTATATTTGAAAAAATTGAGGATTTAAACATATTTGTTTATTTTTAATGACCTCTCACTGCCCACCTGCAGTACCACAACGGCCCACCAGGGGGGGCGCAGCCCACAATTTTGGAATCACTGGTCTGAGAGAAAGAGCTACAGTATATAACAGAGTCATGAATAAAGTTTTTCGGACACAGATAATATGGCTTGTTTTGTACCGAGAGACCGCTGCAACCCATTTTGAGTTGGCTTGGAAGGGTTTGGGTGCGAAGCTTCTGGCTAACCTAAGGAAACCAAGTGGACTACCTCTAGATCAGTGGTGCGCAAACTGTGGTGCGCATACCACTCGTGGTACGCGAGCGCTCTCTGGTGGTACACGGGGGAACGTCACGACTTTCCACATTTTTTCCAGATTTTCACTTAAAAAAAAAATCAGAAACATACAATGATTATAAATATGTTTCAAATGAAATGTGTAGCTTGAGATAATTAAAATTGTCTTATAAAAATATATTTGTTGCATATTCAGTTGCAGTGCAGATGTAACAACTTTTGAGTGTGTTTATTTTGCTCAGTATGAGAGTATGAGTATGTGAGAATTGTTGGACAGAGTTGTAAATGTCTGATTCAGTAAAGTAACAATTCAGGTAATAAATAACCACAATAAGGAATAAATATCCCTCCTGTGTGTTTAAAGCTAATTGAGAAGGCATATATGACTAATTTTAAAATTGGTCATCATGGTGGTACTCATAGATCATTTGCTTCTACCTCTTGTATTATAACAATAAAAGACTTTAACAAAGCGCTGACATTGGCACTGAGGAAAAAATGCATTTTCTAGACTGACCACTGAGGACTGGCTCCAAAAGCAAGCAAATCTCTATGACTCCCCTCATGTACCTCCTAACTTAACGTACACACAATAAAGTTCCATATGTAGTTTTCCACACTCACGTTCCAATGTACTAAAAGTGAAACAAAAGTGAAACAAAAGTGAAAACGTGCAGTGCTCCACACACATTTCATGATTGTCGTATGCACTTTTCTTGTGCATCTTCACTTGGAGGTGAAGCAGTGAAAATGATAAACTGAACTTTTTTGTGCTTTTGCAAGATTAGTGCATGAGGCCCCTGATCTTTACCAGTTTAAAAACTAAAATATGCAAAAATAAAAATAAGCCAGTCGTGTATGAAGAAATGATAAAGACATGTTATTATCTTATTGTGTGTTTTGTCTTACACCACTGAATTCTGCATCACATCAAAATCAGTAAATGTTCAGTTTCAGAGGCTAAATTATCATATCACAGTGTTTTATAAATGCTGATAAAAGATTTTTATTCAGGTTTTGTTCTTTTTTTCCTTTGCATATTGGAAAGATTCTTACAGTCGCTATTCAGTGTAAATACTAACAATCTTTTTTCATTAGAAGTTACAGATTTAAAAGAAAAAAAGTCTTTCACTTCAATTAATGTGTCTCTTGTGGGTTTGAAAAAACATTTTCTTGCTTTTTGTTGTTTCTCGTGTGCAGTCTTAACCATAGTCTGTTATAATTGCTTTATTTGAGATGTATGAGCATTTCAAATTACATTTTTTTGGGGATCAACACATAGGACTAGACTTAAATAGGTTATTTATTTTGATGTTGTACATACTTTTGGTATTTTGCTGAGGTGTATCAAGTGACCTGATATTAAGGGAACATTGTAGTATTCTGTTTGCCAATTTTATTTATACAAGACCAGACAGTACAAGGGCTCTTTGTATAATGCAAACCAGTCCAATATCTCTACTAGATCCAGCCATAAACATACAGACAAGTCAGCACATTATATAGTACCAACTGAAACTGATTATATAGTACCAACTGAAACTGACCTTTGAATATGTATTAAGAAATGACATTGTATTGCATTACATCAGATTGCGAAGGTTTACCAGAGTACCTGGAAATCATGGGTATTTTGGTGAGCTTTTGGAGAAAATCCATTCACATGAGTGCAACCATGACCAGAGTAATTTAGGGAACTTCCTGCACCACACCTAGTCTTTTTGCTAACATTACAAATATATCCATTGACTTTTTCTTTTTTTAATGCTACTAATTATTCATGTCTAAAATGTTTTTTGCTCTGAAAATTTTCAGCTGAATTCTTGAACTTGTGCCTGTTTACTGCGCAGCGGCGGTCATGATAATTTCTTCAGAGGAAACCACGATCTTAGGTTCAACCGTCTTCTGCTCTGCAGCTTCTGTATCTCTCTCTACAGACAGAAAAACAAACATGGTCAGATTTAAAATCAGACATGTTACTTCGGAATGACACAGATTATAAATGAATGCCTTACTTTTCCTGAAGCATGATGGTTCACAGTTGATGCCCTGACCAGGAACGCACACAGCTGTACTACAGTGAATGTAGATCTGAACGAGAAAAACAGTGTTGGAAGAGAAATACAAAAAAAAAAAAAGTTTTGCATCTTATTTTTTGTGGTTGATAAATTCATTACCTTTTCCCTCAGAGGTTCCATTGAACTGGGGTCCACAAAGGTGAACATTTTGAAAAAGAAACGTCTGTAGTGACTTGGGAATTCCAGACCAGATGAAGGACCCACTGGAACCAGTGCTGACAAGTAACGGTCATCTCTGTATGGACATCTGTATAGAGAGCAGTTAAAATTTAGGAAATGACACTGAAAGTGATTTGGGAACTCAACCATACACAAACTTAACAGACTGCATCATCAGGTACTGGCTCATCAAAACCATTTTGCTAAGGCAGAATGTTTGTGAATAACAAACAATCACATACAAAAAAACCCAAATTTTTAAAATTTGCTTTAAGAAGTCTGTTGTGTCTATTTGATGTCCACTTTAGAAAACTAAGAATACTATTGATCAGTTTTAAGAAAATAAATCACTTTTTTAAAGTAATATAATAATAAAGTGTGTTTTGTAATTATGATTTATAGATTTTTTTTTTCCTTACCCATCGATCAGAATGTCCCACTGTGGCAGGCTGTGAGCATTGGGACTTGTGGTTGCCCAACAGCGGCCAAGAGTCAGAACAAGTGATGGATCTGTCTTTCCGAGGAGAAGTACCTCCACGTACACAGGCTCTCTAAGTACTTTGACCACAGGATAGTCTGAGTCCATGTAGTAAGAGGTGTAGGCTGCATCCACTGTGAGAACAAACATACTAGTTATTATGAATTATCACATTTGGAAATAATCAGTATAAATGGAAACTGTCAGAAAAGCACTGACCTTCATTGCAACCCTTTGAATGACACTCGCCATTTGCCAGCCTCAGGTGGACTTGGAGTGGTCCAAAGTCAGCAACTGGCAGGGGAGGATTGTCTAATGGCAACACTTCTACAACTAAAGTTTCAACAGAGGTGCCTACATACCTACACTGGAAAAGCACACTGAAAAAGAGAGTTGGTGTTATGTTTCCTAGCCAATCTCTTAATTGTGATACTTTGATAATAGTTTTCAAAATATGACCTACTCGTATTGAGTATCCCTGGTAATCATACCCAGAGGCCCGACTGCCACCTCATATGCAGAAGTCATCCGGTTCTCATAGATTATAACACCAGGCTCCTCCTGCATCAGGTTCAACAATGACAGATGAGATTAGGACTTGAAAATGTATCTAATGGAGAATTAGATGCAATGAACATTTGACCTATTTGCCTTTTTTTTTAAACTAAAGAAAAATAAATATTACCATGACAACAGTGCCACAGGCAGTGACAGGAAAGTGGTAGATGGCAAAAGCTGAATTAGAATCAACATGTGCGCAGTGTTGACCGTGTCCCAACAGTGAGATTGACTCAAGATCAATGCTGGGTAGAGTGACATCCCTGGCCACTACAACAATGAAGTGGGCATCCTTGGTGCACTGGACTGTCACTGGTGGTACAAAAATAGGCAGACATGGGTTACTGTTGATCAATAGTAAAAACAAAAGACAAAAAGGTTGTGCTCTTTTACAGTCATTAATACACGTTTGAAATGGTTAATATAGTCTGAATGAGAAAAATAGAATTTCTTCAAAACATTAGCAAGATCTTCGAATACTTACCTGTTCTTCCAAAGTAGCAGGATTGGCCATCGTGGCAGCAGTCTATGGCGTCACACGCTTCGGAAGAGATACCAGGAACTCCACATGGGACCCTCACTCGTCTGTCCACATCACAGCTTTTAACAGGAGGAGTATCAGGGTACTGTGGCTGAGGTTTCTGATAAGGAATCTTTGGATCTTGAGCAGATTGATCATAGGAAATGGGTACTTTTTTGGATGAAGGGTCCTGTGGTTTAGGGTACAGAGGCCCAGGTGGAGATAGAGGTTGAGGGTACACAGGCGGAGCTTGAGGTTGAGGTTTAGGGTACACAGGCGGAGCTTGAGGTTGAGGTTTATGGGGAGGTCCTGGTGGGTACTGAGGAGGTCCTGGTGGGTACTGAGGAGGTCCTGGTGGGTACTGAGGAGGACCTGGCGGGTACTGAGGAGGACCTGGCGGGTACTGAGGAGGACCTGGTGGGTACTGAGGTGATGGGTACTGAGAGCCCTGATCAAAAGCTATTTTAGGAGGAGTCTTTGGTGGTGACACATATGAAGGGTCTTGAGGCTTTGGTGATACTGGAGGCCGAGGGTACTGAGGCTTCGATGGCGTTTGGGGTGGAGGCTGAGGATACTGAGGCTTCGATGGCGTTTGGGGTGGAGGCTGAGGATACTGAGGCTTCGATGGCGTTTGAGGCGGAGGCTGAGGATACTGAGGCTTCGATGGGTTTTGAGGCGGAGGCTGAGGATACTGAGGCTTCGATGGGTTTTGAGGCGGAGGCTGAGGATACTGAGGCTTCGATGGGTTTTGAGGCGGAGGCTGAGGATACTGAGGCTTCGGTGGCGTTTGAGGCGGAGGCTGAGGATACTGAGGCTTCGATGGGTTTTGAGGCGGAGGCTGAGGATACTGAGGCTTCGGTGGCGTTTGAGGGGGAGGCTGAGGATACTGAGGGCCACCCTTGGCTCCTTGACTCTCTACTTCTTTCCCAGCAAAGCAGCATAGCAGAGCTAGTGCTGCAAAAGTGGTGACACTTCGGCGCTTCGCCATGGTCTCAGAGCTATCTGCCCTGATCAGTCCCAGGTGCACAATTTCAGTCAGCCTCCAGATTTATGTGCTACCTGGCTTGATGCTTCACAAACCCCACCTCTAAAACCAAATATCAACCAATCAGGGCCACTGAAAGGCTTCAGGATATATTATGTAATGTCATTTTTACATGTTTCATTTGAAGGATTTGATCCTTTTTGCAACTCCATGAGCTGGGTTATTGGGGAGGTACAAAGGGGTGTGTGTTATCAGATTAGGTCAGTGTGCTGGATGACAGTGTGACATTGAGATTTAGGTCACAAAAACCTTTTTAGGGTCTTTGTAGCCTCAAATGTATGTGTTATCACATGTTTGTTTTGTGAGTACACAGTGACAAACACATTGCTTTCATTCTCAGAAACAAAATTACCAGGATATGTAGCCAAGTCAAATCTAGACCTTTTTCTTTACCTCTGTCCTTGGAGCTTATAATGATCACATAATATTATGATACTCATACTACCTTAATTTTGCATAATTTTATTATAGTGTCATAAACAGAAAGAGAATAATATTCCAAAAGTGCAATTCAGAGAACATCAGACTGCGAGAGTTAGGTTTTTTGGGGATTCTTTTACAACTTTGGTAACCATGGCTGTATGCACTATTAGACAAAAATCAAGGAGAGAGATGATCAAGGTAAATCTCTATTATATGGTTAAAAATTGAAGCTACAAAGTCATCACGTGGCAAAGATAAAATGTTGAAATATTTTGGAAATATTTCCAATTTAGTGAACTAAGTCCAGTTTAGTTTTTAGGTCTTTATTGATCAAATGTGTTTGTGTGTACAGTGGGGCAAAAAAGTATTTTGTTATCCACTGATTGTGCAAGTTCTCCTCCTTAGAAAGATGAGAGAGGACTATAATTTTCATAATAGGTACATTTCAACCATGAGAGACAAAATGAGGAAAAAAATCCAGGAAATCATATTGTAGGATTTTCAAAGAATTTATTTGTACATTATGGTAGAAAATAAATATTTGTTCAATAACAAAAGTTCAACTTTGTAACATAACCTTTGTTGGCAACGACAGAGGTCAAACATTTCCGGTAAGTCTTCACCAGGTTTGCACACGCTGTAGCTGGTATTTTGGCTCATTCCTCCACACAGATCTCCGTTAGAGCAGTGATGTTTTGGGGCCGTCGCTGGGCAGCACAGACTTTCAACTCAAATTTTCCATGGGGTTGAAGTCTGGAGACTGGCTAGGCCACTCCAGACCTTGAAGTGCTTTTTAACGGGGCTACTCCTTCGTTTGGTGTGTTTGGGATCATTGTCATGCTGGAAGACCCCGCCATGTCCCATCTTCAATGCTCTCCCTGATGGAAGGATGTTTTGGCTTAAAATCTCACGATACATGGCCTCATTCATCCTTCCCTTAACACCAGGGGTCTCAAACTGATCCGTGAAAGGGCCGCGTGGCTGCAGGTTTTTGTTCCAACCATGCAGAAGCACAGCTGACTTGTTTTAGTCAATCAACTAGTTGTCTTCACTGAAGGTCTGAACCAGTTCAGTTGATTGAATGAAACAAGTCAGCTGTGTTTCTGCATGGTTGGAACAAAAACCTGCAGCCACACGGCCCTTTCACGGATCAGTTTGAGACCCCTGCTTAAGACAGATCAGTTGTTCTGTCTCCTTTGCAGAAAAACAGTCCCAAAGCATGATGTTTCCACCCCCGTGCTTCACAGTAGGTATGGTTTTCTCGGGATGCAACTCGGCATTCTTCTTCCTCCAAAACACTATAAGTTGAGTTTTTACCAAAAAGTTCTATTTTGGTTTCATCTGACCTACATGATCTTCTCCCAATCCTCTTCTGGATCATCCATGTGCTGTCTGGCAAACTTCAGATGGGCCTGGACATGTAGTGGCTTAAGCAGGGGGACACGCCTGGTACTGCAGGATTTGAGTCCCTCTTGGTGTAGTGTGTTACTGATGGTGGCCTTTGTTACTCTGGTCCCAGCTCTATGCAGGTCATTCATCAGGCCCCTCCCTGTAGTTCTGGGATTTTTGCTCACCATTATCATGATCATTTTGACCCCTTGGGATGAGATCTTGCGTGTGGTCCCAGATAGAGGAAGATGATCAATGGTCTTGTTTGTCCTTCCATTTTCTTACAATTGCTTCCACAGTTTTCTCATTTGGTCTCTTAAAGTTGAAGTCTACCTGTGATGAAAATTACAGACCTCTCTCATCTTTTCAAGGAAGAGAACTTGCAAAATCAGTGGCTGACTAAAATACTTGTTTGCTCCAAACTAAATACTTGTTTGCGTGAGTTCACACCAATGCCTCAGAATACCATATTCAGAAATCCCCCAAATATCCGTGATTGCCTCTGACAAAATAAATACAACTTCTGCTGTCATTACCACCTTTATCATCACAGAGGCTATTGAACAAGCTAAGTACAACGCTAAATATAATTTACAGTGGTGTCTGAAAATGTGTGAAACTGAATTTTCTTCATTTGAGTATACACACAAACAAAATACTAGATTTTTTTTCACAGTTCCTAAATGTAGATAATGAGATTCAAACGAAACATGGAAGACAAAAACATTATCAATAAAATAATATTAAAATACCAAAGGTGTTATATGTCTTAGTGGCAACAGAATTTGATCCTCTTGGGGTACAGGCTTAGATTTGTACATTCCCAAGTGTGCAATACTCTTGTCGGGTTCCACATAAGGCGAAGCACCTCTGAGCACTGGTGTCGCAACTCTTTAATATCCACCTCTGTCTTTACAAAGCGAGAAAGAGGTCCCAGGACCACTAAGACATTGCAGCTCTTGGCTATAGATTCACAATAATGGTTTGACAATAATAAAGTATAAAACATGTATGCTGCTACATTTAGATTATGCTTGACTTTATGCCTTAAAAACCCTTCTTCAAAGGCTAAATGACCACCCCTTAAACCTTTCCACCTTTTATGGCTTCTTTTATTGCATTATTGTTAGCTAATACTCAGGTCCTCAGAAGTGGGAATAGATATTAGATGGATAATACTCAGGTAGCTGACCTCATTAGCCTTTTTGTAAAACTTCACAAGATGAACTGTTTTGGTGTGGCAAAGAGATGGAACGATCAGGTTAGGTTGGTGTACTGGGTGACAGTTTGACATAAAAGTATTTATTTACAAGTCAAACTCTAGGTCATAAAACCCTTTTAAAGGTCTTTGTGACCTTGATGTTTTATTTGTAACCATGTGTATTTTGCTGGAACACAATGGTTGAGAATTCTCAAATTTGGCCTTTTTTAGCCATTTGTATTACTATTTTATGTTTAAATTCTAGCATGTCATAAATATGGAAGACAAAATAAAGGACAGAGGCTTGTAAGAACATGACACTAACCAATCTTCATTCTACCTGTTGTGAAAGGTCAGCAGTTTTGGTAGCAGATGTCTTGCATGGAGCATCACTCCTCTACTCACTTCTATTCATGAGAAATATAAGTCTTCCTCTCCTGAAGGACATATATCATTCCCACTGTCTCAGCAGGGCCAAGAACATTGTGAAGGAAAGCTCTCACCCTGGCTGTCACCTGTTTGAACTCTTCCCCTCAGGCTGACTCTACAGGTCCATCAAAACCCAGAGCCATTACCATTCTGAATTTTGTCAAGCACCAAAGCTCTTGTCTCTCTCCTTCATTACTACCCATGCAATATATAGCATTCTGTGCAATATATATTTCAGTTGTTTTTATAATTTTAAACTTGGTTGTGTTTTAGTGTTGTTAGCATTGCCTTCTATATATAGCTTTTGTACTGATCCGCTCTTCAGAGGGCAGCTTCCTAATGTCGGCTAATACAAAAAAGGCATGCATTCAGTTTGATATATGAAGCAGCATCTTTTCCTTGGTTGTGGAAACAATGGAGGGAGGACTAATGTACAAAACCTTCCAGTTCAAGCATGTTGAATATGATAACCTGTAAATCAGTACTGAAGCATAACTAAACAGAAGAAAAAAACATTTTTTAATTAGCAAAAGGACAGAAATAAAATTGAAGTCACTTGAGTGTTTAACAAACTATTTTTTATACTCTGACATGCATTTCCCATGTCCAGTTATTCCATTAAAATATTCTAACTGAGAGCACTTCAAAACAAATACATCATTGTAATGCTTTTAAAGATTTTGAACATTTTGATCATCAAATGTGTTCCTCATGCAGGAAGCCTTCCTCATGAATCCTGGCATTTGAAGTGAAGTTTTATACACACACACATGCACACATACACACATGTGTGTGGTGTAGCGTGCCACCTGGAGTAGAAACTGTGAAGCCAGAGTCAAACAAATTCAAACAGTTGTTTTTGAGAATAGCTGTGCCAAAGGTTTGACAGTTAAAATTGTTGTGTAATTGATTTTTTTTTTTTGTTTTAGCTCAGGATTTTTTGGGCTGCATCTGTAATAAGAAGCTCTATGACACAGTCATTAAATATTCAAGGCAAGTGAAAGCCAGCCCTAGAACAGAAGCTACAGAAATGGACACTAACTAGTTTGGTTTTGTACAAAGACACAATGACAGAGTTGAGGGTTTCCACCAGCGCCTGGTCGTTTTGCGAAGTTTTATCAGTTGCATTAATTGACATTAATTAACTGATGCACATTTGCCACAGCTTACCTTGTCTGGATTGACTCACTTCCTCTTCTGCTTGTGTGCTCAGCTGCATCACTGGCAAGATTTATCCAGAATGTGAATGTAAGCTGCATCATTTAATAGTGCAACTCTAGGTAACATAATTAAATAACAAGAATTATTTAAAAAACCCATCCAAAACTTTCAGAAAACAGCTACAGGTTTTATATTGAAAATCTGCTCTTATATTGAAATAAACAATAAAGTAATCATGTGGCCCTGTGATGGACTGGCAATCTGTCCAGGGTGTACCCCTTCCTTTTGCCCGAAGAGAGCTGGGATAGGCTCCAGCAGATCCCCGTGACCCTGCAGAGGATTAAGCAGGCATAGATGATGGATGGATGGATGGATGGATGGATGGATGGATGGATGGATGAAACCATGTGTGCTGGTCACAATTTCTGGCACCTAAATTCAAATAATATTTGAAAGGAGATTTAAATAATCAAAACATCATATGGTGACATGGGCAAACACTTGCAGTTCATTGACACAATGCTTCATTCCTTTTGAGAATTTATCAAATTAAAAGCAGTTGTCTCATGCATGCCTTTAGTAAATGATAGAGCAAGTCAAAAGAAGTATATAAAAAAAAGATTTTTTGATTATTTTACATGGATATCCTAATAAATACAAAGCAACAGAAAAGTGACCAATAGCAGGAAAACACTCCTGGGTGGTTAGAGAAAATATTGTTGCCAAAGGTTCTGTAACCAAATTACAAAGGCAAAATGCTAATAACTTTATGCTGGATATATTTAAAGTTTGTTCTTTAGATGCTTACTGGATCTGACTCTGAGTCATACTTGTGTTTGACCATAGTGTGGAGCTATTATTCAATTATTCAATCTCTACAGAAAGCATTTACCATCAATAAGTTGCAGGACAATTGCAGGACACACAGATATGTACATATATACACATACATATGTGCACATATACATAGATATGTATAGGGGTTTCATCTGTAAATTTCTAAATACAAAATGAAAAATCATGAAACTTAATTATTTGGCTTTATTGTTTTTTTTTTTTTTAGCAATTTTATCAAACAGATGGAGACAAACGCACTAATAGTTACCAAACAGCTCCAATCACGGACTTCCACATTAGTGAGAGAACAACATCACATGACTTCTCTTATTTTTACAATAAATTGAAAAAACAACAGTGACACATGAGTAGATGACATAGACAGATATACATATATACATATATATGTAGTTTTGAATCTGGCCTAAAATTTGTTCTACCAACTCTATACTGTAAATAATTAACTTAAAATCAAACCAGATTTTCTGTTTTATTTTAATATTGTTTAATTTTTATATTCATGGTATCCTTAAACACTTTCATTGTAGCTTCGCCTGGTAGCTATTCTTGAATGCACTTCAGGGGACCTGAATAGACTATATAAAATGATAATTAATTTAATTATCATAATTGTAAAATGTAAGGTGAGAAAAAATAATTTAATTTAAAAGAAATATTTGTATATAATGTTGTTAAGGGTTAAAGTTTTAGAGTTATTAAAGGAAGGATACAGAATGGAATGCAAATGTTTTGGTTCTGTAATTTGCTTTGTGGAACTACAGCTTCAGTAAAATATTAGGAATAAAGGGCAATTGATGAAAAATTCAAAGCTTGTTATCAAAAAAAGCAAAACAAAGAAAACTGCTCATAAAAGAACTAGAAAGACAACGTCAGAACTTTTTTTAATACAAATGACAGCAGCAGCATCACCTGCCCGAATATAAACATCAAGAACAAGATTTATTAAGGAAACAGTTCCTGTGTCCTCACCACAAAATTAGGCTAGAATTTGAAATCAACACCTTAAATAAGTTTGGTGCATTTTTGAAACAAGAGCATTTTGGCTACAATGAATAAAACCATGCATGAGGAAAAGAAGGACATAGAATTTAATACAAGAAAACATTTTTACAGCTGTCACACTGGATCATGCTTTGGGCTTTAGTTACAACAAACAGCACTTTAGAACACAGAATGGCAGAATACACTAAATAAAATACGAGAAAATGTCTTCAAGAGAATACAACATAAATGTAAAGATTTTTTTAAGATTAAAAGGATTATTTAAACGAGAGAGTAAACATGCCTCAATATCCACACAGAACTGCATTAAAAAATGAGATGAAAGCTTTTCATGCCTTATGCGGTCCTCTATCCCGGATAATAAAATAATAAGATAATAAAAATTCAAAGATCCCAAGATTCCAAAAACCCCAAATTCTCATGCATTTTCATATAGTGTTTACAGATATCAAAAAAACGTAATCTTGCCTCAAATAATAAAGACAAGCATATTCTTCCCTTTCAGGAATCAGACAATATTTTACTAAAACTCTGGTTTTCCGTTATGGAGCTCATGTGAAAGTGCAGTCACTCAAATGACCACTCAAGTACTGGCTACAAAGATAGGTTGAGGAGAAACAGGATAGACTGACACATTTGACCAGAATTAATGTCAGGTAGCGTTTTTTTTTTTTTTTTTTCAATTGGCTTGAGTATGAAATGTGCTGTAGAATAAAAGCTCCTTGTCTTGCCTAGTTAGCATCATAGGTTGACATGAGCTAAGCTAAGACAAAACAGCTAGCTTGCGGAAGTGGCCATGTCTAGGGTTGCCACCTTCCAGACATGAAAATAAAGGACAATTTCGTATTTTACGGGACGGGTGGCAACCCTATGGAGTAGACATTTTTAAAATGCGCGGGTAGCAGCGCAGCACCGGTGTCTGTGGTAACTAGGCAACCGTGACAGCGTGGGGAGGGGGCAGGCACTGAGAGTGACAAGATGATTGGCACACACATATAAAGATATGGGCACAGAGCGCAGCAGGTCCTGTTGTCCCGCCACAAAGATTTTGCTGGCCTTAATGTTTCCTGTATTTTATTTTGTTCATTATTGTTACATTTAGTGTTGATGTGTGTGTGACAGACGTGTGTATGGGGCGTTAATGAAAATACGGGACAAATCGCGTCCCGTATTAGTTCAATACGGGACGCAACATTTTTTCCTCAGATAAAGGACAATTCCGTATTTTATGGGACGGGTGGCAACCCTACGTGCACCTCTCCAAAAAAGTAATGTCAACCAGTCGATGATGTCAACAAATGCAGTTTGGGGATCCATATTCCCATAATTTGAGATGTTTTTAAATCTAAAAGTTTTGAGATAACTATTAGGATCAATAAGATTATTTGATATGCTTTTAAAATCATGTTTTGGAAATGTATATTAATCAATAAGTTGTTTTGAGATGCGTTTAAAATAATTTAAATGATTTCCCTTAGGACTATTAATATCTGGACAGTAACTAAATGGGGACATAGACTGTACCTAAACCTACAGGCAGAACAGACCAGTGATTAATGTTGTAAAATTTTGACATAAAAATGTAATTTATAATCCCAACATTTCCTTAATGATGTAACATCACAATAGCCAACAGCTATTTTTATTGAATCTGATCCTACAGAAAATTACAGCACTATTACATAAACATGTTTTTCATTAAAATCAAAATTTCTTCACAAAATACCATATTTTAAATATTCTTCCTGTAGAAATGAAGGTTTGACTTTGTTTTGTCTTGTTTTCTAAATATTATGACCGTAAATTATAAAGTTATGCATTGTTTCTTGATTGAAGGTATATCAATATATTTATTACGATGATATACTATTTTATATTAAACTGTTGCTATTTGACAGTTTTTTACCGTCATTTCTACAGACTTTTTTTTTTTACAGTGAAGTGAGCTGCAATAAAATGCTTTCAATAAAGCATTTCTCTGATAGATATGCGGCTAGTGATCTGGCAGGTCCTTTTGGGTCATTTCCCAGCATCCTTTGCAGCCCTGGTTGTTTAGGTGCTTATCTGTGTTTATTTGTTAGCTATTTGATTTAATGCTGCCATGTAAAGTCTGTTGCTGGTTTGACTCTCTGTTGATTCATACCCCTTACATTTAACATATTAATTTGTGTCACCCTGAGTTAAGTCTGTCTGTGTTCGAATGAGTACTTGCAAGTTTGTTTAATAAAGTACAGAAGACAAAATTTGTGCTGTGTAAAAACTGGAGGGTTGACAAAATACCCCTTTTGCTAGTGACATGGCTCTGGATAGGTGTTGCAGACAAGGCTCCATTACAATTCAAAGGCTACATTGCATAAGATTGTAGCAAATTTAAACCCAATATTAATTTCAGCAGTTTTTTGACATGTTTTGAAAAATGAATCACATTATTTTTTGAGCTATATACTGGTATATTACATCAAACTATAAATTATAATACAACTTCTTTACATAAAACAATGTCATTGAAACCAATCAATAACAGCACATTTCTATAAATTTAAGCATTATTATTTGTAATACAGCATTTACTTACCATATTTCTAGGTAATTTAATTGTTTTAAAATGTTAAATGCTTAGTCAGTAACATGAGCTTCTCAGACGAGCATAAACTAAAAAAATAAAAAATGTTTCTAATTAAATGTTAAAAACAACCTGAAAATAAGGCAAAATCTTCCGTAAAAACGGAAGAACTGTATTTTTATGAGAAAGTAATTTTCTGTTATTTCACTGTATTTTTCTGGTGCCCCAGCTGCCGGAAAATTAGTTTTTTTTATGTTTTTTTTTTTTTTATACAGTGTACAACAAGCCGGCCTACAGCCTAATAATTTGTAATTCAAGAGAATGGTTCATATTTGTCTGCACTCATAAGCACAGTATTGTGTGTGCCCCGAAACACAGCAGATCTAAATGCCCCTATGTGGTCAGAAGTAATAGCGCTTCAAAGCCTAATTATTAGAGCTATATGTATATGATCCCCAGCCAGGGCCGTCGCAAGGGGGGGGCGGGGCCCGGGGCAGACTTGAGATGCGAGGCCCTTTTCAGGATAACCTATTGACCTATTGGTCAAGTGTGAGGCCCGTCATAGGTACGTCACAGCGCGGGGCCCTGGGCGACCGCCCCCTTCGCCCCCCCCTTGCGATGGCCCTGTCCCCAGCACTCTACTGTACAATGAAATTATTTATGTAACAGATCACAAAGACTTTTAAGAATTAAGAACTGAAATAAAATGTATTAAAAAAAAACATTACAACATTATAAATTCTTTCATATTATTTGATATGATTATTTCTAACTGCTTCACAACAGTTTTACTATTGACTTTTATGTCGACGGTTCTCAAATTCCAAGTCACCTTCATTTTCTACTGTAAATTAAAGACCTTACTGGTTCATTCTTACATTAAGGCAGGATGACGTCTGTTTTATTGGGACATTTTCCTTTAAGAAACCCCCGCGACAGTGGCCTACATTTCCCAGAGCACCAACCGGCGCTCTATCCACATTGTACGAGCGCACATAGCAGTGCGATTCAGAGCGACATTAACGGGACGGACTGGACACAATGCGGTGACTGACGGTGACGTCTTTGATTTATTTATTTATTTTAGCTGCAGCTATGTCTCTGTCGTCCACACAGAACTCGGACACGACCAGCAGGAGGAGGAGGACGGCTGAGCTCGCGCTGGGTGAGTGATTTGGGTTGCGTTAAATAAGGAACTTTATTCGTGGCTGCAGACTCTGACCCTAATATCTCTGCAAGGTGCCTACATTCTCCATTTTAACTCGACCTGGATATTTTGAAGCTAAGGTTTGCCATTACGAGTAGAGACGGCGCTCAAAAAAAGGCAGTTGTACACATAAGAGACAGTCACGAGTTGTTAATTAAAGGCGATTGTGTTGGTGGGCGTGTACGCGCGTGTCTAAGGGGCGTGGGAACGTAATTCTGTTAATAGACCAACAGTTACCCGTATGGCCACGTTCTTATTAACTAAATTATAAAAAGATCGGTGGAATACATGGTTTAAGCTAAGCATTGTGGTTAGATAACTAGTTATAAAAGTTTAGTTATGGTACTTGGTATATTTCTGGAAAATGAATGGCAGTCAGCCCAGGGCTATTTGAAAGAATAGAAACATGAAAGTAAACGTGCGAGGCTGTATTTCTTATCACATTAATGTTGTTTTTAACCGCAAGACTCCAATGAATGCTCAATCAAACACTTCAATTATTTACTATTATCGGTTATCCATCCATCCCTGCATTTATCATGGATGGATGGATCCATCCCAAGGATTGAAGGAAGGAGCTGCATCAAACTTCTTCAGGACCCATCCCTGTTGTCTATGGGTGAAAGGGCCACACCCCCAAGATCTTTTGCCCAATCCATTGCATTGTCAATATTTTGTCAGTTTACCAAGTCTATTAAATTATCATTACAACAGCCCAGAACCCAAATATTTGCAATTATGAATATAACATCTCATCTTGTGAGAAGTTACAAATTCCAAATATATCCACTCCTGGATTCTTGACTGAACAGATATGTCTTTATCATGAGACTGAAACAAAAAGACACATGGGTTGTCTTTCCCTATGCTTAGTCAGTAACATGAGCTTCTCACACGAGCATAAACTAAAAAAATAAAAATAAATAAAAATAAATTACTCTAAGTCTCACAATTGTGAGTAGTAAACACCCTGCTATATCTGAATTTGTAATTATTTAAGTAAGCCTAGAAAAAGAAGAAGAGGAAGGAAGAAGAGGAAACAAGTCTATCTAAAAGACTACCTATGTTGACTGTTTCGAGTTGTTGAAAAGGGGAAGTCATGATTTTTTGCTGTTTTGGTTTTGCTTGTTTTGTGATGCCAGTTCTTTCTTCAGAGTTATTTATTAATTCATTCATCATCTGTGTCTTCTTTATCACTTTGTAAATGGATTTGCAGATGAATGTGTACATAAATGAACTATGTTTGACTCTTCCCTTAATTGCAGTCATGCCTCTTTCCTTACAGAACAAGCAGTAATCAGCTGCTACATAGATGAAAACACGTTTTGCTCTGGAGGAGAGTTTTTACTACAGTGAACTGTATTACTCATTTAATCAAACTGTACATTATGTCAAGTAGAAATAAACATAGGGTATACACATTGGTTGTACTAAGTTTTATTGTCAGGTTGGACTCGCTTTTACCTTTAGAACTGTTTTAATTCTTTATTGTGTGAATTCAGCAAGGATATTGACATGATAGCATCTCACAGCTGCTGGACAGTTGTTTGGTGCATGTCCATGATACAAATCTCTGGTTCCACCACATCTCAAAGGTGCCTTATTGGCTTGATATCTGGTAACTGGGAGGTCATTTGAGTACAGTGTCCCCATGGTCATGTTCAAAAAAACAATCTGAGACCATCTGAGCTTTGTGGTATGGTGTGTTATCCTGCTGGATGTAGCCATTAGATGATTGGCACTCTTTGGTCATAAAGGGATGGACATGGTCAGTGACAATGCTCAGTTAGGTTGTGGTATTTGAATAATGCTCAACTGGTAGTAAGAGGTGTACAATGTGTCAAAATATCCCCAAAACATTACACCAGGACCACCAGCCTAAGGAAATGATTGAAAGCAGGATAAATCCATGATTTAGTATTATTTACAAAGAATTCTGACCCAACTGTCTTAATGTCGAAGTAGAAATCAAAACTCAGTGTTTTTTCTATCTTTTATTGCCCAATTGTGGTGGTGCCAAGTGAATGTTTGCCTCAGTTTCCTGTTTTTAGCTGACAGGAGTGGCACACAGTGTGGTCTTCTGCTGCTGTAGCTTGTATACTTCAAGGTTTGAAGTGTTGTTTATTCTTAGAGGATCTTCTGCGTAACTTGATTGTAACCACTGATTATTTGAGTCACTGTTGTATTACTATCTTCTTGAACCAGTGGCTGGCCATGCTCTTCTGACCTCTGGCATCATTAGGATGTTTTCACTTAGACAGTTGCAGCTCATTGGATATTTTTTTTTTCTATATTGGACCATAGACTACCCAGTCTGACCTGCCATGTTCATTTCAATCCTCTTTCTTCCTCATTGTGATGCTTGATTTTAAGCTCAATTTTAATAGGTTTTCTTGAGCATGTCCACTTGCCTAAAAGCGTTAATATGCTGACATGATTGGCTGATTTGATAACAGCTGAACAGATGGAGATGTCTGCAATGAACAGAATGTTAGTTTTACATTAATATGGACTAAGAGACTGCCTTTCAAGAAAGGCCCCTGCTCTAAATCAAACACATTCCTGTTTGATTGAGGTTGCATCTCACAGATGGACAGAGAAAAACCTCAAGGATAGATTGATGGTCAGGTGAGAGAAAAGTTGAGTTGTTTAGCCACAATAAGCAAGGGCACGTTTGTATTCAACCGCAAGAACTCAATGCCAAGAGGACGGTACTTAAAAACCCATATTGCGCAATTGAAATAAAAAAATATGATTGAATTCTATCAGTTCTGCTCAGAAGAAAGGTGAAATGTTAAAATGGAATTCTGCCAGAAGCTTGTTTTTGGCTACCAGAAATATCTGGTCAAGGTTCACCTTTCTTAGGAAAATATCATTATTTATAGATTTTTTTTTTTCTTTTCTTTGTTTGTGGTCATGGTCTAGGATTTCAGCCAAAGCGTGCATGTGAAACATTTTCTATTTAGAGTTTGAAAGTTGTAAAGAGTTCTGCTCCGTCCCTCTTCACTACTGAGATAATGGAGTAATTTGACCTGGCATGACCATAGACTGTAAAGAAAAGAGTACAGAGGAAATATATAAAGAAGCAGCAAGGCAATCATCAAGGATGTAATTCTCAAGACAAAGACTTGCTTGATAGCACTGAGGCAACCTGATATGTCTCCTCTGCACATGAAAGAATTTTTAATATGAACATATCATTTGGCAAAAATGCAGACAGTTGTCTCTTTTGTCTAAACATCATTGGACAAACACTACTGTATGAAAACAGTGATCAAATAAATAATGTAGAGCATAATTTACTGCAAATGATGAAATGAGTGCCTTGCTTAAGAAGAAGTGATAAAATAACCTCATGTTTTTTTTTTCTTACAGTTTCACAGTGCATTTATCGTTGTTTACAACTGTTCATCATATTTTGGTTTCTCAGTGCTTTTTGTTTTGCCTGGTGTTACAGATTGTTCATGTGATGATGACCTTCAGGAGAGTTACAGTCAAGAAGAGGTCCGTCCCCGATTGTGTGGGGCTCAGCAGTTTACTTCAAAACACACATGCGCTCCATCTTCACATAACTCCTTATGTGCTGCAACAAAATGCATGTCTGAACACGCATGTGAGCACTATATAAAAACAATAACAATATTTGCACTCAGCACAGCTGACGTTTGCAAACATTACTGATGATCCTGCTGTTTTTTGTTTCAGGTGCGAGCCATCACGCTTGTGAAGATGGCTGGGAGGAAATCTCAAACAAGAGAACCATCAGAGCAGAGAATGAGGTGGAGGCCAATAAACTGGTCAACAACTACAGGGTAAGAAGCCTGCAGGTCTTACATTTTAAATAAGAGTGTCAGGAGCTCAGAACATTGGTAAAGTCAGTTTTTTTTTTATGTGTCAGTTTGGTTTCAGAAAGTGGAAGAGCCACGTGACAGAGCGGCCATTCGAAGATAGGTCAGATGTTGTGAAAGAGCTTTACTCTGACCTAAAGGTTATCAAACCACACTCAGGTCCAGGTACAGTTTATTGGGCATGTATTGTTTGTAAAGTTGGTGTTGATGGACAGTTTGGTGCATGTTGTAAAGAGATAATAACTAAGGAAGACCACAACATTTAGTTTTGTGAAAAAGAAAGTACATCCTGTTTCAGTCTAAACTTTTGCATGCCATTATATATCTATATATTTAAAAAAAAAAAAGTAGTAAAAAAGGTATTTTTGTCATCCTAATTTATTATAAAGAGAACTTTGCCACTGTCGGGCAAAGCTTCTGCTACCAAAAAGAACAAAAAAAAACCCCATGATTAAAGTTTAGCCGACCATTTCAGGATCCAGTAAAGTGAATAAAGTGAGTCACAAGGTCTTGTTACTTTTTGTTACATAAATATTTGTAAAAAAAAATTATATACACTATATTGCCAAAAGTATTTGGTCACCTGCCTTGACTCACATATAAGCTTTAGTGACATCCCTTTCCTAATCAATATGATGTGGGTCTACCCTTTGCGGCTCAAACAGCTTCAACTCTTCTGGGAAGGCTGTCCACAAGGTTTAGGAGTGTGTTTATGAGGATTTTTGACCATTCTTCCAGAAGTGCATTTGTGAGGTCACACACTGATGTTGGACCAGAAGGCCTGGACTCTGTGCAGGCCAGTCAAGTTCATCCACACCAGACTCTGGCATCCATGTCTTTATGGACGTTGCTTTGTGCACTGGTGCACAGTCATGTTGGAAGAGGAAGGTTCCAGCTCCAAACTGTTCCCACAAAGTTGGGAGCATGGAATTGTCCAAAATGTCTTGGACATATGCATTCAGAGTTCCTTTCACTGGAACTAAGGGTCCAAGCCCAGCTCCTGAAAAACAACCCCACACCATAATCCCCTCTCCACCAAACATTACACTTGGATCAATGCAGTCAGAGAAGTACTGTTCTCCTGACAACCACCAAACCCAGACTCTTCCATCAGATTATCAGATGGAGAAGCGTGATTAGTCACTCCAGAGAACGTTCCTCCACTGCTCTAGAGTCCAGTGGTGGCGTGCTTTACACCACTGCATCCGACGCTTTAAATTGCACTTGGTTATGTATGGCTAATCTGAAGGCCACATGAAGTTTGGAGGTTTTGTAGTGAATGACTCTACAGAAAGTTGGCGATCTCTTCCCACTATGTGCTTCAGCATCCACTGACCCCGCTCCATCAGTTTACGTGTTCCTACCTCTTCATGGCTGAGTTGCTGTCGTTCCCAAACACTTCCATTTCCTTATAATACAGTTGACAGTTGACTGGAATATTTATAAGCGAGGAAATTTCACGACTGGACTTGTTGCAGAGGTGACATCCTATCACAGTTCCACGCTGGAATTTCACTGAGCTCCTGAGAGCGACCCATTCTTTCACAAATGTTTGTAAAAACCTTCTGCATGCCTAGTTGCTTAATTTTATACACCTGTGGTCATGGGAGGGATTGGAACACATTATTCTGATCATTTGGATGGGTGAGCAAATACTATTGGCAAAATAGTGTGTGCTATACTATATGTATATATATATATATATATATATATATATAAAGTGACCAAATGTCTTGATTTTGATTCTGTGTTTTACGTCTGGCAAACATGTCATCTTTTCACCAATGGCTTTTACTGCTTAACCTTCTGTTTTCAGGTCAGTTCATCACATGTGCAAATGTAGCATATGTGCTCCTCTTTGGTTGGTGGCTGTCTCTGACATATTTTGTGGTTGGCACCCTTATGTTCATCACTATTATTGGGGTACCCTATGGTAGGTAAACCAGTTGCGACAGTTTAATATTAGTTGGTAATGTTCAGCATTTCACCTTCATTCTTTTCTTTTTCTCTGTCTTCAGGTAAACTTTGCTGGAAGTTATGCTGCTATTTCCTGTGGCCATTTGGCAACACAATCCATGAGGTACTTTTTTTGGGTGTTCTGCCTGCTGACGTGTTACTATTCTGCTAAATTAAGACTGAGTCAGTAAATCATGTTTCCTTCAAACTTTCCCACTGACTGGTGATGAAAGCAGAAGTCTAAATAGCAACAAGTCTGCAACACTAGCACTTGCGTCAACTCATTGTTGCAATATTGAACGTGCTGTTCAAAGTTTTAACAAAGTAACATACAATTCCCACACTCAGTGAAGACTTCAGTTACAATTCATCCCCTTTGATGTGCATAATTTGTTAAGTGGTGTGCTGCAATCACATGCATCGCTTCCCTGACCTGCCCTTCTCTGCCTATGACTGGCTTGTGCTCATTTCCTTCAGTGGAGTGGTTAGTTAGGTTTAGACAGGAGGCATGATAATTAGTTAGAATTAGGATTAACCAGCCAGAGAGGTCATGCCCTACTCAAGTCAAATTTTATATGTGGATGGACTTAAAAGAAAAAAGAAAAAAAAAGCTAGTTTACTCACAGTGAAGAATTATATTGCTCACTTCAGCTAGTTGGCCGTTTTAATTGGAAAATGTCAACCACGTCTGAGGTCAGTGAATTTTATAAATGATTCATACTCCCTGAAATCATGCTGTAAAATTAAATGACAATATACAAAAACTACTGACCCATTTTGAATAAACTAGGTGTTGAAGAGCAGTGTTAAATGTCACAGTTTAGGATACTGGATGTTTGATCGTAGTGGAAATTAGGATCATACCCATTCCCCCGGGTACCACTACACCACTGCAAATGACCTTCTATAACTGAATCAGTTTGACCTACTTACACCTACTCACATGCTCTGTGACTGAGGACAGTTGCAGACACCCACCTGCAGTTCTGTCCTTCACCAGAGTATCATGTTGTGGCTCTTTTAAGCCACAACATGATACTATGCAGTATTTTTTTCTGTTTTTTTTTTTGTTTTGTTTTTGTAATAAGTCTGTGAACTTGCATCTTATGCCAGGTTGCCAGAAAGATTCAAAAACTCATGTTGATGCTCTGTTTTTCTTAGCTTGTTTCAATCTGTTCTTATGGACTACACTGATTTTGAGTTCATTTGATTTATTACCTGCTAGAAACCTTGTCATTAACCACAGACCAGTTTGTGCTCAAATCTGAAACTTAAATTCACTCAATCTTAACTAGATCATCTAAACTTTGAAACAACAAGCCACTGTGTCATTCATTTAAATTCTTTTACTTTACTTTCAAGTTTTTAAACAGCCCTATCTTGTGTTTAATCTAGTTTGGCTTTAATGCTGTAAAGACTATGTTGGAAAATCTTTCCTTAAAACAATTTGCTTATAGTCACTATTAGGATTTTAAAAAAAGAAGTGGAACATGGTGGAGTGCAATTCATTCAGTTCCCTTTTATGAGGCATAAAATTACACTTTTGTGTTCTTGTAATTCTCCAGATAGGAAATACTCTGAGGAGATGTTGTGAGCTTGCACCAGACTGTGACTGCAGCATGGAGACGGTGGAGGACAACTCACCAGTTCTGCTGCCTTCACCCACAGAGGTGACCGTTCCAGAGATGCCAGGAAGACCGCTGCGCACTCCCTACTGGGTAAATGTTTACTCTTACAGGACTGCAGGATAAACATTGATGACATAAGCAACTTTTGAGTGTCCGTTGTGTGCCTGAGATTAAATGGTGTGAAAAACTGTGTGCAGATTGTAAAGCCTTGTGAGGCATTTTTGTGTTATGGAGTGACACAAATGAAATTTACTGGGCATTGTTTTTCTGACTAGCTTTCTTTATTGTAAATACCCTTTTTGTTGCATAGAAACGTCTCTCTACGTATGTATGGCTGCTGCTGGGGTATCCTCCCCTGGTGATCATTCATTCTCTGGCTTGCTTCATCTCCTGGATCCTGGTCTTCACCATCCCTGTTTCGAAGATGAATGCACAGACTCTGAGCGTTATTCTCCTCCTGGCTCCTGAGGATGTCTCCATCTCCACCAGCTCACAGAGGAGGGTAAAAGACTGGTTTAATATTTACCAGTCATCACGTACAATCCTGGAGAGATGCCAATTTAACTGTGTTTTCTACCTGACCCACAGCAACATGGCTATGAGACAAGAGCGCTGCTGTGCTGCTACCATGCTGCTAACTGGTACTACTACAAGTACACTGTGGATGGGATCAATGTGTTTGCCGTCAGTATCCTTCGACCACTACAGTGTATGTGTGTGTGTGGGTGTGTGTGTGCGTGCGTGTCGTATTGACATCTGTTAAGATCTTTAAATGCCACATCAGATCTTCTCCCTCTAGTCATAGTTGCCCTGGTAATTGGTTATGTTGACAGAGAAAACCAGTATGCCAGCTCTGATGTCAAGTTTGCCATAGCAATTCGGCTCCATCATACCTTTGTCGTATTACATTGGTATGGGCATTGCCAGGTGAGTGGTATTCATAACTCTTGAAACTAACCTTACCTTATACACCCATAGTAACAAAAAATAAGCTCATTTCCCATCAAGGCCACTTTGAAGTTGATTATTGTTTTTCCTTTCCATCTTCAGTATCGCAGCCCAGAGTAACTTTGCTGTTGGTGCTGTGGTCAATGCAACCTTTGGGTCCATCACAGAGTTGACCTTTTACATCACAGCCCTGATCAGAGGCCACCAGGCAGCTAACCAGTGTCTGCAGGAAGTTGTTAAGGCCGCCCTGACTGGCACACTGCTTGGATGCATCCTTTTCATCCCTGTAAGGGATTAATCATTGCATGAAATTTTGCTCCTGCATGAATCTGGCAGTTTTTGCCAGATTAAACAGTATACAGCTTTGAAACTAGATACTGTCTCTTTAAAAACAAACAAACAATTTGTTAAATATCTTTAATCATTTTGAGTATCTATATGACAATAATCTTGATTAAAACAAAGCAGAACACTGTGTGCCCAGTATAAGTTCCCGATGATAATGAATGAACTATTCTGTAACTTAAAATTTGACCAAAGTCTGCTGAAAGGGGCTATCTTGATAAATAATTCCTATAATAATTCCCCATAACAGGTGTGGTTCCTTTCTCATGTGGATTCATCCCCAACCTCCCAAAAAATGGAAGAAAAAAAAAATACTGGAAATGTGAAATATGATGGAGGGGAAAATGTAGAGAAGTGAAAAAGCCTTATTCTAAATAAGTTATGTTTGAGACCCCTGATTGAAGTGAAAACTTTTTTTATTTGCTTGTCAGTTAATTTATCTTATCTACCTGTAAATTCATAAACACACGAGAATGATAACTCTTGCTTCTTCCTTTTTTTATGAGGGCATCTGCATGATAATTGGAGGCCTGAGGCACAGTGAGCAAAGATTCAACAGTCGATCTGCAGGAGTGAGCTCTGCATTGCTTTTCATTTCTGTAGGAGGCAAGTATCTGAAGACCAACATACACTATGTAAAATGTCTCCAACACAATAAAAAGCTGGAAGGAACATTTGATGTCACAGTACTAGAAAGCTCATTTCTGTTTCCTTGTGGAATTTTTAGAGGTAGAATGCTTCTTGGAAATGGTTGCTGTCTTTCCTTTAACCTAAATAGTTAACGGCACTGTAAAAATCAGCAGTGGGAGGCGATTCATCTGTTTGCAAAAAAAGAGTCACATTGTACTGAGAGGTTTGTGAGAAAATTGGCATACTTCTTAATTTATTGGATCTGTCATAATTTCTAAAGACTCTATAATCACAATTGCTACTTTCAGGTCTTTCTGAATATTAAGCCAGATGTTTTATTTTATCTTTAAATTATGGTTTAATTTGGAGTAAAGCAGACATTAAAGGGCATGCTTGGGAACATAACTACCTATTGTTGATGCAGTCCTTCTCAAATAGTGAGGCGTGCCCCCTTGGGGCGGGGGGGTGCGATGCCCGGGGAACATGCTTTTTTTGCTGTACTAGAATAAAGTATAATTGCACATATACTACAGTAGGTGGCAGTGACGCTCTCATTGTCACAGTGTGTGCAGGGAGTATTAGCTCTATTGTGTGGGGCTCTTTTTGCACGGACATGTGCGCACACAGCACAGAACAGTAGATTTGAGGGTTTGTTCACTTCATGAGACAGCACGGAAAAATATTTAACAGGGATGAAAAGAAAAATGGAGAGAGACGGAGATAATGAGACAAACGAAAGTCACCATAAAGTTAAGAGGAGGAAATATGACGACGCTGATGTAGTGCTATGCTTCACTGACTATGGTGGGATTAATGTACTTTAAATCTTTACTAAAGAAAACTAAACTAAAAAAAAATGTTAATATGATTATATCTATTCTTTTTTTGTTTTCTTTAATGTTAATAGGGATACAATGTTATGCAGAGCTGTGCTTATAACAATTTTATAGACAAATTATACTATTTATAGTGGGGGGGGGGCGTCAACAGTAAATAATTGAAAAAGACTGGGTTGATGCAATCATATGAGAATACTGTGTCTATGTGTTCTCACTAAAATCCACCGCTCACTGTCATAAAAGCTCAAAATGATGAGGGACAATATGCTGAACTTGAAGCCTTAAAGTAGTAATTCGGTGGATGATATCTGCCTCCATCTTGGCACACTAATTTCCTAAAAATAAGCATGCAAAAACACAGCTCAGCTATTGACAGTCAACTCCTTTGGTTAATATTGTGTCCATAAATGAATCTTAACATTGAGCAACAGATCAAATATCCAGTCACAAAGGTTAAAATAAAAGCACTTGATGATGTTCAGCCAATTGTGACAGCAAAAGAGCCAAATGTGCAAGCTTTTTGCTGCTCTTGTATTTGTGAACTCCTTTCTGTCACTGGCAGGTGTGTTTGCTCCCACACTGTTCTCCAAGGCCTATGGGAACCTGGTGTGTGACGCCTGCACCAACTCTACAGGAAACAGCAGTGGCCCCTTCATGTGCCAAAACTGCCACTATGATCTGGTCATTAGTCTGAAAGAGCTTACGCACTTTTTATTAAACATGCACTGCACTGAGTATAATGTTGATTTTTGTTTTTATCAACAGAAAAACAATAACCTCTTCCACAACCACATTGAGTAAGTTCCGTTTTATTCTATACAGACTTACAAGATTTAATGATAAGCATATTTGTTGTGAAGTAACTCTGATCTTCCAGGAAGCAATATAAACATGAAAATGTGCCTTGCTGGTACTTCTTAGGTGTGTGTTCTTAGGCAGATGTAAAAGAAGGGAAGAAGTCAACCTTAAACATGTCTGTATTGTAGGAGAAGTAACACATCAAAGCCACTTTATGATTCTGTACGCTCTGAAGTAACAGGTTAAGCCTGTGTGTTCACCCCTGCTTCTATTTAACCACATATGTTCTTGTTGTTAGGCCACTGGTGTACACAGTCTCTGCACTCTTGCCGGTTGCCTACATCATTGGTCTGATATTTACTCTTAAAACACACTCCCACATTTACGATATCCACGTTGGAGAAGGACAAGGTATGATTCACTCATGAATCACACTTGAATGAAAAGCTCATAATCGCATGTGGTATTGTTACAGCTAGCCCTGATGACACTGTTCTTATTCTATATATGCTATGGTGTGTTTGTACAGAGACTGGCCACCATGGAGCAATTGTCCACTGGTCACGTTGGAGGTCACTGGTCATCCTCATTGTGGCCACTGTGCTCACGTCTGCATGTGCTGATCTGGCCACCGAACACATCCAGCCCATACTCAACCAGCCCAACATCTCTCAGGCAAGTATTCATATCTGAGCACTCTGACTGTTTTTACTCCCCTTCAACTGTGCCAACATGTTTATTCTTCCAGTATTTCATTGGGGTGACAGTTCTTGCAATGGTCCCCGAGATCCCAGAGATTGTAAACGGAATCCAGTTTGCACTCCAGAACAACATCAGCCTTAGGTAATTTATTTCTTATTACAGAGGGACAGTTGTGATGTCTTTATCTAAATTAACCTTTTTTTTTTTTGTCCAGCTTGGAGGTTGGAAGCTGTATTGCTGTGCAGGTCTGCATGCTACAGATTCCCATACTCGTCCTGTTTAATGCCTTTTATGTAAGATGCCTGTCTCTTAGCTTTCATCTTTGACTTTCTCATACATACAGTTTGTTGTTGGATACAACCTGACATCTGTTCTTTGCTCAGGATGTGGGATTTGTGCTGCTGTTCAGTGACCAGCATATGTGGACCAGCATCTTCAGTGTAATTCTAGTCAACTACATCTTCATGGATGGCAAGTCTGATTATTTTCAGGGTAGGTTTTGAGCATTTTAAGGTTTAGAAAGTGAAATTAGAGCTGTTTTTGTGTGCGTGTATATGGATTCAAATGACACGGTATAAACTCACGATGTGCTGCTCCTCTGTGAAATACAAGACAGCTATATTTGGTGGGGTTTTGCAGAAGTCCATGAAGGAGCTACCTTTTAACAGATTCAGAGTTAAAAAAAATGTTTTTAACTCAACATTGTTTAAAGTTTGGTGATTAAAATTCCCCCCAAATAATCAGTATATCTGATACTAAGTGTGTATACGGTACACTTAGGCCCCGATCGTACACCTCCCGCTAGCCGCAAATTGCAGGTTTAAGAACCTCTGCTAACTGCTAATGCAATCATCCGCTCCCTAAAGCCGCTATCTGCTATGCTGACTCCCTTACTCACATTGTAGGTGTGGCAATGGGCGTGTCTTTTGCGCTTTCCGCAAACTCGGTATCTTGCGATCGCGGGTTTAGGATAGCGGGTAGCGGGTGGTCTGACCACCCGCTACCCGCTACCGCAAGATACTGAGTTTGCGCAACCTGCATGTCGGCACTTAAAATAGCACATCCAAATGGCATAAATATGCATCCACCTGGTCACATATGGACGTGCACAAACGGCTCTACCTCTCGATTACGCATCACCGTATTCCTTGGAGACGTTTTTATTCCCTTGAGGTCCTCTGACTTCAAGGATCCAGTTGTCTGGTCAGCAGTTGTGGTGGATGTGGGAATAGTCACGGCCAGACCTGTCAGTCTGTACAGCTGTGGCATGATCTCATTCAGATGTTTGCTGTGGTGGAAACCAAGGAGATCTTTGGGACATTTCCCCTCCAAATCGGTCATGGCCTACATCACAGTCACTTCTGTTTTTAAACAGGTCAGATCATCAAATAGAGCTCTGTGTCAAGCTGGAAAAGGTTGGATGCGGGAATTTATTTCCGATATGTCTGAAACTGTTGGTCGTAGAGGAGGGACCGGAACATTAATTGTTTGTGATCTTAAATGCACATCCAATGATTCGTTCTGCAGTATTTTAAAAGGCACATCAGCTGCGCCAAGACGCACAGCTGGCAATGGCTACTGACGCACTGATTGGTTTAACAGGTGGAACGCCCTAACCACTCCCATGCATAATATAGCGGTTAGCGCAGGTAAGATCGCTTGTTTAGGGAGGTGGAAAATTGCGTTCTTTGCGGGGGAACGCCCCTCCCGCTACCCGCTATCCCTTAATAGCGGCTTTAGGAGGTTTGGCGGAAGATCGGGCCCCTAGTTTTTAAGATGTTTTAATTATGGTTAAAAGCTGTATAAACATGGAGCAGTTGTCATAAGGGCATTCAATACTACTGCCTGATGTTTCTGGTTGGTGAGATTTTCTTTTCGGGTTTGCTTTATCCACCCGACAAATTTGTCACTAGCAATCCCATTAATGTTTTTTCATAGTGCACTCTTTAGATTGCCTTTTTTATATGTTCATTAGTTGTCTTCTCTTCCTCAGGTACAGCTCTGGTAGTTGTCTACCTCATCCTTCTGGCTCTCTATTACTTTGCTCCATCTCTAACTGGATGCTAAAAGCAGGACTGAGTTTCAACATACATTTTTAAATCTGAAGGACATCAAATGAGCAAATTCAGTAACACTTTTTGCTTGTGGTAGATATTTTAACTCCTGATATGGGAATACTGAGAAGAACCTTTTAAGTATTTTTGTTGTTTTCTAACTGAAAATTAATCTCAGGCAGGTACTTTTGACTCCTACTATTATTGTAAGATGTACAATACATAGGTTAGCATACTTAATGTGTCTTTTACTCGTAACACAAATCTTTGCAAAAATGTGAATGAGAGGAAAGCATCATTTTTACAAATGGATGTTATGCATCTGCACCAATGATGTACTCAGGTAACGCAATACTTCAGCTTCAAAGATTGTGCATGTCTGTGATAAGGCACTTTGACTATAAAGTTTGAAACACAGCCGAGTTGATCATTAAGAATGGAAATATCCCTATATGAGATTATGAAAAACTAGCTGCCTCTGTTTTTATTGTTTTTACAGACAAAAATTACCAAAAAAACAGTGCAGCCATACTTGCCTTTAAGAACACGCTTACATCTTCTCCCAATAGTTTGTGGCATGCACACCATGTTGACATGCAGATTATGTCATTAACATCAAGAGATGCAAATATAAACATGTCCATCATAATGCGGTCTGTAGGGTGACCAAGAAGACTGATTTTAAATAAAACAAAAGATAAATAAAAGGCAAAAAAAGTCAGAAATAACCACAGGAAGTGTTCAGTGGGGGTGGGGGAGGGGTATTGAGGTACAATTAATCAGAAAGTTGTATTTTGTACCAGCACAGTTACAGTTGTATATGTACCATAATGCTCAGTGTAAGGCTAACATAACAGGTGACAAGTAAAGGCAAATAAGTGTCAGGAAGCATCACCACAGCATTTAAGATTACAGTCCACAGTAACCTGTAAAGAACTGCGGATTTGCTTAAATCTTTTCACCTAAACACCTGAGCCTGCTGGCATTGTAATGGTAATGACATCTTTGCTCACAATATTCAATATCCCGTACACCTTACACACTAACAAGTACTCGTTTTACACAGTTTCTCATCAAGTACTGAAGCATGGTGGTGCAACGTTCTCAAAACAGTGGGGAAAAAAACAAAAGTACTTGGTGTTTGTCACAGTGGGAAAGGTTTAAATGACATCAAGGCATACAGCGGATACTGAAAGTGACAACAAAATAAAATGAGGGAAAAAATGCATATACTTGGACACAATTCCAAAAAGTATACATAGCATTTAAAATAAATAAGAAAAAAAAGGCCTGTTGGTTTAAGTTAATGTAACATTTCACAGAGCAGGATTACCTCCTGATTTATCTGAAAAATAAAAGATCACCCAAGAAGGCTCATGTGGCGAGCACCGGGTAAATCATTAACACAGTTCAAAGAGGAGTAAATTATTTAAACTCTTGAGGGGGGAAAAATGTTTTGGAAGGTCAAAGGCACCAAATGAATAAAGAATGCTTGAGAATCACTGGAGCTACAGGTTTATAAATTCATAAATGAGAACTATTTTCAAAGCACAAGAGTTTCACAGTGATGTTAAGTGGCATGTGTCTGAAAAAGGCTTCCATGTTCTCACCTTTTCAAAAAAAACCACATGACCAAGACAGGGTAGCTATTTTTCAGTTTTGAACAACAAGTCTATTGGAAAGTCTTTAAAACTAAAACAAAGTCTTAAATAACAGACCAAATTAGACTTTGGAGGTATCCATTAGATGATTGTGCTTTATAATCAGTGGGGTGTTTTTCTGAGAATCAGCTGGTTTTCTCACAAATTCAGATTTTGCCTGTTCTAAACTACGGTGCAGATCTTAGATAGCCTCTTTCACAGCAGATGCAACAGAAGCTCAGATACGACAAAATGGTGCAATGCTGTCACTACAGCAAAAGTGAGACAAGCCCCGTCTCAAGCTAATATTACAGTACCTGAAGCAACATTCATGTTGTATTTCAACAGGTGATCCTCTGCTCTTGTGCTGCACAAGTTTCTGTGATAAAGATAACTGGCATGCACAATGCAAATGACGAATTAGAAAGCTTATCTGGAGTGCACAGTTGAAATCAACACAAAGTCTACTGCCAGCACTGGTGCATTGCCTCTGACGGGCACCTGAATATCTGACAGAAAACTTTAAACATTCCACTTGATACAAATAAAAAAAGAAGCACATTTACATAAAAAGGCTTAAAATTAAGTATTATAATTATCTAACATCATCAAGCTGTTGTTGACCTACTTACCACCAACTTTAATATTAGTGCTGCTCCTTCCGCTTCAGTCAGTCTTTGTGTTCAGTCTATTTTAGCCTCTGAATTAATGCGTGTGTCAGTCCCAGGCTGAGCAGCTGAAGGGTGGACAGCTGGGTTAAATGAGGGAATGTTTTCAGCAGTTTCTCCCAAGTCAGTTCCAGCAGACTGGGCACCACCAACCACACCTTATACAAAGAGGCAGTCCTTCTGTTCCCAGACATGTTGACAACACCACCGTGGACATACATACAGCCGGCCTGAGGAAGAGGAGCAATGAATGGAACGTAAACCTCGTGACTTGTATCAGAAAGGCTGCTTCACTCAGTCCAGAACAAGAATCCCTTTTAAAGGGTATAATATGTAGCTTTATGTCCGCAGAAATATGTCTGAAATCAAGTTCTCACACAAGCACTAAAAGTAGTTTTAAAAAAATAAATAAATAAAATAAAATAAAACTGTTCAAGCTGTGATGATAGGTCATTTATTTAGGAGGAAAAAAAAAATCCATCATTACATATGAGGATTCCAAAAGGATGTAAACCTATGTTTAAAATATCTTATGTAAAGATTTTCCTTACTGTATGAATTGAAGTCTCTTTAACATAAAAGTGGTGCACCAATAACACCTTAAAAGTGCTTAAAGAAGTTTGAAAAAAAAAAAAAAATTCTAAAGGTGCATGCAATGGTAACAACTTGGTTAATTGTCTTGGCCAGGGCACTGTTAAAAAAGAGATTTTAAATCTCAAGAGGTGTTCTCCCTGGTTAAATAAAGGTTAACTTAAAATAAAAACTTGATTCAAGGACAAACATAAGGATCATTTCAGTAGCAGAAAGAATCTACATTCAGTCACCACCCATTTAGTATGTAGTAATCAAAACTAAAATGTTGATTTTTTTCTGCAATTATTTTTCCAATTATTTTAAATTTAGCTGCGCAATGCTTGTGTGTGAAAGCATTAATGTTTTATGTTCAGTGTGAGTACAAGAAAATAAGTCTCCATGGAAACTGAATTATTTTATTGCTGTTAAAGCTCTTACAATGCAGTCAAGGCCTTAACTATGTTTTTCAATAATGGACTACTTTTAAGAGATTTTGTGTAACACACTCAAGTGAATCCCCTCACTGAAGATGAGTCAAGTGGGGCCGCAGTTAGTACGTATGACTAGTTGATGTCTTCAGTTCAGCATTCACAGCACACAGTTTAGAGAATTATTGTGGGGAGCTAGGCTAGCAGTAGCATTAATCTAAGAGGTATGGGCAGATTAGCAACCTCATTTAGAAGAATTGTGATCCAATTCCAGGTATTTTCCATTTCACCTTCGCAGAGGGATAAAGTTTCTGCTGCAGGGCAGCTACCTTTTCCTGTGCACCCCTGCCATACACATCATTGTTTTTCAGTGTTATCCTAATAGTGGGCTACTGAAGCCTAACATTGGCCAATTTAAGAAACCTTTTGTTACTTTGAAGATACCCTGGGTATCTCTGTGATCTCGCAGTGCTCTTAAATTTAATCCAATTTCAGATAATCTCCCATACAGTAATTGTCAGCCTACTGATTCGACAGCAAGATTCACGCACTTTAAACTTAAAAGGTATGCAATATCAAATTTCCTCAAACAAATAAATGAGTGAGATACTTTTGTCTTTTTGTTGAATGTAACTCTTTGCCTATTATAATAACCGTAAAACATATTCATGCAGAAATATAGAAGGTTCGCAAACTTTCAGTGATTTGTGTAGATATGAGTAAAATAGAGTTTACAGACCGGAGTGACAGCAGCACAGTGAAAGTACGCTGGTTCTGGCATAACAGCTGGGAGTTTTGTCCACTGAAAAGTCTGCAGGTTTATTTTCCACAGGTCAGACAGGATCAGCTCACCATTATAACCCCCACATATGAACACCTCTGGGTGGAGAAACAGAGTGAGCCATCGCATCGAAAATTCAACCTTTCACTTAAATAAGTCAAATTAATGCCATTTGAATGACCCCTTACCATCTTTGACCTGAACACAACTGTGACATCGGCGGGCAGCAGGATATCCTGAGATAATAAAACAAACTGAATTATTCAACATCTGACATCTTAAAAAAAATAAAATCAAAAAATACCAAAACAAATTATTTACCTATTTTTTCATGAGGTTTTGTGACCATTTCTTCCCAGTAATTGGTCTCCAAATTATATGCATGAATCTGATGAGGAGAAATAGAATTCATTTGATGAAGTGCAACAGTAAGACTCCTTATGTCAACTCAAGTCAGAAGTCTGAGTTCCTCTCACTTTATCCAGGGAATATGATGTCCAGGATGTCCCACCTCCTAAAATGTATATCCGCTGTCCATCATGAGCTAGCTCATGTCTGTACCTTTAAAAAAAGAATTTGTCTTCAACCTACAGTAACATGCTTGACTTGCACTTAAAGGTGAATATGTTCTGGCTACTCGTTGTACGCGTGTCTATAATCATATCTGCAGACAGACCTCTCGTCAGGCAGATCTGATGGTGTGTTGTTGGGTTTGAGATGTGTCCACTCTTTGGTGGTCAGGTCCAACCTGTGCAGGTCAGTACTATAAAGGTAGCCCGTTGTCCCTCCAAACACATACAGGTAGCCATTTATGATAACCATTGCCTGGAACCGGAGAGCACCAATTAATTCTTATGAGCAGGAAACAACGACACAAAACACCACTTCAGGCTTTCGGACACTCCTGTTACCTGCCCATAGATCTTGTTGGGTTTCTTTCCTCTGCAGTTGAGCAGGTTCCATCGTCTGTACTGGACATTGCAGACGTGAATGTCATTACTGTTGTTTTCACCAAAAGGAATTCCAGTACCACCAAACACAAGCAGGTTGTTCCCATGTAAGACAGCTGACAAAGAGACAAACATTATTAAACTCCAGGAAGGTCTAACATGTTGAGTCTAAGCTAATTATCACACCAGGCTACTAGCTGGAGCTCTGGATGCTCTTTCCAACATGAAGGGATGTTAATGAGGTTAATGAATAATGATGCATCAGCTGACTGCTTTGATATATCCAGTAAATTGCAAAGTGTCACAGTATAGAAACAAAAATAGATTTTTAAAAACAATTTTAAATGTAGAAGAAATCAAGCAGCATCTTCAAAGCTATTCATCAGGACCTACTAAAGACAGTATGTTTGGCATCAAGTTAAGCCAAAAAATATATAAACTCCTTTCCAATACTCTGCAAACAAAACAACACGCCTGCTTCATGTGTGACGCTTCGCAGAATCTTAACCATTGCATTTCGATTTATAGTCTCACTGCAGCCTCTCCTCTCGTTCCGAGACACATCTCTAACAGCCTATTTTCAATGCAACATGACATGTTCCAAATAAAATACTTTGATATATTAAACAATCAATTTTAGAAGGATTACAAATACTTTGTGTATGACAAGGCTCTCTCCATCACTAGTATGAATGTGTCTTAAGAACGCTGGAAGGAACATTTATGGAAATTCAATTCTATTTAAATAAGAAAAAAAAAACACAAAAAAAAAAGAAAGAAGCAAAAAAAACTTTAGCTGTCCCTGAGGGATGATTTGAAGGCCCGTGAGCAGCATGTCATGGAAAACAAGACACTTTAATCGGACAAAAAATAAGAAGTATAAGAACAGAGAGCACAAAAAAAAAGCTTTGTCCCCTGCAGTTTGTCTAAACTGCAGGGGATACTAACCTGCTTTATGATTTTCTTTTAAAATCTCTTTCCACTCATACCAAATATTTTAAGAAAACAAAGCTCTGCATCTGTACTGATCTCAAGTTATAGGATTCCTGGTGGCTGATGGGAGCATCGGCCAGAGTAAACCAGTGCACACATATTCAAAATACCTTGTAATTTATTTCATGAATTTAGTGAGCATCCTGAATTTCTTTGATTACTCATTGCAGCACTGGAAATGTTGATAGATTCTATTTCTTTGTGGGGGATGCACCATCTTTTGATGGTTGCAATATTCTGTCACTCTTCAGTAAACTCAAGTCTCTTTTAAAGGGAACCAAGGCCACTCTGGTTCTTGCATTCACTCAGTCTTTACCTGACATGGATGCGAGCTCTGTGGGCATGTAGCCTTCCGTGCGAACCTGCTGCCAGGTGGCTGTGGCAAAATGAAACCGCCAAAGCTCCCTGAACAGAGGGTAGTCCTCGTTTTCTGATCCGCCTGCCTCCTCAAAGTCTGGGTTGTAACCTCCAAAAACATACAGGTTGGTGTTGTCTGCAACACAGCGGTGCCCACTGCGGGCAGGTGGAATACAGTGTCCTGTGGGAAGAAATATGTACCAGATAGACTGAGTCTCTGAGGAAAAAGCTGGCTCATTTTAAAACATAAATGATTTATGATCGAGTTTCACTACCTTCTCTCAGAAACCTGTTGGGGATCCTCAGGTGGGGACAGGTGGGGGAGAAGATGCGCCGAGCCTGAAGCCACCGTGCTCGCTTCTTGGAGCCTGAGAATCCAGACACGCAGAGTATCCTGAATATGTAGCTAAATGACCACAACCTAGTTCTGTATGGTTAACAAATCTTCAAGGATGAAAAAAGATAAATCTGTTTCTGTGCACCACCAAACCGGTAGTAAAGATCAGAGAGTTATTTCTGCTGATGTTAACGGTAAAACCTGTATACTGATGCTCTGTCTTGACACGTTTTCAAGAGTGGAATAAGGAAATGAATAAAAGACGAATTCAAGATTTATACATTTCCAGTGGTTGTTTCTTGCTTTAAAGGGCCCTGGTCACCCAGCATTTTCAATTATGTACCCACATAGAGATATCTATTTAGAGAAAACATTGGTTTCAAAAGTGCTAATGCCTCCTGTCTTCCGTAGCAACGTTAGCCGAGTCTGGCCTTTGTTTGGTACCGCATCGACCATGTTCCTAAGCCGTCAAACGCTAGAGTCATACAAAGCTCGGGCGAACGAGGCACAAACTTAACACAAATGCTAGACTCCCCAGCCTCCACATGTCCAAGCTGTTAGCATAAAGACATGAAGGCAAATGGTTTTGTTTACAAACCCGAGTCGCGAATAGAGGGCCTCCACGACAGTTTCTCAAACTTGCTGAGATGACTGAAGGTTCCCCGTGTTCAACAGACATCTTCAGAGAGGACACGCACAGTGGGTTCACACCGAGACCTGGACGGCAGCCCTATTGGGTCTATCCAGATGCCGTAGCATGGACTGAAAGCCAGCTCCAGCCTACCAGCAAAATTAAACAAATAGCCTCATCGACGGTCCACAACAGCTGCTGCGTGTGACGTCACAGCCAGCTGGACCAGACGGACCAATCAAAGCTGGCGAGACCACTCGTGGCGTTCAAGAACCGCATGTAAATAAATACGAAATAGTTTTTAAAGCGTGGAAGTGAGGCCAGCCGGGGATCAAACGTTTCTGTTTCAAACTAAATGGAAATTACCTGTTTTTTTCTATAAAATAGAATAAGATCAAATAAAACAAAGAAAAAAATCATCAAAGTCATACTTTAGCACAGCATACAGTTAGCAGTAATAAGCCAAACATGTAGACATCAATCTGTTCTCGTTTAAAAATACACAGAGAAAGCAGAAATTCTGTTTCATACATTTCTGTTGTATCATTCAGTTTAATGTGGCAGACCCTCTCTGACAATAAGCAGCAAGTCAACACATATGTTATCTGAGAAACTGGCAAAAAGAGACAACTTCTCCTATCACTTGTATGACCTGAACAATATTTCTTGTATAACTTTGAGCCATGTGGTTCGAATGACTCTAGATAAATAATTCATTACTTTAGATGAAGCATACCAAAAGCCAGCCTTTCCTCCAGATCCTCAGGGAGTGCAGTGCTGTTGTTATAATCTGAATTTGAAACTGAGCTGAAAGAGCAGAAAAGAATGGCAGGTACATTTCATGAATACAAAACTTTTATGTTTAGTGGGTTTTCTGACTTACTGTCACAAAGTAGACAACAATCAGGCGAAGTCTTAGCTTAAGTGTCTCTTTTGTTGATAGTGAAAATTCTGCTCTATCTGTCACTGAAAATTCTTTGTAGGATGTCCATCTGTTCATCTGCATTGCTGTGTCGCCTTATCAGGTGGCTAAAGGTTTACACAGATCTGTCATTAGAAAAAATCCCAACCTCTGTTGGTCTGCTAGCACTTCCTCTCTAAAGACTCCACAGACATGGAGCTGTTAGGAAATGAGTTGAGTACTTGACATGCCACTGAAGGTAAATCCTTGACCAGGAGTTGCAACTGAGATAATGTGATTACACACTGGATGGGTTTTTAACTTTGTATTCCAGTGATCATTTCATAAATGGTTAGGAAAGTAAATAGACTTTCTGGTGGATACACCACACTCACCCCCCCCCCCCCCCGTTTGTTTATGCACGAGGAGATTAACGCAGATAAAGCAAACGATGATGTTGTCAAGGGTGCTGATGTTGTCATAGTCTGTTCTGAGTAAATCAGGATAAGAAGAATGCTGTCTCATTAGCTAATATACTATGTAGCACCAGAAAATTCCATTATTTGTATAACTCATTGTTTATTGAACATAAAATTGTTGTAATGCAAGATCAGTTTTCGATGAGACAGGATGAGACTGTGAAGTTTAAAACCACTGAGTGAATATAAGCTGGAAAATGATTCACTGAATTTCCTTTGAAATGGTAAGGGAAGGTGTGTCTTTGTTGTATCTGGACTTTACTGTGGATATGGACAAATTACTTTTACAGATACCATCTTTTTACTGGTATTTTGAAACGTCACTCTTGACAAAGGAAGTCACAGCTGTCACAGTGGCTTTTGCACAAAGAACAATATCTGATAGCCAAAAAGGAACTTGATGATATCTTTAACTGAAGGCACACACACACTCACACTCACACAAATCCCAATTGCAAATTACGTATTTCATGTCTAAGCAAGTCTGGTCAAACAGAATATTTTAAGTGCATCTGTATGGTTTCAATGCCACGTATGGCTTAACCCTGCAGAAACGTGCGGTTAGAAGAGGCTCTACATTTAAACCTTTTTTTAAAAAATCCACCAAGAGGTAGAATTCTGATTACAACATTATGTAAAAAATGTATTTTGTGAAATCTAATAATTTAATTATTATAAGGCTAAAATCCAAGGAAATATATTTCCTTTCATCTTAAAATAACTTAAAAAAAAGATATATAAGTAGCTCTGTTCAATAGATTTGGAAGAAAATATGTAGCAAAGTAAAAGAACAGCAGCATCTTTACAAAACAGCTGGATTCTCATAAGAGTTGTAATATCACAATTTGACCTGTATGGGAGATGTGCACAGAAAACAGGTAAAACAAAGTTTGCTAGTAAGGATCAAGTGTTGGAATAATGTACTCTTGGCTCATGAATTATGGTCAGAACTGTTTAGCCGAGGTTACATGTTGAACCAAACCTTACTGCCTTTTGCGGTCAAAGTGGCACTTCCACTCAGGGTTAGGATCTATATTTTATTTTTATTTTGAATGAATGATTAAAAGAAAACAATCCATTGCAATTGCAATGTTATTCATACGCATCCCCTTTTCCAAGACAAGTAAATGAAAGATTGACTTGCACAATGACAAAAAAAGGTAATCAGGGAATGTAATCACCTTTCCATGAGTGCAAGTGTGTGGTCTGACAATGATTCTGTTTGCGTCACATATCTCCTCTGTCTCAGAGCTCTGTGATAAATCGGATTGATGTGATAACATAGGAATGAATATATTGGCTTGTTGTCTTGTGGTTAAACAGTCATCACAGTTCCTGTGTAATTGTCAGGTGATTTCAGTGCAGTATCCTGAAAATCTGTACATCGAATGCTACATACATGGAGCCAGTGTTTGAAAGATTAAGTCTTATTTGATTTGAGTAAACCAGGACTCAATATTCACTAACAAGGTTTAATAAGTTGTTTCCTTGTAGATGTCATGGATGAAATAAATAACTATGTTGACCTACAGCACTTTAAACACACACAGGTTTCTTTTGTGCCATAGATAGAAAATGGCATCCATTAGAAATCTTACCTATGTCTGTATTTCAGGTTAAGGCTGTCTCATTACTATAATCCAGGGTCACACATTTATGAGAAAGGGTAAAACTAACGACATTCACCACTTTCAGGCTCTCAGATTTGTTGGCAAAAACAGCAGAAAAATAGAACAATTCATAAGGAGCAACAGCAGTGACACAGATACCTGCAATCCTTAAAGACAACTTGGGAGCTTTATTTATTTATGTATGGTGACTAACATGATTTTCACATAATAAACGTATTAATCAATGTCACTTTATTTTATTGCTATTATTTTACTAATTTAGTCATCTGTATTTACGCTTCAATGTATGATAAGAATGCGCTATTAGATGTAATCTGGATTCTATGGTCAGATTACAAAAAAAAAAAAAAAAAATCAACCACAAACAGCCTAGTGTCCACTACAAAAAGCAATATAGATTATAAATGAAATGTCAAGGATACCCATAAAAAATTTTGATCAGAAATGTAGAATATCGCAATGGTAATTTATACAAAAAAAAAAACAAAAAAACAAAACATAGTACCACTGTATACATATTGCCAGTGTTCTTATTTTTTAAGGACAATATCTATTGACCATTTCACTGAGGTGAGATCAGCGTTTTCTACTTTTTATCTGTTTGCTGTTTTTTTTTTTTTTTTTTAATGTATTGAAAACTGGACACATTTGCAATGGACTGGCAACCTGTCCAGGATCTATCTCTGCCTTTTGACGAAAGAGAGCCGTAATAGATTCCAGCAGAACCCAATGACCATGAATGGGAAGAAGCCAGTATAGATGGATAAATGGATGGATGGAAATGAAAAAGGAACATGAACATTCTCAGCGAGTACTCCTTCTGCCATACAACTACAAGGTCCTCTATGTACCCGGCTTTGAATGAAAACAGCATCAGAAATGAAAGCAAAGACAGCATCCCACATTTTATAAAATACCCATACAGCACTTTGTGTCAGTTCAGTATTAGTAAAAGTATTGGACTGAACCCACTGTAAAATGCATAACAAATTAATTTTCATTAGTAATGCTTTCAGATGCTACAAAAAAAAAAAAAAAGCAATTTGTAAAATGTATAGATTTGTGGCTAAATCGATTTTTCTGTGTTGTTTTTTTTTTTCATTTTTTAAGTAACTCAAGATTATTACAAATATGTAAAATGTGTAATACGTTTTGTAACCCATGCATCCTAATGCCCAATAAAGTGCAATTTATGCGCATTCACAGGACATTTAGAAATAATTACACTCAGTTGTTTTTCTTTTGCACGCCCTGCAAATGCGCTTTTCCTCGTATCTTTGCTGAATGAATTTAACTGCGCATATCGCTGATATGAAAAATACAATTTACAGCAATGATATAGTTAATAAACACCTCACAAAATCAGCAGAACTCATTGTGGGACTGCTTGTACTATTTCACTCTTTTTCAGCATACTAGGTTTGCCATCGCCTCATCAGGATTAAAATAATGACTAAGATAAAAAAATGTGGGATAAGCACCTGAACTTACTCAAAAACTACTGATGTTTATGATTCATGCAATTCACGTGACACAACTTGTGCCTAATGTGCTTATTTAAGGCTCTCAATAAGTCAATTTCAACATAGATCTACGACACGTAGAAAAGCACTCGCTTTAACTACGAGCACAACTGGAGGAGGCTTTCAAAAAAAATAAAAGGGATACAAGTAAATGTTGCACCTAAGTGTCATCTTCCAACTTTGCAGAAATGACAGCATCAGTCTCATATGAGGTTTATAAACAGGACGCTGACAGCGTTCTTTGACTGTATTTCTATGGCCGAGCCCCTCCTCCGATCAGTGTGGTCACTGGCAGAGTCTTCAGGACAGGACACAACTAGGTAGAGCTGGTCAGGGGAGAAGTAGGCGATGTTGCAGCTAGGATCTTCTTCACAGACTTTGCGGGAAGGCTGCTGATAATAATCTAGAGGGCTTGTAGGTATTTCCAAGCTGAAAGGTTGAGGTAGCCTCATAGCTGCAGTATTTTTAGATCACTTCTGAGAGGTATACAAAAATGTCGTCTCCAAGTCCGGGCAAGAGGCGAATGGATACCGACGTGGTGAAACTGTATCCTTTACAGCACACAAGCAAGCCGAAACAGTCAAATGAAGTTTCCACATCTTTTTATGGCAAATGTCAGTTGTTTGATGGCGACTAATTACATAATTTGCTCCGGATGGCAGCTGTGTATGTCTTAGTGTGTAATGCTGAATACTTTGGTGTTATTGGTCAGGCTCTGTTTAACGTTGGTCTACGGGCTGGTAGACTAGTTAGCAGAAAGGCGAACAAGACATTTCATTTGACATTACTCGCCTAAACTCACTTCTCGTTAGCTGGCTGGAACATTAGCAGTGGTCGTCGTGTTTGTATCAAAAGCGAATTAGCAGCGGAAACTGTCGCAACACAACGCTGGTTAACTCACTGTTAGCTTTGAGCTTTGTTAGCCTTAGCTCGAAGGCGTTAAGTCAACCTGTTAGCCAACAAAATGTAATCCCATCGGACTGACAATACACCGTGAACTAATATAGTGCGATTTCTTGCATTTCTGAAGCACTTTTTTTGTCAGACGCGTGTTTTATTGTATGATTTGGTAATGTTAACTCTGAGGTAGCTGGCCGTGTAGCCTGCTACTAACAAGAGAACAATTAAGGTCGATGTAGAGACGATCCTTGATTTAAAATAAAAGATAAATCCCCCCAAAACAAAACAAAAACCCAAGGCAACAAGAAATTCGACTACTGCTTTATGTGTTATTACGTTAGAAAAACAGACAATCAGTACTTGGAGTATCCAGTCATTTTAAATTATTAACAGTCAAAAGAAAAAACAACTAATGCAAAGAGTGTTGCTAATTGAAGACAACAATTCTGTAATATAATAACGAATAAGTCACTGACGTACAATGCCGTAAAACAAAAACTTAAAATTAGTCTATGCTTTAGGGTGCAAAAAAGAAAAAAAAAAACAGTGAGGATCATATTGTCCTTTCATACTTTCTTTCACCATTATTTTCTTAGTGTGTTCAAGTAGTGCAATATGTTGTCTTGGTTTGTTTACACCTGACCAGAATAGTGTTCTTCTAATATGTTTTCATTGTTCACGACAAATATTTGCTTGTATCAGATGAAGTTTTTGCATGAAAGGGTTGCTGACAGCGTGAGCTGAATTGTTTTGTTTTTGTCCTGCAGCTAGATGCTGCGCTCTGATTGGTTAGCCTGTTACTATCCGGAACATGGTAGAGGGCGGGCCTTTAGACACAGCTGATCAGGAACAACAAGCGTGCTGTTGGGGCACATGCAGGGATGGGGGCTGGAAACATTCGTCCATGGCAGGGACAGGACTGCTCAGACAGATATGGAGCTGGTCCCAAGACAAGTGTTAGACTAAACGGAGAGTGGAGTAGTTTTCATGTAAATGAAGCAAAATCACTTAAAAGCTTCTAAAACGTGTGTAATCTAAACCTAATATATTTTTGACCGTTTCCTAAACAAAAAAAAAAAAAAAAAAGTAAAACTGCCCTGTGGAAACTTAGAGCCCATTGTTAGACATTTCATAAGCTATAACAAATTTATTGATTAATATTTGAAATAGGAACAAAGATTGAAAAATCAAATTTATTAGGATAAGCTGTTTTATATATATATATATATATATATATATATATATATATATATATATATATATATATATATATATATATACAGCATTTTGATGCATAAAGGCAGGGGTTTGGGTTGTTATAGGGTTTCTATGGATGTAAATTTATATATGCATCAACAAAGACAGTGTCTTAAAATAGTGTCTTCGTGTAAATACTGTCACATGAAAGAGCAAAAATTGATAGACATTAAGGAAGGGGGCTATGATAGATATATTTTGGCGCACTGAATAAACTCCAACATGGTATTTTCGGTCAGAATAGCTTACATGATATAAACTTCTATTTTTAATAAATATTTTCCATTTCAGTATTAACAATACCATAGAAGTTTTTATGTTGTACTTCCATTCTGGCTAGGGCTGCACGATTATGGAAAAAATGATAATCACGATTATTTGGATCAAAATCACGATTACGATTATTAATCAAGATTTTCAACAATAAAAAATTTTTTTGTTCAGAATTATTTAAAATCACGATATGAAATGTACAAGAAAGTATTGCATAAGGGATGGACAAATATATAAAAGGCAATAGCATGAAACTTAGGCGGTCCTAGAGATTTTTGGCCATAAACACCAGCCTGTAAACATGTCTTAGCTTCAAGAACGCCCAAAGTCAGGTCACTACATTGTCCCCTACACTACACTACATTGTACATGGTCACGATTAATCACGATTTTCAAAATTTTAATCGTGGCAACCAAAAATCACGATTTCGATTATTTTTCGGTTAATTGTGCAGCCCCAATTCTGGCAATGCCAGCATTTACTATATTTCTCTGTTACTATCTCTGCATTCCTATGTTGTATGTAAATACAAATTATACATCACTAATAATGTATAATTTGTCATTTCTGATGTCATACCTCACAAGGAGTCAGGAACAGCAACTGAAATTACACTCATTAGGACTACTCTTTAACCAGATGCCATTAATTTTGCAAATGAAGTTTTTGGCAAAGTCTGTGTTTCACCTTTGGTTTTACTGAAAAACAAAAGGCAGAGAATGTTATGTCCTCTTTAGACCTGGTATTGTCCTGAGTGGTTTGATCACAAGTAGATGACTCTGAGCCCGTCTGTTCATACCAGACATTACATGTGTTTCCACTTGAGTATGTTTTACTCTCCCCGCTCTACATACAAATAAGCAAGTACAGGATTTCTTGTTGCTTTTTTTTTTCCCTTAAAGGTGTGGGAGACAATGATGGACTAAACCATGCTTAGTCTTCAGGAAAATTAAAAGTTGTGGTGTGTTGATATTGCCCTCACTTGTTGTTCAATATGTTATATGTCATTCTGCTTTAATGGAAGATGTCATTTATGTAGGTGGTTCTATAAATGCGGCTTTAGGTGCATTGTGTTTAATCTTAATCACTTTATTTAGTGTAGAGGGACATTGTATATTAATGAACATTTAAAATGCAAATATACCCAGTTATAGCCAGAAGGCTAATTTTTATTACCAGTCCCCTGTAGGACTCAATAAAAAGCTACATACAACATTACACGACACACAGTATCAATAATACAAAACATGAACATAGTCAAAGATTGCAGATTTGTAACAACAGAAGAAAGTCAGAATGGAAAAAACAAAAAAACAAGACAGCCCTGTTGATTGGAACCCGGAAGAGGGACCAGATGTTCATAAGAAGCTAAAGTGTAAGTGCAAAAGTGCATTTAGCAACATGATGTAAAATGCTCAAATTATTGCATGTTGCCCATTTGCATAGGTTTTTAAAGTGCATAGTGCATTGTAACGAGTTTTACAGTGCATTAGCAGGTATGCATACATGGTTAAACCCATGTAAACAAGATTGTGTATAGAGTACATAAATATATATGTACGCACACAGGTCACAGGCCGAGTCTGTTTTCAGCAGGTGAACAATAGAATAAAATACAGTCAACAATTAATGATCACAGATTTGAGATGTATCCTTGAGATTTCCCTTAAAGGAAGAGTAGGAGGGACAATCCCTTATTGTATAAAGAAGGTTGTTCCAGATTTTCCCACCCACAACAGATACCACATTTGTGCCAAAGGGGTGTCTCACAGTCACCTCTATCAAACGCCCAAGTGTTGATTTATTGTGTTATATGAATATGGCCTAATGTTACCTTTACTGCCTATGACTGTGATTTGAGTGATTGGGTCCTCAAATGGATCCTTGTGAGTTAACACATATACTTAATGCTGTCAGTGTGTGATTGGATCCCTCAGGATGGATGATAATACCAAGTCTAAAAAGGTACAGTTCATGTTTGTATTTTACCAGTCAGGCTGTTGCTCATCAGGGCACTTCTCGTTTTCTGGGCTGTTCTGACCACTCACTCCAGTGGAATTTAGCTGAGGTTTGACCAACATGTCACTATATTTAGCGCTAGTTGCTAGTTTGGAAAAAAAAAAAAAAAGCAGTTTTGATTAGACTCGAGTGAGAAGAAATGTGCAGATCGGAACAACTTTATCACCATCAGAATTGCTTTATTGCCATTGTCAGTGGAAACAAGTTCACTAACAGGAAATTTGCTCTGGTAAGATGGTGCTTACATAAAAAAAAAAAAAGTAGTAAGAATAAAAATAGAATAAAGATCAAATGAAATTAAAATTATTAAATTAAGTTAAACGGGTATGCAAAAAAAGGGTTAAAATAGATTAAGATAGGGCAAGTAAGTGACAGGTGCATTCTGGGGTGACAGGTTAATATGGAGATACTTGCATGAGAAGTAGTTGTTTAAAAAAAAACAACAACAACAAAGAACAACGACATTAAAAAAAAGTGGATATACCACCCAGTCCTAGTTGGGTGCACATGCCATTTTAAACCTTTGCATAAAGGTGGAGCAGTATGGTGATGGAAACCGTTTTACATTTTAACAACAGAAGCTGACTAAGTATGGTAAAAAAAAAAAAAAATATATATATATATATACAAGGAAATTGAAGGGGGGGGGGTATTTGTTTTTATTTTATTTTATTTTTGTTTCTTTTATTTTTGTAATTGACAGCACTGTAAAATCTATCTGAGAAATTTAAGAGTAGGTGGCAGGAGATACCAAGGAGTTTCACCGGTTCCTAGCACAACAGATTAACACCAGCATAACTGAGAGGGATTATGTACATATTTTTTCCCCCTTTTTGGGTTCATATTGTCTTAATATCAGAAACATTTTTTTTTTAATTTAATTTATTGAGCTATTTAAGACTATAGCAAATGCAATCTCTTTGCAACCTGCTCTGAGGTTTTTTAGACGAAATGTATTTAAATGAAAAAACTGGATACTGAATTTTACAAAACATTGTATACAAAATAAAAACATTGTAACCAGCACAGTTGTAAATTGGAAAGACTCATGGTGTACCAGCAGCCTTTTAAACGTTGGCTTTATCATTGCAGCTACTAGCAATTGTTAGCATTGCTAATTCATGACAATGCTGTATTTACACAAACCCATACAAACAATCTAGTAAGACGTCCATGGTAAAACTATCTGCATGTTCTTATTAGTATGAACAAAATAAAACAGAACTTCTTTAAATGGTTAAATTAGCTATGTTTGCTTTGTGATGCAGGTAGCAGCCTATGTTGGATTTTGAAGTCGGGGTAGGTGAGGTTTCTCTAATCTCTGACCTCAGGAGGGGTTCAGGTTGAAATTTCCAAACAGAAACTTAGAAATTCTGACTTTTGAGTACAAATTGAATGCACTGTAACTGCTTGGATAAAGCAGCCAATTCTCCTTTCAAGTGGTATTTTCTTTAATATATTCAATACTGTTTTAGGGCTACAAAAATACATTTTCGATGCATAAAACCGTGAAGCTTCTGTTAATGGTTGATCTCGGGATCCACATCACTGCTTCAGCGATTGCGATCCTCGAAACAGAAGATTTTTGTTGTAGGCCCCATTTCAGTTTGTAACACGCCGCCATTATACTGGTAATGCTAAGATCTGTTAAAATTTGGAAATGGTAACGTGGTTGCATTGATTCGCTTCATGACTTGTGATTTGTTTTCTGTGTGAAAACATAAGCTTCTCTGATTTGCTAAGCCTTTATCATGTGACCATCATCAGAAGACGACACACAAGATGCATCTTGACAACAGCGTAGACACAAACGTGAACACGGAGCAGCTGTCTTTGTTCTTTGCTATCTGCTGTTATGCAGCCAAAATCTGTATTTAGTAACATTGCAACTGCCTGCACATGTAGCAAGAAAACCGTATCGGTTACTTTTAGAACAATCTGGGAAGGAACGAGCAGCAAGGTTTAGTTTCAGCATTCTTTCACTCATGTATGCATAGTGACCCTGTAATATGTGTAGCTGAGCAGAATTTTAGAATTAATATGGATCAGTGTGGAGGTAGCTTAAATATTTTAATTTTGCTATGGAAAAAGAAATATATATATATGTGTGTGTGTGTATATATGTGTGTGTGTGTGTATATATATACGTATATGTATATATATTAGAGGTGTCCCGATCCGATATTCGTATCGGATCGGCTGCCGATATGAGCAAAAAATGCGGATCGGTATCGGATCGGCAAGCCCTAAAAATGCCGATCCAGACTCCCGATCCAGTTTTTCCAAAGTCCGTTCCGGGTTTTCCAGCGCACCGCGCAGCGCATTATTCAGATAACCCATTCCAGGTCTTGCTCTGTGTTTCCCTAATATCCGGTCCGCATTTTCCAGCACACCTTCAGCACACGAGCATCTCCCTCCCAATCAGTGTTGCCAACTTAGCGACTTTGTCGCTATATCTAGCGACTTTCCAGACCCCCCTAGCGACTTAATCTGTAAAAAGCGACTAGCGACAAATCTAGCTACTTTTTCTGGTGATTTAGCGACTCACGCGCACTCAAACCGCTAGGTTTGAAGTCATCACTTGGCTGCTGTCTGTCTCGCGAGCCGCGCTTTTCTCTCTGTTTCTCTCTCTCACTGTTGCCAACTCTCCAATGAGAAAAGTCGCTAGAGGCTGTCCCGGAAGTTGCTAGAAGTCGCTAGATGCGACGGATGGACACAGACGACAGACGGACGGACGGACTGTCAGACGGGGGGGTGGGGGGTGGAGAGGAGCTCGAGTTGTCTCGCGCGGGGGGCGGGGTGTTTGGTTTGTGGCTGTGCACTGTGCCCGACAGAGAGAGAGAAAGAGAGAGAAGCGCGGCTCGCGAGGCAGACAGCAGCCATCAGCGGCCAAGTGATAGCTTCAAACCTAACTGTTTGAGAGCCAGTGAGTCGCTAAATCACCAGAAAAAGTCGCTAGATTTGTCGCTAGTCGCTTTTTACAAATTAAGTCGCTAGGGGGGTCTGGAAAGTCGCTAGATATAGCGACAAAGTCGCTAAGTTGGCAACACTGCTCTCTCTCTGTCGGGCACAGTGGCACAGCCACAAACACCCCGCCCCCCGCGCGAGACAAACTGAGCTCCTCTCCACCCCCCACCCCCCCGTTTGGGACGTTTGGGAATCGTGACAAACTGCCACTGAACAGTGTCAAAGCACAGGTACTAATGCTGTTAATAGACGGTTTAAACTCAGGTTGTGTTTGCTTAATACAATTAACAATATTATCTGCCTTATGGCTTGTAAAGCCGTGGTTTACTGATGCCATTTCTGTTTGTTATTTATCATTTGTCTATTTGTGTTGATTTGTTAAATAAATAGGTCCGTTTCTCGTTACCAACAATGTGTGTGTTATTCAAATGCACCTAATTCAGCTGGCTAGTTATTATCTGGAGTTAAAACCCTATTCAGCATGAGTCTGACAACAAAGTAAGTTGGTTAAATAACTTAAAACTTTAAACATGCTCAGATAGGCCGGTATCGGTATCGGCAGATATCGGTATCGGATCGGAAGTACAAATAAATATCGGTTATCGGATCGGAAGTTCAAAATGCTGGGGAAATGCGGACATCTCTAATATATATATATATATATATATATATATATATATATATATATATATTATATATATATATATATATATATATATATATCTATATATATATGTATATATATGGTATATATGTGTGTGTGTGTTGTGTGTATATATATATATATATATATATATATATATATTCGTTTATAACTACTGCCAACTTGATATGCCTATTGGTAGATTGTGCAACAAAACAGACCTCCTTGGTCTTCTTAGTTAATAGATTTTTAACATCTATAAAGAATGCTAACAAAATGTTATCTTTCCCCCCAATAATTCCACCAAAGTATGTTCCCTTTTAGCAGTATTTTAAATTTGATGAAGATATTATTAACAAACAACTATTTTTTTCCTCTCCCTCTTATCCCAGAATATCTTCTGTTGATGTTTGCTGCCAGTTTACTCTTACCACTGAAAGCTTTCTCAGTATTAGATAGATCTAAGTCATTTTTGTTTCCATAAATTGTTTAGACCTAAAAGATAGAAAAATGGAGCTGAAAGATGAGATTTTTTTGGCCTTGTTCATGAGATGCAAAACTAGCTTCACATTTCATTTATAAGACCATTTGCTCCAGCTCCCATTTGGAGCCATTCTGTCTTCCTGGTCAGTGGTTTGTCAACATTTTCCATAGAGTGACTGAGCTTTTTAAACCTTCTGTGCTAGTGGATGCCAGTGTGATTTTGCCTTCTCACGGTTATGTAATCAAACCGTTTATGTTATTATTGTTATTATTATTATTATTAATACATTTCTTTCTTTTATTTTTAGTTCAGAATTCAGTTACCATTTGAATGTTACCTTGGTTAGATTATTCAAATATAGATGAACAAAAGATTCATGAGAGCTTGATGAAATGGGGTGACACTTTCCCCTAAACTGTCATATCAGACTCACACCATGATTAATATTAAAAACTTGCGACTTTTTTTTGTTGTTGGCAAGTAGCTAAATAAGTTTCATATCTCTTGATGTCATCACATACAGTGACTGTTCATTAGAGCAGTTTACTGATTTCTTTGACTAAAACTGCTCATGATTGCATTTTTTTTAATCTACAACTCCAATTCCAAAATTCCAGGAATTCCAGTTCTATGTCCAGTAGAACATAGAGAATGAATCAGATGCTGAAACTGAGGCATTTTACAATTTCATGGAAAATAATAGCTAATTTTGACTTCAGTGGCAGCAGCACATCTCAAAAACCTTGAAACAGGGCAATTTTGATCACGTTGTAGCATTTCTTCTTCTGTATAGCACTGTTCATGGTGGCAGCTTGTTGCAGTAGCTCTGTCAATAGTCGCTAGCATTTTGCACATTTTTGAGTTTTTGAACAAAGTCATCTTAATTGATAACATTGGTTTTTGAACTACTTTTCATTGTGGTTTGGATGCTGTGCTGCTTTCCAACCCGTTTCCCCGGATTTCACACAATGAGAGCGGACAGAGACATGAAGAGGAGTGGAAAAAGCAAAAGTGGAATTGCAGTGGGTGTCAACAACAGATAGTGTATTCCAGGACATGCTACTGTGAAACATAATTTCTGCAGGCCAGATATTGAAATGTCAGCTGTGAGTTTTTGTCCTTATTATTCTCCTGGAGCTGATGCTGCGTGTGATGTCATCAACTCTGCTGTGGCTAAGCTATAGACGCAACAACCCAGCATGCTCCTGGTGATTTCAATCACATCTCTAACTCTGGCACATTTCCAGTGTGTCAACAGTTTAACTGCTCCACCAGAGAGAATAAAATGTTGCTCCTCAGCACAACCTGCTCTGGGGAAGGCTGATCCTCAACCTATGAAGCCATCCTCCAGAGGCAACCTGTGAGCAAAGAGACAGTGAGGAGGTGGTCACAGAAAGCTGAAGAAACTGTAGGGGTGTTTTGAGGCTACAGACTGGGATGTACTCTGAGCCACATGGAGATGACATCAGTGCCATGAGTAGTGTGTAACTAAATATATTAATTTCTGTGTGAACAACACCAGTTTGTGAGACTGAATGCTTGTGTGTCTGACCAGGTGGTCAAGAGCACTGTAGGGGACTGTACTCTCACCATCCCTCTTCATTCTGTACATCTCAGACTTCCAATACAAGGTGGAGTCCTGTCATCTGTAGAAATACTCAGATGACTCTGCAGTTGTGGGGTGTATTAGTGGCAGAAGAGAGACTAAGTACACAGAACTTGGGTGGACTGCTGTGTATCATGGTGTGGGAACATTCATTTCATCTTAAATTCCAACAAGACAAAGGAGATGATTGTGGATTTTAGGAGGACCAGGAACAAGTCAACTAGCATTTCCATCATGGGAGAAGAAGTGGAGGTCACCACGTAAATGCATCAGTGTTTACGTGGACAGCAGACTGGACTGGAGTTGCAACACTGATGCTGTTTATAAAAGGGACTAAGCAACTTTACTTCCTGAGGAAGCTTAGATTATTCAGTGTTTGTAGCAAGATGCTGCATACCTTCTGTAAGTCTTGTGGAGAGTGCAATCTCATCTGCAGTCATCTGTTGGGGGAGCAGCATCAGAGCCAGTGACTTGAAGAAACTGAACAAACTGTTAAAGAAGACTGGCTTGGTTCTGGAGCCTCTGGAGCTGATTCTGCAAAAGAGGATATTTCATAAAATGAAGAACATTAATGGACAACCCTGAACATTCTCTACTCAACACTGGCCTGCCTGTAGGCAAGGTCTCCCCTGAAAGAGACGTCATCTGGATGGGAGCATTTTTTTCTTTTTTTTTTTTTTTTTTTTTAAACCTTGATGTACTTTTCAACATTGATGGTTCCATTTCAGATGTGTAAACTACTCCAACCATAGGCACTAATGGAACCCCATACCATCAGAGATGCAGGCTTTTAAACTGTCCACTGATAAAAAGCTTGATGGTCCTTTGCCTCTTTAGTCCACAGGACATGGTGCTCATGATTCCCAAAAAGAATTTCAAATTTTGATTAATCTGACCACAAGACAGTTTTCCATTTAGCCTCAGACCATTTTAGAAAAGACAACAGCTGGCCCATGTTCACGTATGTTCTTCTTCTCCTGATGCAGCTTTAACTTGTATTTGTGTAGTGCACGGTGAACTTAATCGATCAAATCACATCATGAGGTAGTTTTGTTGATGAGACTTGTCTGTTGGTTTAATTCTCCGTCACCACTGCATTATTGATCTCATTGCCATGACTGATGTTATTGACCTCTGCCCACAGAAATTCATGGAGGGGGGTCGGCTGTTTAAAATTGATTTGATTAGATTTAAGTTTTACACCTTTTTTGTTGTTTACTAGCTTTTGTTTGGACATACCTTCTCCTTAACACAACATCAGTATCGAGAGTAAGCATGAGGTCACTATCTTAAGTGGGCTCAACGAGTTTGTGGTCAAGTTTCACGGACCACCTGGAAGTAAGAACTTTTGTCTTATATCCTCTCTTTTGTTTTACGGGTGGAATGTAAATGTTATCAGCATTGTATTAATGTTAAATGTTTATTTAAGACTGTTTGAACATCCTAGGTATTTTCCTTGATATGCCTTGGAAATATGTTTGACGTTATCTTTTAATCCATGTGTTATTGATCATAGTTATATATCTTTACATTTTTAGCACCGTATGAAGGAGGCGTGTGGAAGGTTCGGGTGGATCTACCAGATAAATACCCTTTCAAATCGCCATCAATAGGTATCAATATTTGGAATCTGAACTGTTGAAATATTCCAACTACATGTAGGGCTATGTGTAAGTCTTGTCTTATGTAAATGTTCTGTGACAAAAAAAAGCACAAAGATTAACTTTTTTTTCTTTTTCAGGGTTCATGAATAAAATTTTTCATCCCAACATTGATGAAGCGTAAGTAGGACACCTTTAGATGTGATTGTTTGCATGCAATTCTCATAGCCCATGCTTAATCAATGTGATAAGGGACTTTACATTTTGACAATAATCTGGCAGTTACTAAAAACATACAGCTTTATTATATTTATCAAATACATTTTTATCAAATAAGCATATTTTATCAAATAAGATTTAAAGTAGAGCTGTCACTTAGTATGATTTATGCACTGTTTTGTCTTTTTTTCCCCTCTCAGGTCAGGAACCGTGTGTTTAGATGTCATTAATCAGACATGGACTGCTCTGTATGGTAGGTTACAGCCACAGCTGTTATCAGGATAGTTGTACAAACTCTCACTGGTCACTTGGTTAAACTAACTGGCAGTAAAGCCCAATAAAATGCAGACAAAGCAAGCAGCTTACACTGTACTTCTTCAGTGCAGCTTCACACAGGGCTTCTCGGTTTAATCGGATTACACTATAGTGTTGCTACTTGTATTGAGGTCATGCATTCAGCACTGATGGATGAGAAGGTCCTGGAACTGAGAGATTTTTTTTTTAAGTTATGTGGTGAATGCATAAGGGGTTTGACCACTTTTTTTAGAGCCATTGTTTGTTTGAATGCCAATAATTAAGCAATGAGCACCATTCATAGTCCTTCAGTTTGGTCTGAAATGTATTCAGACAAGGAGCAAACAGGCCTTTGCTCCTTGTGACAAACCATGTCATTTTTGACGGGGTCCAATAAATCCTATTGATAATTTTATATGCATCAACCGTGTCTGCATTTCTCTTGAAACTTTGTACCATGACTTGATTACTTGTTCCCATGTTTTATCAGTCATATTTTCTCCCATGTCCCTCTCCCAACATTTTTTAAAGCCTGCAAAGCTAGGAGGCTGAGATTTCCTTAAAATGTTGTAAAAGCCTGATGCTTTCATTATGAAAATCTTTTCTTTTGCTGGCATTTTTAATCTTGTGTCTGAATGTTGTTTTAGTCTGACTGCCTCCCAAAAAAGGTCTTGCCACAAGAATAAATGCATGGAAAAATAGTTATTAAATCCTTCAGTGTTCCAAAGGCATTTAAAATACTCCCTGGCTGCCCAGAAATGCATAAAATGCAGTCTTGGCATTCTTTATGGTGATTAAAATCACAGTCTATAGCCTGGTGGGGTTGGTGTGTGTGTGTTTTGTTTTTTTTTTTTTTTTTTAATTTTGTTTTTGCAAATTTTACAACTTAAAGTGGCCCATAGATGCTCTTTCTTAACTCCTGTCCCACTCACCTTATGTGACAACTGTGTATCACTTCACATTAACTGTTCTGAATCCAGCTCACAGAGCTACAATGGACATCAATTCAGGGGTGACAAAGAGATGAAAGAAAGTAGTGATGGAAGAGAGGGACTAAACAAATCATCCCTGTAGGAGATCCTGCTGAGATAAAAATTGCAAAAGAAATAATTTATATGAAAACTAAGTTACATCTTCAACAATTCACTTCCTGTTATACTTGTCCCTATACATGCATGTGTGTCTGTATTACAAAGGCCGGCTGTCGGCGATTGAAATGATTCATGTATTTATTGTATTTTCCATGCCATTATGCCACAAAAGTTTTTAATGGGTGAAGGTCTCTCACTTTGGTGCCGTGCTAGTTCAGTACATATTGACTAAGATCTGGCATTCTCTTGCTAAAATAAATAAGACCCTCCATGGTAAAGTTATGGACTCAATGGCAGTATGCTTCCATACTATGTGTGCGCTGATTACCAACCTACACCGTCCTTTTCCTTTTAGTTTATTGGACATGTTGGCCATGATTTCCAAAAGAGTTATAAAATTTCACAAAAGATTTTTAGCTTACGTTTGTAGTTTTAGCAGTTAACTATGTTCATGGTGTGCTTCTCAGTGATGTCCACCACTAGATTGCTTTTGTTTTGAATCTAATACTGAGGATTCTCAGGACCTGATTATGGACATTCTGTGTTGTTCTTCAGCTGGGTCCTTTGCATACAGAGGCATTCTTGCCAAGAAACACAGTTTCAAAATGACACTGATTCACATCCACACTATTGTTTTAACTTCATTTCGGTAAAGAGCTTGAAACAACCTTTGTTGCAGATAGCACTTAAAATGGACTTCTTCCTGCACATGCAGGTGATATCACTGTTTCCACATATAGAACTTTGCTGCATAACAGCTGATACCAAGAACAATAGAGTTGGTGGCGCTTGCTCCTCTGTCTCCATGTTGCTGTTTACACAACCGTTATCTTTCTGTTATCGTACGGTGATTGTCACATGATATAGGCTTGGCGTATCAGGGGAGGGTAGCTATGACCCAGAAAAGCCAGTTGGTAAACAAATTGGTGCAACAACATCATCGTCTCCAAATATTTATGGTTCTGTTCATCCACATGACAATGCATGTGGTTGCTTTTATAAACTGAAATGAAAACAATGTCGACAGCCGAACAGAAGATTTTTTGTTTGTTGTTGTTTTGGAGGGTCAGATTCACCAAAATAGTGTTGACGCCAGGTGTAGCAAAGGTTTTACATGACAAAGTGAAAATGTGTTAATGCGGATGAACATGTCTCCAGTTTTAGACTAGACTCTGCTTGGTGAGACAACTAGTGACCGTTGCTGACTTAGTTGCTTCACCTGCACTTTATCAGGAAAATATTTTCTTTTTAGGCCAACTGGGACCCTAAAATATATCCTATAATGGATAGATTTATTTATTTGAATGAAGGAGGGATAAACTAAATAAAAAAAAAAAAACCCCATCATCCTCAGCGTCTCTGAGATGATTTTTAAAAACTAAATCATGTCAATGACCTCTTGCTATTTAACCTGAATTGATGTTGTGCTGTTGTGCCAAGTGTTTGAAGCATTCCCAGCATTTTATCAAACGCATTTCATTAAGCATTCTGACTTATTTGAAAAAAGGGAATCTAAAATGTTCAAAAATGCACTTTACTGTTTAGAACTAGTTAAATTTCACTGAATTTGGAGCAAATCTTTCTTTCTTTAATCTCAACGGTACAGCCATCTTTTGTTTAGATAAAATATGTCATTGCAAGAGAGCCCTCTGGTGGCTGAACTTGTAGATGCACACATTCATTCTTTGCTGCATCTTTGTTGTTTTCTACACTAATTAATCTTTCTGCCCACATGCTCCAGATCTCACCAACATCTTTGAGTCGTTCCTCCCTCAGCTGCTCGCCTACCCCAACCCCATTGACCCTCTGAATGGGGACGCCGCTGCCATGTACCTGCACCGGCCAGAGGACTATAAACACAAGATCAAAGGTAACACGCCAAAGTGTCTCGCACTTAAGCAAATCAGTGATTTTACAATAAGTTACTGTTACTGCCCTTTACATAAAATCATGAAAACAGTTTTCTCCCTTAGAGCACGTAGACATTTCTAGGATCATGGAAGTTGAGATATTTTTCACTCACTCTTCTAGGATATATTTACTCCGTCTGCTGCTATGACACATTTCAACAGTGCTTTGCAACTGAGTTATTACAGTTGAAGTAACTTGTTTTTTTTTTTTTTTTGGTTCCCTAATGCTGTAAACTGATTCATGATATCTGCTCTTAACTTCACCTTCATCTTTCTCCCTACTTGTTTGTCTCTGTCAGAGTACATCCAGAAGTACGCCACAGAGGAGGCTCTAAAGGAGCAAGAGGAGGGCAGGGGAGACTCCTCCTCCGAGAGCTCCATGTCAGACTTTTCTGAGGACGAGGCTCAGGACATGGAGTTGTAGTGAAGGCGGAGCTGCCTTCACCTCACAACAGACTGTCATTTCCTAAAGAGCAGAAACTTAGTACTATATTCATATTTAAACAAGACAATTTTTTTACAGCAACATAAGGATTTTTATTGCTACATGACGATTTGCAGTATGAAAGATAAACCCATTTTTGGGAATTCGTCACCACCTGCCCTTTCCCGTCCTCTTCATCCCGAGAGCTTGTCTAGATCAAAACGGGGTGCTTCATTATGCTAGGTGATCTTTCGTCTCCTCGCCTGAGGTCTTCACGCGGCTTGACAGGACCATACCATGAGAGACCAGCACAAGAGACCATCGGTGCATTTTTTACCACAGGCTACATCTCGCCACCTTTCTTTCTCGTTTTCTTCAATCAGCGTTTTTACTGCATCATCAGCTGTCAGACGGTGCCGGATGACAATCCACATTTTCTGAGAGTTGTGAAGAGGGACAATTCCCCGCCCCACCGAACCTGTTCCCTGTTCATTTTTTTTTCACACTGCCAGCACAAGCAGTCGCCATCAGAATGATCTCTTTCACTGAGTTAAAGAGGAAAAAGCTGCAGTGCACTCGTGTCCGTGTGTTCTGTGTGCAGACTGCAGACACCTTCCAGCAGGACTGCCCTCCGTGCAAATCTGCAGACGCTTGGCACACTGTCAGATCAGATCAGCCATGACACGTCACACAAATGCCACAGTGTGTGTGTGTGTGTGTGTGTGTGTATATGTGTGTGTGAGTATGCATGAAGGTAATCCATTGATAACTTGTGTTGCGCTGGCCTCTGATGCTCAGCAGAAATCAGGAGATCCTTCTCCTGTATCCACTTCCTCCTACTCCTTTTCCTCTCCGTTTTAGGAAAGTGTTTGCCATTCTCTGAGTATCTTTGTGTATTGTGGCATGACACAGAAGTAAAGTTTGTATAGGCCTTTGTGGAGCTGTTTCGCTGTGGGCATGAAAAGGTTGGCTTTGTGTGTCGGGCTGGGTTCAGAGGGGATTATTGTTGAATTTAACTTTGCCTATTGCTTTTGCTGAATTATAATAGGTGTCTGACTTGCGTAGAGATAGTTAATTTCTTTGCGGGTGGTGTATCCTATCATAATGTATGGTTTAATACTTATATAATACACAAGTTTAAAAACTACTTTTCCTGTAAAGTTGAGGGGAATTAGAGGTTTTGTCTGTAGGGTGACTGTTCAGTCAAATCATTTAAAGATGCCACATCCCTGCTCCTCTGCACCACTTTAAAATGTAAACGTATCCATCAGAAATGATCACCGTCATCTGACCAGAGTGCACTTCTTTCCTTTTTTTTTTCTTTGTTTATAAATCCCCCCCCAGTCATTCAGCAGGGTCACGATTACCATTTCATGCTGTTGATAGTGTTTTTCAAAATGATGGGACCAAAATGTAAAGGATCTGTCAATTTCGTGCATCCCAGAAAGAGTAGAAGTTCTCCTCCAGTTTGATTTGTGGATAAAAAGTATATCTTGAGTTTGGAGAGATCAAACTTTCAAGTCCCTTTGGTTAAGGAGCAAGTTTCTTCTCCTTCAGAGGACAGTTAAAGCTTTTGTCCTGGTTTACTTATGATTTTTATGCACCGGTTAGTCACAGAAAGGTGGAGATGTTTCCAGAGCTGTGACAGTTATTTGGTAAATCTTGTGATGGTACACTGGTTTGCATTTTAGTATGGGCTTAAAAATTGACAAGTTTGTAACGTGCAGTCTTTGTATTGCAGAACAGCATCCTGTAGGAAAACAAAGGGTCCATCTATTGCTTGTTTGACAAGAAATTGAGGGCTAAATGAATAATCTCTTCATGTAAAATATCAGACTTTAAGGGGTTCTGCAAACAAGATATATTGATACAACTAACATCTTTTTTTTTTTTTGACATGCAATGAAAAAGTTTTTGTTAAACTCATTGATATGATCCTGATTATTATCATTATTAATATCTTTTTAAACTAAATGTGCTGTATATTGATCAAAGTCTTAGGATATCACGATGTCACAGTCAGTTTTCAAATGCAGGAAAAACAAACCACTGTCCAGCCTCTTGGTCATTTGGATTCATCATTGCATTTTTTTTTTTTTTTTTATTAATGCAACACATATATTTGATGCCTATAATTTCTCTGTTTTAATTTTTATCTTTTAAGCCCTACATGCAGGATACAGATTAAGATATCCCTGATTTTTTTATGACAAAAAAAAAATCAATAAATGTGCTTCCCTTGTAACTTGAAGAAAAAAAAATAAACGACAACAAAAATATGCTCAGTATTGTTTTTGTTGATAACTGGTGTTGTAAGGAATTTTTCTGATTGACATTTATTGATAAGATTTGCGGTGTGCTTGGTTGGAAACTGATTTGGGACCTTTCATACATGTGACGGATGTAAAGAGATGACGGTGTTATTCCGTGAAACGTTCGACTGCAAGAACAGTTTTAGCGTGTTTCCCCCTCTGTCCACTGGGTGGCAGCACACACGCGTCTGTCTTCCGAGACCAGAAGCTCTGAACATGCGTCTTCATAGGAACTGGGACTATTTTATATAGAATAGAAGTCGAATCTTTTCACTACATTGCTAAAAGATTTAGACCTTCCACATCCACAGGGAATCAAATATTCAAGTTTCACCATTAATGATGACTAAAATACCCAGTCCTGTAAAAATGTTTGCACTGGACTCACCATTATTAGTTTCACATAAAATGTCTGTTGTGGCCTCTGAGATATAGATAGATAGATAGACACACACACTACTGGTAGACTCAGTTTTTTTTATTTAATTTTTTAACACGAATTAGTTTAGATTTACTTTTCCTTCTAGAACCTAATTTAATTCATTTGTCAACAACACTTATATAAATGGCTGAAAATGCAGTTCGAAAACAAATAGTTCGCTTTTTTTTTCTCTCTTTCGAGCTATTCTCTGCTTGCATGTAGGTATAGTAATGATTGGTAAACAGCTGGCTAAATTCATTGTGTCATGCTGCTCTGTAGACTCAGACCGAGAGCAGAATGATCTACTGAAATATTCATCACTGTGCGGCCAGGACGCTTTCTTCTGCGCATATTCTGGTTTCCAGTTGCGAGACCAGTTTAATTTGCCTGGGCAGTCACCCACAATAACATAAATAAGTGAGATGTTTTTCCATTATAATTAGCGTTTGCTTTGGTCTTCCCCTATAGTTATGAACAAATAAATGAATAAAAAAATCTCAAGGCTATCGGTTTTACTGGTGAAATATGATTATAAAGCCAAGTTCAATTTAAGTAAAAGGATTTTAAAGAATTGTTGGAACACTCGTCGTCCGAGTAACTTAGAGGTTATAACATAAAATCCGCAAGTGATATGACAGTTATGCCATTTAAAAATGAGACGGGCCTTAGAGTTAAGTTATTCCAGAGTAACCTGAGCAGCAGCAGGAGACGCGGAGAGACGCTGCTGGCCGGCTGCGCCTCCTTCATAATGTATGGGGAGAAGACAAAGGGAGTACGGCTAGATTTCAGCCTCAACTTTGAAAAAGCCGTAACTCTAACCTGCCCTATCCGACTCCAGCGGATTCACATCAGCCTGAAAGGATGATGCATCATTTTCCACCTGCAATCTGTCTAATAATCACCGACAGCAGGTAAATGAGCTCTGGACAGACATTTCGATGCTCGTATAAAACGGGGAGCAGAGGAGGCCTGCGCTCGGAGAAACTTTCAGACCTCCACTGGGATGAGGGAGAGGAGCTCCTTTAGAGGCTGCAGCGTGGTGCCGCGCCCGGTGGCTGCTGGTAAGGCTTCATGGAACCTGTAGCGTGAAGAATTTAAAAGTGCGCATCTTAACATTTGCTTAAATTCTATTCTACTTTATATATATTGTGTGTTTTATATCTCTTAAATATTTATTTTTGGACAGGGTCTATAACATCAACTTTCTTTGAAGCAGGGCAATAACAAACTAATTCGGGCAGAAATAAATGGCCAATCCAGTGTCTCATCATTTCCACTGAAGCGCGCCTCCCGTGCGTAAAAGGCGCACCGGAAATGTTTAGCAGGCCTGTCTATTGAGGCGGCATAAGGAGTGGGAGGTATGCGTCGTGGATTACTATACTGCCAGTAAGATGCTTACCAACTAATTACCTGTCCACGAGAAAATCCTCTGCCATACAGCCCGAACAGGCAGGGAGTTACGAGCGATGGACAGTTGGAGATTTGGAGAACACACTGCTTCACTGTGGACTGAAGAAGCACCAAAAAATATATATATACAAGAATTCTAAAACATTTACTAGTATGGCTTATAGTTTTTAAGGTAGTGCACTACATGGAGGCTCACTGAAGAAGCTTCTTCTAGTCTTTCTCTATAAAAGTCGATGTGCGCATCTTAAGGTAGGAATTTTTCATCTAAAAAAAGAGAAATATTTGCGTAATTCAGCATGATATATTGACCACAGATTGAGCAGGCTGTAGAGTTAGTTACTTGTGCTGATTTTTATTAGTTTTTCAACCCACCCGAAAAAGAATGTTTGCTATTGAGGTAAGACTTTTGTTATCTGCAAAAGAATACAAGACTTCTAAAAATGACACAATGGAAACTGATTACACGAGCCACAGTGAATTTAACCTGTTATTGGATAAAGAAATTTTGTTTGCTCTAATTATGAATTTCAACCCCATCAGATTTATTGAAAATGTATGGATTGATAATCATCACATACAAACCATAATCAGTAATATGCTGTAAGAGAAGCCAAGACATTAGAAGTGATTGAAAACATTCAGCTCCAAAAGAGCTTCTTCAGGAGGTTTTGATTGATGTTCTCTCTCTCTCTCTCTGTCTCTGTCTCTCTCTCTGTCTCTCTCTCTCTCTCTCTCTCTCTCTCTCTCTCTCTCTCTCTCTCATACACACGCAAGCTTTTTACTCTATTGATCTCTCCCGGAAACTGGAAGATGAGCCCTGCTTTGGGACCCATTTGGAACATCTCAAAAATCACTTAGCGCATCATTCCCTACAGCCAGGATCAATGTGAGCTGCAGCCCTGCTTCTTTACAGCATTCTGGGTGGCTGTCATGGATGCTGCAAATATGCCAAAATACCTTTCAACAAATCAGTGGTGACGGTTAGAGTTGTATTTAGGAGCCGATTCCTGTGAAGATTTACAAGTGAAGCAAGTGATTGAACTGGGATAAGCAGAGCTACTGGCCTGTCCGGACAGCAGCAGATGGCCTTGGTGGATTTACTCTAGTTCCTGTGAGATAGAGATGAGAGATAACTGTCATTTGCCTTCAGCATAATACTGCAAAAACCTCTGTCTCTAAAACATGAGACTCCGCAGTCTCAACAGAGGTCAGCAGTTGTTTGCTTGCTAGAAATCACATTTACTGGAACCCATGTTCAGGTTTGCTTACTTACATCTCCTGTTCTGTGTATGGCACTGGTAGAATTCACTGTCACAGCACACTATCAGTGAATTACCATAGGGCCATAAACGGAGCAGAGACAGAACCACACAGTCCATAATGTCTCTGATCTGGGCAGGAAATCAGCAGATGCATCTCATTTCAACAGTTTCTCAAATCCTCTGATTCCTTTTTGCCCATTTTGGCACTAGCACATTTTTGCTTTATTTCTTGTTGTTTGAGCAATCATGTGTAGTGCCAGTATGGGACAAAAGTTACACCCAGCTGTGTGTTTCCACCTAAAGGATTCAATACCTGATGGTTCGTCCACTGCTGCCAGCTCTGAGAAACGAACAGAGAGGAGAGAACGGAGTGGGAAAGATGAATTATGGATCTCATCGATTGTGCCATCCCTATCAGATGCTGCATCTCTCTGTGTAACTTGAACTTCAGTCTGCACACAGACCTGATGGTGACTGGTGCACTCTCGCACAGTGTTTGGCAATGGTAGAACTCACTCTGGTGGGCTGGAAGGATCCGGTGGTTCTAGACTTGCCAACAACTGACTGAGAGCTTTTACCCATCGACTCTCCACCAACACAGGACTCATCAGAAGAACCCAGCCAGCAGGTCTATGTGGCCCTCATCTGGGTTAAAAGCAGTCTACTTGGATACAAGGTGGGCTTTGGCTTGAAATCGACAAACGGCACAGGTCCTATTATGATTTTAGTATTAGGGGCTCCAAATGGGAAGTCTGTGGGCCAAATATTTGAGGAATGAACTAAGAAAGGGTTTATTGTGTGGGTCCCATATAGTTAGAAAATAACCAGAAAATAACCAGCTGGGCCTCAGCTGGGCCTCACCTAAAATCCAGGTAAACACAGCTCTCTTTTAGCTCATATGGGGCATGCATATAAATGCTGGGTGGAGGAGGGTTGTTTTGTGTTCAGATATGTGTGTTTCAATGTGCCAAAACCAAATTTACCTTCACAGGTGGTGAGTTACAGACTGTTGGGATAGATATTTTTGTGTGCGAGTCCCTGCAGGTGAAGCAGTGAGAGGTTGATATTGACCATCTCCCCTGAGTGTTCTTGATATCAGAATGACTCAGAAGTCTGGTTTACCATTTTGTCAACTTATAACCAGAGAACAAGTCAAAGACAGAAATATATCGCCGTTCCAGTGAGTCTGTAGCTTAGTAAAACAGTCCTCCTCTCTAGCCATCTGTTCCCCTGCAAATGTATCTGTCCCTTGGGGTTATTTTAGCTACAGTTAGCTGATCATGACATTAAATTCTAAATGTAATCTTAGATCTCAAACATTAAAGGTATGAACCAAAGAATGTTTTGATTATTGGGACATAACACATAAATCAATGCACAGGCCATTAAGCATTGAGTTGATCTTCCCTGATCAATAAATCAATGATGCTCATGTGGTGGGCAGAAGAGGAACAGCCAAAGGCCTGCAGTGGTGTAGCAACACCAACAGGAGTTCAGCTTCATAGTGGAACCTGATCTTTTTCAGGTTGCATGAACAGTCTGAATAGAAGAAAATGAAACTGAAGCTGTCTACAACCTTTAAATGTCACGGGCACTTTCATAAATTAATATTCTGTTTATTTTCTTTTTCTTTTCCAATGTCATGATTGTTGTGGCTAAGATCTTATTCCTAGCCCTGAAGAATACTTGGGGGAGATATATTGCTTTTACGGGGGTTATGTTGATGAGATTGTGAAGGAGATTACTTCTGAGAATTATGAGAATGATTTATTATGATAATATTTTCCAATAGGAAATGCAGAGGAACATTGTCATGTTTCATCAGTGACAAAAAATATCAGTTTGAACCATTTCTGGCAGAATTACTATAAATATGACAAATATTTGTAGAATTTCTGTAGAAATTTGTCTTTTTGTCAATTCAGTATTTCCCTTCTGAACTGAATTGAACTGAATTGAATTCAGTGTGGTGTTAGACTAGGTTTACATGCTTCATAAAATCTTCATAAAATGCTCTATTTTCCTCAACTGTCACTCCGAACAGTACTCTTTGCCACTTTCAGTTTGAAATGGTTTGTTTTTAGCTGCTGTATTTTAGGGCAAAAGTCAAAGAATCAATCTGTCTGATTGGTGAGAAGATTGCTCAAGAGGACTGGATAACCGGCTGCTGTTTGGCAGTCAGACACCAATCACACTGACAGACTCACAGACTTTAAGGTACATTGCAGCAAAGTGCATTAGGACTGTCCCACTCCCCAAGTTAGGTCACTCCAAACACATATCATACAAAGAGCCATGTTCACTGAACACGCGTGCACAAGAGAAAACAGGCTGAAAACTTATCTGAAAATAGCCTTTCCTTAGGAATGTTCTAAAATATATCATAATGACTTCCCTCTCCATTTAGGCCGTGTTTGGCTTCTCAACAGCTGATACTAAGGACCACTGCAGTACCTGCTCTGTCTCCATGTTGTTCTTTACATTGTCATTACTGTGCACGTGTATGTTATCTTCTGGTGTTGGTCACATGATGAAGACTTTGTGAGTCAGAGGAGGACAGGTGTGACCCAGAAGAGCAAAGCTTGAGGTGAACTGGTGCGTCTACATCGCCGTTTTCAAATGTCTATGGTTTTGTGCATCCACATTAGATCCCAACAGATGTGTTTACAAACTGATATGAGGTCCGCAGTGGATACAAATTCTTCCGCTTTTGAGGGCTGAAGTTCACAGGAGAAGTGTGGATGTCAGCAGTAGCTGTTACAAAATGTTTATGTTTCATGATATGTCATCAAGTAACAGAAGAAAAGACTGGCTCACTGCCTTGATTCATGCAGTTCAGAGGGATTATCCTCTTCTATTTCACTTTGGTCTGATATTGGAGTTTTAGCTGACTTTTAAAATTCAAACAGAAGAGATTTATAATACACAAAAGAGAAAAGATTCAACTTGAAAAAGTGTGATGAAGATGTTTTAAGGTATTACCATATCTCAGCCGTGGGTCTGACGAAACCAAATTATGCTCCAAAAAGAACAAAACATATGACAAGAAGCGGGGAGAGCAGTCAGAGCAACCGGGAGCTGATGCATGTTCATCATGTTTCAGTGCAAACACTGCGAGAGTCCATTATAGTCGGCTGTAGAAGGTGTGAGGTTAAGTGGTGCCAGCAGAGAGAAAGAGGAGGGAGGCCGACACGCTGACAGCTGGTACAAGTGATTAAACCCTGTAGTGATGCAGAGAATGCATCAAAGCTCTTTAGGGAGAATCCTTAACTGGGAGGAGGCAAGGGCAAAACACACACACACACACACACACACACACACACACTGACCAAATCCTGATACTTCCTGGTCGCTAAAACTGCCCACAAATTGACCTTACACGTCTAGGAGCATACAGGCTGCATAGACCATCTGCCTTCCTCAGATGCATCACCAAACAATGGATTATCACCACTTCTGTCCTGTGTCACACGCACACACTCAGACACACACCCTCTTTGACTATGACATACTGGTAACATAAGAAAATGAGTAGTGTCATTAGATTAGATTGGGTCTGGAAGTTAATGGCTCTCCTCATTAATCTGAAATCCTAATGGTTATTTAATTGCTGTTGTCACAGCTGTTCCTTTGTATTGTAAATCATTGGCTCTGTTACATTAAAGGCATATTACACTAATCTCAACAGGATGGCGAGACTGTTTTTTTCCCTTTTTTCTGTCTGTTTTTATGGCGGTTACACTTAAATACAGGTGAAACGGTCACAGAAAACTAATGTTTGGAGATGGATCGGTCAATTCTTTGTCATCACATGGACCAATAAAAGTTTGGGAATGAGATGTGGGTGATGAATAAGTAAAATAATTTATTATCAACTAGCAGAAAAATGAAAGAAGAGGAAGAGAAGTTTGTTTCATTGAGGAGAACTCACTCACCTTAGGTCTGCTGTGGCCAAGAAACACAGTGTTCACTTAAATAGGAACCTCCAGCAGAGCCATGCTTTGGTACACACACACACCACACACACACATCTATTCCTTGGATTACAGTAATCCCGGGGTTTATTTTTAGGACTTCATGAACAGAGGCAGACAATCGAGGAAAACAGATAACGACTGTCATATGACCAGCTGGATTTTCTAGGAACAGAGCTAATTATGTACCGTTTAACAGGAATTCAGACTAATGTAGACAGCTTATGCTGCATGTCAGGCTGAGTAAGCAAGTGTCAGAGCATTTTTTTTTTGTACAACACAAACAAATGCCTCTAAATTTAGTAGTTTAATGTACCTGATGTGGGTTTCTAAGTCCATCCAACAACCAGATGATATAAATTACAAATGAGTCAAAGTGATTTGTTGCATGTTGATATGATGAAAACTGAAGAGGGTCATATCTGCCTGAAGTGGAGGAACCACTCAAGATAAAACAAACTGAGAAGCTCTTGGATAGAGATCCAGCTTGCATGCTACATCTATGTCTTGCTTTTATATTTCTAAGACTCCCAATAAAAAGAAAAAGGCAGTTTAGAAAAGAAGATTTTGTGAAGATATATTGCAGATAATGTTGAAAAAATATCAACAACAGTGACATCTGTGGAGCCCATGATCTTGTTTTAGAGATTTTATTTGATTAATCAGGCTAAAGATGGAGTGACAGGATGAGAACAAAACTGGTACATAACCAGATTATTTGTAGGTCTAATGGAGAGCAGACAGAGGGACAGATGAATATTATTTAAAGCATAAATGTTTGAAACATTTTCAAATTGTCCATATTTGAGTGTGAGCATGCTTTATATGTGTTTACAGCTGGAATAGGCTCCCATTGAATGTTATTAATGGTTAAATACATTAGTAATCAAGCTCCTAAGGGATATTTTGACCATCCCATGGAGACAATGTTACATAAGAGGTTTAGAGCAAACAATAGAAGGTCCCCGAATGTCCAGTGTTACACCTAAACACTTAAAGAACATCCCAATCATGTCTTATTTTTCTCAAACATTTAGAACACAGATTAGGATGAATTTATAATCAGCATGGCATCCACATATTTTTGATAATGTGTAAGAACATACGATCTCATCTCCAGATCCAGACTGAAACAGAGGTCATATGACCTGATCAACCTGCAGATGAGATGCCACTCACATGTTCTGTGGAGTTCCCATCACCTCAGAGGATATGTCACTGACTTATCTAATGCAGACAGGCCTATAATAAATACAGATCCTGTTTTTTAGAATTTCCCTTCGTTTGTCCATAAAAGGTAGTGATGTTCCTAAAGAGTGACTTTGTAAAGAAGCTCATGTTCCCAAATTGATAGTAAAATACACACACAATGACTCAAAACACCCTGATGTCCAGGATTTTCATTGAAGGATACCTTTAGCGGTCAGAAATAAAACTTTAAGCACCGTTACTTGTAGTCTTACACCCTCTTGTGGTTAAAAATTTGTCAAAGATTTCTTAGTGAGTTGCTTCCAGTTATCAAGATTCAATTCAGGCTCAAAATGTATATTCACATTCTCGATGCAGTGGATCATTTATTATATGTAATACAGATACAACATCACACACAGGAAAACCAGAGTGCTAGAGTGAAACTGATGCTCTGGTCCGCTGTCACTCCACAGAAGCCGGTGAGCGTCTCACTGTAGAGGGCGCCGCTGCTCTGTCTGATGGACTGAAGGTTTCCAGTCTGCATCAGCTCACTTGAGCAGTTCAGTACCTACGCAAAAGAAGGTTTCCATTAGATCCTATGCAAGTATGTTGCCTGTTTATTTTCGTGCTTGAGAAAAAGCTTCACTTCACCTGTAATAATTGGGTTTGAAGGGTCCGTGTTTGCTGATTCCCAGGTACTTGGCCTGATCATCAGTCAGCTCTGTGAGGTGAGCATCAAATGTGTGCAGATGAAGACTAGACACATATTCATCTGAAAAAAACAAAACCAAAAAAATCCCCAAAATCTTGTTAATTATACTGACAATAGCTAAAATGTAAGGTGATATTTAAGTTGAAGACTTGCCCATCTTCTTTGGCAGCAGGTACACATCTTGTTTGTATCGTCCCTTTGGAGCGTTGAACAGCTCTATTAGAGCCAAAGCCTGAAACACATTAGTGAAAAGGAACTGAGTGATGACGAGCAGCCTGACTGACGCTGAAACCGGACACATTTATAAACACATTTAATAACTGGATGTCCACAGTGAAGCTTCAAAAAAGATCAAAATTAGTTTTCGTACCTGAGTTGTGGCTGTGATGGAGAGCACGAATGACGGCACGGGGGAGCAGGTCAGATTCAGCAAACGACCCTGAGAGAAATATCAAAAGCACAATTGAGTTAAGTGATGACATAACGAGAGCACGGCCGCTAATTAAAAGAACATGCATTGTGACAACACATTGGGAATAATAAATGAGCATTTGCTATCTTCTCCCCAGTTGCACACCGTTTTAATTAATCTTCTGATTAATCTGTTCCTGCTGCTCAATGAGCTTTTGCCTCAACAAACAGCTGTGTTTTCAGGGTGTTCCACTCACACAATCGCTCATCAATGACTTGGGGCAGCCACTTTCCAAACTTCAGAATACAAAGGCCCCAATTTTGAAAGGTGAAAAATCTCCGCTGCCCATCTGAAACCTTTAATCACAACTGTGATCAACATACAGGACAAGGAACCATGTTCCGATATTAATGCGAAGGGTCAACAAATAAGGTGACACTTGTCATATTAAGTTAAGATGACAGTAGAATAACACTTAACTGGGTTGTTTTATTACTTCTTAATGTTTTTTTAATCATGTCATTAATATTTTACAGTAATTAAAAACATATTTAAAAAAGATCGAGGATTTAAAACACATTTGTTTAATTTTAATGACCTCTCACGGCCCACCTGCAGTCCCGCGACGGCCCACCAGGGGGCCGCAGCCCACACTTTGGGAATCACTGACTTAGGGGATTCTTGTCAAATGTGGCACAAACTTGGCTTCCAGAGTGAACTGTTGCTCGCTTTTACCCAATGAAACCTGCGTTTGGGCTCAGCAAGAAATCAAAAAATAAATAGCTAATTGTGACAAAATTTACACAAATGTGGAATAGGATATGATTCAATGCTTAAACTTTAAAAAAGTAAAAGCTCAACTTCACTGTGACATCACAGTATTTTGCAAAAAAAAAAAAAACACCTTTCTGAACAGTATTGAAAAGTGTTTGTCCTTTTTGTTTGCTGAACATGTTTGTCCTCTCATCTGTTTTCTGTGGTTTTCTGCGTCTGCTGCAGAAATCTGAGTCTAAAAAGAGTCTAAAGGGATAACAAGAGCGCTTTAAACAAGACAAAAACTCCTCAAGTGTGTCCTCGACCACCAGTAGAGCCGTATCATAACAGCATGAACAGCAGCTTGCTCACAGAGGCGGGAGACTTCCTCCAGGTCAAAACAAATCTATCTATCAAGACCTGTGCAATGTTCACGCGTCTCTGTGTGTTCAAGAAGGCCTTTGAGGATTCTGTGAAGCACAGAAACATAGTAGACCCATCATGTCACCTTCTCCACACACAGCCAGGCATCCTTTCGTGGGTTTTGTCCTCTAAAACAGTTATCAACTGAATGATGATGGGTTCCTATCATCACCTCAGCCAGAAGAACGACTCTCTTGCCATCGGGCCAGATGACATGGTCCACATGAGCTCTCACACGCTGCCACCTCAGCTCTGGAGTTCGCAGGCTCGCCTGAGAAACAAAAGTCTCCAGCTTGAGAAAAAAAACAAAGCATACAAAAGCATGTTTGAACACACACAAAGTCTTTACCAAATCTATCTCAGTGTTGGAGTGTCCCATGTTGCAGACAATGCAACCACTTTTCATTCTGTCGAAATGTTCCCTCACCACAATGTTCTTATTGCCTGCAGAGAAAGAGAGATCAGATAAAAGCTAAAAAAAAAGACCAAAACAAATGTAGTCTATTCTTCATATAAATATGATGATGTGAACGTCAGCTGCAGTACCAGTGCAGGTGATGACCATGTCTACCAGGCTGACAATTTCATTCAGTGTAGTCACTCTGAAGCCATCCATGCTGAAAGGAGAAGAGGATGAGAGAATTGGGTTAAAACAGCATTTCACCATGGTTTTTTTTTTTTTTTTTTTTTTTTTTTTTTTGCACAGTGGCTTCGAGAGGGAGGAATGCGTTACATCTGTGCTGATAAAAGCTTCCTCTTTTCATACCAGGCCTGAAGGGCACAAATAGGATCCACTTCAGTGATGTACACAACAGCACCCAGCGCTTTCAGAGCAGTGCAGCTGCCTTTACCGACCTGCAAGGAGAAAGAAAAGAGGCTGGCCGAGTGACTTAGAAACGAAAGTTCTTTTGAATATATACGTTACCATTTTGTTACACGAACCTCACCGTACCCACACACCACCACTTGTTTTCCTCCAAACATGATGTCAGTTGTTCGCTTTAACCTGGAAGGAATAGTTCAATACCATCAGCCCAATGCTCTTTTTTTTTTTTTTATCTGTATGTTGTCAAAACATGATTCATTACCCATCCACTATGGACTCCTTGCAGCAATAAAGGCTGTCAAATTTCTGCTTGGTCACAGAGTCGTTAACATTCATGGCAGGAACAGACAGTTTGCCTGCCTTTGACAGCTCGTACAACCTGAATCAGACACCCACACCACTATGAGAGGGAGAATGACCTCAAGTAGCGTAAATCAAGCTTTGTGAGAAACTAACCTATAGACTCCTGTCACACTTTCCTCCACAATACCTCTCATCTTTTTGAACAGACTTGGGTACTTCTTAGACATCCAATAAGTCAAGTCACCACCGTCATCCAGAATCTGATTAGAGATAAAATAACAAACAAAATGTCTCCAGGAGTTCGGCTGCAGGTTGATAAAGCCATTAAAATTGAAGTCACCTTCCAAAAAGGTGCATCACGCAAATGCAAATAAAGATGAAACATGGCAATGAATTTCCTAGAGACATAACAGTGTGATTACTGCCACTGCCATCTTTTGTCATCATTGTAATGTCCTCTGAAATAATCTAAATGCAACTGTGTGTTTAATGTCAATTTAATATCCCCATCAGTCATATTTGTGTTTGTGTGTGTTTGAAACAAGTCATGGAACATTGAATGTCCAATGAAATAATCTAAACATGACTTTGTGCTGTGATATATGTTCATGTCAAGTCGGTTTGAGCCCAATGAGAAGAACTCCCAAATGACATTTGAGTAAAAACTGAACCAAAACGGTATTTTCAATGAAACTTGTCAACGTGCGTGTCAGTGACAGAAATGTGAGAAGATTTGATTACTAACTGGCCTCTGTTGAAGGTTGCCATGGTGACACTGACTTGAGCATTCTTCAAAAATCAAAGCCGAGGATGTGAAACTTTCAAACTAAAATCTTTAATTCAGTTTGAAAAGGTCTCTCTGCCTTGAGGATTGCTGTTTCTGTGAGAGTTAGATGGGAATGTCTACATTAAAAGGCCAAACATGGTCCAGATGCCATAAATCAGCCAACTTGTGTTACCACAAAATATTGTGAGAGAAAGATGTGGACAAGAAATGCAAATATGGGCGGTGTGGCTCTGCTGTAATTCATGGCTTAAATATAAGACTGAAGAAAACGCTAGGGGGTACTTTAGTTGTACCATAGTTAAAAAAAAAAAAAAAGAAATCATGTCCAGAGAGGTTTGGCCTCTGTAAGGGCCTTTATCAACATACCAAGTCGGGCTGCCAGGTGTCAGCGGCAACACATTGGTCAATGCACCACCAGAAGTCATCTTCTGATTCTCCTCTCCACGCAAACACTGGGGTTCCTGAAAGGAAGGAGGTAACAGAGCATAAAGACCAAAAGACAAAGTGAGGTTGAACACAACATGATGGGTCAGGTGGTACAGGGACGTACCTCCTTCAGCCAGAGCAGCGGCCACAGTGTTCTGGGTGGAGAAGATGTTACAGGCAGCCCAGCGACACTGAGCCCCCGAGCGCAGCAAGGGTCTCAATCAATACCTGCCCCGAAGAACAAGCACACAGATCTAACAGATCTAACGCATCTAACTGGCTCATTCCTTATCAAGTTCACAAAAATGCCTAACTTTCATGAAAAATAAAACCTCACTGATATGTTCTTTTTAGTCATCTTTTTCTTTCTCATCCTCTTCATTCGTATTTTTGTGCAGTTCAATACAAATGAAAGGTATAGTTATTAATAATACTATGTGGCATGTGTGCCACCCTTCCATAACTACATGCACTGCGTTTTTCAGAAATACTTACTTAGTGTTAGGGAGTGTTAGTGTCATAAACATATGCCATCTGACAATATCTACAACATGTTTGAAATGTCAATATTCTGGCTAATAAGCGTGGTGAAGGAGCAGGGAGACTCAGGACTTTGAAGGTTGAGTGAGGTTTCACAATAAAACACGCTTCGTTTGTACAAATGAAATGATTTCCATTTCATACTGCGTGGTTAAAATTTGATGTAGTGTGGATAGCACACAGAATAAGTTCAGCTTACTCAACTTTAGTCTCTGACTTTGTTCTCCTCTTTTGTTCAGTCATTTTCATCATTCTTGATGTAAAGTTACATGCATGACTACCTCATCATTGAAGTCCAAAGCTCCTTAAAACAACTGTGCTTGTTAAAACAAACTTGCTAATATTTCAGATTAATGAGTCTTCTGTTGGAGCAACATTCATGCATTTCCAGATTTATTTTTCAGTAAAACCCTATTAAAGGTATGATGAACCAAGCTTTGTGTATCTTAGCTGTACAACAAAGGAAAGTAGTTTTGATTCATTCATTTGAAGCCAGTTTAAGACGTTCAGAATTATATTTGCAAGAACACTTTTTAAGTTGTGACATGGAATGGCAATATGACAGAAAATATTTAAAATGCAAAGTGTTTTTCAAAAAAGGTAGTTAAGCTGACAACAAGTCTGCAACAAAATAGACGTTCGAAGTAAACGAAAGAACTTCCTTTTCCCCCATTTTTTTCAGATAGTATATCTGTGTGTGCGTGTCTTGGACTCACTGCTGTCTGTGCAGTGATGTGTGTACAGCCCGCCACTTTAGCTCCAGCCAGAGGTCTCTCCCCACCTGCTCTGTTTCTCAGCATCATCAGTGCTGGCATTTCTAAATATTTAAGAAGACATATAAGAGAAGATGAGGACTGAGACACATGACATATTCTATTTTCCATTAAGTGAATTTTCTTCTTCCATTCTTCAAAAAGGGACTTGGCAAATTGGTGCTACATCAGTAAGATCTATTTTGTCACCACTTCTGTAGATATAAACTCTAGTTTGAACGTTTGTCATACCTTGCTGTGCAATCCCTATGTCTCTGCGTCCAAATTCAGCCTGTTTGATGTTCTTGACGCAGAAGTCAGAAAAGCCTTTGGAGGTCTTCTGCTGTACGTTTCTGGGGGATGATTCATTCTCAACAGTGTCGCTGTCCACTACATCACAAACATAAGACAAATGTATAAGCACAGTCAACTGACTTAATAATACTGTTGGAGGAACATTTCTAAAATTAGCACAGTTTTGTAATTATTGATCCGTGCCTTAGAAAAAACAATTCTGCCTCCCCAGTTACAAAAATACACCTTCCAGCGATGGTGCAAAAAATGTGACTTGTTGGTGGCAAGGTAAAAACAAAACAAAAAAAAAAACACATTACTGAAGGACGTAACATTCACTTTTATTCTATCCTTTCTCCAAATGTGATATAAGAAGACACAAAGGCTTCTTCAAACCCAGGAACTAGGAACCTAGTGTGTTGAGATGCACCACTGTTCTACCAGCACCGACATATAAATGGAAGAAAAAAAATATATACTTAAGAAATGCAACAAATACCAGATCAGGTTAAGAATGAAACCATCAAAGTGGTGAGTAACTGTGATGGCAAGTAGAGGCATTTAACTGTGAAGTGTGGGACACAGGGGCGCCGCTAGGGATTTTGGGCCCCATGAAAAGAATCTTTACCGGGTCCCCCAACACAGCGGCAAAATTTGTTGATGCTGTTTTTGATCATCATTAGGGGCCTCTCTGGGCCCCCCTCAATCATGGGCCCCTATAATCCGTATCCTTTACCCCCCCTTTTCGGCGCCCCAGGTGGGACATGTGATCAAACTAAACAGTATGTGTGTTTCTATGTTTTTATACCTGAACTGAAGCTCTCTGCAGATGAATGTGAGAGGGACCGAGACAGAGAACAAACACCAGACTTTGTGGTATATTTGTTGAATTCTTGTTTCTGGTCATTCAACTGTATTTGCTGGGAAAAAAGAAAGAAAGAAAGAAAGAAAGAAAGAAAGAAAGAAAGAAAGAAAGAAAGAAAGAAAGAAAGAAAGAAAGAAAGACAGTCGTAGATAAAATAAATATGGTCAAAAGAGAAAAGTCATAAACCTAAAGTTCCTTAACTTGAAGAATTGGCAAAGTTACAAAACAATATAATCTTTAACAGCTGATTTTCTATTAACCTCTCTGTTCACGTCTGTCAGTATCTTACATATTTTATTACAATCCCCAGCTTTCTCTGCTTTCTTATATGCAAACACCCCAACAAAGATGACATCACCTCTCAAAAAGTCAGGGCCAACTTTGCAGAGCTGCAGAGCACAGTTGGCAGCTGTGTTGACATATTACACAGATATATAAATAAAAAGTTAACAACACAAAATCTAAAATTGTGGATAGATAGCAATAAAAATTAAAGTAATGTAAAGTAAAGTTGCCCATTCCCCAGACCAGGCGTGTTGTGGTCGTGCATGAGTATTGACAGTAGTGACAGGAGACGAGCACTGCAGCTGCTCCTCTGTCGCTTCAGAAGACTGTGGAAAGGTGTCCGCTGTTGTCCCTCATAGCCTTCGGTTTGTTCAGTGTAGCCCTCTCCACAAAGGTTTTTAGAAGGAAAGATAAATATGATGACACTGTTCTTGAGGAAATATCAGCACACTTTGAATGAGAACCCACCTGTAGCAGTTCTACCTGGAGTTCTGGCAGCAACTACCAGCTGCCAGAACTCCAGAAGCTCACTGACCTGACTCTAACCCCTTTATCGACACTCTAAAAGGCCTTGGCTCTGGATTTTGTCTTTCCAGTAGTAATTAGAGATGTGCGGTCTTTGCGCTGCCTTTGGTTTCCTCTATATATACCTGGCTGCAGCCTCAGTGCACCGTCGATCCATGTCCTACTATGTTTTTATGTTTCTTGTATGTTTTCTTAGACGGTGGACTGGGAATGTTTTTTCATTGTGCCGGGACGCTGGCTCAGTGACTAATAAAGTTTCTTGAATATCTGCATACTTCAAGCTCATCACACGCACTCCTTTGTTTTCCTTATTCTTTGCCAGGCTGTTCTTTTTGTATGCTTGAAGTTTTCTTGCTTTTTGTGTTTCCCAGTGCTGGATTATCTTGTTCCTTGTTTTTTTCACAGATGTCATTGCACTGGCTGCCTCTTGGCCAATATGAATAAACCTTTGGATTTTGATTAATATCCATCTGTTGTCCTACATCTGGATTCTCCTTTGGTGAAATTGTTTTTCACTCATTATTGATTTGAATAACTCTTCAATGGGCTCATATTAAAAAACAAACAAACAAAAAACCTAACCCCCCCCCCCCCCCCAAAAAAAAAAAAAAAAGGATTTGAGGCATTTAAGTTGTTCAGACTCATATACATCATGCAGTAGCATCAGTGATTTGTCTGATCAGCCCCAAAGTAGTTCTGCAGAGGAGAACCAAAGCAAACATACTGCTCATGTTATAAGAACCCGTCTTTGGTAACAGAGAGAGACACAGTCACAATGATCAGGCCACATTTCAAGCATTGGGAAATATAAATGTTTACTGATTTTGCACAATTGGAAAAACATTCTGACAGGCATCAATATGTTTATGTTTAATTTACTTAAGATGGGACATTGCAGAACAGTAAACATTAATCTGGCCTGTAACTTTGTTAGACTTACATACATGCTAATATTAATCTGTGTCTGCTCTAAACTGAAGTGACGTAAAATCCTGTAACAGATTGTTGGATGTGCCCAGAGGCTTCAGGGTTATTTATTTATTCATTTATTTTTTGAGCAGCTGCTTAATCTTTAACAAAGAAAGGCATTAAGCTGCAACTTAGAGTAGTCTGAAAATGAACTTGATGATCTCTCTCTCACAAAAATGTTTGAATCCAAGCCTTTACTCTGAATAAAGTGCTAACAAATCTCATAGTTATTTTGAAAAGAGATTGTTAGTTATAAAGTGGAAAAAATATCTTCATGAGAAACATTTTCACTAGTTGCCAGAAATTACTCTCTCAGCCATTACTGATGCTTTTTTGAGTCTCCAAAAGTCAAGAAAATCCCCAGATAACTTTATCTAAAAACTATACAGCTCCCTTGAACCTCCTCCACGTGAATTCCTCGGTCAAACAAAGAAAAAGTATGTTACCTTCATACAGATGGACTGCACTGTCTCCTGGTCCTCAACTTTAGGTATTTTCACTAAGTTGTATGCTTTCTTCATGCTTGTAGAGCTCTCCAAATGTGACAGTCAACCCCTCAGAGCTGCATGGGCTGATGCTGTTTAACTGTTCACAGGCTGACACTCCACGCCCACTCTTAACAGGTGACAGAGGACAGTGTGCATAAATAATGGAGTCTTTGTGACGCCTAGCGCTGAGAATTCCCAGAAATACAGAAAGGAGAAACCTCAAAATGAAGACAGAGAGTTAGAGTCAGGGTGAGGTTGAATGAGGCCATACTTGAATAAGATTATGATCAGCAGAGTGTACTCTGCTCTCAGGCTATTTATTAAAGAGACAGCAGAGAGATGTACGTACATTCACGCAATGACGAGTTAGTGGGACAGCAAAAAGAGCTGTAAAAGAACCAGTCAAGTGTAAAATAAAACAGGAGCCTCAGCTGCATCAAGGAACACAGAGAGCAGCTCAGTCAGGAGACCTTAAACTTATTGTTTTCTCTCCACTAAATATTTACAGCAATTACACGGTGCTACTGAAAGTCTCTTTAAGGGCAGTTCAGTCATTTTGTTGAAGTGAATAAGGCAGTAAAACTTTTGTAAACTTTTTTAAACTTATTTTCGCCTGTCCTCAACTCCTCTTCCTCCACAAAACCCACATTTAAAGTATTACAAAATTAAACTAGACTTCTGAAAGCGTACTCCAATAATTTACTATCACAATCCTCATACGAAACATTGTCAGGCTCGTGATGGACATTTTAATCAAAGAAAAGAGAATGCCCAAATAGATTCTTTTTCAGAAAATGATGTGTTCATTATTCACTGTGTATTATTACTCAGCTGTGTTGGGCAATCATTCGATTGTAAATGTGAACTCAGATTTTTTGATCTCCAACTAGAAGAAAACACAAACAAAAAAATTCAGATTTTCTAATCTATTGTTTGTTTGGTTTGATTTCATAATTTCTCAAAAATGTACCACGAAACAAAAAAAATCTCTTGTGGTACCTTCCTATTCCATAAAACATTAGACCTCAGAACCTTGTTAGCTTATCTTTTTCCAAATCCTTTCACATCTTTGTATTTGAGTTTTAAGAGCTATTTCCTAATAACAGACAAGAGACTAAGAAAACCTACAGGGAGCCAAACTGTTTGGCCACTTTATGCACTGAATGCACAAATTGTCTAGAGTTTTGATTGACACTTCTGAGGTACATTGAAGGCATCATTATGCTGCAGTGGTCCAGTCATTCCTTTCTTACTCCATATACACAGAGTTGCATCTTTTTTTTTTAAATGTGTAGACATAAATGCTTTGATCCATATGACAAGACATTCACCAGATTTAACATGAAAGGTTGTCTTGTGCTCCTCAACAAAACTTGTGACTTGAAGGTGATGATCAATCATTTCCTTTCAGAGAAACATAGTGAGGGCAGCATGTGGTCAAACATTTTCAGAGGCCTGCTACTTGCAACCAAGATCATTAACAGATGAGGTTGATCCAGATTCGTGCCGTCTGTGGAGTACCGTTACAGGAGCAATATACTCACAATTACGTTGTAATCTATGCGGGCCTGACAAACAGTGTCTTTGCTCACCATGTTAGTCTTCAGGGCCTCTGTAATCATCTCTCTTGTCTCAGCCTCAGATGCCTCTGGTTTGTCTAGGCGACTCTGACTGGATCGCCTTCTCTCTGCTGCCTTTAGCATCTGCAGCAAGTCTGTGCTGCATTTCACCATCCTGTCATTGGCGTTTTCCTCTGTGGCAGCAGGATCCTTCTCCTCTGCCTCTTCATTCATCTCAGCTCCATCTTCCACACTTGGCTCTGAATCCTGCTCTCTGCTCTCCACTGCCCTCACCGTCTGCAGCAGATCTGTGCTGCCTTTGTTGCTGGTAACAGAAGCATTCTCCTCTGCCACCTCATTCACCTCAGCCCCATCATCGATGCATGGCTCTGGATACTTGTCAGGTAGAGCCAGGTCCTCCCAGGATTCTCCTCTCTGGTTCCTTTCCTCTCCCATTACTACTCTGGCAGCCTCGAATGAGATGAATTAGATTTCTGCTCAGGTGTATCTTCCCTCTATTCTCTACCCGCATACAGCTGATGTTTCCTCCCGCAAGGCATGTGTTCACTCCAAACAGCAGCAGCTCTTCATTTCACTAAATGTAAAGCAGATAATTTGTGCTGGATGTGGTGAATGTAGAGTAAGTACTGATGTCCGTCCTGTTTTTGTCACAAAGAGAAATGTAACTTGGAAAGATATGACTGTGTCCTAACTCCAGGAAGGTCAAGCAGGTAGATAAACATGTGTGTCCACCCCTCGTTAATCTGTGCTCTATGGACTTATTAACTTCTTATTGTTGTGTTGTCTGTGACAACAAAAGGTTACATTCCAAACAAAGAGGCGTTATGACTTGTTTACATGAAACCCCGCCTGCATCAACAGTGGCCATAAGTTGACCAAGTGCTAAGCTCAAGTCAGAATAAAAGATGGGAAGTCTAGAATGTTCCACACACTCTGATATTTGATATCTGGAGAAAAAAAAATCAGGACTCATTTCCATTCATGACTTACACCACATGTATGGTGTTTGATGCAGTTATTTAGTTAAAGCATTACCCAGAAATATATGATGATAAAGTCTTGACATTTGAATCTCCAGTATGAACAGACACAATATTTAAGTTTACTGAAATCTTTTCTAATGACTGCTGGTTCAAGAAAAAAAAAAAAACACACCTGTCCTTTAAGTAAAGCTTGTTTATCTTTCAGACAGTTTTTGTGTGTGTGTGTGTGTGTGAAATGCGTGAAAGTTAACTAGGTGCACAGAAGAAAAAAATCTCTTTGGCACACACATGCTAAATGTTTAACAAATGCATGTTGCAAAATAGCAAAGCAGACAGTTAAAGTTTTCTGGTCTACAGTAGATGGACGTGTGTTAACATATATTTTACTCCACTAGAGGGCGCAGCGGCTGTGAAGCAGTGACTCTCATTTTCTTGGTTGTGTAAGTAATAATAATTTTGACCAAAGTTAGGGTCATGAGGCGTGGTATCCCCCAGTATTTATGCAACAGAAATAATAGAAAATACAATATAGATACAAAGCAGAGAGGTTATGACAAGAATATTGATGCTAAAGAACATTTCGAGTGATAATCTTTTTATTTACAGCAAACAGAAAGAGGAGACACTTTTAACAACATTACAGATTACAGCCAGCATTGCTGTCAGACTGGTTAAACTAACACTCATAGGACACACATCAGTTTACAGCTATTAATTCAGTTCTTACCTTTTCAGTCAGGTTAAAGACGTGATTTAGTTCAGACAGATTTGGTTAATTATTCCGGTTTTACAGCTCATTGTTGTTTCCAGTGCATTTTTAACACAGTATTAATGAAACGGTTTCTACTTCTTGTAGTAAATTTACACTTTTACACCACATCCACAACAGTTTTGAACAACAGACCTCATAAGTTCACATACATAGGAGGAGCAAAGAGAAAAACGTTCCTATCACATATAAGCTTCATATCTACAGAGAAGTGTTTGTTATTATACAGTGTCAGGTCTCCATTTAAGAAAAATAAATGAACACTGCAGCACAATAAAAAATACAGTTTCTCTTTCAGTGAAAATGAAAATACATTAATTTCACCGTAAAAGGAATCCAGTTAGTACAAAACAAGACCACATCTAGTCTATTTTACAAGTGCTTTCAATTTTAGCCATCTTTCTTCAGACGCATCGCACTGTTTTGGCTCCATCACATCAATGAATGACAATTTTTTCTCTCATCGTGCTCGAATGTTCTTGTACTGGCATAGAAGCAGGTGCTTGAAGGTATTCTTGAAGGTGGTGTTGCAGAGGGCGTAGCAGGCAGGGTTGACTGTGCTGTTGATGTAGCAGAGCCAGTAGCCGATGGTCCAGAGCGTGTTGGGAATGCAGCTGGAGCAGAAGGTGTTGATCAAGACCATCACGTTGTATGGAGTCCACGTTACAACAAAAGCAACCAGGATGGCCATGATGGTGCGCGTCACTTTTCTTTCCCTGGAAGAATTGCCCTTTTTCTTCCACTTTGCCACAACACTCTCAGTCACAGCACGCTTAGTTACCTTAAAAATGAGAGTAGACAAATGCAAGGGCTTCTGTCAGTGTTTCATTTGTGGTAAGGACAATATCGCTAGTATTCATGTGTAACTTTTAGGCCCATCTGTTTGCAGGTATGAATTCTGAACTGATTATTTTGCTTTAAAGTGCGTGAGTTGTATTTATATACAAAAAGCTATGAAGCTCAGTGTCGTGAGCCTCCAGCCATGTTGCACCACCTTGTTAGATTAGTAAATCAGACAGGATAGGTGACGGTGAGTGGTTATTTAGCTCAAGCAGTTTGTGCCAGTAGATGTTGGAACAGTCATGTTTATTTCTATCATTGCTTTTTTTATGCACATTTTGAAGATGAAGGTTTAGAGAGCTTGCTCAAAACAAAAATTTGGAAAAAAAAAGGAGAAAAACCCTCAAAAATAAAGTTTATACATATAAGAGCAGATGAAAACACCATCAGCCAATTCTGTGATAGCAAATATCTCACTTATAGTAACTGATCACATAAATGAACATCTAAAACAGTACTTAGTCCAACTTAACCTTCCTCTTTCAGCAGTAAGAATCCTTTTTATTGTCAAACTCTGCATATAAATTATTCTGCACAGTGACATCAAAGATGTGCCAATGACCAAGGTACAGCTGCAAGATCAAGTTAGTGCAGGGGTCGGCAACCTTTATTATCAAAAGAGCCATTTTTTGCCCTTCTCCTCTTAATAAAATTAATCTGGAGCCGCAAAACTTATTTGACCCTTAAAATGAAGATAACACAGTGTATGAAGTTTTATATATAGTTATTCTGTATTCAGAGGGATTTGAATCTATCCAAAAGCTTATTCCTACTATGTTTGGAAGATTTAAAAGTTTTTAATGCAAAAGGAGGTCATACAAGATACAAATTAAAGTTTCATTTCCAATTGTTTTTTGTCATCCACTATAAAAGAACTATAGTTTGTTGCATTTATGAAATTGTAGAGGAACAAACAGAAAACTGTTGATATTTTATTGCTGTTTTTACCTGTTATAACAAAGGAAAACCTCAAACTCTTATAAAGACTGTATAATGGCTGCTTCTGTACTGTATGTTTGGGAGCAGAACCAAGACAATTTCCTATCAACTTGTTGACATGGAAGTAAATATATTTAATCTTGAATCTTTTGAATGAGGAGAAAAAAAACACTGGCATATGTAAACCTACTTTGAAATACAGTGATCCCTCGCCAATTCGCTTTCAAGTCCGCGGTTTGCGGATTTTTCTGAAATATATAATATTAAAAAAAAATCCCCAAAAAATTGCGGAAACATCACAGGATGTTGTGGGTGTTCTCTCACAGCGAAGAAATGTTGTGAGGCAGCCTGGCCCCTTTAAGAAGGTGGCCTTATGGGTAATGGTGTGGCTTTATGGGTAATGTAGTGTGTGTGTGTCATGGGACGGCAGAACGAAAACGGGGTTAGATGAAAAGTGGAGTGAGCATAAACAGCAGCCCAGCGTGTATAGATTTACATTCTCTGTTAACAGACAGGAGCCGAACAATGCAATTTGTGTGATGTTACAAGTTCCTGCAGTGCCAGAATAAAGTGCCCGTTCCATGCAGAGAAAATCTGACTTTTTCTCTTATGTTGTTGTTAGCATGTTAGCTGCTAATTACGAGCCAAAAATAGCTCAATACCAGCGGTTTCTTTATTACGGTTCAGAGACCAGAGGCTGTGAAGGTAACAGAAAGACCACAGTCGAGCCTTTGTCTTGTTTTGCTGCAGTGCCTCGCTACTTTTTTGCAGTGTTTAAACATATTTTAAACATATTATTTAGGCTCGGGGGGCTCCGGCTCCCGTTCGCGGATTATGATTGTCGCGGCGGCGCGCCGGTCCCCATTAACCGCGAAAAATAAGGGGATCACTGTAAAACAAAGAATGATGCAGGTCTATTTGAGTCATTCCCTTATTTGTAAAACATTGATCAAATAAAAAGTAGCCCACTTTAAATTAATTAAAATGTATAGCTGCAGCTTAATAACTTTAAAAAATTGCAAATATAAAAATAGGCCAGTTTGTATTTAATTATGACTTAAGTCCATTTCAGTGTGTTGTCATCCTCTTGTTTTCTCCTCAACCACATAAAGCAATCAACCATTGAGCCTGAACATAAAACATTTGTTGTAGTTCATGCTGGAGAAAACCTGCTCGCATCAGTATGTGGATTCAAAGACTGACAGGACTCCAAATGCAAACGTCTTCATGTTCATTTAAGTGTCGGGAATGACATTCATGTTTCAAAGACAAATTTGTCAGGTTTGGGAAGGTTTCCAATATCGCTCCTTTTGTGTGTTACACCACGACAGCACCAACGTGGTGTGGGAAATGTTTCTTTAATTTTTTACAACGGCACATGAGGAACACATAAAGATATCCGCCGCTAGTCACAGAACGCGCGCTCACCTTTATTTTCTTTCCCAGAATGCAACACACAGATAAGACTTCCTTGTAGCAGTAACCTGGCAGTATTTTGTGCTGAACACACTCATTCTGCCTCCTGCTGGCAAACAACCTACAGGACACTACATGTGCTCCAGAGCGAGAATCACCTTCAGACAAGTTTTTCCCCAAAGCTACAGGGAGCCTCTGCAGAGAGGCTAAATAGCCGCATGCGGCTCCAGAGCCACAGGTTGCCAACCCCAGGGCCGTCGCAAGGGGGGGGGGCGAAGGGGGCGGTCGCCCAGGGCCCCGCGCTATGAGGGGCCTCACACTTGACCAATGAGTTTTGTTTATCTAATAATTTCATGTGGTCATTAGAAGGCTTTTTCTTACTGTTTCTTACTTTCCATTGTTTATTATTATTATTATTATTATTATTATTATTATTATTATTATTATTATCTGATGTTGCTACTAACACTACAAACAGGTTGCAATTTGTCCTCGCTCCGACAGAGCACGTGAAAATAGATTATCCTGAAAAGGGCCTCGCATCTCAAGTCTGCCCCGGGCCCCGCCCCCCCCTTGCGACGGCCCTGGCCGACCCCTGTTCTAGAGGTAAGCTTGGTAGCCATGTATGGCCATTGGAAAACCCTAACATAAGATAAAAGTCTTCTTTTCCTTTCAGCATTGACTCCAGGGGTCACCACACACCATAACGAATCATCTACCTCCATCTAACTCTATCCTCTCCATCCTCTTCTCTCACACCAACTAACTTCATTTCCTCTCCACTACATCCATTAATCTCCTCTTTGGTCTTCCTCTCGGCCTCCTGCCTGGCAGTTCCAACCTCATCATCCTTCTACCGATATATTCACTATTCATCCTCTGTACATGTCCAAACCATCTCAGTCTGGCCTCTCTGACTTTCTCTTCAAACATCTAACATGTGCTGTTCCTCTGCTCTTCTCATTCCTGATCCTATCATCCTCATCACTCCCAAAGAGAACCTCAACACAGTGAAATGAAAGTTAAATAAAATAGTCTATCCAGCAACTTTAAGATTTTTTCTTTTTTATCTTAAAATTTCAGTTCCAGTTTTATTTGAATTAGATTTGATTACTTTTGGGAAGTGTTGTCTTGCTCTTGCAATCTGCTGTCCATACTATCAGCAGCAGAACAACTGTAATGGCTTTACAGCACTATGTCACGCATCAAAAAAGACAGAGCCAGCTGACAAAGCTACAGTGGGCCTCCTGGCAGAGGTGATTTAAAGACTCAAGAAAGAAATGACAGAAGAGAAAACAAGAGATAGACCAAGAAAGAGACCGAGCAAAAGTAAGTTCTTATCTCCAGTATACACTGCATGCATTCATACTGAGAGAAGTTAAAAGAGGAAAATACACAAATAATGGAAATCATTGTGTGACTGCAACAAAACCTACCTTACCTGCTTAATACAGATCTTAAGATAATCTTGGCCACATTGTTCAACACAAGCTCTTTGCTAGTAATACAATTAGTTTGGTGAATAATATGAACTATTAGACATTTCGGCACGCGCCTGCTGCATTTCATTATTTATTACTCCATGAAGATGGTTCTTAATACTCAAGTCATACCTGTGAAACAAATTAATAGAAGATATAACAAAGTTATGTCCACCTATTTGCTCACAAATACAATGCTATCATCCTGAGGTAGAATTTTGCCATGTCCATTTATGTACATATGCACTACTCTTAATTAATAGGTGTTTTTATCATGAAGTAGAGAATTTCACAAGTTTGACTCTTGTGAAAAGATTGTGATAGAAAAAATTAGATTGGATGTCTGTCCCATTTGTTACGGCAATCCGTCCAACAGGTCAACATGTTTTGCTCAAAAATGCCAAGATCAAATTCATTAGGATTCAGTTTCTGGGAGCAATGAATGTCTGTATAAAATCTAAGGACAGTCCTTTCAATATTTTAGCAAAGTGGCAACACACTACCTGACTGGCATCATAATCCCTTGAAAGTGGTTATATTGGCAGTTTTAAAAAATCTCAGTATTTTTTTTTATTATTTTTTTCATCATATTAAAACAATCAGTCTTACCATGAGCAACGTCCTTCGCAACCATGCTTTGTCTGTCAACTGCTGAGTTCCGCGGGGAGGATGACAGTGTTTGATTTTTCATAGTATTTGAGCTGTCTTGTGACAATGCATGGACTGCGGTGTCGTTAGATGTGGAAGGATGGACAGTCTCTGATGATGTGGAGTCCACGTGGTCCACTGGTCCTTCCTTGCAAGCATGGACAATCTCTGATGTGGAGTCCACTTGATCCACCTGTTCATCCTTGCAGGGGCCTCTTCCATTTTGCTGCTCCAACATTTCTTTATCCTTCACATGTCCCTCCTCCTGCTGGGTTTGTTTTTTTCTGACACAGTTGTTCTCATGCCCGTCTTCCTGGCTGTTAGAGGGAGCTTCTGCCAGACTGGTACCTGAGGTCTTCCTACTGTCCCTCCTAATGCGGCTGCGGCTGGCCTTGGAGATGCGCCAGTAAAGGTGGATCATGATGGCGACTGGCAGATAAAAAGCTGCTATGGCTGTCCCAAAAGTCACTGCCGCATTGGAGAAGAACTGGATGTAGCACTGGTCCGATGGCACTGTCCTTCCCCCAACAATAAACTGCCAGAACAAAATGGCTGGAGCCCACAGGATGAAGGATAAGACCCAGGCTGCTGCAATCATCAGGCCAGCCATCTTGGTGCTGCGGCGTACTGGGTAGCTGAGTGGTTTTGTGACACAGAAGTAGCGGTCGAAGCTGATGATGAGCAGGTTCATTACTGAGGCATTGCTGACAACATAATCGACGGCCAACCACAGGTCACACACCACTGCTCCCAGGGGCCAGTAGCCAATCACAATATAGACAGTATAGAGGTTCATGGAGCAGATGCCAATAATGAGATCTGCACAGGCCAGGCTGAACAAAAAGTAGTTGTTGATCGTCTGCAGGTTCCTGTTTACCTTTAGAGGAACAACATAGAGCAGGTTGTCAGATCCTAATCTTTTTTGTGCAATATGACATATGTTCTCTCATTTCTATTAGATTATCTCTCTGCCCGGGGGTGCAGTGTATTACTATCTCTATGTCTGGGTGTGCTTTTCAAGGTGTCCAGAGATGGATGCTTGAATCACACTCATTAATCATGTATGATTAACAAAACAAAACCCAAACCTTTATCGAGAGCATGACCAGGATGTTGCCAATGACAGTGATTAGACTGAGAGATCCAGCGACCAGGATGATGAGCACTATTTCCACAGCCGTGTATGGGCTTCCAGAGAAGAGACTTGTGTTGCCATCGCTGCTGATGTTGGTTTCATGGGATGAATTCAGAGCATCCATCCTGCCAGATATTCTTCACCCTGAGGCTTCAGGTTTGAGTCATATCTGCACAATCTCTGTCAATGACAAAGATTGTGAAAGCATTAGTCTTTCCTCTTAAGCCAGTGGTTCTCAAACTTTTAATACTGAGTACCACCTGAGACACTGTTCAGCTCTCCGAGTACCACCACGATGACCAATTTTAAAATAAATTCATATATGCCTTCTCAATTAGCTTTAAACACACAGGAGAGATGTTTATTCCCTTTTGTGGTTATTTATTACCTGAATTGTTACCTTACTGAATTAGACATTTACAACTCTGTTCAACAATTCTTACATACTCATACAGAGCAAAATAAACACACTCAAAACTTGTTACATCTGCTCTGCAACTGAATATGCAACAAATAATTTTTTTAAAGACAGAATTTTAATTATCTTAAGCTTCACATTTTGTTTGAAATGTTGTATTTATAATGCATTGTATGTTTCTGATTTTTTTTAAAAAGTGAAATTGTGGAAAAACCGTGGAAAGTCATGACATTTCCCTGCGTACCACCAGAGAGCGCTCGCGTACCACCCACTGGTGGCGCACCACTGTCATAAGCAATATAAAATGTTTGTGGTCACAGCTGCAGAATCAGATGTACCGTAACTTTCAGCTTGTATACAACTGGCAGGTGTTTGAGTTTTTTGAGCCAGCAGCAAGCCCTCAGTGAGCAAAACGGACAGGTGTGAAGCAAATAAAGGCTGCAGCAGGTGTGTTTACCCCAGCTTCCCACACATTTGTGTAGGGACTAACACACTAAACTGGTTCTCTGTATGCAATGAAACTAACCGTTTTAGTTTGAGTTCCTTTTAGACATGATAAAGTGGAGTAGATGAAGGTTTTTTTTTTTCTTAAGCTGAAGGATGTCTTTGCCACCTACACTCTTATCCTTTTAAATTTTCAATTAAGCCTTGAGAGTCACAAAACGATTTTTTAAGAGACTCTAATCTTCATACAAAATTTTAATTTTGGAAGCCATTAAATATGTGTGCTTTGTGAGTCTTCATGGAAACAGATATCAAAAGATACTTAGCTTTAAGATAGACAGACATTATAGTAAGACTTAAAACAATACATTTACAGTATAATGGAGCCACATTTATAATAATACAAATTGTGGTTTTAATGTTAAGTCAGGATACGTTTTCTGAGGGATAAAGAGTTATTCACAGAATGATGTCTGTGACACGAAAAAAGGGAGTGTTGTTTTTTTTTTTCTTTGATACTGGAAACTGCTTGTTTAAAATTCAAGCACTTGTGGTGCTGTTAGGGACTGTGGATAACAGCAAACAACATATGCTGTCTATGCGCTCTTTTTAATCTCTCATAGGTTGTGTTTCAAAATGACCCCGGGCCATCAAACCTACAGCAACTGGTTGTCCTCTAGAGTCATCTGTTAAGTGTCATTACAGCTACTATTTTGTCAAAAACATCAGGAATTACAAGTTAACATAACAATGTGATTACCTAATGTATTTTGATCACAAAATCAATATTAGTAGAGACCATGCGGGTTGTTGCTTACTGCTAAAATCCTGTAAGTGAATCCATTAGGGCACATGATAAGATCATACTGTACCTGAGAGATGTTTCCTTCCTGCTCTTACAGCCAGATGAAACTTCATTATAGCATCACTAACTCTATCATTTACTCATCAAAGACCAATTCTGGATCTTTTCTGTCACAGATTTAAAAAGAGCTATGTGGGTGACTGTGTGTGCAGTGGTTAGTTTTAACTGTCCATCTCTGCATGTAGCTGTGACTTCCTGAAAAGTCAGATAAAACTTGTTCGAATGTAGTAATTAAGTGAGTTTGAAGCTAGTGTGCACTTTAGACTTCATGAGCAGTTTTGGGAAATACAAACATTTACTTCAAGTGAAGTCACTGTGACTATAATCACAGGTAGTTTTTTCTTCTTTTTTTCCCCTCACTTGGGAAAATTTCTGATTCACTGAATTGACCCAGACAACTCTTTATCTAAGTTGCAGATATGCAAAGAGCTGTTAAAATTCTCTAAATGCTTAGAAAATATCCTCCCTTTCTTCTTTTCTTTTTGCCTTTAGCACTGAATACAACTGACTGTCCTTCAGGAAAGGAAGGGGTGTAATGTTGTCCCAAAATATCCAGCAACTTTCAAGGCAACACAGCATAGGTTTGTAGTCAGAACAGATCCAGCATACTGTCCACGGCACACAAGTCTCTTTAGATATCTGGTGGTTGCAAATTTGAATGCTGAACATGTGATGCATGTACAATAAATGTCTGTCAGTTAATATAATGGAAATAAATTGTTGTTCAGCCTAATTTCTCATAAATAGTGCATGGCAAAAAGTATTTAAAGTGTACTTTTGGTAGTTTACATTTATAACATTGTAGTTTCACCCCTGCAGACCCACATTAATACCCTCCACCATCACTTCATTATGCAGTCTGCTTTAAGAGCAGACTGAGTCTCTCCAGTGATTCCCAAAGTGTGGGTTGCGGCCCCCTGGTGGGTTGTTGTGGTACTGCAGGTGGGCTGAGAGAGGTCATTCAAAATTAAACAAATACTGTATGTTTTAAATCCTCGATCTATTTTAGATATGTTTTAATTACTGTAAAATATTCATGACATGATTTAAAAAAAACATTAATAAAATAAAAAAAAACAGTTAAGTGTTATTCTAGTGTCATCTTAACTTATTATGACAAGTGTCACCTTATTTGTTGACCCCTTACATTACTATTGGAACATAGCTTCTAGTCCTGTATGTTGTGATTAAAGGTTTGGGTGGGCCGGGGAGATTTTTCACATTTCAAATTGGGCCTTGGTATTCTGAAGTTTGGGAATGGCTGCTCATATCCATTTATTTTTTATTGGTGTTTATGTCCAAACATACATTGTTGTTCTGTGTGGTTTACTTGTATCATTTGTGAGCCTGTCAGGGTTGGTCAGCTTGATTTAGCTGCATCTTAATGACCTCATCTTCTGAAGAACTTTTGAAAAGCCATCAGGATAGTGATGGAAAACTTTGCCTGCTTGCCAGTTTGCACCACATACACAAGATTAACACGCTGCTCAACAGGCCTGCGTAATGTTTCTGAGTACGTAGACTGAGCACAAAGCAGGAGACAGATGCCTGTTCACAAGCTAGTTCTCTCTTTTCTCTCCATTCACACTAATAAGACCCACATTACGGGACCTTCCTAATTGGTATGCAGGGCTACTGGAGAGAGTCACACAGGCAAACTGCATTTCTTTGACAGGCACAGAAACATGGTAATTAGATCCAGCAGATACCACCTGCAACATCTGTATCGTTAATATGCCTCTGGAATATAGGAGCGCTCTCCTGGCTGGGTGAGCTCAGCTTTACAAAAAAACATTAAAAAATTGTCTTTTATATTATTAATGATACAACAGTCAGCAGTGACAGCCAGATGGTAATCCATCGAGTTGTTTGCAGAGACGAGTGCAGATGTGAAGACACATAAACGCCTGCAGACACTAAATGAAGCGAACGGTTGCATCAAAAGGTTCTAATTCAAACATCTTCAAACATCAATCTCTTTTATTATTTACTTTTGTAGGACAAACATGCTGGAAATCTGTGACATCATTTCATATGTTTGAACAGATGAGCTGTAATTGCAGAACAAGTGAATAAACTTTAAACACACTAGACAAAATAAACTTAAAGCTGAGCTCACAGACTTAGTGATTTGCAACAGCAGCATTTACCTGATGTGAAACTGTTTTCCGTAGCTGTATTTTACAGCAGAAGTTCTTGATTTTATTGCACTACTCGAAGCATATTTGTTGTTATGTCAGAGAAGTGTGTCCTGCATGCGAAGGGTGGGAAATTTCACATCAACCTGAGCTCTGGCCTCACACAGTGGTGTAAAAAGCAGCAGAAAAAGAAAAAAAAATCTCAGATGCAATAAAGCCACTCAGAAAAGGTGTAAACAGTTGATAACAGCTTCCAGGATGCAAATACCTCGAAATAAAACAGAAAATGATCAAGTACAGAGAAGAAAATGAAACAGAAGTGGCAAATAACCCAAGATTAAAAATTTCTTATTTGTGCAAGCTTTCAGGGAGGAGCTGATTTTCCCTCTTGAGGACATACTTTAATCAGCGTAATGAGGGGGATTCCTCGGCAGCTGTGAAACTGGGGAATCCAGAGTCAGGATCCAGAACTGGAGCCTTTCAGCTCACAGAAATAAAGATGGACATTTCTAGTCATAAATGACCAAGTAATAAAACACAGCTCTACTTGACAGTTAGTAAAAACATACTGAAGAGGTTCAAAGAGCATGCTGCAAGTAAAATTTCAGTCAATATTGGGATTTGTAGCTTTGTCTTTGAGTTTTTTAATTTTTATCTTTGTTCTTCGATCAGTGGCATTTAAACTTAGCTTTTAATAGAATAGTATTTCTTTTTCTTCAAATTCAAAGATGTCCCTAATTTACTTTGCATCTTTTTAGTCAAGGGGGAAGAATGAAAACATTAAAAAAAAGTAAAAACCTTTTGTTTATATTTTATAATCTGTGTTGGCACCTCAGCAGCTGTCAAAATCTGCAAATATAGTTGTTTTGTAGGTTTGGGAAATTTTCTTAAAGTGTGTTGACTTACCTGTACCAGTTTGGTAGAAATCCAAAGAGAAAAGCTATTTTAGCTCATCCGCAGGGAACATCATAAATGAGCTGTCTTGGTTTTGTCCATGTTACACTCAGTTTTGTTGACACACTGGTGCAGAGAGAGGAAGAAAGTAACCAGACGTTGATGCTGCTCCTCCTCTGACATGAACCAGTGTGTGTTTGCGTGTTAGAGGGACTGACGGACAGAGCAGGGAGGGGTTGTTGGGGCTATTAGCGACTGTTGCATTGAATCCCTTAAGCTAGGGGTGCAGGTTTGAATAAACCAGAGACAGAAATGGATGGAGACAGAAAAGAGAAAGCGAGAGTAAGACGTTTGTTTCAAGACCGAGGCTTCTGCATATGCCATATTCTCCTGCATTACAAAGCTGCAAGCAGTCAAGTGGAAAGAAGTGTGAATGGCTGTGGCAGGGAATAAAATGGTAAAGCTCTATTAAAAATGGGACAAAAAGAAAGAGTCATTCTGTTTGTCTGTTGCTGCAGGACGTTAACCTTTAAGACTCTGTTATTTGACCTTTTATCCAAACTGGTGACGCAGTCTGCCCCAGTTGGTGGATGACCTTACTTTGATGGGGTAACCATTGAGGATAATGGTCCTTCTCCGCAAAACTATATGACAAATGACACAAACAGCGTGCCATCAAACAGGATAGAGCAGAGCAGGGAATGTAGCAGTGAGAAGTAATGCAATGATTTTTGAGCTATCTTGGTATAAACTTCTCCACTTTTTAAATTTGGTATAATCACCATGACACAACATGACAGAAAGATTACATAGAAAACTACCCTGGTGTGTCCATGGACAATGACCTTCATGTCTGCCGGTTCACCATTTGTCTTGAAAACAAATCAATATCATACTGATCTGTATATATGGTTTTTAAGGCTGCACTTATGCATCTTTGCTTGGAAAGAAAAAGATCTGTGCATTGCTCTCATCTTTCGCCACACTTTCTTCAGTCTAACCTATGAACATTAATGTTAACTGAATCCAATCAATGAAACCTAGAGATCACCTCAGGAAGAAAATGAAGAGTCGTGTTGTACAAGATAAACAATAAAACCAACACTGGTCCTTAGAGAAGATTGTAAACAAAACCATAAAGTACAATAATATAAAGTTTGCACAACTCCACCACCTTTTCAGCTTTTAGAGTAAAGCTTCCTCCTGTGATCTTTCCACAGATACCACTTAAAAGGACTGATACCACTGTTTTCAGTCTCAACCTTCACCCTGTCTTCTAAGCAGTCATGTTCTTTGTAATTTTCCTTAGATGGTTATTTGTTTTTCTCTCTGCAAACTCATCAGCCATCTGCCAAACTTTTCTTGAAAACTGTAATCCCTTCATCCTTATATATATATTAGGGCTGAGCAATGATTAAAGTTTTTAATCGCGATTAATCGCATGATTTCCCTGGTTAATCAAGATTAATAATTAATTCAAAAGTAGTGTAAAGGTCACTTTTATTTGAATGTTCTGCTGCCACATGAACTAAAGTGCCATAATGTTTGTTGTTCAAACACTTTTAACATCAGCACTTGTCAGTAACACATACTTAGTGTAAATCTCATCTTAAAAAAATGTCAAATAAAATAAAGCTTGTTGCCACTGCCAGGGCATTAATGTCATCCTGTCTTTTTATGAAAAATAAAAAAAGGTCTACTAACAAAATCCTGAGCCACAATCATAACATTAAAACAGGTAATTTTTTTAAGGTAACAGCAGAAACTTTTAACAGGGAATTTAACTTGTCAGTGGTTACAAATAATTTTGTTTCTGTTGAATCCTCCATCCAGGAGAACTTGTCCATGTAAAAGTTCTGTAACTTTATCAATCTGTAATTATCTGTGTATAATTTGGTTTTTTTTTTTTCCATTTTCAATTGTAAATCAAAAAGTAAAAACATTGAAAAGTGACTTTTTATTTTGTTTTTCGTTTTTTTAATCTAACACACACAAAAAAAAGCCTGAATTTTTATATTTCAGTTTTAGCAAACAGGCCACGGGACTGAGTTTGTTTTTAATATTTAATTGTCCAGTTTATGTGACCCGGAAATGGCTTTGTGCAGCAGTTCAGGTAGCATGGCGGACACTGGAATCACATACTATAATATTTGCAATATTGTGAAAATCTGAATGAAAACTCAGCTCATATATAGATGAACCAAAGTGCTCTCCAGCTCTGCATCAAGTCTTTTTCTCCTCAGATCATGATGAGCACAGAATCTTCTGATGCTCATTTCCAGCATTGCAGGACACCCATCTGCTGTTGAATAAGTCCTTGATCAAACTACTGTATTGGCCCAAATATAGGATGATATTTTAATATAGAAGTCATATTTTCAAAAATTGGGGTCATTTTATAATCAAGGAATAGACTTTCTGTTGTCGTTACACATCTGTGCCACTAGATGGACTGAAGTAACCAGCTAGAGAACAGCACGACAGTGAACACATGAAGCAGATCTGATGATAAATGGAGGAATGATGTGATCATCTTGAACAAAGGGGTTTGAAAGTTTTTTTTTTTCAGACAGAATTGTTAACATTGCTAACTGAGTTGCTACCCAACTGTAAAGTACACTGATATATATATATATATATATATATATATATATATATATATATATATATATATAGATATAGAGAGAGAGAGAGAGAGAGAGAGAGAGAGAGAGAGAGAGAGAGAGAGAGAGAGAGAGAGAGAGAGAGAGAGAGAGAGAGAGAGAGAGAGAGAGAGAGAGAGAGAGAGAGAGAGAGCATTTCCCAGAACGAAATCACCTCACATTAATGACATCTATTTCTACATGTCAGGAGTTGTTATTTATTGTTGTTATTAGTTATTTTTGCTATACTGTATGCTTGATGTGACAGACTAATTACTGGACCGTATGAATTAGTGAATTATTATTAATACACACTATTGAACTATTATTACAGAGTCATTATTCCTCAGGACCAGCACTCAGCTATTTAGTTCCTGTGTTTGCCAACAAGCAGCTTAACAAGTCTTATCAGTGACATTACAAACAATAGAGCAGACAGCTGTTGTCATGATGCTTCCTTTAATTGGTGGCTTGTGTGGTTCTTAAAGCTTGACACTAAAATGCATAATTTATTAGGGTCATGTCTAGTCTAAGCTTCTCACTGGTGATTGTTTTACATGTCATGTCTACAAATCTAAGTCCAGTTGCCTATGATTCAATTGTTGCGAAATGGAATTTACCTGGATAAATGCGAATATCCACAGAGTTGTTTTACATGGTTGCATGATACAAAGGTTTGAGAACAGGGATGCTGTATCTGCATGTGAACTGGTTTCATCAGATGCTTCATCTCTGGCTTAAGTGTGTCAAGTAGAGTATGGTTTTCCTTCACAACTTAAATGATAGCTGTTCATCATTCAGAAACCCAACACAAGACTGCCATACATTCAGAAAGTGTTCAGAGATGAAAGGAGGACAGAAGGAAATCACAGCGGATGCACTGCTTCAAGATATATTGCACAACACCATGAGTGATAAAAGCTATTGCCTCTAGCATGTATACAAACATTCCTTGGCCCACATCATTCATTTTCTTCTTCTTTATGGACATATTCTTCCTAATCTCAACATTTTCACTTCATGACTTTATTTTTTTATTTTTTTAGACCTAATGTCTTCGCTGTAAGAAATAATGTCAATCAGAGTTTGTCATCTGTCATTTGCACAAGTTATGAAAAAAAAAAAACGACAATAAAGCTTTCTCCTCTTTGCTTTATGAGGAAACAGCTGCAGAAAAAAAATGGGTCATCTGCCATAGTTGGAGCCCTGAAGCTATTGAATAGAGAGGGGCCACAGACAAAACCAACTCTTTAGAAAACACAGATATGCTTTTTTTTTTTTTTTTAATTTACTGACGCATTTGGTTAACAACAATGATGCAGAATTTAATAAAGAATATAAAACTTCCAGGTTCACATTTTCCTTTACTCATGAGCCCTTGGACAATTTATACACTAATGCTATAACGCTGATGATCCATAGACATTTACAGTAATTGTACCCCGAGCCTGAAGCCAAGCGTGACACTATAATCTGTTTAGGTGATTCATTGAAGACTGGCGATACTTAATCATGGTGTTCAGGCACAGTTGGGGTTTGGTCTTGGCCATTTAGTTTTAACAGGCTAACCCAGCCATTCCCAAACTTCAGAACACCAAGGCCCAATTTGAAATGTGAAAAATCTCCGCGGCCCACCGAAACCTTTAATCACAACTGTGATCAACATACAGGACTAGAAGCTATGTTCTGATATTAATGTAAGGGGTCAACAAATAAGGCGACACTTGTCATATTAAGTTAAGATGATGGATAGAATAACACTTAACTGGTTTGTTTGGTTACTTCTTAATGTTTTTAAATCATGTCGTTAATACTTTACAGTAATTAAAAAAAACTTTTAAAAAAGATCGAGGATTTGAAACATATTTGTTTAATTTTAATGACCTCTCACAGCCCACCTGCAGTACTGCGACGGGCCACCAGGGGGCCGCGGCCCACACTTTGGGAATCACTGATTCAGAGAATTACTTGGACAACCTGCAAATAACGCATTACAATGATCTAGTCAAGAAGTGACAAAAATGTATTTTTCAGCATCATCCTGGGAGAGGACGCTCCTCATCTTTGCAATATAACAGGTGAAAAAAGGCTGTGAATCAAATGCAATGTATGAAATCGATTAATCAAGGAGATGTATTTATGATATGAAAAAGATAACTTTACAACACTGAAAAATGGTCTCTGTTTCTTCCAGTTTATGTGCTACAGTGATATTATATCATGAACGTAGGACATTTAAGTGGAAACAGACATGCTCATTTCATCATCTCAAACAATTTATTAAGACAAAAGCTAACAATAACGGTAGGTATACCACAACAAACAATATCTGCAGGTCAGAATTCACAGTGAGACAATCATCAGCATGGGATGTGGCTGAAGGACGTCCACTGCTATATCTTTCTGTCATCCTTCCAGTCTGTCTGTGTTTCAATTACTAAGGTTTAGACTATTGCAGTTTAGTTGTTCATTTAAACTAAGCTCAATACGTCACTTTATCACACAGTCACTTTATTGTACTGCATGTGCATTTGTTTATAATTTTGTTTATAATATTGTATATATATTTACCATTTATCGTCCACATGAGTACTTTCATACTTTTGTTTTGTCTTGGTGGTGGTCACTTTTCTTACTTCAATGTTGCTACTGTAACGCCAGAATTTCTCCCCGGGGATCAATAAAGTATTTCTATTCTATTCTATTCTATTCTATTCTATTGCAGTTAATCGTCTTGTTAGAGAACAGCATGTTATGCAATAAGTCCTAAAACACTGAACAGGACATGTGCATTCAAAAGTTTAGACTTAAAACAAGACTTGGGTGTCCAAGACTTTTGTACAATACTGAACATACTGCCTGTTAACTAAAAATGGTTTCAATAGAACTTGATTTATTATCAAAAGAGAAGTGTGATGTATAAATATGTAGAAAATCTGTAAGCTTTCTTTTTGTCCTACCCAGGATGCACCTTGGAGCGCAATTACTGGCACATTATTTTGAACCAGCATGAGACTTGGCCTGACTTCTGTCTGTGCAGAGAGGTTCTGGTTCTGGCAGTGCTGCAGCAGGAATGGAGGTAGACGTGCGTCCAGGATTGAAACCCAACTCTCTCTACCTGGCTGGAGGATGAAGCATCTTCCAGTCTCTGCAGTGTTGGGGATGCACTGTTCTACTGCCCACCATGCTGTTCAGGGTCCTCGAGGTGACAAAGTCATGCACCTCCTGGAGACTCTGGAGGACCTCGAGAGAACATCCTGTTTATTTCCAGGACAACTGGAACACCAGGACTTCCTGGATCAGAAACCAAAATTAAATTCATTATTCACTATTCATGTTGACAAATACTTTAATGAAAAAAAGAAAAAAATCAAAACCACTAACTTTTTAAAGATATCTTTCTCTCCCTATTTTTGTTATTGGAGAAGTTATACTTCTTTAATAATAATAATAATAATAATAATAATAATAATAATAATAATAATGATAATAATAATAATAATAATAATAGGAAAGAGATGAGGAAAAGCATAGAAGGAAAATACAGAAAATGATCCAATCATCCTCCTTTTCATTGTTGAATCAGAGCCTTTATTGCAACCAGGTGGCTTTCTACAGAGCAAATTAATGTAATCCATAAATAAAAATATATCCAGAAATAAATAAACTCAGAAATGAATGAATGGAAACGGTTTATGAACTAGAATCACAGCTCTGCATTCCGTTCCCCTTCCAGGGGCGCCGCTAGGGATTTTGTGCCCCATGAAAAGAATCTTTACCGGGCCCCCCAACATGGCGGCGAAATTTGTTGATGCTATTTTTGATCATCATTAGGGGCCTCTCTGGGCCCCCCTCAATCATGGGCCCCTATAATCCGTATCCTTTACCCCCCCTTTTCGGCACCCCAGCCCCTTCTAACTATGTTTGTTGTATACGTGTATAGGCCACATATATGTATAAGAACGGTGATTTAGTGATACACTGAAGTATAAGATCATTTATTTAGGTTATCTAACGCAGAAAACCGGTACATCTAACAGGCTGTCCCAAATTTGAACGACGGCTGGAATGACAATCGTATATCTTTAAGAAACGAAAAAATACGAGTTTTCCTGAGTTCAGGAGCGACAAAACTCAGAGTTTTTACAAAAGCCGCTTTCTGGAAAACCTTCCATGGCCCCGGTTGTAAACAACTCTCTCGTTGCTATGGTTACTCATCATGAACGGTGTTAAAAAAAATGACAAAGTAATGAATGAAATCCCTTCAAGTGACACAGCATTCAAATCGGAATGAGAAATAATTTAGAAATCAATGTGGTCAATGACGAAGACTGCGTTGAAAACAATATTAAACATGAATAAAGCTAGAAAAAATAACGGAGCTGCTGGTGACTCCGTGAGCTGCGGTGATGTCCATATTGTATTTCTTGTAATATCAGAAACTCCTCCAGTCTGAAACAGCTCTCATTAGTTGGTGTGCGTGATAGGTAGGGAGTTCAATATTGTTTAATATTTACCAAAAGTCATGTGGATGTTTGTTATTTTTGAGTGACAGAATGCGGCCAGGATAAATCTCGTTTTAACACGTGACCTCGCGAGAATCAGCGTTATCTTCAGTTACCACCATTGACGGAATATAGGACCTGACGTCAAAGGACGTTCTTTATAAAAGCTCGTCTCCTTTTGAAATCATTTCAGTTCCTATGAAATATCACAGTTTGTAGGCACTACCTAAGTTCTCCACCAAGTATTTGTCATATTGTGAAGGAAAAGTAATTTTTTCAGACAACGAAAGAACAACCAGCAGTATGAATACAACCAAAACATCTGCAGGTACAGCTTTGTGGAGCGACATGGTTGAACAAGACCAAAATGAGCCTGAGGGAAACACCATCCTCCCCTCTCGCTCCAAAGATATCCAGTTGGATAAGGAGCAAGCTCAGGCCTCTGCTCCCCCTGTGACTCCCCAGTCACAACACGTTAAGACCAGGAAGACACACTGCCAAGCCTATCCGACTGCCCACCCAGGGTACGTTCAGAAGCAGAGGTATAACTACCAAGCTTCTACCTATGCTGCTCCCTATCCAGGTTACGAGCAGCGAGAGTGGAAGTCGAACCAGGCACCGCAGTACGTCCAGGGTTTTTTCCATAATACCTCTGCTGGCCCAAGACAACCACCAGAGTTTCATCACAATCAGGTGGATGATTTAAGAAACAGGCTGCAGAAGAAGAACAGCTTTCTCACTCGTGAAAAAGAGATGAGAATTGCAGCAGAGCAAGAATGTCACTTGCAGAGGGAAAAGATCGAAGCGATGGAAAAGGTTCTGGATGGTGATCTCCAGGTCAGACTGCTTTGCCTAATGGAGCTCAAGCGCATAACTAAAAATTTGCGCAAATCCATCGGAGCTCCTGAAACAAGCAGTCAAGGTCAAACTAGATTTGAAGAGGCTCACATGTTGGTCCTCCAGGATCTAGAAGACCTATATAAGCAGGTCCAAGATAACGGGAACCTTGAAACGGCCTCCCAACTAAGAGCACAGCATGAGGCCACTGAGATCAAACAGCAAGATCTCAGCTTGAAGGATTCTGCTACTGATGAACATCAGCCATCACAATCCAATCAGGAGCAGATCAACAACTTGTTAATCCAAGTCAACGATCTGAAAAACGAGTTGCAGAGCAATAACAATCTTCTCGCTGACGAAAAAGAGAAGAGAGTTACTGCAGAAAGCAATTTTACTTCGACAGAGGAAAAACTTCAAGAGTTGGAAAGCCGCTTGAAGGAAGAGTACCATCGAAGAATCGTCGCTGAAAAGAAGCTGAAATGGTCCCAACGCACTGTAGACGATTTACGTCTCTCCTGTAAAGCACCTCAAGAAGGCAGGGAAGATGGATCCAGATCTGCAGAGGCTCTCAAACAGCTGGAAAATGTGAAAAAGCAGCTGCAAGAGAAGGACATCGCTAACACTGAACTGGCTTCCAAGGTGAAAGCAATGGAACGGACCATTGGAGACTTTGAGAAGAAGGTGGCAGAACTCACTGAGGAGATAAAGTCTGCCTCAGAAACCACCAACCAAAAGTCTGAAATCCCTGCAGATGGACCCAAGTCCTCTGCAGCAAAAAGCCCCAGAACCACAGACTGTTTCTATTCAGACTGAGGCTTTTCTGTCTGAAAGTGTCCCTGACTCAAATGACGTCTCTACTCAGACTGAGGCTTTTGGATTTGACGAGGTCTCTGTATTAGATGACGCCTCCACCCAAACTGAAGCTTCTGAGTCCGAAGACTTCTCTGAATCAAAGGACATCTCCACTCAAGCTGAGGATTTCAAAAGTGAAGATGTCCCTGGGTCAAAGGAGTTTTCGACTCAAAGTGAGGCTTCTGTATCTGAAGATATCTCTGATCTCAAGGGGGTCTCCGTCCACCAACTTGAGGTCATTGATGAAATCAGTGAACCGGAGGAATTTCCACTTACCAACAAGCAATTCCTCCCAGAAACTGAAGAGGTCCTCACATCAGATCCTGACCCCAGAGCAGCAGAGCAGCCTTCTTTTTGGAGGCGTTTAAAAAAGATGCTGACACGAAAGAGTCGCCGCAAATATAAGAGCAGGAGGGGGATCCAAAATCCTCAGGTCACCACAGACATCGCACAAGAGAGTGAACGTCTTCCACCAAAAGAGCAGGGGCACAAACAAAAAAACAAAAAGAAGAACTAATATCAGACATGTTTTAAATCTATGTTTGCGTTTAATCTTGTAAATGTATGTTTTCTCTAATGTGGGTTTTCTCCGGGTGCTCCGGTTTCCTTTTTATTGAATGTATTGTATTGTGTGTTATGTTTGTGTTTGCTGTTTGTTCAAAATGAATTCAGAAGAACTATTAAATAAAAAGTGTTCTTCATCACAACTGTTGACTGTATTATAGTATTATTCAAATGTTTAAAAAGGAAGGTAACATGTTTACTCTGAAAAAGGAATGTCATTATATCATGTATTTTACAAGTAAATCTTTCCTTAATATTGCATTGTTAAAGTTATGGTTCATGAAACAAACGACATTTTCATAAATGTATGGATCCTGTTACTAATGTCAATGATTATAATATAGAAGTGGAGCAGGCAGACAAGTGTTGCAGAAATCTTCCGAAATCACCATCAATTTATTTATTTGTCCAGTTTGTAATTTCTTTCAATCACTTTTAATTTGGAGTTATGTTTGGTCATTATTGATCATAATGTGGAGAAAAGTATTCTAGAAAAACTTTATTCATTTCACACAGTCTCAAACCTCTGAAACAAATCAAGATCATTTTGGTTCTCTTGGATCACCCATTCCCAAACTTCAGAACACGAAGGCACAATTTGAAATGTGAAAAATCTCTGCAGCCCACCAAAACCTTTAATCACAACTGTTATCAACATACAGGACTAGGAACCATGTTCTGAGATTAATGTGAGGGGTCAACAAATAAGGTGACACTTGTCATATTAAGTTAAGATGACAGTAGAATAACACTTAACTGGTTTATTTGATTACTTTTTAATGTTTTTCAATCATGTCATGAACATTTTACAATAATTAAAAACATATTTTAAAAGATCGTGGATTTAAAACACTTTTTTTTTTTATTTTAATGACCTCTCACGGCCCACCTGCAGTACCGCGACGGCCCACCAGGGGGCCGCAGCCCACACTTTGGGAATCACTGGGCTAACCCAAAGTGTGTTATTTATATGATGACTGCATTTGATGTTCAGTTTGAAAAAGAGCAAAGAAAAAACACCCACATGCACAAGTTTCTAAAATAAAAGTACCCATTTCAATATTTCTCATGCCAAATCATCATTCTTAAAAGATCTGAATGAAAGGTTTAAACCCCACATGTCTTTGCTTATTTTGTGTGACTCGGGATTCTTTCACTGAGTACCTTTTATTTTTTGCATCCATTTATTGATTTTCTACACCCACTTTAACATTATTTCGGTATGCAGGAAAGTTGAAGGCCATCTCACCTGTCACTGGACAGGAGGCAGGGTCACCAGTTCATCGCAGGGTCTAATGTCGATATGCAATATAAAACTGTGAAACATGGTAGAAATTATTTCAGGGATCTCAAGTCCACCTGGTTTTCTAGCAAAGAAGAATTCTGTTTTGGAAAAACCAAGGCAAAGTCTTGATTTTGAACCAAGAGAAATGTTGTGGAATGAAATGAAGTAAGAGATTTGTTTGGAGTGTTGCGTCTGGAAATATCCAGCTTCCCCATGAAGCTGGAGTAGACAAAATTGAATTGACTTGAGATCAGTAGTACTTAATAAAGGGAAATATATGACTGCACCTTCTAAACAAGTCTGAAGGACTTATCAACAATTATGAGAGGATGCTATAAGTTGCGCATATTGCCATCCATTTTTTAAGTTCTATTTATCTGTGTTTGAGCCAGTATCTCATACTCCTAGAGCACAGGTATCAAACTGATCCATGAAAGGGCCGTGTGGCTGCAGGTTTTTGTTCCAACCATGCAACAGCACAGCTGACTTGTTTTTAGTCAATCAACTTTTGTCTTCACTAAAAGATCTTATCCAGTTCATTTGGTTGAGTGAAACAAGTCAGCTGTTTTACTGGAACAAGACCCTGCAGCCACACGGCCCTTTCATGGATCAGTTTAACACCCCTGTCCTAGAGTGTACCGTACAGAATACCACCAAAAGACGAGGTTGAATGCCCTCTTCCACAAAGCACATGTGAACTGGTTGGGCAAACTCCCACGCTCTCTTACAGACTCTAGAAAGAGTACAGAGCTGGTCCAGTGGTCCACAGTCAAGATGGAACCTGTATTGTTTCACTTGTATCTGAGATTAGATTATGAATTGGATCCTCTTCTTCAGCAGGACTCCCTTTTACCTTCAGAATGTCATGGGGCTGTTTTGGATGTTTTTGCCCCCCTTTCTGTTTTCTGTGCAGGCAGCATGTGTGCAGCAGAGGGCAGGGCAGGCTGAGCAGCTCAGCAACTAAGCGCACCTGACTGTCATCATTGAAGCTATTTATCCTGCTCCAGACTTCACTTCTGGACTGGATTATTCAGTTACTGCTGGTAAAGCCTCTCTTAAGATAAGACAAGATAAACTCTTATTGTCATTGAGCCAACATCCCAGCACAACAAAATTGCATTTCAGTACATTCATCCAAGAATAACACACAAAACAACATAGGACATTGGTCAACGGTGCACTTGCAGCGCAGCCAGGTTGCTGGCGCACCTTTTCATTAGATTAGGACATGAGGAGAGAGGAGAGGGAAAAAAGTATTTCTCCCACTGTGCCCTGTGTGGACGACACAGTGTTAGATTATTAAAAAAAACAAAAAAAACAAACAAAGCTGCTCTATTAGATTGAGATCTGGTAACTGTAGATCCAGTTGGAGTGCAGTGAACTTATTGTCATGGTTCAAGAAGCTAGTTCAAGATTCTTTGAGCTTTGTCATATGCTGCGTTATCCTGCTGAAAGTAGCCATCGGAAGATGGGTACACTGTGGTGATAAAGGGATGGACATGGTCAGCAACAATATTCAGGTAGGCTGTGGTATTTGAACAATGCTCAATTGAAGAAAATATCCCCCACACTATTATACCACCATCACCTGCCTGAGCCATTGATACAAGGCAGGATGGATCCATGCTTTGATTTTATTTATGCCAAATTCTGACCCTATTATCTGAATGTCGCAGCTGAAAGACAAGACAAGACAAGACATCAAGACTTATCAGACCACATAATGTTTTTCCATTCTTCTATTGTTCAATTTTGCTGAGCAGAATGGCTGAATCTGCTGAGTTGTAGGGCCCAGTTTTCTGTTCTCAGCTGACAGGAGCGGCACATGGTGTGGTCTGCTGCTGCAGCCCATCTGCTTCAAGGTTCAGCATGTTGTGCGTTCAGAGATGGTATTCTACATATCTCAGTTGTGACAGGTGGTTCTTTGAGTTACTGTTGTCTTTCTATCATCCTCTTACATTAACAAGGCATTTTCATCCACACAACTGCCACTCACTGGATTTTTTTTCTTCTCTTTTTTGGACCATTCTCTGTAAAGCCTTGCTGCTAAGGAGCTTTTTATTTACCTTGGCAACCTCAGACTTTGGAGGGGTGTCTTTCTCTATGGAAGATGTTTTGGGTTTTAGAAGATCCTTTAAGTATTTGTTCCACATCCTGACAGTGGTTCAGATCAATCACTCCACCTTCTCCATACACAGAGTTGGTAAACCAGTGTTGATATGTAGTGCCTGGAAAAATACCACTTCATAAAGCTGGAGAAGATAGAAGAGGAAAAAAGATAATCACAGTAGTTAAAATTGAAGCAGATCTGGGAGAGACATGGAAATATTGTGATATTTGTATTTAAAGCTACAAAAATATTAAATCCTACATTTTCCTACAAGTAACTTTCTGACAAATTTCAAGCACCTTCAGTTTCTAATGGATTTTTACATCAAATATCTGCTTCAAATCCAACCTGACAACACTGAAGATGCAGTCAAAATGTTTCAGTTTTGCTACATGCTCCAGGCTACACTTGGGGACTCAGAAACATCTTAAAAGGCTCCTCCTTCAGCCACCAGTACTCTGCTCTGGCTTCCACTGCTGTTTTTTTTTTTTTTTTCTAATAAACATGACTCTGCTGCCACCTGGCGGACTAATGTCCATCTATCCGTCAGCCTGTCATGCAATCTTATCCTCACAGACACAAATGTCTGTCATGTATCAGGTAGACTACAGTGTTCAATGAGGGGGAACGAAAGCAAGTGTCCAACTGAATGCTAAATTAAAACAGAAGTGGAGTGGAGTCAACCAACCTGCAACCATTTTCCACTTCCCACACCTATTTCATGATCGCAATCAATAACTTGTCTTGTGAATATCACTAAAATCCTAACTTAAGGTCAACAAAGTCTACAAAATAGATCCTGACTTAAGATCTTGCAGGTGCTGGGTTGCTAAGTTGTAGCTGTTATCATGTGACATAAATGATGGGGCTTAGTAATGGGATAGAAATGAACAAAGTGAATGCTTTTACTGACCTAAAAGGTACAAGTGCTTTTGTTTTCAATAATTACTATTGTTTATGCCCAAAATGAATTCCATTTGTGGTTTGGGTTAGGGGGTAGCATGGTGCCTTGGTGGTCAGCACTGCTGCCTCACAAAAAGAAGGTTCCTGGATTTGAATCCCAGCCTTTCTGTGTGGAGTTTGCATGTTCTTCCCGTGTTTATGTGGGTGTTTTCTGGATAGTTCCTCTCACAATCTGAAAACACGTATGAAAAGATTAATTGGTGATTCTAAATTACCTGTAGAAGTGAGTGAGCATGTGTGCTTATTTGTCTATACGGCTCTGATATGGACTGGCAACCTATCCAGGAGGAACGGCTTCCTTTTGTCCAAAGACAGTTGGGAGAGGCACATCCATGCACATCCATGTGACCTTAAAATAGGAATAAGTGAGTCTATATGATGGATGGTCTGGGTTAACTTCACAGAAAAAAGTTATTTTTACATTTTAAATTTGTACAGTCCTTTACATATGAGAAGAACTCTTTGTGAGACATACATCAGCTATTTATCACATAAGGGTTTTAAATGTATTTAAATTTTTATCATGGACAAAAACAGATGCTATATACATATTAAAAGAGCCTGCTTTTCCCAAGCACTACACTAATTTTGTGTTTTGATTACACAAAGAATTTCCCACCACAAGCTCATTTTAAGGCACAAATTGGTGCCTTTAAAATAATTTGGGAGAGGACTCTTAAACTCATAAACTTAGATGTTACAATCCAGTGTTCAAACAACACATACAGCTGTTCATGCACCCATGATCATGTGCCATGTCAGAAATGTTCTAGACTGATTATCTAATCTTTTAATCTTTATGCAGACTTTGGTGTTTGCTTTAACCTAAGCTCACATTGTGGGTTTAATAAGAATAAGTCAATGTTTTAAAAAACACATTCTTTTCTACTTTTGCAGCAACAAAGAGAGCTGCTTAAAACACAAATTACACACACAAACATATGCACATGCTAATAGGTCCCATAGTATCCCCAGATTTCTCTGGAGAACAGGGCTCATCAGTGCTGACAAGCTTCCCTGAGACCTTAACATTCATCTCACACTCATTAGGCTCCATCCCTTCAAAGAGGCAGAACATATTCCTGTTGTCTGTGGGTGCACTTACATTTTGGTGTCATGGTAATGATGAGACACATCCCTCCCTTATCAGAAATAAGTAACACACACTCTTTGACCTCATGACTTGCATTGTTATTTTTTCATGCCTATCAAAAAGAGTTTTGTATTGTTTATGTCTGTGCTGTATATGCAAAGAAAAATCCATTTCCATGTTAACTTAGAGCGGAAAAATGATGATATTAATTTGCATGATGTAGAGGCCATCTGCAAAGGAAATTATATGCAAATTGAGGAGATGAATTCTGACCACATTTCAGCCCTTTTCCATCCTGTGTACAGAAGAAGAAATTGGCGGTATGATGGCTTACCTGAGGTCAAACTAATTCTGATAATGAGGAGAGCACATGAAGAGAAATAGATTTTTCTCTGAACTATGTACATGGATAATCATGGAGCCATTCATATAATTGGTCCGTAAAAAAAACTTGTACATATTCATTCACTTCATTCGAGAACTAAATTTTCATACCATGTTCATTTTAGTTGTGTGGGTTTCAGGTGCTTTGGGCCTAAAACTCATTTGAATTCATGGATGTGGTCACCAGCAAAGCTCAACCACAGGGTGTAACCCTCATTTGGCAGTCCAGGCTTATCCTTCCACCAGCTGACAGCAGCACAGCATGCCTTTGCCATCTGAGAAACCACTGTTTGGATTCAGTGTTGTTCATTTTTAATTAACTATGAATCACACGCCTTAATGCAGAGCAGTTTCTTTTGTATTGCTGTTTAGTTATCTCTGTGTTATTCATGCTTAACATTAGTTGTTTTAGGAGGCACACATACACCTTCATGTAAAATGATTTGTTTGATTTTTGTCAGATTTCACATCACTGAAGAAACTGTATCCTGGAACTGTATATGACTGTTCTTAAAGCTGACTATGCATCTTAAATGGATATGTGAATAAACGTTTAATAACTCATTTTGAAGTTGGAGAAAAACTAGGACAATCATCTTCTGAATAAGTCAAATTATCATCTGAGGCATTGCTGAAAAATTCAGGAAAACCAGAGGAATCTATGCACAAAGGAAAACCAAAGATTGATGCCAATTAGATGATGTTTAGGCCCTCTGGCAGCACTGGATCAAAACCAGATACAATTCTCTCCTGGAAATCAGTGCATCATTTTATTCAATTCGGTTCAGTTCATCATTCATTGTCATGTGTACAGATAAAAAACACATTTCATCATATAATGAAATTCTTACTTGCCTACAATACCATTGAAGAATAGAAAAAAGATAAATACAAGAATAGATAAACAGAGGAATACAAAATACACAATGAACTGTACAAATGCACAAGATTTTAAAAAACATGTACAACTCTATAGCAGCTTAAGATATAATAAAGTATGAAAAGTCTACTATTGCATATTGCTGTTATTGTGCATACCACCCAGCTATGTATATGTATATGCATGTATGTGTGCGCAAGTGTGTGTGTGTGTGTGTAGCAGGAGTGGGCTATTAGGTGGGCAAGGCTAGTAGACTAATGTATACTTATATCAAAATCTTTTTTGGTGAACACAATTAACAGACAATGATTAGTGCATTCATAAGTTAAAACTCCGCCACATAAAAAACACAACTACGTCACAATGCCACTGACTTCTCTGGGCTTCAGCACATTTTTTTGGTAGCGCTATAGTGAAAAAGCAACCTCAGGTAAATCATGGATGCCGACTGGTTACAAAAGTGCCTGTAATGACAAAGGGGTGTATCATTTCACATGTGATGATTAACTTCCACATGCATGAGAGCACCGTTGATGCTGAATGATATACAGTATAAAGATTTTAGACATAGATCTACTGCTATGCAGTGGAAATCATTTTCAAGATAACCATTGCTTATTTTCACCAATACACTGCCAAACCATATCCTTCATTTATGGTACACATGAAATGTAGGCTATGAAGTCAGATTCATGAAAGGCAAAAATTGTGTGAAAATCTAAATCAAGATTTTAAAACAGTATTATTTAATGACAAAATGAAAGCTGTCCCGATTCATGATCAAACCTCGCAGATTTTTAATTTCCTAATTTGTATCTCCTGACATTAATTTCTATTATATTATTATTTTCCATAATCTTCGTCTCGTTTTACAAGGGTGCGTGGTGAGTTCACTCCTTTTTCTATTGCATGAGCCGACTGAAGGTGATGACGAGCCGCACATGGAGAAGTAGAAGAGGCAAAAATCGCTCGCAGCCGCGAGTGTCAAGCATCGCCTTAAAATAACCACTATTTGTCAGAGAGCTTTAAAGGCTTAACGTATTATGAATTGTTCACAAAACAAACGTGTCAATCGAATAGTGTACAAACTCCACCTGTTCGGGGCATCGCCGGCTAACGCCGGTGCTGTAAATCTGCGGACCTAATATTTTTAACGCATTTTGCTTTGCCACGCATGCGCAGTGTCCAGGTATGCGAAAAGAACAGGAAGCCTGCATTTTAAGAGCCCGTCACAGATGTTTCTGCTCGACTCAGTTTCTTTTTAAACGACGTTTCCCACGAGAGCATTTTGAAGTTTGTAACGCAAACCAAATAAGAAAATATCTCACAAAAAAACGCTTGATTAGTTTACGAATAACTGAGAGGTTCCTGGCTCTCAAATTTGGGAGCCTGAGTGCGAGGTTAGGGCGTGTTTGAGTCTCAAGTGTTGAAGAGACAGACGGTCCCCTCCTCCTCCACCTCCTTCTCCACCTCCTCCTCACTGGATGCTAGCTCGGTAGCCTTTGCATGTCGCTGTACTCGTAGTTAAAGTTGTGTATCAGCCTGCGGTTATTTGTATTTATTCGGAAGCCTTTAGAGAAGAAGATGGGGTGTACTCTGAGCACGGACGACAAGGCTGCGCAGGAGCGGAGCAAGATGATCGACAGGAACCTTCGGGACGACGGAGAAAAAGCCGCTCGGGAGGTCAAGCTGCTTCTGCTCGGTAAGAGAAAGATGGATGGAGGAGCGGAGGGACTGGAGCTCAGTGTTATTTTGTTTACAGGGTCTACACTGCTCCCCAGTACCAGTTGCTAACTTTAAAAAAACAACAACATTTACTTGTTAGAGAGAGATTCGCGGTATATGTTAAATGGAAGTCTCGTCTAGTTCCGTCAGGCTGGTGGAACAACCAGGGGCCGAGTCGGAGACATTTCGGGCTTAATTTGAATGGCACCACAGCGATTAGCCAAAAAGTTCGAAATGTTGCTGTCTTTACCTTTCCCTTCTCAACAAAACAACACCAAGAGAGTCCTACGAAACGGTGTTTTTTGATGGTCACTGTGATTACTCTTTCCCAGTCCGGTTTTATCCCCCACTAAGATCGTAAGTTAATTTAACTAAGGCAATTAGCTGCTGAGCTAGTTTAGCGCCGCGGTGCTAGCTCGGATTAGTTAGCTGGCAGAAAGCTTACAATGACCCAACTGCTGTATTTCAGCTGGTCTTTCAGCGTATTCTTTATATTAATGTTTAGTGCTGATATTATAAGGTATTATTGTGTGTCAGACTGTAATCTGGACTATAACGGAAATTATAGTATCTGGGTTTCTGCCCATTTACCTCACGTACAGTGAACGCGCGTCAGGCCCGTTGACTGCATAATACACGGAGCCAGCAGATATTAAATATTACATATTTTAAGTGAAAGGCATTTATACCACGTAATGCTTGACACTCGAGTGAATGTGAGTTATTGGAGATAATGCCAGCTACCCTGCTAAACAAGACAAGTCTGAATGCGTTGCAACTACAGACATGAAATGTTTCCTGTTTTCAGATTGTAAAACGTCACGTACTATATCTTCGAGTATCTAATATGATTTTAAACTACTTATTGATCGTGGTTACATAACCAAATTTATTCAGAATACGGTAAACAGATGGTTTATTTATTTATTTATGTATCTATTTATTGGGGGGGGGGGTAGTGATTTGGTTGTTGTGGCTACATCGTAACTACATTAAGAAAATGGTACTCCTCAGCCACAAGAGGTACTGTTCAGCCTTATATCTCACTGGTATATGTGGCTGTTTCAAGGTAAGCTGCCACACCTTTTTCAAAAGTTGGTGGTATCAGCTGGATAGATGGGGTGGAGGTTTGCGTAGCAACCCAAATAGTCTGACTGAAGGCAGGATGCCTCTTTGCCAACTTTGCTCACACAAGAGAGACAGTTGACAGGATGGTTCATTCTGACACTTGTCCAAGTTGTTCATGATAAAGCAGCAGTGTTTAGTATCTTATGGTTAGTGACCTTGATTTGAGCATTTCTGAAGCACCTGTTTAGCTTGTTTTTTCCCAAATATGCATCTTCTGAAACTATTGTTAATATGTCATCAGTTTGTGTAATTGCGCTGCATTGGAGATGATTTCAGGTTTCATGGTATCAATTTTTTCCCTTTCCCACTTCCCACAAGCACCTGCATCAGATGTAAGCTTGGTTTGTGGTTTTATTTCCTTATCATAATTAAATGTATGGATTAATTCATGTCCACATTTGTGATGTTTGATGTCTGTTATACACTGTGTGTTGCTTAGATATACAGATATGTGCTCATGGCAGTTTGTTGCTCTTTAAGACTTCCCACATAGGATGTTTGCAGTAATCAACAAATTACAAGCTATTGCCACGGCTGTTTTGAGTGGGAGGATTGTCTGATATGTGGACATTTTTGTAATTATGTACCATCATCTTTGTGATGGATGAAACAGCTGAAAGGAAATACAGAGACACCGTTTATGCTTTGCATCCAGAAAAGCTGCATTTAATAATGCAAAAAAGTATACTTATTCAAAATCTTGCTGTCATTTGATAAATTGATTTGCCAACGTAGAACTGTGAGTGTGGTCGGCAGTTAAGGGCCGTGTATACTCTCGCAGCAATGTGTCGCCGTCAGCTTGACGCAGAGATGCCGCCATCACTTTTGATTTATACTTACGCGGTCTTCGCTATGTTATTCCACGCCACAACGTAAGAGGGACAATCACGAACTAGCTAAACTTACTAAACGTATCTCTTGCGTTTTTCCACTTCCTCACCGCCTCGGCCGTATCTAGACCCACATTCATCGCAATCTCCCTCCACGAATTACTAGAATATGTGCTGTCTTTGTAGTGTGGAGAACCAGAATCGTACAGATGTGGGTACTTCCTCATTTCTTCAATAACGTGCTCTTTTCTATGCGGATGTAGAATTGACCAATCAGAGGCCTCCTTTCTCTTCTCTCTGCGGCACTGTCTGCATCAACCTACAATTTTGGGTAGGTGCGCCAGAGTGTTTGCGCAGGGTGGGGGGGCATCTCTGCGTCATCTGCGTAGGTGATGCAGACGACCTGACGTTCGAGTATAAATCAGGCTTTAGGATAGCCCTGTCCAGTATCCTAGCTCACTGACAAACATGAACACTTAACTTTTGTGATTCTTGCAATAATTGACTCTTGTTGTGCCCTCCAAATTTAGCAGCCCAATGAGTTCAAATTGTGCGATTTACAAATTCAATTTAAGCAATGCTTTCAGTAACATCTCCTGGCACATGCAGCTGTTTATCAAATAGGACAATGAATTTATGAACATTGCTGCTCATCTGGGAGCTGAGATTCCCTGCAGAGGCAATATAATTAAAATGTTGTGTGCTCAGCTCAAAACACTCAGGATCTCAGTGGGAGCTGCAGAGCCGGATCAGGCAAATGAATGTCAGTGCTGCACAACACTTTTTTTTTTTTTCCCTTTATATGACTGCAGTGGTTGCAAGCTGGTATTGTATTTTGGCAACATGCAACTCAGAAGTGCCAAAAGAGATCTATCTGACCCCTTTGAGCCCAGTCAGCCTGATTAAAACTTGTGTTTCTAACACTGGGAAATGTAATCTGTGTATAATCTCATTGACAGGAGGATCCATTTGATTAATCCAATTGCACTGAGACCTCACTAAGCCTTAGCCTCTTCCTATCAGTGCTCTGTGAATATGTCACAGCATGAAGTAAGCAGGAAATTGAAAATGCATATTTTGAGGATTTCATTTTATTTATTTATTTAGATGTTATAATCAATATCCCTTCTCCAGGGATTGATTTACATGTATGTCTTGACTGAGGAGCTGGACACTGAAAATATTAATTTCTAGTATTCTATTTCTAATAATTTCTATATGAAATGTGTAATAAAATAGCTTTTTATTTTGCGTTTGTTTTAGGAGGGTTGTTTCTCTCTGAAATATGCTGCCTAACGCTAAATGGGAAATACATCGGTGAAGGAGAACCTTTGACTAAGATGATTTTACAGCCATTGAGACATATATTACACATAATTTTGATCTTAATATTTTTATTCAGAAAAATGACATGTCTAAATACCATTACAAACCAGAAGAATCGACATTTTACCACATAGATGGAGCTTTTTGTCATGGCATCAACAAAATATGATCAATACATATGGATATAGACAGCTGTCAAAAACAGGATGTGTGTACACGTTAGTATTTGACAAATACTATTTGTGCATATTCATCTAAAGTTGTGCATGAATTAAAAAAAATGTAAATAAAAAAACATTAATTCTCATGAATTACAAATGTAAAATGTTTTATTTGTATTTTGTCTGAGAGAAAACGATTCAAAGAGTTACATCCTGATAGGATTATGAATACAAACTGCAATTTTATAGTTGCAGTTTCTTCAGTATTATTACAAAGATACAAGTGAGAATTCACTTTCAAAAATAGTCACTTGGTCACAGGGGCAATTTCTATGGAACAGAGGGTACATCGATTCCTAAAACTGCGTATGCATTTAAAAATCTGTTGGTTGCACCACAAGGCAACCATTGCTTGGTACAAATGTGTGTATGTATGTATGTATGTATGTATGTATGTATGTATGTATGTATGTGTGTGTATTAGTTTATTAGGGATGCACGATAACAGTTTTTTAAAACTGATACCGATAACTGTCAGCTCCTATTGGCCAATACCGATAACGATAACTGATAACACACCAGTGTTAATTTTGACAAGAATTTTTCTTTTTAATTTAGTCCTAGTCACTCACCAAAGGCTTGATTTAGTTAGTCACATTTTAGTCTTTTTGTTTTGCTTTGTTTTAGTGAAAATTTAGTCACTACAAATCAGTTTTAGTTTTAGTCTCAATTTAGTCTTTTGACAAAATTTGACAGTTGTTATACTGTAATAGATTTTGCAAAACGATGCCTGTCATGGTAGTAAAAATTGCATTGTAGCATACGTTTAATTGTGTTTAGTCATTTAAACTAAGAGTGTACCATACTACTTCATGTTTATTTTCTGAATATTTGTACAATAAATGATTTACCTGCAAGGCTACAGCTCTAGTCCTCTTATGACACAATTCACCAAAACTGTCTTCCAAAATAGACCAATATAAAACAATATAGAAAACTAAAAAGTACTGAGACAGGAAAAAGGGACATGAGTTTATCACAGTAGGCTAAAATAGAAGGAACATAGTCATCCCAAATAAGATTACAACCATTAACAGAAGGGCTAAACTGGGGTTGTGCCTTAACATTTTTGCACATAACGCTGGTGCTAAGGAAGCTGAGAATTTAGTAGCTCAGGCCCAAGAGATATAGAACAAGTATAACATATCTGGCACTAGAAAAATCAGTGTTGTAAAAATTACTGGAAAATAGGGGTGTAAAGATAAACCAATTTGAATCAGTTATCAGTCTGTGACGTATAAGATCCGAGTGCATCGGTCAGTGGAGAACTGGATCGGAAAAAATACACTACGAACGGTCCGATGTCCCATATTTACGGCTGCAAATCGGTTTTCCTGAAGGTCCAGTGACCCAGACCTGCCATTGTTGTGCCAACGGGCGCGTGAACTCTCACGAGACTCCAGTGTTGACGTTTTACCTGTAAGAGTCGTGGCGTCAGCTATGTAGCTGGAGAGAGCGGTTAGCAACATGTCAGACAACGCAGATGAAATATACAGTGCTTCTCACCGCTGGTAAATGTAGGTAGGAAATGTGAGCGTATGCTCGTCTGCCTCGTCCCTGGCGTGGATATCACTAGGTCCTGCTTCTAGTCCCGCTTAGCAATGTAACCTCCAAGCACTCCAAGTACACATGAATGAAGAACGTTCATATGACTGGAATAATGGAACAATTTGGTGTATGATTGGTTCTGGACAGGATTTACTGACTGTCCAACTGTCATTTAAATTGCAGATTTCTGAAGTGCTCAGTTTGCTTATTAGGGCAATTATATGATAATAATAAAAAAAAAAATCTCCCGACTCCCACTTACTTGTTTCATAACAACTACTTTTATTTTTGATATCTAACCTCAGCCTTATGCTCAGTGTATTCCCAAATTAGCAGGAATAATTAAACTTAGTGCCATTTTTATCTTTTATTTTCTGTTGAGGGAAAGTAAGAATTGGATTTTAAGTATGAGCAGAGTTTTGCAAACCTGTGAAGTGAGGCACACCAGTTCTGCTTCCGTATTAACTCAAGTGCCATAACATTTGTTGTTCAAACACTTTTAACATCAGCACTTTTCAGTAACACATATTAAGTGTAAATCTCATCTAAAAATGTCAAATAAAATAAAGCTTATTGCCACTGCCAGAGCATTAATGCCATCCTGTTTTTTTTTTAATGAAAAAAAAAAGTCTACAAACAAAATCCAACAAAATGATTGTGGCTTAGGACAATCAGAACTAGGGATGCACATTTTGGATTTGTTTTATAACCGTTAACCGACGCCCTTTAACGATTATTAACCGATAAGATTTAAATGCCCTTCCATGCTGCCATTCCGACATACCACCATTTAGACATATCACCATCCTGAAATACCGCTATTCTGACACACAAACGTCCCACCATTCCGACCCAGCTTGACCCGCCCAGGAGAGTTGGCTGCCACGATGTTGCGCTGTTGCGTTGTCATGGACGCATGCGGACACTTTCCCACCAAGTCCCCACGTCTCCACTGCACCAACCAGTTTAGCTGTGAGGTTATCAGCTGTGTGTCTACCTGGCATGCTCTGCGTTAACAGGACGGCAGAATTAACTTTCCAGTTCTCATCGATATAGTGACACGTAGCTCTCTGTTGTGAGCGCGGTCCAGCAATCCATTGTAATAGCCACCAAACAATGAACTAAATAGTTCATTTTTTGTAATCGACAGACGCGACAGCCCATGTTGCCATGTTTGATTGTTTTCCTCAGATACATATCAGGCTCGTTTGTGGTGTATTTTAAAAGGAGTTTGGTGGCATGGTTTTTGACCATGCGTGAACTTTGAAAGAGTGTTGTTCACAACTGCGCAAATGAACTCGTTCACGCTCGTGGAGGGGAAAGTGAACGCGCTCAGTTCACGTTCGCGAAAAATATGAACTAGTAACTAGTTCGTGAACTTTCGTTCAATGAGCGCGTTCAGGTACAACACTGCACAGAACTCCTTTTTGCTCTCTTCATCTTCACTGTAAAGTGGGCTGTGATGAGACGCACGTGATGGCATGTGTTGCACCTGTCGATACCCCATGAGTAGATTGAATTACGTAACTTAAAAACAAAATTGACCGTTAGTATAAATCGGTTAGAGTTACTGTTATCAGTTAACGGTTAAACAGTTAACCATGTGCATCCCTAATCAGAACATTAAAACAGGTCATTTCTGAGGTAACAGCAGAAACTTTCAACGGGGAGTTCAACTTGGCAGTTGTTACAAATAACCTTGTTTCTGTTGAATCCTCCCCTGGGAGAACTTTAAAATGAAAATGTCCATGTTAAAGTTCAGTAACTTTACCAATCTGTGTATCATTCATGCTTTCCATTTTCAATCGTCAATCAAAAAAAAAAAAAAAAAATTAAAAAGTGACATTTTATTACATTTTTCGTTTTTTAATCTAACACAAAAAAATAAAATAAAAAATGCCTGTTTTTTTATATTTAAATTTTAGACTTGGATCAAAAATATAAAATGAAAAAATGGGCCACAGGACTGAATTTGTTTTATAATCATGGACTGGACTTTCTGTTGTCATTACACATCTGTGCTACTCGATGGAGCCGTACTGAAGTATCCAGTAAAAGAACAGCACGACAGTGAACACATGGAGCAGATCTGATGTAACATGGAGGAATGACGTGAAAATTTTGTTGCAGTACAGAATTTTCTTTTTCAGACAGAATTGTTAATATTGCTACCTGAGTTGGTACCCAAACTGTAAAGTACACAGATTTTTACCGCTCTCCATGTCTGTTTTAGTTTTGCTACATGTTTACCTGCCAATTGTCTTCCGGTTCCGCAGCAGCCAGTAACAGACTCTATATATGTATATATATATATATATATATATATATATATATATATATATATATATATATATATATATATATATATATATATATATATATATAATGTATGTGTGTGTGTATGTATATGTATATGTGTGTGTGTGTGTACGTTTTTTAATTTTTTTTTTTTTTCTCTTTAACCCCAAATGTAACAATCATCAAAGAAGGATTTCAGGTAACCTACGTGATTTAGAAGTTGATATCATTAAAAATTTTTAAATACATTTTTTTTATTTGTACCCTGATTCCGCTCAAGTGAATAAATAAAATTTCCTTTATGATTACCAATAGTTGTTGGGTATATTGACTGTACCCATATTCCCATCAAAGCATCTTGAATGTTTTTCTTTGGTAAAGAGGTGAAATGTTGTTAAAGTACGTATAACTGTCCACGTTACCTTCTAGTTACCTGTCTGAAATATGTTTTTCTACTTCATCAACTTAAGCAATCACTTGCTCTGCAAATTCCCCCACATCAACTGTCTTCCCTTCACCGCTTCTGCCCTCTTCTGCACGAAGCCATGTGATTGCTGTAAAACCTCTAATACTGCTTTACCTTGCCGTTGCCATGGTGAATTGCATAATGGAGCTCCATTGATAATGTCTTTGTGTAGTTGTGGCAAAGCGTCTCTTTTTTTTATTTACAATTTTTTTTTTATTTATGTACAACATTAGATGAATGTGCACAATGCTAACTTGTACATGCACATTGTTTTTGACAGCTGTGTTACTCAATAAATACAACTTAGGCTGCCGGACACAAACATTGCACTGTGTGTGTAGATATTCATTTCTGATTTCTTTCTGGTTTCTGTTAGTTTACAGGAGAGAAAAGCAAGCAGCTGCAGACATGAATGAGCTTTTTGTGTGTTCATACTGCTGTTGTGACATAAAGTTTCAGATGACAAAGCTGATGAGTTCATTGTTGATTGAAAGAAAATTTAGGAAGTAAAATTTGTATTTGTGTCAGTTTTAAAAAGTAATTTAACTATTTTGTAATTAAAATCATGTGATTTTGTGTCAGTTGTGTGTAGTGCCTGTTGTTTTTATGGTGTTATCACTGCATCAACTAATTGAATCAATTTTTTTGTCTGTTTTTCAGGAGCCGGTGAGTCGGGAAAAAGTACAATTGTTAAACAGATGAAGTAAGTCTGATCAGTAACACCTTTAACACATATTGAGCAGCAGTCAAACACTTAATTTTAATTATTTTTTTTTTTTAAATCAATTTATACTTTAGAAATTAACTGAGGTGGTTTAGGCACATGCTTATGATGCCTACAGGACGCCTCTTGGGGGAGGTGTTTTTGGGTATGTCCAACTGGGAAAAGACTGAGTGAGACCAGGACGTGCTGGCGAAATTATGTCTGCTGGCTGGCCTGGGAATACCCTGGGGTCTTGCAAGAAGAGCTGGAGTTGTTGGCTGATGAGAGGGGGATTTGGGTCTCTTTGCTTAAGTTGCTGCCCCTTTCACCCAAAACCAAAAAAGCAGAATAGATGAAATCTGCATCATGCTTTGGTCAAAATACTAGGGAGTTGCAGTAGCACACTTTGCTTATCATGTGTTAAGCCCTCTGTTTATAGAAACTAGTTTTAGGGGATGGATTTTGCCACTCATCTCCACCCCCCTCTTTCTTTTGCAGGATGTGCTTCTTTTTAAGATTTCATGGAAGCACAAAGCTGCATGAACAAATGGAATATTGAGCACAAATGATACTCAATACCACCTGAAGCATGTAACTTTTTGAGAGAACATGTAGTACCAAGCCTGAAAAATAACTGACTGGCAATGTTACTCTCAAATATTTATATTTTCCTTGTCAGCAGTTCACTCAAAAGTTTTGACCCCTCTTTTGGATACAATCCCATCCCAAGTAATGGGTTCAGTTGGCATACATTGAGAAAAGACCACAGACAGACAAGCTAGAGTAACATAACAGCTAGCCAACAAGTAATAAACGTGTCAGAAATGGCATCATCATTCCTGTGTTTCACATAGTCTTGATAAACCCTGGGTTTTACCACCAGACCATTCTGCTGTTTTTAAGTTTTCAGGAAACTGAACTATTGCTTTTATAGGCTAGTTTTCATAAATGCTTACATGGGTGTTTTTGTCATGTTGGTCTCAAGTGCTGTGCTATTCATTCTGTATTCAGTGACAAATACAAACTCGAATTTCAAAATTCTGACATAAAGAAAAAAAAAAGGAAAAGAATGCAAGCAAGAAGTCTGATTCTCCCTGGCTGGAAAATGGTACTGGTAGAACATTATTAGATCATCTCTTTCTTGAGCCAACTTTATACCTGCCAAGGAAAATTCGCTGTTAATAGCAAAGCTACAAAAAAAAGAAGGCAAAGCAAGCAACTGTATTTTAACCTTCCCACTTCTTAGATGCAACACTATTATTTGGAGTGGAAGTTCGGTGAATGTAAATATGGAGAAGCAGAATAATTCTGCTGTGATGCAACGTTATCCTGAAAATCTGAACAGCTTAACGAATGAAATATTTTCAGATGTAGACACGCCCAGACAAAGTGAGTTTGTGCTATGTAAGGGTAGCTCTCCCAAAGAGATGAGCAAAAATCAATTTGAATTATGTTAAAATTTAGGAACAGCACCTGTCACATTTTAACTGGGAGTATGTTTTGGGTTTGGCATATGGATAATTTGGTGCCATCAGGCAGGGCTGATGAATAATTTTAAATTGCATTATTATGTATAATAACTTGTAATGAAATTTCACTGACGTGTTTGTAATGTGTATCAGCTGAGACTAATTTGACCATCACTGTTCACCATACTCACATTGACGTCAAGCAGTCAAATCAGTGGAACTTTGCCTTCTGCTCAGAAATGTCAGTCAGTAATTCAGGACAGCAAAACGTTTTGTGTAACAATGTGATTTATTGAAAATGTTCAGAATGAAGTTGTGATTCTGTTTGTAATTGTTGTATTTTTTCTTTTATGACTCATTAAAAATATTTTGGGTATTTTCTGATGATTAGTAAAATTTAAAAAAAAAAAAATTTGTCTGTTTAACACTATTTGCTTATGTAAATGTTTATGGTACAAGGTTTGACTCCAAAGGGGAGATGTTGTGACAGTGTTGTCACCACAATTTGTATTTGCTGCCATCAAGTGGCAGAACTTGATGAAATATATTGGCCTCAGTGGTGTGCATGAATAAAACCTTTTTTTATCTTTATTTCATACATTTAACATTAGTGATTTTATGCAAACACCTCTCTTTGTTGTCCTGAGCTTACCAACCATCAACTTAAATACAGCAACTGTATTATTTCTATTTAATCAAACCACATACAAAATACACTGGTCGTTTTCAGGAACGAATCTGTGGTAGAACTGCTGTGAGACTGATGTTCTGATGTCCTTCTCAGAATCATCCATGAAGCTGGCTATTCAGAGGAGGAGTGTAAGCAGTACAAGGCCGTGGTCTACAGCAACACCATCCAGTCTATCATTGCCATCATCAGAGCTATGGGACGCCTCAAGATCGATTTTGCTGATCCAGCCAGAGCAGTGAGTGCAGGAAAACAAACTTGACTTTTACACTGTTTTTGAGACATGTAGTGTATACATGGGTTGCATTTATTGGCAGGCAAGCACAACTTGCTGGTAAAAACCAATCTCAATCTTCTCACATCTATCTGGGCAAGATTTTCCTGTCATCTGGAGCTGAATATCACTGCTAACAGCTGTGATCACTTTCTGTACTGTTGGTATCTCGGCACAGTCAGCTCTCCTGCTTCAATATTATCTCACAATTCTGTTTTTTTTTTTCTTTTCCTTTGTTGTTAAAAATGACACGTGCTCACAGGTATCTGGGATTCACGTTTGCCGTTTCTGAGTACTGTCGCATTCACGTGAAAGTCTGATAAAAGAATTGTGATTTTAAGCGTGAAGTGTTAAACAAGATTCAGACCAATTTGTTAAGGATTAATACAGTCAAAGTCCCAGCTGTGAAAGAAGTAGCATTCACATTTCTCACATTTTTAATGTTAAAGGACTGGTAAGTACTTTCACTTTTTGTTTTGTATAACACTTGAATGAATGAATTTAAGAAAAGCAGTTTTTATAATTGCATTTCTTTTTAGGATGATGCTCGGCAGCTGTTCGTTCTGGCTGGTTCTGCAGAAGAGGGCTTCATGACTGGTGAACTGGCTGGAGTGATCCAGCGACTGTGGAAGGATGGAGGCGTTCAGGCCTGCTTTAGTCGCTCACGGGAGTACCAGCTGAACGACTCTGCAGCTTAGTGAGTAGGACGCATTGACACGCAGGATTTAGTGAAGGACTGTAACTTGGCAGAATGACTTGCATTCTTAAATTGAATAGTTTTAATATGTTGACAGTCTTTTTCCTTGTTCTCTTCTCAAAGTTACCTTAATGACCTGGACAGGATATCCCATGCTTCTTATGTTCCCACCCAGCAGGATGTGTTGAGAACCAGGGTAAAAACTACTGGTATTGTGGAAACCCACTTTACTTTCAAGGACCTCCACTTCAAGTAAGTACAACCTTCGTCCGGTCTGGAATCAGACTTGACTTCAACCTTGTTGGTGTTTGGCCAGAATAGCAGATCATATTGGGACAGAAAATGAGTTTCGCTCTTTCTAGTCGATTGTTTGTTTTATATTGCATAATTTATCATAGTTGATGACAACAAGTATCTTGCATTGATTGTTTCTTCTTTCTTTAATCTTTCCCATATTGTATAAAAGCCCCAGGTTTTCAGTTTAGCAAACATGTTTAATTGCTGCATAGTGAAAGATAATCTAAAATACAACTACTCCTTGCAGCTGGTCACATGCTTAAGTCAAAAGGTTTATGTTTGTATGATAGTTATTCACCAGTGTGTTTCTGTGATCTTAAGAATGTTTGATGTAGGTGGGCAGAGGTCAGAGAGGAAGAAGTGGATCCATTGTTTCGAGGGAGTCACTGCCATCATCTTCTGCGTGGCTCTAAGTGACTACGACCTGGTGCTGGCTGAGGACGAGGAGATGGTAAGACCGGTTCAACTTCGCTGGTCTCACCTAACTACAATGTCTGTGCTCTATTACCATTGTGCCATCTCTCCTCTCATTCAGAATCGAATGCATGAGAGCATGAAGCTGTTTGATTCCATCTGCAACAACAAGTGGTTCACAGACACGTCTATCATCCTTTTCCTTAACAAGAAAGACCTGTTTGAGGAGAAGATCAAAAAGAGCCCTCTTACAATCTGCTACCCTGAATATGCAGGTAGGTCACAAGCAAACACTTGGTGCCACAGGTGTTTAGTACATACAAATGCTGTATTTCGTATTCAGATGGTGCAGATAAACCACAGACCAAGCATATGTGTAATGTATAGTAATTTTTAAAAATATTTTGTAAAATTTTTTCTCAATTCCTAAAGGGGGGAAGGATTGATAAAAAAGGAGGCTTACTGGATAAATTATAGTTAAGGATGCACTGGTGTATTCTTTGCAGATTTCTTTTCAGCACTGGTGACCTATAAAGGGGCATGCACATTATTAATACACAGTAACAAAACAGTATTAGACATTGTAGCCAACATTATTAATGTTCTTCAGATAGACAAGGAATGCAGCTACAACAAAACATCAATTGGATTATGCTGCTGTTACGCATCTTATATTTAATTGATGTCAGTTGAGAGTGGCAGTTTTAAATGAAGGATGTCTATGTGATGAATCCCTGGTATCTCAGCTTCTCTGTCCTTCTTTCAGTCCTTCACTAAGATGTGAGTAGTGAAGTGGAGAAGAGGAATAGGGCAGCTACAATTTTGGAATTTAAATGAGACTAAAGTTTAATTTATTCTTTAAACCAAAAATGTCTATAACTAGAGTAAGATCAAAGAGTACCAGACTGAAATAAATATTTAGCTGCTCTGTCAGGCTGAAAGTTTGTGCCTCCTTACCAGGCCACGCTGTGCATCATTGACAGGTGAGCTCGTAAATTTAGCTTGGTATACCCACACAATACTATATTAGCTATAGGTCGCTGCTGCAAGGTGAGCTCTTCATTCGAGTAGGCGTGGATGAAGTGCTGACAGTATAAGTTACTTGAGAAAATGAATTTGAACCATTTTTAAGCTAAATCACTGTGTTGCAGTCTGGATGTGAAAACAGCTGTATAATTTCTTCTCCACACACACACAGTCTCCGCTCTAATTTATCACAAAGGTGTTCTATTGGGTCAGGACTCTGTGCAGGCCAGTCAAGTTCATCCACACCAGACTCTGCCATCCATGTCTTGGCAAAATGTAGTCAGACAAGTACTGTTCTTCTGGCAACTGCCAAACCCAGACTCTTCCATCAGATTGCCACATGGAGAAGTGTGATTCATCACTCCAGAGAACGTTCCTCCACTGCTCTAGAGTCCAGTGGTGGTGAGCTTTACACCACTGCATCCGACACTTTGCATTGCACTTGGTGATGTATGGCTTGGATGCAGCTGCTCAACCATGGAAACCCATTCCTGAAGCTCTCTGCACTGTTGTTGAGCTAATCTGAAGGCCTACATGAAGTTTGGAGGTCTGTAGTGATTGACTACAGAAAGTTGGTGACCTCTTTGCGCTTCAGCATCCGCTGACTCCGCTCCATCCCAAACACTTCCATTTCCTTATAATACAGCTGACAGTTGACTGTGGAATATTTAGGAGCGAGGAAATTTCACGACTGGTTTGTTGCACAGGTGTCATCCTATCACACGTTCCACGCTTGTATGTTTGTAGAAACAGTCCTTAATTTTATACACCTGTAGTCATGGAAATGATTGGAACACCTGATTCAGATATTTTGGATGGGTGAGCAAATACTTTTGGCAATATCGTGTATGAAAACTGCTGTTTTGCATCATTAGGGAATCACTTTAAAATCAAAACACAATGTTCTAATATATGATGCTTACTACAGGCATATATTAACATATTTCTTTTAAAGGTTCTAATACCTATGAGGAGGCTGCAGCTTACATTCAGTGCCAGTTTGAGGACTTAAACAAGAGAAAGGACACCAAGGAGATCTACACCCATTTCACGTGTGCCACTGACACCAAGAATGTGCAGTTTGTGTTTGATGCTGTCACTGACGTCATCATCAAGAACAACCTGAAAGACTGTGGCCTTTTCTAAAGGTACCATCTGCTGCTCAGAATAAAAATAAATAAATAAAAAATTCGGGACTTGTGCTTGGTCACGTTTCTCTCTGATCCTTTTGTCTTCTTTCTCTTCTGGCAGCCTGGCGGTCAGCTCACCAAGTGACGTTATTCAAGTGGAGTCTGATTGGAGGAATCTTTAGAGGCCCTGCTGAAAATGTCACTTTTAACTTCTTATTAACTTATGTTCAATCTCTAAAAGTTAAAGATGGTGTGTAGAGAAAACATTTTGTGTAAAATATTTGTACAACAGTTTATGGCCAGGAATTTTTTCACTGTTTTTAAAATGTGCTTATTTTACCTTTTTATTTTTTATATAAAAAGAGTGGGTTCTTCTTCTTCTTTTTTGTCCATAAATTAACACTCTTTAGTTACATGTGCTTTGCATGCATTTAGTTACAGTGTTTTCATTTTGACTTTTTATGTAGCTGCCATCTGAGTCCCTTGAATCCATATTGACTTTTTTTTTTTTTCTGGCCACCTTATTAAGACCAAGTCACTCTACCAACTCACTCTGACCCTGACATACTGTGAGAGCTGTGTGGAAACTTGTCTGATGCGTGATTTGCATGAGTGCTATGATGGAGAGCTTTGTTTTAATGGAAGCCAAATGCCTGTGTGTGTGTCTGTGTGAGTGAGTGAGTGAATATCTGCACAATATAAAAACAAAGGGACTTTTATTCCTCTTCTTGTCATCCTCTTTTAAAGTTTTATTTTTCTAAGCGACCAAAAAGAAGCTACTCTGATACTGAGTGCACATTATTGGTGTTCTGCTACAAACATTCCTGAGTGAAACATGAAGGAAAGAAAAGCTTTGACAAGAGGATGGCAATGGTGGCCTTGTAGCAGACAATAGGACCATATCTAGATCTTTGATCAGAGCATACACACCTGAAAACAAGTGCACTGACTGTTGTTAAGATCTGTGATGGTTTCAAGTTGCATATCACCCCTTAAGACCCCATCCCTCTGTTTCCATTGGATGGGGACGTTAGTGGACTAATCTCCATGATTTTGCTAATAAAAGAGTTGTTGTGGTTAAACCATGGCAACTTGTGCAACAAAGGTGCTCATGTATTTGTGTTTTTTTTTTTTTGGCACTAGTGACCTTTATTTGACAGTGAAGGAAAGACAGGAAACAGGGCAGAGAGAACAGGGAAGACACGCGGCTAAGGAAATTTTTAAAATGCCTTTTCAGTGTTAGTTTTTTACCTCAGTTCGTACAACTATAAATAATCTTCAGTTCTGGAAGTAACTTGAAGATTTCTCCCTGGATTTATTGATTTTATTTTATTTTATTTGGAATATACTGTTGTAGACAAAATGCAGCTGTGTTTAATCTTATAAAGTTATTAGTATGCCTCCCATTTAAATCATTGTTTCAACAGCTGATTAAGTCATGATTTAAGCAAAGATAAATCCACCAGCCAAATGTGTTATTGTGTTATTAAGCTTTAGAGCAGTGGTTCTTAACCTGGGATCGATCGAACCCTAAGGGTTCAGTGAGTCAGTCTCAGGGGTCAAGACACGCACCTGACTCATCATTTATGCTGTCACACCCTGCTTGGCCTTTGCTGGCTACACGGTGATTAATGCACGGTTCATTTTGTGCACCAATAAAACATACCAATGTTCTGAATTTGAAAAAAAAAAAAAAAAAAAAAAAAATATATATATATATATATATATATATATAATATATATATATATATATATATATATATATATATATTTCAATAAAGAAGGATTCGGTGAATGTGCATATGAATCTGGTGGGGTTCAGTACCTGCAACAAGGTTAAGAACCACTGCTTTAGAGAATATTCTTCAGAATTAAAACAGCAGCCTGTCATGTCCTGTAGATGTCTCACTCTAGTGAACTCGACGGCATGAACTGATCGAGACTGATGGTGACGTGATAGTCATGAAGAAAGCTGAGAAAAATCTAATCTCCAGAATTAATATAATTAACATAGATTGCTTCTTACAGAGATGTATTGCCTTTTCAGATGAAATCCATTAGAAAAGCATTAAGATTTGGACTAATTAATCTTGAATTAGAATGAGAAAGTGATTTTCTACCAAGCTCTGGTAATTTAACAAGAATCTTTTCCAGGATTCACAAGCTTTTCAAAGATTTTGATGGGATTATCAAAACAACTGTCAATGCATTTTTTTTTTTTTTTTTAATTTCATTAAATTTTTTGACTGAAATGATTGCAACTCCCATCAAATGGGTCACTGCGTTGCCAAGGCTGACTTCATTACTGCTGAAGCAAAATGCTTTGGCTCGAGCTGAGAGGACACTATTTTTGGGAAGTATTGTGCGATTCTGAAAGCTAATTGCGGAGTAATTTAACTAATCCCTAAAACCCTTCCAGCTAGATCAAGAAGCATGAATATGAAGTCTCTTCAAATCGGAGGTGTGGGATTTGGGATAGGGTAAGAAAAGGGAAGATGATAATATTTCTAATAGTGATTAAACTGCACATCACTGTAGACGGCAGTTAAGGGACCGAGAGGGAACTTAATCAAGCTTCCCATCTACCTTTCGTGTGCTATGTAGTTTTTTTTTGGGAAATGTAACAACAGAATTAATATAAATGAAAACATTTAACCTTTCAAAGAAAAAAAAGTCAGTGAAGAGGATGGCTAGTCTTTGTTTTAGTAACAGTGACAATGCAGTATTTTGATCTCATTGTAACTTTTACTCAGCCTATTCATATTCATATTTGGTATGCTGTCTTCTCCCAGTGTAGATCATATATTCAGGAGGATTATCAAGCTCTTGTTAGGTTTAGATTCACATGAGGAAGGGCTTCAGGTCATCTTTTAAGGTCTTTGTTGGCAGCTGAGTCCTGGAGTACTTGCATTTTTGTGATGAAGCATCATAGACTACTGTTTAGTCATGGTTAAACTGAATACCGCAGATGTCTTCCTCTACAACTGCTTTAGTAAAGTTTTTGCCCCAAAACAGTTGTATGTTAATTGATTCACAGTCCATTATCAACCTAAAAAAAAGTTTTCACCCCAACTTCCAGGAGCCTTTTATAATACCCCACCTCCACCTCACTGGTGTCCAAACTATTAAGTCACTATCATTCAATCTGGAATAAACTCAACTCAACTTCTCAACTTCTTGTGAATCTCATTGATGAGTTGTTGTGTTTTAGCCCTCTTAGTCTTTTGAGGTTGACCTTGTCCTCCCTCATTAAAACTGTCTCAAACTGTTATTGAGAAGCAATATTTGTTTTAAAGTCATGTTTGAGTCCAATTCACGTTGTTTCTTTTTGCTGGGTTTTGCTTCATCAGCCTTTGAGGTAAAAGAGCTGAGTCTTAATCTTAATATTACCCAGTATTCATCTGCTAGTATCAGCTGGTGTTTATAGCCATTTCCCTTTAAACATCTGCTTCTGACAGATTTAGGAATGGGCAACATGCAACCAAGCTGGATGCCCCACAGCTTCAGCTTTTAATTCAGTGTGCACATCACCTCATTAGTGATATCATGGCAGCTTGTGGGCAAAGTAACTTTGCTGCAATAAACATCCTGGTCCTGGCATGTGGGATAGTTTGGCTGCTACTCAAATTCACAAAACATCTATAAAGTATTTGTCATTACAGAGGAATGTAGTGTCGTTGACATTATGCTTCTCATTGTAGTCCATATTCATCAGTGCATCAGTGCACCACTTGAACAGTAGCAGGTTCTACGTTTCTGTGATGTGTCAGCTGGGTCATCATGCACAAAATTAAACCATCACAGGATATCACTGAGAACTGTCAGTGCTATGGTGTTTATTTAACACACACAATTCTGCACAATTCTCATTAAGTCTCTGCGTGTGAAATAAAATAAAATAATGTAAATTTGTTGATGTCACACTCATGGGATTTGTCACCAGACGTTTGCTGTAGAAGAGAAGTGAGCTAATCAGATCGAATTTTGCACAGGTGTAGCTTACACTACCATCAAAAGTTGCATTTTATAATTAAACCTCCTTGTGAGATTTGAGAAAAAGTCATCTTGATTCACATTCCAATTCCCTAAGGCCTCCAGTCTAATTAACTTGTACTCTGTGTGTGACTGAAACTGATTTTAACGGCTGCTTCAGTCCCATCAGTTTCTCACAGATACCGCTTTGCTATCTCCATAATTCCTAATTTTAAAAATATTTTCCAACCGTTTCTATTGTCTCAGTAAATATATAATGGTAGCTCAGTTTGTTTTCCCCTCTTACAGTTCTCACACATCTGTGGACAAAATTAATATAGAGGGGTTCGACAATGAAACTGAAACACCTGGTTTTAGAGCACAATCATTTATTAGTATGGTGTAGGGCCTCCTTTTGTGGCCAATTCAGCGTCAATTCGTTTTGGGAATTGACATATACAAGTCCTGTACAGTGGTCAGAGGGATTTTAAGCCATTCTTCCTGCAGGACAGTGGCCAGGTCACTACGTGATGCTGGTGGAGGAAAACGTTTCCTGACTCGCTCCTTTAAAACACCCCAAAGTGGCTCAATAATATTTAGATCTGGTGACTGCAGGCCAAGGGAGATGTTCAACTTCACTTTAATGTTCATCAAACCAAACTTTTACCAGTCTTGCTGGGTGTATTGGTGCATTGTCATCCTGATACACGGCACTTACTTCAGGATACAATATTTGAACCACTGGATGCACATGGTCCTCCAGAATGGGTCGGTAGTCTCTGGCAGTGACGCGCTCATCCAGCACAAGTATTGAACCAAGGGAATGCCATGACATGGCAGCCCAAACCATCACTGATCCACCACCCATGCTGCACTCTGGGCATGCATCAGTCTGGATGGTCCACTTCTTTGGGGCTTCTTCCACAACGTAACTCCCCCACATGTGGGGAAAACAGTAAAGGTGGACTCATCAGAGAACAATACATGTTTTCCATTGTCCACAGCCCAAGATTTTTGCTCCTTGCACCATTGAAACCGATGTTTGGCACTGGAACGAGTGACCAAAGGTTTGGCTATAGCAGCTCGGCCGTTTATATTGACCCTGTGGAGCTCCTGACGGACAGTTCTGGTGGAAACAGGAGAGTTGAGGTGCACATTGATTCTGCTGTGATTTGGGCAGCTGTAGTTTTATGTTTTTTGGATGCAGTCCAGGTTAGCACCTGAACATCCCTTTCAGACAGCTTCCTCTTGGGTCCACAGTTAATCCTGCTGGATGTAGTTTGTCCTTCTTGGTGGTATTCTGACATTACCCTGGATACCGTGGCTCTTGATACATCACAAAGACTTGCTGTCTTCAGGTCACAGATGCACCAGCAAGACGTGCACCAACAATTTGTCCTCTTTTAAACTCTGATATGTCACCCATGATGTTGTGTGCGTTGCAATATTTTAAGCAAAACTGTGCTTTTACCCTGATAACTGAACCTTCACACTCTGCTCTTACTGGTGCTGTGTGGAATTATTGAAGACTGGCCACCAGGCTGGTTCAATTTAGCCATGAAACCTCCCACACTAAAATGACAGGATGTTTCAGTTTCATTGTCCAACCCCTGTAAGTCTCTTCAGCCCAGTGAAAGTGTGTCTGAGTGAAGGTGACCCCACTCCTCCTTCCTTCTTGCCAGGTAAAAATAAATAAATAAATAAAATGAATGCATTTCTTCCCTGACAACAAAACCACAAAGCAGATTCAGTGAGAAAGGCAGTGGAATAAATCCATATAAGCTTTATTGAAATTCTCCCTCTCAGTGAACAGACTGCCGCATTTTATTGTATTTCAGCCTTCTGTTGTTTGGCAGTGTGCTTTAGGATGCTCATTACTTTCCATCTATAATGATGATATAAAGTAATATCCTCATCTTTCCTCTCCCTCCTTCAGCAGGTGTGCAAATACAGCTACAAATTCATTCATGGGCAGTCTAAGGGAAGTTTCTGTGGATAGTTTTGGTGTCCAAAATAGCATAATATATCAATCTATGTATTAATTTTCAACGTACTGTTCTAGCACAAAGATTTGTTGTTTCAGTTGATCAAATGCATTGCTTTCATGGATATTCTTCCTTCATTAAAACGATGTAGCCTCGCACCAGCGTTTGTGTATGGCCATCTACACACAAACTTAGACACGGCTCTTCTCCCTTAGCATCCTGTCAAGAGAAAAATCTTAAAGTGGCAATGAATTGCTTAAAGTGATTCTAAATTTAGACTTTCCAGCTCAAAGCTCCGACAGCTGTTGGATTTTCTCTTTGTTTTTCCATCAAATCTCCTGAGAAAGTCCAAAATACACTGGAATACACTGATCCATATATAGATACATGAGTAGAGGGTGAAAAAAAAGAAGCATGTGATTTATCCTGCTCATACAAAAAATTACAAGTTATGCAACAAAAAAAGTAAAGTAAACGCTATTCTTTTTTAGGTCAACATGGGCTGATGCAATAATTTAGTAAATCAGTAACTTTAAATGTTCTGGTGTTTGAGTGAAAACCAGCAGATTCTGAGATTGCTACTCTGCTTCAACCCTGAAATACAGGATGCTCCAGCTCAGACTATACGCAGCGTAATGCTGCACTTCTGACATCCACCAGCAGAGCAACAAATAAAGCAGGTATTTATGTTCTTCTCTGAGTGTCTACTCTCCTAATCCAGTCAGTTTTAGGAATTATGCAGTGCTCCACTGAAAGTTCTCCATTGTGGTGGTTTAGTCTTTAACATGAGTTGAATCTATATAATCTACTTAATATAGGTGTCAAACACATTTGCTCTAGCCCAAGCATACACTATGACCAACAAAAAAATAAAGTAAATAAAATCAAATTGAATCCACTGCTCCTCTTGGATGTTTCACGATGTAAAAATACTCAAGGGCCATTGTACAGTAATGTTTTGTGGAAAGGAGACCTGCATAACAAAAGCTTTAATGTTCTTAAGACATTCATACACACACAAGCAAACCTGGAAACTGAGAGTGGCAATATAAGGGACTGTCATCTTCAGTGGACTTGAATGTGTTCTCTTGATTTTTTTGCATTAAATATTGAATGTCACTTTACTTCATCCACTTCAGAAAGCGACACGGTCATTACAAAGTAATGGAAACAAACAGATTATTGTTTTCCTTCAGATTTGGATGTATGTTTTTGGGACAGTAATATACCTGTGACTAACCTAAACCAGGGAACCTTTAATAACTAGAAGTGAATTTAAATTATCATACATGGTGAAAAGCTCAAATGTGAAGGTGAATTTATATTTGACTGTAAAGTGATCAGTGAATCTCAAGTAACCTAAATAAGATATTCAGTTAGAAACTGTGCACCAAGTCTTCTCTGATTCCTCATTTCCTCGACTTTTTTCAGCCCTGCTGGATCACATTAATAACATCTGTCCACGGTTGTGTGCTAAAGCTAGCGCCCCATCTTTAAACCAAGCCCATGCAAGCACGGGGACAACATGGAAACTCCATACAGAAAGGCCACTGCTTTGATTTGAACCAGGAACCTTCTTGCTAACCACTAAGTACCTGCATGATTAAGTAGGTTGTAGCAGTAATTTCCTGCATGATTTTATTAACCACTTACATTGTTGTGGAGGAATTTTGGCCCATTCTTCTCTCCGACATTGCTTCATTTCATTGAAGTTTGTCTTTTAAGGTCTTGCTACAGCTTTTCATGTTGGGGTTGAGGTCTGGACCTTGACTAGGGCATTCCAAAATCTTTCTTTTTTTTCAGCCATCCTGATGTTGATTTGCTGGTGTGTCCTGTTGCGTGACCCAAACTTTAACTTCCAGATAAATTACCTTACATTTGCATCTAGAATACATTTGGTATACAGAGGGGTTCACGGTTGACCTACGATGATTGCAAAGTGTCCAATCATTGTAGGGGGAAGGGTTGATTTGTTGAAAAAAACCCCAAATCAATCCTGGACCATGCTGCCAAACCACTGGGCATGAAGGCCAAATGACTCTACTTTGGTCTCACCTGTTTCTAGGACATTCTAATTGTGCTCTAATGCACTTTAATATTTAACATTTGAGCTATGTGTTTTTTGTTTTGCTTTTATTTCTCTGAGCATTGCATGGGTCTTTCCCTAAATTTGCTGTTAAATCCACTTCTGAAGTCTGCACACCTGCTGATGATTAATTCATCAAGGGCTGCAACATACCCTCATAAATGGAAGCAGTAAGGTAGTATTAAGTATTGCCTGCATTATTTTCTTTCTTTTTGGCATCATTTCTGCTGTTTCTGTTTTTATTGTTAAAAATAAATTAAAAACAACACAAAAACATAGGATAAAAAGTGGGGGTACTCACGTTTGCCCACCACTTTATTCTACGGTTCTGCTTACAATTGTGTACGTTTTATCCGATGACACAACTAAGTGCCAGTGAAAAATATACAAGTACTTAAATGAAATGAATGACAATCTCTAGTCAAACCTTTAATGACGAACTATAACCTTATGCTGTTTTTGGTTTCACAACATGTTAGTAGTTTGACCCAACTATTTATTCTCCCTTTACCTGTACTTGAATTGAGGTGCTATGTGCAACCCTGTTTCCAGAGGAGATCAACAAATCAACCAAAGACTGAACAAAGTTACTCAGATAAATTAAAAAATAACAAGTAAAAGAAATAAAAGTCAATTAAAAAAAAAAAAATCTGCATTTTATGTTTAAATTTGAAACCTCATGATCTACAGTCAGCAGCCACTTTATTAGGTACACCTTTCTAGACCCACGTTGGACCCCCTTTTGCCGTCAGAACTACCTTAATTCTTCGTGGCACAGATTCAACAAGGTGTCGTGAACATTCCTCAGAGATTTTGATCCATGTTGACATGATGCCATCACTCAGTTGCTGCAGATTTGTCGGCTGAACATCAATGATCTGGATCTCCTGTTCCCACCCATCCCAAAGGTGCTCTATTGGATGACTGTTGAGGCCATCGGAGTACAGTGAACTCACTGTCATGTTCAAGAAACCAGTTTGAGATGATTTAAGCTTTGTGACATGGTGCATTATCCTGCTGGAAGTAGCCATCAGAAGATACTATAGATATACTCATGAAGAGACATGGACATGGTCAGCAACAATACTCAGGAAGGCTGTGGTGTTTGAACAATGTGCTACTGGTATTAAGGGGGACAAAAATATGCCAAGAAAATGTCCCCCAAACCATTACACCACCAGCACCTTGAACCATCCTGAATACAGGGATTGGTCTATGCTTTCATGTTGTTTCCTCTAAATTCTTACCCTACCATTAGAATGTCACAGCTTAAATCAAGACCAGGCAATGTTTTTCCAATCTTCTGTTATTCAATTTTGTTGAGCCTGTGCAAATGAGCCTCCGTTTCCTGTTTTTAGCTGACAAGAGTGGCATCCAGTGTAGTCTTCTGCTGCTGTAGCCCATCTGCTCCAAGGTTTGACGTGTTGTGCATTCAAAGAAGGTATTCTGCATGCCTTTTCATTGTAATGAGTGGTTATTTGAGTTACTGCTGCCATCATCTTGAACCAGTCTGCCCATTCCACTGACTTCTGACATCAATACAGCAGTTTCGTCCAGACAGCTGCCTCTCGCTAGATATCTTTTTCGGACCATTCTCTGTAAACCTAGAGATGGTTGTATGTGAAAATCTCAGTTGGTCAACAGTTTTTAAAATACTCAGACCACCGTGTCTGGCATCAACAATCATACCACGTTCAGTCACTTAAATTCTCTGTACTTCCCTATTCTGATGCTGGGTTTGAACTTCAGCAAGTTGTTTTGACTGTCTACGTTCTTAAATGCCCTGAGTTGCTTCCAAGTCATTGGCTGATTAGCTATTTCTGCTAACAAGCAATTGAGGCTATACCAAGCAGCATATGGGCAGAACCCACATTTGTCTGGGGCTTTGCAGATATGCGCCCCTCTCTGCTATGGCTGAGCATACTATTAATTAATTTATAGAATAAGGACAAAGTTTTGTTCAAAAGTAAAAACTGGCAAAAGACGAGGCCTCTTCAATTTTGCAAAGCTACTGTAGATTGCGATTAGTCTGGCCCACCATACCCAATCACTAGACAAAAATTCTCTCATCTGAAATGAGTCTGGTACAACTCCCAGTATGTAGTTATTTCCACCAGTACAGAATATAGCGAACCAATCACAGTTGCAGAGGTGGGCTTTACACTCATTCAGGATTGTCCAAGAGCCACAACCAAGATGACTGCAGAATTCCTAATAACACCTTAAATCAACAACTATTTACTGCAAAACTAACACCAGTTATTCACTGCCATTCCTACTCTACTGCACACCACTTAGGATGCCTTTCTGTCTGTCACTCTGCCTACATAACATGCTTCCTTTCTCTGATTGGTTCTATAACTATCCAATGGCTTCCAGAAATATTTTCTTGTGCGCCCTGGAGGTCAAAGCTAAATCCAGAGGAACCAGACTAATTATTTGCATCAAAGATAAAAAGAAGGAAAAGATAAGAAGAATTAGAACTAGTTTTGTAGGTAGATGTGGGGTATGACGTTGATTACAATTTGCAGTTTGAGCCACTCAAAGTCACTTACATGCTACACGCTGCCCCTTCAATGCTAATTATAAAGACTTTGAAGCAACACTACTGATAACATCTGATGCATTATGAAACAAAAAATATCAAAGCATGCCTTGATTTGTTTATGTGCAACAATCCTATATCAACCGAGAATAGGAACATTTTTGCTTTAAAAACTAACACATCTTTTCCCAAAAGCAAAAAACAAGTTGCTGGCATCGAACTATTCCCAGTTAATACATATGAGGTTTAATGTTTGTTTGTTTTTGTTCAATAATAAGTCTGGTTTCATTTATATTTTACTCCAGTATCTACTTTTTATAGAAATAGAATTTGTTTTTCTGAATTGTTGACATTGTATTGGCATCCAGGTTTTTGTGGGATGTTTTGTCTTCTGCAGGTATCATGCCCAAATATGTAGCTCTATTGTTAATATTCAACATATAAGCACAAACAAAAATATTAAACTAGTTTAAACTGATTCCTCCCAGTGCATGATCATTTTCACAGGTAGTTATCACAACTTATAGTCTTCAGGGCAACTGGTAATCCAGTTATGGATACCCGGCATAAAGTGGCTTGTTATTACAGGTGGACAGTTTTATATCGATCCTTAACATGAATAGATGTGGTGTTGTTTTATTATGTTTTTTTATTGTGCAGACTAAACATGGAAAATGTGAAGTTATTATAAGATATGATGAAGTGAAAACTGTTGCTCTCCTTACATCCTCCTCCTGTCTCTGATCGGGGAGCCCGAGGAAGCGCCCCTGGCCGCGTAGTAAAAGAGAAGCGCCTCCCGTGTTATTTCCCCTCCTCTCCGTCGCTTTACGCCGAACCAGAACCATTCATCTCTCCCCTCCTTCAGGCTTCACATCCGGGTCATCCGCCAGGATCTGTCTCCTGCGTCGGTGTCTGACAGAGTAATATTTATTTCCCCCGCTGCCGCGCTGTACTGCGGGTCTCTGCCCGACTGCGCGGCTCGACGAGCGGACACTGCGCTTAGCGGGCACCGGTGCCGATGGACCCGCGGACGCCGTGAAGCTACAGCCGCTCGCACAAAAGGCTGGGGATGAGACGGTAGGAGGCTTCTTGCATGGGCTAGCCCGCGGTGATCAACTCGACCCAACGATGTCGAAGAGCCTCAAGAAGAAAAACCACTGGACCAACAAAGTCCACGAAGCGGTGATAGCGCGGGGGAAGGACGGGGAGCTGGGGTTCGAGCTGAAGGGGGGCGCGGAGAACGGCCAGTTCCCTCACTTCGGCGAGGTGAAGCAAGGGAAGGGGCTGATCCAGAGCGGAAAACTGGCCCAGGATGAACTGCTGCTGGAGGTCAACGACATGCCAGTGGCCGGGCTCACCACCCGGGACGTGCTGGCCGTGATCAAGCACTGCAAAGACCCGGTCCGCTTCAAATGTGTCAAGCAAGGTAAGGCGTGATGAAGAGGAGCGGGGCTGGGCGCGCGGCAGCGTGCGTGCGCGCCGCGGGGCTGGTTGTAGATGTAGGCTAATTTGTGGAGTCGCGTCAGTGTCCACTAACGGAGGGAGGAGTGGACACACGCGCACCGGTGTTTTGGGCCTGTTTGTAGGTGAAATGTTACTTCGAGCCGCAGTTTAGGGCTCAATGCAGCAATGATTGTATCGTCTGTTTACCACAGCGTTGCTGGTTCGATACCACAGCTCGGAGGGGGTGTGTCCGTTAGGTGTGATCCCACAGCCTGCCCCCCTTTCTCTTGATATCGTTGAGGACAACAAACGACCGGGCCTGTGCTGTTCTTCAGAGGTTTTCCTCTTTCCCTCTACTGCTGTCTCAGCCCACCTGGTTACAGATGAGAGATGAAACCTTTCTTTGGCTGCTGATCAGTGTACCTCTGAACACACACAACCTGTCCATGACATGTTGAGGGTCTTCTTGCTGTCATTGCTTTGTCTAATTGTGTTTGCTTCTGAGGATGGAGTGTCTGTAATGTTTCTGAGCACAGGGCAACAGAGCCGGCTGAGTGACCTGCTTCTGTCAGTCAGTGTAAAACCAGACAAGGTTTCTATGCAACTACAACATAAAAGTAACGGCGGTGGACATATTTAACATTCATCACACCCTCTGAGGTCTGAGTTTTTAAAAGTCCCAATGAGCGGCTAAAATGGCTGCGTTCTCAAATAAGCATCGCCTTGGCTTGTTTCTGGGACAGAAGAAAAGCAAGAGATGAAAATAGTTTTTATTTTTGGACATTGCAGAGTTTACTCACAGAGGATTTGCCTTCACACATCCTCGCCTGACAGCTTGCTTTCAATCTCTGTGTTTCCATGGATTGCATCAATGTGATTGGTTTCTGAGACGGAGCTGCTGGCAGGGTGAGAGTATGTTCTTGTGATGCGCGAGGGGTTAGATACTAATGTGCATGTAATGGCAGGTCTGCCCCCCCCCCCCCATCCATTTAAACATGAGTTACTGTGTTTTGAACTGCCCACATCACTGCTCTCCACATGAACAAGGACTTTGCTAGGAATGTCCTTGAGAGCTCTGCTGCTGTTGTTGTTGCTGCTGCACAATTTGATATCTCATTCAACCGTGTATTTTTCTGTTCCCTTTTTCACACTCGCTTCCCTTCGTATTACAATTGGACTCCCATCCAGTGATGGTGTATTTTATCGTGGGCAGCTGTGGACACATTCCCGGCCTGCTCAGGAATCTTCCAGAAGCAGTCCGGACATACACACACATCCAGAAAATAAAAATAAAAATGAATGTCCTGAGTCTAGGATCTTATGTGTGCCCATTCAGACACACTCACACACGAGCATATTTCAACAGAATATTTTCAAGTAGAAACATAACTTCAGTCTCTGAGTGGGGTCTGATGGGCTCCCAGAGCGAGGTCACTCACAGTCCAGGCCTCCTCTCACACAGTTTCATCACTGGTTTTGGGAAACACAATTGTATGACTTTTTTTTTTTTTTTTTTAATCAGCAGTTATCCATGCAGGTAGAGCTGAATGTTGCTTTGGAAATATTGGGAACCCACACACCAACGCTTCTGGAACAAATCTGTTTATCTGTTTCATCGGTGAATCTTTTTATAGCCGGAGCTACGAACACAGACACTATTGTTTTCACGTCCTGTGTTGGCATGCTCTTATTCACAACATGCAGGTGTGAGGTATTGTGAAGATGCATTAAGTCAGCGTCTAATAGTGTCCACCAATATTATAACTGGTCATTAAACACATTACTCCATCAGGCAGTTATGCATACTTTTGTACGGGATCATTTAAATGCAATAGTGGAATTACCAGGAAAAAAACTGAGTTTGAGTGCACATCATAAGAGGGCTGTTATTTCCCCCCCTGTTGTGTGTGAGGATGTGGATCTAGCTGCTTCAAAGGTTTGAGTTTTCTGACTTGTAAACCGATGTGCTCCAAACAGATCTCAGCCAATGGCAGTAACAGCACCAGATAATTAAAAACAAAAACAAACGAAAATACGTCTTCATCTGAATGCTCAGTGCTTTTACCTCCAGTTTACAAATGTTTCAGGTGCTGTTATATATATATAATGTATGTATATGTGTGTGTGTAATTGATTTTGTGTTCATTGTATTTGCTAGTTTATTAGACAGCTGATCTCTGAGCAGTGTTCATCTTGTCATCAGCAGCAAGCAAGAGTGAAGTGCTGCTTGCAAACTGCTGCTTGTCTCAGTAATGCAGATTTTTAGAAGTGCCATGAAGATCTTAACCACAGAGAGGTGTTAGAACAGTAAGGAGAAGAGAGAAGTGTGAATAAATGTGTGTGTGTAGGACAAAGTCACAAAGAAAGGTGGAATTTCAAGTGAAGAATATGGCGAAGGTGTGAGAAAAAAACTGTGAAACTGACTTAGATTCCATATTGTTTTTTTTTTTTAAATTCCAGATTATCCCTGGTACATTCATCATCTTTAAAATATGAAAACATATTTGTGAAAACCTTTTGTTCCTAATTGGATGACATGTCGGTGAAAGAAGGATGGACAAAATCATGAAAAGACGAAGAATCAAAGTCTTTCGGTTGTCCCTTTTCCGTAATGAAGAAAACAAAAACACATTTTTGCTTAAATGATAAGTTCAGGACATTCATATTCAGACATTGATATTATCAGCTGTTTTAGTAGTTTAATTTTAAATGTTGCTATATTTAACACAACACTAAATACAATATTAGAAATGCTATTTCGGGGTATTTAGGGTACATTTTATAAAAAGTGCTTGCTGTCATTGCTTAACTGAATCCCCCCCCAAATAAATAAATAAATAAATAAAAAATAAAGAATATTTTCCCTAGTAGAGTAGAGATGGGAGACCCCAGGAAGATTCATCCACCCGGCTTACAAGAACAGCATGGATGCTCTGTCAACTTGAAATGTTAACATGCCCTTTAACATCTTAAGTGGAGCAGAGTCATCGTCGTCACGCTGTTCAGGGGTCCTCACCCACAGTCTATATGGGGCAGCCTGGCTGCGTTTAAACAGTGAAACTGTTTACTGGAACTGTCTCTTTTTAAGCTTCAGTCCTTTGTTATATTTATTACACTTATATGTGGCTTGAATGCCGTTGTGGATGATCTGAACACTCACTTCTTAGGAATCTTTGAGTTGACAGAGCTCAAATCTAAAGAAGTAAACCAAAGTCGATTTTGTTTTTGTAACCAACAACCATGAATACCAGATGACATGACGTCCAAATAACAGCACATTTTATCATCTGCATCAGCCTTGGTAACAATTTACATTAAAATCTTCATAATAAGCTTTCGTTAATGGGGGATGTGGTCTTTATAACTCGTTAAATACTTTTAACATTATTTTTTGTCACTAATCCTATGTGGGTATTAGTGATAGTATCCTAACTAGATACATTGTTAGAAGATGAAATATTTGCTGGCATAAACTTGTTAACATTTTATGGACTGTTGCATAAAAGCCTTATGAGTTTCTTAGAATTCTTCATACAGTTGCATTAAACCCAGTTGAATTTAATCAGTTTCCATTGTATTTAATCATAAAATCAGTACTGTTACTCTTTAAGAATTACGAAAACCTTTTCAGACTCTGTAAAACAATCAGCTGGCCGTGTTTTGAAAGCTCTTTCCATCCTTTATGTACTATGTTAGCAGAATGTTAGCAAGATTGATAAAACGTGATGCCAATAAACACCACAGCATTTAAGCAAGCAGGGAAACATGCTTCCATATTTGTGTTACTGTACTTCAGACACCCGTTTTATAATATGTTTTTGTGTGAACATGGTGCTGACATTAATGTGAAAGGCATGGAAAGTAAAAGATAAAAGAAGCACAGCTCCTTTTTCCATCATGTTTTTACACCTATGTTCAGAGCAGATGGTTTGGGGATAATTGCGTGTAGGTGTTATGTGGCAGTGTTGAGCACCTTTGTTACTTTTTTTATTTTCATGTGTCAGCATGTAGTTCAGAGGAACTTTTGCCTCAGGGGGTCTCCGTTTAAGCATGGAGGTTAAGTTATTTTTTACAACTGTCCAAGATGAACTTTTGTTTGGTCTCTCTTGTTTTCACGTCCGTTTTACTTCCTTGACTCTTGTTGATGTTGAATATAGTGCCGTACAGTACAGTTGTCACAAGAGATCGAGACTGGAATAGTTTTTGACGATAGTAGGGACAGGAGACTGATCTGATCACTCGATGCATTTGGGTACATATTTTGTTCCCATGAGTGAACACATGCATTAACCGTTGTCCACTTGTGATCAGATTTCTCATCAATGCAAGGTCTGAACATGGCCTAAAATACATTTTTGTGAGCGTTTGTATGTATCCAGTTGCGTCCAGCTTTACTCTGTGCCTGTTTATACCTTTCTGACAAAATAAAGTGAGGCTTAAGTTGAATGAATTTTTTTTGCCCCTTTGTCTGACAGTGTCAAAATGAAAATTTACTATTGTGTGGGTAGTTTCTTTATTGACATTTCATAAACATTTAGACATTTCTTCATTTAATAAACCTTAACAACATGTAACTGTCATGGTTTGAGGTAGTAGAGTGGAGGACCCAAAATGCAGAAGGTTCAAAAAGATGAGTGATTTATTAACAAAACACAAAATCAAAACTTAATTTAAATCCAATAATCCGGGTGTTGGGACAGCAAGGCAGGAGCAGGGAGCAACGACGGGTGGAGAACATCCAGAGGACACACACACGACAAAACCAGGACAAAGGACAGGAATACGAGCAGACAGACCAGCGAACAGAAAAGGGAAAGACAAGACTTAAATACACAGAGGGACAGACGAGAGGCAGGTGCAAGCAATCAGGATAACACAGGGATGGGAGAAAAGCAGAACACTACGAAGACAGACCTTCAAAGTAAAACAGGAACAAGATTGCCTAAAGACAAGGGAGATGAGATGAGACACTTACAAAACTCAGAAACAGAAGGAAAAACCAAAAAGCATGTCTCGCCCAACCCACACCATAACAGTAACGTTCACAATAGATTTGGGGAGTAAGAGGATTGGTTATTGTTAGTGCATCATAAAGGATTTATTATTGTTAATAACTACAGTACTTTAACTACAAGGATATGGTGTAAAATCCTAATAAAGACATGATCAATTTTGTATTGGTGTTAAAAGGAAGTTAAGCATAGTTAAGGCAGAGTTATGATTGAATTGATAAGTTAGTTAAGACTATTAAATGGCTTTTTAATGTTACAAACAGGAATGCAGATTATGTATAAATATCAAATATTTAATTAGTACCAAATCATTTAATTAGATTGATCAGGTATTAGATATTGGGTTAGATTATTGAGATAATTTCGAGTGGAGCAAAAAGGTATTTTGTCAGCCACTGACTGTGCAAATTCTCCTACTTAAAAAGCATGAGAGAGGGTTGGAATTTTCATAATAGGCACACTTCAACGATGAGAGACAAAATTAGAAAAAAAAAATAGTGAAAATTTCAGGAAATCACCTTGTAGACTTTTTAAAGAATTTATTTGTAAATTATGGTGAAAAATAAATATTTGGTCACCCACAAAAAAGCAAGATTTCTGGACTCTCACAGACCTGTAACTTCTTTAAGAAGCTCTTCTGTCCTCCACTCGTTACCTGTATTAATGGCACCTGTTTGAACTCGTTATCTGTATAACGCCATACCTTTACCCAAAGCAACGGCTGCGGTGCTTGACAAGCACAGGATAAAGTCATCCATTCTGCGGACCTCGTCTAGTAGTCCTGCATGGTTTTCCTTGGCCCAAGATCGCGTTGTGCAGTTCCTGCAACTTTTCCGCCTGGTAAGCTTTCAGCATTGACGTCATGTTCAAGTGCGCGAGCAGTGAGCCCCTGTGCCTGGTAAAGCTGAGAAGCTGAAAAAATGACACTGCTTACTGGGGAGAGTGGGTCTGCTCGCAGAAGCATTGGGTTTAGGTGCCAGGTGGCTAGCCAGGATTTCATCCATGGGAGGAATGTTAGCCAGACCGGCTGGTTCCATATCCTCCAAATCCAAAAACTGGGTGAACTGTGGAGAAGGTGGGGCCTTGGGGGACACCCAGGACCGTTTCAACTCCGTCATGAAGTCTGGAAAGACAGGCGGTTTGTGTCTCACAGCCGGTTGCTGCTTTGGGAGGAAGTAGTTTCCTGCCAGCCTTGTTTGAATTTGACGTGGTGGTGAAGCGGGCCACGGTACTTCAAGGCATTCAGCTGCTCTGTGGCACAGTTCGATCAGCACGGGCGTGGCACCGTCCAGTTCAGCCGAGATTCCAGGGAGCTGAGAGCTTGAGACAGCTTATCTCCCTCCGTGTGACCGCAACCCTCGGTTTCATCCTTAGAGAAGCCGCCCGAGGCTGCGACAGACACTTCATTGTCCGCAAGCACCTCCAGTGGTACATCAAAGTCACTTAGAGAGTCTCCAATGCTGCTGATGGGGAGGGCTTCATCCATTTGCTCGCCCCAGGACGGCCCTGCGGTGTCGTCCTCCATCACTTCGTGTTCCATCTCTGTGGATGGCACGAGGGTTTCGGACAGCAAGGGGTCCCTGGCTGCGAGCAAACTTCCAGTTATCTTAGACAGAAAAGCCACACGTTTTTCCATGGTTGATTTTCGAAATTGGCTGCAATGCACACACAACTCCGGGTTAGCAAGTGCAGCCTTAGCATGCAATATGCCTAGACACACTGGACAGACATGGTGGGATTCTGTTGCTGAAAGGAAAAACCTACAAGCACTTGGGCATGGACGAAAGTCTGGGGTTTCCAGTTTTGCTAGCTTTGCTAGACTCACTGGGAGTTTTCCTCTTTTTCTCTGAAGCCATGGTAGGACGAGAGAGCGAAATAACCAGTTAGCAAGATAAACAGGCTGAGGAGAAATTCTGTTAGCGCGGCACGATGCTCTTTAGCGATGCTAAACTGAGGTGATGTTGCTCGTCAGCGGGCTAAACAGGCAACGAGCAGGAACAAACCTTGTAGTGACACCCTTGGTAGGGAGATAGCTCACCTCCAAACGGACAGTTAAGTCTCTACTGGCTGTCCTGCAAATCAGGTTAAGCGAGGTGATGTGCAAAGACATTGAGGAAATTGAGGCTGCACAGTATATATATATTCCCTTGGGAGGGCGGTGCCTCTGTATACTGTAGCAGCCTCATTGGCCTTCACAAGCGTGTTGAAAAAGTCCTTCAGGTGGTCTTGCGAGGGGGCCCAATCCCCATAGTGATGTGTTGTACCGAGTGTACAAACTGAAAGGGAACGGGATTTTCCAGGCCTGGAAAAGTTTGGGAACTTTATAAACCTGCAAGGTTTTGAGAAAGTCATGGGAATTTGAACCATGCGATGTAGTAGCCTAGTAATTTTGATAATACGAGGCTCTTAATTGTGACTGTTTTCCTGTGAACATCAGTATGATCCAGTATGGTGCTGATGTGAGTTTCCACATGTAGCAACACTGAGCAGGCTCGAACAGCGGAACAACAACCTCCCGCTGAGACTACAAACAACTGTTCTCCCCAGTCTTATGAAAGGTAAATTAAAATGAATAGGGTACAATTAGACGTAACAATAACGAGTTTATGCTAACCACGAGCGGATGAGTTGACCAGCTGGATAATTCAGAGGAACTGTGTTTAACATTATGCGAGATTTTTACATCCCGACAATAACCGGGGCAGTAAAAGTAGATGGTGCAGTGACTGCAGTGTTAGAGCAGTGCATCAGGCTAAAGTAAAAGTCTGATCAGTGAACTGTAGTTTAAAATAAAAACACCAACTTTCTTGTCGGCTGCTCCTGTTCGCGGTCGCCATGACCCCCATGTGTTCCTGACACAACTGAGAATCGAACCGGGATTTGTACTTTCATGAGTTTATAATCTGCCGTTTCAATGTAGATTATCTAAAACCACCAGTGTGTTTGACGAGTACAGTTGTCGATAGTCTTGTGCCAAGGTTGTCGTCCCTGTCAGGAAGTGCGTCTTCAGCCGCGGGAGCGTGCAAAGAACCAGAGGAGGCGATTCACATTATAATGCATCGATTTTATCAACAGAAAAAAAAATGCACGTTTGATTCATTTTATGAGTGTTGTTACTTTGTCTGTGAGGTTTGGACAAGTTACTTGTGGATTATGACTAAATAGAATCATAATTATGGTGTTAATGCATTCAAATTATGCAGAGCTTTTAAGCTTCCAGCCCGGACATTCAAGTGCTGTGCAAAAGTCTAGATGCCCCGGGTCTTGTTTTGTTTTTTTTTTTTTTTTTTTTATCAACGTTTTCATTACATCCATATTTATTTTCCACTCTAATTAAGACAATCTCTTTAAAGAAGAAATTAAGCACTAAACTAGATTAATATTCATAGGCAAGGCAAGTTTATTTATATAGTACATTTCGTGTACAAGACAATTCAATGCGCTTTATATATATAACATACGTGCATTACAAACATTTCTCACCCTCCCTGGTAAGGTCTATGTAGGGGTGCTGTAGAAGAAAGTCCGATCAATTGTTGAATCTTGGATTCAGGAGGAACAATGTGGCTTCCGTCCTGGTTGTGGAACACTGGACCAGCTCTATACCCTCACTAGGATCCTGGAGGGAACATGGGAATTTGCTCAACCAGTCCACATGTGTTTTGTGGACTTGGAGAAGGCCTTTGACTGTCCCTCAGTGTGTCTTGTGGGGGGGTACTCCAGGAGTACGGGGTGCTGGGCCCGTTGATACGGGCTGTACAGTCCCTGTAGAAATGGAGTGAGAGTTTGGTCCGCATTGCCGGTTGTAAGTCGGACTCATTTTCAGTGAGAGTTGGACTCCGCCAGGGCTGCCTTTTGTCACCGATTCTGTTCATAACATTTATGGAAAGAATTTCTAGGTGCAGCCAAGGAGTGGAGGGGTTCCAGTTTGGTGAGATTTCGTCTCTGCTGTTTCCGAATGACGTGGTCCTGTTGGCACCATCAGGTAGGGATCTGCAGCTCTCACTGGAGCGGTTCACAGCCGAGTGTGAAGCGGCAGGGATGAGAATCAGCACCTCCAAAACTGAGACCATGGTTCTCAATCGGAAAAGGGTAGAATGCCTTCTCCAGGTTTGGAGTGAGATTCTGCCTCAAGTGGAGGAGTTTAAGTATCTTGGGGTCTTGTTCACGAGTGATGGGAGAAAGGAACGGGAGATTGACAGATGGATTGGTGCAGCGTCTGCTGTGGTGAGGACTCTGTACCGGTCTGCTGTGGTGAAGAGAGAGCTGAGCCAAAAGGCAAGGCTCTCTGTTTACCAGTCGATCTTTGTTCCAACCCTCACCTATGGTCAAGCACTGTGGGTAGTGACCGAAAGAATGAAATCGCGGATACAAGCGGCAGAAATGGGTTTTCTCTGTAGGGTGGCTGGACTATCCATTAGAGATAGAGTGAGAACTTCAGGAGAGACTCAGAGACTCAGAGTAGAGCCGCTGCTACTTCACATCAAGAGGAGCCAGTTGAGGTGGTTTCGAGCATCTGGGAGGTCTGGGCCTCCCAGATGCTATGTTATGTCAATGCTCCCATTGACATAACATTCAGGAGAAGTTGAGATAGCTGGCCTTCCAAGTTTGGCACAGGGGAGCCAGTTCAGAAAACACTAATTGTTTTGGATCAGGTCGACACCGATGATTCACGGTCTGCCTTAAGAGTCTCTCTGGTTTCATCTCAGTTGGTGAATTCCAAACAGCCGAATTTTGTGGTCAGTTCTCGCCGAGCCAAGCTTGCAACTTCTCCAAGTTTTTATCCGTCCTGTCTATGAGTTCGAGAACCACAATAGCCTGCGGTTCTGTTCAAGAATTGCATTCCAGTTTGCGGTTTTAGCTTTCTAAGTGTTTCAGCCTGACTGTTCACAGCCAGACTCATTCTATCACACATGACAGGCAGTTTCACGATGGCCAGAATAGCTGCTGACGTTTTCCGAATTTGTCAATTTACCAGGTAACCACCAGTTCCAAACAGCAGAAATCCTGCTATCAGGAATCCAAATATGTATAAATAGCACTAAAAGTTATAAAGATATACAACAAAATTACAAAAATATGCCTTTTCTGTAGCCAGTTTAGTCAGCCAGGGGTCAGCACGCCAAGACTCACACCTTTGGCTGCCGCCCAAGGCACAATGATCCTCATGGCCCTCCCTGGAGGTGGTGAGCTGAGAGGAAGGCAAACCCATGTAGGTCGTTCGGGCTAAGCTCGGCCGGGCCCCATGGGTAAAGGTCCAACCACCAGGTGCTCCTCGATGAGCCCTTCCCTGATGGCCTGGCTCCACGGTGGGGTACCGGTAACCCTAGTTCAGGTGAGGGACATTGAGCTCTTGGCGTCTCTTTCTACATAAAAGTCGATTGAATCGCACTTAGTCTGGCCTGTCTTCCAGAGCCAGTTTGCCTTATTTGACCCTATCAGGGCCAAATGTCCCCAACAACATAGCTCCCGGGATCATTCAGGAACACAAACCCCTTCACCACATTAGGGAGGCTATTTTTGTTGGTGTGTGCCCGTATGTTCTGGACACTCGGGTAAAGAGAGGAGCTGAACTTTCAACTGATCACCACCTGGAGGTGAGCAGGATCAGATGGCGGGGGAGGATGCTGCCATCAGATCTGCTGTCAGACCTGGTAGGCCCAAACGTGTAGTGAGGGATTGGTGGAAACTTCTGGCAGAGGAAACTGTCAGAAAGTATCTTCAACTCGTACCTCCGTCAGAGTTTCAGGCACTTCCTGAGGGAGCTTGGGGACATTGAGTTGGGAATGGGTCATGTTCTGCACCACCTGACCGGAGCTGTGGCTGTAAGGTTGTCGGTACCTGCGGTGGCTGTAAGGTTGGTGGTGCCTGCGGTGTCAGCTATCGTTAAACCAGGTGGCGGACACCTAAGAGGGGCCGTCAGGGTAAAGGAGTCTAAGCATCCCTTCTCCTGGTAATCAGAGCAGCTAAAGTGGTCCCTGCAGACTCTTCAACCTGGTCCTACAACTGGATCATGGAGTTTCAGTGAAGCTGACTAACAGCAGCGCAACGGGGCCAGAGGAAGAACACGAAGAACTAGTTTACTCCGATCTTTTGTTCGGTAACACTTGTTTGAGGATCTAGGGGCGATACCAAACAATCATCCTTGTTTTTTCACTGTGCTTTAGGACTCCTTCTATCTATAGCAGCATTGAATATGACCTCCAACATCCAGTGTAGCCAAATAACAACAGGTCTGACCAACCATGCCAGTGACATCACATTTAGGGTTCTGCATAGATGGTTGCGCCCTTGTGGCGAAAATGTGAAATACTACATAATTTTCCTGCCAAACTGCTGGAATTTCAGGTTCAATTATATGAACATATCTCAACAAAACCTTTTATTTTGTGTCCATGTTATTTAGAAGTAGATCAATATGTTTTTCAGTGTCTGAAGATTTTTAAAAATGGACAATGATCAGCCAATCAAAGACATTTACACAGTACTCTACTGTTGTTCATGAAATGTTTTTGGCAGATTCACTGTGACTGAATATGAATCCCATCTCTATAAGAACAAATTATACATCTTCTGCTGAGTTTTATACATACTTAAGATAATGTGTAGTTATTCTAGTAATCATGCAGAGCTGCTTCTTTCTAATCTTAAACCAGAAGATGGATACAAATTGTAGCAGCATCTTAGTTTGACAGAATGATTAGGTGCTGGAAAATAAAGTCAATTTACAAACAAATGAGATATTTCAAAATAAGAAAAATAAATATTTTCCTTTAATTTCTTACCCTTCTTTTAGAAAACATAATTTTGGTTGTTTATGACATAATACCACCTTATATGATTTTAAAAATTATATAATCATTTTGAGTACATGCATACATATAGATATATAATTTACCACAGCTTAAGTAAAGTGCTTCACTATCATGTGACATGGAGAGAGATGTCCAATAACAGCTTTCTTTTTCATTGCTGTTGTTTACAACTATTGTCTCTAAAAACGCTGATGCCAAAGCACTTGATGATGGTGGAGTTGATGATGATTTTGTGGATGTGACTGACAAACCAGCAGCAAAGACGTCGTATTCGTTCTTGACAAGAGCAGCTGAGGGAGTTCAAGAGTGGCAGTGTTTCTGTTGTGAAACTGGCAGCATGAACTGTGTTCATTGTGAAAACTGTAGAACGCTGTTACTTTGTGTCAAATGATCCAGAGTGTCATTTATTTAGTTCCAAAGTAATCAATCTTGACTTAGAAATTCAGTCTTAAATTTGATGTATACAAAAGATTCTGGGATTGTGTGGTCATGGAATAATGACAAAACATCATGGAAATATTTTGGTAAAAATGTGTGCAAACCCTGGTATGTGAACCATATATATTTAGCTGTTTTTCAGCATTAGCATGCCTTAAAATGTTATCTGATTTTCATCTAAAACACAAAAATAGACTGATAACACAACTGATAACCCACAATTGTAATTTATTGTCTTTATTGAATACTTTTTCAAACTCCAGCATTATGAATGTTTAATGAACATTTTCAGAAAAGACAAAAGAAATCAGAAGAGCACAATGTGTTTGTGAAGATCAGATCACATAAAATGTGTTTGAATGTTCTTTTTTAATAATGTTTTTTATAATAATTAATAAATAACAGTTCAGGCCATTTAAATCTGATAAATTCGAAAAATACTGTTTGAGTCAGGTCTGATACCTTCAGCCTCTTCCACATATCAATGGTATTGGATCTGTATCAAGCATTGGTAAATATGCAAAGATTAGAATCACTTTATCACTAATTATATGTAATTTAAAAAAAAATTACAAGATTTTTTTTTTATATACATCAATCGTTTCCAAAATCTTGAATCAAGGGAACTGGACTTCCTTTTCTTGGTTCTTGAAGATGTTTCACCTTCATCCAGAAGACTTCTTCAGTTCAAGCTTAACTAGTTTCTTCTTGGACTGCAGAAGCCTTTTGGATAAATATCAGAAACCATGAAAAGGAAGTCCAATAGTCTTGATTAAAGTTTTTGAGCCTCTGAAATCCTCATTAATGCCTCAATGTAAAAATCAATTTTTACTCAATCAGAGTAAAAATGTCTATGATTCAGTTAATTACATTGTACCTTATACTAATATAATAATTGAATAAGCATTTTGTAAGGACTTTATCTCTTATTTCTTCTTAACTTTTATGTTTCACTGGGGCCTTACAGGGCTGCAGGATAGGGAGAAATTCGAAGTTCTGTGGGCTCTCATTGTACAGTTAGAGATGTCTAGCTTAGACAGATAATCACTGTTTGGAGGCTTTAAGTAAATGGCTTCCAAGTGCCAAGTGTCAGCTACTGCCCATTTAAAATAGGTTGTGTAATACAAAATTACACTACAGCCATGTCGCAGCATTAATTGCTGTGCAATTAATATTTACTGCCTGTAAAATTTTGACCTTCAGGAGGAAATGTTTGAAGTTTTCAAGTTTTCTAACTCTGCTGTCCAAGTCCTGCCAGTCCTCTTAATGTGGCTGCAGTTTGGAGGGACAGATGGAGCAGAGGAAGAGAAGGCGACCTTCTTCTCCTCTCTTGTCGCTTTGTGGATGAGAGGCTTGAAGAATCAGTGCATAACATCCTGTCTGCTCTGTTGGTATTAATAACTCACCAAGAGATGAGTTCTGTCAGAGGCGGAGGAGGATTTTTTTGAGGCTCGAAGCTGCTGGAACTCAGCTCAGAGGATCAAACTCAAGCTCAGCCAGCCAATGACCAAAGATCTAACTGGTCCAGTTAACTGAATTAGGTCAATGTTATTCTCCTCACCATGGACAAGCTGCATTGGACGATCTGGGACTGCGCTGCAGAATGTGTTTTTGAGACATAGATAGAAGTGTTGCTTCTGTGTATGACAGGACTAAAAAGAGGTTTTGTTAAATCCTCTTAAAACATCACTCTCTTACAGTCATGAAAGGATCAGAGTTTTACTAGCCATTTTACAAATGCATTCAGTCAATTAAAGAATAGTGGCACTTGACTGGTTGCCCAGTGACCAGGACGTGATTGAACTGGGTATTTTGACCTTGACAGATCACTCTTGTCATAAGAAATTAGTTGGTTTTCTAAATTTAAAGAATCAGTAAAGGTAGACCCGTTGTTGACTGGATGATGTAGTAAGTGTGGTCTTAAAAAAGATGCTATTTCTTGTCCACCTAAGATAAACACCATATTTTTTTAGTTATTCATTATGTGTTTCGAGTGTTGAATATGAATGTGCACTTGTATGGATTATGCTGAGAAAGTAACAGAAAATAATTGTATGTGGTTGAAAAATGAATGCATGCACATTTTATAATGGGAACAATAAAAAATCTCTCCTTGGTTTTGCTTAAAAAAGCAAAAATATGGAAAATATTTTGCCGTTTATATTTTTGCTTTTATTTACAACACCATTATAGTGATGCATTCATGACTTATGATAACTATATTCCTAACTGTATTCTGTGTATACTTGTGTAAAAAATTATTTAAGGTACTGTAAAAATTGTGCTTAAAATTCTCATGAAACAGGTTGCAGAGTGTTAATAGTCTGCATATATTTACACATTTCCCATAATAATAAGCACACACACACACACACACTCACCAAAAAAAGGCCACTCTGCTCCTATAGAAGAAAACAAGACATTGAGTTTGATGACATGGAAAGCGTTTTCTGGCTGGCTCCAGGAAGATTCTGGCAAACCTGTTAAATGGCTCGGGTGGGGAAAACAGTGCTTCACCAACACTGTGCACAGTGAGGGTGGGGTGGTGTTGACTTCGACTGGAGATGCCATTAGATGGTGAAAGGAATTGTAAACTCTGAGGTAGGCTTGCCCATTCACCAGAGCTGAGGTTACAGAGGTAGTTAAGAAGCTGCAGGGTGGTAGGAGTCTAGAGGTGTAGTAATCTGCCCTGAGATCCTCAAGGCTCTGGATGCTGTAGGACTGTCTTGGTTGACACATCTCTGCAACATTGTATGGACATCTGGGACAGTGTCTCTGGATTGGCAGATGGGCCGTGGTTCCTCTATGTAAGAGGAGGAGTGGAGGGTGTATTCCACTTACAGGGGAATCACACTCAGCCTCCCTGGTAATACCCATGCAGGAGAAGAGAATCCGGTTAATGGAAGGTCCAGATCCAGGAGGAGGGTTCGGTCCATATTGCCATTGGGTTTGGTTCCAGTGAGAATGGGACTCCGTCAGAGCTGCCCTTTATTACCAGTTCTTTTCATAACTTCCATGAATAGAATTTCTAGGCACAGCCAATGAGCAGAGGGGTTCGGTTCCATGGTGTCCAGATATCATCACTGCTTTTCGTGAATGATGTGGTCCTGTAGGGATTATCACGTGGGGATCTTCAGCTCTCACTGGCACCAGAGACTAAAGCGGCGGGGATGAGAATCAAGAACAGCCAAATCTGGAACATGGTTCTTAGTCAGAAAAGGGTGGATTGCCCTCTCCAGGTTGGGAGTGAGGTGCGGCCTCAGATGGAGGAGTTTAAGTATCTTGGTGTCTTGTTTACAAATGAGGGAAGAATGGAGTAGAGATTGACAGGCGTATCTTTGCGAGTGTCTGCAGTGCGAACTCTGTACCTGTCCGTTGTGGTGATGATAGAGTTGGGCCAAAAGGCAAGACTCTCTGTTTTGTTGCCAGTCTTTGTTCCTACCCTCACACGAACTGTGGGTGGGGACCCGAAAAAACGAGGTTGCTGGACTTTCCCTTAAAGATAGGGTGAGAAATTCAGTTATCCAGGAGAGACTCAGACTAGAGTCACTGCTCCTCCACACTGAGAGGAGCCAACTGTCTTTTAGCATCTGGTTAGGATGCCTCCTGGGGGAGCTGTTTCAGTCCACTTCATGGGAATATTAAAGCAGACCTCAAGGAACCTAATTTCTTACAAACTTCTTTCTCTCTGATGGAAATTTATGCAAATATCTGTCTTATACTGTTGTATATTATGCTGTGTTTCCTGATCTGTACATAGCTGTTAAAATCAGCTATAGCTGGCTATAAACACTGTGGCCTTAGGTTTAGTAGAAATGAACAAACTGCCCCTCTTCCTAACAGTCCTAACAGTGATTGTCTTTCAGTCTTTAAGTTGATTTAAGAATTCTGTTGCTTATTTTTAAAGCACTCCATGGTCCCTTAGCAGACTATATGTTTGGCGTGCTCACGGTCTATAAGCCATTATGGCCCCTCAGGTCCTCTGGTGGTTGTTTGAAAGTGCGTGACCAAAACCTACAGGAAGACAGCATTTAGTTTTTATGTTCCCCGCAGCTGAACTGTTTGCCAGCAGAGCTGAGAACAGCTGGAGATATTAAAATCTTGAAACATTTAAACCTGGCATTTGGTTACTTACTTCATTTCACTGGATTTACTGTCATGTGAAACAGAAGGCACATCCTTTTTTATTTCTAGAGTTTAGCATGTCAGAACATAATAAAAAAAAGTAATGTAACAGATAAACAACAGCATGTGATATATCAGTCAGTATCGTTATGTATTTAACCAAAAACCAAGCCAGTTTAAAATAGACTTTATTGTCAATACACAGGCATGTGCAAGGAAATTAAAAATGCAGAAGCAGGATGTAGAAAACATAATCAGAATATAAAAAAATCAGTTGAAGTAAATATACCTCTCATATGAATTTTGTGATGTGACACAGTTAGTCAGAAGTGCAAAGTTGCATGAAATGGAAACACTCAAGCACTTGAGTCAGTGTACTTACCTCTGCATTCGAGCTTCAGTCACCCAGCTTTTATCTCCTCCTGGCCTCAGTCAGTGTGGAGGTCAAAGGCTTCCGTGATGCTGCTGAGAGGTGCAACCACCAGCTCACATCCAGAGCTGGAGGCAGTCAGGACATTTAGCTCATCACAACTGCTGCACTCAGCTCTCGTCGTAAGAGTGATTAAGTTCGAATGTGTGCGTCCTTGTCTTTGTGTCTCCCATCTGTATGCACAATATAAGTTACGAGGTCTTCTTCCAAAGTTACATCTTTTGTTTTTATAAAACTATCTGTGTGTGTGGCTTGGCGTCAGCATCCCTCCCATTTTCTGGGAATCACATCTTATTCAGCCGGGTTTAGCAGCACAGAAGGCAGAGGGTGGTTTTCATTCACTGACATAGTGTAGATTAGCCAGTGGGATTAATCTGTTAGATCCACTGTGAGTTTAAGGTCTGAATGAAAAGGATTATAAAAGCTGGCATCAGGAGTTGCTCCAGCTGCAGCACTGAAACTGGTGGGTGGCTACCAATGATGCTGTGGGATTTTTCTGACTTTCTAAAGAAGCTCACGTCATCCCTGAGCTGAATATATTCCACTGCAACCAACTCCTACATGTATTATTACCGTATGTACAGCGAATACATAAAACAGCATACCGTGCTGAGGTAAAGCCTGTTTCACATAGTCACATGTCAACTGTTTCAAAATTCTCCTTTTGTTTCATCCACTTGCATACTTGTCAACTTTTGTTTTGTATAAGATCAAAAGCGTTTCAGCCATTGTATCCTGGATTGTACCTTGTATGTCCTTTTATAGCAGCGTAATTATAATACATATATAGGCTGAGCTTTAAAAACCGCTGTTTTAAATATGAATTTATGTTCCACAGTTGAGCTATTTATGTTCTCTGCAGCAGCAGGCAGCTTCCTGTTGTAGTGGAAGAAATCTCAGCTCATGTGTCAAAGAATTTGATTATGACCCAGGCTCACTGTAGTTGATGCTTCCTTCCAGTAGAGGACAGTAGCTGTCTAAAAAGAAAAGAAAACCTTAGGATGTTGCAAATAAAATAAAGACTAGCAAGTGAGTCAAATCAAGTAAGAAGAACAGATTAAGAAACCCTAAAAAAGAGAAAATAATGAAAAGCAACACATTCCTTAACTCCTGCAACATTTTTTGTCCTCTTTGTTAAAGATCTGACCATTTGTATGGTCGAGTCATTTATGTTTTATTGTTGAGAGAAAGTGCAGGCACAACAATGATGAGGGAACAAGCTGAAAAGGGAAATATTTTTCAAGTGAGCATGAAAGGTCTTTTTTCTGTAAGCATAGTTCTTGACAGGACACAGAGCAATTAAAGTTTTCTATCCTTTCAAAGCAAATGTTAGAGCATACAATAAAAAGAAAAGAGATTGGGGGTGGAGGAAATCAGATGATACGGTGGCTAAGCTTCAAAACGTTAATTACCAAGTTTTAAAATGTATGAAAGACAGGACCTCTTCCACTGAGTCATTGACTCAAATTCTGCTCATGTTAAATGCACCAGTTACTGTTTGAACTCATACTTTGTCATCAGTTTGACTTCACAGATGTGTTTTTGTGAGACATTTGTTAACCAATCCAACAACCCAAAACAATCTATGATCATAGCAAATAATTGACAATTTTAGTAGAGATTGTTCTATTTAAAGATAAACTTTAGCAGTGTGAAAACAGTCTTCCACTGTCTGAACATACATCATTTTGAACAGTGACAACCAAACATCTTTGACGGGTAAATGGGTTGAAATATTCAACTAGACATGTAGATACTTTGTTGATAAAGTTTGTTGAAAATTGCAAGGCATCAAAACAGGATTTATATATATATAATAAACTCATATCTACTTTGTGAAATACCAATAAACATATCTAGCAGACATCAGAATCAAGTAAAAAGCACAGCAGTGATGTATGAACAGAGTATAAGCAGTTGAGGAGGCACAGTGCAGGTTTCCCCCTGCAGTTTTTGGGATTACAGTATTAATAAATATGCACAAATACCAAAACTTTTCAAAAATTGAAATGTTGTGCATATATTCTAATGTAGCCAGTGACAAATAAGTTAAACTAGCTGCCACTGACAGAAAATAGGCAGAAAGTAAGCAGTGGATTGCTTTCAGCATAATTTCTAATTAATGAGAGGAGTTGTGCAGTCTTATGGCTTGAGGAATGAAAGATTTCCTCAGAAAGATTTCCAACCTGTTGAGCAGGACAAGGATAGCAGTCTACCACTGAACACACTTTTGCCTGGAGAAAGAGAAGTACACAGGCCGGTCCTCCTCTCTGTCACTGATACAGTGTGAGTCCACTCAGTTCATTGAGCTGATTCTTATACCCCTTTCTTGATGCTGTTTCCAAAACACACCATATTAGATACCAGTTACTGCCTGAAGTAATATTAATACTAATAAAAGATGTTGCTGGTCATAATTGCAGTTTTAAACCTGTGGCAGATCTTGGGTTTTTCTAAGTAAGGGCCTACATTTCTCACAAGGAAGCCAAGCATCTTTGTATACAATTGATGTTTGTTGTTTCACACATGAATAGCAACAAACACGGGGACATAACATCAGAAAAAAAGTCTTATTTTTGCATTGGTCTAGCTGAAATTAGTTTTAAAAAGCATGTAAATGCAATTTCAGTAGGACTACCTTTCAATAGTTGGGCTAGCATTCATTTCTCTGCACACTTACAGAATATGTAACTAAATAATCATGTGTCTTGTTCTAATTTCTCATCATCTCACCTTTACCAGCAGATAATATTTTAAAAGCCTGACAAGATTAAAAAAATTATTTTTTTTTTTGCTTTCCATTTGATTAGCATATTCAGGTATCCTTAATCCAAGAATAACAACCTTATTTGGAATTCTGAAAGTAGAATGAGTGCATGTGCAACAAACTATACCTGTTGATGGAGTCATGTTATTATTGAGTCAGAACAGCATCCACTTTGTTAAGGTTATCAATATTTTCTACCCGACTCATTAGGCCAAGAGTTGCAGCAGCCTCCCACAGACATCATGAGCAGAGTGTGTATATTCAAGGTAACCCTCAGATGTGGTAGTTTAGAGAAGAAGGGAGCAATTAAGGCAGTATAGTTTTGGTGAATTCATATTATGTCAGTTTGGGTATAGCAGGATAAAGGACCCTTTCATCTTTACATACAGCCTTTATTATACTGTTAAATCATAGCTCCAAATCATACGCTGGAGGGAAGAATCATTACAATGCTCAGAGATTGGCCTTCCCTCAGCCACAGCGTATTAATTGTTTGTATCGAATGTGAGCACATTCATGCTGGTTTTAGCCCCTCAGAGTATCGACTGATAACTTTCATGTTACTGAGTGCTGCCCTTAGGGCTCATTTTCATCCCTGGCGCTCTGCCTGTCCGTTGTCTCTCCATTATTGTCACCGCTACCACTATGGAACAGTGGATGAGCCCTTGTATGCCGTTGCACTTTCTTCACCTTTGTTCTCTCTCGAATCAGTGTTTTGTTTTTCTCGTAGACACACTTCACAGACCGTCTATGGAGCACTGGTTGAGCTAAAGAGAGTGCAGTTAGGAGTGACAAACAATCTCTTTACAGCCACAATTAAAGGAGCTGCTACACAAATATACACATCCCCTCTTGTCCGTCAACTATTGATGTCATCAGTATAGATGTGTGCTTTGAAGTGAGACGAGGGATTCACTTGCCTGCTGCGGGAGGAGGAATATCAGGGTGTTTCAATAACCTTGCACCTTTAATCATGCAGTCTCATTTGAAGTGCATGGCTGTTTATCTTTCTAGTGATTCAGAGGTTGTAAATGTGTATCTGAGCTTGATTACGGTTCTGTAGAGGAGGACATGGAGGAACATCATCATTAAGACTGAGGATACGGGGGGGGAGGGGGATCAATATTAAGACCTTTAGGAGCAAGTCATTTACTATTAATAATGGCCTCTGCCACCCACTGTAACTATGCCATTAGGAGGACAAGAAGCAGATACCTCATCCTCAGCTAAATAGCCCTAATACACTCACATGTAATAAAACAGCCTACCTGTGTCTTACTGAGATTGTTAAACAAGAAAATGATCAGGTGAGATGAGACTGTTTTGCTGATGAGGTGGATGAAAAGACAGAGACAGAAAATGAGGAAATTAAATGTGAGACTGAAAATATGGAATAAATCAAAAAGAATATTTAGAGAAGAATAGCAGAAATGAGTGAAAGGAAACAAATAGGAAGAACAGAAAAATAAATATGTTCTGTAATTCTGAAAAATGCCTTGAAGTCCCAGTCTGAATAACTCATATCAAAGACATATTAAAATAAGATATAGCTTTATTCATTTTAAAATGTTTTCTTTTGCACTTATAAATTTAGATTACAAAATGAAATATATGAGTGAATATCAGTGCAACTCTTTTAAAAAGGATTATTATACATATACAGTAATAGCTCGGCGCTGGCACAACCTTTGTTGCATTGGATGTTTAGGAACACATAATGGTCTTAATAATATGAGTTTTAAATAGAGAGTAGTCACATGGACATTAGCTCTAATGTCCATGTAAATGCTCTATTTTAAAAATCACAGCTCTTGTATGTAGCACCCTCTTTTTTATGGATTTGCATGCAGTTGGAAAGGTTACTCAAAATTATGTTTTAAGGAAAATGCAAAGGGTATTCTGTAATTATTCTTTCTTTCTTTATGCAAGTAAAATGTTAAAGTGTAGCTTTTGTTTTTAAAAGCTGGTGTGTGAGCACACAACATGTGGTCAAAGGAGTGCTCAGTGGAACTGATTCAGCTGCAAAAACAAAACAAATCCACTAGAGACTTTGGAGGAACATTAGCAGTGGCCAAATGGTGCAATCTGTTAAAAAAAAAAAAGAGAGAGAGAAACAGACAGACAGACATAGAGAGAGAGCAAAACAAGCTGCTAAGCTCTGAGATGTCAAAAATACCTGGAATTTCACATCAGACAGCAATGCTGCATAATCACATGACCCTTTCCTTAGTAAACACTAAAATATTTCCTACTTAACTAGAAAATTGTTTCCGCTGAATTAACCAAAACCAAGAGGCATAAATATATCACTCCTATAGTCACCTCTGTTTACTGGCTTCCAGTAAAATTAAGTATTGATTTTAAAATTCTTCTGTTGTTTTTGGATTGGCAAATGGCTTTACTCCCTTAATGTCATTGAAATGCTTGTTGAATATATTCCAGTTAGATTATTTGTCTCTTCTGCTAGCATGCTGCTCAAAAGGAAAGATTATATTGGATTGTGCAAAGAGAAAATGTGGGAAAGATTTACTGCTTTGGACTCTTTTGGGGTCATCACTATTAGCAATCAGTGGTATTACTATTTGAGGCATTTTCTCTTTGGATCATATTTGACTACACCCATCTTTTATATACAGTGAGTCTATGTTATTGAACTAAAATGATGAATTTATAGGATGCTTGTTATGTATTGTCTTGGTAACTTCATTATGTCTTTGAAATGAAACATTTTCACAGAAATAAGTATCTGGCAAGGTCACTGGTCACTTACTATATTGATTTGTACTGACATGTACCTCCCCACAGTGTTTTGCAAATGTATGTTTCAGAGTGCAAAGAGCACAATTCTAGATACTGTTTTGCAGATAATAGAAGATGTTATGAGTGTGTGTCATTGTTGTGTTCTTTTTTTTTTGGTTTAAAAATAAATAAATAAAAAATAAAAATCTCTACTCCATTATCTTGAAACTAATGTTGACTGATTATGGATTCACGGACTCTCCTAATAGATGATCAGGAGTTGACTGTAACTTGTCTACCGCTGCCTCGATCTCTGTGTTGACCAAAGTTTATGCAGCTGTCATGAACTTTAATCTACATATTCAATTTCTGAAACACAAGTTTATGATTTTTTTTTTTTTGGACTTGTGGACATGAAAATAGCTGCATGGAGGAATATAATATAAAAGCTTCCTGTGAAATTCTTACCAAAGGAGTGACTATCACATATAACAGGCAAAGGATTCTGTGTTTTTAGGCCAAAGGTGTCCTGACACATGCAACAGAAGAATGTTAATGAGATGAGAATCATTTTATAGCAACAGTAATTCAGAGAATATTTGATTTCCAAGTGGGGAGGATCTCTAAATGTATAATTTGGTCCAAAACCCAAGGGACCAAGGCCAAAGAAATGGACCAACTGGTAGGGATGTAAATCACAAATTTGTCACAATACTTAATGATATCAACTTATTGGAATATAATTTGATGTTTGCCAGTATTGTAAACTATGATACAGTTATGATTTTATAAAATTCAGGATTCATATACAGAATATGGACTGAATGAAATCATTCCTCTCTTGTAAAACATGCATGCAAATGTTAGGAATTAAAAATTGTTACTAAATTATCAAATGAATCATGAAAGTCCATCACTACTGGTGAAGGTGGGAGAATAGAAGTGGTACACCCTTAGTTGAAGAAAGCAAAAGCTAATAAGTTTCAACATTGCACTTCTTATGTACTACAAATCCAGTTTGACTTGAAGTTGTGGGTGGTGGAAAAAAGATGAGGAGGATGGATAATTCTCTGAGCCAATTCTGACCAATCATTTCTCTACAAATCTGAACTGCTCACTGAATGACATATTTCAGGCGTAAACAGCCTTAAGCAAAATTACAGGGTTTTGTTGAAGTTTTCCTCTGTCACTACTCCATACCCCCAATTACATGAAGCTGTGGCACAAAACAACAAAAAGCTCAAGTTAAAAACCTGTGTTTGGTATATCAAGTATATAAAGAAGCAATAGCATACAGTATAAAGGATATAAGAAAAAAGTAGATCTAGTCAAACATCAAAACTTAAAAAGTTCAGATAATTAGACAAACCTGGCTTAGGTATTACAACAATTAAAGATGATTTTTGCCTGTTTCTTCAAAAATAGAAGTAGCTGGCACAGAGATTGGAGAAAAAAAATCATGAAGATGACATGGTGAAGATAGCTGTAAAAGGTTGGAAAGACAGGTGATACCTGCGTTGGTGTTTTGATTAGGAACATCTTCTTTCTCATTTTGCTCTGAGCATGTCAGTTTTATACTACTCACCCCGAGGTCAGTCTGGATGCTGTTCCAAGGAAGCAGCTTCTCAAAATAAATGACAGGTGTTGGAGTGTGATCTTGACCGAACAAGGGCACCGAGGGCAGGATTATTCGTCTCCTGGAGGCAAGTTGCATTATTATCAGCCCTGCTTTGTTACAAGTTTCATCAAATGCTTTCTCTGCAGTTTTATCCTTTTGAAAATATTTCCACAAAACCATAAACATTAATTACACACAAAAACTTGCCTTGTTACATAACTCTGAAATGATAAATATGAAGTAGTCTAAAGTTATCAAACCTCCTGGAGTGTACGTGGTCACTGTAAGAGGTGAGTTGAGAACCACATTTTAAGTTCCAGTCTACATTATTTTGAACATTAATGAAGACGCAAAGAAGACTTTTCTTTGCCAAGATTCAGAAGAGATTCAATGTGGTGACAGTCTCATGTGCATGCTAGTGCATGTGAGCCCATGTTCTCCAGAAGGTAGCATTCTGTACATAGGAAGGCTACAACACATACTTCACTTACTTCTATTTACTTTGGTTAAGCCTCCCGTCCTATCTAAAATTAGATTTCATCATAATGACACTGTAGACACAAGACATGGAAAAACATAATATGGTCACTTCAAGAGATAGAATTCATATCAGATGTACTTATTGCTGTGAACAATCATAACATAGATCCAGTACAGGCTCTTTATCTATTTAATGTCAGAACAAACCTAAAATGGTGCTTCTATTTAATTTTCAACTTAGTGCTCATTAACTCTGCTTCCACTAACAGTTGTGGAGCATCTGCAAAAGGCTGATCTCTGCCATTATGTGGCGGCACCATAAACTGGAGGAAGAAGACACAATGCAGCCACTCTTGCTATGAATGAAAAGGAAACAAAGAAAATCAAGAAAGGTGTTTCAAGATTTTTGTAAGTTTATTTTGTTTTATTTATTTTTTTATATATAGTAACTTGTTAGTCATGTGAGCAAAGGCTTATATCCCAAATAGTGTTTCCATGTTGGCTATATCGATTTCTTTCTTTATTACTTTAAAAACAAAAACAAAATCCACTTTAAGTAAGAAAAGTAGTGACAGCAGTCAACAAAGTTGCATGAACATTAATTACCCTTGCAGCGACGCTAACATCACTCTTTCTCTCAGCTCGTTCACGTTCCCCTACAAAGTTTTCTTGCGAGGCTTCTCCCCGTTAAAAATTTCGGATCATTTCATTATAAAACACTAGATGTTACTTTGGCATACTATTACGTTAGGTGAAGGTTAAAACACATTTCTTCACAATGATTGCTTCTTGCTGCTTTCAGTGGTTGCTAGGTTACGTCTCACAGAAGTAAATAAATTCATGTGAATATCCTTAATGTTCAATGCTATTATTTTCATCTCTGAGAGGTGAGCCTCTCTGATCTGAACCAGAATGGTGTTTTGTTGCTGTACTTCTGTGCTCGTCACAGTTTGTCCATAACAAACACCATGTTCCAACATTAGAGTGTCCACAAATGCACGTGGCATCAGGACACTCTTGGCTGTAGGTCGATGATTGTCATAGTCATATCATCGGATTTGTGGCCGTATGTTCTGGGCCCTCGGGTGAAGAGAGGAGCTGAGCTGTCAACTGATCACTACCTGGCAGTGGGCTGGATCAAATGGCGGAGGAGGATGCTGGTCAGACCTGGTAGGCCCAAACGTGTAGTGAGGGTTTGCTGGGAACATTTGGTAGAGGAACCTGTCAGAAAGATCTTCAGCTTGAACTTCCGTCAGGGCTTGAACTGCGTCCTGAGGGAAGTGGGGGACATTGAGCCAGAATGGGCCATGTTCCACACCTCCATTACTGAAGTGGTTGACCGGATCTGTGGCCATAAGGTCTTTGGTGCCTGCTGTGGCTGCAATTACCTCGGGTAAGTGAGGCCGTCAGGCTGAAGGAGTCCTACCAGGCTTAGTTAGCCTGTGGGACTCTGGAAGCAGCAGACAAGCATTGACAGGCCAAACGGGCTGGAGCCTTGGCGGTCTCTAAGGCAAAAACTCGTGTGTGGAAGGAGTTCGATGAGGCCATGGAAAATGACTTAGTGTTGACTCCATGAAGATTCTGGCAAACCGTCAGACAGCTCAGGTGGGGAAAGCAGTGCTTTACCAACACTGTGTAAAATGGGGGTGAGGTGCCGCTGACCTCAACTTGTCATCGGCTAGTTGCGATTGCATTTATGACTTGATAAAGTTGGCCTGTGAAACGTATGTTGTCTGTACATGTAGAAGCTCCTGTCACTGAAGACACTAATCAGACTGTAATTCAGTATGCTAATTTTGACAATGATACGCACAAAAAGTATAAATAAAAGGGGAGGAGTGCAACCCTAACTTAGCAAGGAGTCTATCACTGATCTCTGGAAGCTTGCAGGTTTGTGGATTTGTAAGTCTTGCACCCAGCAACAACAGAATTGTTCATACATTTCCAATGACTTTTCAACTCACACATTGTGCAGGTACTGATACGATAAACCAGATAATCCACTATGTCGAGCTATGTGTGAGATGGTACTGCCTCTGGGTCTTTCTTCCAATCTATAGCTGCCTGGTCATACAGATCAATGTTTCTTATCTCAAGAATTTTTTAAATAATACAGCTGTTTGGTGCCAAGCTTTTTACAGAGTAAGACAGCTGTCAAAAACAATGTGCATATAAAAGTTAGGATTCGTGCATATTCATCTACATTTGTGCATAAACAAAAAGACTTAATTAATTAAAAAATATATTTCTCACATAAGAAAAATCACATATAAAATGTTTAATTTGTATTTAATCTTGTAGTTTTGTCTCTGAGAATACATTTCAAATAGTTACAACATGAACATATGAATACAAAGTATAATTTTATGGTTGTGTTTTTTTTTCATTATAATTACGTTGATAAAAGTGAGAATTCACTGTCAAAAATACGCCACTGGGTCACAGGCAGCTATGGAACTGAAGGTACATTGATTCCTCAAACTGCACGTGTTCAAAATCAGTTGAACTCAGACTGTTTAAACTGTGGATGTACACAATGGTGCCTCGGGGAACAAAAATCACCGTTCACCATGGGCTTCACCACAGAGGGACCGGTCAGGACCATGTGTGTTATTACGCTTCGAGAAGTACTAAAAGGATTTATCATGAGCTGTTCGGCTTTGTTCGCACAGCAAGTTATTGGTCAACTTTATTGATTTTTTTTTAAATTCATATAAATTTATCTGACGTGGTACAAATAAAATATTATTTTACTCATATCACTCATATTATCATAATTGTATGGAGTAATTTTTACTCATTACTTTTTTTTAAATTTACAGTTTTTTTTATTTTTTATGCACAGGTTTAGATGAATATCCACCAATGCTAATTTGTACATACACATTGTTTGTGACAGTTGCCCTACTCCATAGTCTTTAATTTCTCCTGGTAGATTCCCAGTCCTTTCATGTTTTCATAATAACATAATTTCATAATGACAAGATGTATGTCAATAACCATGGCAGTGTGTCATTTCACAGAATGAAAACATCATGATGTAACACCTCATTCTCTAATAATGAGATAATGGACAAATGGCTTCATATGACAGAAAATAGTTAGTACATCTCATTTTATTTTATTTTTTTCTTTTACTGCTGTCATTTAACATCATTGCTGACATGGAGTGTTGCATCAGGACCTGTTATTACAAAGTTGTGTAAAAGCCAGGTACAATAGTGCTTTCATTCCCATGTGGAATATATAAGTATAATATTTAAGGATGGAAAATGTAACAATATTACAGGACTAAAAGGCTATACAGTGTAGTGCACTGCTAAATAGGGAGTGATTTTGGCCAGATTTCTTGTGTTCAGTCATATAATGAGGTGGAGGCTGCTGTGACTGGGAGGGAGGGCCAGCTGCTCCACCAAGTGCCAGCTGCCTGTGGGCACAAGGGAGCAACCTGCCATTGATTGTTTAAATTGTTGAAATGTCACTACATAATGGTATTTATTATTTTTATTTATTTATTTATGTTTTATCAGTTCATGGTTGTTTCACCACATGTGGCCCTGCGACCTGTCCAGGGTGCACCCCTGCCTTTTGCCCAAAGAGAGTTGGGATAGTCTCCCCAGATCCCCATGACTCTGGAGAGGATGAAGCGGGTATAGACAATGGATGGATGGATGTTTTATCAGTTGACTGTGTGTTGATTAGCAATGTGAGTGTTGATTACAGGAGCTTCTGTAGTGGTTGTCTTAGCAGGAGCACCACTGATTACTGTTGTTCACCTTGATAGGCTTGTGATTGATAGCTGGGGTTGTCATCTTTTTCAGCTTCATCTGGTACTTGGAAAAAAAAATCTGTAAAGGGAATTTTCCCCTGCTATGTTGAAACAACCAACCACAAAACAAGCCAGCTGTGATGTTTACAGCAGCCAGTTGAATTCTGAGATTGGCAAATTTGTTCAATGTGAGCAGATACACCGATGAAGCTTCTTTGAGCATGCCCCTGCTTCACGCTCAGCTGTGCCCTGAGCTTTGTGCTCATGTCATGAGCATGTGTTTCCATGCTGGTGTTTGTTTATGTCTTGAATTTTGACCAAACCTTGCTCAAGACAGTGCTCAAGGCATCTTCACTGGCATCTGCAGCTGTGGTCTCATCTGCCTTCCATGTGTGTGAGTACGTGTAACCTCCGTGTGGCATATGCTGCTGCTGCGTTTCTCCAGTTCCTGTCTAGTCTGTGACGCTAACACAAGGTCAGACTTGGAGAGCATCTGGTGGGTGAGATGCGGAGTATTTAAGGAATGTCAGGGAGCATCTGTGTGGACTCAGACACGCACAAAAGTAGAGACACACCATCTACTCATGCTTTCACTTGCATAAACATTTATTTTCTGCTGTCAGTTTTTCCCCTCTGCCCATTTCCCTTACGTGTGTTTTGCAGATGCACACAAACCTGTATCTTACAAATGCACAGACGCTCCAGTGTAGTATCATCGGCAGCAGATAGGGGCTGCTGCAGGATTGTGGAAGCTGCCTGGCCAATTGGCTGGCAGGTTTTTTCGGAGCCCGGCTTCCCACTGGCACGTCTCCTTCTCCTCTTTTCTCCTCCCGACTCGTCGTCTCCCTCCATCTATTCCTGTTTCTCTACATCTACCATCCCCCTCTTTGTCTTCATCTTTTGGGATTAAAATTGGCTGCGGCCAGTCGCTGTGTGCTGAAGCAGCAGTGGAGAAGCAGAGGCAGGAGGAAGACAGGTTTCACCGAGGTAACAGAAGATGTGCGGTGGTTGGTTGCAAGGCTAGAGGACACCTGGGAGGACAGGCTTGTCAGTGGATATATACCTGTGGAGGAGGACTGTTTTTATCAACGTCTGAGCCAGCTGTCGATGAGGTGCCTGGATTGCATTTCTTCTGTCTCGACTGTCTGTCTCTATCTCTCTCGAAACATGAACTAGTATGCATGTATGAATATGTGTGTGTTGATGCCTGCATCTCAAATATATGGCCTATGCATGAAAACAAAGCTATTTACCCATCAGAAATCCCAACAGCCCTGACATTGATCAAGATTTTATCCTGTCTTCCTTTGTTTTGTTTTTTGCTTGTTTGTTTTGTATTGTTTTTTTCTCTCTCCTCTCTTCTCCTCTCCTCTCCTCTCCTCTCCTCTCCTCTCCTCTCCTCTCCTCTCCTCTCCTCTCCTTTCCCCTCCTCTCCCCTGGCTTTGCCGAAAATGCTTGCTAAAATGGTGTCAGACAGTTTACATAAGATGCTATACAGTGAGGCCCAATCAGTTTCCCATTCAAAGCTTTATGTTGTCTTTGACAGGAAGGCATTGCCTTATTCTTAACTGGCTGTTGACTCAGTTTGACAGCAGTGTCTATAGACTATGCATGAATGAGAAGACATGTTTGTCATTTGTAAATGCATGGCGTGTAACCTCATCCCTCCTGCTGTCGGATGTGATAGCATTGCATACCAAATGTTGCGTGGAGAGTAAGTTCTCCTCCTCTCATCCTCCTGGGCTTCTCTGGTTGGAGATGCAGGGAGGAGAAACTATTCATGGACATTATGATGCACTGTGTGCTGAACAGATCTGTTAGCTTGCTCTCACTCCTCTGCCTTCAGTTGTGTTGTCATTTATTTTACTGTGTTTCAGTTCAGTGAATTAATGACAAGGAAGACAGCTTATACAGCAAATAATCTCCAGAGGCCAATCGGCAGAGAGAAGGGGGTTTGGGCTGTTGTCTTCTGTAGCCTTTGTCACCCGACCTGCTGACACTGCACATTTAGCCCCAAGGGGATCACTGGTTTACACAGTTACCAAGATATGTGTGTGTGTGTTTATGCTAGCTTGTGTAGTGTAATTTGCTGCATTGCCTTGATGTGAAAATTATTGCAAGCCCTCAACCTCATTAAGGTACAGAATCTAATTTCTTGATTCCCCTTAACACATAATATCCCCTTTTTATTGGTTGTGAAGGAAGCTTAAAGTCATCGTTAATTCTACGCTTTGCTAAAAGTTATGAAGAATTGTACATCCTGCACCAACATGCTCCAATTTTTCTGCGATGTTCTGTAAAAAAGGAAATGAATTTATAAATGAATATGTGATATATATATATATATATTATATATATATATATATATATATATATATATATATATATATATATATATATATATATATATATTATGTATATATATATTTTTTTTTTTTATTAATTTTTTTCAAACTTTGGTCCATCTATTACAATGTAAAACTTCCTAGGTTTGAATGGTACTGAGTGTGTCATGACAAGCCTGCTTCTTTCCTTCCACTGAGACCAGTGCCACATCATGATTAATCATGAGGAGTTCATTTTTAATATCCAATTAGATCTTCGTATCATTCCAGCAAAATGTCTTCTGCTAGTCTTGTACATGTGTTATTATCTAAGAGCGAGCACTAACATCTCTCTGGTTGTGTTTGTGTTTAGGGGGGGTGGTTGACAAAGATTTGCGGCACTACCTGAACCTGCGCTTCTCCAAGGGTTCAGTGGACCACGACCACCAACAGATCATCAGAGACAATCTCTACCTCCGTACTGTTCCCTGTGAGTCCACGCAACCTTATATTTCTCCTCCCCACCACCTCCTGACCTCCATTAGGTTTTCATTCCTGTCTTTCGCTCCTGTGTGAGCTCATTCTCTCTGCTGCCACATAGTGTACAATCATCATATTCACCCTCTCTTTCTAAATATCATTCTTATCACTTCCTCCTGAGCTCTCTTTCTCAATCTTCTAAGATTTCTCTCTTCACTTTTCAGATGTTGTCCTTACATTTTTCTGATTTTTAATCACTCACAGGCTCTCTCTCTCTCTCAGTCTCTCACCGTCTATTGCTCCGTCTTTTGCATCTGCCGTCCAAGGTTTCCACGGCAACCACCCTCTTGTCTGGAGGCTTGCATTGTCGTGATGCCCTACCCCCTTCAGCACACACTAGACATGCACATCACACACAGATGTACAAAGATGATAGCATGTTTGTCTCGAAGATGCATTTCACTTAAATCCTTGTGAGAAATTTAAAATGCTGGACAAACAAATACTGGTGGAGACGTTTCATGCCTGTCGGTTGGAAGTGAATGTAGGCTGTGTTTTTAGTGTGTGCGCCTTTTGCTCGTTGTGAAACGTTGTCATTTCCATGATTGACGTTGAGGGCCATCCCCAGCAGGTCTGTCGTCTTTCAAAACATTGAGCAACTCATGAATCAGCTCGGATGCTTTACCCTGCAGACTACATGTTTAGTTGTTTCACTGCAGCATATGGATTCAGGGGGAGTTTTTTGAAGGAGTTTGAACTCATTTGACATGTGTTGGGTTCCTCTGTTAGTATGTTGATTCATATTTCTGAATATACGACAGATCCAAGCGAAAGCATGGCTAGTTTTGGCGTCCGCGATAGTTGTTATTTCATCGGCTGAGCGATTCCACTTCACTAGATGTCGTCTGCCGGTGTGCTGAGCTGCTGACACAGAAGTGATTGTTTTTTACGGTCCCACAGCTGCACACTTTCTGAGCCTTTTTCTCCCTCATTTTCCTCTCCTCTCTCCTGTTGTCTTCATCTATTTTATTTCACTCAGTTTTTTTTTTTTTTCCTTCTTTGATTTCTTTTGGTCACTGCCTCACTTGTTTACATTCTCTCTTCCTTAGATTTTTAATTCCAGATGTCCACTCATGTGTCTCTGCCTTTCTTTTCTTCTGGCTGCTGTGTGTTAGTGTAATTAATACACACTGACAGAGTGACGGGTGAGGTGATGGAGATTGGCTAATCTTCAACACCCTTGCACTAATAATGCTGAAGGAGGGCATGCGCCTGTTTTGGTCACCATACTTTCATCCGCATATTTTAGTTGTAGTCACCTTGCTTTCAGCCTTTAGTGAAAGATATATATATATATTTTTTTTTTTCCAGGGGATCATTTAGCAGTAATGACATCTTCATAATCAATTACCGATTACATTTCAAAGCTCACACACTGTAATGAAGATTCAAGAAATTTTATAGACTTCCTGCACAGCAACTTTGAGTCATATTGGTCTTGGTGGTTGAATTTAAATCTCGCCTATATTTCATTGATCCCTGAAAATTGTCTCTATTTCAATAACTTGCCTTTATTCAGTGGTTCATCCCTCCTGCATTTGAGGGTCCTTCGTATGCAGCGTTCATATTCACCGCATTACTTCTTTGCATTCTGATGGTCCCATTAGTAGGCATTGCTCAACCGACAGAGAGACGTGGCATCAGATGGCAAAAAAAAAAAAAAAAAAAAAAAAAAGAAAACCGGGACAACTGTCCCGAAGCCGCACTGCTCATCCCTGGTGGGCTGTTTGTTGTTGTGGTGTGGAGCATTAGAAGAATCAGTGTTTTTCTCCCTTGTCTGCAGCGCTCTGACCATGCTGTCAGTGTGGGTCTGTCAGCTTGACAAACAGACGCCACTCTGCATCACAACATGCAGTCAAGGACGTGGGAGGAGGCGTGTCTGTCTGTCAGTGTGTGTGTGCGCGTTTCTGTATTTCTGTCTTCATACAGCTACAAGGCTGAGGATGCTGACATCAACTTCTGCATCCTGTTACATCATTCAGCAAGGATTGGTTGCCCTTATCCCTAAAAGTGACAGCATACAATAATTTGCTGCCTGATTTTAATAACTTTATTCCGAGTTTGTATTGAGACCTGCAGGCTGCCTTCTGTGTATGTCTTTCTTTCTCTGTTCTGTTTGTTCTAAAATGTTTACTCATGTGAACACACACTGGCACCTCAGCTACCACACATATTAGCAAAATTATTACATCAAAGACATGCACATGCACATAAATATAAATGTTTTTTTATTGCAGGGACTAACAGTCGAAGAAGACTGATGTGTACGCAAAAAAAGAAAAATCTGATAGTGCAAGAGTGAGCCATTTATTGAAAGTATCACCACATTAAGAAGAAGAACCCCTAATGTGAGGGAATAAAAACTTGCAGCAGATTCTGGGCTGAAACCATTGATAAGATTGGCACTGTTTGATATCCTTACTTTGTGAACCTCTGAACTTGATGAACTAGCAGAACCATTTCATTTAATCAACAATGAATTGACCGCTTCAGTAGACTGATCTCAGCTTCTTTCAGAGCACCTTTTGTTGAGAGATTTAAAGAAAAGTCTTTGATGGTTCTTTCTAAATGTGAATAATACAAAAAAAATGAAAAGATAATAGGAATGTATTCATGTGCAAAAAAATAGTACATTTTTAAGTGGAATGTTTTAAAAATTTTCTGTTCATGAAAAAAAATCAAAATTTATATATATATAATATATATATTATATATATATATATATATATATATATATACACACATATATATATACATATGTATAAGTTTTTGTGTGTGTGTGTGTAAAATTTTTAAATATATAATATTATTTATTCATAATAGAGCAAATGAAACCTGAGATATAACTTTTTTCCTCGGTACTATTAATTTTTTAACAAAGAAAAAAAAGGAAATGTTGTCAACACTAACTACCTTCTAGGTTTAATAGGGTACTGATCATCAGTAGGTCTATGGACCTCTACAGAAATAGATGTTGTGGCAGTTTGCTGGTCTGGAACATTCTTTGGGTGTGCATTAACATGATGCAAAAAATGAAAGACAAATGCAATGGTCTTAGAAAAGCAATCATTGCTGCTCATAAATCTGGGAAGCATTACATAATTATATCTAAAGAATTTAAGTTCAGTAATTCAGTGTCCAACGTTTTACAGTGAGAAAGCTTATTCCCAACTGGAAAGCATTTAAGACAGTTGCCAAATTCCTCCACAGTGATGTGAAAGACTTTTAAAGTCATACAGGAAAGTTATAATTGCTGCTAAAGGTGGATCTGCAAGCTGTTGACTCGTGGGGGTAACATTGCTAGCTTTTTAAGAGGCTAAAGGAAAAGGAAAGCTGGAAAATTTAAAGGAAGAAGAAGAGAGGTGGTGGTGTAGTAAACAAAGTTGAGAGTAAAAAGATGATAAATGTGGACATGAGGAATGAGGCAAGGAGGAGAGGATGTATATGGCATCAATTTAGCACCATATATATTATGAATCAAAATCCAAAATATGAGGAACAAAACCTTTTAATCACAGAAGGAAAACCCAGAATCTGTAACCAAGAAGTCAAATCCTGTAAACGAGAGTGCAGTCGTCTTTCTCAGGTTCATTTTTCCTTTTCCTGCTATTATTCTAAAACCACCTGATTTCAAATGGGTCATTCATCAGCCAATGAGCTACTTGATCTCAGCTATGGCCCTCCTACCCTGCTGTAGACTGACATGTCCCTGATTTGACACTTATTTTAGAATTGCAGCCACGAAAAGAAAAAAATGCTACTGAGAAAGATGGTTTGAAAACCAAGACAGTTTTAGGACTTATAGACAGAAAAGAAAAGTGTAACTGAGAAAGATGATTGCTCTCTTAGCTACAAAATTTGATTTCTTGGTTACAGATTCTGGGTTTGGTTTCTCAGACTTTGAATTTTGATTCTCAGATTTTGGTTTTTGATGTGCAATATATGTCTCTGACTGGACTCCATAGATGCATGCTTATAACCCAATTATCTTAGCCTAGTGCATCCTCTCTTTCACCTGTTGTTATCTTATTTTATTAATATTCCAAATGTCCCCAGTATGAGCTGTGATTGAAGCTTTTGTAGTAAGGTTGAAAGGTGATTGTTTTCCTTTTAACCTTCTATTCACAGTGTATGTAGAATATAATAATTTGAAATGCATCTGGAACTACAGATTGGTTTAAATTTTCACCTGATGTTAACCTGATTGATTTGTTCCCCAACTGTCTGTAAGATATGACCACCTGGGGGATGCATTTTATGGTAGGTGCTTGTTGAAATTTGCATCTTAGTAGAGAGAAGGCAGAATGCCCAGTAGTTTTGGCTGCATGCGCTCCAGCGAAGGGGGAAACATTTACTAGTTCTCAGCAATGTCCCGCCTCCCCCTGCTGTAGATTGATGTGGTGCTGATTTGACACCATCGAGAATCTTTTCAAAATAGAGCCTACCCAAGAACTGCAGAACATCCTCCAGTTATTCTAGCCAAAGTAAACAGGATCACCACTCGTGTAGCTGTCAGTGCTGATCTTTCCCCTGTGAAATGATGGGAACATAGCTTGGAATATCTTGTGAGGTTCAGCACGTTGTCATTCTTCCCCGTTTTATCCTTTCGCTCACATTGAATCAGTCCCTTCCATCTTCTCTGTGCAGAGAGATCTTTCAGCCACTTGACCTACGTCACATCAACTGTGGAGGGATAGATGTGTAGCTTCTTTGCTTTAAACCTATGTTATTTACACTCCGTAGCATTGCAGTTGTACCCCACTGTTGTTTAAAGGTCAAAAATGATGTAAAATGATTGGTCTGTTCTGGGGCTAGCTGCTTTCTTTACTGGAAGTGGTTGTGTCTGCAAAAAGCCCTAAATGAAAAGCGTTACTGCCACCAAGCAGATATAAATAACATTTTTCAGTATTCAGGTAGCGCCTTTTGAAAGCAAGAACAGAAAAAATGCAACTGAGAAAGACCATTCAAAAATGGAGAAAGTTTTAAAGTTGATAGTGGCAAAAGAAAGGTGTAAGTGAGAATTTGATTTGTTGGTTACAGGTTCTGAGTTTTCCTTGTCTGATTCAGTGCTTCGGTTTTCAGATTTTGGATCTTGATTTGCAATATATATGGTGCTGAATTGACGCCATAGATATAGGAGGCAATCAGCAGTGGGGAGGTGGGGAGGAAGGAAAAGAGCAGATTTAGGTTGAACAGTGAAAAACCTGTCGTTGCAGTAGGATGGAGAGTAGAGCTGTTGGGAGTAGAAGGGCAGATGTGCAGTGAATGGAGGTAGAAGGAGATATGAGGGACTCTTGTAAGTAATTCCCAGAAGAACCTTCTCCTTTCCTCCACTCTACTCAGAGGCATTGGTAAAAGGCTCTATAAATAGCTTCAACAGTGAGCAGCACATTTCTCTACTCAGATAGCCTATAAATACATGCAGTTTCTGTCAGTTCATATCCAGTGTTCTGGACGAAGGCTGCACCACAGCTTCTCAGCCTCTGACAGGGAATCCTCCTCTGGAGACTACGGAGGAGGAGCACATAAAGATGTTGATTAAGAACACAGCCGAAATGTTTAGGACTGTGATAGGGATGACAGCAACTCAGATAATGATAGCAGTAATGAAGATGGCTATCATTATGATGAGAGGAAATGATGTGTGGAAGGTGAAAGACACATAATGTGTGCAAGAGAGTGCCATTAATGCAAACTAAACTTGCATTATTTATGCATGGTATGCAGGTACAATTAGCACATAGAAAATAAAGTTAACATTCTGGATATTACGCCTGGAAATATTTAAGCGAGGCAACAATTAGCAGTTTGTCTCTATGACACCTACATATTTTTTTTCAAGTTAATTCCCTTTTCTCTATAAATGTGATTTGTGATTTACCATACTTTTGCTCACTGTAATCTAATCTTTGGCATAAAGTACTAGTGAATCATTTTTGTGCATGGAAAGATTTGCAATTTAAGTTGTAAAGGTTCACAAATAAACCTGATGCTGGTTATATACATTTAAAGAAAACCAGCATTATAAAATGTGCTTAACAGTAAGTGTACTTGTGGTAAATGTACTGAAATAATAATTTACGATGTCATCATGTCCGTTGTGGATTTTTTTTTGAATCACAAGTATTAAAAATAATTTCAAAAATATTTCATTGTCAGTAAAATATCTGGTTTGAACCATGTATTGCCTTTTTTATATATTGTGCATTGGAAAGCAATGGAAAAATGAGGAGTCACCAGCTGTGACTGTTAAATGGATGCCTGCCAAGTGAAACCTCATAGTGTAGTTTCCTCTTCTCTCCTGGCAGTCAGTAATACCTTCACACTTTTACAACCTCTTGATCAAGAAAGGATGGTCTCCAATGAGGCCATGAATCAAATTTTGGCTTAAATTAATTATGTTCTTCATTGGAACTCAGATGATCAGAAGAACATCTATCATTATACAAATAGAATATGCATTGTGTACAATATAATATAAATGTACAGGACAATTTATGCCCCAGATTGAGTCACAATCAATTTATCTGTTATTTTCTCAGCAAAGGAAAAGCTATCACTGGATGTATTTAACTGACTGAAGAAAATCTGTGATTTTTTTTCCCCCAAAATTATTCCTGAATTTTTAGAGAAGAAAAGTGGTTTAGTTGTAGTTGGAACTAATTAATTTGAATGAAGGTTACTAATATCATTTATACCATGGTTAATGAAAAGTTACGAACCCTTCAGAATAAGAAATCAGAGAGAAGAAGGAGGTGTACAGGAGAAAGTTGGAGAACAAGCTCCAGCAGAACAACAAAAGAAATGTGTGCTCAGGAATGAAGAAGATTACAGGCTTCAAGCAGAAGGAGGATGAGATATGTATGTATAAGTATGGACAGAGCCAATGTACTGAACTCATTCTTCATCAGGTTCAGTTCAGAAACAAGCTCAGCATCCTCCTCTCCTGTCTCCAGCCAAACAGACCTCCCACAATCCCTTGACCCACAGCTTCCCGGTCACATCTCAGCTGTCTCATCTTCCACCTCAGTCATTGGTCCTGCAGCTGCTCAATCATTGTCTCCAACCACATCAGGAGATGCTGCCCCCCCCCCACCTGTCTGTTTCTGACAGTCGGGTGAAGAAGGCAGCTGGAGAGACTAAACAGGATAAAGGCTGCTGGTCCAAATGGTGTCGGCCTCAGAGTCCTGAAAGCCTGTGTGGACCAGCTATGTGGGATTCTACAGCACCTCTTCAACCTTAGCCTGAACCAGGAGAAGGTTCCAGTGCTGTGGAAGACATCCTGCCTTGTTTCAGTACCAAAAAGATCTCATCCATCTTCTTCCAAAGATTATAGACCTGTCGCCCTTCCTAACATCCTACATCATTAAAGTCCTGGAGAGCCTCTTATCGGTCCACCTGAATAAGCAAACAAGCACCTTCCAAGGCAAGGCAAGGCAAGTTTAATTTGTATAGCACATTTCGTGTACAAGACAATTCAAGGTGCTGTACATAAGCATTACAAAGCATTACATTAAAACAGGAGGAAATAAAAAGATAAAATAATAATAAAAATGCAAAAAGTGCCAGGACCCACTGCAGTTTGCTTAGTCGTGAGGTTGGAGTTGAAGATACCTTCATACAGCTGCTTCAACAAACCCACAAGTCATCTGGACAAAGCAGGCAGCACTGTGAAGATCATGTTCTTCAATTTCTCCAGTGCATTTAACACCATCCAGCCTGCTGTACTATGAAAGAAACTCCAGAAGACACAGCTGGATGCCTCCACAATCATCTGGATTACTGACTACCTGACAAACAGACCAGAGTTTGTGAGACTGAATGCTTGTGTGTCTGACCAGGTGGTCAAGAGCACCGTAGGGGACTGTACTCTCACCATTCCCTCTCCATTCTGTACATCTCAGACTTCCAAATACAAAGTGGAGTCCTGTCATCTGCAGAAACACTCAGATGACTGCAGTTGTGGGGTGTATTAGTGATGGACAAGAGTTGGAGTACAGAGAACTTGTGGATCGTTCTATGGCGTGGTGTGGGAACAGTCATCTTATCTTGAATGTGGACAAAACTAAGGAGATGATTGTGGATTGTAGGAAGGCCGGGAATACGTCAAATAGTATTTCCATCATGAGAGAACAAGTGGAGGTGGTGGAGGAGTATAAATACATCAGTGTTCACGTGGACACCAGACTGGACTGCAGTTGCAACACTGATGCTGTTTATAAAAGGGACTTAGCAACTTTACTTCCTGAGGAAGCTTAGATCATTCAGTGTTTGTAGCAAGATGTTGCATATCTTCTATAAGTCTGTTGTGGAGAGTGTAATCTCATCTGCAGTCATCTGTTGGGGGAGCAGCATCAGAGCCAGTGACTTGAAGAAACTGAACGAACTGTTAAAGAAGACTGGCTTGGTTCTGGAGCCTCTGGAGTAGGGGTGCACGATATATTGAGTTTATATCTTATATCAAGTTTTTAGTACCACACGATAGAGGATGAAACAATATCGATATAAACGATGTAAGTGTTTCACTTTTCCTGCTGTCATCCCTTCTGGAGTTGAGCCCGCCCTTTCCTCATTGCAGCAGCATCACACAAACAACGATGGCATCTGACACTAGAGAAACTGTCGAAGAGGAGCTAGTTTCCAAAAAAGGAAGCAACGGGTCACTCATATGGAGATGGTTTGGATTCCAGGTTTCCGATGTGGAGCAGAAAAATATATTCTGCAGACAATGCCCAAAACCCATTGAGTCAAAGGGTTCGAACACGACCAATTTCTGTCACCATTTACAACAACGACGCGCAGTCGGATATGAAGAGTGCACTGCGTGCTGAAACTCAAAAGGTAAACTTGGACCAGTCCAACCCGAAAGCAAAACAAGTCATGCTGGAAAACACACTTGCTCGTACTGCCACCTTTGATAAAACTAGAAAGATGTGGCGTGACATCATGGAAGCTGTAGCTTACCACATCACTAAAGACATGGATCCCATCGCTACAGTGGAACAGACTGGCTTTATTCAGATGTTTAAAGTAGTTGAACCCAGATACGAGCCTCCTGGGCGAAATCATCTCACTAACAAAGTGCTACCAAAAATGTACAATGAAGTATGAGCCAACATGGACGCCTGCCTCGCCAGTTTTCAATTTTTAATAGCTCATGGTCGTAAGTAGAATTGTTCCAAGAACATGTTTACATTGTTTAATGTAGTGTTTATTTTTGGTCAGTATTTTTTGTTTACATTTTGCATACTTTTTGCTGTTATAGACTAAAAGCTATGCATTTCACTTTGCTAATTTATCTTAAGAGAATGTTGTTTACTGAAAGCAGTGAATTTATGTACATGCTCTTATGTTGAACATTAATAAAAGTGCCTTTGTGACATTTCTCACATTTGTTTTAACCAAAAAAATGCTTATTGTTAGTATTATTTCACTTGAAAATATATCAAGATACATATTGTATATCGATATTCAGCCTAAAAATATCGAGATATGACTTTTTGTCCATATTGTGCAGCCTTACTCTGGAGGCCATAGAGCTCATTGTGCAAAGGAGGATACTTCATAAAATGAAAAAAACAAAAACATAGACAACCCTGAGCATCATCTACACAACAAAGTGATTTAGCAAGAGAGTGTCTTCTAGGCAAGGCAAGTTTATTTGTATAGCACATTTCGTGTACAAGAAAATTCAAGGTGCTTTACATAAAACATTAGAAGCATTACATAAAACATTAAGCATTAAGTACATTAAAAACAGAAACAAAATTTTAAAAGAAATAAAATGAAATATAAAAAATAAAAACAGCAATCTTTGACTCACTCTGCCCCATGACTCAAACAACACCACAATCTCCCAGGTATTGTTAGTTATTTTCCCCACAGAGCTTCAGTCAGAAGCTCCTTGAGATCAGCTGTAACACAGACAGCTACAGGAGATCCCTCCTGTAGGCTTCTAGGACTTGTGTCATATGTGTGGTTACCACAAATTTAATAGAAATGTGCTCAAAACCTTAGCATAAAAAATTTAGGTATAATAAAACCATAAGATATATCATATAATTGTGGTTTTTTTCATATGTATAGTAATGAGTGAGCCTTAATTCAAACTTAGATAATACAGACAGATAATGATCATGATTAGATAATGATAATAGTTATGTTCAATGAGTTGATAAAGAAAAGAGTCATTACATGTGCGTGTGCATCAGAGAATGATTGTATATGCACTAAGAGAGACTGTACATATGTATAAATGTATGTCTTTTTTTTTTTAACTATGTCACTTTGATTATTGTTTTGTTTGTGTGGTGATATTAAATAGGCTGGGCTAATAAATGAATCATGGTAGCATTACCCACCATTCTCTGTTAAGATGATGTGTGCTTGCCTCCGTATGTGTGCATGAGATAGAGAAATACATCTTTCCCCAGGGAGTCTCCTTAAAGGGGTGATTTGCCTGCTGGCTTGCTCTTGTTAAAGGGCTGTCTGACATGCTTTGATGTGGTTCTGTGCTCCCTGTAGTTTGATTGGCACATCGGATTAATGTAGTTCCACAGATGAAAGAGGCGACAAGGTAGTGATATGAATTTTATGAAAAGAGAATAGCAAATATTGAACATGATTTATGGATTTGCTATGTTTGTAAACTGCTTTCCATTTGAAACTCTGGACAGGTATCATCTTATCAGTTTTCCTCTACTCAATGTGATCCCCTCATTCAGCTGCTCATCACAAACTAAGGTCCCTCTGCAGTCTTTTTTATGTTTCTGTCAGTTTTACCTCTCCAGCCCAATTCTTTGTTTTGTCCCACTAAGATAAGAGTAATGTGAGTAATATAATGAGCCAAGCACTTGACACTTCATCCAAGAAACTCCTCTCTTGATGAAGAAATTGAAGCAGGTTTCTGGAGTGTAGGACTTTTAGTTGACAAGTAAATTTAAAGATATCACACATTTACACACCAGAACCAGCTCAGAGTAGAATTATCCAGCCTCCCCACCTTCATCACCACCCTACTCCAACCTCAAATCATGCTTTATTTGCTGTACTTTGGTTATCAGGAAGTCCTGGGAGTTCGAGACTGACAGGAGATGGATCTGCAGGAGGGTGATCAATTATACCACCAATAGCTCAATTTGGCTGTGCCTTTCTGGACATCACAGGCAAAGGCCTGATCACCAAACTCAGCAATTCGCCTTGAGAGATCCTACCAGACAAAAGGTGCCTCGATGACATAGCTCCTGGGGTCGCTGGAGAATTCAAACCCCTTCATCACAATGAGGTGCTGACTTATGGTGGGGTTGTAGTGGTGAAGAAAGACCAGAGCTGATGCAATCCAGGGGAGGTGTTTCAGATGTTTTCTCATGGAAGGAAGCCTCAAATCAGATCATCTCAGCTGACTTTGGAACTCCTCATTGTCTTCCATGTAGGAATAGAGGAGTTATCTGGAGATCTATGCTCAAACTGTTGCCCCCATGACCCGAAGCAGGATAAGTGGCAGAAAGCTGATGGATGAGAAGAGAAACTAAAGAAATATGTGGTGAAGCAGTGGCGATGAGAATCAGCACCTCCAAATTTGGAACGTGGTTCTTAGTCAGAAAAGGGTGGACCCTATCCGGGTCGAGAGTGAGGTGCTGCCTTAAGTGGAGGACTTTAAGTATCTTGAGGTCTTGTTTACAAGTGAGGAAAGAATGGAGTGGGAGATCAGCAGAGCAGATCGGTGCAGGTGTCTACAGCGGTGCAGATTGTATACCAATAATCTGGATAAGTGGAAGTTAATGAATCGATGGATGTAAAGTTTAATTTGCACAAATGTTATTGATTGATAAAAACATTGGCATTTAGGAACTAGATACAGGAAACCTTTAATCTGGAGATCAGATGTTATCTTTAGTGGACCCTCATTTCAGCTCAGTCTGTGTTTAAAAGTTTGAAGCTTTCTGATCGTGATTAAGTCAGTGTGGGTAACAACAGTCTGCTGTTAACTATCAATGTCTCTCTAATCGAACAAGCAGCTTGAGTCTTTGAGCATCCTTAAGCCTGAAAAGGAATCAACAGTGGAGAGTTAACATCCAAGTTCCCAATTCCTTTCAGTCTGCAGCTTCTGTCAGAGTCAAACGCGTCTGCTTGAGCACCAGTGGAATTACTCTCTGATAACCAGGTGTGGCCAGGCTGTGACAGTAATTGATTGATTGTTGTGCAAAGCAGCAACTAACACAGCTTGTAGGACCTCTGAAGAGCTGTGACTTGTAAGAAGACTGTGCATTCAAAAGAGAGCATCCTATCTGACATAGATTCATATTTTGTACAGCTAATGTAGATGTTACTGCTTGTTACCATGGCAAGTCTGTGTTGCCAGGCACTGATGTGTCATTGTGGTAGCAGACGCTGCTGTCAGAAGGTTGCCATGTTGTGTCATTACATCTGTAGCTTGGGCTTTGTAGTGTAAATAAGGATGCCAGTGTGTGTGCTCCATCATACCTCTCCTATAGACCTGCTGTCACACTTCACAGTCACCAGCTGGGAAGAAGAAGGACGAAGGAATGGGGGATACACAGTGAGAGCGGGTGAGATGTGAGACCAAAGTGCAAAGTAGAGCTTGAAGGAGAGAGAAAAGGAGATAGGAGGATAATGAGAGGAAGAGAGTGCGGATTAAAAAAGACAGAGAGGGAGTAATGGGGACAGAGAACACTAACAGAGTAATAAATGGATGGAAGAGAGATGAGGCAAATTGGTAACAAGAGGAGTGAGAGAAAGGATAATGGAGGAGACCAATTTGAAACAGGCAATAGGATAGATGGATTGATAAATAGTTAAATAGATTTATGGAGACAGACACATAACTGTAAAGAAGCAGATACAGAAAGTCATCGCATCCCTTTCTGTTCTCTACTCGTGCGCTGCTCTGCTTGCTCTGCGATGGAGAAGGTTCTGAGTAAACAAGTTATTTTTGTATGAATGTACAGTTGTGTTCAAAATAATAGCAGTCTGTTCAAAAAATTGAGTAAAGCCCAAAATCCTTATAATGGTTTTTATTTCCATGCATTGGGAACACTGCACATTATATTCTAAATCAAAACATGAAGAAAAAAGCAGAAATCCTTTACTCACTTTACAGAAAATGAAGAAAAATGAACATTGGGCTGTTCAAAAAAATAGCAGTGTCTGCATTTTACTTTACAAACTCAAATATTTACTGTATAAACTGAAAAATATCCAGGATTCAGCATTCCTATGAATCACTAAACTAATATTTAGTTGTATAGCCACTGTTTCTGAGAACCGCTTCACATCTGTGTTGCATGGAGTCGACCGACTTCTGGCATCTCAATTTTTTGAACAGACTGCTATTATTTTGAACATGTATTTATTGGTGCAAGATTGTGTTTGTGAAAATAATGTTCTATTCAAATTCCCCTTTTACCGTCCTGAAATTTGATGTTTTTTGAGAATGCTCAGTTAGATTAGATTAAGAAATTGTAATGTCTTCTGCATCATGTACAGATTCTCATAAATTCTTTCAGTACCAGTAATAGTAAGGTCTTATTAACTGGAATGGAATAATGGAATTTGCTTAACTGCACAACACATTTACTGGTTAATAGACCTGCCTAAACGTCCAGTAAGGTTAAAGAGGCGAAACGAGATAGAGCTTATGCCAATTCAGCTGAAAAGAATATATATATATATATATATATATATATATATATATATATACCATTTTGTGCAGTTTGAGGAGAATTGTAATGTCAGTTTCAACATTCATTACACTCAGGTGACAGGTGTGCTATCACATCTGCACTTTCATGTGTGAATTCTCCTCTGTGGGCATTGATGTAAAAGAGTGTCACACCTGTTCACCTTTTAGAGAGTATTTTTAGTTACTATTAGATTTGATTTCACCCAAGTCCTTGTAACCAACCCATTTGACTCCAGAGACACCCTGGTGGCTGTGATGGATGAGATGCTGTGAGACACTGAACTAGAAGTTCAAGTGGGAAAATGCATGTGTTTTTTTTTTTTTTATCTGAGGTTGTTGAAAAGCCCTGTTACTGTACAACTACCCCATGTTGTCCTACTATGTATTACCTATGATTCTCAAATTCAAATCTCGGCATAAAGAGTATTTGCTATAAATGCCAAAGAATCAGTAACCCATGCACCGAGTCACCTTCTACTTCCCACATATTATTAGGCTGAGGCTGTTATTGGGCTGCTTCCCTCCACCCTTTATTATGATAATCAGCCTATTGAGTCTATTTTTAGTTCTGAATTTTCACCACTCTCTTTCTCCATCTTGGTGACTTTCCCCTTCTCTTTCTCTCTCTCTAAATACTGTATACCCATATGTAAGGTTAATAAAAGGAGCACCACTTCCCCCTGTCTCTATAGTCTCCTGCTCCTGTATATATTTATATGTACATACATATACATATATGTGTGTGTGTCTATACACACACACGCACCCCCCCCCCACACACACACATATATTTTATATATATACACGTCGTATCGGTTCTCAAACACACTTACCATTTGCAGTAAATGCGCCACAAGGTTATGCAATCATGCTTTAGCCCCTTTCACTTTCTCTGTCTCTGCTGCTGTGTTACTTTTAGTTGTTGTTTGTTTTTGTTTTTGTTTTTTTGTCTGCTAGCCACTCTTCTACCAGTGCATTATTCAGCAAAGGTCTTTGTCCTCTTATCATCTGACGCCCAGCGGAGTTATTTTAGAATATCAGTTATTTTAGTTTTGGCTGCAAATGGACTTTCCTTGTTGTATTTCTAACCAGTCTCTCTTTTTCTCACACACACTGAACCTCTCCAGTATAGTATAGTATAAGACAGAGAACATCTTTACCCCTTAAGTGGCAGCTCTGGAGCATTTCATTGCTATTAGAGATTTAAGAAATTTAAGCCATAAATCTGTGTGGTGCTCATACGCCTAGTCGCAGCGTTATCTCTAAGAGGTTTGGCCGCACTGATTGCAATGCAAAGACCATTTTTTGGCTCAAAGCCAACTTTATTTGTAAGAGTATGACACATAATCAATAACAGCAGAAGGCTTTTACCTCCAAAAGAGCAGCACTTCCCCCTGCCTGTTTAGTCTCCTGCTCTTTTGTTAATTTCTGCACCTCAGTGTTTAGTACAATGTTTTGTGTGACTATATACAAAAAAGATAATATAAAAATATATGCCCTTAAATGACCTGATGACTTTCCAGCCCCTACCCACATGCATCTGTCTGAATTGAATTGAATTGAATTGAATTGAATTGAATTGAATTGAATGCCTTTATTGTCATCGTACAAGGTACAATAAGATATAAAACTTCACCATAAAGTGCACACATAAATAAATAGACATGGGAAAATAAAAGTCAAATGAGGTAGAAAAGAAAATTTGAGATCTATACAGTAAACCTAATATAAAACTACTATAAGAGTAATCTGTATCTGCAATATAGACCGTATTTTAACATTTTTGACCCCTACCTGGGTGTTTTCAAGGATAATACAACATACTTAGTAACATTAAAACAGATGAAGGCAAAGAAAAATGGTAAAGGGGGCAGAAGGAACAGAGTATAGATTTTTTTTTTCTTTTCTGCAAGAAATATTCCTAATAAAAAGGTTTACTTCACAGGTATTTAGTGTGAGGACTCTGGGTGTGGAAGAGCAGGTGGTGAGGCAGCAAACAGGTAATGTGCTTTCCCTCCGAGAGCAGACTTGTACGCAGAGAAAGGAAGGGAGAAGTGAGGGACAGTTCGCCTATCTCACACTCAGATAGTTGATCGATATTCCCAGCTCAGATCCAACAAGATGCTTTCCCTCCTCCTCCCTCCTTCCCTCCCTCCCTCTGCTCAGTTGGCGTGTCCAGTAAAGGAAGCTGTGGGAGAAGGCCATCAGCAGGTCATCAGTATTCCAGCAGCCTCTGCCTACTCTGGTGTGGGCAGCAGAATAATTTCACTCTGATCTTGTAGATCAATAACTGTACCCAGTGGAAGCAGTGGAAAGCGACCAGCCCTGCCTAAATTACTGGAATATTCAGACTTGTACTGCGCATGCAATGGATGGCACTCTTGTAGATGTTTTAGTTTTAGTTTATCCTGCTGCGTAGTTCATGGGGTGATTCTCATTGAATCATGCACTTCTGTCAGCTGATATCACAGCAGTACTGTGAATCACTGAGGTGATTCTTTTTTCATAAAAATGTGTTAAAAATGGCCAGCTGATGAAATAATGCAAATTGATTTTAAAAAGCCTTTTGAAATTTATTATCTTTCTGGAGCATATAATGTTAAATGTTTGTATTGACTGAGTCAGAGGAGAGATGAGTCAACTTGTGGGGGTGGAAGAAGACATTTATTATACCTTGTGATATAATGCTATGCATTCATCCATTTTGTTATCCATTTCATCCTGTTCAGGGTGTTGAGGGGGTTGAAGCCTTTCTCAGCCGCCATCAGGCAAGAGGCAGGGTACACCCTTGATCAGTCCCCAGTACATCACAGGGCACCATAAAAACAAATGAGACAAACAACTGCGCAGTCTCCCACTCTTTCCTTTGGACAATTTAGATTCACCAAGCATCCAAACATGCATGTTTTTGGACTCTGAGAGGAAGTTGGAGGAAGCCCACACAAACACAGGGAGAACATACAAATGCCACACAGAAAAAAACCCTGCTGGGATTTCAGCTAGGAACCTTCTTGTTTTGAGACAACAGTGTAAACCACCGCCCTACACCACTATGAATAATGTATCTTGAGTGCATATGTAGAATATAAAACAAGTAGTTCTGCATGAGTAAGCAATGGGTTAATGAACATATTGTAAGGTACTTTGTAGAACCCAGATAAGGTTAATAAAAGGCTTTTCATAGGAATGATGTTCTTTTACTACATTTGGCTATTTCATCTGTTAACCAGCCAGGTCTTGTCTCTGAGCCTGACAACCAGTTTATCCACAGATTACCTGTATCAATTAAACACCTGCTTAATATTTCCTAAGTACCACTGATGCTGAATTGTTGGCTTGCCGTTTTTACGAGCCTCAATGATGGACACTTGAGTGCAGGGCTCAGGGTTGGCCAGCAGAGCATTACAGTGAGATGATCAATGCCTCAAGTTCAAAGATGTGTTGTACAAAAACAATCTCAGCAGCATTGGAGATATTCATGCAAGGTAATTTCTCGGTCATAAGAGATTGTAAAGTATCACAACATCTCCGTGTTGCATTAAAAGTGTTTATATGGTGTTAGATCTTTTGGTAATAAGTTCCCTGACAGCCATGGTAGTTGAATCAACAAATACATTTATGCTGTTATGTGTAGAGCTCCTTCTAAGCATTTAATCCAGAACAGCATAATCAGAGGCACATACACACACACAGATGTACAAAAGAAAATTCTCACTTAGACCTGTAGGGTTAGAGATATTTGATGATTGTTACTGGCACAGTGGGCACTTCACAACCATTTAGAGTCATGATTATGTTTGCACATATAGACACGCACAGGCAGAGATGAGAACACACGATCATATCTTGCTGTCTCTACACAGTATGGCAGTGTTGGGTAGTTGTGTACAGTAAATGCATTATTGATGACTGATGATCTGGGCTTCCCATCTCTTCTCATTCAGTGTTGATAAGCTGCCATCTTTTCTCCCACTATTGAAGTGGATACTGTTGAGAATTCTCAGAAGATGCACTACAGGAGTAAAGTGGTGACAGATGATCAATAGAGATTTAATGATTAAGATATCACAGTCTTGGTTGAGGTAGTGTGCATAAGTGTCAGTGGGCCATATGTGAGTCTACTTCGCAATGGCCACTGGCTGCTCTAATCAGCCTCATCTTACACTGGTGCTGTCATACTGCTGGGGGCGTTTTCTTCAATCTCGTCAGAATTGCCAATCAGCTTTCCTGACTTTTCCACTTGGGAAATTGGAACACAAATTCTTGACTCTCTGGCAACTGCATGGCCAGATCAATCCACCTAAGCTGTTAGCATGTGGACCCTCGTCCTGGGAAAAGCTCAGAGAGCTCCCTCCTTTTCTGTGCCAGACCAGTGACTATTTTCTGGCATGATCGATGAAGAGCAGGGATCAACACCAACAGACTTCACTGAGCCTGAGCTGAAAGTCCACTTGGCAGCGACACAAACACGGCACCTCATTAAACTCAAAACTCCCACCGCTGCCATTATACAGCCGAGCCTCAATGCCGCTGCACTGATGAAGATCTCCAGAGCATTGATGCAGGAAGGCTCTAATTGCTGCATGGTAATGTGGCGCCTCTGCATTCCCGCTGTTTCAACAATAAGCCATTCGGCACTGTATTGTGTGCTGTGTAAAGGGGTTTGACTTGTGCTTTGGTAAAACTACCATATTGATTCTATCATTCTTAAAGCCGGATCATATTGACTTGTAGCGGCTGACTGATGGCGTCTTCCTGCTTGATCTTGCTCTCCCTGCTTCTCTCTATTTGTCTCTCACTGTCACTCACAGAAAATTGTGTGAATGGTTTTGGCTCTCACAAGTGATGACTCCTCTGTCAGCCTCTTCTGTACCATTTCCCTTCCCCTTCCCACTTCCTCTCATACACTTTGTAGTCTCAAATCTTTTCCTGTCCAACCCTTTTTCTCAACTCTTTCACTGCCTTCCTGCCTCTTCATCTCAAGTGTCCTATTTGGCTCTAATGACCTCTCTCTCTCTCTCGCTCTCTCTCTGTCTCTCACTCTCTCTTTGCAGGTACCACCAGGCAGCCTAAGGAGGGGGAGGTGCCAGGGGTGGACTACAACTTTGTGAGTGTGGAGCGTTTTATGGAACTGGAGCAAAGTGGAGCCCTGCTAGAGAGTGGAACTTATGAAGGTGAGCTCTGGGAACATCTACAAGACAAGCACAGATGCTTAGGGAACAACACTGCGAATGTATGTGGCAGTGGAGTTATTTTGCTATTTTTAGATTCAATCTGCCTTCTTGTGCTATATCATATGTTTCTTTGCTCAGTTAATAAAATGTGTCAGGTGATGCTCTTGTACAAGTAAACAAAAATATTCTTCTGCACTGACATGTCCTCAGAATTTTAGCTTCTTGTGGTTCTTGAGCATAAATTATTTCAATGTCAGTGTTAGCTGAACTAATGCTGATTCCACGTCATGTCAAGTCTGTGAATGTCTGCTTTGTTACACCGTCAGGGAAACATCAACAGATGGGGGATTTGCCCAGAAGAAATTTTAAGGAGCATGTGCGACTGAGCACACCCACACAGATTGTGCGTAAATGTCCATGTGAAGGGGCTACAGCACATGTACTCTTCTGTGTGTGTGTTCCTGTCACAAGCGTGTCTTTGAGAGTTACCTGACTGTGATTCGTTTAACATAGAACTTAGTTATGCCTACTGGATAGCTGTCTCTTTCTGGGTGGCTGCACTGGAGGTGCTGCAACTTATTTTGTACTTCACATGAAATTAAGAAAGCAAAGAAAGAAGGAGATATTGGAGGGAAGAATGTAAATAGATGATAAAGTAATTACAAAGCGTTTTGACTCTTGACAATACGTATATCAAAATGCTAAATTATATATTGATTCATTATCAAGTCAGGCCACTTTTATTTATTTAGCATATTTAAAATAAACATGAGTTAACCCTAAAAGCTTTCTATTTAAAGCTATGAAAGAAATAACATCAGAAACATAAATTATTAAAACATTAAATTAAAATAATAAAGTGGAAAACAATAACTTTAACTAGTAACAATAACATGACAGTAAAATTAAAAAAAAAGAAAAGAAAAAGTAAAAAAAAAAAAACAACTACTGAATAGGGTTTTTTTTTTCTTTTTTGCTCAATGAGGAAAATATTTTTGTTGCATTCATTTACTCATTTATTTTAACTGTCTGCATATATTTATGGTTAGTGCTATAATTTGGAATTAAAATCAGATATATATGCATTTTCATTTTGCAGCAGCTGTTGCACAAATTAGTTTTAAACTTTCATAATTCAATTAAAATGTAAAGAAATTATTTGTTCTTTCATTTTGTAATGCTAATCTAACGGAGCCTGGACATGTTGGTACCCCTAAAAAAGGATAATAAATCAGTGGATTATAGTCATGTTTCGAACCTATTGTTGAACCGTAAATGATATCAAAGGTGTCTTCAATATTATTATCATTTATTCAACCTCCTTAAGGCAAGCAAACATGCCACTGTGTAGGTTGGTATCATTGTGTTCACCACAGTGAACATGGACCAGAGTAAGCAACAAGAAAAAACGTCATTTTTGGGGCTCAGAAAGAAGATTATTTCTAATCATGTGATTAGCAAATGGACAAATGGACAAATATTATTAAAAAAATCTAAGGTCCAGGTCAGCGGCTGACCTCTCAGGACATGGCCACAAGCGGAGATTCAATCCCAGGTTGAACAGATGGAAAGTGTGAGGAGCCAAAGAAAACACCCAAAGATATTCAAGCTGCACTCCAAGGTCAAGGCACATCACTGTGTGATCACACCATCCGTCACCTTTTGTGAGCTCCATTGAAGAAGACCAAGGAGGAAACTATGATTTAAAAAAAAAAAAAACATACACACACAGGAAAGATAGAATTGAGAACGACTCTTGAGTCAAAAGAACTTTTTGGCAAAAGCTTCGATACTCGTTGCTCACAAAATTGGAAATTAAGCTTTCAAAAGAAATCATCTTGAATCTGAAAGCATCTGGAAAGGGGGGCCTTGAATTTATACAGGAAATAATAAAGTATCTAAGCTATGAGGCAAAAAGGCCCACTGTGCGTCACAAAACTCGGCCTCGATGGCCGGTCATGGGTTCTCCAACAGGATAATGATCCAAAACATACAGCTAGAAGCACCTAAGATTGGCTGATTTAAAAAATAATGGACTTTTCTTAAATCACTCTCCATGATCTTAATCCTATTCAACTTCTGTGAAAGATCTGAAAAACACAGGGTGAAGAAGGTGCTCTCTGAACCACAGACAACCTGAGCACCTTTCTGAGAATGAGTTGAACAAAATACCTGTTTGCAAAGCTCATTGATATCAGCAGAGATCACATGTTAGCAGTGATTGCTGCTAAAGATGGTTCAACCAAATATCAAGTTAAAGGTGCTGCCATTTGACCATATGTTCATTTGTCTCATTATGTAAACACATTAAACTGCAAAATACAATTACCAAGCTCTGCTAGTTTACAAAATCTCTGAAGTAAAAGTGACTGAATAACTATTACAGCACCTAAGCTAAATGCGTGCAAATGTAAGCATGTGTGTCTTTAAGATTCAAATAGCTGCTGTCCCTGATGTCAAAATGACAGTTTGTCTCAGCTAACATACAACTCCATAGTCCAAGACAGGGAACTCATGGAAGGAAATTGTTAGTGTTTTATTTTCTGGTAGAAACCTAGCCTCTCTACCTCATAGAAAAAATGTACTTGGATGCTGAAAATTATTGATCACAAAACCACCCAGCTGCAAACATTTTGTTGTTTTATTGTGCATTTCTTTCATTGATCCTAAAGTCCTCGTCAGGTGTTAACATCACATGATTTTGACATAGGAAGCCATTTTTGAAACACACTTTGCCTTGTTTTTATGTAGAGATTTAAAAAAAAATGGAGGAAAAAAAAAAAGAAATGCCCAAAAGACTAAAAGCAAATCAAGATTTTTTTTTTTGCTCTCAGAAGCAGTGAGGCAGACAAAGAACAGACATGGAGTTTTGAAACTGTACAGCTTGTGGCGGTGTGTACAACATACCTGTCAAGTTTTGGATTTGAAAATAAGGGAAATTTTCTGGCGCCCCTGCCAGCGAACAGTCCCACCATCCCAGCCAAGCTCCAGTATCTCTTACATTTTTGGTATACAAAAAAGCTAAAATCACAGCTACACTACAGCTCTTTTGTTTCCTGTGTGCCATTATTGAACAAACTGATCAATCCAGGTGTGTTTGACCATTGCTGTGAGGTCAGACACACCTGGATTAATCAGTTTGTCAATTAATGGCGCACAGGAAACAAAGCAGCTGGCTGAAGTTCAGGAAGTAGTGCAGCTGTGCATAAAGCCACGTTGACATAATGTGAACATTCATTATAGCCTAAATGAAAACACAAAAGGGTATACATGAAGAGTAATTATTTGAATATTTGCATATTTTTTGTTCATTTAACATTGCTTGTATTTATATTTACATTTGATTTTCATTCCACATAGTGTTTTAATTTCATATTGCTCTTTTACAGTTTTTCATCTCATTTCACATGACTTTTAACTTTACTCTTTTAATGACTTGTTGTACTCATTTGTTGCAGACTTTGAATTCTTTATGACTGTTTTGGAAGGAGTGTATATGTGGGACTAGTCCAGAGTACTTTATTTTACATGAGAAAAGACCGCAATCCTATTCTCTGTAACAATCTTTTTTTTTTCTTTGTGCGCTGTCACTCATCAGATGTCACACACTAACCTCGTGACATCTACCACCTACAGTACCTGTAGTAGCTGCTGCTGTGGCAGTTATCGTGAGGCAAGTGGACAGATCTCAGATTGGGAATGTTTTCCTTTCTTTCTTTGTTTTTTTTTTTTTACTCTGCCCGATGCAGTATTACTTTTTTTTTAATAATGCAGGTTAAAATACAGGAGATTTACAGGAAAATACTAGTACGGGAGGATGGCAGGAGAGAAGAGTAAAATACGGGACTTTCCCGGCCTAAACGGTGATATTTGACAGGTAATGGTGTACAAGAACTTGTGGACATAAGACAACCGTATGTAACAATATGAGCTGAGTCACAGCTGATGGTGAATATAACTGTGCAAACACCAAGATGCGTTCAAGTGCATGAAGCAGTCACCATCAGTGGAACACTTGGCTTTGAAACAGGTGGAGGAACGTGGGCCGAAACGTATCTCAGAGTGCCTGATGTTCTCCAAGTCAGCTCATCATGTTAGCATGAAGCTTTCCCAGGTGAACGCTCATTGCTTGTGCTGTTTCATAGTTGAGTCATTGCTTACCTGCGCCTGGGTGCATACATTTACATTTTTGAGGAGATGTGATCATGATAATTGAGGAAGTAGTAATTTAAACAGAGCCGCTCCCACATCTACCCACCTCATGCTGTGCCTGTGGACTCTTTAATGATGAACCTGCTCTTGTCCTTTTTTGCTGCCTCCTTCCTTTTACTTTGTTCTGAGGTTATACTCCTCCTTTTGTTCCTGACCTCTCTTTTCATTTTTCACTGTCACTGTTTTTAGCCTACATTGCAGCCCTGATATTTTCAGTTTTCTAGGCATTACCCAGCGGAGTGTGAAATGCAAATGTCTGAATCCCGAGTACATAGTACAGATGTCAGTGTAAGGTTTGTTTGAGTCCGTGGGAGAATAAAGCAGACCACTGCTGTGAGGATTAATAGTGACTGAGTGAGCAAAGTGTCCTCCCTTCTGCATCTTCTGCCCAGACACCAGTTCCTGCATAGACCTAAACTCAGAGCTACCAGCAGCTGCAGACAATATCCGACCTAAATCTCCTATCCGGAGCTCATGAGAGAAAACGGCTCATGTTTTCTCTACCTTCCCCCACTCTCTTCATTGAAAGATTATAAAATAAGGGATTATGAAATAAGACATCTTTCTGTCTCACTAGAAAGCTTGAGTGTCAGTCAAAAAGAGAGCTGAATCCTTGTGATATTTTGAACTCGTATATGCTTCCATTGTTATTGTGAAACACTGTCTTATTATATGGTTATATGGTTTTTCTACTTTTTTCAGTTTTTATTCTCATCAGCAGTGCCATTATAATGAGCATTGGCAGACACCTGATGTTATTTTTGCATTTTAGTTTTAATCTCCTCCCTATGAACAGTGGGATGTCGCAGCAAAGGTTGTTTTTTTGTTGTGCAGGAGACTGCTTTACTGTTTTATCAAGACATTACACCTGTTTCACCTACTAAGTTAATCCACACAGGAAATTCTATCAAAGAATTGGGAACATTGTGTTAAAAAAAAAAAAAAAAGTAATATCTTTCTACTCTTTCCTCTGCTCTTCTCAAATTTGGATGTTCACAAGTAAAACTGGTTTCCTTTTACATTTAAAATTCAAAGGAAAGTCAAAGAGCTTTATAAAAAAGCATTAAAGACACCCCCCAAAAACAGTAAAATGGTCAAGATAAGACATGAATACACAATAGGGTGGGAAGATGAGTCATGATGAGCAAATTAGGCTCAACTGAGGTTTGTGCAGAATAAGATTATTTTTAACTGAGATTTAAAAGGTCAGTTTTGACTGTTCCAGCTCTCCTGCATGGTCCACATGAAAAAATATGACTTCTCCATATTTATTTGCACTAAAGCATCAGTTAATAGCACCCTTCTTATAAAGCTGAGGAGTGAACAGAGTTCAGAATAATACGGTAAAATACTGTTCTGTCATTTTAAGACACAGAGAGACAGATATGCGAGCATACTGTGTGCACCTGTCAATAATAAATCGGTAGATTAGAGACCTGGTGTGTTGTGTTGGCTTTGCTTGGTTTTTGTAATGACTTCAAAGCAACACACTGAGCTGAACTTGTGAAAGGCTTTACAGTAATTTATGGAAATTACTATGCTTTTCACAAGTGAAATATCAAAGCACAGTCATACAGATTATTAGTGGCATTGGTCAGTGAAATCACAGCAGGAGGAGATGGTTTTAGGAGACGTTGTCTGTTCTTGGAAACAACTCTGTCTGGAATAATGCATTTCTGCAGAAACTGAAACCTCCCCTCAACTCAGTCAGGACACTGCTGTTTGTGACACTAATAGGTTTTTATTAAATGCACCAACTTGTTTCTCCCCCTGTTATAGATATTCTGTTATAGATATTCTTCAAACATACTGTTCAAAGCAAACTCTGAGACCAGAGTAATATTACAGAGGAGCAGTCAGGGGCGCCGGATAGCTCCGTCTGTTGAGCAGGAGCTCCAGTATAAAGAGGATATGGTCCTTATGTAGCCCAGTCCCAGGATGTTATTCTCTCTTTCTCTCTGCCTCCATTTCCTGTCTCATCACTTTTAATAAAGGCAAAATCTAAAAAAAAAAATAAAGAAAAGAGAGAGAGAAAAAAAAAAAGAAAAGAGGAGCTTTCAGCTAATTTGGACTTTTAGGGTCACTAAACTAGTGAGATGGATAATTATGGATAGCCCAAATATACCTAAGGGTTTCCTATCTAATAATATGTCTTAACCTAAGGTGATGCAGACAAGAGGATCTGGAACCTGGACACATGTATCTGCTGTAAATTAGTGAATGGAAAATTAAAGTAAAAAAGACAATTCTGGACGAGTGCCTCCTCTTTTGTGGATATCACGGCCTTACAATCTGTATCTTGTTTTAAAAAAAATCTGTTGCAGAAGGCAGTGATGTGTTTATCAAACACATCACTGCCTGGAGTTCCTCCTTCTCATTACTGGGTTTCTGAGTATCTTACATGGAAGAGATAAACAAGTTTGACCAGAAAAATATTTCACAGAATCAAGGATGAGATGAAAGCACGAGGATTTCCACGCTGGGATTTCATACTGTCTCTCCATATAACAGTGTGTTGGTGTTTTATTGTATTATTTTCTTTCTCTTTTATACACAAAAAAGCCTGTCACAATCATTGAATATTTCATTGAGAAGGTGTGGAAAATAGTTCTGTTTTTGTCAATAAGCAAGGTCAGAAGTTACTTTAACGCCAGTTTTTTTTTCTGAAACACAGCAAGTGCACAGCATTGATAGTACTTTATATGTAAGAAATAGTTGGATCAATAGTCAATCATCACCACTACTCTGCATGACAGTGACATCACCTGAGATCATTCTCCATTTACACAAAGTGGCCTCTGAAACAAAGGTTTCTGTGCCCCTTCTCCCTTAGATAACTTTTACGGCACACCAAAACCTCCAGCGGAGCCGTCCCCGGCAGCCCCTCCTCTGAATGTGAGTGAAGCCCTGCTTCCCGGAGCCCGGCCCAGCGCCCAGGGCAAGAGAAAGAGGAACCAGTCAGTTAGCAATATGGAGCAGCGAGCCAGCCTGGAGCCCCCTGAGGAGGAGGAAGAAGAGAGCCCAGTCGTCAATGGCAATGGGGTGGCTATTACACCAGGTATTCTAAGATAAAAGAGAAAAACCATAACATTTCACAAGACAACAAAACAAACATCAACTACACAAAAAAAAAAAAAAACAAGACAGCAAGAAAACCAAGACCAAAACCAGATGATCTTAACAAATCATGACATCAGAATCTATGAACCCTAACCATTCTTGTGTCTCATTTTTCATGTTCCTTCACTGAAAGTGCATTCAGGTTTACAAGAGCTGCAATCATGAAGACATTTTTATAGCACCAAATCAAGGCAAGGGGAAAATCTGGTTTGAAGTCCTGGACTGAATTTATTGCTGTCCCACTGGTATGACTGAGTCAGAAACAAGCCATTTGCTTGTGCAGTTGTTACCTGTCCTTCTCCTTGTCCCCTGAAGACAAAAAAAAAAAAAAAATCTTCTCTTCTGCAGTCCACTTTTAAGAGGAGTGTGACCTACACATGTTCACAGTCACCTTATATAACAGAATGCACAAGGGCACTTTAATCTCTCCACTATTAGATACTGGCTATAGTCTCATAAAGGTTTAAGCTCCTGTTTTTCTGTCCTCTCATTTCTCTGTCTCTCCTGCTGTCTTTCTGCCATTGGCCTTTGTCCTTGTTGCTATTAATACCCCAGTCGTCCTGTCTTTCCCTTCTCTGCCATCCTCTTACTTCTGACCTCTTGATTTTTCTTCGTCCCTGTGGTCCTGTCTCCGTTGCCCTCTCCTCATCCCTCTTCCTCCTCCATCTGTCTTCGTGGTCTGTTGCTGAAGCATGGCATATTTTTCAGCTTTATTCATTCTCTCACCGTCACACTTTTTTTTTAACTGAACTAAAGTGGAACAAAAAAATACAATAATCCTTTTTTTTAACACAACAAAAAACACATGTTTTCCCTTCTGATTTTAAATGATTGAATTGGACAAATCTATTTTCCATTCCAGGAAAAGAATCACTTTTGATCGTGCACTCTTGAACTGTTGAAAAAGATTTGATTTCCACTTTTACTGGGTCTGGATGAAGACACTGACCCTGATAATAACTGTGGAAAAAAAAACTTTCCTTCATGCTATGTAAGTGTCTCAGGCAAATCTGTGCTTCTTTTCTTTTGCCTGTGTTGTTCCCTTTTCAAAGTCTAAACAGGACTGTTACAGAATTATGCAGTTTGGTGTTTCTATGCGTAAATCAGGTGTTCCTCCTGCACTGGCTTAGATAATACACCAGCTTTGCTCCTTTTTCTGAAAACATCTCCTTGTGTTTGTGACTCAGTCTCTGACCCCCATAGACTCTGCCTTTCCCTGTTTCTCATTTTCTGACATTCCTATGTTGTTTTTCTGCTCATGCTGATTGTCCTCATACTCCATCTCTCCTCCCTCCCCCTGCTCTCTGTCTCCTGGGGGTTCACAGTGCTGCAGTGGCTCGACTCTGACTCATCACACGTGGCGTATGTAGTGTGTATTCAGATCTACATGTGTGTGTATGGGGGCCATGTGAGAATAACTGTGCGAGCATTTGTGTGTGGTTAACAGAGTCCAGTGAACATGAGGACAAGAGCACAGATGCCTCTGGGGAGGTTGCAGTTGAAGGGTCCAGCCAGACCCCAGCTTCTGCTGAGCCTCCTGCTGAAGGAGAGGAGGGCCAAAAATCTCCCTCCAAATCCCCCACCAAAGTCCCTGATGCTGATGAGGAAGAGCTGGGTCCTCTGCCTGACAACTGGGAGATGGCTTACACTGAGAAGGGAGAAGTTTATTTTATAGAGTATGGGATGTTTTTTTATTTTATTTTGTTTTATGTATTTAGCTTCAACATGGCGTTTATATTCACTGTCAATAATACATAAATGCTTAAAAAATAAATGCAATGTAACACAGCCACTTTAAAATTGTGGTTTATGTATGGGAGTTTGTAAATTTTATAGTCTGGCCTTTCTGTTGAATAATTGATGTGACTCAGTGCAATCAATCAGACAGGACAGACACACACACACACACACACACACATAAATGCAACCTTTTCGCCTCTTCTCTCACCCTTGCGAATTAATGGCTGAGGGATAATTACAAGATTATTGGACATTTAGCTTACCTCAGAAATCCCCTTGTTTTTCTTTACCACTCCAGACATACTGGCCATTAGTGTTGTTTTGCACTGTCTCTTTCTTTTATCTTCTCAACCAACCTCTTTCTGACCTTTTCCTTGCACTTTTCCTCCTCCCATCCCCTTCATGTTTCCTTCTTCTCTAGTCACAACACCAAAACTACATCATGGCTTGATCCTCGGCTAGCAAAGAAAGCAAAGCCCCCAGAGGAATGCAGAGAAGACGGTGAGTCTGAATGGCCTGTTTGTTCTTTTGAAACCTTTAGTTTGTGGTCATCTCTGTCAAACAAATCTGTCAGCATTAGTAGGAGTGTGTTGTCTGCAATTAGCTTTTTTTGACATCAACCCCTGCATTAGGTATGAGGGTAAATATGTATGTTCTCTTCTCTGTGTATCCAATTTGAGTATGACACAGTCTCTGTTAGCCAAGATTAGCATTTTCCCTTTAAGTGGACTGCTCCTCTCAGCTACACTTTGATTGAAAACTTTTAGTGAAGCTTCCAGACAAATCCAAAATGTTCTTGTGTACATGTGGTGGTTTGTGCATTACGTTGTTCAGAAATAAATATGTAGTATGAGAAGCAACAATTTTATAAGGAAATACATAGAGGGAACTATATTTTAATTTTAGCACAAGTCAGGTTTATACATGATCAGAGTTTCAGAAGAAAGTAAAGTCTTAGCTAGCAAATACACTACCTGTCCAAAAAAAGTCACACACACTCCAATATTTTGTTGGACCACCTTTAGCTTTGATTACAGCACGTATTCGCTGTGGCATCATTTCAATAAGATACTGCAATGTCACAACATTTATTTCCGTCCAGAGTTTCAGTAATTTTTCACCAAGATCTTGTATTGATGATGGGAGAATCGGACCGCTGCTGACAAAAGCCTTCTCCAGCACATCCCAAAGATTCTCAATGGGGTACAGGTCTGGACTCTGTGGTGGCCAATCCATATGTGAAAATGATGTCTCACGGTCCCTGAACCAGTCTTTCACAATTTGAGCCCGATGAATCCTGGCATTGTCATCTTGGAATATGCCCATTGCTGAACTTAGACCTGACCAACTGCAGCAAATCCAGATCATCATGCTGCCACCACAGGCTTGTCAGTAGGCACTAGGCATGATGGGTGCATGACTTCATCCACCTCTCTTCTTCTCCATTTGCCCCCATCAGTCTGGAACAGGCTAAATCTAGACTCATCAGACCACATGACCTTCTTCCTTTGCTTTAGAGTCCAATCAGCCGTCCCTCTAAGCTCAGGTCACATCACTTATTTAGGTATCAAAGTTTCCTCCAGGCGGTCAGAGCTGATTGGACTCAATCTCACGCCATTATTAAAAACAGTAAATGACGCATTTCAATGCTGATGAATTTACCTCTATCCATTATGGGCAGAATAGCAATAATTAAAATGAGAATTCTTTCAACCTTTGTAATGTCTACCTCCATACCCATCTGGAACATCCCTGACTTTGTAAGCAACAAAAAAACAATCAAATTTCATGTATGGTCTGAAAAGGGCATAACTCATCTTAAACATATCTTTCAATCCAGCAATCTGGTATCATTTTCTTACCTGATCCAGCAGTATGGCATTGGGAAAAATCAGTTTCTGGAATATCTAAAATTGAAAGCAGCTGTTCAAGCTAAAATGTCCATCAAATCAGTCAACTTATGTCTTGCCCCTGCAGCTACAGATTTAATAAATGCTTTTTCCACAAAAAAAAAATCCTGTCCAAAATATACAAAATAATAGAATATTCAGACAAAACTGTGTCCCTCCCATCAATAAAATGGGAGAAAGATCTATCTATTGCTCCAGACACACAAAAATATATCTTAAATATTTTAAAAAATATATAATAAATATATATATTTTTATGACTGTGAAATATGAAATTGGGTATATCTTATTTATAAGTATATACTCTAATTGTGCTCTGGTGAGGCAGGTAATCGGCAGTTAAACGATACACTGACCACGACAGAGGTGCAAAGTGGATTTATTAAGTTGTATACAATTCAGAGAAGTCATTAAACTCATATCACAGACAAGCAGAATGATCAGAAATGACAAATTGTCAATAGGAAACAGTCGTCTTTAAGCATCACATGAAAAATATGGAGACCTTGAGATAAGTTGTCTAGACGTCTACGTGTCAAAACTTAACGACTTGGTGGAGCCAGAATGATAAACAGAAGCGATGGCCCTCAACAGACCAGAATCTAGAACAAAAGTCATGGACTTATGAATCAGCATTATACATTAAGGCCCCAAAATGCAATTTTAATATTACAATGACAAAAAACCCCAGCTTACAAACCATCCAATACAAAACTTTACATAAAACTCATTACACAAGGCAAAAAAAATGTTCAAAATGGGGTTTACATCAGAGACCTGTTCATACTGCACACAAAACACACCCGACACATATATTCATGCCACTTGGTTTTACCTCTGTGTACTCTGGCTTCAGTGGATATGGAACTAAATTGTTTGCCCCAAAGTAATCATCATCATCTGATGACTGTGCACTCACAAAGTATGCCATAGTTAGCAATCATATTAGCTTCTGGCAACTGGCTAGTCGCATTTTTGATGGAAATTACAACAGTGTTTTCGACGTGCTGCATACAGTGGCACTCTGCTAAAATGAGAATATCAGTCCTTGTATGTATTTGCCTGTTGTTGCATCTCATTTTTATTTCTGCATAAGGTTTATGTACAAATCATAACATGTAAATGAGAACTTTTTTGAGTTTGAAAGTTTATTTTGTCACTCGGGCAAGGCTGATATTTAGCGAGAATGCTAAATATCAGCCAGCAGGGGCTTTGTCAAGTTGGGTTACTGGATGCACAGAGAAAAGAAAGTTTTTACCTCCTTATCTAACACAGGGGTTGATGTCAAAATAAGCTCATTTCCAAAATGCTGGAGTAAACCTTCAATGACCAAATGTACATGTATTAACTGAAATTACACATGATGGCATGAAGGCCTTCCTCTAAAGAAAAGATGATTCTCTTTTATAATACTATTTAAAATACTTTTACAATACTTACAGAATGAGTAAATATCAGGGAGCTATGCTTGACACCTACCGTAAGTGCCAGTCATTCATATATTTCTTGGACATATAAGAACGACGTACACCAGTAAGAAGATATTTAAACTCGAGATGAGGTTTAAAGTACTGTACAGAACTTGAAGGGAGTCCTAAATTGTTTAGCCAGGATTAAAAGGAAAATACAAGATTCTACAACCTTGGCCCTGTTTTTTTTCCTGGTTTGACTGTTTATTGGCACAAAGGTCTTTGCAGTTTTGCGTACTGAGCATGAAGGTAATGCCTGGCACCTGCTAAAAGTCTGAAATGTAACTCTGGGGGAAAATGACTCTTGCAAAGTAAAAGTGCTTGTATTTGCAACCATTAAGCATACATTAATATTTTGAAATGTCTGACTACAGTTATATAGATCAGCGTGTTAAGAGTTTAAAACAATCAGTTTATCTTTAAGAAGTTATAACCTTTAGTTACATCTTAGAAAAAAACGCATACCTTCTGGTATTTGTGGACTGACACAGTTCATTATTGAGGAATGAGTCAAAGTGCCAATTAGCAAAAAGTCCGTCTTTGATATCATTTTTATACTAATAAATTCAGAAAAAAGTTAGACAGGAAACAGGAGCAATGCACTAACCTTGACAATGAGAGAGAGCTGCTTGGCAGCCTTTTCCTCTCTCTAACCTTTATATCAAAACATTCTTCTTAAGACACTCTGTTGCTGAATCACTGTGATTTGTAGAAGATGTTATGAGTTATCCATGATGTTTTTCATTTTATGAAATATCCTCCTTTGAGCTAAACAAGCTCAGAATATTTCCTGTTATATTGCTCTGCAAGACAAGGCTGTCCATGAAGCTCTCTCTTATTTGCCATAGTCATGGAGCTGCTATCAACTGCTTCACAGTCGCCTCCCAGGCTGCATGGTACCATTAGAAATGGTGTAGAATTGAAGACTGTCCTCTATGCACATGATCGTTTCCTGTTTGTGTCTGATCTAGCATGATCCATCCCTGTTGCTCTTTCAGTCTTAGATGCATTCAGTAAGATTTCAGGATAGAGGTTAAATCTTGGTAAAAGTGAGATATCCATTTTCAACAGACATCCAAAGGAGTATCCTCTTTAAAACTTAGCATTTAAAGCTTATACTGTATTCTCCGGACTATAAGTTGCACCTGAAGGTTAGTCACTTCTGTCAAAATGTACCTCATGAAGAGGGAAAAAAAATCGTGAGTCGTATCGGGCAATGAGACTGGGTAATAATTGCACCGTTGATAAGACTCTTTCAGCAGCACACTGTTCAAGGAGCTCTGGCCACCGTGCCTTCAGCCCGCGGTTAGCCTTTTTTTCATAGCTGTCAGAGTTTCCTCTGGTTTTCTTCAGTCTTCAGTTTTCTTCAGAAGTTTCTCACTCGCTCCAAACTTTCTGCTGCTCGATTGCTGTTTTTGGCTGCTTATTTTGTGTTCAGTGAGAGGCTTCTTCAGGTCCGTTGCAAGATAGAAAAATACAGAAGATCATTCCTGCCAGCAGCCATCAGCCTCCACACCAAGACATCTTACTATTATTACTTCAATATTATTATTGCTGTCATTTATTTATTGTCGGAAAAAAAAGCCCTTACTACAATGTTCAATTTCCCTTCTGGGATTAATTAAGTATTTTTCATTTAATTTAATTTCATAATCTTTAGTTTTAATTCTGCAGTGTAGCTTTTTCTTTTTTGTGGCATATTTGTGTCCTGTCAGTCTTTATGGTTTACTCTTGTAATTTTTTCGGTAGCAGTGTTCAGTTGTTGCGAATGTAGGGGATGCCCTGTACTGTTGTCATGGATGACATTGCGTATATTTTTGACATATAAGTAGTTTTGAAATTTAAGTGACAGGACCAAGCCAAACTACTAAAAAAAAAAGCACGACTTGTAGTCTGGAAAATACGGTAATCAGGCTGATCTTGTCTGGTATAGGTAACACATTTGAAAAGACCTGGAGCCCTTCGTTGTCTTATGTCAACAGACCAGATTGTCATATTTCTTTGGACTGAACTCTGGAAATGTTTGTGTTATTGGTGATGTTTTTTGGGTGCAGTAGTTTACAAATATTTGCAAACAGGAGTAAAAAAAAATCTACTTGTCTCTAGCTTCTTTCAGATCTGGAATTATATTTGATGGGAGCAGCAACATACCAAATTTATAATCACGTGACACCCTATAATGCTGAACAGTCAAAATCAAAGGCAGTACTGCAGTACTACTTGAAACAGCCTCTTAAAGCAATCCCCCCACACACCCCCATGTTGAAATTACCAACTTTACATCCAAAATAAACATGTTTAAAGCCTGATGCTTACTTCCCTATTCATAACTAACTAACTAAAGCTGGAGAAAAGTGTTCTTACGTGACCTGTTTAATTTCCAACAAAGTTTTGAAGTTATGCCTCATAAAGCTCAGCTTTGATTGATAGGACAGCGCTGTGAATGCTTCTGAGTGGATGTGCATTTGGCCCTCAGATTCAGTTCAGATCCATAATCTGCACATCACCCCTGGCTTTATACACTCAAAGACATACACAAACCAGTGGATAATATCAGCATGTCTATCTAATGTTTACACCCCATCATCACATGTTGTCTTCAGTGAAACTGCTTCAAATTGATTAGTTTAAGATGTGTAAAATGGTGCATCTATAAAGAATATAGAAGCAAAGATTCTGGAAAGAATAGCTTTAAAATGTACTATTTTGTGAGAATAGCACAAAATTTCCATTCATATCTACAGAAGGTCTAAAAATAAAAAGTCTTTATTGGAGTACATGTATGGTAAAAAAAAAAAAAAAATCACTTAAAACTAAGTTAAGGCTAGTAAATGTACTTTATAAAAGTAAAAAGAACCCTATTAAGATCAATTCACAAGCTACTTCAATGAAATGATCTGATCCTCACATCATCCTATAATTCTAACCATATCAAACCTTTCTAGATTAAATTATCCACTAAAGAACACAATCATGAAATAATAAATACTGACATTACGCATTCACTAAGAATTATTCAACACTTAAATTAGGCCACAGAGGAGGAATAACTTGCCGCTCTGAATCTGCTCCTGCCTGCACTGTTGTCTGGTTCACTTTCATCCATGTCACTTGGTCTTTTTTTTCTTTACCGACATTATATTTGAGTCTGCTGCTTAAATGTGTAGTTATGTTTTATCGTTGTGATTTATATCTGTAACATGCCATGGACACACTATGGGATTGTCAGTACTTTCTCACTTCCAGTGAGTGCTTTTCTACGATATTACTGATTTAATAGGTCCTTATTTTCATGGATTGTCCCTCTATAACTGGGAGTTGAAGGATGTTTTTAGTGAAGTGTACAATATATTTGTTTCTTTGGGTCATGTGGTTGTGAAAATGTTTTGATAATAAGGTAGGTGTGTGAGCTGCTGTACAACAGCCTAAGAATACATAGACTGAACAGGATCAGTTCACTGTTGGTTTTGATGTTTTCTTCTTGTGTTAAAAAGATTTCAGGATCCTTGTCTCATGAGGTGTGCTTCATGGCAGTAAATAAACCCAGACTGAGCACTGGTATTTAGTTTTGTTTTTGTTCAGTTCTGTGAAGGTGTCAGTGAAGTAGTGTTTATTGCGGTCAGGAACATGCCAGTGAGGTGAACTTCTCCGCCGCTGTCACAGCCCTCTGTCATCAAATTAGTTTGTGATGTGATTCACCAGAGTGAGATTTGAATCAATACATTCTCTACCTCTCCTCTGCCCCCCATCTCTTCAATCTTCTCCTCTCTGGACTCACTTACCTCCCATCTCTCTCCGTCTCAACTTTCAATCAGTCCTGTCTTCTATTTTCTTTTTCTCCCATCCTTCTTTTCATCTTCATTCCTCATTTTTATCTCTGTCTCTGTCTCTTCCAGCGAAGTCCCTGACTGTGACAAACAGTTCATCTCAGTACCAACTAGCTCTTACTCTCTCTACACTCATGCAGTTTTCCATTGAAAGAGTACTCTGGTCTTCTACCAGAGTCTTCTACCAGAGTCCTGGATATCCCAAGAGTGTTATGCAGTATCTCAGAGTGAAACTAGATAATTGTCCTCCAGTGGTATCAAAGAGAGGCAAAATGATTGCAGTTGAAGTGATTAACTACCAGAAGGCAACATAGCAGATGTTCAGAAGTGCTACACATACTTTGGGATCCCAAAAGCAAATGTCAGCTATGATGGAGCTACAAGGAAGGTTGCACAGCCAAGTACCTACAAAGCTCCTGAAGAGCCAGCTGAATGGGAAGGCCAGTGTGGAAACTAGCAACATGTTTGCCCTGCCAGTAAGCAGACACTCTACCTCACTGATATAATTACCTGGCCATAAGAGGAGATGGAAGCCAATGATTGGAGGGTTTTACCTGAAGTCCAGCACCCTGAGACTGTACAACTAAATAAAAGGAGGGAGTTTTGGGGAAAGTGGGTATCAAAGACACCGTTCAGGATGAAACAACAAAGATCCAGAAATAGATCCTGAAGGTGGGCCCCAAAAATGAACTGCTGAGTGAATGTCTCAGGCAGCAGAAAAGGAAGAGGACAAAGACTGGAAACCATCATAGGAGAAGCCCTTGCACATCATGTATTGAAGCAATGGCTGGCAACGAAATCTCACCAGTGGCACCAAGTGGCATCTGGGGATGTTTTTGTTTCTTTTTCTTTCAATATATTCTCATACTTGTTGGGGTTTTTCTCTTGGTACTCTGGCTTCTGACAACAGTCCAAAAACTTGCATGTTTGGTTGATTGGTGGTTCTGTATTGAATGTAGTGGTGAGTGGGGAAGGTGCATCATGTTCATCTCATTTGTGTTTGGCCCTGTGATAGACTCACAGACTAGCAGGGTGGACACCACCTCTTCCCCATTAAGACCTGGGATGAGGAAAGGGAGAGATTATCTGTTTAGTTTCAGTTTATTCTTTTTAATTTTAAAACACAGTTTTAGGCTATCAAAAAAAAATTGAAAAAAAAAAAACCATTCTTGGCTGAAGAGAAACAAAATTCCTACCAGTTTTTTTTTTTTAAGTTGATTTTTCTTTTTTGTGTGTCTGCTTCTGGGATGCAGTTGATGAAGGAACCTGGTGCTTTTGAGGAGCCACTGCAGACAGAGGACTTTGAGTCCTCAGCTGTTAGCAGAATGTTTGTAAAATCCCTGGATGACACATCACATCCTCTCACCACACCTTTGTATTCATGCCTTCCAGAAAACAGTTTTAGATACCAGAAAACATCTTAGGTTTTAACAGCTCAGCATCTATGAGAATGGTAGATGTTTATTTGTTTTTAATCTACGATGCAACTCCTTTATCCTTACCAAGCCTGTTATGTGTTTTATGCTCCCTCCTGTGTCCTCTTGTTTTTAGCTTATATATATTCTTATATTTGCACTTTGGGAATATAACATTTTACCATACAACCAAGTTTCGAAAAAGCTGAGATGCTGTGTAAAAGCAAACAAAATGCAATGATTTTCAGATCTCATAAACCCATATTTTATTCCCAATAGAACATATCGGATGTTAAATTTGAGACATTTTACCATTTCATGGAAAATATTAGCTCATTTTGGTACTTTAAAGGCAGCAACACATGTTAGAAAAAGTGGAACAGGGGCAACAAAAGGCTAGAAAAAAAAAACTGGTGCAAATTAAAAACAAATGAAAGCACATTTGAGAACTAATTAGGTTTATTTGCAACAGGTTTGTAACATGACTGGAAGCATTAAAGGAGCATTTCAGAGAGGCAGGAATATCCCTCCATCTAGAGTACATAACATTTCAGACAATCAGGATGAGCGTCTGTGCACAAGGGACAAGGTCAAAGAAGGTTGAAGCTGGCTCCATGTGATCTCCAGTTGTGCTCATAAGCTTATATACTCTGGCAGGATTTATGGTTTCATGGCCATTTTGCAGAGAATGTGAGTGATAAAAACCTTTCACTCATGGTTAAGTGCCTGGGTGAAGCCATTTATTATCCAACAACTGTGTTTACTCTTTTCAAACCATAATGACAAATTACACAAATCACCTTGATCAAAAGTTAATATACTTGAGATTTTTGGCTGATAACATGCACACAAGTCTAGATAATTGAACTATATGAAACAGGAAAGGGATACAAGAAGATATCAGCAGTGTTGAAACTCTAAGAAACCAAACCACGATAAGGTCGACCAACAAAGATTTCTGCCACAACTGCCCGGATAATTGCTTGAGATGGAAAGTAAAACCCACTGACAACTTCAGCTAAAATACACAATTCTCAGAAAAAAAAGTGATGTAGATGTTTCTGTCAGGGGGATTTTAGGACCAAAGTGCAGTACAATGCCAGGAAGTAAGAAGAAAAGACTTTATTCACTGAGTTCTCAGCAGGCAGGTATTTAAACAAGCAGTTGGTCCTTGGAAGGAACCATCAGAACGGTGCTGACAGGCAGGCGAGTGTCCCAGAGAAGACAGACTATTCCTCTGAGACTTGGAAATGGGCGACAAAGTCCCAGAGAGGGTAGCTAGACTCGACAGAGACAAGAAAAAGTGGTTAGACACAAGCTAGACTCGACACCAAAATGTCAGTCTGGGAACGAAGGCTGGAGGGTGGTGCATGCTGCAGAGACAATCTGGCAGTGAACTAGGGCAATGGTTGCAATTTAAATGCTGGCTGGCTGATGAGCAGCAAGGAGCTGCAGCTGGGACCAAACAGGTGTGGGACATGGAGCTGATGAGGAGGCGTGGCAGGGAGGTGAGTGAACTCACTCACCACAGCATGAGAGCCCGGGGCAGAGTGTGACAGTTTCAAGATACACAATAAGGAGGCGCTTGAAGAAAAAAGGGCTGCATGGTCGAGTCGCCAGAAGAAACCCATTTCTTACAATATGCCAAACAGCACAGAGACAAGCCTCAAAACTTCTGAAACAATCATTTGGAGTGGTGAGATCAAAACTGAACTTTTTGGCCACAACCATAAACGAGGAGAGGAGTCAACAAGGCCAATGATGAAAGCTACACATTTCCTACTGTGAAATATGGACATGGATTGCTGATGTTTCGGGGATGTGTGAGCTACAAAGGCACGGGAAACTTGATCAAAATTGATGGCAAGATGAATGCAGCATGTTATCAAAAAATACCAGAGGAAAATTTGCACTCATCAGCCCGGAAGCTGTGCATGGGACTTACTTGGATATTCCACCATGATAATGATCTAAAACACAAAGCCAAGTCGACCTGTCACTGGCTACAGCAGAATAAAGTGAAGGTTCTGGAGTGGCCATCTCAGTCTCCTGACCTCAATATCATTGAGCCACTCTGGGTAGATCTCAAGCGTGCAGTTCATACAGGACAGCCTAAGAATTTACATGAAACCGGAGGCCAAGAAGAATGGGCAGCTTTACCATCAGAGAAAATAAAGAGCCTCATCCACAACTACCACAAAAGACTCCAAGCTGCCACTGATGTTAAAGGGTGCAATACACAGTATTAAAGACTGGGGTATATAAACTTTTGATCAGGGTCATTTGTGCAGTTTCTGTCATTATGATTTAAAAAGAGTAAACACAGTTGTTTGATAATAAATGGACTTCACCCAGGCACTAACCATGAGTGAAAGAAAAGCTTTTGTGTTATCATTCATATTGTCTGAAAAGTGGCCAAGAAATCATACATTCTGCCAGGGTATGTAAACATATGAGCACAACTGTAACTGCATTAAAAACAGGCATGATTATCTACTGGACACCACTTGCAAGTCCACAAATGCAAGTTCAAAGTTGCATCATGCAAAGGAGCCATATGTGAACACAATGCAGAAGTGCCGCCATCTTCTTTGCTCATCTAAAATGGAAAAATGGAATGGAAAACTATGAAATTATTTTTGTAAATTGTGGGCACTGCGTCCTGCAAAAGAGGAGAAGGACCATCCAACTTGTTATCAGCGGACAGTATAAAAGCCTGCATCTCTGATGGTATGGGGTTGCATTAGTGCCTATGGTGTGGACAGCTCTCACATCTGGCCTGCCTGAAGTCCAGACCTTTCACCAGTAGAAAACATTTGGCACATCATACAATGAAAAGTCCGGGAATGAAGGCCCAGGACTGTTGAGCAGCTAGAATCCTGAATCAGACAGAATGGGACAACATCCCTCTCCTAAAACTCCAGCAGCCGGTCTCATCACTTCACAAGCAGATGTTAAAAGAAGGGGCGATGCTACATAATGGTAAAAATCACCCAACTTTTTTGAGATGTGTTGGTCCAGTCAAAGTCAAAATTAGCTAATATTTTCTATGAAACAGAAAAATGTCTCAGTTCTAACGTCTGAAATGTTGTATTGGAAATAAAATATGGGTTTATGAGAATTGCAAATCATTGCATTCAGGTTTTATTTACATTTAACTTAGTGTCCCAACTTTTTTGGAATTGGGGTTGTAATCAGATACGCATGGAAGGAAAAATGTCAGATTATGTAAGAATGTATGAAATAATAAAATTGGTCAGGGAGCAACAGGACCTTCACTTAGATTTTTAGAACCTCATAGCGTCAGGCATACAGCAGACAATTATCGCACAAATTTCATCAATTGCTTCTGATAATCAGTTGCTTGTTTGCTTCTTCGTTCTTGTTATTCCATTTCCGTTCCATCTTATGTATGTTCGTTTTTCTTTGCTTCACTTTCATTTCCACATTTGGCATTCCCTTTTCCATTGCTCAACCTGACAGATCTCTTTTGTTTCCATGCTGCATTTTTGGGTGAATTTGAGAAGAGGCTTGGTTTCTTTTTTGTTGTTGTTGTGTTGTTAAAGGCTTTGAATGCATTGTGATGTACTGTATCTATATGCTGAGGCTGACTCAGACTTTAAAGGCTTGTCACCACAGATCTGGTTTGCTTGCATTCTTTTTATTACAGCCTCATGTTGTGTAACACAAGCCCATATCTCCCACAGAGGAGTCAAGAATAGAGCAGGACAAGCTTGAAAAGATGCTGAGAGTTGGTTTCAGTTCTGTGTTTTATGAGATAACCCTGGCAAAAGTGCAGAACCTCTGGTTACATACAGCAGAGCACCTTCAGTGTCCTTTAGTGTAGATATAACTCTGCAAACCCTTATTGGTAAGGTGATTGGTCAAACATTGCCAGAGGAGAACACATAAACAAGGCTTTTAATTCAGTTCAGGAGCATTGTCTTCCACGGAGGTGGGGGGGGGGAATTGAGTTACAGGTGATTTAATAATTTTAAATCAAATACTTTCTCTTCAGTACTTCAGTTGTACTGCTACAAGGATTTTTTTTCTTCGAAGGGTTACTCTATTGATTAAGCTAAACTTCCAGTTTAAAGTTTTATATATGTATTAATCTATTTATTGTCTGAGTCACAGGAGTTGATTATTATTTGCTCATAGCTGCCCATTGGTCAGGGAGATATTGAGAGGGAACATGAGTCATCTAATGAGGAACCACGATTAGACTTTATGTCAAGAGACGCTCTAAACACACAAAGAAGTAAACCAAACAAGTGAGACCTGTAATGCTCAAACTATTTTCTGATACATGATGAGGAATTCGATTAGGTAATTAGAAAAGACGGCGTTTTCACTCATTCTGGCTGCATGTCACACATTCCAGAGCAGCTGTTTAATACACAGTGCATGAACATTCTGCAAATATACTCAGATGAATGCATGAAAAACACACACACACAGATGCTCTCCCTCTCTGTATATCAGCAGCAGGAAATAGAGACAAGACACAGCCCTCAGCTCAGGCAAGTAAAAAAAAAAAAAAGAAAAGACTTCCACTGGTGGTTGCCATAGAAACTGTCTCCTTTTCACTTTCGGGGGAAGGCAAGATCGTGAATGAGTTTGGTCGACATTTAGGGTGGCTCTTGGACAGGGTGGGAGGGAATTTAAGGTGGTCTGAATCTGAGTCCATCTGGCTCTTCCACATTGAGAATAAGAAGGGTCATGTCAAGTAATGGCTGTGCGGGGCAAGAGGTTTTAGCAAATGAAAATGCAGACGGGGGATAATTGAAGCATGTCCCCATTTCACCTTGGTCTGCACAATCATGCTCAGCTGCTGGGAAACACACAAAAACTAAGACACACGTTGACACATGGATTATTGATATCGAGATCACACATCCTTCCATGATTACATCACAGCGTGAGGATTGATACCATAGTATCAATGCCATATAGAGCAAATAATTGTAAAAATAATATGACTAAGGATTTGGGTTTGTGTGTCAGTGAGTGACTTGGCAGTGTTTTGGGCTGGGTAACTTTTAAATATTTCCTGTTTGATGCCTTTTACAAAAGAGCACTAGCCATTACACTGATATATGATGTCTTAGCCATTTCCTGGAAATTTCTAAAAAGGGTCATGGAAATATTTGGTTCTTGCGACTGATTGTCAGGCAGAATTATTTGTTTTCCACTCACTTAAGTTATACTAATGCAGTCCACTTTACCCTTTGCTTTTGCTAACATACATACATATCATATCATATGCAAGTATTTCTGAATTTTTACTAGAATGTAAAAAAAAACCTGGCGTTTTTGGTTTTCACCTTTGATTGGTATCAAATTGCATACAAGTGCAAACACAATAATTTTCAAAATAAATAATAAAATTTTTAGGAAAAAAAAAAGCTAAAAAGGTTAGATAAAAAATTATCTAAGCACAACTCTTCAAACTTTTACTCTGTTAAAGTGGCCATGATCCTGATTAAACCTGTTCAGACCAGAAAACAACATGCGTTTCAGACCTGGAGCGATATTTATGTTGTTTACAATGTTAGTCTGGCATCTTTATTTTTTTTAAAACACACAAGCATTTTATTATGTGCATGCCAAAGTAGTGGCATGCACATATTGTAATGCAGTAAAATGGCCCTCTGCGAAGCAGAGGGCCATTTTACCCCTGCGAAGCAGGGGCATCTTGGGTTACACCGCCCTCGCTATGGAAGAAAAAAATCCCCCAAAAAAAAAAAAACGACTGAGAAAACGACAAAAAACACGTTTTTGAAGGCGTATTATTAGTATCCAGGATTGGTTTCCCTTTTTTTTTTTTTCTTATTATTATTATTCCGCATCATATTTTGTCCGTTAATAGGGCCATAACCGTAAGGTGCACACATGCATGAAATATATCAAAACGTAGGTCTCGACCGTGCGATGCGGGCTATTACTTTTCTTTTCTCCGTCAAAAGTGTTACCGTGGCGACGCTAGACGCAAAAAACGGCGAAAATCGTCCCATAGAAATGAATGGGATTTTGCCGGATTCCGAGCAAATCTGCTCAAATCAGCTCAAACCCAGCCCTCTTTGGAGCTCTATAGCTCAGCCATATTTCATCACAGAGACACCATTGGAAGTTTAAACGGGTCACAAGACTTTGACCTATAACATACTGAAGCCGTGTGTTGTTGTGATTTACGGTCTTTGAGAAATCGCGATTTACGTTTTATGATTTTTACAAGATCTTCAAAAAACCCTCCTCACTCTAGTGATGTCATCACGCACTCTAGCTCCGAGGAGAGAAGAAAAACAAAATTAAAACTGCCTTTTCCTTTTTCACGTCCACTCCTTTTGCTCAACCTACATAAATTATACATCAAAACGTAGGCATTTTTGTCCTCTTTCAGATGATGTGACTTCTGTGTCTGTGTGGTGTTTAGTTTTCCGTCAAATCAACCTAGAGTTCAAGGTGGTCCTTCTCAGCTCCTATATATTTCTATGGGGAAATTTTTCAAAAGTCTCGTCTGACAAGAAAAAGTTTCATGTTTTTTACACTGCTGTCATTTAAAAACCGTAGACATTTGAGAAAAAAGAAATATATCCCTGTAATGCTGAAAGCCTTGTGGCACTCACGGTTCAAGAATTTTTTCAAAAACTCATTCGGTTTTTGAATTAGAGCAGTTTGTTCGGGACATGGAAAATCGGACTTTGACAGAATCTACAGCCTACTGCTCCAGATGGTAAAATTATACTTTTTAAAACTGCTCTAGTTTAAAAACGGAAAACATTTACGAAATAAAATATATATCACCGCGTAGCTGAAAGCCTTGTGGCGCTCACGGTTCAAGAATTTTTTCAAAAACTTATTCAGCCTTTGAATTACAGCCGTTTGTTCGGACACAGAAATCCAGGTTTGGACTAACTAGACACAGTGGAATTAGGTGGTAACTGCCTTTTTTTTCTCTCTCCCCCTCTTCTCACAGACACACATACACACGCAGGAGGAGCCGCACATGTGACTGCCTCCCTGAAGCCCCGCCCCTTTCTGCCTGTTCTTCAGGCACAGTATATGATATATTATGAGAATGATCACAGCCTTGACTCACATATGAGCTTTAGTTCATCCCATTCCTTATCAATATGATGTGGCTCCACCCTTTGCAGCATGAACAGAATGGCCCTCTGCGAAGCAGAGGGTAAAATGGCCCTCTGCGAAGCAGAGGGCCATTTTACTCAAGTGTAAACACACACAGACCCAAGATACCCAAGATATTATTATTAAGATGCTAAGGAAGAAAAAAATCCCAAAAAAAGGCTGTCGATTCTATGTAAAGAATAGACCAAACACTATTTGGTGTTTGGTCTATTCTTGGTCTATTGGTCTATAAGAGCGTAACGGGTAACACGTCCAAACATGACCCTGCTCTGAAGACGGACGTGCATTAAGCAGCAGCGAGCGACAATAAATGTGCTGCAAGCGGGCATGCACATATCAAAATTTCTCCGGAATTTTCTAGTTTTTATTATTATTAAAAAACATAATTCAGTTAACTTTTAGTTGTGCCAACAAAGTAATCTCAAGACACTTAACACAAAATACATGCTGACTCTACAAAATAATATAATCCAATTTAGTTTAAATTGCGTTCCAGTTCAGTCCATTTCACTGTAATTCATACATAATCCAACTCATTCCCATTCACAATCCAGTACTGGTTAACAGGGCTAAAAAACTTCCACGAGAACCAGACTCAAGGAGAGCAGCCATCTGCCTCAACCAGTTAAGGGTCTGAGGTGACAGACAGGGAAGACAGACAGTAATGATGCATAACTGATAACTGCCTCCTATTCTACATTTGCAAATTGTAGGAGCCACAGGTAAGATTTCAGTTTGAGAGCAAAGTGCTCTATTAGAAAGAAATGGATCTCCCCTTCTGATCCTCATCAGAACCCTGACTACAGCCTTTTGATCAACTGGAAGCAGTTTCAAGTAATTTTAGGGAAACCCACTAACAAGGATTTCAGTAGTCCAATCTTGAAGTAACGAATGAATGGAACAGATTTTCTGCAGCACTCTGAGACAGAATTTTACTCATTTTAGTAATATTGCAAAGGTCAAAGAGAGCAGTTCTACAAAACTTTTTTTGTATGATTTAAAGGACAAGTCTTTCTCAAAATTAAACCCGAGGGTCCTCACAATAGTATTAGATGTCAAAGCCTATTTCTGATCTGTTCAGGTTCAAAGACAACAACCTCAGTCTCGAGTTTAGTAATAAATAAGCAGTCATCCGGATCTTTTTGCCATTAAGACATGTTTTCAAATTGTAGTCAAATTAGTTTTCAGGTCACATCTGGTTTCATGGCAGGCATGGACTGGCCATCGGGCGTACCGGGCAATGCCCGGTGGGCCGACGCACATCTGTGGGCCGGCCCAGGTCTGTCATTAAAAAAAAAAAAAAAAAAAAAAAAAAAAAAAGTATATAGTTTTTATTGACCGCGACGGTAACGGACTGGTAGTCGGCTCATAAAAATCTCCGAGGGGGGGGACGACTACGATGACACACACTCAACAAACTCAAGAAAGAGACACTGACAGCTAATCAGACAAGCGCTCCAGTGCTGCGCTGATGTGAACGCAGTATGAACGTTATTTTCTGCTGAAGGGAGGGGGTGGAGGCGGGGCGGGGCCTTGCGAAGACACGAAGTGGCCCATTGGTTGATTTTTTTGACGGACATTGGGCTAGTCCAATGAAATTTCTCAGCTGTCGTTGGCCCGCCCCTCCCATCCCTCCTGACCAAATTTTGCCGTTTGGCCTGACCGGAGAGTGTGGTGGCTCGTGGATGAGTATGGAAATGGAGAAAAAAGCACAAAAGCGAAAGGGAGGAGCAGAAAAACTCAGAGAACGGAGACAAAAAAAAATTAAAAGTGGATGCAGCAAAATGTGCCAAAATCACGGAAATGTTTTCAACCACAAGCTCGGGGGCAGGGGCCGCGGGGCCGTCGGCCGCGGGGCCGTCGAGTGAACAGGTGGTTGTCGGAGAAGAAGCGGACGAGGACAGGGAGAAGGAGGAGGAGGAGGAGGAGGAGGAGAGAGATGAGACCCAGCAGCAGGGCGAGATTGAGGTCAGAATAGCTATTTGGAGGTGATCACCTGTGTGTGTGTGTGTGGTTTAGTCTTTGTTGTCAAATAATGCTTTGATTAGATTTGGTGTCCAATTTACAGTGTTAAGTGTGTTAAAATATTAGTGAAACATTGCTTTGCTGAAATGCATGATAAACTGCACTTTATTTTAATTTTTGAAACTTCACTATGTGCACATAGTATACAACATGCAGCATGTGCTTCCGCATATCGTATAAATAACCGGCATTTTTGATCCCCGGTGTATGGTGGGCCGCCAGAGATCAAAAATGCCCGGGCCATTTTTTGGTCCCAGTCCAGCCCTGTACACCAGGGTTGTCATGGTGGACTATCATCAGGCATCATAATATAAACTTTCATTGTTATGCAGATGGTACTCAGTTATACCTATCCATGAAACAGGGCTGGACTGGGACCAAAAAATGGCCCGGGCATTTTTGATCTCTGGCGGCCCACCATACACCGGGGATCAAAAATGCCGGTTATTTATACGATATGCGGAAGCACATGCTGCATGTTGTATACTATGTGCACATAGTGAAGTTTCAAAAATTAAAATAAAGTGCAGTTTATCATGCATTTCAGCAAAGCAATGTTTCACTAATATTTTAACACACTTAACACTGTAAATTGGACACCAAATCTAATCAAAGCATTATTTTACAACAAAGACTAAACCACACACACACACACACACAGACACACACACAGGTGATCACCTCCAAATAGCTATTCTGACCTCAATCTCGCCCTGCTGCTGGGTCTCATCTCTCTCCTCCTCCTCCTCCTCCTCCTCCTTCTCCCTGTCCTCGTCCGCTTCTTCTCCGACAACCACCTGTTCACTCGACGGCCCCGCGGCCGACGGCCCCGCGGCCCCTGCCCCCGAGCTTGTGGTTGAAAACATTTCCGTGATTTTGGCACATTTTGCTGCATCCACTTTTAATTTTTTTTTGTCTCCGTTCTCTGAGTTTTTCTGCTCCTCCCTTTCGCTTTTGTGCTTTTTTCTCCATTTCCATACTCATCCACGAGCCACCACACTCTCCGGTCAGGCCAAACGGCAAAATTTGGTCAGGAGGGATGGGAGGGGCGGGCCAACGACAGCTGAGAAATTTCATTGGACTAGCCCAATGTCCGTCAAAAAAATCAACCAATGGGCCACTTCGTGTCTTCGCAAGGCCCCGCCCCGCCTCCACCCCCTCCCTTCAGCAGAAAATAACGTTCATACTGCGTTCACATCAGCGCAGCACTGTAGCGCTTGTCTGATTAGCTGTCAGTGTCTCTTTCTTGAGTTTGTTGAGTGTGTGTCATCGTAGTCGTCCCCCCCCTCGGAGATTTTTATGAGCCGACTACCAGTCCGTTACCGTCGCGGTCAATAAAAACTATATACTTTTTTTTTTTTTTTTTTTTTTTAATGACAGACCTGGGCCGGCCCACAGATGTGCGTCGGCCCACCGGGCATTGCCCGGTACGCCCGATGGCCAGTCCATGCCTGCTGGTGTATGAGGAAGACCCCCCATTCAAATGAACGAGCTGTAATCTGTCAGATAAATATGACCTACACCAAGCTAATGTGATTCCTTTGATACTAATAACACGTTCAAGTGTTTGTAAAAGGATCCTGTGACCAGTGTAGATCAAGTAGACACCAGTCCTCTCTGAAGCCATGAGGAGACCATTGGTGACTTTCACCAACTAGTAGTACGGTGTGATCTCAACCTGACTGAAACTCTTGAGACAATTTATTTCGATGTAGATGGTAGATTACTTGCGTTGTAATGTTTTTCCAAATATATATATATATATATATATATATATATATATATATATATATATATATATATATATATATATACCAAGTAATAATGCTAAAAGTTCAAACTATTAAAGGGTTTTATTTCACATTTAGCGTTCACTCATTTTTATATAAATATAACAACAGAATGTTCCATCACCACAGCTTCCATGCAGCCAACACACACTCTTCTCCCACTTTGTCTCACTTTCCTCCCCAGCGCGTCTCCTCTCACCAACAAGGTTGTCGGATCTTGTATAACTTTGTGTAAGCATTTGCATTTGAATTTGTATGTGCAATTCTGTTTCAGTGATGAGCTAGGGGTCAAACCACATCCTTGGTGAGTCATTGTTATTGTGTTTGTCCTATTTTTTAGTCTCTATTACATGCCAGGGTTGCCTTATTTTATTTGTCCTTCTACAGCTGTAGTTATGATTCATGAATTAGTTAAATAAATGACATGAGGCTCAGATGATGTAGCTGGATGAGAGAGAGATCGGAGCTTCATGGAGACTTGCTGATGAATGTTGTTCAGAACCACCACACATCTGAGATATTTCTATGTGGGTGGGAAACAGCTTGGGCATATGAAGTGAACTGCAGCTTCATAGTGTAAAACTAATCCTTATATGAAGGACTACATTAAGGTGGAAGCAACTTTGTGTAGGCTGAGTGCTAAAGCTTTAAAACCAAAACATCCTCAATATGAAAAACACTGGCAGATGAAGAACATTACAGCACTGTGTTTATGGTGTGTGAGTGTGCTGGGGCGCATCATTGGAAATTTAGAAGTAAATTTAAATATAGGACAGTGAGTTCAAGAATTTGGCAGTGCCTTGACCCACTTCCTTTACAATAAAGAGAGGGGAGATAAATCACCAAAGGAATGGATGAAGTGGGGAGGAAGCAGACCACAGGTGGGAGAGGTGGAGACACTTCATAGAGCAGCCATGGAAACCATTGAAGGTGAAAATAAGGGAGAGTGATAGACACAAGCATGAAGTGTTGTGATGAAGGGATTTGGAAGAGTTTTTGTACAGAATGGATGACAGAAAGAGGAGTCTGGATTTTGTTTTCCTGCCTCTTTTTATCGTATTGAAATCCTTGTTTTTTCCTGTCTCCATGAAGGAGCTGCCGCTGCAAATTGAAGTGTTATCTGTCCATTAAACAGCAGCTTTGTGAGGGTCTAGCTGTGAGGCCTGGCATTCATGTTGTCTCCCCTCAGTGGTTCAGTTTAGTCTCTACATTACTTCTTGTGCTCTCAGCATAAATTGACTTCATTTCCTTTTTTTTCTTGGTTCTTCTTCCTTTCAGAGCTGCCCTATGGCTGGGAGAAGATCGATGACCCCATCTACGGCAGCTACTACGTAGAGTACGTTTCACCTTTGACCCCTCTACACTATAGTGAAACAGGAAATGCATGTTCATTTGTTGCTGTCCAGTTGTGTGTGTTAGTGTGTGTTTACTGACTGTGTAAGAGCTAAAAAAAAATATTGCCATTGCATTCACTTAGTGTGAAACTAAAATGAATTAAAACACACAAGATGTTACATCTGTAGTCTAATTAAGTATTTTTATTTTGTTTTGAAAAGTATACATTTTTTTTTATATTTAGTTCGGGTTTTATACTTTTCACCTAAAATTGTGACTAGTTTAGTTTGTTCAAAATTTGCTGTACTTACTTACACCACAAAAATGATATACAAAATGTGGGAGAAGTCATGAGGTAAATTTAAAGCAGCCAAAAATATACAGGAAATGAACAAAGAACTAAAAACACCATGTTATAAAACTGTTGAACGATATTGAACTGGAACTTACTTGACTGGGTCTAAATTGAACTCACTCACTTCCTCTGTAAAGTATCCTAGAATAACCTCTGGTAGAAATCGGTGCTTTAAAAGCCCACATAAGAGTTCCACATTACCATGTTGTTCCAGTTTGTAACTTTTATTTGAATGAATCTGAGCATTATCATCCTAGAAGATGGCACCACCACTGGGCAACGGTTTTTCAAAATTGACAAATTCTCCTTAAAAAATAACTGTTCTATGCAAAGGCATTACAGGAACAAGACTATTCTACAAAATATTTACACAGAACCACCTCCCTGCTTCATGTTGAGGTCACTCAGTTGTGATCCTTTCAAATTAAATCTAGCCCTGAACAAGTAAAAGCACATTGATGAAAAAAAAGTATAAAAAGCTTAATCAAATACTGGATGTCAGAACATAGATAACATATGCACTGATATCATGTATTTTATTTTATGTAACTTTGGGATTCTTATTTATGTACAAATGCTGGCAGAAATGTAGGGTAAAAAATAAAAATCTGCTGTTTCCCTTTTGTCCAACTCAGAATGCATTTAGGTTTAACACAGTTGAAACCCACTGCAGTTTTAAAATACTGTTGTGTTAAATCTCTCTTGAGATTTTACAAATAAACAAATATAGAGCTTTATAAATCCTTGTAACTCTTCACTACATATATGTGTGTCCCAGTTTACAGTTACTTGTGCTTTTACTTACACTGTGAATGTACATTAAGTAAACAATAGTTTAGTGAAGCTTTTTAACTCTAATCAAATTTTTAATATGTAGTTGTTCTGTGATGTTGCTGTTTTTTTGTCTCATGAAGCCGCTTTAAGTCCTTTTCTATAATTTGTAATTTTGCACTGTTCTTTCAGTCACATAAATCGAAGGACTCAGTTCGAGAATCCTGTCCTGGAAGCCAAGAGACGCCTGGAGCAACAGAGGCAGATGCAGAGTCAGGGACTCTCCGCTCTACCTTTACCTACAATATACAGAGGTTTGACTCTTTGCGCTTCGCAGAACTTAAGTGAAATCAGGCTTACACACACGCCTAGATGAACCAGCATGAAAATGCAGTGATGGCTGAAAGGCTATACCTGAACCATTTTATTGGGGCCATTTGTGCTGACACGTGGTTAAATTAACTGTTGATTTTTAATATTTGTTGTTAAAAAGTGAATATTATCACTTATCCATCTCATGAAATGAGCAGTTTTATGGGTATTGAATAAGACATATGTCACAATGTACTGCACAGGGTCGAATGGAGACCGCGAGCATGCCAACCCTGAGGCCCCCAGTGTGCTAATCCAGGCACGCGTGTGATGACATACAAACCCAGGACGTTATGTACCGCTTCTTTTGAGTGACACATCCTATGAGTCAGCTTATAAGGAAAATGTATCATCATTGGTGCTTTCGCTTTTAGAAAAATGTGCGATTGGTACATTCAGCCTCAATCATGTCAAACGTTCATTTCATGCAAAAGTAATGCAACAAACTCAACGTTCAGAGTTCAAAAACTGAAGGAGTGTAACAAAAAGCCTTTCTTCATTGCAGAGAAACCGTTGTTTACGAGGGACCCGACCCAGCTGAAGGGCACCTTCCTGTCAACAACCTTGCAGAAGAGCAACATGGGATTTGGCTTTACAATTATAGGAGGTGATGAGCCTGATGAGTTCCTACAAGTGAAGAGTGTTATACCTGATGGACCTGCTGCTCAGGATGGGAAAATGGACACAGGTAATTATGTATACCATTCAATTTTGACAGCAGGTAGAAATAAATTGAGGTTTAAACAAACCGCAAGCTGTCACTGCTGCCGCTGCTGATAATATAATTGTGTGTTTACAGAAATGTTTAAGCAGGGTATCATTATTCTGACACCTCAGTATTACAGACTTTAATTTCTTGCCATAACAGAGGACATAAAAAGAGCCATTCTGGTTTTCAGTTTTTTTTTTACCTGATTGTTCAATCAAGTGTTCTGAAGTTTGAAAGACCTCAGTTTTGCTGAAAGAAAAAGTCTGATTTTTTTTGTGTGGAGTTAGTGTCACCAGAGTCATTTATCATTTCTGTCTCGGTAAGAAAACTGGAGCGTCATAAGGTGATATTATGATATAAAGACAAAGGTTTTTTTTTTTAGGTTTGCTTGATTGACAGCTGTCTTATCTTCCTGCCTCTCCAAGATGTAGTTCAGAACTATATAGTGCAAATTTGGATGGACGTACGGTACAATACATAGAAAAAGAAAGCACAAAAGCTGTTCTTTATGTCAGTTAGAATCAGGAGGTTGAGCCATGAATGTGTCCTGTTTTCTTCTGGCCCTTACATTTTCATTAGTTAGGCATTCTTTAATATCCCCACAAACTCTGCATGAGGGGAGTTGATGAAAATATTCTGATTCCTTAATTAAATGGCATCACAGCTGGGATCAAAATTTTACATACTATAGACTCCAAGAATCATAGTCGTAAAACTTCGAGATTGAGTTTTCCTGTATTCACATAAATAGTCTAAATAGTCTGTTGGGTGTCCTATATCTGTGCCTATACCACATTAAATTCCTGAAAAGAGCTTCAGTTTCCTTATACACAGCCTTTCTTCTGCGACTAACATCATCCTACACCTACTTCATTCTGAGATCCATATCTGCTTTTAAAGCAGCACCACAGGTGCAGTAGTCAAGCTATTCTCTAAAATAAGTCATTCAGAGTTGCACCTGCGCCATGAAAGTACCTACTTGTGTTTGTACCTTGATTCATTGGATCACGGGAGCTTTAACTTCAGTACGAGCAGCTGCATCTTCTCATTCTCACTTAACAGTAAGAGTGACCCTGCATTACTGCTGTGGAGAGTTAAGATTATTCTGATTGCATCTTCATGAATGATGTTCTGGAATGAGGTTTGAAAATCCTCATCTATTTGTTAAATGTTTGCTGTGTTGGATGAAGTTAGCTGGAGAGTTCCATATGTTGGTCCCGAGTGGAGAATTTTTTGATTAAGTCATGTAAGTTGAGTATCTTTAGAAGTCATAGGGGACTACAGGCACTGTGCTGTCCTCCACGCCTCACGTCTGAGCTAGGAGCAGTGAGGAAGAAGAGGGATTCCTAGTTAGGAATCCTTCTTCCTGCTCTCATCTCCCTCCCTCTGACTATTACTTTCACTATTATCTGGATTCTATCTCTCTTGGTTTTATCTCAATTTCTCTCAGTCTCTCCAGCTTACTCTTTATTCTGCTTCCTTATCTTAGCATGTCATCTGACGCTTCTCCTCTGTTTTCAGCCTCTGTAAGTTTTCATCTGATTTATCTTTTGCCCTCTCTAGTTTTTCTTTCTTCATCCCTCTGTCCTGGCCTGTCAGCCTTTTCCTAACTCTCTGTTCTGATTTCTCTCTCTCCACTTTGTTCCTCTCCACTCTATGACATTACTGGAGCTGCTGACACACATGCGCACGCACACATATTCAAACTCACAGACACACAGAGACAGTCCCTGGCTGAGATTAGCTGGCCTATTTGAGCTGTGCATTATTTCTCTTAGGGATTGTGTGTAACTGTGCAGTTGACATGTAAAATACACATTTATATGTGGGTTCGCACACATTGGGTTGTGTTTCTACTTGTGTGTGACGATTGGCTCCAGAAATGCTTAATAAAGTATTTGAGCTGCTTTGGTTATAGAGCTATGACTTTAAAGCTGAAACCCATAACTTTCTTAATGTTCAAACTACACCAGGGTGTCTAGTGACACATTTGTGAAGTTGTGTTTCCTCATTGTATGATTTGATAAGCATTTATTCATTATAAGCACCTTTCTTTGCTCTGTTAAGGATCACCGGGGCTGTAGAGTCTATCCCAACCGCCTGAGTGAAATGCAGAGACTTTTTATACTATGGGTACTTGTGGGTGTAATGAAGATGCTCAAAAAAAAGAATAAACAGCTAGCTCTTTGTGTCTTCAACTGTTCACCAGTATAATAGAGAAAAACATCAAATGTCATTCATCGGGCTAAAACCCAAATATATTAAAGGGGTCAGATTTACTTTTTTTTTCAAAGGTTAACACAGTTTCTTGAGGTCTGAATGAAATGATGAAACGTCTGTGGCATGTTTTGGTCAAAATAGCAGAGTTACAGTCCAACAGCTATGCTATGAACCTTTTACAGAGACGCACTGAGACATTTCAGTTTCCACTCCACCCCTCTTCAGCAGCCTGTACCTTCTTCTGAAATCAGTTTACCGTAGCCATATCTTCAGTACAGTGAATGCAGCTCTGTGTTATGATTATGGATCTTAAGTTAGGTTTGGGTTTTCCTGCGTTCTCTTGATAATCTCTGTTCTGGGTTTTTGTTTTTCTGCTACTTTTTCTGGGGTTGTGTTTCATTGAGTTTTTGAGTTGTCTTGTTAAGCTTCTGTTCGGTTTAAGTTTGAATGTTTCCTGTTTTCTTCTCTGGTATGTCACCTCTGATGCCTCATCAGCCTTGTCCACACCTGTTTCATTACCTTGTCTTCCTCACTGATCCATTGTGTTTTTGCCTGTTTGTTTGATTTTTGTTTTTGTTTGGTTACCCTTCCCTATTAAAAGACTTGTTTATTACTCTTCCTCTTCTGCATTTGGCTCCTTATCTCCTGATTCATAACCCTTTGTGTGAAGATAAAGATGGTGAAGCTGGATAATTCTTATTCTGATCTGGGGACTGTTATCTCATGGTATCCTGCATGTTTAAATGATTCAGTAAAATACATCTTTTCAGACCTAAATGGTTCTTGCAAAGTGACAGGATTACGTTATTTTAGAGTTTTTAGTTTGGCAGATGCTATAGACATTGCAAAATATGCAGTTTGAGTCAGACAATAGCATAAATGCATTTTTTTTCTCAAGCAATTAAATTGTGTAAAAATGTGTGGATGCATTTGAATATTCTAGGTTTCCATATTCAAAAGGTGTGTCAGTTCGCAGCAGATGGTTGTCATATTCACTGAGACCTTGACTGCAACCCTCTCACATGCACTTGCAGATGGTAGGCAGTGGCAGGGAGCTGAAATTATAATCCTTTGTGGTACTTGAGAGTGACAGTGTGCTCCTTCTGTGTTGTTGCAGCTTTCTTTTAGACCACTGAGATTTAATAGCAGCAGACTGTGACAAGTTTTATTTTTGCATCACAGTATGTTGCACTGAACTGCTGACATGAGATCATGTGGTCTTTGAGATGAAACAGGCTCTAGTGTGACTAAAGCTATTCCTCTTCCTCTTCAGGGGATGTCATCGTCTACATTAATGACATCTGTGTGCTTGGAACCACACATGCCGATGTTGTCAAGCTTTTCCAGTCCGTACCAATTGGTCAAAGTGTGACCCTTGTGCTCTGCCGAGGATATCCTCTGCCTTTCGACCCGGAGGACCCAAGTGGTGCCGCAAGTGCATCTCTGACACCCATAGGTCTGGAGCACCGTCCACTGGTGGTGAATGGGCGCGGCAGCTACGACCCGTACCTGGAGTATCTATCGTTGAGCTCCCAGCTTCCCCCTCAAGCTCTGGCCCAGGCCGGAGCCTCTCACCCCGGGGACACACATCTGGATGGCTCTTCGCTGCCGCCCACCACGCCTGGCTCAGCTTCAGCACTCACTCCTCACAACGATAATGTGTCAATAGGCTCTTCTGGGACTGCAGGTGTCGCTGGGGCAACAGTACAAGGGGCAGAGCTGCTAACAGTTACTATGGTGAAAGGTGCGGAGGGATTTGGATTCACCATTGCCGACAGTCCCACCGGCCAGCGCGTTAAACAGGTTATGTATCATTTCTTCATTCATTTATTCATTATTTGGCAAATAGTCCAGAAGTTGGTCCAAACCTGCTAGATACTTTCAATGTGTTCCACTGGCTGTGTGTCAGGAGTTAATGCATTCTTTTAAGGGTTAAATCTCAGGAGTCAGCGAAACTCAACAGCTGAGTTGACTTACAAATTAAATCTGAGGTAGAGTTTAAAACAGCAAGTCGAGAAAAATTTTATTTAGTCAACAAACTAAATTGAGATAATAAATACAAAATGAGCTCAGCTCGGGTTGGATTTGCTATCTGCTAATAAAATGGTGAATTCCAGTCTGCAAACTTTAATAGCTTGAAAAAAAGAAGAAACAACTTGGCAAAAATTATTTATTTTTATGTGACAGATGCTATTTCTCATCCTCATTGTATTTATGCAGTAAAACATCTTCACAACAAAAAAGCATCTGTTTTAGCAAGTAATTTCTTCATGTTCATTTTTAATACTATATATTATTACAGTAACAGGTTTCAAAGCCATCAAACATTATGGTTGAGTATTCAGTTATTTAAAGTCAGTTATTTATACAAATAGATATCCCTAGGTCATAATTATTGGACCATTAAGAAAATAAAAATGATTTGCCTTTGGCTTGCAATTATTACACATTGTTATACATTATCAAGAACTTTCCACAAAGACGACATCATTTTTGAAACATCTAATTTTCACGGCTGGTTCTGTAAGTAATTAAAGGGGTATTTTCAATTTTTTGAAATGAGGTTGTGTGAAGTATTTATGAGTAGTTGGTGTCTCACCTGCAGAAGAAATCGCTCACTGTGCCCTTAATTTGGAGAATTGGGGATGATTTCTGATAAGGGAGCTAAGCTAACAGCTTCTCAGAAATATGGACGTAGAGTCCATTTTCACCATCTAAAAAGAAACGAAGAACTTATTAATGTCAAAGCAACTTGAGTGAACACTATGTTGTGGATTTTAATGGTCTTTTAAAGGGCCTAATGTGGACAGTTTTCCAATACACACATAGCACAAACTGTTTTAAAATGTATGAAATTTGAGTTGTCTTAGATGAAAGCCTGCTCCTCTTTTCTGTGTGTCTGTTAGCCCTGCTCATTAATTCTCCAAACTGAAAGCACAGTCACAGACAAGATACTGAACTTCTCTTAAGTACCCCACATGAATTCCTCCTGTGTCTTCCACAAATGTGAACTTAGACTGAATAAATCACAGCCTTTGGCCAAAAAGCCTTCGACAACAAGGGGAAAAAGACCAGAGTTCACATTGCTCAGGCTCTCTGCAGATGGAGAGTTTCATGAGCTGTTGAAGGGTTCAGAGTTCAACTTTGTGGTTTGCTGCTGATCCTGTGACACCAAGTGATTAAAAAAAATGTTGTTTCACCTTTGATTATATAAATAAAAATGCATTGAACTAATTGTTGTGGTTGACTGGTGAAAATCAAGATTTTTGGGAGACAACTGAAGTGTCGAGTTAATCAGGCTGCCGCAGGTCAGATGGAGTGATGCTGGATGTGTTGCTGTGGTAGGTGCTAGAACCCGGCTCACAGGGAGCATCAGGGCTGATAGAGGGAGACCTGATCCTGGAGGTGAACCAGCAGCCAGTGGCCGCAGCTGGACATGGACGGGTGGTGGAGTTGCTCAAGGAGTGTCCTGTGGGAGCAGAGGCGACACTCCTCATACAGAGAGGAGGAACAGGTAATAGAAAGGCTTGGTCCTAGTTTCTCATTAAATATCTACTTTTGAATCAGTTTATACACTTGCACTTTATTGTTTGCGTTCTTGTTGCTGTTCATTCATAAGGGCAACAGGACAGTTTGAATGTATGTTTTCTTTACAATCACGTCCATTAGCTTCTGCTTTTTCTCATTGTTAAAAATTATAATGATGTAATCAATAATAAGAAAATCTTTTTCTAGCACAGATAAAGAAGGTTCCAACATAAGTGAAATTTCCGGCTAAATCTAATTTCCCTTCTGAGTGAAATAAACAAGTATGATTTTAGTGCATCTTCAATCCCAGCTGCAACTTTGCAGAATTTGAATCAAGCAGAGTTGACAGTGAGAGCTAAGAGCAAAATAGCTTTTGATTAGGATCATTTTAACATAGTGTTCTGTTCGAATTTTATTCAAGTTTCTAGATTACATTTTATTTATGGGATATTAAATTGATTTTTGGTTAGAATAAGTACTTTCTTGTGTGCAACAAGGTGGGAAGTTACTATATTGCAATGTTTTTAGCAGTCCAGACTTTTTCACAGACCGGCCGCTTCAACATGCTGAAAATGAAACTTTAATGTTTCCCTTGGAGAAAGTAAATGATTACAGGAGAAAATGGTCACATTGGAAGCTATGAAGTTATAGAAAAGAACAGAAAACCAAGGAACAATTAGTTGTTCAGTGCATTTCATTCTGCATGTGCTGCCTCACTGAGAGAATACAAAGAAATGTTGAGAGGGATGTAAGCAGATGTCACAGTGTTTGGTGCGTCATACCATATGCTCTTCTCAGTTTCTTTTTCCAAATGCAGCTTTATCAGTAACACATCAGAGATATATTCCAGTAAAAGAGACTGGAGCTTCTCGGGGGTTGTGTTTAACAATACACTGCGTCAAATGTAAAATGAAGTGTAGAGTCGAGGGGTAGAGTTAAAGTCACCATGAACACTTGATCAGTATGTGAAGACTATATCTGCATCTGCTGATCAAATCTGTGTTTCTGTCGGACTCTGTATGGCTTTCTCAGAACGACTGTGTTTCCTCCCACCCTTGACATGAGAACAAATATTTAAATCTGGCATAATAAGAGAATTTAGGACTTCTCCCAGCCCACAGCAGCCCACAGCACCTATCAAATGCTGATTGTAACAAGCTGCACTGTAATCAGTTGGTTCCGTCCCTTTTTCAATATATTCCATTCAACATTGACAAGAGGGCTGTCACACACTTGTTTCAGGAAAGAAGTTCAAATTGAATTGAAATTGAGTAATGCGTTAAGCAATGGGAAAGATGGCGTGGTGTAAACTTTATTTGTTTGACATGTGCACTTGCACCGATTCTCTTAAAGGTGTTCTGGTCACAGGTCAAAATCTGACTTGATAATTTCCTCTGGCTGCTTATACCACTGAGCCCTTGGCCATCTGACAAACACATACACTTAACGGCACAATGATTAAATGCACATCGCTGCTCAGCCTCCTGGATGCAAGTTAAATCCCCTTTAGTCATTAAAAGAGACAAAGTTTACAAACCAAATTGTTGCTTTTAGTGTGCTTTAGTGTAGTCCACATGGTAATTCTCAGTATTATCATGTATTATCATTCAGACTTTTGTTTCCCAGAACTTAACCTGCCAGGAGATCATTTACATTGTTTCTGAGATGATATCAGTACTTTAAAGAGGAGTTATAAATACGCTTATTTGCTTCACCCTTTAATGGACTGTATCTAATTATGGAATAATTATGGAGACCTGAGAAGCCATTAAAATGTTAGCTCTTAGTGATTCTGATACTTGAAACTACGTGATGTAAGTAGTGCTGTGTCGTTTGCTGATTCTACACCAGTCCTGTATTTAGCTGATGGTTTGCATGTGTGACTCACTTCTTCATTGTCAAGTGAACTGAATGTGTACAGCATGTTCAGTTACACTCACTAACTTGTTTACATTAGAGCAGCACTGTGTCCAGTCATCCAGTTACATTGGATGTATATATGTGTGCCTTAGACCTTGCTATTTGAGCAGTTTTTGACCATCCAGGGCCACCTTCTGCCCCCTGGTGGTTAGCCAAAGACACACACAGATAGAGGATTTAAAATGGATACTGAAATTTAATAAACAAATTAGATTGCCCTGCACTTGGTAATGCAGCGTAGCTTCTACATACACAGATCTGCGTTCAACTTTATATATAAAGACACACAGACAGCTTGCAACTGTAATTTTTCCAAACACTGTGTTAAATGGCAAATGACTCTTTTTCCCACAATGATGCCATCTCTTCTTCAACAGCATTTTTCATTAAATAATGCAAAACAACAGCCCCGTGGGGGCTTTCATCCTGATACACCAGGCGCGTCACTGGATCTAAATTTCTTTCTATGCAAGATGAGAAAAAGAACAAGGTCCCTTCAGAGCGATTCAGATGTGTAAAATGTCAGGAGTGTTTACACGTGTTTGAGGTCTAAGAGTTATGATCAGAATATCAACGAATCAATTAAATCTATGTTGACCCATGATTTCAGATGTGTGACTGAGAGCCTTGTTGCTGTCCGTAATAGACTCAACGGTGCTAGACTTCCGCTGCATGTGTGACCGTGTGTGTGCGTGTTTGTGTCTGACTCTCTCGCTGTAGTGTGGGCACTCTGCCAGACTTCTACTGAGCTCTGGTCGTGTTCACAGCTCCGTCCCCTGACATCCCAGTTTGAAGCAGAGCCAGCCACAGACTAGAGACATTTTCCAGCACCAATGAGGATGCAGATCGAGACTGTGAAGTAGTGGGTGTTGAGCTACACAAGCCAATCAGCCAAATCTGAGGGCCATCCAGAACTCAGCAGGCTAGTCTGTAAGGCTGGCCCACCAGACGGCTTGACCACTGAGTTGTGAGAGAGGCCACATGAAGACTCTTTAAAAGTCATTTATAATTCATAAGCATGCATATCAGTCCATCACACATGCAACACATATGCCGGTGAACTGTATTAGCATTTAAATTAAGCTGACATGCATCTCTGAGTATGGCGATTCTCTTTAATACCTGATAGCTAATTTCCTTTTTTTTCAGTGGGCTATTAAGGGAAACTTTCTGTGAATGAATTATTAGAATTCCTTAAAGGCCTCCCTTAAGGCCTGTATTCCCTGCAGAACATAGTTATTAGTCCCAGACTCCCACAGAGCTCTCCCTCTGCTGCTGCCACTGTGCTCATTCATTTCAGCACCATGGATAGTGCTTCTTAAACCCCTATCAAGGCTTATAGCAGTCGTAGACAGGAACGTTTGTGGCTCCTCGTCTTCTTGTTTTCTCCTCCATATGTGGCAGGTCCAGATGACATTTGGTTTCCAATTGTAAATGATATGTAGCCAGCAAAGATTCTTCAGGAGTTGTATTTACTTAAATACGACTTAACATAGACCTCCACTGATCTTTTTGCATTTTGTTTCCTTTAAATCTCTTCACCATGCTGATTTTGGTAGAGTTCTACCATTCTGCTCTTTGCTAAGCTCTCTGGCCTTCATTTCACCCATCTAAAGAGCAAATTTATGTAGTTGGAGAGTAATTCCATAACGATATTCCTCCAAGTGCTTTCTGACATTTTACAGGAAATCTCATAAACTAAATAAATATTAAATATGCTACGATTCCCAAAAGAATTTTGTACAGCCGCCCACGACTGTTAAAGGATTCATGCAAGAGTGGGAACTTATGAGTGTGTTTATGTGTTTTTTACTTATGTGTATAAAGATTCAAACTGAATCTTTAAATAAATGTAATAAATAAATGTATGTATTTTGGGTCTTAACAGCACAAATGTACTGGAAGGCAGAGTCACAGGGGAGTTGTGTTGAGGAGACTGCTGTTCAGATAGAACGCTTTTTCTTCATGCAACAACTTGCAAAGAAGAGTGTGTATTAGTGTCTTTCATTACTGCACTCGACCACCGCTACTGATGTAATTATGTTGGAAACAAAAGTAACAATCAAAACCATTTAGGAAGAGTTACACAAAGTCAAGACAGAAGAAAATGAAATCAGCAGCCTGAGAATTTTTGCCATTTTTTAATTGAAGATATCTTGAGAGAAAACAAATTTGTCCACATATATCACAGTCTTGAAGAATGTAACTAATATTTTCCATTTCAATTATTTCACTTCACTCCCTGATTAGTTTTTCTTGTCTTCTCCTCAGGCCACATCTCTCCGTGGAAAACCTCCAAACAGGTACAATAACAAAACCAAAGGTGTCCATACTTCTGTGTTAGGACCTCATTGTTCATAGAGGCTCTCTTAGCCCAAAGGTTTTTTGGCTTTTACTTCATTGTCATGAAGTATTCATTATTCTAACTTGCTTATTGGTTGAATGACATTGGATTTCACGTCTCAGCAGCTGTTGGAAAGCTCTTCAGACTCAAAATGCATTTGTTGCTTTTTGTACAGTTTGGTCTCATTCATGTCACACAGAAGCAATAAATATCACCTCATTTAAGTTTAGAAAGTAAATATTGGTTTCCCTTGCCCAGATACTTATTTTTTTAGTATATAATTTATATATTAATGAAGTACAAACTTTTGCAGTGCAGAGTATCTCTCAGTTTCTGCAGTTAAACTTTTAAAACGTTGAATTTTGTTTGTGAATTTTGTTTTGGAAAAGGTATAGCAGCCTGTGTGAATATTTTGTTTACAAAATATTCAGCAGCAACTTCTGCCCCTGAAACAAGTATACATCATGCAGAATGTGAAATAGTATCCTATAGGTCCATATGAAATAGTATAAGTCAGTATGTGGGCTGTAAATCTACATGACAGAAAACAAATTACACATCTGTTGTGGGTGTTTTTTTTTCCAGCTGACAGACCACTGGGACCCGCATGGCAGCCCCTCTGGCAAACCTATCTGGCCCTATCTTGCCGCCTGGGACGCCCTTCCCAAACCAGCCACAACACCGCACATCTGTACCTGACTCCACCGAAGGCTTTGACCTTAACAGACCTGACCCTTATGATCTTTATGAGAAGTCGAGGGCTATCTATGAGAGCAGACGTGAGTGAAAATGCTTTTCAGTTATATTATGCTTATAGCATAATGCAAAAAAAAAAAAAGAAAAGTCAACGTTTACTGCCTGCCTCTCTGTATCAGGTCCAGAATATGAAGAGGTGGAAGTGCACCTACTGAGAGAAAAGACGGGGTTCGGCTTTCGCATCCTAGGGGGAGACGAGGCCGTGCAGGCTGTGAGTCCGGACGCCCGTGACAAGGCTCGTATGGGACGGGCTGGACCACACATATGTTTAACCTCATATATACCAGCCTCATCTGACCTGCACTTACCAACATCTCACACTCTTTGTCCACCCTATTCAGCCAACATACCATCCTGCACATGCAGACTTCCACACAAGCACCCTGACCCTCTAACTCAGTACCTCCCATACTAAAATAATGCCTTGCTAACTTGTCCTACTGTGAAACAGCATGCAAACTGTGAGACAAAGACAATTTGGCTGCTGAGTTTCAGGAGTGTTACCAAAAAAAGGTTTTTGTGGGATTCTGCTGTCCTTGATTCGTCATCTTCTCCTTCATCTATGCTGCTAATATTGATTGTCTTTGAACAGATTGTTATTGGCGCTATAATAGAGAACACTCCTGCTGAGCGTGATGGGAGGCTTCGACCAGGGGACGAACTTATTTCTGTGGATAAAAACGTGGTTGCTGGGAAACCGCACAAATACGTAATTGATTTGATGCACGCAGCCGCTCGCAATGGTCAAGTCAGCTTGACTGTAAGAAGGAGAGTGCAAATGCCTGGTGAGGATGTGTTAATATATTTATTTTTTGCTCTTTTTTTTGTTTTGTTTTGTTCTTCACAGTTGACAAAGATTAAAGGACAGAATATACATATTACTGGCAACAAATTAAAGATGGAGAATAGACACTGACGATGTGACTGGACACAGTGCTGACAGTTTGTACATGCACAAGTGAAATGTGTACTTCTCACCCGCACATCTTTCTCTGCAGTTGCACAACATACGTCAGTGTTTGACTACACAGCAATGACAACTGTCAACTTCTAAACAGACAAGCAAAGTTTGACTTTTACAAACCTTCCCTAGTGGAGTTTGAAGAGCGCAGTCATGATGCATAAATAGATTTTTCTTCCAGTGACTATTTGTTTAGTTGCCTTCAACTTAAAGCACTACAGACAAACACTGTGATTAAATCAGTGTCGTTATGTAGTTACAGAGCTCATCTAGCACATGGTCTCTCTTTTTTTTTTTTTTTCCCTTTAGGTGAACCCTGCCCAGTGAATGGCCGCAGTCCCGGCTCAGTGTCGACACAACAGAGCTCTCCACGGAGTGATGCAGCCTCGGGTTCAGGCCCTGCAGTGGCCAACGTCCCTGTTGCCACCTCACCCCCTGAGGGATCTGCTCTGCAGACCAGTGATGTAGTTATTCACCGCAAAGAGAACGAGGGCTTCGGCTTCGTAATCATCAGCTCCCTGAATCGGCCGGAGAATACTACAGTCATCAGTGAGTTGCAGAGTGATTTGTGTTCATCTTGAGCCCCAAGGTAGCTCCCAAACACAAGTCATAATTGTGCAGCCTTCTGAACACTCTTCCTAAGAGCAGTGTTTGTAAGACGGGGAATTTGTATTAGTGACTACATCATGTGCTAAATAGAGGGGGGAAAAAAGAAATGCACAATTTCCATGCTTTAAACCATTAAAACACACACACACACAGAATGTTCTGTACCTAAATTCATGCCAACCTGTAAAGGCTCCAGCATACACCTGGGAAAAGTGGATCTATACATCACAATGTTTTCTATTGATGTTGGATTTTTTTATGTCTTAATTGACGTATCAATAAAAGCTTAAACACCAAGCGCAATGTGATTGTTTACATTCTGTTGTTACAGATCTGTAATAAAGATTGAAAAGCTTGAATATATTTATTTATATATTTTTATATATATGAACACTAAAACAACATAAAAACAAGCGATCACAATACTTGAAGCTGTTTCTTTAAAACAACTGGCTGCTCGGTTCCACAGTCCTGACTTCTGAAGCTTCTTGTAGAATAAAATTGTAAATGTGATTGTGTGGTTTTTGACATTTTCATGTCACAACCTTGTTTTTGTCCATCTCAAGCTGTGCCCCATAAAATTGGACGCATCATTGAAGGAAGCCCCGCGGACAGATGTGGGAAACTGAAGGTGGGCGACCGGATCCTGGCTGTAAATGGACAGTCCATCATCAGTATGCCACATGCAGATATAGTCAAGCTTATTAAAGATGCCGGTCTAACAGTCACACTGCACATCATTCCAGAGGAGGGTAAGTGTATGTGTGTGAGAATAAATCAGATGTTATACTTATTACTGGTGTGGGTTTTTTCTGTTCCAACATAATCAGTCTTGCCTTATTAGATTTTTTTAAATAGCTTAAATTATAATGTTGCTGAAAAATAGAAATTCCAAAGTATCTCCAACAAAAAGAGTAGATCATTCTGATAATAATTTCCACACCAGTACTGCAGCCTTGTACACCTAGAACATGCTTCTTCTTCTTTTTTTTTTTTTTTTTTGCATTTTTTAATCTGCTTTCTTTAGAGCTACTCAGATTAAATCATGTCTCACCTTCTGCTGATCACAGGTTCCCATTCTGGACCCAGCTCAGAAAAACAGAGCCCTATGACCCAGAAACACAGCCCGCAGACCCAGCCCAGTCCTGTAGCCCAGCCAAGCCAAGGAGGCACCCAGTCAGGCCAAATGGCTGCTCAGCTTGGCCAAACGGCCATTCAGCCAGGTCAAGCACTGGTCCAACCTGGCCAGACACCAGCTCAGACAAACCAAACAGTGACTGCTCCTCCTGCACCAGCCTCCTCCCAGCCTGCACCAACTGCAACCCAGCAGAGCCCAGTTGCCCAGCCTTCTGGACTCCCCCCACAGCTCTACCTCCATGACGGCAGGTGAGTCGCTGCTGAGAGATGATGTTCTTGTTTGGTGAGTTTTGTTGGCCTGTTTTGGTGACTAAACAGATCAAGAAGAAGAAAGGCTGGAAGAAGAAAGAGCAGGGATTTCCACAGGTGGCAGATAGCTTACTGGGTGGGTGCGCCTTCCTCTCACTGCTTGGCAGTAAGTTCACAAGAAAACCTGTGACTGCACACAGTTTCAGTCCCAGTCAGACTCGCGGTCTCAGGCTGGGCTTATTGCATAACACCACTTAGTGCCTACAGTGTCAGTGAATAATTTACCAAATGGTATCTCTTTTATAATTCAGGAGCCCCATTATCAGACCCTGTTATGTGTCAAAACTATGAAAGTGTGAGTTCATGCTTTGATAGGTATGCACTTTAAGTTCAATATGCTTAGAAATACTACCTCACAGCTGTAGATTTATACCCATTTTCCAAGTGGGTACTGGATAAAAACACCAACTCTCAAGCTGATATTTCCATTCTGTGGCATTTTCTTCATCTGCATGCATGCGGTAATCCTCATGCATGCACACGGTGTGAATCTTCTTCACACTATATGCTAAACCCAAATATTTCCCTGCTGATTAATCTCCACTCTGAGGGACACTGTCCACTCTCTAAAAAAGGACAAATGGATATGAGGCTGTGTGCAGAAGGACTCCCCCATCTATTATGATTCTTAAAAACACTGCGCTATCCATCATGAAATAAACCTTTCTTCTCACTTTGCTGACTTTTTCCCTCCTTTCAGGTCAGAGGTAAAAGCAAGACAGGATGTCAAACCTGACTTCCGCCATCCTCCTTTCACCGACTATAGGCAACCTCCTGTGGACTATCGCCATCCGCCAGTGACTGATTACCGCCAGCCCCCGACGCTGGACTACCGACACCCTCCTGGCCTGCTTGACTTCAGACAGCACCCTGCAGCTGCACAGTTTCCTTTGGGGATCCCTGCTGATTTCAGACCACAGGTAGAGCTAGAAATGTCTGCCTACATCGTTCATTTTTTGCAAACTTGTAACTGATTTTAAATAAAGTAATCCTAAATTTAGTTAATGTGAGCCACCTTTTTTTTTTTCTGCAGGATTATGATTACTTCACCGTGGAACTGGAGAAAAGCACAAAAGGTTTTGGCTTCAGTATCCGCGGGGGTAGGGAGTACAGCATGGACCTTTTTGTGCTGCGCCTTGCGGAGGATGGTCCTGCCATACGTAATGGACGGATGAGGGTGAGACAGTAACCCAAACGAAACAATAATACAATGGAAAACATGCTCAGAGATTATTATTTCTTTTGGATCTTTAAAAAAAAAGTTTCTGATTTTGGCAAATAAAAGTCCTAAAACTGTGATTAATCCAGTCACAGATTTGGAAGTTTGGCTCTTTTCATGCCTGCTTCTCATAATGTGATCATTGAATTTAAATATGGTTTTGCACAATGTGCCAAAGGCATAAATGCATGCTTTGGTACATTTGAAGTTTAACAACATGTAATTTGCCATCTGCTTAGGTACACATGAATGCTTATTCCCTTAATGACTGTGAGTAACCCTCTGCTCATCCTGAACAACTCTTGTTTAGGTGGAGTTGAACAAGGCACTTAATGTGTTGCTCAGTAGAGATGTTCGCTGACACGAGACTAGTTGTGTAGAGAAATTAACCTTCCCGGGATTAAGAGAGGTTGACTGAAACCGACAGTCTCTTGTGTGTGCGTCCTCCAGGTAGGGGATCAAATCATAGAGATTAACGGAGACAGCACTCGAGACATGACTCATGCCCGTGCCATTGAACTCATCAAGGCGGGAGGCAGGCGAGTCAGGCTGCTTCTGAAGAGAGGCACAGGACAGGTGCCAGAATATGGTGGGTTTCCCTTTCACAAACGGAGGTGTATAAATGTGCCATTATTTTCCCCACTCTATCTCCCTTTTTTAGTCTCTGAGCTAACCTCTTTCTCACCACGGATTTATTGTTTAACATTCGGCATTACTGTTTTGTAACCAAGCCAACTTTTCCTCCCACAAATTCTCCATGCTGTGCTCAGGAACATATTAACATTCATCAATATCCTTCAGCGGTTCCCTTTTTGCCTATCTAATCTGTCTCTTAAAATCAAGCTTGTCATTACGTGAAAAACTATTTTGATCAAACAGTAGTTATAATACAGTAACAACCTGCTGTACAGCTTTTGTGTATTGTGTAACCCCTCTGCTTTAAGTCTAATGATTGGTATAGGCTTTTACTTGCCTTCCCTCAGGAATGGTACCTTCCAACCTCTCCATGTGCATGAAAGGTGACACACTAAGCTCCCCCTATTTCTTCCTAATGGGCCACTCTAAAGACACGGTTTGTGAAAAATTGCATGTCTCTATCTCCATATTGATTAATCTATGTGGTCTGTAAGTGTGCTCTCTGCATGTCTTGGCGTGTGTGATCATTTATGCATGGGGAAAATAGCAGCTGAGGATGAATCTTTGTATTTGTGTGCTGTGGTCTGAAGGCATATCGTTTGAAGAGACTCTCCAGAGGAGACTGTATCATTCTTATGATGGCTACAAAGTAGTCAGTGTGAAATCTCTGTTCTCAAATCTGCCCGTCATACAGCTGTGAACACATGAATCTTCAAACACTGAATAAATTCTGGCTGCTTATTCATTTTTGCATGCAACGTTGCTTGCTTTTTAATGAAGCTATGCTGTTTCTTTCTTTCACTGGGATTTTCTTCTCCCCTTTTGCTGTCTGTTTGCATGTGCATGTTGATTGTTCAATTCTTTCCCGTCAGTCCTCTTAAGACTTGATTTCTCCTTCTTTGACAGACAGTGCAGGCCCCTGGGATTCCATTTCTACAGCCCACTCTGCCCTGCAGGAAGTGATCCTGGAGCCTCACCTGAATCCATTGGTCTCATCCCATCCAGCCTCAGCCCCAGATGCCCTTCATCAGCACCCTCTAGAGGCCATAGTGTGCATGGCAGAAAAAACTCCACTGGTGACAGACCACAGCTCCATTAGAGGGGCTACAGGTGGCAGGTCCACCGAGCAAAAATGCATTACCAGAGGGCAGGGAACCCCTCAGGGGTCAGGAGAGGTAGACTGTGGACCTGACGACAGGCAGCTTCGGGCTTTACCTCCCAAAGCTGTTGTGGGAAGGCCCACTGAGAGAAGAGAGAGGCAAAGGGAGACTTGCTCCCCGTGCTTTGAAAAAAAGAACCTACAAACACAGACAGCGGGCACTGCTTGGCCCTGGGACCCATATGTGAGTGTGAATTTGAACGGAGCCTCTCTGGGCAGTGGAGATGGACATGTCAGCCTCCAGGAGAGGCTGATGTCCAGAGGTCTGTTCTCCAGAGACGAAGAGAGAGCCAGTGGCCACAGTGGGCTTTGCTGTCCCTCTAAAACAACTGAGGATCCTCTAGCAAGGAGCACAGCTGCCTCCCCAGGGCTCTGGAGCACACCAGGGTCTGACAAACTGCCTGGCACCCTGAGGTCCTGGACCTCCACAGTGAGCAGGTAGAAAGGATCCTTCTGGTTTAGGCTGGATCACACTGCATGGCTCTGCTTTCAGTTCACCATCAAGAAGAGCATTTTGTATGGCCTCTCTATCCTGTTTTCTTCATCTGCTTACGATCTCTTGTTTCATGTTTTATTTGTTCTTACAAGATGATTATTACACCCACCACCTTAAAGAACAGAGAAACTTTCAGAGTATAAACTTGATGGAGACCGTTACATGTGAACAGCGATGTTCTGATCAAAGATGGAGCAACAACTTCTCGTTCTGAGTGGAGATGTGCATCAACAGAACCCGGTGTTGACTGGTTACTGCAGTGTGGCCTGACATGCAACAAAGAAGAGAAATGGATGTATATTCAAGAGATTTACTTTTGCTCCATTTCTCTGTGGAGTGGAAAGATTAAGTCTATTGATCTGTTAAACGGAGGATGTGACACTAAAACTCTGACTCAAGTGACAACCTGGATAACAAGATATATGTTACATGTCTACCAATATGATATACTGTAAATGTAGAGATGCAAACAATATCTTCATTTGGTAAACTCAAAAACAGACCTGTTGGTGTTTTTAAGGCAGTGTTGTAGTTAGATACATTGTATAAAATAAAATAAAAAAAAGAACGAAAGAGAGACAAATAACCCAGGCCAGTATTTTAGAATCACTGTTTCAATGGCCTCATCTATAACTACATATCAAAGACTTTGCCAGTCACCAAACCCAGACCGCTGAGGCGGTGTTTGTGTGCATGGATATGACACACTATGTCATCAGACTGTGACTCACTAATCTTTTAGAGAAAGAAAATGGAGAGAGTACAGCATCATCTATGGAGCAAACGAGTTGGAATTCATGCGAGACAAAAGTGATTTTCCTTTAATATCACTTTTGATTGACTAAAAACAGCTGACTTAGTAAGAACTCATACTACTCTTTTGAGTTATGTACGCAACCTGATCACAAGTCAACCATCCGGTCATTGTGCAGCGTTATAATCTGTTGTATTCATTTAACGCTCAAGAGGAAAACTTTGTCCAGTCTCCCGTTTCTATGCCTTTTACTGTGCTACGTGTACCACATCACTGTGGGAGAGGGGAGGAGGAGGCCGATGGCTATGAGGTGGGGCGGAGTGCCTTACTCAAACTAAAGCAGAGCTGTTGCTTTCCTGATTGGTTTTGGGAACTCGGTGTTCATGCACGTCAGAAAACTGCCGAGTTGTAGAATCTGTTTTTTCCCTCAGATCTTACGCCAAGCAGTATATAAATCTTGATGGACTCTTTACTGTAAAGCTCATCAGTGTCAGTGACTGAACTTGTCTGGGTGTTTTGGAAGGGGAAAACAGTAGCTTGTAGCATTACATCCTCTATAGAGCTGTTCATAAGACAAGATTATATCAGAGTGGACCACTTTGGGTCTTTGAGCTTTGTCTGTTCGGTAACATCATGTTAAGTTTGCATTGTTGCAGGCAGAACCAGCGCCCACTGCATTTGAATCCAAAATTTTAGATGACTCGTGAATCACAAAAGCATTTAATCACAAGATCACAAGACCTTGTGTGTGGCAGTGGTTGAGACATGCTGCTATTTAACTGAGATACTCAAGATGAAACCACTCTCCACCTTCATTTCTCCATTTGGATGTCATCCATTTCTCTGAGCAAGTTCTTTGTTCTTTATTACAAGTGAACCGCAAGAGCTTTTTAGTTCTGGAGGACCAGTGATGCATTGCGACAAGTTGACTGAATGCAGCATGAAGGTACATCCACCCTGTACTTGTAAACTGATGGTAATACAAACCATGCACCTGTGTGCTGGGACTCTGGGAAGATCTTGTGCACCGCGCATCACCGGAACTGATCTTGGTCTGCAGCAAAACATGGTCTGGATGTTTATAAGCTTAAAGAACTCTGGTTTATGTGAAAAGACTGATAATATGTTGGCAAGGAGCATGAAAACATGCCATTAGGCTGTATAAATGTGTTTACTGTTTAGTACAACAAATGAGAGTTTAGAAAAGCAGAGTGAAGACATTATCCAGCCCTCTGACTCCGTCCCCATCCAGGCCGTTAGCCTACCTGCTGTGACTGGTTTTGTACACAGAAACAACAAAAAAACTGCTTATTGGAACCTGTGAAGGATGGCACGTTCATAAATCCCCATTAAGATCAAGTATAACTGTGTAGTATTGTGTACTGTCACCTTGTACAGCTGTATTCCTACAAATATGGTTTACTGTATCATTGATACTGTAGTTTCAAAGACGTGAACTATTTTTATGAAATGCGACAGTACTGATATATTACATTTTGCTAAAAAAAAAAAAAGAAAAACCTTGTTTACTGAAAGATATTCTGAAATACTGTCAAATAAACTCTTGACATGGTGTAAATATTCTAGCTTCTTAGTTAAACCAAGAACAGGGTTGAAACAATGCAAATTTATTGATCAATGTGCAGGAGTGATCATTTTCATTGAATGCACAGAAAAGAAGGCAAATATTTTCAAGTTTTAGCTTCTTAGATGTGCTCTTTCATATACATGTCTCATTTATAAATTGTATGTTTGGGGAGATTTTAATTGTTTGACAAAAACCAAAACCAACAGTTTGGGCTCCACATTGTTACAATTAATTGTTTATTTCGAAAAAAGTAGAAGCAGCCATAGCTTAGACCATGGCAGTTTGCACTAGATATTAGTGCCAAGTTAAAGGGGGATTATAATTCACACGTCATATGCACATAACACCAACAAAGTTTTTTAATCCTTTTCACACAATTTTCCTTTAAAAGACCATTAATAGCTGCATAGCTTTATCATTTACTGAAGTTTATCAGGCCTCTTTTAAGTTCCAAGTTGCTGGATGTCTTCAAACTATCAAAGAAATATAAATGTATAAACGTGAAACTGAACTATTAGGGAATTTTCAAGTAGGTATACAGCACACAACTGTAAAGAGGCCCAAATTAACCAAGACGAGCAAGAACAAGTAGCTGTACGACAGGCCTGCAGCTACCACCATCCTCAGCTTAATCAAAATAGTTATTTAAACATTGTGTCCAGTGACAGTGACAGGAAATTAGTGGAGGTATTGATTAGAATCCTTCACAGGTAGATGGAAGGTTCACATCAGAATATATCCTCCACATAATTAAAAACAACAGGGGCACGTTTAAAACAAAGTAGCTTGTAAACATTTCCACAGCATTTTTGCCATCTTTGGATCAGACCAGGATTGCAAGCAGCCGACTTGTTTTATCACCGGGTGTAATTTTCTGTAGGAACTGTATTTTGACCATCTTCAGGTACATTCAGAGGAGCCTTCAAAAAGAGAGAAAAAAAAACAAAAAATAAAAGCAGTATCAAGAGAGGATTTACACCTGCGGATTCAAAATTAGTTCCATTTCAAAATGAATGGTCTCTCTCTTACATCCAGACGTTTGTAGATTCCCATTTTGAAACGACAGCAAATTACATCAACCAAGAATCCAACCAAACTGTGGATCATTCCTGCAAAAGAGACCCAATTTAAACACTGGAGTTCATGAGGGTTGATTAGAAGAGGGGAAAGTAGCTTGGCTGGCAAGTATGTTAGTGATTCCTTAGTGGAGGACATTGAGACAAAGTGGCAGTCTGCAATTCACACCATGAACAATGCATAAATCATGGTTTTTGTCTATTTCCAAGCTGCTTAAGAACTAAATTAAAGAATCCCATATACCATCACAAGCACAGTCAAAGGTCTACAGTTTAAAACATCACACTCAACAGGAACGCTGTTGTGTTCAGAATCGCTAAAAGACAACGCATCTCTTTTCTCTCTATTGTCTTGACTATCATCTCAAACTCTTCCTCTAAATTCATACAAAATACTACAGTGGTTACTAAAACCACAAAAAAGCCTGTTCTTCTAAAAACTTGGCTGTGCAACATAATGGATACAGCAGAAGTAGATAAAAAGCTGTTTTTTTAATATTAGGTCATGAAAATAAAAATTATTTTTATTTTTATGTGATATTCTTACATTAATGAAAACATAGTTGCGAATATTTTCTTGTCGTTCCTGCAGTGTTGCACACTGGAACATAATGAATGTGACTCAAGTTCCAGTTTTTTCAGACAGTTCATCTATCTACCTGTGGTGGAGAAAATGCCTCCGACGATCCCGCAGAGTCTGACGAGAAACTGCCAGAGAGGCATGTGCTGCTCAGTGACTTTGACCATCAGCGAGCTAATGTCATATTTCATGAAGATCCCTGAGACTCCGTGGCTGCCTGCAGCATGGTTTATCACTCGTTCCTGGAGAAGAGGGGAAAGAAACAATTACCACAGTAACAAAGACAACCGGACAATTATTCAAATGGAAACATCCAAACCTACCCGTTCTGTGACCGAGTACTGATGTGTTTCTGCAGAAACTTTGTAGGTGTTCAACTTGGTTGGCACAATGGTGATGAAGTACTGGAACATGTGGTTAGCTAGATAAAAGCATTGACAATCCATTAATGCCAAAAGACATGAGTATTAATACAAAAGAAAATAAGCGGAATATGGCTTTCCACTGCAGAAACATAGGGCAGACAAAATATGGCATGAAGGTTTCCAGGAACTTTCCTGAAAACTTCCTTGTTTGAGCCTTTCTGTAGGACCTCAATACTTTTGAGCACAGCTTCAAATAATTCCAGCAACTGGGAAACAATTACAAAACACCTCAAATTATGAGTTCAACTCTTGGTCCTTGAGACCAAAGCAATATTGGGGGAAAAATAGATGGTTACTGTGCTGGTTTATTTTTTGTTTTTTTTTATATGACTAACTACTCCATTTGACTGATAAATCATGAGTATTCTTGACCATTCTGCCAGTTCCTGCTACAGAAAACCTCTGATATTCCACAACATTAGACACACATTCAGGAGAGACTTTCTCTGTGCCATCCAGAGGGCTGATAAGTCCAGGAATGGCTTCTCCAAATGACAGGTGGTCAATCCGGTGAGAGAAGTTGTAGGCTGTAACACAATGACAATCAAAACAGTAAATTACCAACGCAAGGTGTGACCTCGACCGCCACGTTTCTAAAATACATGTGGTTGAATCAGAAAGAATAAACTCACAGTCGTGGCTAACTAGGGCAGCTAGATGAGCGTGACCTCTCGGATGTGGAATGGACCTGTGCAAAAAATTTAAATGTTTTAAGTCCCTCTCACACATGTCTCTGCTCTATTCAAAATGACAACAAAGGACAGACAGCTCAGCAGAGGTTAAAGCATATTGCTGGGTGCTCCCAGTTTGTGCAGACGATATCAAGTGTGAAGAGTTGCACAGCAGTGATTGATGCAGATCTGACACTGAGATTTGGCTAAGACGTAATTAACCAGATGTTTGGCTGCTTGAAAATAATCAGCTTAGAATAAAGGTTTACACAGTTATGGTAACAAGAAGTTCCTAGAATGCACACTCACATTTGAGTGAGGCAAAAGCTTTAGATACTGTAGATACATTTTGACCAACAGGACCCAGAACTTCAACAGCTCTGGAGCTTCTTCCCAACAGAACCAAAGATTATTTCAACCTAGAGCATTATACAATACTGCTGGGGTTCATGGTACATAGAGTGGATTAGGGAGCTAAATGTTGTTAGCGTGTCACTGCAGCCTACGAAGCAGTCAAAACAAGAGGTTATCTTCAGCTAACTGTCAAAATGCAGCTATAGTCATTTATGTTATGGCTTTCATTTTGCACAGTCAGAGGAAGTGTTGACATGTATTTCATGTACAGCCTGCAATTAACTGATAAGGTCAAGTCAGCCTGGACTAATAATATAGAGTCATTTGTGTGTACATACTTGCCAACAGTTAATGTGGAAATTTCCTGCTACTTTGTTGACATATAGATGTCCATGTATCCTGCAGGCACTGAGGGAACTGGGGCTGCCTTCACTAAAGAGGGAAAGTAAAAAGCAAGGCTGAAGACTTTGTGGTTTATCAGTCTGATCACTATTTTAAAGAATTATCATGGGGGTTCAGTACCTTTGAGTTTGAGCTGGAGGAGCTCCTTTTATTGCAGTCTTGAAGAGCAAATCCTGCAGAGAGTGCTCTACTCTCAGACGCTCCTGAATGTGCAGAAGAGTCCTGACAGACATAAATGGAAACTGTTCAAGATTAACAAGGCTTAATGAACTAAATAGTTCTTTCAATGCTGACTTTGTAGCTATTAAGCAGTCAGGTAAAACTTTGTTTAGGGTTAATGGGCAACAGTGATATAGGCATAATACATTTCTCTCAGCAAAGTGCACAGCAGTGCTATTCTCTGCAGTAAGATACCATGGAGCTTATATGAGAGTCAGCCAATGACTTTGAAATAGTTCCTTTTAAGCGTTACCCTGACACACTGTTGGAATGTAAACACTAATAATTGTGCTTTTCTAGATAATGCAGGTATGACAGGTTCTCTGAACCTTACATGTGCCATAATCTTTGTTCTGGGGAGAGCTCAAAGTTGACCTGAAATGTAAAAGAAAAAAAAAACACCAGTCAGACAAGAATACAGAGGCTTTGACAGTGCAAGACAAAATATGTATCTTAATTGTTTCATGGGTATCCCAAAAAAAAAAAAAAAAAAAAAAAAAAAAGCTTACACTTACTGGTTCATATTTTAAACCATCAGAAGTAACCATGGTCTCCGCCAGATCGAGGACATCAGCACCAATGTCTGCGCTCAAGCAAGAACACAACAAAGGATGAAATAAGGGTAAGAGACATTAGACACGGTCACTTCAACCTCAAATTTTCAATATTATTATTTCCATTATTTTAATGGGAGACGATGCAATATGAAGGCGAAAACCAATTACAGTAACAAGAAATTATTTATCAAGTTATGGTCACTTTTACAAAGGATGGATTGGATTTGACAATTTTCACATGGGTTTATAAGTATTTTTTCAACATTAAAAATGTCACCTCATAATCTTGTGTTAATAAAATGTCTCTAATAAGGCAAGATATTATTTTATTTCCAATTTTAAATTGTCTGTGAAACCATTTTTATGGCCCAGATTAAACCACCTCTGATTTACTCAATTGTACAGAAAGAATCAGACATTTCAGAAACAGATAAATTCAATTATTTTTTAGGGTTGTATTTTTAATCAGTAACACTGATTTTTTTTTTTTTTTTTTTTTTTAAAGAAGAAATTTGCTCACTTTGTGGACAAAATACCCATCCATCATAACAAGCATAATTACATGAATTAAAGATTACCACGTTACTGGTTTGAATACACACATTTACACAATAATTCAAGAATATAATTGTAAATGTGACCCCAGCTCTGTAATTGTAGCTGTAACTGATTTAACTCCTCCATGGCTGTAGAATTTAAACTTTCTCCTAGGTTTTAGATTAAGATTCCATAACAAAGACAATTGATCAAGACTGAAGAAATTTAGGTGTGTAATTCATTTAAATAGACTAATAAGAGCACTTTAAATCAGTATTTTATGTACTTACACTGGCATCTCATGGCCACTGTGATGTCCACATTTATTTTAAGTTTGCTGTAAATGAAGAACAGCTTCAGTCAGGCCACAACAGACTGAAAAGCGAAGTAATTAAATGAACTTTTGAAACTTCTACCTTGGTGAAATCTTTGTCCACCTCATATTCATACTTCATCCAAGTGTTTCTATACACAAAAAACTCCAGGAAGGCAAGGGCAGCCATGAGAGTGAAGGCTATCAGAGACACTGGAGAGAGTTACAGAGTGAGAACACACTTGTCGTAACGCAGGTGAGTTAACGCAGGTGAGTTAACAGCAGCCAGGTTGTCGTACCTGTCCCACCGCTGGCTGTGGACTCCACGTAGCTCTCAGGAACTTTGGGAAACGCATCCAACTCCTTAACTAGAGTCAGCGCCTTCTTCCTCGTCAGTCTCCTCATCCTTGGGCCAGCAACAGAGGTGTAAGCACCCTCATAAAGTTGACGCTTTCTGGCAGCTGGTTGGTTCGAGTAAAGCAACGTTCAATACCGCGTTTGTCTACTGACGTAAACCATGACAGCCACCGAGCTGGCCGTTAATGTTAAAGTCAGCTGGTTCAAACTAGGAGCTAGCCGCTTTAAAGCGTGGCTACCCACAACCGACGTTTTCGCACAGAAATAAGTAACATAAATAATATAATTCACCATTAACACGTTTACTACATCACAGGAAGTCCACGGTAGAAGGAAGTTACCGGTGGTGAGTGTGTTTGATGAAGCCTATGGGTTAATGATTTAACCCTTATTGTCTGGAAACAAACTGCTGAAGTTTCGTGTCGGCGCCCTCTAGCGGTGACTGACGTTCATAACGGGTACACGTTACCAAGCGAGTTTAAATTGCTCTCTCTCCACCTCAGTCTGTAACGCTGAGCAAACATTTTCTGTCTCATGCCCATTTTTTTTAAATTTCAGAATAATTTTATGACTGTCTCGAAATTCAAAATTTTACATATACCAATTTGACTGTGGCCCGAAACAGCTTGGAGAATTCCACATGATGAGGTTTTGGCATCAGAAGCTTCTGATAAGCTAACTGACACCGTAAGAGTTAACTGGAGGCACACCTTCAAACAGAATGACCCCACTCCATCACATCACTGGAAAATTAATAGAAATCAGTCAATTCATCTGGAAAGAAATTATGGACATTCACAAGTTTTGAACCAGAAAATGTCCAGATGCCTAAAGATCCCAAATAATTATACGCATGTATAAACATCATCCCATCCCAACTATGAGGTATGAGGTATCAGCATCATATTGTGGGACTGGTCCACCTCACCAAATAGATGGTTTTAGAAGGAGAAAAGATTCTTTGATATACTGAACCAATATCATAAGAGACACCAGAGAAATTAAAACACTGGGCGTGGATGGGGTTTCCAAATGGACATGCAAAGTGGCTATGGATAACATCATAAAGGTGTTAAGTGGCCAATCTCCACTTTCTGACCTCAAGAGAATATTTGTAGGCCTCACTGAAAGCAAGAAGGCTAACAAACCTGACTCGGCACCATCAGTTCTCTCAGGAAGAATGGGCCAAATTTCCAGTAAAACATTACGAGAAGCTTGTGGGGGGCTACTCAAAATGTTTGAGCCAAGCAGAAGTTTTTAAAAAAAAAAAACTCTTCCCAAATACTAAGCATTGGTAAGTAAATGTTTGACTTTGAGGAAAGTAAATAGAAAAAAAATCTTATCCTGATATGACACAAAAAAAAAAAAAACAGTAGATATAAATGAAAAAACTGAATTCCCAACTGACCTAAAACAGGGAAAGTTTCCTCAACTTTACTGTCATGTATGAAGAAAAATGTTTGTCTTGTGTTGTTTTTTAAATTAGAGACATTTTAATGAGACATATTTGTGGAAATGTTAAAAACACAAGCCTTTTGAATGTAATGGTGCACAGCATCATATAAAATGAGACAACTGCAGTAAGTATTCACAAACTTCCAACTATTATTAAGGTTGACAACATCACATATGACATCACTCTTAAATAAAAACCTCTTACTTCAGCCAGGTGTGCAGGTTTCAAAAGAAAAACATATAAATATGCTCATAATTACATAATCGATAATGTATTTTTCTCAGATTCACTGTTGGATCTGTCGCTCTTTCTACATTGAGAAATATTTACAAGTTCAAGTATTTTTGGCATTATTTAGGTAATATGCAGGCATGGAAAAATAAAGCTTGCCAACAAAACAATTTACCAGCTACTCAGACTGTTCAGAGACACCTCTAACATCAAGGTTATGACCATTAGGGGATTAACCACCAAAAAGCACATAAGACAGAGGCTTTTGCTCACTCACTCAAATATGCAATATGACCTCCTATTATTATAGTGTGGGGTTTTTTCCCTTTATTTGGTAGATGTTCACTTTAGTGCTATAAATTCATTTGCACACCATTCCCTCTACTCTACAGGTACAGAGTCAGGACCCTCATCCTGTAGGACAGCTATCTCTAGGACGTCAGAGGTGGGGGTGTCGGGTGGCTCCTGCGAGAGATCTTCTGAGCATCTGCTCACAGTGGGTGAGACGACATCAGGACTTGTGTCACAGGACTCTGTGCTCTGCTCTGATGTGGCTGTTGTAGTTGTTGTGGCAACACTGGGAGGAACTGGGTCAAATTCATCGTCATCATCTTCCATGATGGGTGATTCATGGATACCTGTCAGTGACAAAAACAAAGAATGTTTTAGAGGAATGTTGTGGGAGGAAACTAAGAGTAACTATAAAATAATTAATAAAGAGAAAACACCAACTCACTGCTGAAAGCATCTGGGTATTGCTTAGCAATCTTTCCTTTTAAAGTCCTGGAGAAGCAGAAGGAACCAATAAGCGGAGGTTGTGTGTGTGAATGTGCATTTTAACAGGGAGAGTGATGATCTACCTGATCCTTCTGAAGATGCTATCCAGATCTTTCTTCATTTCCACCAGGGTGCGAGTGTGGAGCAGGAAGCGCTCGTTCATCTGCTGCAGTCGTACATTGGACAGTCCATTAAAGTTGATCAGCATTTCATTGGTTTTCTCAAAGCGATCAAGCCTGTTTACAAGGTAATTAGACAGAAAAAAACATCCATGACCTCTATACAGAACAAGAGAGATAACAAATAGATTGACTTGCACAAAACACTGCAAACTGTGGAAATGTCACATCGGGCTAATCGCAGCGTGAGTCTCACATGTGTCTCTGAGCCTGGATGATGGCGTTCACATCCTCAGAGTTAACCATGCTCAGCATCTTGTTACAGAACACGCCAGATGCCGTGGGCTCAACCATGATGAAGAGAAATAAAGATCACAACCAGCACTGAGTCCGTGAGCCTGTAAACAAAGATTAACTGTGACTTAAATAGACACAATGAGCGCTCTGCTTGGATTTATGAATTAAAGTAATTTAACTTCAGAGGTAGTCATGACCAGATGTTCATCTCATCACAGGTGTTTTATTTACATTTTATTTACAATACAAGTTCAGTGTTAGCGAGGTGAACCGTTATTATATCAATTATTATAATAGATTTCAATCTTAAAACGCAGTAGCCTAATTCAAATCACTTACCCAAGGCCTACTTTGGTTGTCTGTTAATATTTGGTTATTAAAAAGAAAATTAAAACTACATCTGACAGCTGACTGTCGAGCGAAGCGGCTCGGTGTTTGTCTTTACTTCCTGTCACAGGACTGCTGTTTCCGGTCGTTTCTTCTTCGTTGAATCTATTGACGGATCGCACACAAACACCAGAGATGCGTAGCGCTCTTTTCTTTTTCAAAATAAAAAGCTATAACACATTATTAACTAATCTGTTTTTTATGTATCGTTTGTATTATGATTTATGAGAGACAAACCTTTTTCATAATAACTATTTGTAGATAGTTATGAATGGGTAGTGGCATAATCTGGCAAAACTTTTTTTTTTTTTAAATCGGATAGATATGCAATTTGATCTTGCAGCAGATGTTAGTTGTGTGAGAATAAATGTGGCCTTTACTTTGCCTCTGACAGTCTGATCTACCACAGACACATATCTGGAAAAAGAAAATAAGGACATGAAGAGTCCAAAAGCTCTAGTATTCCGTTGGTGACTTTCTTGCCTTATTTTAAGTCTATTTTCAGTGGAAATAGATTAACATAAAAAAATCCTTGGACACCATCAAAGCCCCCAAAAGGCATTTAAATTTAACTGAATCATCAGTCAATCCTGAAGAATAATTTCTGACATATAATCTGAGATTAGATGTATTTTTGCTGTGCCGTATGACTAATACAACATAAATAAACTACTTGACCTGCATAAGTGTTGGTACATTTTCTTCTGTATAAATCATTTTAATTGTATCTTTTCTAAAGAAAAAATGTTCTTGTTGTAACTTTTTGTAGCTGCAGTGAGAAGACTTCTCAAAATGCTTCTTGTTTTAAAGGTTAAATCAAACCAAATTCTCTTTTCTTGCTTTCATTTACTGAAAAATGTTGTGACAAACCCTCTTTTTTCAAACTTATAAATATAATATGTAAGAAAGGTCCATATTCTGATATTAATTTGTGGCTTTTAGTGTAATCACATAGTAAGAATATAAGTGTATAGTGTTAGGATTATTTTACTGAGATGTTTGTCATGTTTTTCCTAATTTAGTTTAAGAAAAAATGACATATGTGTGACAAGAAATACTGGACCAAAGAGATGCAGGCTGAAGCAACAGCTTATTTAACCTACCCTTTATACAAAACAGAAGAGACCTAAAAATGTTAGAAAATTGAACATTAAGTTGACAAAACATAACATAAACATTATTTAAATGACAGAAGTGAACTTCACATTCTTAATTAATTCTTACGGTTGTTCTATATTCACTCCATTAATAGATATACATCTGTTCTTTGTGTTTGTTCTTTGGATTTTTTTTTTTTTTTGAACAATTCTATGTCCCCGAGTTCATAGTGACTGATTCTTCTGAATACAGTGGGCAAGCGAATTATTATGTACTTCATACACTATTTGAATAGTTTTATGATCAACCAAATCATAAAACTTAAAGTGTCTACTTTAATTAACAGTGGATAAGTTGGTTCATAATAAATTGAAGGGATGATAATTGTTATAGCTTTCTTTTATAACATGTAAATTGGTTGAGTGTTAGTTTTGTATGTGTTTCCCATCTCTCCGAACAGTTCATGATGAATGGGATGAACAGTACAGGGGAACAGTACAGTTTATAGAGTGACTTTTGGTTTAAATTATATTTAATTTTATGTAAAATTGAAAAAAGTATTGATATTCTTATTCCAATATTTATAATATCTTCCAACATTATTTATGATTGGTAATTACGCCCCAATTTTTTTTTAGTATAATCTTCCAATTTCAACATTCTCTAACAACTACTAAATATTATAAACTTTGTTTACTTAAATTGCATGATAATTTATCAATGTTGACCCAGTCTTATTCCTCTATCCACAGTGCTCAGAAGCTGATATAAAGATTTTCCAGAACACTATAAATTTGAATCACCTGCTTATAAAACAAAATTTAAACAGTTCACATATTTTACAGATGTCATTGATATATATTATAGATAATTTAGGACTGAGGACTGAATCTTGAGGCACCCCACAAGTGATCTTCAATGACTCTGATTCAGTTTCATTTATTTTAATATATTGGCTACGAATCTTCAAGGCAACTATTGTGGTGATCAATGACAATGCTCTTCCTCTAATACCACATCGCTCTAATTTCTGTAATAATAAACTGGGATCAATAAATATCCCTATACTAAACTCTTTATTGTCCATAGCTGTAAAAATTTATCAACTAGTTTCATGACTGCCATTGTGATGGATGTTATTTCTAAAGTCAAACTATTTTTTTTCATTTTTATATATTGGTATTATTTTTGCAGTCGTTGTTTTACATGGAAAAATACCAGAAAGGAGTCAGAAAGGCCTGATTGCATATGTGTGTCAGTTGTTTAACTATATATTCTATAATATTTTTTATTCATGACATATCAGTGTCTATAAATCTGTTTTTCCTTTCATTCTTTAACTTATGAACAATATCCAATATTTTATCTAGTATCTCACCAATAACACACAGATTAAACATTGTTATTGTACTTTCCTTTCATTCTGATTAAATTATATGAATAAAAAAATCCATCATGTTTCTAATTATAAGCTTTTGCACATGAAGACATCAAAAAATCATCTGATCTTCATCAGGTCTTGAAATGAAGTTCATGCAAATGCAACTTCAGATGAGCAACAACACACAGCATTTTGCACTGCCATTGTTTAAAAAAAAAGAAAAAGAAATGCAATGGAAAAACAAAGTCCATGATTCAACAGTTTTTACAGTCGCCTGTAGCATCAATAACTTGAAGTAATTATTTTCTGTAATGCTTTGTTAGTCTCTTACATGGTTGAAATTTAGGCTACCACTTCTTTGCAACATTGCAGAAGTTCATTGAAGTGTGTTTTATTTGACTACGCTGTTATTCTTGGGACACTTACACTTTTATATTACATTACCTAATATAAGCCGTGCTTTAGTTGTTGGACAGTTACCCTCACATTTGACTCCAGGATGTTTTTTCAAACAAAGGAGCTCAAGGTTGTCCTGTCCTGTCGTTTGTTTCGATGCAACTCTGCAAACCTCATCTGTGCTGATGTGTGATGCCATTTTCTTTTTTGAGAAGAGTCTTTCTCCTGGCAACCCTCCCAAACAAACCATATTTATTCAGTCCTTTCTAAAATGTACTTTCATGAGTTTAACATTGCTGTCTAGGGCCTGTTTAGTGTGTCATCACACTTCTTTTTTTTCTTGCTTTTTTAAAAATTTCCCAATAGATAAAACATTGTAAACTGAAAAATGTCATTTCTGTATTGAGTTCTTTACTTAATAAACATATGACTTCATCTTCCAGAAAACTCACAAAATTACTTTTATTAAGGGACAAGTAAAAAAAGTACATGATGTATAAAAAATACAAAACTGCTTCTTCTAAGTTGTAAGCTAAGGTAATGCATAGCAACAGTACATGCAAATCTAAAGTTAAATATTCTACTATAATATCCTACTACTCTGTAACATTTGAAAGCTATAAGGTAAAAAGGGAGAAGTACAGTTTGGTTGCAATCTATCAGCCATTACAGTCTACATGTTACAGATGCAAGAGGATGATACCAAATAAGTTAGGTTGCACGCAACTCAACCGATGAGTAAATAAATACTTAACAATTCACAATTATTGACAGTAACAGTAATTCAATTCAACGCAGCAGGGAAGGAAAGCCTGCGTGAGAATTACATTCGTTTTATGATGAATAAAACTATACTACCAGTAAGCTAAAGACAACGGGAATTCATTGTATAACACTTCTAAGCCGGAGTACAAATAAATATAAAATAAATAGATAATGAGACCTGTATAAGAGCCGTATGACTCACCCAACCCTTTATGTACATAATACACCCACAGCTCCAAACTACAACATCACATTTATGAAATTTCATATTAGTGTTCTTTTTATATCATAAACATACATACAAATGACCCCAGACAAGCACAAGTATCCATAGAAAACCTGCATTGATTTAACATTGGGTGAATTTCAATGTGCTTTGGCTTTCATTTGATAAATAAAGTATTATCAGGCTATACATCACAATGCATTTGTGGTATATTAGAGGCAATGGCATAGAATTTCAGCTTGTATAAAGACTTTTACTATAAACTGACCAGAAATGACGAGAATCACTGATGTTAATAGTGCGGAATGACAATAGACCGATTTTGTTTTGCTGCTGTATTGTGTATTATTATCATTATGCAAAGAAAACTTCTATTTTTCCTTTTTTTTTTTTTTACATACAAAAATAAGTTAAAACTTCAGAAAATGGATCCCAAAAATAAAAGAAAAATTTACAATTTCTATAAGGCCATGCAATTTTAGAAGACTCATGCGTCATGATCATCTTTTGGATGAGTGGGCTTGCCATTCATGCACAATGCACTATGGGTTGTTGAGGCCACAAATTTAGCTACTGTCCATTTTAGTTTCTTGTTACCAATCCAGAATTAACAAGAGCACTGTCTGTAACACACAATTAAGGCTGGTGTATTTGCTGTTGAAGCTGTGAATAGGCCTTACTGAAATGGGACCCACAAACATGTTTTTCACACAGAAACTCTAGTCCAGTCTAAAAACACAAAGCCTTTCATGGGAGTGGATGTTAAAGGACAGAAACACACAAGGTCTACTGTACAGGTCTGTGCTCTGTCAGTGTAAATATTGATTTATTCCAAAACTGATTATCCACCGTTCCAAAAAAGAGCGATCTGCTCTTGAAGAAAGCAACACTACCCTCATATTAGTCAAGTCGACATGTATGCTTACAAAGTGACAACAGGTTCAGCTGCGTGGTTGAAATGTTGAATCATGAATTTCAAGTAGCACCTTTTTCTGTAAAAAAGTGGACATTTTGTGTTTTGGAATAAAGTGAGTTAAATGTACAAGCAAACCAGAGCTCCAGCATTTCATCTAAAGTAGATCAATAACACCACAGATAATGGTCCATCATCAGGATGGTAAAAATATTAAATACAGAAAAATTTAAAAAAAAAAAAGTAAAACACAAAAGTCCATAAGTTACCATTTAAACATAATCCACGATCTTCCAACGTTATGGTGAAGAAGACCAAATGATTTTTAGCTGCTTTATGAATGAAGGCAATCTGAGGCAACTTATTTCTGTAGGTTCTCCAAAATAACAACAACAAAAAAAAAAAACAGAACTGCAGCCCAGATTTCTTCAGAGATGTCCAAAAACAGACGTTGAGACTTCACCAGCCTTCCTCGACCACCTCCTCGCTCTTTGCTGGAGGTGATGTTACGGTGATGCACAGCTTAGCAGACTCAGCATTTTCCTCAGACAGAGGCATCTCCTTCACTTCCTCTTCCATCTGGGATTTTCCAACCCCCACTTGGCCCTCCTCTACCTCCACCTCTTCTTCTTCATCTTCCTCATCCTCTTCCTCATCCTCTTGTTGCTGTTCCTGCTGTCGCTGTTTCTTGCGGCAGCAAGGTTTGAACAAATGGGGGTCGATGAGCACCTCCCCAAAGCGGCCCTTATAGATTATTCCACAACACACCTTTTGCCTGCATAAAACATTGGGTCTAATTAGGCATATGGTATGAAACCAAAACAATTAAAGATTTGTGTGTTTCATGTGCTATAGACACCATTTACAGTACCAAATTAATAGAAGAGCAATTGAACACACTGCCTTTCATTGTGTGTTTTTTTTAATAATTAACATTTTTGTCATTTTTTTTCTATCTGAAGTAATTCTTGTGCATAATAATTCATAATAATAATTAATGAGAATCATTGGCTTTCTTTAGGACAGAAAAAACAAATCTAAAGCTTAATTTGTATTATAATTAGAGGTGGAATAAGTATTCAGACAGGGCAGCAGAAATGTATTTTCCACACAAAAAAATAAAATAAAATAAAATAAATCAGTGGGTAATCGGCATTTTACTGTTGTGGTTGCTGGAGTTCCACTGACTGTGAATTATTTTAAATATGATTTAAAATAGTTCAAATTCAGTTTAACTGTCTGAGTTGTTATCTGGAGGACAAAGACATGCAAGTGCTGCACTATCAAACATACCTCTTCCAATAGGTCAGGTCCAAAAATGAGAAAACCGGAGTGCGGCTGGATCCTGGACTCAGTTCGGTGTCAGAACCGTCATCTGACAGGTTGCTGTAGCTTGGAGACTGAGCAGGAGACGCACTGGAGGTTGTGCTGTGGGCATCTGAATCTGGTGAGCAGAGCAAAGCATGAAAAGAGACCCCTTTAACTCAAATCTATGCTTTAATGAGGACTAGGTGAACACACAACAGTTTTGTATAACGCCAAAAAGCAGAACTCACTGTTTCTTTTAAGCTCCTTCTGCAGCCTGCTGATCTGGCTCGGCCGTACTTTCTTGTTGATGGACTTGATTTTCTTGGGCCTAGATGTTATTTTTAGGCTGGGGCCTCCTCTGGCATCAACAACCTGTATCAAGGACAAGGTGCAAGAATAAACTTTCAAAATTCTTCTATTTATCCTGACCAAGTGGAGGATCAACAACTGTGACCCAGACTCACATGGTTCCAGTTTTTCTTGGTTCCCACGGGAAGTTTTTTCCATCGTTTTACAAGGAGCACACAGGCGTTACAGATTTCTCCAGATCGTGTTTCACTCAACCTGGAAGACAATTGCAGTTTGTGAGGCAATGACACTGAAAAAAAAAAATGTAAAAGCATTAAAGGGTGTGTGTGTAAGCTGTACAGTACAGCTGCGTCTTTGCTCTCCCATGCGTCCAGGTGTGCATCTTACCCGAAACAGCTCCTGAAGTCTTTCTCGTACCTCTTGCTGTCCGTGAAACGAGAGCTGGACGACTTGGCACGGCAGATGCAGCAGCCGTCCAAACTCCTATACATTTTGGGCTTGTGAAAGCCAAACATCTGCATGCAGAAATAAATATTTAAACATTAACACCTCAGGCTCTCATCAGTCTGGATCATGTGCTAACTGCAGTGCCTCCTTGTTGCATATTTCTACTTCAGAGCAGGGGTGGATTTAGCAATATATTACTGTTCTCTCCAGTAAATTCATTTAAAATGTGTTCATTCATGAATATCATACGCGGGTGGTGATTTTTATTAGTGCATGTCTTTGCTCTGACCCACATGTTGGAAGTAGGTCAACAGTCAGACAGCGTGTCAGACAGATAATGTCACCATGCTGTGCACACGCGGGGTTCACGCTTTGTTTTGGAAATTCGTAGCACGCACTTAGTCCAGTCCTCCAAGCTGAACAACATACACCATTTAGATTAAACACACGCTCCAAAATATATAACTGTGTTCCCAGACAAATGCAAAAATCCAAGTGTGCCTTCGGGAGGACACTCGAAATGCAATAAGCTTGCATTAAGCAGAAGATCTGTGATTTATGTTGCTAGGCAAAATGCAATCTCCAGTACACATGTGGACCCGAACTGCGGCAAAACTGTGAGCCGCGCCCCCCAGACTGTTTTTTTTTTTCCTCCTTTTTTTTCCCCTTGCCATCAGTCCTCTGGGTCTTCTGACAGTGCAGTGCCACTGAGAGTTGGCAAAGAACAGGCAAAATTTAAAGACCTCTCACTCTGCTGCCTATTTCAAATATAGCTTGAAAATTACAAATAGGTGAAGAAGGAGAAGAAGAAGCTTTTTCTGGGTCCCTGAAAAGCACCTGGAGACAATCTGTATTGTAACAGACACTACACAAATTAAGTTGAACTGAACTTTCGTGTTCAGATCTGAGTTGGTGGGAAAATCAGTCCAGTTTAACTTCAGCAGTGGACATTCTGACAATGATATTGTACAAAAATTAAAACTGGCCAATGTGGAAATTTTACACATAAAATACAGCCTTACATATCATTATAGACATTACATTATAGATACATCATAAACATCTATTTAAAACAAAAAAAACACACATCTCAATATAAGAGCAAGTGATATATGATTTTCAAAATAACTGATAGGTCCTGCTGAATTAGAAGACTATAGAAGTTTAATTCAACTCTCCAGGAAAAAGCCTTCTTGACATGTCATGGAAAAAAATTATTAGACCACCCTTGTTTTCTTCCGTTTCTTGTTCATTTTAATGCCTGGTACAATTAAAGGTACATTTGTTTGGACAAACATAACAATAACCACAAAGATTGCTCATAAGAGTTTTATTTAAGAGCTGATATCTTACCATTTTCCATGGTTTTCTTGATTATAACCTAAATCACTTAAGTTTTTACATCAATAGCTATGGCGTTGTACTGCCAAAAACACTGCTTTTATGCATTCAGTGTTTTCTTTTCTGTCTGTTTTAGTCACATGATGACGTTTAGTGGTACCAGGTATTAAAATGAACAAGAAAGTGAAGAAAAAATGGTGGTCTAATAATTTTTTCCATGACTGTATAATGGCCTCCATAGGCTGAACAGTTTTGGACTGTCACAGATGACTGATTTGTGGAGATATTTTTCATCCGAATCAGCTGTGCTACAATGGGAGTGGATTGATGACTGCTGTCACAATGGTCTTGTGACCAATCTAATTATATGACAGTGTCAGAAATCCTAAAACTCCATCTGCTTACTAGCCAGTGAAAATGCAGCTTGAAATGACATATTAATTAATTTCAGCTTGCACTATTCCAAAGAAAAGGAAGAATCCTAAATTGGCCTCTTGTCCCTAACAATGACCCACATATAAAAGCTACAAAAGAGCATTTAATTTATGTGTGTTGACAGTTGTCAACACATCCTAATGACATAATTGTACATCCGTTCATATCTCTGCGTCAGTCATAGACTGTGATTCAAGAGGGCTCATCATCACAAAGTCTGTTAATACCATTCTTGACATCGTACTCACAAATGCACATCACATAATGTGAAATGTCACAATCCTATACGACTGCAGAAATCGTGCACTGTACAGGAGCCTTAAAGCTAAGATGACTTACATTTAAAACTAAAATACAGATACATAGCAGCAATTGAATAACAGAGACAACAGGTAGGTAAAATTACAACGTGGAGCAGTTTACCCTGCATGGTTATATTTCCTGTACTACAAATCGACCAAGCTTCTCCGAGCTCGCGTGCCTCATCTGTAATTTAGACGATCTCTGCAGCAGAATACAGTACGTGACGCACCTCAACATGGCAACACGCTTCAAAGGCGGAGGCAATGTGGAGAAGGGGGTGTGATGCGATTTTCCGCAAAAGCTGCAATTCTTTTAATTAAAACGCACAAAACCTTCTACTTGTCGCTGGAATAGCGCGAATGACGCTTAAAGCGCGTTAAATGTAAAGAGGAAAGTAGTTTTTTATCGAGAGAAAATGTGCACGTCGCTCGTTTCACCGCCCACTCCAGCGAGGAAGCATGGCATGCCACACGACCTGCTTCATGCGCACCCATTTTATGACGACTGTCCTCTGCTCGACGATGCCCGACCTCCCATCTTCACGACAACTTTGTGTTGAGAGAGAAACTGAAACTAACGTATTTCGAAAAAAGCAACCTGCCCTGACTTGAATATTGAGCAAAACTGTAATTTTTGTGATCGTGAAATATGATCTTTACCCTTTGTTAAGCCCAGACCGCAAAATGCGACTATCACCTACATGTGCGCGAAGTTTAAAGCGGCCACCCTTTTTGAAAGTCGGTTTTAATACTCGCTTCACACGTCTAAAGTGTCTTTTGGACCGAAATCGAGTCTCACGAGGCGGTTAAAATTAGTTTGGTTTCGAGAGAGGTGTGTTGTTGACAGCAGCGCCCGCGTGCTGAGACGCATCTCCAGTGCGGGTGGGCGTGAGAGATCCAACTTGGCTAATATAGCAGACATAAACGTGGAACAGCCTACAGGGGCACTTTTATAAGGACGTGTGCGTTCATTCTTGTTTAGAGGACTATGTTTCCGACTGAAATCTCCACAATAATCGACTTAACTAAATCTGAACTGGCGACAAAATGAGTGATTTCCTCCCGCAGCCAAATGCACAGAGCCGACCAATAACAACAACAGCCATCCCCTGCTCCTCATGTCTGCACGTAAACCCATTCTGACACTATTTTATACACATATTCGTGTTTATCTTGCTTTGTTTCCGCGGTGTCCCATCACTTAGGTAGTTTACAATGACGACCTTCGGATAAACTGACCACCCGTTCGACCCCGCAGCAGGCCTAAAACAGCAATTGTTCCAAGACAACTCGAAGCTTGTTTTTAATTACATATCTGAAAGCACAGCAAAGCAACGTCTAAACGCACACAAAACAAGCACAAACTGACGTTACCTTGTTGGAAGTTGCGCGAAGCTGATATAAAATTATAGTCCTTGTGGTGAGTCGCAGAGATGTGACTATTAAGAAAACGAACCCGCATCAGTAACCCGCTCTCTTGTTGATGTCTGCGCTTGAGGACGGGACTGGATAGTTGTGGGCATAGTGCGCATGCGTCACATCCACACCTCCATTTCAGAGTAGCAGTGGGCTTTTTTTTCTTTTCTTCAATCAAACTATTTACATAAACGACGTATGACGTAGTCGTGCGTCTACATTCTGCTTGCCTTATAAGGATGGGAACATTGCGCGGGAATAGGGGGCTCGGCCCCGGTTGCTATGGCACATTGGAGAATGTAAGCAAAGGGGCGGAGTCTTTCATTTTACTACAGAGCGCCAGATGGCTCGTCTGGAGGCCCATGGCTTTTAGGAGGCTCGGCGTCTAGAGCGGAGATGGGCTTTGTTGATGTGATTTGATTTGCGTGACAACAGACCAGTTTAGTGCAAAGTAAGAGGTGCACGAATCCTTTGTCTTCATCCGATGCACATGTAAGAGTAAAGAACCACTTGCCTTATGTAACATAAAGCAGTCATCATATTCTGAGATCAGTTTGGTAATCAAAATAATGGAAAGACTATTGTGTGCTGCATTGGTATTTACAGCTATGTGGAAAAGAAAACACACCCTCTTTTAATTCTATGCATGTGTATCAGGTCATTTAAAGAAAATAATCTTGGCTATCACAGGTGTTTTCAATTAGGTAAATGCGGCCTCTGATGACCACCATATGAAACATAACATGTCATTATTAATTTGTCAAAAACTAATTTACATTCACAAAATTTACATGCAATGTGTGTGTGTGTGAGGGGGGTATGCATCCAGTGTTTCAGTATCTTGTTAAAACATTTTAAGCAGCAGTAATTTTAAGAATTATTTTCCATATAATATTAGTTTTTGTGCATAATTTCTGCTCTTCACAACATTAGTAAGGTTTGCAGGCATTTTTATTGCGCACAGCTTTCCTAAGGACCTACCACAGCATGCCACATGGGTTAAAATGTAACTTTGACCCTGACTGGGCCATTGCACACTATAAATATGCTGTAGATTTGTGGGTGGTCTTGGGATTTTTGTCCTGTCACAACTTCAGTCAAGCTTAAGGTGACAAAAAAAAAAAAAAAAAAAAAAAAATGGACTCACAACTGACTCTTTAATGTGTGGGTGTACAGAACAGTAAATGGTCAGCTTCGTGGCTCCAAAGTCCCCAGGTCCTGTCGCTACAAGGCATATCCAAACCATGACCCTTCCACCACCGTGCTTTACTGCTGGTGTAAGATGTTTGTGCTGATATAATGTATTTCTCTTCATCCAGACATGGCAATGTGCACCATAGCCAAATATTTAGGTTTTGACCTTATCTGAAGAACATTGCGCCAGTAGTTTGATCAATGATGCAATTTAATCTGGGTTTTTATAACATGTAATTTTGTAAACTTTAAACTATGTTCTCATGTTCATTTTTGTGAAATTAGGCATTTTCCTGCCAACCCTTAAAAACATGCACCTTTTTGTAATTGTACCCTCTTGAACTTAAACATTTAACATGCTTAAAAAGGTGTCTTGGGTCATGTTGTATTTTCATTGAGCATTGCATGGTCTGAACTGATAAAAAACTTGTGGGGCTGTCCATATGCAGACAGGTTAGCGCAGGGGTTAGCAGCAGGTTTTAGATGTTTCCCTGCTTTGGGACACTGTGATACAAGTGACTGTGTCATCAACAGACTTGTGCAGACTTTGATGACAACCTGATAACAACCATTAATTAGAATCAGGCGTGAAACCTCTAAAAGATGCTCGATAGGGGCTCTCGAGGACTAGGACTGGGCAGCCCTAGGTTAGCGAGTGTCTCGAATGTTTTACACTTATCTTTCATAATGTAGAATGATGCTCTAAAATGTTTGAGAGTTGTCTTTTACCTCTTTCATGGTTGTTCAAACGTGTTTCGTCTTTGGCTTCATGTTAACACACACCTCAATGCTTCAGACTAGGGAAGTGCCAGAACATTTGCTTTAGCAAAAGTGGGCATACATGCTGATAATTAGTTAATCAAGTGCATTTGATTAGCAGCACCTGGTTCCTACATACCTCCTAATTTTCTCTGGAAGGTTCTGGAATTTGGCTTATTTTATTTATTAAATAAATAATTACCCAATGTATATTGGCATGTGTTGTTTTTCCATCTGAACCTGTATTTACCCAGTAAGCCTGATAATTACCAAATAACCTTGTTCTGATAACAACAACAAAAAATAAATAACATACAATTGAAAGAAAGTAGACCTTTTTTCATCACTGTAACCTTAATTAATTGTTCATTTTTTTTTTTACAGGACATGCACATTTGTTGTGGGTCATCCCTTTCAAGAAATATAGATGGAGTCGTAGCAGAGAGGAGATGCCACGCTCTAATTGGATTTGACCAAGGAATAAAATTCTCTTTTTACTTTGCAAGACTCTTCTCTAATTCAGTGTTTGTTAAAGTAACACATAAAACAAAACAAAGAAATGTCAATTTTGTCAATAACTTTAATTTTCAACAGCACACGTCATAAATAATAATTATTGCTTTCTCTAATCTGTGTTTAAACAACAGATACTTGGTCATAATGGGTTACGTAGTGCTTGCAGGATAGTGCAGAAGATAGCATTTTCATAATTGTTCATCTGTTAAATTAAATGCGACATCAACATAATACCTAACATTTTTAACAAATCTGTGCTCTATTTATCAGAGTTTTGTAAAGACAAATGATACAGCTTAGAATAAAACAGCATGTCTGTCATCCATGTAAGAAAGTGTGGCATAATGGAATCTATTGTTGTCCACAGACACAAAGAAGATGCTCTCATACAGAAAGATATGACAGGAAATTCACCAACAAAGGGAAATAATTCAGATGGAATAAATGGAGCAATTCTATGAATGTTCTGTAGAAGCAAAATATTTACAATGTGAGGTGGGGTGGGGGGTGGGGGAAAAACAGTCCAGACATTATACCTGATACAGTGAGCATAATCAAGCAATTTTTATTTTTAAATTATACAATGACATTACTTTTTCTCGAGTAGATCTACCAAGATATCAAATAAACGAAGGTTAATACGGCGTAAATTATGACATTACAGATCACAATACCCAAAGACATGAAACAAAGATTCTGGCCATGCATGTTTAAAATTCAAGTGCAAGCAATGCAGCAGCAAAAGGACAGTTATAGTTGTTGTATGGTCAGATAAAGTAAATTATACAAGAAGGGAAAATATCTACTGTAGATGTGGCTTGATCAATAACTATTTTTCCTTGAGGAAACAGAATTTCACAGTGTAAACAAGCATCGGACTATTTCCTGAAGCAAATACAGTATGTAAGACATTTACATCAGTAAACAAGGCAATATGTTTGGTGCTTGAGTAGTCAGTATTTTCATCTGGTTCACTGGTCATTTTGATGATGAAGTCACATTTTGCAAGTGTCTGAGCATAACCCCGTCTTCCACAGATGTAAGACCGAACATTTAAACCCATTAGTGTGCCAGCATTTTGTATCATGTTAGTGTCAGAGGTCAACTCCTTTGACCAAGGCTACCTCCAGGGTGATGCTGAACTCATTTAGGGTTTGCAGGATACGACAGAGGGAATGCAGAGATGCACGGTCCTGCATCAGAGCACCGTCTTCGTATGTCCGAGCTGTCAGGGCGCACTCTGCCAGCAGGGGGAGCCACTGGGACAGAAGCCGGTCCCTGCAGAGAGAGAAATCACTCATGGTCAACTACAGCATCATAAATATCTTATAAAGTTTAGTATTGAACTAAGGAGAAACTTGCTGAATACAGATCTATACATGATTCCTTGAATCTTCCTTGATTCCTTGTTGCAGGAGCTGGAAACAAGATATTCCTACTGTTCTGTTTTACCACAGCTTGCTTTATTTGACTTATTTAAGAGTCCAGGTGCAAAACTGGCCTCTGTGTACGTCAGTCCTGTCACCACTGAAAGTATAACAAAATTAAAAATACAATAAATGAGAGCTCAAGCTGCCCAGCCGCAATGATTTTATTTTAAGGAAGAAGAGTAAAAAAGATTTTAATTTGAAAACTACAGCAGCAGATTTCTTCAATCCCCAAGGTGCAGAGCTCCATCCATCCATCCATCCACACACACACACACACCAGAGTGGATGTCGTTTCTGCATGCTGGGTCCACTATGAAACATTCTGCCAAGGTGTTAAGTTTTTGTTTTGGTTTTTAAACTTGTCTTTTGTGGGTAAATATTCTTGCCTCTTAGTTAAATTTTTTATTGCCGTTTTCAAAAATGACATGAAATCACCTGATCCCCAGGCACACGAACAACTGGAACTTTCCCTCTTTTCCGATGTTTCGGGGTGAACCATTGATGGCATTGACGTAGTGGCACAGTGAGTCGCAGGGTGGACCCTTTGGGAGCATTGATCCGTACAGGTCGCCCATCTGATCTCCTGTCTCCATGGAAACCACTGCTTTTTCTATGAGAGAGAATCGGTAATGCTTTCTGTTAAAAGAAACCACTTTATTTTGGTGTGTGCAGCTTGAGATGCAGAATTTAAACCACCCAACACTACTAAGGAGACAGGAAATACACATCCCTGTACTGACTTGCAGTACTTACCTACAAAATCCCAAACAAAGACATTTCTCTGGAAAAGCCAGTTGGTTTTGAATCCATGGAGGAGGAACTTCTCTAAAGCAAGCACCAAACCTCCTTCTCCACATAACAAGACAGTCAGATTACCCCTCTGGGAGGAGAGAAAATGGGAAGAGAGAATTCAAAGAGTCACCGTAAGTAAGAGGCTCATCTTAAAATCTCCTCGTGTGCAGCAGGATGAATTGCAGTTTACCTAAATGCATTTTAGCCTTATCCATGAGAACAGAAAACATCCTTTACATTTATGGAACTTTGCTGACAAGAGGAGAGGCTCATCTGATCCACAAAAGAAACTAGGAGTAACTGAGGTACTGAACTTTGGTAGAGATAAAATATAACATGTAGGATGCTGCTGCAGAGGCACTTCTCTGTGCATTATCTATTTTGATGCCCTTTCAGCTCTACTGAGCCAACAGGTTAAATGAATATAAGAGAGGACACACATTAACACACCTCTTGTTCAGGTTTGTGGAAGTGTTTAACAAGGTTGTTCGCAGCCTCTCTCATGTCTTCTTGTATTTCAACAGGGTGCATTCCTGAAACAACCACAGAGTAGACGTTACAAACACAAACATGAGGATGTGTAACAATAACAATAAACAAGAATGGAGGAGAAAGGGGCTCAACGGAAATGTGATATGAGAACAGACTGCGTCATTGCGCTGAACCTTACAAACAAGTAGGTCAGCTATTATACAGAAGAATGCTTTCTTTGTCAATACGTACTGCTTCGGCAGCCAAGCGATCCCAGCATTATCCGCACACTCTGAGACGGAGAGGCCAGTTCTGGAGGAGTCCCGGTCCACCTTCCAGAATCCTCCTCTGCACCAGGAGATACCAGCTGACCTATTAGGACTCTTTCCAAGCTGCCATCACCAACACCTCTCCCCAGCCATCGGCCACAAGGAAACCTGGGGAGAAAAATACATTACTTTGCTACTCTGAAACACTTTTTTTATACACACACACAGACATGGAGTTGATGACATGGAGTTGTTTGTTTTAATCATCTATTGTAGTGTGATAAATGTGCATATGTAACAGTAGCAGTCACACTGATGGTCTTGGATGTTTTAGTCAATTTCATACAGCAATTTTATTTGACCTTAGACTTCTATTAGCTAGAAACTCATTAAAAAAAACTGACATGGGCTCCAGATAATTGAGCCATTTTCTGTTATCATGGGACAAAAAAGCTCTTCTCTCTGAGGGCTTATGGAGTTCAGACATCCAATATCTTTAACACATTATTAAACTGGAAGCTGCTGGCTACAAGCACATTCTTGCACACTCATCAGACAATGCTACCAGGTCACAATTAGCTTTTATTGATGCGAGACAGTGAGAGGATGAATCTTACTTGTAGATGTGTCCGGTGATTTCATTGTACACCATCACACAGTCGATCAAACATTTGGCCAGCAGGCCCGAGTTCTCCTGAACTCCAAGCTGCAGGGTGCTCAGCCTACCCAGGTTCTTGCACTGATACAAGAAAGACAAACCACGGATAAATGGTATGCGTCTCTATAGGGACTGAAGCAGGTTCAGAGAACGGCGTGCAAAGGTTTGTTAAGTAACTGAGGTTAGTTAACAAACTGAAGTTAGTTAAGTAAGGGGAAGATGAGCTGATCTCCAAAAGGCCTCAAGTTAAAGGTGAAATATTTGTTCCAACATTATTGTTTATTTTTATTTTGTTTTACACAGGGTTTCAGGTTTGATTAGTTTGCTAAAGATATGGCTTGTATTGGGAAAGGCCAGGTGATGCAAGTTTCAAAGTTTTAAAGAGACTTTCCCTGAAAAATAAGATAACTGATGCTCGCAAAGTAAGAAAAAAATAAAGCAGTTTATTCAGTTAATTTTATCTTTTGACTACGATTAAAAAATGTTAATTTGTGGGATTCTTTGAGGTCAAACTGAGGTCTGGAAGACCAAGAAAATATCAGAGCGAATTACTCATATGAGAGCCAGAATGGCAACAAAAGCATATATCTACCTGCAAAAAACCCAACTTAAACACTGGGAAAAAGCCCTTTGTACCAAACATTTCAGCTGCAGTGAGAAGAAGTGTGTTTGGATGAAAATAACTGACCTCTGTATAACACACATGACTGGATTGATCATGCTCAGTAATGGGAAATTTGCAAGTTGCATTATTCCTAAATAATCTCAATATTTTGATGGAATGTGTGTGTGGAAAAAAAAATTGCACAGAGATATATATAAATTAAGTAAACTGGTTTTAAGTTGTAATTTTCATCACTTCAAATATTATTTTTCAGGACATAAAATAAATAGTTTCTCTGACCTGACAGCACTAGCTGTCTTGGAATGTGTGCAAGTGAAGAGATGGGACTTCATTGACAGCAGATATGATACATGTGTTGCTCATTTTATGGAAAACACTTATGCACCTAGACACTAGACAGGAGTTCTAGACATTCTAGAGGATGTTGAAACCAAAGCTACGTTAAACTGGTGGCAAGTGGCCTAATGGCATCTGCTTTTACATGACCATCAGCATCTGTCTGTCAGGAAACTACTGTACAAGACAGAAACAGAACACCAAGAGCTCAAAAAGTGACAAAGCTGTGCAAAATAGGTCTTCTTTTCTAATCCAATGGTTTGCTTTTTGTTTCTATCAAGACTGTGAAAACAGAATTAGCTGTGGTTAGCATCAGTAACTCACAATCACATCAAGTTTTGTTCTAAATTGCTTCTCCCCACACCATATATTACTTTCTCTCTAGCAGAAGTTAATTCTGTTATTATATGAAAACAGCTCTACATTTTCTTCTAGTACCCATATATACATTTTTTTAAAATCCCAATATTTACTAGATGCATTGTATGAAGTATGCTCCTTCTTTTTCAGGCAGGGGTTCTCAACTGGTCTGGCATTGGGACTCACCATCACCCTTTAATGGCAAGTTGCAACCCAACTCAAGGAAAGTTTTTAACTTCTCAAATTTACTTAATGAAAAAATAAAATCAGTTTGAACCTGATATAGCACAGAATATCACAGTATGCCAACAAACACATCAAAAACAAACAAAAAAAAAAAAGCAAGTCTTAAAAAAAAACCAAAAAGCAGCAGGAGGTGGTGATGCAAGAGAGGAAAATATTCCCTTTTACACTCAAAGAGGGCATCTGAAGGACACAAGGTCTTGAGAATATTGATGTAACTGTAGCTCTGATAACTCTGCAGCAGTAGGTACATACCTACATACTGAACAGCCTTCGTAATTAATAAAATGCAAGCAGTAGCACTTAATAGGCCATTGATTCAAAGCACAGGATTTTTTTTCCCTTAACCTTTTTTTGGGGACACCCAATCAAAGGCCAGAGGAAGAACCAGAGGAAAATTTCAATTACGTTCAATTCATTTGTACAGCATCTATTACAATACAAACTCCCCTTGAAGAGGGAAGAATCCTTGAGCAGGACCTGGACCATAAGAGGGGACCTTCCTGACAGGTAAAGGAAGAAAAGAGGAGGGAGACAGGACAGAGAGGATGGAGGACAAGAGAGAGGAGAGGCAAGATCTTCCAAACAAGAATTCAGAGACTATTAGCAACAACAGAAGAAGACCTACAAAGTAGCTAGGTGTCCAAACTTTAACTTTAGACCTTTTGAAATATTAAAGTTTTAATCTTGACCATTTGGAAAACAGGCCTCTCACTTCACCTTTCACAGTAACCATATTCTAACTTTGACTTGTATGCATGAAGAGCACAAACCTGGAAAAAGATTTCTTGTGTATTCTTTGGGATGTGTTTAACTCCTGAATCACCCAGTTCTCCTGACACACACACCCAGGGGTTAACTGTTGCCATCGCTATGCTCAGTTTCTTCATGGGTACTATAACAACACGGTATGGAATACCTGAAGAGACAAAATATACCAACAGTAAAGTTAGATGCCTAAATGCATTTTCTTGCCTTCTTATAACTATATATCTCATCATAAAATAGTCAGTAAAGTTTCACTGAATTAGTTGTTAACCCTGATGTCTAGAGGATCTTTAATTGCAAAGGGCACTGCAAGGCACATTGATAAGGCCAGCAGGGTGCAGGTTATAAAACACAAAAGTTGGTTTTTTTTTCAGTGTCATAGAAAACTACTCAACAAGTAAATTCTGCCATTTAAAAGGAATTTACAGGACTTACAGATGGAGGTGAACACACGTGTAAAACAGAGGTAGTCCACAGTGTTGAGCGAGAGCAGGTGGAATAAAAACTGTTCTCTTTCTTCCTCACAGAGAAGGAATGCATGAGGTTTATACATCTGTCTGTTAGGGGAGCAAAATAGAACAATAACTCTGTCAGACAAGCTACTAATAAAATACAACAATGGTATATGTGCCTGCTCTTCAATAGCTTATTCATCAATAAATTCAGACCTGAGCAGCTCCTGGTTAGTCAGCAGCTCTTTGAGATGTTGGGACAGCATTTTCTTCTCCAGAGCCAGGTAGATCCAAGCTCTGGCCTGAGCCACCTCAGAGAGACTGTCGCTCATGGTTTGGATAAATCTGGAAGAGCAACAGACAGGCTGGTATGAGCAAACACAGACAAGTTCCACTATTCAGGTTTTTCTTTTACAATTCTATTCTCAGATGCTGTAAGCTTGAAAAACCAAAGTTTGTGACCAACATATGCAGCACTCTATAAACACAGAGCCAGACAGGCTAAATTATTCTCACTGTTGTTACCTCATGTCCTGTATTAATGACCCTCTCAGGGGCAAACTGTCATCATCAAGGGTCTTCTGGTCTGAGCCGTTATATCCTGAACAGGTTGCAAGATTAACATGGATGATTAGTTGTTTTTTGGGTTTTCCTTTTTAACTTAATTCATTATCAAAAAAAAAAAAAAAACTAAAATAGTCAGGCAGTGCTCTGACCTGGAGAGCCAGCTGGTGCGTCTGTCTTCCCCTGGACGACCTGGTAGTGAAGCAAATGGGACCAAAGAGCAGACTTTCCCTGTTCCACATAAACACATTTGTCAACATCCAACCGCTGTGTACAGTCATCTAACTGTGCATTTCCAGACATGTGTATATATATCCATCTTCTACGTAGACAAATGCAAGGTTTCATTTTGTTAAATTACACGCCTGACCTGTTTCAACTGCAGACCGTGGCCCCAGGTTCTCTCCAGCAAATCACACAGGCCATGGATGAGTGTGTTTTCCTGCAGGCCTGTGAGGCTGGCCTCTCCCTGACCCTTTTCCACACACTCCTTCCCTATCCTTTCCATCAACATCCGCTTGGTCTAAAGAGCCAGAGAAGATGTTGGTGCATTAATCTTGAATCATGACATTAGAATAAATATAAACAGTAATGCATCTGTTGTTGTGTTGAACGAGAGTGCCTACCTTCAGACGACACTCACTCAGCAACCCATCAACAAACTCGCGGTGAGTCTCAGAGACGGCTTGAGGGGATGGATTGAGTAGTTTAGACTGGTGCAGGGTTCTTCTTGCAAATGTGTGTTTCTGCTGAGTAATAAAGGTTTTACATCAGAGATAAGTCTCCTGAAATGCACGTTTATATGTGTGTGTCTCTCTGCACATGACAGTACCTGTCTGGGTTCATTATCCACTCCTGACTGCTCAGTGGCTGTCGATTTCTTGGGCTCTAATCTGCGTGAGACGGTGACACGACTGGACCACCTGTATGACACAGCGACACAAAATTCACTATTTTAAGTGGTATTTTGGGAGGCAGATGCATGTTTTGGGGGAAGGTATCCATTCCTACACTTCTGCCACTGCGCATGTATAACTCAGTTGCCACAGAATTAAGAAAATGAAATTGACAAGAACAACAACAAAAATGTTGTTCTTGGGTGATAATCAGAAACCATCTTGGAGCTTTGTAACACTTTGGCCCAAGAAAAATTACACATGACAACAACAACATTTATTTGATTTGGTTTGATTTGATGCAGCAAAAGGTTTCAGTTGAAGCAGCTTGTTTAACAGCGAAGGACATGCAAAATGTAGGTGTAGAGAAGGCTATAGGTTGATAACACAAAAGTACTCGAACAAGTTACTTTTCTCAGTATACTATAGTGGGACTTGGTATTTCTAATAAAAGCAGTCTTGTAAAGATATAATAGTTACCAGACACAAACAGCATCACATTGTAATTTACTCATGTTCAACATTTTCTGTCTGACTTTTTTTTTTTCTTACAAAATGCAAGCACTGAAACTGTCCATAACAGCGCAACTTACAATAGCATTGTGGAAATTGATCAAATTTAATACATTTTACAGTAAGAGCTTTTATCCTTTACATTTACATTCCTTTACAAGTTGATATTCTCACATATAATATATACTCATCTAGTTAGCAGTATTTTTACTCATATACATTTGATAATATTTTCAATACAGGTCATGTACAGTTGCCTTCAAAATAATGGCAGTGTGTTTTAAAAAAGTATGTAAAGATAAAAAAAAAAAAAAAAAAAAAAAAAAAAAAAAAAAAAAAATCGCTGAGAGAATGTAGCTTCTATTCCAAATCAAATTTGTTACTGTCTACAGAAAGTAAAGAAAGGGAATATTAGGATGTTTAAAAAAATAGCAGTGTGGAGTTCAGTTGGGAAGGTCATTCATTCTGTGGAAAAGACAAGTGTCAAACAGATAACCCTTACTTAAGAACGAAGACAGAAAATTGTACATTCTGGTTAAAGTGTATTTTGCAAGTAAAATGGGTCAGACAAAAAGTTGACTGGAGAGGGGAAGACATAGAGAAGTGCAGAAAATTATAGGCTGCTCAGCCAAATTGATCTCAAATGCTTTAAAACGGCAACCAAAAGCAGAAGGATATGAAACAAACAAAAAAAAAAAAACTTCTGAATTGAAGGAAGAAAGAATAGCAAAAATTCAGCCAATATCAACTCCAGGGTGATCAAAGAAGATTTAAAGTTACCTGTGAGTACTGCAACAATAGGGGAAAGCAGAGTACTGTGAAAATAGTATCCACTGGGCAGTAGCACCGGTCAAAACCCGTTGTGACTGGTCATGCAAACCTCTAGTTTTGAAGTAACTATGCAAACTCCCACTGACTTGGCAGCCGCTAATTTAGCTTGAGGGTAAGGACAAAATGGGGAAAAATATAAACACACTGAACCTCACAAAAAATTCCAGGCTATGTTCCCGTCAATTCAGCAAGGAACAGATCAATGGTGACTATGAGATAAGTGGTGATCCTGCCTATTTTGCCTGGAATAACTGCAGGAAGCTCCCGATGAATGTGAGTTCTGCCCTCTTACACGTCTTATTCCATACTATCTATTACCCCAACCCAATAGAATACTATCTATTGGGTTGCTCCTAAAGATAGTATTCACATGGTGTCACAACAACCCTTCCACCATGATGGACGTCTAGTGAGTAACTTGAAAACACTGTAAGCAGCAGTGTGCAGTGAGAGTGTTACTTACATTCTGCACTAAATCGAGCCATTTGAGGCTAAAATCACCATTAAAGTCAGTAAAATGTCACATTGTTGAATTGTTCATGGTTGCAAGAGCAGATCAGACTCCTAAAATTATAGTACATGAAGCTTCGAAGACTGAAGGACTCAGCAGTGAGATACAGGGATTACATGAGTAAACCACAAAGATCCCACTGATTACTCTAAATTGTGTTCTCACCATTTTCTCAAGGGTTAGACTAATCATTTTTCTGTGCCTATATTTTACACAAACTGATCATAAGAGACTTGTAGGTATTCAGTCACTCCAAAGTTTAGACACTTTTATCATGAAAAATATAATTGTAGACGCTGGAGTGCAACACATTGTGTAAATCCTTCGGATTGTGTGCATAATCCATATTAGCCATCGTAAAGGTTGAATCCACCGACTTCTGATATTTTCTCACATAATGAGATTTCAATTGGGCATCCAGGGTTTCCACTGCATGTCCCTTTTTGCCTTCTGCTGCAGTTTGGGTGTCATTACCTGATGATTTTCATCTATTTTTGATTACTAATTTTTGTAACTTGTGAAGACTGGTCCGCATTAGAATAAATGAAGAACCAGCGCTGTACTATGGAGTTTGATGCGCGACATGGCACCGTTGACTCCAAATACCCAGATGTGTAACATTAGTGAATACCATCAATCAGAGGATGACTATGTAATGCCAAGCAAGAACCCCTGCAAAGGGACACTGCTATTGTTTTGAACAGCCTTATATTCTTTTTTCTTCACTTTTTGATCAAATTCTTGTTCGCATTTCTGATTTGGAGTTCAATTCAATTCAATTCCATTTTATTTATATAAGCGTCTATCACAATGGAAATTGTCTCTAGTCTCTAGGCTCAAAGGCTCAGTGGCTTTACAGAGACCTGGAGCAACTCCTAATATCATTAAGTAAAATTATAATAATAAATCCTAATCAAAGATAATGGCAAGTAAAAAAAACTCTCACAGTGGGAGAAAAAGCCTTTAAGGCAAACAGTGGCAAGGAAAAACTCCACGTTGAGTAAGAAACCTTGAGCTGGACCTGGCTCAAGTATAAGTATAATGTGCAGTGTTCCTAATGCGTTCGCATATTTGGAAATAAAAACTATAAAAAGGATTTGAAGCTGCACTCCCTTCTTTTAAACATACTGATATTATTTTGAACTAATGTATGCGCAACAAAGTGCTTCAAAAGTGTGGTTATAGCACTTTCACTCAAATTAAAGACAAGTGTTCATCCTTTGACTGTGGCTTCAGGTCTGAATGTGATACATGGATATATTGTAAGTATCCTGGGTCCTGCTTACTTGTTGGTGTTTTGTGCCTGTGCAAGCACATCTGCCTGCAGCTTAGGGAAGTAGCCTGGATGGTGACGACCCTGGCCGATCCTCATGTCCAGCAGGTGGGGGTGTATGGCTGTGTGGTCGACTTTCAGCAGCCTGTGCTCAATGGCCTGAGCTGTTGAGACAGGAACAGGCAAAATGTTCTGAGTACAGGCTCCTACTGCAGATAACATGAGGCATGAAAGGAATGATACAGAATACAGAATGTTAAAATCCTCTTCAAGTTTTAAACTGCTACTAATTTTTTTTTATTCGCGAGGGGAGTTTTAAGTCAAAAATATAAAGTTAGTGACTAAAGGTATGACTGAAAACAAAGCAAGATGCATGTAAACAATGGCTGATTGAAATGTCAGACGTGCATTTTGTGAAGGGAGGTTGGCACAACTTTAAATCACTTTCCACTGGATAGAAAGCTGATATGATGCTCACGCTCAAACAAATCTGTTAGCTCATCCCTCTCAAAATCCCTAATTCTACCCATCTTTCTACTCGTATCAAATCCCACTCTACCTTCTTTGTGTTGCAGATGTTTGTCAAGTTAATTCATTCTTAATTTGATAAGAGGTAAGTCAATTGAGAACCAATTTTGTTTTACAATGTTATTAAGAAGAAGTGATACACAGATGTTGAAAGAGACAAAAAAGGATGAGATGGTGACTCTGGCTGGTTTTTACCGATAGTAGGGATGAGAGACAGCGAGAGCTAAATGACACTTCCTAAAAGTAAACAAGTATTCCTTCAAATTAAAATGAAACTGATACTTTAACATGAAAAGATGCCCTTTGTGCTGCTTAAAGACACATTTCCAGCTGTTACAGTTTCAATAGTTAAATAATTGTGTAAGCAGGATTGAAGCAAAATCCTCAGCTTTTTGCAGGAAAGAAAAAAAAAGTTAACAGAACAATTACACCAAAATCAACATATAAACCCATAGACATAGTGAATGGTTTGTTTCTGCAAAGTCTGCAAAGGCAGTTCAAATACATAAATGCAGGTTTTATTATGCTTGTGCTCTTTAACTGGTTACAGTATCTCCACAGAACAGGTTTTAACTGGGGTAATATTAACATGTCCTGGTCCCCAAATGACTGAATGTGAAAATGTGATCACGTCCTTTCTCATATCAACCATATTAGTGATTTTACATTAAAATCTACACAAAAAGGTTATGCCAAGACAGGAATATTTGAGCTACAAATTTGCTTGTGTGCTTCAGGTTGCATAAATTCAACATACAAGTCACACTACCTGAGAACGCTGTGCATTTCCTGTAGGGATGGTTGTAGGAATCGTCATCACATGTGTCATAGAGTCGCCCTCGTTCCAAACGGCTGTCAAACAGCTGCTGTAGTGGGTCTCTGTCTGCCCAGCGAGATATAACTTTCCCATCCACAAAGGATGAAAACATGGATGTCTCCAGGAACTGGGACAAGAAGTGCAAATGGGCTGCTGGTTGGACTGAGAGAAAGGAGCCCTGAAACAATGAGTTAACAATGTCAATGTACTGTAAATTCTTAATATAATTTATCTGAAATGAAGATACCACATTAGTTTTATTAGATTAGTTAGTCATCTAGTGAAATACCTTGTCAAAACTGAGAGTTCCCTCTCGGTTGCTCAACCAGGAGTCCAAATCCAGAGCGCTGTGGATGACAAACTCCTCATACCTGCCAAACATGGCTGCAAAACGAACGGCAAACACCTCCCTCAGCTGAATATTCAGCTTTGCAGCCTTCAGCTCTTCCTCCTCCTCCGCAAAGACGTGTCCTAGCGTTTTTCCTCCCTCTGACATCTTTCCTCCCTCACACCTCCTGGCCAGAGCCTGCAGTCTCTCCAGAACTGCCAGCTCCTCGCCTCCGAGGTTCCCGTTCCTTCTGTCTTCCATCAGATCCTCCAGGACCAGGCTGCTCAAGCGAGGAGAAGATGAGCTGGCAGTCATGGTGGGCTTTGTGCTCACTCCTCCCTGCGGTTGGAGTCCAAAACGCAAAAGTACCTCACTCAGTTCCTGGATTAGCTCAATGTGATCTGGAAATGGGGGAAGATCCTCGGGGGCTTCGACACAGTGGTTGTCAATGTCTACAAAGCACAGGTTGACCTGTGGAGATGACAATCGTAAGAGAAAAGAAAACAATCTTTTTTTTTTTTTTTTTACTTGGCTCCATGGTCAGATAATCATAACAAGTTTAACAAGTGACATTTATCACATGTAGATAAGAATCACATCAAGCTTTGAGATAGAGACATTTCATTAACACGTTCATGCTTTCACAATCAAAAGCTGATGAAGGATTATCTACCGATTACTGTGATAACAGTAACAAAATACACCGAGAGCCTGCAGTATCAGGCTATGACAATTTAAATCCTGTGCTAAAACTGTGTGAATCTGCTGAGCAAAGAAATACAGAATGAGCGCTGTAAGAAAGATAGGCGCTGGCTTGAAAAACAGTGCCTCTGTAAGCATCAGTCAGCAGCCATGCAACCTTCAGCAGTGACCTCAGGCAGACAGCTTAAAGCCCCAGGGGACGTTGGGAGATGGGCCGTAGAGCAGACAGTTGAAGCCAGCTCTGCAGCGTCATCCTCCCAGTGTTCACTTTTAATCATTACTTTGTTCTAAAGAGGGAAACGAGGACAGAAAGATAGAGGATTAAATAAATGATGAATTCAAAAAGGTCCCGTTTCTGATTCAAAGATTACTCAAAAGGACAGAAGTTCTAAATAACCCTACACATGTGATTAAAAATATTTCTCTAATAATACCTCAAAATTGCACAACTGAAAGAAAAAAAAAATCAGTGCACTCTTCCGTTTATTATTCGGTGAGGCGCACTATTCAGAATTCCTCAAGCTCTGCGATTTTGCTTTCATCCGCCTGGAGCTGTCTTACCACTGCCTTTTTTCTGGGGCAGAGCAACTTCAAAGAGGCTTCTGCAAGATATTTATGCCGCATAAAGTCATCTTGGATGGAGGATCACACTCTAAACGGGGGCAACTCTGAGGCAATTTAACTTGCCGGTTGAACTGTCCGGAGATGAAGGCGAGCTGCATGGATCGCAGAGCTGAATGAAGGCATTCGCGGCTGCGTGAATGTCTTCCTTTACCATTTTTAAATGTCTGCAATTCTCGCAGGGGCACGTTCGCACAAGGAAAACACTAATGCATTCATACATCGGGTCTTCTTCTTGTGGAGTCCTGTACCTCGTGTGGGAGGTGGAGGGAGGATCGCTGAGCTCCGTCTCTGCGCTGGATACCCATCAGGAAAGGCACGGGAGCATCCAGAAGATGATGCAGTGGTGTAGAAATGATGGGCAGGTAGATGTGCTGCCACTGGAATGGGAATAGCAAAGTGGTGATGCCCTCTGCCACCATCATCAAACGCTGGTAGTCTGAAGAGATGTGAGACAAACAGGATGAGGCATCAGCATAAATTTATCCACGCAAAATATCCAGGGCTGAATTTATTAACAAGCCTTCAGAGCATCAACTTAATTGAGCTGTCAACATGAGTTGCTTATAAATTATCCAATTTAAAATTCTGTTTACATGCTAGAGAGCACAGTGCAGTTGATTAAAGTTATGTTCTGATGACTGGGTAGAAAAAAAAATAACTTCATTGTTTAGACATATCTAAAAATCAAAATATCAATAAGTAGCTTCCTAAGATTTAATATTCTTTTCCTATGACATTTCGACTTGTCAAGGGAAAAGAACATCTCAGATTATGTGTATTTACATGTTGAGAAGTTTATTTTGGGTGTTACTAAAACAGTAATCATGCTGTAATGTTCAAAAATATTTTTCCCTCTCAACTTGTACATTTTTGTGCCTCCTCTTGTCAGTTTCTATCAGAAAGGTTATGTCTTAGCGCTCGTCTATTTAAGACTCTCCTCCCAAAATGCCCACCCTCTGTTCATATTTTTTTGAGACATGCCTAAGTAGCCATTAGCCAAGAAGATAGATTTACTCTGACCCTTTTCAAATGGCCTTTCTTCTTAACTTTACAGGCTTTTTGCAAGTGCAGAAAAGATATCAGAGTGAAAGCATAAGCTCTAACAATGGCTCTGTCAGTCAGAAAAAAAAGAGTGTGACAATAAGCGTTCACAGTAATCATAAATAGAAGCAGCTAAATGGATTTCATCTATATTCCATAATTTTGTTCTGCAGAGTCAAAATGCCATGTAAAATAAAATTCTGTAACACACTTCATGCGTGAGTCATGCGCTTACCCTGAGAAAATAGTAGGACTTGTGTCTCCAGAAGTGCACATGTAAGAAGCTTCACCACATTCTCCACACCCAGCAGGGAGAAGACCTCTCCAAGAGGATAGTCCGCCAGTGGAAGCTCCCCCGGCCCGGGCCGCTGGCACACGATGGGCCCTTGGACACCGTGGAACCTCAACGACCGTCCAGGTGGAGGCAAGGGCACCTCATATAAGATGTTATGGATGTAGCTTTCCAGAGGTAGGGGTGGGGCCGTCTGTGATGTCACAGCTTGGTGCAGCTGGGCCAGAAATTGTTGTGAAGCTTGCAGGAAAGGGAGCGGTGTGATGAGACAGAGGGCTTTGGAAACATACAAGGTGTCGCGCGTTGGATCAAAGGAACCAGCGCAGCCAAGGCAGCCAGAAACCCCAGCCAAGGATTCAGCATCTGACTCCTCCAAGCTGCTCGAGAGTGAGTCCATGCTGGAGGTGGAGGGTGAGGAGGCGGAAGAAGATGAGGAAGAGGGAGAGGAAGCCGATGAAGAGGAGTGGTGCTCCACGTGATGCATCTGATACAGTGTCTGCATGGCAGTGATAATCTGGGGACTGGTCACCTCCTCGTAGAAGGTGTGAACGAAGCCGTAGGAACGCGTTCCATCGTCAAAAGCAATCGTAAATGAATGAAACTGAGGGTCAAGACTGTCTGCTTGTGTGCAGAAGGATAGACCTCTGGGCATACAGAGCTGAAAGAAGAAGAGCAGGAAACAGCTTTTAGAATGAAGACCTTAACCCTCAGTGCTGCTGAAGCCAATAACTCATAAAACGGTTTCAGTGACTCAGGCTGCAGTCACACATATAGGAGAGTCGTTGCGCAAAGAAAAAGATGCCAAAGAGGAAAAACAATGATTTGAGTAAAAAAAAAATAGCACCAAAAACGCATGTAATGCATCAACATGAAGAGACAATTTGTTATTTTCATTATATCAAATAACGTAAAATATTGTGGGGTCTTCTGGCATGCCATTTCCAAAATTTCAACAAAGATATCAACAGAATTCAATGTAATCTGACTGATGTTTCTCTCAGGTTCATTATCCAGACATGACTATCAAATAAACAATGAACTTGCTCTGCATATTTAGAACTTATTTCCTCTTAATTTAGCTTTTGGGATAATTGTTGCAAATATATATTTAACTGGAAGTTATTTAAAGTAAAATTGGAGCAATAGAAGAAGAGTTGGGGTGATGCTTAAAGAAATGCAAATAATTTGGAGATTTAAGCATCATTGGAACATAATACAATTAAATGATTATTTATTTTTAGAAAAACATTATTTTGATATTTGGCCTTTGCACTGTATTCAGTTAAATATTAGTAAATCTTTAAATGATTCTGCAATAAACAGGCTTTTGCTTGTATTCTCATTTTACACATCATCTTAATTCCGATAGAAATAAACAATATTCATTTCACTGCTCTCACCAGAGCAGCAAAGCATTTGCATTCAAATAAGTACAAGTTGTCCTTCACTGCGCTGACAGGAAATGACCGACAGTTCTGCAAAGAACTCACCATGTTGACAGCATCTTTGTTGAAGGGGTTCCTGTCCGTGTTCTCGGGGTAGTGCACCAGAACCTTTGACTTGAAGGACCGTCGAATGGGGCTCTGCTCAAAGCTTTCACCTGAAAGTCAGGCACACATGAAGTGAGATACACACTCTTATTGGAGAAGTGCATAGGTACAGTATATTTGACCTTGATCAGAGCTGAATCAGAATTCATAACCCTGGACATCACAGTAGGACAGCATCTTTGCTTTATGGCAATCCAAGGCCAGCAGAACGCCCTTGTCAAGTCAAGAGGAACCAAATGTTCGGCTCTTGTTGATCTCAAGGCCCATTCTGCTGTGTAGGGGAGGAAAGACCCTTGTGAAGGTTATGAAACTCCACTCATTATCATAAACACAGACTCTGGAAGCAATATGACACCTGCCCATCTCTGACTCTGCAGCAGGATACTGTGTGCTTGTAGTGCTCAAGATGAAAATATGCTGATTTGGCCAAATCTGCAGTGCATCCAAGAGGACTACTCTTCTACTCCCTTCAAATTCCTACATTCACTGTACATGCATCCATTGTCCTGCACCACAAATCTCGTGCCAGCTTCCGGCTCCAGTCACAAGCAAAATGCTGGCTGTGTGAGTGGCTGAGATATATTGCTAAAGAGAAACGAAAGCAACAGCTTTAAGCTGTATGATTCAGAGAGTATAATCACCTGATAGATCATCATCTATCCATTTTCCCAGGGGGACACACTTTAACAGAGCTCGTCTTTCTATTCCCCATTTTACTAATACGCCATGAATAGTGAGTCATGAACATCACTGCTCCAAAATTGACAGCAAATGGCACACTAACAAGTGTTTATGTGCTGCAATGTGTGACGCACTCAGCCAGGAACCTCCACCTCACCTGCTGACAAGATGACGCACAATACCTTGAGATAGGAAGCTGCAGCACAGAGTGAGAAAGAGCACCACTTCATGTTAAACCTGACTCTCGACTGGTAGGTGGGAGTCAGCAGCATGAGGGGGAGTCAATGTTCTCTGCTAAGGGTACACATTGTAGCTGGTGCAGACTGAGAGGCAGAACCGAGCCTCACAGAAAGACAGCGAGTTGCCATGGCATTCACTTCCGCTGTGGCCTCAAAGATATCCATCCAGACAAAGCTTGTGTGCTTGTCATTGGTTGCGTCAGCGCGGGTTTCATCAGCTGACACAATTAAAACCCACTCTACTGCTGGCACCAATTCTCATCAAAGCATCAGCAGAGAAAAACATGTAAATGTCCTTTACTGTGCAACTGAGCATAGGGAGGAGGAGGGAGGTTTGTTGTAGTGCCTAAATGCTTGTTTCAATGTAGCTGTAATTAACACATGCAAACTGTACATGTAAGATACTGTTTCAGTCATTTAAACAGAACAGGCATCTTGTCAATAGACTGTCAAAGAAAATGATAAAAATAATGGCAGAAACTGATGAATATCTGGCATATAATCGAGAAAAAACCTTACATATTCAAGCTCTGTTATAAGATGGCCCTTTAGCTTTCATCCTTTATCCTTAGCTTTCAACACAGCCATTCCTGTAACTGTTTTTTTCAGTCACAAATTTTGGATTTCTGCAACACTGACATTTATCTCAGAGTTTTTTTTTATTCAGGCCTGAGTAGTCCTCTATCCTTAAACCAGGCACATTTTATCAGGAATGACCCAACAGTCATAGATGTAGACATCACTCATATTCATCAGCTGAAACTGAACAATTCATCGCACCATAACATGAGGGAATGAGATATAAAAGTAAGATGGATATTAAAAATGACAGAAAATGTCAGCTGGTGCTGACTGTGTCTGATGATGAATTTTATGACAAATCAAAGGTGTTTTTTTTTTTTTTTTTTTTTTGTATCTCAGTCTGGAAAAGAGATATTGTGTCAAACTCAAGATAAAAGCAAGCTTCAACTTCCTAAAAATATATTTAACTCAAGGTGGATTTTCAGCACACAAGTAGCGCGTCTATTAATAGACGAGCGCTTACGTCCCTCTGCAGTCCCTTCTGCATTATAAAGCAGCTCTGTTTGGTCGGGGAGTTCTCACCCTGCACTGATGTCATCCCCCTGTGACCGCCACCAGGCCGAAGCCTCGGCCATTCAGCATTCCAACAGGCAGCGTCATGTGAAATTTGATTAGGCTGCAGAAAGCACAGCGGCATCTATTGAGAAGCCAACAAGAGCAGATTGTCTCTTGGTGGGCTTTCACTAATTACACCCTCAGACAAAAAAAAAAGAAGAGATACCTCATTACTTCACATGAGCTTGTATAACGCCAGGACACATGATGATTAAATTCTCTATGACCTGCATGTATATATGTGTAAGAGACAATCACATTCACACAGAGAGGCAGAAATCCTTAGAAAGGAGCAAAGCCCCCTCTTCAGTGGGCCTGACAGGACCTTCTGTTACATAAGAAGATTGGTGGCTCTCAGATATATAAGCCACTGGCATGGCCACTCACTGCAGGGGGTCAGCCATCAACCCACTGGTTAGTTAAGGCTCAGAAATATCAGTTATAAACCTACACACCCCAATATCAGACAGAGCTAGACCCAAATTTAGTTTCTTAAAAGTCTTTGAACTATAGTTCTGAAGAAAGGAGACTGGTTATAAGCCAGTTTGTACCCTGAGGAACCTGCTCTAAATGAGCCTCCATGGAGCACATGGAGACTACAGGGTGTGACAACTGTGCTACTCCTACAACCCAAACATGGAAGTGACATTCAAGGTATTCACCACGCCTGAACGGCTCAGTTTCCTCACAATGTATGCTGCATACACAAATACACGGCCACCGAGCGAATAGGTCCTCATTTCATACCAACCACTAGAAGACAGTACCGGCACCAGCTGGTATGTGTTTTTCTAAGAGTGCTACCCACCATCACTGCTGCCTTATCATACCAGGAGCCATCACTTCCACACACTCTGTGTAAATCATGTCCTCTCACCTCCTTCGCCACATTTGGCTTTTGGCAGGAAAAAGGTCAGATTCATTTTAGATCAGAAAATTATGGCTTAATGCCCGCTTGAGACTGAGAAACCATCACATGGATTAATCAGTGCTCTGTGACTCTGAGAACAGTGTGATCTGTGAGCTCATACACACAACACACACGTGAGCCCGTTAACCCTGAACCTCTGCATCTATTTCCCAGCTGTGTTCCAGCTTCAGTGTCCACAACAGGATGCTGCTGTTCTGACTCTGTTCAGCTCGCTCTCTGTTGTTCTGATCCAGGTGTACGTGTAGCACAGGATGACTTGCAGAAGCTTTGAGGACATACTCTCAACTCACAATGAGGTCTTGAAAACATGATAAAAGCACAATGAGCAGAAGTGAAATGTGTTTTCCCCCAAGCATGGGGCAATATCATGTAACTGTCATTTCAAATTTTAGGTAATTGGCTCAGATTTAAAAAAAAAAAAAAAAAAAAAAATCAGAGCTACTTGAAATTTGTCTTTTGTGATTTATGTCATTCATTGATAAATAAACAGACATATGCATATAGAAAAAACTCGAGGATAGGATGCAAAATCCTTCCTATATAGTTGTGAGGCCGTATATGAACACTGGCACATCTTCTAAGCCAAATGTAGGACATCCAGCTACTGTTGTCAACAGCGCTGGCAGAAAGGAGAAAAACATTTCTGAACGAACTGTCACCCAGATTTAACGGCCTATATGAAACTGTTAAATGTCTGACACGATAAACATCCTCTCGGCTGCCAGTATTTGTTTTCTATGAGATGGTTTTTGTCAGACATCTACCTGCTCCATCGTCCGGCTCCAGGCCCGTCTCCGCGTCCACTCCACACACAACAAAATAGTGGGCGAAGCGGCAGGAAGCCGATCCGCCCGACATCGCTGCGGTCCCGCTCATCCTCGACGCGCCGCTGGTGTGAGAGCTCCGTTTACTCGTGATTAACGCGCTGCCTCTTCACATCGCACGCGGCTCATAATCCGGAGAGTCACCGTCCTGATCGGTGCGGTAGGTCGCTGATCCGCGGTGTGACTGGGATGGAGTCCGGCGGATCCAACGGTGGTCATCGCGGTTGTTCAGGGAGGGGAGGGGAGGGGGGGGGGCAGAGGGGGAGGGAGACAAAGAGCCGAGACCGTCATCGCTCCTGAATGAGCCTCATTTAAATGGCTGTCATCAAAATTCAGCTTTTTTTTTTTTTTTTTGTATAAAAAAATGAAACACTATTAAATTAAATATGAATAGGCTAAAAGGAAATAAAAGTTCTAATAAATCTTTGTATATGGTGACTGATCAGTGCTTAAACTGACATTTTTGTGTCTCTTTGGCTTTTGAGGGGCTTTCTGTAAATTGTGGAAATGAATCTGTCAGGCTGCATTTGCAGACCATGAAAGTAGGCGGTCTGAATTTTAAACGATCGCATTTCTATTTTTATTTTTTCTATGATCTGCATGTTTATCAGAGACTCGCCGTTTACTTCACTAAAGGAAATGAATACCTGAAATGTGCAAAACAGGCTTAAGACCTACATGCCAGATGTCTATGTTTTACCTCCCCAGGAACTGTATTTAAGCGCCTAAACCAGACCTAACATGTTTAATAATATAAACATCAAAATGGCCAACAACTGACTGCTCCATAGGAGTGCGAATGGAGTCAGTGACACAGTGATTTGTAGGAAATACATACTCAGTACTTCGTGAGAGCAGCTGACATGCTTTTACAGAAATGTTTAGGAAGCACCCTCTAGTGGCCATCGGTGGTACAGCACTTTAATGAACGCTTCCTCTGGGTTCTCTTCAGACACCAGAGTTAAGGTAAAATGGTCAAAAACGACCTCAATGACACAATAATGCCTTTCCACTAAACACTTACTCGACAGAAAACGTGAGATTTAAAAGGAGAAATTCGTTGGACTTGACAAAATATAGACAACTCAATGCAAATCTGACCATGTTAAACTGTGAGGAGAGTCGGGAAACTTAGTTTATATGAAGCATTAAGAAATGTAGGCCCACAGGAGCATACTTTTAGTTTTATGTCACAGATTTAACAGGATATTATTTTAGGATAATAAGATAAAATGGTGCCACAACAGCCACTTATATCCCCTATTAATCAAGGAAGTGAGACATTTTTTTTGTGTGTGTGTGTGATTCACAATGAGACCATTTTTGTAACAAGCTGGAAATTAAGACCGAGACAAACATTCCAAGTCCTCATTGGTCCCGAATCATGAGATTCTTCCTTCATTATTCTATGTCCAACATGCAATTTTTTTTTTTTTAAAAAATTTTTCGACATTGAATATTTTTTTCATTATTTATTTTCCAGGATGAGATGTAAATCCAAATTGATGAAAGAATTCCTAATATTAGCTGTACAAACCTGTGATCAGTTTATCACATTTTATTTGGACTAGTGTGCGATATACATACCAAACAACACATTAAAACCTGAGAGCCATAAGAAATTGTTTTAAATGCATTCTAGATATCAAACTCTGTCCCTTTTCTTTACTTTATCACAGTCATTTGTGTGCATTTCTGCAGCACTGAGGTCACGTGTGTTTTAAATCTGACAGAAACTGGCCTGTGAAGATAAATCAAGACTGCAAATGAAACACTTGCATGTTATCCAAAATAAACTGGTGTTTAACGATGTTTAAATATATTAATATACAACAATCATATGCTTTTTGCCACTGTTGAGAAACAAACTAACCCTCCAGTACAATTAGCTCCTTATTTAATGTCTCAAAATAAGTGCAATGGGTTTGCATTTTCTTTTGATGTAAAATTCCAAACTATCAGACCTTACAACATTACATCATCTACACCAAACATTGGAGCTCTTTCAGTTCTGCAGCCTTGCAGCAACCATTTTATCAGATTACCATTATTAAGTCCTATCAGTGCTAGACAGGACAAGACAGAAATAATTTTTTTTGGCAACAAAATGTTGCCAGGCTTGAATACAGAAGTATCACAACAAAAACCCAGGTTAGGAATATTTGACTCAGAACTGAGCTTCAGCAGCCACATTAAGGCTGTAACTAAAACAGATTTTTATCACCTTAAACAACTATCAAGATTCAGACACCAAGGCCCCGATCGTACACCTCCCGCTACCCGCTAACCGCAAATTGCGGGTTTAGGAACCTCCGCTAACCACTAATGCAATCTTCCGCTTCCCTAAAGCTGCTACCTGTGTTGCCAACTCCCTTACTCACATTGTAGGACGCGGCAATTGGCGTGTCATTTGCACTTTCCGCAAACTCTGTATCTTGCGATCGCGGGTTTAGGATAGCGGGTAGTGGGTGGTCAGACCACCCGCTGCCCGCAACCCGTGATCACAAGATACCGAGTTTGCAGTAAGCGCAACCCGCATGTTGGTGCGTAAAAGAGTGCTTCCAAATGGCATAAATGTGCATAAATAACCTGGTCACATGCGGACGTGCACAAATAGCTCTACCTCTCGATTACGCATCACTGTATTACTTGCATATGTTTTTATTCTCTTAAGGGCAGATGATGTCTGTACAGCTGTGGCATGATCTCATTGATGTTTGCTGAGGAAGAAACGAGGAGATCATAGAACACTGTAGTGGAGTTTCTTGTACTGTGAGTGTATCCCTCTGACCCTCTCCTTGCGCTAGGAGCACCCGAGATGCGCTCAGTGGTAGAAGGTAGATGTCATCATACCTGTTCCTCTGGCTCAATGCTCATCCAATGATCCGTTCTGCAGTATTTTAAAAAGCACATCAGCTGCGCCAAGACGCACAGCCGCTCCCAGCAGCTGTGCATGTATCATGTGTGTCTTGGCGCAGCTGTGCGCACAGCCGCTCCCGGCGCCCACTGCTGAGAATATGTTCTCGTGGCTCTGCCTGAGCCTGTTTTACCAGGAGCACACCAACTATCTGGGACTTTCAGGTAGCCGATAGGAATTGTCTGTGTAAAAATATTTTTACCTCCGCCAAGGAGGTTATGTTTTTGCCGTCATTTATCTGTCTGCCTGTCTGTGTACAAGATAACTCAAAAAGCGATGGATGGATTTTGAGGAAATTTTCCGGAGTTGTCAGAAATGTGAAAAAGAAGAACAGATTTCATTTTGGCTGTGATCCGGAAGAAATCCTGGATTCTGGATCACTTTCAAATTTTCGATAACATTGCAGTCAATGGGGCTGGAAATTTTGTTTCTCAATATTTCCATTAATTATAACCAAAACTCATTCTACTAATTTCAGAGGCTGATCCGGATCTGATCCAGAACGCGGATTTTATCGCAATCTGTAAATTGCTATATGGGAGAACTGTTGTGCTTGGCGGAAGTTTGCGCTCTCTGAGTGCTTTTCTAGTTAAGAAATGCTTTCCTGGAAGTAACTGGCTCTATTTTTTCTGAGCAGTTTGTTGAAACTTCTTGGAGTACAAAAAAAAAAAAAAAAGATTAAATCATTTGCTCCACATTAGTTAGAGGCTAGTTATGTATATATCAGTGCAGAGGAGGAGGAGGAAGAGGAGGAAGCTCTACAGCAGAGTCCCAGACGAGCTGCCAATTAGAGCTGCTCCGATCTGGATGAAAAGACGCTCCATAGCAGTTTGCAGGTGGCGTCTTTGAGGAGGCGGAAGATTGCTGATAGCGGGTAGCGCAACCTGCTCTTAAAGGCAATGGCTACTGACGCATTGATTGGTTAAACAGGTGGAACGCCCTAACCACTCCCATGCATAATATATGCATAATATAGCGGTTAGCGCAGGTAAGATCGCGGATTAAGGGAGGTGGAAGATTGCATTCTTTGCGGGCAAACGCCCCTCCAGCTACCCGCTATCCCTTAATAGCGGCTTTAGGAGGTTTGGCAGAAGATCAGGCCCCTGATGTCTGAAGCAGATTTAGAGAAACTCATCCATGCCTTCATCTCCAGCAGACCTAACTATTGTAACGCTTCTCTGTCTGGTCGTCCCAAAAAAGACTATTAGACAGCTTCAGCTCATCCAGAAGGCTGCTGCCAGAGTTGTAAGAACCAGGAAAACTGAGCACATTACTTCCTGTTTGAGATCCTTACACTGGTTACCAGTTACCCACAGAACAGACTATGAAGTGTTGTGGTGAGTTTACGAATCAGTAAACAGCATGGGGCCAGAATATGTTTCTGATCTCTTTGTAGGGAATATAAACCAAGTAGAGCTCTGACATCTACAGGAGGCAGTCAGCTGGTAGAACCTGCAATTTGAACCAAACCAAACTATTGTGCACAGACAGAATAAATTTGCTGGTTGAAATTAGCTCTTAAAAAGTACTGTGGCAGAACTCTAGCTACTTTTGAAGTTAAAATGGAAGCTCTTCTATTTTCCCCAAGCCTCTGCTTGATTTAATTTTATGCTGTACCTAATACAGCACTGTTTTAGCTTATGTAGGCTTTGTTTTCTTCTTCTTCTTTTTAATTAAAGGGTGATTCCATATGCACAAATGAAGTCACCTTTCACCACGAGGAACTGTTGAGATTGCCTTTGGAAAATACAAAATGGGCATTGTTTTTAACTAATAACTATGGGCATGAAAATTACTAGGTTGGTTCCATTAAACAATTATCTTTTATACTTCAAGTGAAAATAAGTTAATAAATGTTTACATAGAAGACCCATCCAAACATTAAAACAAGAAGGTGAAAGAATAAAGGAAGACAATATTAGCATGTCTTATTGGGTATTTACTGAACAATTAAAACAAACATTAGTAAATTCACAAAAAAATGCTTCGCTACTTTAATAAATATGATAAACTAGGTCACAAATCGGCATCCTCTCATATATATTCTGGTAAAACATTATCACCTGAGAGAGATATTCGGGTTTGATAAAATAGGTGTCCAAATATTTCAGAAAAAAATGCAGCATTTCTATACACCTGTACCTAAACCTGCTAGAAAAATCTTATCTCATTCAGATAACTGTCATATTTTTTTTAAAGCAAATCCACAAAGCCTTTCCCCTTAAAATACTAAGTGAGCACATGGATCCAACAGCTCCAGTCCAACTACTACATATCAGGTGGGGCTGTGACTTTTATGTCTTATTAGTGCATAGCTTAATATGGCAGCAGGCCTCGTATTCCACCTAATACAATAGTCATGGCTCTCTTACCAAGCTACTTCAGTCCAACATTGTATCTTCAAGCTGTATCTCTGCTTGGTATTTATTATTGTTGTATAACAATAACAGCAGTCCAGACATCCTCTTCCCTTGCAACTTCCTTCAGCTCCTCCCTGGGGCTTTCAAGAGTATGTAGATCAGCGGAGGCATTCAAATACATGAGCACATCCTGGACCGGCCCTCCCAGGCTCTGGCTGCTGCCCTTCAAAGTCAAAGTTCATCCATGTGGTATACTTATCACATGCCCCGCACAACTCATCTCAGTCTTCTTAATGATGTAGTGATTTTACCTTCATAGTTTTCAAGTTTCAGGTCAATCCCTCACTTTCAGATTCACAGTATGAGAAACTAGCCATCCTGTGGGTTAAACTCATTACAACCCACACAAGTCACCATGCTATATGATAAAGATTTAACTTTATTTCTGAAAAATACTTTTTTTTTCATATCCAATATGCTGATGCATTAGCAAGAACTGGAGCTGAAGAAAATCCATTCACGGTGTCTCCAAGGCATGCCAAGGTGTGCAGTCTCTTCGAACAACAAAGTGAGAAATATACAGGCTTATGCTGTAGGGGTCATGCTGATACATTCTGTAGAAAACCTTTGGCAGTGGGGTTAGGTTCAGAAATTTCACCTGGAAAAGGTTATCAGATTTTTGATGGAAGTTCTCAGAAGAAAGGGCACTGTGGATTTGAGAAGGAAAATTGTCTCTGGTGGGATCACGTTGCAGCATGACCAAAGGAAGAAGAGGGCCTTTTAGACAATACTCAATGAACTAAGTCATGCTGTTTCCTGTTCACACATTTCTTATCAGTTTCACAGCAGTAACAGATGATAGATAACAGGAAGGAGCAGCCAGTAAAGTGGGATAGACCATTTAGTTTTGGGTGGTATTAACAGTGATCTAGAGAATATTGTAGTAAAAGAAGGTGCATCCACAGAAGATCACACTGCCTGGTCTTCGATAAAATATTACTGTCCACAGGTTTAAAATTTTGCAAAAGTCCAAACCTGAAGGGTAACAGGTTGGGACCTTTACAGTTTGTGCAAAATCAAAAGTGAGAGTAAAGATCATGGGTGCAGGAAGGAAACTCTATGTCAAAATACGACACACCTGGGCCTGAATCTCCCCATCAGGGTGTGACAGCAGCTGAACTAGTCTGCTGTGGAGCTGGGAAGATTCATCCAGCATCACCCGGAAGAGGCAATCCTGTTTCCCTCTGAGTTCATCAGCCACCTGTGCAGAGGGCCTCCAGGCCTTCAGATTCCCTGCAAAGGTGAGTAGTCGCAGAAGCACCGCAGTGGCAGTTCTGACATCAAACAAAAGCACCACAGAAGCTGGAGCCTGGGCAGAAAACACAAGATTAGATTGAGGGAAATGAGGAATTTTGCTTTGATTACTTATGGCAATTTATAGAGCCATCATACAGTACCGTGTGTGTTTCATAAAAACATGCAAACCAACCTGGTGGATTTGCATAAGAATGATAAAATAAAGAATTACTGCTTTTAATCTTACCTGAGCTTGAACTATTTCATCAATCATATCAGGATTAGATGATAAGTTGACAAGGACTTTCAATGTCTGAACCTGAAACAAAGACATCACAAGCGCTTCACATACAGCTCATTCATACCTACTGGCACATTAACTAATGCTACAATTTCCCAGTTATATCAGTAATACGTTATCTCATAACTTGATGAAAACAATAATTTCACGCTTAACAATTTGTCATTAAATGTGAATGATAAAAAGAAATAGATATAAACCTGCAGTGCTTCACTGCTCACAACCAGTAGAGACAGTAAAAGTGTAACAGAGTCCTTCAACAAATGTTGATGTTTGTCTGTGACTGAAAGGTTTGTCAGCAGTCGCAGAGCACCAAGCTGGAGGTTTGAATTCACTGGTGACATTTCAATGAGCTCCAGCACTTGTGGCACATAAACCTAAACCATAAAACAAAATTAATTAAACATATCAAAAAGAAAATACGGCAAAAAAGGTAGAGCACAATTAGGTTGTATATCAATAGCTTTAAAGAACAATATACACATAAACATACCTTTATTTGTTCCTGGTTTTCGATGTTCATACACAGATTATTTAAAGCATTCAGCGTCTGCACTCTGACCTCTGGTGCAGGATCAGAAAGGAAACCTGCTATGATATGAATCCCCTCTAACTCGCGAATTAGATTCTGAGGGACAAATGGACCAGAAAGAAATATGTAAATCAATGCAAAGACTGGTAAGCCAATAATAGAGGATATTCTAGCCCTATGACTCATTTGACAACACCCTAGTTTGTATAAAAAAAAAAAAACATGTACATATGAAATACAGAAATGTAAAAAAAGTAAATGGATATATATGGGGAAAAAAATGAAAGAGGAAATAATACAGAAATAAAATAAATACATTTAAGGTAATAAATAGAAGGGAAATGAGAAAGAAAAAAAACAAATAAATAGAGTAATAGATAATATATAAAAAGAATACATTATTAAATCAACAACTGATAGTGTTCAGTTTTTTTTTTTTATTGGCCTCTTTACATTTTTACACCATTTGACATTAATTTTTAATTTAGTTCATTTTAGTCTTCCATGGAGTACTGGGGAAAAATGATAACTACCTTAAAAATAAGCATCTAATAGCAAACTAAATGTCTTATGTCCTATAATAACAGTAAATGTTTCTATCCTCACTGCAACTGCAGAACAGGGAGTGAAATGGGTCATATTTAACATGTTTCAAACATTATCTGGGACTTCGGGAGATTGGTTGGACAATCTTTATCTGGATAGTATCACCTGCTTCACTGGAACACGTTACAGAAGTTGTTGGGTGCCTCCCATTATCACTTGGGTGGAATAAAGCTTAGGGTTCCCACTGCATCAATGATATTGATGAGAAGGTAATCTTCTACTAGTATAATAAAGATATGTACTGTGTGCTTATAAAAGAATAATTCAATGTCTTAGTAACGAAAATACATATAATTTAGTCACAGTGACTGAGAAATAACTTTGACAAAGTACAACTGTAATGATAACTAACGAGCTAACTGGCTAACCAGCCACGTGGCAATGATACATCGGAGGTAGTTTATTACTGCTGAGACAGGAAAATCACTTTCAACGAAGATGATCAGAGCTGGTTTGGCTCAGTGTGTGAATTATTTATTCAATTATTTATTTACATATTTTCATTTATATTGTAAATCAAGAACTGATAATGATTCACCATGAAGTAAGTAAATACAATATGCCAGTCCAGTGAAACAAGAAGCATGCATGTGTGTTTAAAGCAGCACAAAGGAACTCGGGTAGTTCTTTTTAGCACAGCCGGTCCCCTTTTAGGTGTGGAGGCTAAGTCATTTTTACAACACTTTTAGATTTACCCTTGTTCAGTCTCTTTCTCGGCCACTAATCTCAGTTTCTCTTCCATACCTACTTTCTTGAATCTGTCACTTTTGCCACTGTAGCTCTGTGAGCTTGTTTCATCGTTAAGTGACACAATGGCATAAACCAATAAGAAACTGCTGCAAGAGACAACTGGGACAGGAGTCCAGTTATTCTGTCTGATTTTTGCCGATAGTAGGAACGGGAGAGAGTAATTGCGAGACGACGCTTCCTGAAAGTAGGTTAATATTTCTTGGAAACTGAAACTGAAACTATATTAACAATATATTTTGTGCTGCTTTAAGTTGACCATGGCATTTGTGACAATCCCTGAAGATGGAAATATGTGACAAACTGATAAGATACTGGTTATATAAACTTCCATTTATATCAGACATACTCTGTAATGATAAGTATTATTATTGTTATTAATAATGATGATGATGATAAGTATTATTATTATTATTATAAACAACCTCAAAGTTTCATTTCTGTCCAATTCTCAGAGTTCCTGGTGAAAATTTTATTCTTAGATGAGTATTAATCCACATTATACTAAAAATTGATTCATCAGTTATTTTAAAGATACTTCTTAACATGATCTTAAAACATATGTAAACTGTTCAAGTATGTTTTTGTTGTCAAATTTTTTACTAAGAACAATAATGCAGTGTCAGACAGCTGTTTCAGACACAGAAAACGATGAGTCAGTTACTCAGTTAATGGTAGAAAATCTGTTGACACTTCTTCCAAAACAGAAAACAGAACCTCAGAGTTATATGTGACATACCTCGGACCTCGGTAATTATATATTTGTAGAGTACCTGATTCATCGTAAAGGCAGCAGCATTTCCTAACGTAAGGAGAATCCGACACCTGTCAGATGGATCATCACCATTCTGAAGACATGACAGCAGCATCTTCAAGTGTTGTGGCTCCAGATTGTTGGGGGACTGGTGGATGATATCACCTTTAAAGCACAATGAGATCTTCAATATAACTTAACGTGCTTGCAATAGAACGGAGAAAAATGTTGCAAATATCGGCTTTGCTGGAATGGTCAAGGGAAAAGAGAAACTACTAAAAACTCTTTGTTTGATGTACAGTCCATCTTGAGACTTATTTAATATTTACCTGATGCAGGATCTCCTTGCCTGGAACAGGCAACATCCAGTCCAGACACTTTGGCCAGAAGGCTCCCCGGTTGTAGCTTAACTCCCCCCTGCTGACTGCTCTTGACATCGGGACTGTCGCTGTTGGCCCTTTTCTTGCTTTTCCTGAAGGTTTCCCCGCTAAAAAGTTTGTACAATCCATAAGAAGCTCCAGCTCCAGCAACTATTCCGAGCAAAGCCTTCATGTTGCCGAGCCTCGGAACAACACCGTCACCCATGCTGCTTCTGTGTTTTTAGCTAATCTCTGCTAACTGGTGAGCCTTTAGCCACAGACGTGCTAAAACGTTTCGAGACGAGATTGTTACCTTATCAGACAGGCCCAGTTGAAGACAAATTCTACAAAAAAACCCCACTTAAAATAGTTCAATAATTTCAATGTCACGAGCACTCAAGAACTTTGCTGACAAGCCACAGTTGTCTACAGTGATCTCTGTTGTTCTGAGCAGCTTCACGTGGCCAACCAAATCTTTTCCTGAGTGACTTGCATAAATGCCAAAATACAGGTAACGCAGTAGGTTACGCCTTGGCTCACATTTTTATTGTCCATATCGATATTTGAAAACATTTTAAAAACATATGGCATAGTTTTATTGGAAAGTAATAAGTAGAAGATCAAACCGCCAACTTTATAGACTCTCTCTCTATAAATATTTATAAAACCCAACGCATTAGTTGTCCAACATTTAACGCTGGTCAACGTTGAATCGCGACGTTACCTAGCAACATTGAATTTCTAAGATGAAAATCGGAGAAAAAATAAAATAAAATTATTGATTAATCAAATTTCTGAAATACAATGACCAGATGTAGTGACACAAATGACAGCCAATGATCTCGAGAGTCTGTTAATTTAAACATGTGTAAACTCAAACAATAGAAATATATAATGTACGTTATTTTCGACAGAAATGTTGGTAACTTTATATAAATAGCTCAGACACGCTTGTTTCACACGTTCAGATCATTTTGACATTTTTCTTTCAACAACTGTCTAGTGTTTAAGCACTTTTTCCTGTAGCTTTAGACAAACGCATGGTGTCCCACTATCCCAAATTTTCTATTATTCTTAAGACCTGCTGTAGGCTAAAACTGGACCAGTGATAAATAAATAAATGAACCAGTGGTTCTTATTTATTTTCTGCCCCCACCCACCCACAGACACACCCTCCACCGCCACTATAAATAGTATAATTTGTCCATAAAATTGTTATAAGTACACCTCTGCATAACACTCTATCCTTAACATTAAGGTAAACAAAAAAGACAGAAATATAGATCGACTTATAGCAAAGAATAACTTTATTAACATTGTTTTTTAGTCTGTAAAGCTTTAAAGTGCATACCGTAGTCACAGTGAAGCCAAATGCTACATCAGCATCGTCATATTTCCTCGTCTGAACTTTATGGTGACTTTTGTTTGTCGCTGTCTCTCTCCGCCTTTCTTTTCAGCCCTGTTAAATATTTGTCCGTGGTGTGCACTAAGGGTGTATTTACTTCATATCTCCTGCTCTGTGCTGTGTGCGCGCATGTCCGTGCAAAAAAAAAAAAAAAAAAAAAAAAAAAAAAAAAAAAAAAAGCCCTGCACGGATAGCTAATACTCCCTGCGCACAGTGTGTCACTTTTAGCGCCACTGCCACCTACTGTAGTATATGTGCCATTACACTATTCCAGTACGGCAAAAAAAAAAAAAAAAAAAAAAATCATGTTCCTGGGGTCTGTGTGATTTTTTTTCTATAGTAATTGTACACTTAAAAGTTGTTTAATGAATGGCCTTATTGTCTTCATCATATTCTTATTTTTCCAAAATTATATTTAAAAAAATAGGGGTAATCTTATAGTCATCCTATATTCGGGCCAAATACAGTAATTCAATTTTAGCAGGAGTAATTTAAATCTTACTTTTTCAGATATTCATGAAACATCAATATGAGAATTTGTATAGTTTGTACAGTTGTGTTCAAAATAATAGTGTTCAAAAAAGCTAGTAAAATTTGAAATTCTTATTGTAGCCTTTATTTCAAAACCCGCAAATGCATTGGGAAAACTTCATTTTCTATTCCAAATCAAAACATGAAAAAAAAATGTTATTACTTTACAGAAAGTGAAGATTAAATGAAAGTTGAGCTGTTCAAAAAAAAAAAATGTCTGCATTTTCTTTAACTCAAATATTTACTGTATAAACCGAGAAGTGCTTGAAGATTAAGCTTTCCTGTGAACCACTGAACTCATATTTAGTTGTTTTAACCATCATTTCTGAGATCTGCTTCGCATGCAACTCCATACAGCATCTGCGTTGCATGGAGTTCACAAATGTCTGATGCATGTGAACAAGATACCAGCCCAGAACAATTGGACAACAATCCCCAATTCCTCTGCATTTCTTGATTTTTGTCTCAAACAGTATTTTTGATGTCACTCAAGTTTTTTTTATTTTATTTATTTATTTTTTTTAAATGGGATGAAGTTTTGGGGATTGGTCCGGTCACTCCTTAATATTGTCATTGGTCACAAACCAAGATTCCTGTCACTTATTGGTGCATTTGAGGTCCATTTCAAGGACATTACCTCTTCACAATGAGGCAACTTGACCTCTTAAAGTATTTTTGATGAATTCAAACTGATCCATTATTTCTGGTATGTGATAGGCCTAACACCATAGTATAAGAAACATCCCCATATCAGGATGCTTGCGTCACCATGCTTCACTGACTTCAGTGCACTGTGGATTGAATTCAATTGGGATTTTATTTCCTTTCTTCAGCCCCAGGATCCAAGAACATACTTGCTTTCAGCTCTCATCAGTCCACATTTACTTTTCATTCAAAACTTTGATTTCCAGTAATCTTGGAAAAAAAAAACCAACAACATTGTTTTTCAGGTTCATGCTCATCTCTCATACAATAATGTTTATGATCAGTTCCAGCTCCTCTTCATTACAGCCTCAGGGCGTGAACAAGTTCATTTGGGCAATTGTGAACGACACTCTTTCAAAGTTCATGCACGGTCAAAACCGTGCCAGATTTCCAGCAAACCCCATTTAAAATATACCACAAACAAGCCTAATATGTATCTGCGGAAAGTAATCAAACATGGCAACACGGGCTGTCGCTTCTGTCACGCTAACAATTGCGTCATCAAATGTTTAAAACAAGCAGGAAGATGAAAGCTGCAGTCGCCCAGAGGCGGAGGAGCGCCCCGACTCTGGGGGATTGAAATAGGGGGGAAAAAAAAATATTTCCACCTTAAAGGACCTGTTTTTATCTTATAATAAAGACCATCTGGCAGCAAGTTTTTCCTCATATTTTTGATATACTGTAGAGAGAAGCTGAAAGGGAAATTACAGTTTTACATGGGCTGTCCCTTCAAAGCTAATGTGAACCCTGGTTGGATTTAGATTCAGAATTGGACCCAGTTTTTGACGGATAAAATAATTGCCGTTTGTGGTGGTGTATTATATGGGCAGTGGCAATCATTTTGATATATAATTGCTCGCAACAGCATGAAAATAGAATAAGAAAATATAAAATGAACTATTTAGTTTATTTTTTGAAATGGTAAACTGAACTAGTTTATTTTAATTTCTGTCAGTTATTAACTTAGTTCGTCTAGAAAGTGAACTTGCCCAACACTGCCACAGATGTGCCCCAAGGTTCTGTTGGGGCTGCCTTTGCTTTTCATTATATACATACTTGTATATATGAAGATGACATCTAGCACTACATCTCAGAACTCAACTCCACCCTTCCTCCTTCATTCCTTACTGATTGCCTTCTTGAAATAAAATCTTGGTTCACCTGCAACTTGAAGTTAAACACAAATCTGAAATGTTACTCAGCACCAAATTCACTTCAGCCAAATCCAACAGTTTCTCACTTTCTGACAACTCTTCTATCTCTCCCTCCCTTCAGGTTAGGTCCTTGACTGCACACTCCTTTACATCACGACGTGCAACAACGTAATCCAGTCAGCTTAGTTTTACCTTCACTGCATTAACAGCTTACGTCCGTCCCTTATTCCTCATACCACTGCCATACTGGTCCACAGTCTTATCACCTCATTATACGACTACTGCAACTCGCCTCTGATCTTTCTCAAATTCTCCACAAACTACAGTTTGTTCAGAACTCTCCAGCACATATCACCATATTTACATCCACCTGTCACATCACTCCTGTTCTGAAGGGTCTCCATTGGCTACCAATCACAGAATCCAATATAAGATATTCTTACCTTCAAGGACATTCACAACTTCGCTCCGGATCTCTCCAACCTCCTCCACATCACCATACCTACCCGCACCCTCAGATCTCCTCTCCTCCTCCACCTGGACTCACTTCCTCACAACGACTCTTCCACACTTCAAACCCAAACTAAAAGCTTGAACAGATGTCTGTACACTTAATGCTACAGCCTCCGTCCATGTAATTATTGTAGTTTAAGTATTGTATTTGACTTTTGTATTTTGATTTTATCTGTATGATAAAATCACACTTCATTGAGTGTTAGTCACCCATAAAGAAAGTTTTTTTTTTTTTTTTTTTTTAATGGTTCATGGTTTCAGTTCCCTTCCAGGATACTTTTAAATCAAAATAAAGACCTTCTGCTTTCACAAGGAGAGAAAAGCTCATGCTTCAGTCTTATAAATTAACTGCATTTGGCACATATGATAGGAAATAATCTGCAAAACAAGTTTATTAGATTTTGAAAAGAAAAAAAAAACCCCACAACAACATAAACTAGATATTCAAGGCTTTTACTCATAAGATGAAGGTACAACACTAGAAAAAGTCAATACATCAGGAAACGTATCCTATCAAAAACAAGAGGAAAAGCAGCTTAAGTCAGTTCAGATATGTTCACATGCAAAATTTAAGTTTCTCCATGCCATTTAATACCACTTGAACAGCCATTTTTTTTCTTTATCGTTGGTCGAGTCTTTTTTGTGGCGTTTCATATGTGTCGTCTTGCACCAAATCTCCATTGTCGTTTAGCAGCCTTGCCCTGAGCCCGCTGATGTGGTTTGAAACAGGTCTTCGACAGGTAAGCTGTAGCCCTGGCAGAGCGATTTTTAGACTTAATGTATGCATTTACGGGCCACTGTGTTGACCTCTGGGTCTTTTGGGGATAATGGCTTTTTGTGTCCTGCCACACTACACAAGTTGAATCAGAAGCTTTGGCGTCAGACAGCAGTTCAGATGGCCAGGAGTCCAAGTTAATGGGCCCTACATCTATACCAGCTGGAAACATGTGAAGGTCAATTGGTTGGTTGAAGCTCTTTACAAGTCCAGCTTTCACTGCATCATGATATCCACCATTTTGGTAAAGGAAACGGTCTTGAGCAGAAAGTGAGTTTGGTTTATTTCTGCTTCTATGAGATGTGGTCCTTTGTGTCAAATCTGTGCCTCCATTTCCATCCATGGCCTTTTTTGGCTTCTGAAGAGCAGGAACTAGATTTTGTTTATAGTGGTCTGGTTCTTCATCTGCCTGGTCTTTCATGCTGAAGGGATCAACATCCTTCTGATATCCAGAGTTTAACACATGAGAGAAGTGCAGTTTATCACCAAACACCAGGCCAGAATTGTCCTGATGCTTCAGAGGTTTACGTAGAGCACTTTTTTGAAAAGCCACATGATCCATGTTCTGTGATAAAAAGTTATCAAAACTTGAAGCAGAATTGCTGGACACAGGCTGGTGAATGGTGGGGGTATAGTATGCATCCTTTGATTTCTTGCCAACATTGGCCCGATACATTTTTTCCCTGTATTTGGGCACATGATTTGGAAAGTAGATTTCACTTCTTGGTACATGGGAATCCAAAGATGGTTTTTGTGGGTAAAGGACATCAGGTTGAGTCACAGTATGGAGGCCTTTATCAAGTTCAAAGCCACCCGATGGTCTTTGATATCCTTTTGATGGATATTGACTCTCAGAGACATATTTTGGCTTCAAGTGATTCTGTTCAGAAGTTAAAGGTGATGAATGGGATGTCTTCCTTGAAAAGTAGCTAAAATCCTGAGAGAGGGCATTCAGGGGGTTAGGATGGGATGCAGTCCTGTGGCCACTGAAGGAGTTGTTAACAGATGAGCCAAAAGGAAACCGAATTTGCTCTGGGTGCTTGTGGCTTGATTTCAAGTACGGATCTTTAGAAACACTGAAGAAAATGTCATTACTCACAGGAAGGTTTCCATGGGCTACATCATTTGAAATGGGTCCTTTAGCTGCTGCATGATTTTCAGGGTAATGAGTAGTTTGAGGGTTAAGCATTTGGCTGCCATAAACACTGGAGATGAAGTTTAGGGAGGAGTTGGCAGGGAAAGAGTGGAGCTCACCTTGGACCTGGTGATTAACACTCCTTTTCCAAACTTTATTTCTACTCTTGTCAAGATGGTCCACTGAAAACTTGGAGCTCTTAACAGGGCTAACCAGGTGCCCATTTCTATACAACATTGGTTTAATCTGCTGTGAAATAAAGTTTTGTTGTCCAATAGTCTTTGTCTCAGCCTCATAGTTTGGCTTTAATGACTCCCCAGAATAAAACTGACTTGAAGTTTTTGGGCCCTTATATACGAAGTATCCAATCTTATAACCTATCAAATGATTGAAACAAAACTACATTAATCTCATGGGGCTTTTAAATCAATGAAAACAATGCTGAAACTCTTACCATTCTGAGGAGGAAAACAAATGCAGCCCCACAACAGAACGAAAATCCAAGAGCCCCTGAAAAGAAAAAAGAAAAAAAGCTTAAGAAACAAGAGAATTTAAGGTAAAAAATATAATGACACAATTTCATATACCCAAATGGAAGAGCCATGATAATGATTTCAACCACAGAGTCCACCTGCAACAGCGTCAGCAGCAGTCTGTTCATTAAAACTGCATGGCTGTGTGACAATCTGTCTAATCACCTGCAGCTGCAGCAGCCTTTTGAACCCAAATCTTCCTCTGTCTTGTAAATGTGTGTGCCTAAGAAGTTCATTTTTTTTTTGTTTTTTCACTTATTTTTGAAATGCTCACAGGTTTAAGCTCTTTCTCTAGATTACTGTTTATAACTGAGTGGGTTTTTGAGGATTCTTTATTTTTACAGATTGTCTTTTCACCGGCTATCAGTTATCTACACCATTGACTTTTTGCCCTGTCAGTCACTCCCTTTTTCCCCTTCATGCCTCAGCTGAAATAATCATAACAAGAATATTTTTAAACAAAATTAAACATATTTAATTCATGAGTATTATTTAGATGACACTGACTCCCCTCATGTTGAATTAATGCACACAACTTACATCCTCTCTGAGTTACCTGTTCATTAAATTAATGATAAGCTAAGTTTGATGTTCAGTGACAGGATGTACGAGAATCATCATGCAGAGCAGGAGAGTTACCGTAGAGCTGGCTCTGAGGATGGACGTTGAGAGAATGCTGGATCTGTATAAAATAACGAAAGAAAATAAAGGTTTGTAGGTGACAAGTATTCCTCAGTGAAAAAATTAAAAGGAAGATTGTTTTTGCAAGCTGTGCTCTCCTCAAAACATTCACTCTGGTTAAGAATGTGCCAAAACTGAAAGTCATTCCTGACAATCTTTTTTTCTTTTTTCCTTACTGAATATTCCAAGTTCTGTGACTCATTTTGTCCCTGTGAACTTTTTCTCAGGCTTAACCTTCCATTTAAAAACAGAAATGATCTTGGGATCAGTCCAAGATAACTATGCTGTGACTAAGCCCATGTTTTTTTCCACTGTGGAAAATATATGTTGCCAAAGACTGTCAAGAAAGGTTGATCTATCCTGACGATGTACACTTTCTGAACAACTTAGTGTCATTAAAAAACATAAGACCAAAATAAACACTGGCCTTCTCAAGCTTACTGTAGCTGTGTTTCATATTGTTAAAAGAACTCAAAAGGGACAAACGAGTGCTTCAAGGTACTGAATTATTTTGTTCTCCATTTAAATAATCAAAATTTAATAATATATACTTCTTCATATATGGATCTTGGAAAACAAGTTGGGATGTGATGGACTCTGCTCCGCAGCAGCCTCTCTATGAGAATAGTTTCTCTGCAGCCTCATCATTCATACATTACCTTTATTGATAGTTGGTGGGCTTGTTCAGTTTACACTCAGCAAGCTAATGATCGCAGCTTTAAAGCTGCAGCAGCCCTACTCCCAAAGAAGCCAGTAATGAGATCACATCTGTTACATAAGAAACATACGTCCCGTCTCTGAGGGCAGTTGGTTAAAATATACGTGAGGGAATAGTTTTGACTTTCTTTGCTTTGTTGTCTTGTTAAAACACTTCTCCTGATTAATAATGCTTCAGCTTGACTATGTTTGGAGTCAGACTGGGGCTGCTTGTCCATGTTGCAGTGCCTTAAAAAATGGCAGATGTCACAGTAAAATGTGTCTGAGTGCCAGTAGCTTGTTCTCCAAAAATAAAACTCAAGAGACCAAATGGCAAGTAGCACGCATAAAAGAGACTGCCGAACTCTCTCCCCTTTAATTATTTATCTAATTAATTACCTCTCATTTGTGCAATAAATAATATAGCTGCTCCAATGTTCCTGTTTACACTGTTTATATACTGGTTCTTCTGTTTTGGCACTATTTATTTATTCTGTTGTTTATATTCCGGTTATCTATTTATTCTGCTTTGCACTCATTATTCAGCTCTTTTTTTTTCTTTTTCTTTTTTTTTTAGTTATATAGACTATGTTTTTAAGTTTTTAAAACTGCATGGGATAGTGAGAAATGAAATTTTGATTCCTTTGTATGTCAAGTACAATGTGAAGAAATTTACAAATAAAACTGACTTTGATAAAAGGTGTTTCTTTGTTTCAGTCTGGGTTTCTACTCTACCACCTTTTGACTGCTGACTTTCCTAATTATCAAATGTCTGTGGGACTTAATTTTTTTTAACCCTAAGATCTTTCTCTTTTGGTACTTTAGAATTCAGAGACCTGCTAAACTTTGCTGAGGTATGCTGGACAGGGAACTCTATCATCGATCATCCAGTCATTATTTTTGAAATTCAGATCTCGACTGACAAACAGCTGCTTTTATTAAAAGTTATAGCAAAAACATTTTTTACTATTGTTAGGACAGCTTCATGGAAAGATGACAGTGAAAAGAAGAAAACTCTTCAGAATTATCACATATACATCAATATCTCAAACTGCGTGGCTGCCCATCTTTAAATGTATCAGTGTTTTTCATCATCATATTGCTTGATATGATCATGATTATTATAGTCCTTACTCTCTATATTTATCAGTTGGTGTGCATAGGTCAAAGCAGTTACAGCGTAATTTCTTTTATTTTGAATTAAGCAAAAATACTGACAACACATAAAAAGCAACAAAAACATAAAAGTAATTTCTCAACCTGATACAGACTCTTCTGCCATATTGAAAGGAACATAGAAATGAGCCACATTGGCATCAAAATTTAGACCATATTTTTGCTGGATGGAGTTATGAAAGTCTGATGATTTGGTATTTCTCTGGTACTCTCAAGTGGCTCGGCTCCAGCTCTTCATCCAGTTCTGCCTGCACTTCCATCGGTGTGCCCCAAAGCTCAGGGTCCGTTTGGTCATAATCTGTTCTGCTGAGCTGTCTGTCCTTTGGACACTCTCTGTTGTAGGAATGCACATACTTTTCCACTTTTTCTCCAGTATATTCTAGTGGAGAGTGACACAGCAGGCCAGAGTACTTGACTCCTGGGTGCAGGCGCAGCCAGTATACCATGTAGTGGATGCTAGAAAAATGAACAAATAAACACATTTGAATAAATTCTAAAAACTACTTTGAATTATTGATTATTTTATTTGAAAGAACGTTTTCAAGGTTTCGAGCAGAAGGACAGACCTGTAGTTGCACATCCAGGGATTCCCCCCGAGTTTCAGCTGCGACAGGAAGTAGAGGTCTTCAAGAACCCCGTACTGAATAAAATGCAGGTTATTGTCTGACAAGTCAAGCTCATGAAGATGCAGGAGCCCAGACAGAGAAGCTGTGGTAGAGAGAAAGTAAAGAGGCATGCCGATATCAACCTGTTTCATTGTCTCTGTGTGTAGTTACATGTCGACAGACCTGCTGTGGTTTATTGTTAAAGAAGCCTGTGTTTGGAATCCACTTCAAACAGGATATCAAAGAGTCGCTTGAGTTTTAAGTGTGTAAATCAGTTGAGCACAGAGATTACTCGACATCTGCAGCCCTCTAAGCATTTCCCATCATAAATACTGCTCCAACTGTACACACAGGGATTGTAAACTGCTATAAAAAAAAAAAAGGAAAACAAAAGCTGCAGCAGTAGTAAAACTGTTTTGAACCTTTTGGCTGTCCATATGCTTCCCATCACGTAAAGATAAACACAACTGCAGACGAGTAACTTTTCATCTACATGACACGACTGTTAAGCGCTATGAATGCTGTTATATTCAATAATTATAATTAAGAGATGCAGGAATGATTACACCCACCTTTGTCAAGCTGCTCCATGTTGTTGTTACTGAGGTTAAGGGTTCTGAGGCTGCTTGCTCCTTGGAAATCTCTCGGTTTGAGGTGACGGATGGAATTATGCGACAAATCAACCTGAGCAACATCCTCTGGGATACCTGAGGGCACTTCAGTTAAACCTAATGATTTTGAGGAAAAAGTTACTAAAGATCCTAAAAAATACAATATTGGGTCATTTAAAAAAAACAAAACAACATATACAAATGGGTGCATGTATGTGTGTCTATGTGTATATACAATACTTAATTCATAAGTGTTTTTATTCACTGGGATGAAGGAGTTATATGTGTATACTATTTCAGTTTGTCATAGTGAAGACTGCTGTAAAAAAAAAAAAAAAAAAAAAAATCTTGGATTCCCCATGTAGACATGTAGAAGCAAAACTAGCAGAAACATGGATTGAAGCTCCATAAAACCTCTGCCAGTAGAAGGCATATTTCAGTGACACTTTTTTTTTTAAAGTCTGTTCTTTGTACTCTGACACATTGGCAACATGTTAGCTTTCCCCCTAGCATTATAGGATGACAAATAAAATAAAGCAGTATCAATCAGGGGTGAAGTGAGCAAGTAACATAACTCTGAGTAAAAACACATGTCAAACCAGATGTGCCCTGGTTCACTCTACTGTATGTTTCACAATGAAAATCATTTCAGAAATGGATATTTAGACATTCCAGTGATGCAACATTAATAACAAGTCTAACAGTCACATTTTTGTGACATAAGAAACATGTAATAAATAAATCAAAATATGGTGGGGCCGAGCATTGGGAGCAACTAATTAAACTTATACTTGTTAAAAAAAAAAGAAAAAAAAAAAGCGAATCAGCTTACCTCGGTTACTGCAGTCCATTCGCATTTTGGGGAAAATGTAAGTGTGGCAGAGTGTGGTAGCATCTGATTTGCTGCGAATTGGACTCGGTTCCAGAAGGTGTGTTAAATTGCTGCTTGGGTCACCAGTTGTGTCCAGTTCTTTACAGAGTAACTCAGGATCCACCTTCTTCAGCTTCCTGTTTTTCAGCCTGATAGGTTCTGCACACCTAGAAGAGGAGATGCTTGGAGGTTTTTCAGAGACTCAGCATTGATTTTTGCACCTATTAAATCAGTAGTGTGACCTACCTGGCATGATTTCCCAGGTTGCGGTTGCTTGGAACTTGAACAGTGCGGACAAGGCTTTCCATTGGGCACAGACAATTCCAGGGATTGTCAAATAAACGCAAGTAGTTAAGGTTAGGCATGGGGATGAGAGCCTCCTCACTGAGTGTTCTCAGTTGGTTGTGCTGCAGAAGAAGGGTTGTGAGATGCGTCAAGCCCTCGAAAGCCCCCTCTTCCACAAGAGAAATCTGGTTCTGCTGAAGGTCCAGACTGGTTAAACTCTCATATCCAACAAATGCCCCATCATGGAGGACTTTGATTTGGTTCTGGGCTAGAAGGAGGTGGTTAGGCACTCTAGACCAGGTGTTTGAGGCGGGAACGGATGTGAGGTGTTGACGCTGACAATCCACAAAGACTTCTCCAGATTCTGTTGATTCTAAACAGTTAGGCATCACAAACCTGAGGGGTCCTGATCTGCTGTGACGCCGAGCACCTCGGACCCTGCCTCTTTTCAAACACGTACAAAATAATTCAAATTTGTCATAGTTTGTACATGGTCAGTGGTGTCTGAAAGATGGAATTTCAAAATGTATGCACAAGAATAAATCCATACCTGTTACGCGTACGTTTGTGTCTCGCTTCTTTAAGGCCTCTGCCCCTCCCTGATCTTTTCATCTCAATGGACGGGAGCACAAAGAGCAGCAAAGAAGCTACGAAGAGAAAGAGGACCACACGCATCCTGAGCCCTGCGCAGTTTTCTTTTCAGCAGCAAAATCCAAAGGAGGCTTTTGTGATGATAGTCGTCGGGCTTGGAAACACAATAGGTCAAAGGTCAACAGTGTTATTGTTGACAGGAGCCAGCTGCTGTTTGACCTGAGTGAAGAAAGTGAGAGGCAGCACATCACGAAGGAGACTGGAAAAAGAGAAAATCCAATATAATACCAAAATTTCTGTTTCTTGCATATACATAATATTTTTACATCACAATTAACAAATAAAGCTTTCAGTTTCTCTGGTAAATTAAAAAAAAAATCTGGAGGAACTCAACATGTCAGAGTTCTTTCATATTACAGTGAGTAAACAATAATGAGCGGATGTGGAGGTGAGATTAAAATCCTAAATCAAGAGAAAAAATATGTTGCTCATATCACATATATGCACCTGAAAACAGATCACACTAATTATTATATTAAAACAGGTAAGACTTAGACTTATTTATTAATCCCACTTGTGGGAAATTAACTTGTCACAGTAGCAACATATGCAGAAAAAAAATATAGGAAAAAAATGTAGAATAATTATATACAATATGCAATAAAGTAGACAAATGAAATAAAAATTAGACAAAATATGTAGAGAAATATACACAATGCACAGTGGGTTTTTTCTTTTCTTTTTTGTTGTGGTGGTGGGTGACAAAAGTAATAAAAAAGAAAAACTGCAACAAATGAGAAGTATTTGGCCAGGTTTATAAATGTAACACAGAAAAAGAAAGTGACACGTGAAAATGTTAGAGTTATTATTGATTGGAGAAACAGTAGTGACTCCAGGTTATTGTTGGTTTAAATCAGGCTTTACTGTGTGGATGTCTCAGTCTGCAGCTGAAGGAGCTGTTCAGGGCTCCCACCGTCTCATGAAGGGGGTGAGAGGGGTTGTCCATGATGGATGTCAGTTTGTCCAACATCCTCCTCTCACCCACCTTCTCAATGGACTCCAGGAGTCAGTTCAAGACTGAGCCAGCCCCTTCTGACCAGCTTCAGTTGTGGTAATAACTATCGGAGATTATATAAGATCCTCTGAACTGCAATTCAACTCACTTCTTGATCAAATGCATAAAAAAGCCCCTCCCATTTCAAACTTGTTTTTTCTGGATTTTCACCCAAAGCTCCAGAATTATCTCCAATTCTGTTTGTCCACTCTCTGTCTACTGCTGGCTCATATTTCACATCTGAAATCAGCGTGGTCAGTGCCAACCTTCTGATTTAAAGGACCAAATGCTGCTTTCACTACCGCTGGATCGCATGATTGCCATGTTAACAGCTGTCCACCATGATAAATGTTCTATAATTTTGTTTTAGACACTAATCAAACTTTAGCACATTGGATTAGAGTAGAAGCTTCACAATTCCCTTCCAAAGTGCAGTGTGTATTCAAAAGTAAGAAACAAGAACAAAACATCAAACTACAACCCACACAGGCTTTTAAAAAAAAACAAAACAAATCTATTATATCTTACAACTTGTTTTTTTTTTTTTCTTTACCGGAGCTGTTTCAACTTTCAGTACCTGAGTCTCGCATAGTACAGCAGATTCATGGATAAATACCTTATTTAGCTGAATGCCAGGAAGGGTTGTGATAGTCTCATCCACCTCAACCTGTCCAGTTGCGTCAGGTCAGTTGTTATGTTGCTCTCTGATGCTTAGTCGCTCCTCTTGAGGACAGAACACAGCCTTTTGCCTCCCAAGTCTGTCTTGGACAAATGTAGTCACTCTTGTTTGCATGAAGCCTCTCTTGTTTCTGGGTGTAAAATCAGATGAGGATTTGCACTCAGTTAGAGCTAAGAGCGAATGAAGAAACATCTTGAGGTTTGAGAAAACACAGCTGCAGCCAAGTAGAGGGCTGGATCTTTACAGTCTCCTCTGGCCAATCCAATCAGCGTGTGTTCAGTCCGTATCACTCCACACCCACTGCAACGTAGAAAACACTCTCTCCCTCTTGGGATCTGTATTCAATTCCAGATGTATACTTTGGCTTTAAATACATACTTTGGCTTTATGGAACCTTGGAAATGTGAATCATTCTCTTGCATCAAGTTTTCCTCATTCTTTAGATTTCAGCATACACAGATTTTCTCTCTCCAGATGACAACAAATGGATCCTGATTCATTTTTGTTGGATGCTCTTCTCTCAAAAAGGATGCGATTGATGATGTGCCGACATCATTAGATAAATGTGCCTTATTTTTAAGGGGCCACATGCTTGAACGATGCATGCACACAGATCTCTTCCTTTCCACGTGTAAGTTTTTGTAAAGGAAGAATGTGCAGTGAAGTTGTACACATCTCAATTATTAATTACACCATGTGTACACAAGTGAGTCAAGCACTTTAAGCCTGATATGGTAAAGCAGAAATAGAAAGAAATGCAATAGAAATTGACACAAAACAAAACTCTTTCACAAGAAATGTATGGTTGAAATTTTGTTTGGGCACTCAAGCGTCTTCCCAAAATCCAAAAACATGTACCAGAATGTTGGCTGATCGGTGGGACGGTGTGAGTGTGACCCTGTGATGGACTGGAGACTTGTCCAGGTTCACCTAATATGATGGCTGTGAAAGGTTACATATGTTACATATCTTTGATAAGTGTTGTAGAGAGTGAAATCTCAACTGCAGCCTGTTGGAGGAGCAGCATCAGAGCCAGTGACTTAGGAAAAAAAAAACTGAACAAACTAATAAAGAAGGCTGGCTCTGTTCTGGATTCTCTGGAGCCGATTGTTCATAGAAGGATACTTCATAAAGCGAATTACATAATGGATAACCCTAATGCAGATTCACTGGGTTCCACCTCTGTCTCCCTACTGGCCATCTTGATGCAAGGGTTTAGGATCCAATATTCAGGCCTTTTGTTTATTAATTACAGTTCATCGTTCTTTCTTTCTTTTTGAATTCAGCTTTGGGGTTTTTTTTTTGTTAGTGTTTCCCAAACTGGGACATCAAATAAAACAAATTTTGTTTTACCCTCTACACTGATGTCAATCAATCAATCCATCAATCTTTGTTTGTATAGCGCTTTTCATGCAAGAACATGCAACACAAAGTGCTTTACAGAATTAAAAACAAATTATCACAATAAAACCCCTTCCGCTCCCACCCTCCATACTAGACACATACACACGCACACACACAATCACACCCAATAGGGCGACATGGCATGATGTGTATCTCTGTTCCACATATAACAATTCTTCTTTGCTGTTGCTTTCACTGTCCTATTATTTTTAGTTGCACTGCAAACAGCATCTTTACATGCAAATGTTTAAATAGGAGAGTATCTGCATCCATTCCAAGTTAATGCATACATCTTCACTATAATTTAAATTCATAAAAGTAAGCCTTAAATACACAGGTCTTTATAGGAATGGCAAAAAGAATGCACATGCACATTTCTGCCTTTTAGAAAAAAAAGATTGAAAAAAGATTGCGAGATCTCGCAAAAAGATTTTTTTTTCTTCCCCATGTCCCTTAAGGGGCTCCGTAGTGAACCAGAAGCAAAACTGTTTTACTTCCGGTTCATTGACGCTTTTTTTTGTTTTTTTTTTAGAAAAAAAGATTGAAAAATACGGAGCCCTGGAGGGGACATGAAGGAAAAAAAAAAAAATAGGAAAAAATTTTTTTTTTTGAGAAAATGTAGGAAATTTTTTTTTTTTCTCGAGTTTCAAACTCGAGATCTCGAGTTTGAAAGTCGAGATCTCGAGTTTCAAACTCGAGATCTCGAGTTTGATTTGCAATGCAGCTGAGTTGTGAAATGCGTGCGCTCGGCTGCTCGGAAGAACGGCTGCCGGAGAGAGAAGGAGAGTCCACCGCCCCGGGGGGCTGCGTAGACGAAGCTGGCAGAGTCCAGACTAGAGAGGTGCTTTGGACCGCGGCAGAGAGGGGGGCGAGACCCTCTCTGGCGCAGGAGCCACGGATGAGGACCGGCAGACGCCTCCCGGACTCCCCATCTGACTTCCCCGCACCCCTCCGCTCCAACCCCCGCCTCTGCAGCAGAGACGGAGATGGAGAGATGCGAGAGAGCCGGAGGCGAGAAGGAGGGAGAGAGGCCGCTGGGGTAGCGTACGGCTGCAGGCGCCCCGCGGGAGGGTGGACCTGAACCGTCTCATCCGTTAATGATCCACTTTCAAAGTCGAGATCTCGACTTTCAAACTCGAGATCTCGAACTTTCAAAACTCGAGATCTCGACTTTCAAACTCGAGATCTCGAGTTTGATCTGGCTTCTGCAGCAGAGACGGAGATGGAGAGATCTCTCCATCAGAGACCGCTGGGGCAGCGTACGGCTGCAGGACTTAAGTAAAGTTATAAAGACATTCACAGATTCGGCTTTCCGGGATCAATAAGTCTGAAGCCACACATCGTCAAAAACACAAATGATGCCTCTATCACATCTTGATAGCATAGACTACCAGCTACAAGGACAAAATCCCCGATTTATACAAAAATAAGCAGTTCTGCGAGCTCGATGTAAAATATTGACGAAAATGCGCAGCCCCCAGCCGTGCCAGTGCCCAGGGACCGTCTGCAAATTGCAACAAAAGAAAAACACGCTGGACACAAAAATCAATAACTCCACTGTTGTACAGTATACAGACGCCAAAACTTACTCCATCCATCAGAGTTCCCCTCATGGTCATACTACAACAAATATTATGTAACAAAAAGATTTGGCATAATTTTGGTGATTTTTTTAAATTATCATTAATCATTAATAACTTATATGATGATCAATAACTTCACTGTTTTACACTGCAGACACTCAAAACCCACTACACACTTCTGCAGTCTCCTTATGGTCATACTACAACAGCTGTTTTGAAAAAAAAAAAAGGTTTGGTATAATGTTGGTGATTTTCTAAATTATTATTCATCATTAATACCTTATATAATGATCAATAACTTCATTCATCAAAAATATGCCAAATCTTTTTGTTACATAATATTTGTTGTAGTATGACCATGAGGGGAACTCTGATGGATGGAGTAAGTTTTGGCGTCTGTATACTGTACAACAGTGGAGTTATTGATTTTTGTGTCCAGCGTGTTTTTCTTTTGTTGCAATTTGCAGACGGTCCCTGGGCACTGGCACGGCTGCGGGCTGCGCATTTTCGTCAAATATTTTACATCGAGCTCGCAGAACTGCTTATTTTGTATAAATCGGGGATTTTGTCCTTGTAGCTGGTATAGTCTATGCTATCAAGATGTGATAGAGGCATCATTTGTGTTTTGACGATGTGTGGGCTTCAGACTTATTGATCCCGGAAAGCCGAATCTGTGAAGTCTTTATAACTTTACTTAAGTCCTGCAGCCGTACGCTGCCCCAGCGGTCTCTGATGGAGAGATCTCTCCATCTCCGTCTCTGCTGCAGAAGCCAGATCAAACTCGAGATCTCGAGTTTGAAAGTCGAGATCTCGAGTTTGAAAGTCGAGATCTCGAGTTTGAAAGTCGAGATCTCGACTTTGAAAGTGGATCATTAACGGATGAGACGGTTCAGGTCCACCCTCCCGCGGGGGCGCCTGCAGCCGTACGCTACCCCAGCGGCCTCTCTCCCTCCTTCTCGCCTCCGGCTCTCTCGCATCTCTCCATCTCCGTCTCTGCTGCAGAGGCGGGGGTTGGAGCGGAGGGGTGCGGGGAAGTCAGATGGGGAGTCCGGGAGGCGTCTGCCGGTCCTCATCCGTGGCTCCTGCGCCAGAGAGGGTCTCGCCCCCCTCTCTGCCGCGGTCCAAAGCACCTCTCTAGTCTGGACTCTGCCAGCTTCGTCTACGCAGCCCCCCGGGGCGGTGGACTCTCCTTCTCTCTCCGGCAGCCGTTCTTCCGAGCAGCCGAGCGCACGCATTTCACAACTCAGCTGCATTGCAAATCAAACTCGAGATCTCGAGTTTGAAACTCGAGATCTCGACTTTCAAACTCGAGATCTCGAGTTTGAAACTCGAGAAAAAAAAAAAAAATTTCCTACATTTTCTCAAAAAAAAATTTTTTTTCCTATTTTTTTTTTTTTCCTTCATGTCCCCTCCAGGGCTCCGTAGAAAAAAGATTGCGAGATCTCGCAAAAAGATTGCGAGATCTCGCAAAAATTCGTCCTTATTTTTTTTTTTCTTCCCCATGTCCCTTAAGGGGCTCCGTAGTGAACCAGAAGCAAAACTGTTTTACTTCCGGTTCATTGACGCTTTTTTTTTGTTTTTTTTAGAAAAAAAAGATTGAAAAAAGATTGCGAGAAGGAAATGTCCAATATTTTAAGTATTTACACCTAAATTCACATTGATATTTAAAGGAAACGCCCTGTTTCCACAGACCAATTATGATTCAGAATGATAGTACACCACCCCAGAATGTCACTCACAAAATTTCAGAAGGTTCTGATGTAGAATTTCAAAATTAAAGCCCTGGGAAATGTCCAATATTTCCAGTATTTACACCTAAATTCAGATTGACATTTAAAGGAAACTCTCTGTTTCCACAGACCAATTATGATTCAGAATTATATAACACCACCCCAGAATGTCACTCACAAAAGTTCAGGAAGTTCTGATGTAGAATTTCAAAATTAAAGCCCTGGGAAATGTCCAATATTTCCAGTATTTACACCTAAATTCAGATTGACATTAAAAGGAAACCCCCTGTTTCCACAGAACAATTGTGAATCAGAATTATAGTACACCACCCCAGATGTCACTCACAAAACTTCAGGAAGTTCTGACGTAGAATTTCACAATAAAAGCCCTGGGAAATGTCCAATATTTCCAGTATTTACACATAAATTCACATTGATATTAAAAGGAAACTCCCTGTTTCCACAGATCAATTATGATTCAAAATGATAGTACACCACCCCAAAATGTCACTCACAAAATTTCAGGAAGTTCTGATGTAGCCTTTCAAAGTTAAAGCCTTGAGAAATGTCCAACATTTTCAGTATTTACACCTAATTCACATTGACATTAAAAACAAACTCCCTGTTTCCACAGACCAATTATGATTCAGAATGATATTACACCACCTCACAGTGTGTCTCACAAAATTTCAGGAAGTTCTGATGTAGAATTTCAAAATTAAAGCCCAGAGAAATGTCCAATATTTCCAGTATTTACACCTAAATTCACATTGATATTAAAAACAAACTCCCTGTTTCCACAGATCAATTATTATTCAAAATGATAGTACACCACCCCAGAATGTCACTCACAAATTTTCAGGAAGTTCTGATGTAGTCTTTCAAAGTTAATTCAAAGTTAAATCATTTTGAATCATAATTGGTCTGTGGAAACAGGGGGTTACCTTTTAATATCAATGTGAATTTAGGTGTAAATACTGAAAATGTTGGACATTTCTCGGGGCTTTGACTTTGAAATTTTACATCAGAACTTCCTGAAATTGTGTGAGTGACACTCTGAGGTGGTGTACTATCATTCTGAATCATAATTGTTCTGTGGAAACAGGGGGTTTCTTTATAATATCAATATGAATTTAGGTGTAAATACTGGAAATATTGGACATTTCTCAGGGCTTTAATTTTGAAAGGCTACATCAGACTTCCCCCAAATTTTGTGAGACACTCTGGGGTTGTGTACTATCATTCTGAATCATAATTGTTCTGTGGAAACAGGGGTTTTCCTTTTAATATCAATGTGAATTTAGTTGTAAATACTGAAAATATTGGACATTACTCTGGGCTTTAATTTTGAAATTCTACATCAGAACTTCCTGAAATTTTGTGAGTGACACTCTGGGGTGGTGTACTATCATTCTGAATCATAATTGGTCTGTGGAAACAGGGGGTTTCTTTTTAATATCAATCTGAATTTAGGTGTAAATATTTAAAATATTGGACATTTCTCTGGGCTTTAATTTTGAAAGGCTACATCAGACTTTCCTAAGATTTTGTGAGTCACACTTTGAGGTGGTGTACTATCATTCTGAATTATAATTGTTCTGTGGAAATAGGGGGTTACCTTTTAATATCAATCTGAATTTAGGTGTAAATATTTAAAATATTGGACATTTCTTGGAGCTTTAATTTTGAAAGGCTACATCAGACTTCCCTAAAATTTTGTGGGTGACACTGTGAGGTGGTGTACTATCATTCTGAATCATAATTGGTCTGTGGAAACAGGGAGTTTCTTTTTAATATCAATGTGAATTTAGCTGTAAATACTTAAAATATTGGACATTTCCCAAGGCTTTTATTGTGAAATTCTACATCATAACTTCCTGAAATTTTGTGAGTGACATTCTGGGGTGGTATACTATCATTCTGAATCATAATTGGTCTGTGGAAACAGGGCGTTTCCTTTTAATGTCAATCTAAATTTAGGTGTAAATACTTAAAATATTGGACATTTCCCATGGCTTTTATTGTGAAATTCTACATCAGAACTTCCTGAAATTTTGTGAGTGACATTCTGGGGTGGTGTACTGTCATTCTGATTCATAATTGTTCTGTGGAAACAGGGAGTTTCCTTTTAATGTCAATCTGAATTTAGGTGTAAATACTGGAAATATTGGACATTTCCCAGGGCTTTAATTTTGAAATTCTACATCAGAACTTCCTGAAATTTTGTGAGTGACATTCTGGGGTGGTGTACTATCATTCTGAATCATAATTGGTCTGTGGAAACAGGGAGTTTCCTTTTAACATCAATCTGATTTTAGGTGTAAATACTGAAAAAACTTTTAATTTTAATTATATTTCCTCCCGTGGTTTTATTTAAATATTTAATGGATGGATTGATAAAATGATTGATTAATTGATTAACAAACACAAGAAAAGACAGGCTGACTGAATGTGTGACAACACGTCAACAAAAAGGTTTCTTTTATTTTGAAATCAGTCCTTAATGCAGCCATACCGTAATCTCTACTATATATGCGCACCACAAAACAAGTGGGGGCTAGAATGACCAGGTTTTTTGAAGTGAGGGCTGGCTTGACTGCAGTGTTAGGGGTGAGTGGGGCACCAGTGGCCAGAGTCATACTCCAACTGTTTGTCTGACTAGTGCGGGCTAGTCAGACTGATGCGTTGAGAACTGACGAAGCCGCTTGGATAAGAGGCGAATTGTCTTCTAGGCAAATCTAAGTCCAGTTTCCTATGATTCAATTGTTGCGAGAATGGAACTTACCTGGATAAATGAGAATATCCACAGACCAAAGGAAACAGACAGGAAAGATGGAGGGAGGAGGGGAGAGGAGAGAATAAGACTGAGGAAGGAGAGAGACAGAGAGGAGAATTGTGGATACATAATTTTTTTGCACTATTTAAGTGTACAGTATATGTATGTACAGTTCTTCCTAATTTTATTTTATATATTCTTTTTAACAGGATGAGTTGGATGACACTGCACAGGTTTGGAATGCACACACCATCAGACCATCGAAAAACATCAGTGTCCCCAGTGGTTGGCCCAATGTGATGTATGCAATGCCTCAGCTCTATGGGACCAGAGACTTCCTTTCTCCTGTTGAAGATGAATATCTTCAGCTGTGCAAAGATGAACGTGTCTTTCGCCGGGCGATACCATGCGATTCAGATGTGTATGAACTATGCAACATCTTAATGGCAGAGTCCCATCTGACTCTACCAAGAGATCCTCTATCAGGCTGTAAACTTATATAGGCACCTAAGAGAGGCCATCACTGCATCTCTGTAAGTCAGGGATATTTCATTATGCCCTGTAGGGGCCAGTGTGTCCAGTATGGAGGTGTACTACTGTGGAGTAAATGTCCTCATCACTCCTCATTTTTGTCATAGCATTTATTTTACAACTGGAAAGATGAGGACTATATTACCTCTAGAACAATGTAGTACAAACATCATGTGTAGAGCTGAAACAACCTATTCGATTAATCGATCGACAAACAATTAATCGAGTATCAAAATAGTTGCCAATTAATTTTCTAATTAAAATTTTCTCATAAAAATATCAGAAAATGTTTTCTGTTTCTCAGATGGGAATTTTTTCCTCTTTTCTCCATTTTGTCATATAAAACTGATTCTTTTGAGATTTTTTTGGACAAAACAAGACATTAAAGATGTCATCTTAGAGCTTTTTCACTCTTTTTTTTATAGTTTAGAGACTAAACGATTACTCGATTAATCGAGAAAATGATCGGTAGATTAATCAATGATGAAAATAATCGTTAGTTGCAGCCCTAATCAGTGACATGTAACTGACAGTGAAGATATTTATGGATGAACAAACTTTGTAGCCAAGCACTGCAATGTCAGAGTGGAGCAGGAAATTTATTAATTATTATGTATGAACTGTGAAAAATATGAAATCTGCAATTCCTGAATAAATGTAAATTTTGTCAAATCTGACTGGTTTGTCAATTAAAAACAGTTGATACAAATATTTACATTACAGTATTTATAGGTCACTTCATGGCAAAATGCACTCACATTCAATAAAAATATATGTGGTAGCATTAAGTTCTAGCAGTAATGAATGAAAATGAAGCCACCCAATTTCAACCTTCCTTGAAGTCTTCTCTCCTGCAGTATTTCTTATTCTGGCCATGGTATTTTGGGGTTCATCTGGGGTACCACTCAGTGATCCTTTTGTCTTTGATTTCATTTTCTGTGCCTCTATTTTAGCTTTTAATCTCTGTAGAAGAGTCTCTTTATTAGTGCTGCACTGTGTTTGTTCACAGAAAGATAGGACAGCTACTCGGTCATCATATGACGCTATGTATTTTGTCATTTGCTCTTCAGTCATGATGCGCAACACTGCCTTGTCAACCTGCAAATGAGAGAGAGAGAGAGAGAGAGAGAGAGAGAGAGAGATAATAGTGTAAGTGCAGTGTTTCAGTGGTAACCAGCCACTGGACATAGCTGGTCTTACAGTAAGTACAGTAAAAAAATTGTACATATAAATGCCAGATAGAAAGCTGGCCTACTTCACACAAATTCCATTATGTCTATTTCTATGAATCAGAAATCTAATTTAGCCCTGCAAGTGACATCCCATTTATTTATTTATTTAGTTATTTACTTATGTATGTTTCAGAAAGGTATTCATGCTAAGTTGGAAAAAGGAAGGAATAAAACTGTCAAAAGATTTATTTTCTGTATCTTGCCGTACAGTCTCTTCTTGACAGATGTCATCTTTCCTCTCTCATTTGGAATCTTATATTTTTGTTGTCACTATTGATGCCATTTTTTAAAGAGCCAAACTGAAGACCGTCAGTTTGTAATGGTGAGTTTATCTTATATGCAGTGACTGTAGTTTGCATAAAAGACAACACTGGTCCAAGTCTTCGCTCTGGTCATTTGTTAGCTGGAAGACACGGTGCTGCAGCTATCCTCCTCAGATTCCACGCTGCAAAAAAGCTCAAGAATAACCTTTGAAAGACTCAGATGTGTTGCATTACACACAAATCAGCAGAACATCTGGTGTGTGTGTGTGTTCTTGTGCCAGCTCCAACTGTCCACACTTTTTCACTTCATTTTCTGGACATATTGTGTTTCAGGGTGGCCCAAACTCAGAACACTAGAGGGAAACTGCACTCTACAGTAACTTATACTGAACAAAATGTCTTTACTGAGGGAGGCTGACTTGAAGCTGCAGCCACTTGGCACAGATCAGACTGGTTTGTTTACAATTTGAGTAAAACAAGGCTTCACAAGATCCTACAACTAACTGGGTCTCTCTGAGATTTATGGAAAGAAAATTGTCCTTATACGGTGTTTCAGCATTAAGTATTTATCACAGTCTGTGATAAATAGCATGAAGCGTGAATACAGTTGTTGGCTGTCCATCACTGGTTTCTGTTTACAAAGATTTCTACTTCATTTATTAACACTAAGAATTTTGAATCAATTATCAAACACATTACATTTGAACCTCGTGGTTTTGTCTCACCAGTTCAACTAGATTTGGAGCTTACTATATCTAATTATGTTCAGCTATAAATTTCACGAGGGTTTTCCTACACATTGGATGTGTACTTCTTGACTGGGGGGGGTCAACAAACACCAAGCTGACATGCTGTTTCTGAGATATGTTAGAGGTTTTCAATATTCCATGTTAAGAGGGGATTTCTAATATGATTGACTTTCATTAAGTAGTCTCAATACAATCCACACTTTATAACTTTATAACTTAATGTTAACTTCAGAAGATAACATACAAAATATACAGCAACTCAGTGGGAAACGTAAAACACATTGGACTCTGTACATACAGTTCAGTTATTTTTGAAGTGCAGAATATTTTTAAAAAAAAACACAATTTAATGCATATTTCTATATTTCTTGGTACATGGTATACCCTGAGTACAGAGTTAAATAATTCAGAAAAGAACATTCAGTCTTTTGGGAGCACAGTAAAATACGGCTCTTGATTTAAACACAAAGCCCCAGTATAGAGTATCATGAGCCCAGAATTCGCGTCACTCAGCTCCCAAGCTTCAGGGACTCGAACCAGCTTTGTGTCCTCAGTTTAACGGAGCCTCTGTCTGCCTGAGCTTTAATCCACTGATCAGCTGGAGGCTCTCCGTTCATATAGCCTGAGAGAAATACAAAGCAGAGAAACGGAAAAGAAACACAATGTTTAGGCAATTAAAATTGCAATTGCAAAATTGAGAAATGAAATATAAAAACTTACCGGTAAGCGTAGTATGGCCCTCAGTCATGGTGTTTTGAACTCCTTGCAGAACAACCTCTGGACTGACATCCACCAATGCTCCGCAGAGCTCCACACCAGCTTTTAAAGAGGATGGGACACGCACACTCACCGCTCCTGCAGAAGACAAACGGACGGAGGGATAAATGAAGGAGGGGCAAAGCCTTTTTTTATATAGCACATTTCACATATACGGCACATTCATTGTGCTTTACAAAATTAATTAAAAGTACATAAAAAGAAACAATATTAATGAAAATAGGATAAAATGCATAAGGCAAGGCAAGTTTATTTGTAGAGCACAATTCGTACACAAGGCAGTTCAAAGTGCTTTGCAGATACATAAAATCACAAGAGGGCAAATAAAATCATTCCATAAAACACGAAGACAAAAATAATCATTAATGAATTAAAATTAAAAATAAAGAGTGCAGATAAAATCCTTTCAGTTGTCGTATGCACATCTAAACAGAACTGTTTTCAGCCTGGATCTGAACATTGTCAGAGTTCAGGTCTGTCTCACATCAGCTGGAAGACTGTTCCTGATTTTAGGAGCATAAAACTGAAATGCAGCTTCACCTTGTTTAGTCCTGACTCTGGACACCAGCAGGAGACCACTACCTGAGGTTCTCAGAGTCCAGGTTGGTTTATATGGCTCTAACATGTCAGAGCTAGACCATGAAGAGACTTGTACACAAGTAGAGCTGTTTTAAAGTCTATTCTCTGAGTGACAGGAAGCCAGTGCAGAGAGCTGGGAACTGGACTAATATGATCGTATTTCCTGGTTCTAATCAGGACTCGAGCAGCAGCGTTCTGGATGTACTGCAGCTGTCTTACAGCTGGTTTAGAGCCCAGTGAGCAGGCTGTTACAGTAGTCTAACCTGCTGGAGACAAACACATGGATTAGTCTTTCTAAATGTGGTTTAGGAACTATTCCTTTAATTCTTTCAATGTTTTTTTTGATAGTAAAAAGCTGCTGATGTTATTGCTTTAATGTGGCTGTTAAAGTTCAAGTCTGAATCCAATATTACTCCTAAAAAAACAACTGGAGAAAATTATTTCTAATGGCAGTAAAAACAACACAATAACAAACCACCACACAAAAACACAGGCATTAAATAGAGGCCATGGTCATAGTTGAATGCGTCTCAGGTAAGCAGGTAGCTTGTTCCAGAGCTCCTGTGGTTCTTCCACAGTAGCTGAGCGCTCCCTCAGCTGACAAGGACCTAATTCTGGGAATTCTGGGAAGTCTTGCACCTGCTGACATCAGCGGTCTGGCTGGTTTGTACACAGTGAGAAGTCAGATAAGGACTTCAGGGACACAACCAGAAAGTGCTTTATAGACTAGTACACATCAGTAGAATTTTCAAGTTGGTTCAACACTGAAATTGATTTCACTGTAGGAGTAATACACTCCTCCAGTATGTGCAGCTCCATTTTGAATGATCCAAAGTCATCCCACTGATTTTTTAAATAATCCTGAGAATAGAGCGTTGCAGCAGTCTAATCTGCTTGATATGAATGCACGGACCAGTTCTGCAGTCAGATTGAGATATGAATTTTCTAACATGGGTATATTCTTCAAGTGGTAGAAAACAATCCTGGTGACATAAGGGATGTGAGCACCACTGCTGAGGTTGGTGTGGCCTTGTGGAACCCCAGAGAGAAATCTATTGTTTTAGTATTATCAACTGAATTATGAAAATTTCTATCCTTTATACTGAAAATCAGTTGAGTTCATCATCAATCAAGTCTTTGAATGGAAATACTGTCACTTCCAAAAACAGTAAGAAAAAGTACGTCACTGTGGATCTCGAGGTTGTTAATTACTTGAAGTACCTGTTTTTGCACTTTTATTGGATTTGAAACCAGACAGATACGTACATGTCATGAATATGGAGACAAGAAATATATTAAGATTTTATTTTACTGTGAAAAGGAATATTGGATTACTAATGGATCAAGGTTTGTTTTCTTTGTTAAAGGAAAGATGATAGCACACTTAAAAAATGTATTCATTTATTTATTTATTTAAAAAGGGAAACACCAGCCTGCAGAGAACTTTTGATATATTTACAAAGTAGTTCATAAAACAATGAAAATCAGTCTGGTGAGGATGACATCAAGTGATGAGGTACAGGGTTCTAAGTGCTGAATAATATCTCCTAGACCTTGTAAGATAACATTGAATTTAAGTTATCTCCAATACTGCATACTTTTGTAAGAAAGTGGCAAATTCATTACATTTGGTCTTGAGATAAAGTCAGCTCATGTGGATTTGGGGAGACTGATTAGTTTGTTAGTAAAAAAAAAAAAAAAAAAAAAAAAGATTTAAACTGGTCATTGTTTATCATTGAGAGATGTAGGATTGTCTGGATGATTTTATTTATTTGGTGTATGTATGGAGAGCAGTTTTATATGCTGAAACTAGCTTTACTAAATGTTAGATCTTTGGCAGGAAAAAATATTTCTAATCAATAATTTTATTACAAAGCACAAACTTAATTTCCTTTTTTTAACAGAAACCTGGTTAGACAGAGAAAATGATTCAGTTGTTTTTATTGAAGCAACTCCTCCAAACTTCAAGTTTGTGAGTGAAACTAGATGACATGGAGGGGTGGAGGTGTGGCTGTTTGGTTTAATGACTCCTTACAATGTAAACAGATGTCTTATAAAAACTCTCCAGATGAACTCCCCTGGTCATGTGCTGTTCCTGTTAACATATATAGGCCACCTAAACACCCTACAAGATTTTTTGAAGACTTTTCTGAACTACTGTCAATAATCTGTGTTGATTTTGATTGTGTAGCTGTTGTTAGATATTTCAACATTCATAATGATAATGCCCAGGACAGAATGAGCAAAGAGTTATGTTGTGGTCTTGATAATTGTTGGTCTAACTCAACATGTGAAAGAAAAAACGCATAACAAAGGACACTGTTTGGATCTAGTCATCTCCAAAGGTCTGAATATTTCCAAAGTTGTGGTGATGGATGTTGCTCTGTCTAATCATTCCTGTGTTTTCTTTGAGTGCACCGTAATTGTCAACAAGAACGTCCAAACAGAGGTTGTCCAAAAACAGTATATGGGTAAAAATGCCAGTGAAATGTTTATAGAAGCTTTCTCTCCCTCACCTACTCTCTCCTGACCCTCAGTTGATGAGCTTGTGGATCATTTCAATGATCAAATTAGAAGCATTATTGATGTCATTGCTCCCATCAAGGTGAAAGTGATCACTGCCAAAAAGAGAGCTCCATGGAAAAATGTCACGCTGGTAAGAATTGAAAAACGAGGTTGTCGGAAAGCTGAACGCAGGTGGCGGAGAACAAAGTTGCAGGTTCACTATGAGATCTATAAAGAAAGAGCTGAGACATACAGGAAGATCATTTTTTTCAGACATCATTACTAAAAACAACAATAATGCTTGTTCCCTGTTCGTTAATGTTGACAGGTTAACTAAACCTCCTGCGTCAGTAACCCTAGAACTCCTATCCAACCTGGCCTGTAATGAGTTTGCTTCCTTCTTTACTAACAAAATTCAGAAAATCAGGCAGTCAGTGCGCGCTTCCACGGCCAGGGGAAGGACATATGTCACCACTGTGTCCACTCAAAGACATCAACACCATGACACATTTTTCTGCAATCAGTCCAAATAACCTGGATGAGATCATCTGCCATCTGAAAACCACCACTTGCTGTCTTGATGCCCCGCCAACAGGGTTTTTCAAGACTGTTTCAGGGATGCACATGGCCCCAGATATTTTACTGATTGTAAACACCATCCTGCTTTCAGGAGTCTTCCCTCAGACCCTACAAACAGCCATCATCAAGCCACTCCTGATAAAGAACCAGCTTAGACTTGTCACTTATGAGCAGCTACAGACCAATATCAAACCTCCCCTTTCTGAGTAAGATTATAGAAAAAGCTGTTTTTCAACAACTCCACAACTTCTTGATGCTAAATAACTGTTTTGAAGTCTACCAGTCAGGTTTTTGGCCACATCACAGCATGAAGACCGCTTTAGTTAAGGTCTTCAGCAACATCCACTTGAACACAGATAGTGGAAACATTCCAGTCCTGGTGCTACTTGATCTCAGTGCTGCATTTGACACGGCTGACCATAACATCTTACTAGACCGGCTGAAAAACTGGGTAGGACTTTCTGGCACTGCAACAAATTGGTTTGAGTCCTATCTATAAGACAGGGACTACTTTATGTCTATGGGTAACTATAAATCTGAGAAAACTAAAATAACCTCTGGAGTTACCCAAGGCTCCATCCTGGAGCCATTGCTGTTTAAAATTTACATGCTCCCACTTGCTCAAATTATGAAAAACAACAAAATATGTTACCACAACTATGCTGATGACACACCAATCACCATAATCATCTCACCAGGAGACTACAGTCTGATCCAAACACTGACCAGATGCATTGATCAAATTAGAGATTGGATGTGTTAGAACTTTGTTCAGTTAAATGAAGACAAAACTGAAATTATAGTTTTTGGAGCCAAGGAAGAAAGATTAAAAGTCAGCACTCAGCTTCAAAGAGCTAAGTTGGAAACCAAAAACAAAGCCAGAAATCTGGGTGTTGTTATGGACTCAGACCTGAACTTCAGTAGTCACATCAAGACAGTCGTGAAGTCAGTCTATTATCACTTAAAGAACATATCCAGGATTAAAGGACTGATGTCTCTGCAGGATTTAGAAAAACTTGTCCATGCATTTATCTTCAGTGGACTAGACTACTGTAATGCTGTCCTGACAGGTCTCCCTAAAAAGACCATCAGACAGCTGCAGTTAGTCCAGAACGCTGCTGCTCCAGTCCTCACGAACACCTGGAAAGTGGATTATATAACTCCTGTCCCCAGATCTTTACACTGGCTTTCTGTTTGTCAAAGAATTGACTTCAAAATCCTGCTGTTAGTTTACAAAGCACTGAATGTTTTAGGACCAAAATACATTCAGGATCTTATGGTTCGTTATGAACCCACCAGATCCTTTAGGTCATACAGATCTGATGAAACTCAGCACTTTTAAATCAGGGTTAAAAACTTTTCAAGATTAGCCACCTTTTATGAAAACAAGTGATGATTAACTTTTATTTCTTGCATTTTATCTGCACTCTTCATTTTTAATTATTTTTTTTAAATCAAAAACAACTGTTTATTTTATTTCATTTATTTTATTTACTTCCTGTTTTTAATGTACTCTTTAATGCTTTTAATGTTTTATGTAAAGCACCTTAAATTGTCTTGTACACTGTGCAATGTGCTATACAAATATACTTGCCTTGCCTTATAGGTCTCACAATCAACTTATTTCAGCTCTCTGACAGTTTTTTTTTTTTTCATTCTTACTTTTTCCAGGGTCCTTTTGATGGTCTACATATATGAAAGGTTTTTACAGGCCTAAAATATGATCAGCAATCTCAGAATGGCATTATAGATATTACCAATATATTAATCACATGATAACAGTATCATGAATGTATACTTTGAAAAGTCACCCATAAATATTTCACCAGTGTTTTAATTAAAATAGCACTTGCTCATGGATAGGTAGGTATTTGTTTTTGACACAGGTACAGAATATTTAAGAAAATATGTAGTAATGATCAGAGATGAGGTGAAACATGAATTCCACGAAAAAATGTGACCGCTACTATGAGTGAGTCCAGTAACATGTTATTTAAAATCAAAAGATTCTTGTAAGGTGATTAAATGTTTTGTTTGAGAGGTTTTACTCTTAGCCAAATGACTGTTGAAATCCCTTATATTTATTATACAGTCAAATTCAGCTGTAACTTCAGAAAAAGGTTCAACCAATTTCTCCATGATCCAACATCTTCTACCTCTAGTTAATATGCACAAGATAACTGGATATTTGACAAAGGTCTGTTATCAATTAATACTTAATTAAAAATTTAAGACGAGTGGAAGGTGTGGGGCACATTGCAGGCTCTCAGTAGTTTGGGATTTTTGTAATGAAAAAAAACATAATATGACCCAAGGGACTGAAACAGTGTACAAGAATTAAAGGTGAAGCTGACTCATATGATAAAGTAAACATTTTTGTAATAAGTTCCTACCTTCCTGACTATGGAGTTCAGCAGTGCCACCATCTCCCACGTAGACGTCAATGCCTCCGCTGTCAGAGGAAACTTTCATGAAACTATTTGAACCATCTGCAAAGACAAAGCAAGTGCTGGGTGCGTTTTCCCCCTTCACCCCCATGCTCTGATAGATATTACACATAGGTCACTGTGCAGTCAGCCAGCTTACCGATAACTGTATCTCCAGACACATTCTTCACTGTAGTGTTACCTTTAATGAACAAAACACAAAGTCAGGATATTTATTTTCAGCTACAGGTAAGTCAATCACCATTATTGAAAATTTTGTAAAGGACAACCCCTGTCACAGACATTGAGAATTATAAACCTGCACAACTTAAATCTACAAGATGACCATTTCCAAGTACATAGTAATGACAGGCTAAACTGACCCAAGAAGAGATAAAAATTCTTAATAGATGATACATTTTCTTTGCTGTACTTCAAAGAGTTATTTTTTTTTGTCATCAAGGATGTCATCTTTTTACAATTTACTTGTTTTTATAGCTATTGCGAAACAAAATAGTTGGGAAGTTTTTGATAAATTGAGACCACATTGCATTTAACCAGCCCCATCTGGATCGGGGCCCAGAATTCCTTACTTTCCACTTTCAAGCTATACCAAGCGATATAACTAACGCAAAGCAGCTGCATACCAAATGTACTTAAGCAAGGGTTGTCTTTCTGAGGAAATGTTTGTTTCATTGCTACAGCAACCTGTGTGGATTTTTACTTTATCAATAACTAGTCCACAACTACATGAACACTTTTGATTCTGTTAGAGAATTTTCCAAATACAATAAATCCCACCTTCAAAAGTCAATAGAGAAATAATTAAAAGTGTAAACTAGAAAGCATAAAACAGCCTTTAGAATGTTAGAATACTCCGAAAACCAGTCAGTATCTGGTGTGACCACCATTTGCCTCATGCAGTGCAACACATCTCCTTCATAGAGTTGATCAAGTTGTTGATTGTTGACTATGTAGTGTTGGTCCCCTCCTCCTAAATGGCTGTGTGAAGTTGCTGAACATTGGCAGGAACACAAACACGCTGTCGGATACGTCAATCAAGAGCAGTGAGGATGCTGGCCATGCAAAAACTGGGATGTTTTCTGTTTCCAGGAATTGTGTATATATCCTTGCAACACGGGGCCGTGCATTATCATGCTGCAACATGAGGTGATGGTCGTGGATGAATGGCACAACAATAGCCCTCAGGATCTCATCATGGTATCTCAGTGCATTTAAAATCCCATCAATAAAACACACCTGTGTTCACTGTCCACAACACACGTTTGCCCATACCATGACCCCACCACCACCATGGGCCACTTGATCCACAACATTGCCATCAGCAAACCGCTTACCCATATGATGTCTCCAGTCCTAGAGAGGCGCAAACCTGCATGTCTTAGATGTTTCCCTGCTTCAGCGCACCTGATTCACATGAATGGGTCGTTAACCTGGACGACAAGCTGATGGTGATCCATTCATTTGAATCAGATGCTTTAGCAGGGAAACATCTAAGACATGCAAGTTTGTGGCTTTAGAGGACTGGAGTTGGCCACCCCTATCATACATGCTGTCTGCACTCTACCCTGTACAGGGGAAACCAGGATTCATCCATGAAGAGAAAGCCTCGTCAAAGTACCAAACACCATCTAATGTGAGCATTTGCCCACTCAAGTCGGTTACGATGACGAACTGCTTTCTGGTCGAGACCCCAATGAGGATGACGAGCATGCAGATAAACTTTTCTGAGACAGTTTCTGACAGTTTGCACAGAAATTCTTTGGTTATGCAAACCGATTGTTGCAGCAGCTGTCCAGGGTGCTGGTCTCAAATGATCTTTGAGGTGAAAATGCTGGATGTGGAGGTCCTGGGCTGGTGTGGTTACACATGGTCTGCAGTTGGGAGGCCATTTGGATGTACTTGCCATTTCTCTGAAACCCCTTTTGAGCCGGTTTATGGTAGAAAAATGAACATTCAGTTCTTGGGCAACAGCTCTGGTGGACAGTCCTGCAGTCAACATGCCAGTTGTATGCTTCCTCAAAACTTTTACATCTGTGGCACTGTGCAATGTGATAAAACTGCACATTTTAGAGTGGCCTTTTATTGTGGCCAACCTAAGACACACCTGCACAATAATCATGCTGACTTATCAGCATCTTCATACACCACACCTGTGAAATGGATTATCCCCGCAAAGGAGAAGAGCTCACAATCACAGATTTAAACTGATTTCTGGATAATATTTGGGAAAAAGGTCTTTTGGATACACCGACAACGTCCTAGATCTTTAAATTCAGCTTATGAAAAATGATGGCAAAAACAAAAGTGTTGCGTTTATATTATTATTCAGTGTTTTATTTTTTCAAATAAAAAAATTCAACTGTAACTGTTTTAAAACACTTTTTTTTTTTCATAAAAAATAAAAAAGTGGACTAACTAATAACTTGGATACTTGAAAGACATAATTTAATTAACATGGCATTGTTTAAATTTGGCAATTAAAACACCAACATTTTATTACAGTTTTCATATGGTAAGCTACACTGACACTGTTTTAGGAACACAGCTGAATTGAGTTTCTGTAAATTATTCCACAACTGAATATTTATTCTACTTACATCTTGATTATGATGTCAGAGATCAACAGATTCAATGCATCTACCTGACAACATTGAAACATTTAAATCTGACTTTGCTAAGTGGGATATCTTCAGTAACAGATTCAGTGAATGAGTGATCCTTTTGAATGACAACTGAATGTCAAATTCTGAACGTCCATGTACTCCTGTGAAGAGTTCGGTGCTCAGTGCCTTAACTCAAGAGAATCCCAGTGGCCTCACTGGGCGACAGCTGTTAAAATGGAACTCAACATACCTAAATAACCCATTACCGTGCTTTGTAGTAAACAGCCATCTGATGTCTTCTCAATTGTGAAAACCAAAATTCAAACCAATCAGTTTCTTTTTTTTAATCCAATAAATGAGTGTACTGGTAAACTCAGATCATGTGAATCCTGAAAAATATTTTTTGCTTTTATTGCATTTGAGGAAGCAGTTCAATAGGTCCAAATAATTTTATCCATCACACATTTTATGCAATGTTTTGTTGTTGATGCTCAGTAACCTTGGACATTTTATTAAAATATTCTTATATGAAACTGACTGCTTTGTGTCATCTGTGTACTGGCATTTCAGTGTTTTGGACATTATATTGGAGCTGGGAAATATGACCTGAGATTAGGATCACGATTAATTAGACATGTTACCTCTATTACTACTACGTTTTCTCTTATTTTTTGCCTTCATAGATCACTGATGAGAGTTTTGGTGCAAGTTTAGTTGTACACATAGTAGTTCACATAGATTAAAAATTCATGGTTATTTATTTAATATTTTAAACAATTGAAGTTGAAGAAATAATGGGCATGGGCAAGATTACATTGGTGATAGGTTTCTGAATGTCCAAATTGATTAATTTTCAATTAATTGCCCAGCCCTGCTTTATTTGTTTAACTATTTCCCACAAATACAGTACAGATGAGGATACATTGTTTGGCAGAGATGATGGATGGATGCTACTATGTGCTCACCATGTATATGTCCCAGTTCGACTCTTCCAGAGCAGGAGGAGATAAAGCTTGACTCTGCATATATAGCTCTGACCTTCAGGGAGCCATGCTCTGTTGAAACATTCATCTTGGTGCCTTGGAGCTTTTGACATTCACCTCCTGCAAAAACACAACTGATCACTGCAAAAGGATGCAGACAGGTGATGTCAATTTGATCTTTTTTTAAGTTACTCCTTCAAATTAATGTTTAATATTGTTCAATCTTGTTCCTCAGTTTTAAGTCACTTTGCATAAAAGCACCCACTAAATATAAATGTCAATCTACTACTGATAAAGGGCGATGTAAAACTCAGAGCTGCTAACACTAAAATAAGTCTGCTGCTGCCCCCTAATGACTCCTGAGAATATGGCTAACAAGAATTAATAACACATCCTTCTTACACTGTCTCCTGTTGTGCTGATGTCCACGTTGCCATGGATCGTACCCGCACCTGTAACATTCCCCCCGTGGGACTGCACCTCAACCCGATGACCCTGGAATGCAATAAACAACAACGAGATAGTGAAAAATAAAACAATTACCTTCTACATGAGCTACAGACTATATCAGTTCTACAACCGTGACATGGCTGGTTGTAAACCATGTTTGGCTTACAGACTGTAAATACTGAGAATTAAGCAGCACTGATTTCTGATCCCTCCGACCCAGCTGGAGCTAACTCTAAAGTCATCCTGGCCATGGTAATTCTCAAAGACTTGAATAAAGGAAACTGACTGTGGAGAGCTCTGCACAACAGTCTCCGCTGAGACTATTCCTGTTCAGAGGAAGGAAAAACAAGAGGAACACAAGATAGCACTTCAGACCTGCAGATATACAAATCGGGCCTTTGTCAAGGCAGTTAAGAAATTTGCTAAGGAATAATCTGATATGAATAGAAATAAGAAGGAGCAAAAATACTGTCATTCCATATGTGGCAGAGGTGTCTAAGAAACTGAGAGCTACTTTTTTCCAGTCAAGACATCCTGGTCTTCATCTTCAGAGAAAAACTGGTTCACCCTAAGGACAAAAAACACCCAAACAGAAACTGAGCTGTATTGCATATGCAATCCAGAGCAATCTCAGAGCTTTATATAGGAGAAGTTAAACAACACCACAAATGCATGGCACCACACAGGAGAGCCAGCTCATCAAATCAAGATTCAGTGTCCACCTGCATCTCAAGGATAACAGATGCTCTTTTGAGGAAAATTATGTACACATTTTAGACTGAGAAAACGGATGGTTTCAAGGAAGGGTGAAAGAAGCCATCTACGTCAAACAGGAAAAAAACTTAATTAAGTCCAACAGAAGAGGGGGTTTCATGTTTCACCTCTACAACTGCAGGCTTGAATCTCCCATTTGGGAGATTTGGACAAACATTCACACACTGACTCATCTGACCAAAACCAACTTACAGAGGTTGGTGATTAGCACATGACTTCTTGAAAACATCTTCAAAAACCAAGAAAATGAAGTTTAGTTGCCTTGAGCTGTTGAGTTGTTGGAGTAGTTAGACAGAAGTTTAACTGAAAGAAAATAATGACTTCAATCAAAGAGATATAAGATTAAAGCTGCAAGCAGCGTTTATCGGGCCCTCGCACCCATCCCCACCACCCCCCAGGTGTCCACTGCCTTCCCAAGCCAGACTGCAATAAAGACAACACAGAGACAAATACTCATTTTGGTTATAAAATGAGAAAAGGATAAAAGCTGCTGTCCATCTTGAATCCAAAGAAAAAAAACTCTTAAGTGAAAACAAAAAACTGGTCTGGAATCTGTAATTTTAGATCAGGATATGTTGTTTAAACAGCATGTTAATCAGGTTTTTCAGACAGCTTTTTTTCACCTCTGTAATAATCGCCAGAATAGGAGCATCACAGTCATGCAATGAAAAACTAATCCTGAATGCCTCCATTTTGACATGCCACTTGCATTGGTATGATGACAAAAGAACTGATAGATTTTTGTAATCTGTGATTCTCTTATGAGCTGTAGTCCCTAATATTATTTGTCCGAAAAATATACTGCAGATTGCTTAGAAGTCTGAATAGCCTGCTCCAAAGGTCTGATCCAAAATACAGCAGTTCTGATCCATAGTGCTGACAGGGTCTCCTAAATATCGGATAATGAGATTGATTCACTAGCCCTCTCCTCCCCTGTTCTGTTTGTCTATCTGCCTCCCGTCCTACTCTGTGATATGTCTTCTTGTACAAATCTTGTCCTTTTATAGAAGCTTATGATTCAAAATGTCTGTCCTCAATGTCTTTTCATTCATTTGAATTATGTAAAGGCCCTTCACGGATAAGCTCCTCATTATTTACAAGACCTGATAACTCCTGATCTGAATTGTCCTAATATGAGCTCTCTCTTTCAGAGTGCAGTTTATCTCTGTAGGTTCCTAGAATATCAAAAGTATGATTTTGGAGGACGGGCACTTCCCTATCAAATTGATTGTAACTGTTGAGAATTGTATTCTCACAGACAAAACTTAAATTAAAACATTTTATATGATTTTATGAGAAATTGCAGCTGCCGGCACTAGATGGAGCCAAAAGACCAGTCTTAACATTTTATTCATAAAGCAAAGGTTTGCAATTAAAAAAAAAATCATCAAAATTAAGCTCTTTAGCTAAAAATTCTGAAATAATTTGTCAATCAAGTTAACATACACAGCTATATTTCTGCAAATTTTGGTGACTCTGATTAAAAGATTAGGTGTCATAAAAATATATGTATTTCATGTGCAAAGTTTTAAACTGTCACTGTATATGTACGGAAAGTCCAATCTGAGTGAAACAGACAGGAATTAATGGGGGGAGTGTGGACAATGTTTGTGAGCGGTCTGAACTTGATTGGACAAAGTACGCCAGAAATATGATCATCGCTTATGATTTCATAATTTGAAAAATATAGACCGATGGTTGTTTAAAATAGACTATAACTTCTAATGTATGAAACGTTGGCATTAGTGAAAGGCATGTGATCCTTCGATCTCACCTCCTTAGGACAAACAGGTGATTTTTTAATGATTTTTCTCATTTCTGTGTGACAAACAATCCAACTTCGTGTTTCACAGTGAACAACCCTGGCACCGTTGGAGATCCATACACAAAACTTTTTTCTGGTGCATCAGGACACTTATGAGAATATTCCGAACAGTTCTCAGACTTATATGGTGAAGCATGAAGAAGATACCAGACACACTTTGACCAAATCATATTCCTTTGTCCACATGGCAGTGCTATGGAGTTCATCCAGGATTTTTATATACACTCGTTCAGGGTGGAAGAATCATCAAACGTGGATTTTGGGGCAGATTGGACAATGCATGCGCAAGTTAGAACAACTTCTCCATTCATGGCGAGACATCAAACTTCGGCGTACTCTCACACCGACACCCTTTGATAAAAAGTTACAGTTTTCACTGTCAGTCATCTTCAATTTCTGATCTGTACTGTACTGATCTGAACCGGTTCGAGGTGTGTCGACTCATCCCGCTCAGAGCAGGGATGCCTAATGCAAATCATGATCCTGTTGCCAATAGGTGGCGATACAACCCGTTCCTGCATATTACAGATTCTGTGTGTTCAGGATGGGACTGCGATCATACGCATCCATTTTGGACCACATTAAATAATGTATGGCCGAGTTACAGCCTATTTCTCTTTCATGGCGAGTCTTCGAAATGACATCAAGTTCACCGCGTCACTACGGTCACGCCCTCTGGTAAAACATTTTAAGCTTGACAAACTTTCATCGGCCATGTGTCTAGATTTTCAACAAAAAATGTCCAATCAAATCTGTGGGAGGAGTTCGTTCAAGTACAAGGCCTGGAAATAGCCAAAATACGGGGAAAACTGCATATTCCATTCATAATAGCAGACTTTCTGTGGAGTTAGAGCATGGGTCCAAGAGACTTTTTTGTTGGTCTGAGGCTGATACATCAGTCACACAATGTTCATGTCTGTAAGTGAAAGCGTGTGGAGGGGCTCATCGATATTAAAAAAAAAAAAAAAAAAAAAAAAAAAACAAGGTGGCGCTATGGAGCCATTTTTGTGTACCCATGAAGTACCCATAAAATACATGAATTTCGCACATAACTAATGTGAGTGCACAATTTTGTGATTTTTCAAGTATGTTAAGACCCCAAAAAGGCAATTCAATTCAGATAATAATAATAATAATAATAATAATAATAATAATAATAAGCATTCGAAACACAATAGGGTCCTCGCACCCTCGGTGCTCGGGCCCTAAATATCATTCTAGTGCATCTACGGTTCTGTAATGAGTTGCCAAAACCCACCTTAACGGAGTGCAGTAAACAATTTCCTTTTTCTGTCAGCACTTTGCAGATATCACATTCCATTTTCTTCACTTGCACGCTGCCTTTTCCTCTAGTTGTAATGAAGAGATCTGACAAAAAACACTCTCACTTATTATTCCAGGACACCGGAAGATGATGCGCTCTATAAGTGACAGTTTGGAGTGATTTTTATCCATGAATGAATCAATATCTCAGTACACTCACTACTTTTGATGGGCGTCTCCATTTCAATCGACACGTCGCTGTTGACCTTCTCAGCGGAGATCAGCAGCTCTTTGCTCTGCTCATCATAGTGGATGTGAAAGTGCTCCAGGCAGACCTCCTGCTCTGCGTCTGAACCGTGGACTGTGATGAAGGCTCGGTCAGCCTCCGGATAGGCGTGTGGGTCGAGCGGGCGGACGGAGATGCTGCAGCCTAACTGGGCCCGCACTGTGGTGAAAGGGCTTACAGTCAGAGCCCACTGCCGCAGAGGAAGCGGTTTAATCTCGCTTTGTGCGGCAGAGTTCGTGCGGACAGAGCGGGAGCAGGTCCGTGAAGTAAACAGAGAGCACCACGCAGTTGTGAGAGCCCTGGGGCTGGCTGTCTGGGACCAGCACCGGAGGAAGCCGGCGGATCCTCGCTGGCCTGCTGATATCCAAAACATCTCAGTGACCTTCTGGAGAATCTGCTCTTCTTCACGTTACACTGCTGCTGAAACAACAACACACTCCTGAATTCAAGACGCTGTCATTCAGTCAACGTGCGCTGCCATTGACACAACTGTAGTCACTACTGCCAAATGTTTGCTAAACAAGACCTACCACTTCTGGTGAGAGTTTTCAGAATAAAAGCCGCATCTTCACATTTACGAGCTAACGGCTCAAATTCGGGATTATTACTCTACCAATAAACAAATAGGAAGGGATAATATATGATCAAAATGTGTAAGCTATACAGGCACACATGAACAAGCTATTTACAGTGCACTTAGATGGCACAGCCACAGCGGTTTGTTTTTTATGCTTTTATGTTGAAGGAAAGATACTTACTATCTGGCCTTAGTCCGCGTTGCTAAAAATTAGCTTAACAAATCGGATGAATATGCTTGTGTAAAATGGGATCCGCCTCTTTTCTGGTTTTACCCAATCAAGAGGCATCATCACGCAGTACGTAGGTGAAATGCCGGTACGGCAAAGGCTTTCGGGAACTTGAGTCCGAAGTCTTTGCTGGTATTAACAGCTGCACTGCGGTAAACACAGACCAATATAAACTAGAATAATCTATTTTTTGTATTTTTCCTTTTTATTATTATTATTATTTGAACATAAAGAAACACAGATTAAAAGTTTCATGAAAATATATTTTATTTATTAACAATGCAATGCTTGTCATAAAATATTCCAGACAACTCGATCCAAAATCAACTGGCCTTATAACAAAAACAAAATTTATTGTAACATACCCCTCAGACTCACCACGCACATCCTCACTGACAACTACAAAAATAGCTTGTCACAAATTCACCTCTAAAGAAACATTTTTCAAAAAAAAAAAAAAACGTTTTAAAATATACAATGCAGTCAGGATATTAATCGTTGCAACTATGTACATCCTCCGTTGTAAACAAAACAATATTGCAGTAGGCTATTTATCACCACGAGGCGGCAGTATTGCGTTGATAGCGCTGGATAATTGTGTGGAGAGTATAATAACTCTTATCAGGATCATCATAGAAGCGTACGGTTAAATTTGACTCTTTGTGAAGCTTGTTTTCCTTCCAACGCGCCCTGGAACAGAGTCACGGCTCACGGCGCAAAGCTCTTTGGTCGGATCATCATCCTAACAGTTTTAAAAGACTGTCTGTCGTTAGTGGGGTAATACTCTCTCGTTATGTTATGCCACGTACCCCAGAATATCCCATCCCGGACTCCTTTGTAACTCCCCTTATAATATCTCCCGTTGAGGTTTGCAGCCATGCAGGCGTCAAACCACCAGCCTGAGCTGTAGTAGGCTCCACAGTTCCCGGATGGGTAGCGGTCGTTATCCCTGTCCGGGGTGGTAAAGGCTCTGTTGTTGTGATCGTAGGTTTTGCTGAAGCGCAGAGCATCACCTGCGGTACCCGAGTAACCGCCCACTGTCAGTCTGTAGCGCAGCCGCTCACCTGCCACCCTGAACAGCTCGTACTGCGCGTGTTCCTTCACCCCAGCAAAATCCTCCAGCTCCACGCGCAGCACCATGTCTCTGTCGCGGGTCAGCAGGTGGATCATGCTGTTACCCAACCAGAACTCTCCTCCGTGTAGCTGTCCGAAGCCGGATTGGTACTCCGCCCAGGTGCGATTGAAGCTGACGCTGCCGTCCTGCCGGCGCTGCAGGAGGGTCCATCCTCCACTGTCCAGCTCCATGTCACAGAACACCTGGAAGCTTCTGCTGCGCTGGTCGGGGGTCACCAGGTAAACTCCGCTTTTTGTTTCCCCTCTAAGCAGAAGGTCTGAGCAGTCCCTCCTCTCTGGGGGATATGAGAGGGGGGGGGGGAAGGGAGAGATTAAAAAGAATAGCAAAAGTCACCAAAGCCCCCTATTCCATCTAAGAAACTGACTGAAGTCCTGCTTCTGCTACATTGCAGGTAAAACTGTTATCATGCATGTAATCTTGCAGCTGAAATGTGGCTGTAAAATGTGTTGGATGAGGTCATAAGTGCAAAAGGTCGGTGTAATATTGCCACCATAGAGGTATTTGAGGACCTCCACAGTGGAGGGAAAGACAGAATCGCAAAGAAGTTATAGAGTCAAAATAAAATCATTTTGTCTGATTTTTTTTTAATTCTTTGTGATAGTTTGACTAAATAAGACAACACATGCAATGTTATGCAAAACAGCTAAATAGCTGATATAATCTTCCTAACTTTCTCCTGTTTCTACACAGTGAGGAAGATGACAATTGGCTTCATTCATACTCAGCATCTGAGCTCTGTTCACTTCCTTTACTTAAGTGAATGAACACACTGAAGGAATATGTTTGTGAGTTTAGAGGCGATCAACAAAAGAATGTTTTAAAGCTGCTGGGCCTTGCATTGTTGTGGTTTGAACCAGACTAATGAGAGTCATCCAGAGCCACACATTTTGCACACACATGCAAATTCCTCCTTTGACAAATACATGATTTAAAGATGATCTCAGACCACGTAGTTATGTTTTAATTATTTACGGGGGGATCATTAAAGGTTATCATGTGGTCCTCATACATAAAATCATTTCGACATGCTTTTTAGAGCTGGTCATGAACTCTCAAAAACACCTGAACACCATTTCCTCAGCCTGTTTGTGGTGTATAGTTTCTGCAAGGGAAAACAATATTTTTTCAGCTGATATAAATAAAGTTGTAATTACATTTTTATATACAATTATGCAAATGCACAGGATTTCTTGTTTGATGTAGCATGTACAAACTTGATCATAGTGACAATATAAAAGTATTCTCTTGCCTTTTGATGGGAGAGATGTTTTTGGTCTTTTGCTGTCTGTCTTCTCTGGACTGCTGCCTCCCTCGCTGGGACGCTCCTGCAGACGCATGTCCACTGGTCTCCCATTCGGGGTCAGGCTGTTATTGAGAAAAGCAGCTACTTGGTTGATTTTCACACGCAGCTCTCGTGCGCTAGGAGTGGACGGTTCTGCAGCTGGGGCTTTGGGGCCAGAGGTGGCGGGGGTCGGTGACCTGAGATCAGAACTGAGTGTGGAGGTACTGGGGGAAGGGACTTGGGTTGCAGGTGCAGCTAAACCTAAATTATTTAGTACATTTTCCTGCAAGCTGGAGTCAGATTCAGATTTTGGAGCTCGACTTGACTGTGTGGATCCTGGACTCGTGCTAGTGATAACACGTTGGAGGATCCCCTGGTTGATTTTGTTTGGTCTTGTTGTCATTGGGATTGATGGTGGCTGACTGACTGTTTGTGGCCTCAGATCAGACATGATCCTGCTGTTTGGTTTTACTGTGAAGTCTTCAGGGAGTGTGTGAAGGCGAGGGAAGGGTCCAGTTCTCAGGCTGTGAGAGGTCTTTGGACCCAGAGTGATAGCTTGCCTCAAGCTGACACTGAAATCTTTCGTAGGGGAATGAGTCGCCTCAGCAATCTGTTTTCCAAGACCAGATGTAGATGGCGTGTCAGTATGAGAGTTTTGAATTGTGTGTGAAGTAGTCCTGCTGATATGAGGTGGATCTGAATGTGTTTTGGTCAGCCCTAGCTTTGGTTGCATTGCTGGTTTTGGGCTTTGAATGGGTTTTGTTTGGGGCTTTACCGATGGTCTGGTTGGTCGTCTGTATCCAGAGTGAGATTCCGGTTTGGATGTTTTGTTGGTCTTCACTTTGGGAAATTTGTCATGCACAGATATTGGTTTTAGATTAGGCACTTTGCCAGGCTTGTATGTCTTAATTTGTGGAGTTTCCTCATGTTTCGGGTTTGTATTTGGCTTAATCTTTAAGTCCTTGCGTATAGAAGGCTTTGGGTGTTTTTTGTTTGGTCTAGGCACTTGGTCAGGTTTAGGTGATTGATTATTTTTCAGGATGTTCTGACTGGGTTTAGGCTTTTGAAAAGGTGGTGTATCAGCAGGTGCAGGTGTATGTCTAGATACTGAGTCTTTATTGGATTTAGGCTCTTGAGAAGGATTTTCATTAGATTTGTTCAGTGACTCAGTTAAAGGTTGTTGGTTTAGTTTGGGTGTAGCTGTTTCACTTCTTTTAAACTCCGGCTTTTGACTAGGGTTAGGAGTTTGGTCAACTGTCTGTGTTTCTTGACTTGATTTAGACTCCTGATCAGGGGTTGCATCACCTCGATCAGCTGTTATAGTCTGTTGAGTTGTTGGGTCCTGGTTTGGATTTAGGCTTGTGAAAAGTATTTTCTTCAGATTTTTCTACTGATAAAATTAGATGCTTTCGTTTAGGTTTTGGTGTAGTTGTTTCACTTCTTTTAAACTCCGGCTTTTGACTAGGGTTAGGAGTTTGGTCAACTGTCTGTGTTTCTTGACTTGATTTAGACTCCTGATCAGGGGTTGCATCACCTCGATCAGCTGTTATAGTCTGTTGAGTTGTTGGGTCCGGTTTAGATTTAGGCTTGTTTAAAGTATTTTCTTCAGATAAAATTAGATGTTTTCGTTTAGGTTTTGGTGTAGCTGTTTTTTAGGCTTTTGAAAAAGGTTTTGGTGTTCAGCATGGTGATCAGGTTTGTCTAGATTCTTTATGGGATTTTGGTTTAGAAGGCTTTTTGTATTTTCTTCAGATTAAAGATGTTTTCGTTTAGGTTTTGGGTTTTGTTTCACTTCTTTTAAACTCTGGCTTTTGACTAGGGTTAGGAGTTTGGTCAACTGTCTGTGTTCTTGACTTGATTGAGACTCCTGATCAGGGGTTGCATCACCTCGATCAGCTGTTATTGTCTGTTGGAGTTGTTGGGTCTGGTTTAGATTTAGGCTTGTTTAAAGTATTTTCTTCAGATTTTTCTACTGATAAAATTAGATGCTTTCGTTTAGGTTTTGGTGTAGCTGTTTCACTTCTTTTAAACTCTGGCTTTTGACTAGGGTTAGGAGTTTGGTCAACTGTCTGTGTTTCTTGACTTGATTGAGACTCCTGATCAGGGGTTGCATCACCTCGATCAGCTGTAATTGTCTGTTGGGTTGTTGGGTCTGGTTTAGATTTAGGCTTGTTTAAAGTATTTTCTTCAGATTTTTCTACTGATAAAATTAGATGCTTTCGTTTAGGTTTTGGTGTAGCTGTTTCACTTCTTTTAAACTCTGGCTTTTGGGAAGGTTCAGGGGTTTGGTCATGTGTTGGTATTCTTTGGTTTGATTTAGACTCCTGATCAGGGGTTGCATCACCTCGATCAGATGTTATTGTCTGTTGAGTTGTTAGGTCCGGTTTAGATTTAGGCTTGTTTAAAGTATTTTCTTGTAAAATTGTTTAAAGTTATGTTTCTTCCTTGTATTTTCTTAGATTTTTTTGATAAAATTAGATGTTTTGTTTTTGTTTTGTAGTTGTTTCACTTCTTTTAAACTCTGGCTTTTGACTAGGTTAGGGAGTTTGGTCAACTGTCTGTGTTTCTTGACTTGATTGAGACTCCTGATCAGGGGTTGCATCACCTCGATCAGCTGTAATTGTCTGTTGAGTTGTTGGGTCTGGTTTGGATTTAGGCTTGTTTAAAGTATTTTCTTCAGATAAAATTAGATGTTTTCGTTTAGGTTTTGGTGTAGCTGTTTCACTTCTTTTAAACTCTGGCTTTTGGGTAGGTTCAGGGGTTTGGTCATGTTGGTATTTTTTGGTTTGATTTAGACTCCTGATCAGGGGTTGCATCACCTCGATCAGCTGTAATTGTCTGTTGAGTTGTTGGGTCCTGGTTTGGATTTAGGCTTGTGAAAAGTATTTTCTTCAGATTTTTCTACTGATAAAATTAGATGTTTTCGTTTAGGTTTTGGTGTAGTTGTTTCACTTCTTTTAAACTCCGGCTTTTGACTAGGGTTAGGAGTTTGGTCAACTGTCTGTGTTTCTTGACTTGATTGAGACTCCTGATCAGGGGTTGCATCACCTCGATCAGCTGTAATTGTCTGTTGAGTTGTTGGGTCTGGTTTGGATTTAGGCTTGTTTAAAGTATTTTCTTCAGATAAAATGAGATGTTTTCGTTTAGGTTTTGGTGTAGCTGTTTCACTTCTTTTAAACTCTGGCTTTTGGGTAGGTTCAGGGGTTTGGTCATGTGTTGGTATTTTTTGGTTTGATTTAGACTCCTGATCAGGGGTTGCATCACCTCGATCAGCTGTTATTGTCTGTTGAGTTGTTGGGTCCGGTTTAGATTTAGGCTTGTGAAAAGTATTTTCTTCAGATTTTTCTACTGATAAAATTAGATGTTTTCGTTTAGGTTTTGGTGTAGTTGTTTCACTTCTTTTAAACTCCGGCTTTTGACTAGGGTTAGGAGTTTGGTCAACTGTCTGTGTTTCTTGACTTGATTGAGACTCCTGATCAGGGGTTGCATCACCTCGATCAGCTGTTATAGTCTGTTGAGTTGTTGGGTCTGGTTTAGATTTAGGCTTGTTTAAAGTATTTTCTTCAGATAAAATTAGATGTTTTCGTTTAGGTTTTGGTGTAGTTGTTTCACTTCTTTTAAACTCCGGCTTTTGACTAGGGTTAGGAGTTTGGTCAACTGTCTGTGTTTCTTGACTTGATTGAGACTCCTGATCAGGGGTTGCATCACCTCGATCAGCTGTAATTGTCTGTTGGGTTGTTGGGTCTGGTTTGGATTTAGGCTTGTGAAAAGTATTTTCTTCAGATTTTTCTACTGATAAAATTAGATGCTTTCGTTTAGGTTTTGGTGTAGCTGTTTCACTTCTTTTAAACTCTGGCTTTTGGAGGTTTGGGGGGTTTGGTCATGTGTTGGTATTTTTGGTTTGATTTAGACTCCTGATCAGGGTTTCAGTTGTTGCATCCTGATTTCTGTTTAGTTTTGTTTGATTTGTTATGTTTTCTTAGGTTTTTCGTTTAGGTTTTGGTGTAGTTTTTTCTTTTAAACTCCGGCTTTTGACTAGGGTTAGGAGTTTGGTCAACTGTCTGTGTTTCTTGACTTGATTGAGACTCCTGATCAGGGGTTGGCATCACCTCGATCAGCTGTAATTGTCTGGGGGTTGGGTCGGAGGGGTTTGAAAAGCAGATTTTCTACTGATAAAATTAGATGCTTTCGTTTAGGTTTTGGGTTAGGTTTCACTTCAAACTCTGGCTTTTGGTTTTTGGTTGTGTTGGTATTTTTTGGTTTAAGTTAGACTCCTGATCAGGGGTTGCATCACCTCGATCAGCTGTTATGGTCTGTTGAGTTGTTGGGTCTGGTTTGGATTTAGGCTTGTTAAAGTATTTTCTTCAGATTTTTCTACTGATAAAATTAGATGCTTTCGTTTAGGTTTTGGTGTAGCTGTTTCACTTCTTTTAAACTCTGGCTTTTGAGAAGGTTTAGGGGTTTGGTTAGGAGTTTGGTATTTTGGTTGAAGTTGACTTGATCAGGGTTGCATTGATCAGCTGTTGTGGTCTGTTGAGTTGTTGGGTCTGGTTTGGATTTAGGCTTGTGAAAAGTATTTTCTTCAGATTTTTCTACTGATAAAATTAGATGCTTTCGTTTAGGTTTTGGTGTAGCTGTTTCACTTCTTTTAAACTCTGGCTTTTGAGAAGGTTCAGGAGTTTGGTTATGTGTTGGTATTTTTTGGTTTGATTTAGACTCCTGATCAGGGGTTGCATCACCTCGATCAGATGTTATAGTCTGTTGAGTTGTTAGGTCCGGTTTAGATTTAGGCTTGTTTAAAATATTTTCTTCAGATTTTTCTACTGATAAAATTAGATGTTTTCGTTTAGGTTTTGGTGTAGTTGTTTCACTTCTTTTAAACTCTGGCTTTTGACTAGGGTTAGGAGTTTGGTCAACTGTCTGTGTTTCTTGACTTGATTTAGGCTCCTGATGAGGAAATGCATCACCTCGATCAGATGTATTTTTCTTTTCAGGTGTTGAGTTTGGGTTGGATTTAGGCTCGTGTAAAGTTTTTTCTTCAGATTTTTCTACTGATAAAATTAGATGTTTTCGTTTAGGTTTTGGTGTAGCTGTTTCACTTCTTTTAAACTCTGGCTTTTGAGAAGGTTCAGGGGTTTGGTCATGTGTTGGTATTTTTTGGTTTGATTTAGACTCCTGATCAGGGGTTGCATCACCTCGATCAGCTGTTATCTGTTGAGTTGTTGGGTCCGGTTTAGTTTTAGGCTTGTGAAAAGTAAGTTCTTCTGTTTTTTCCACCAGTTTAGTTAGTTGTTCTTGGTTAGGTTTTGGTGTAAAACTTGCTGTTCCACTTTTTTTAGATTCTGGTTCTTGCATGGGTTTGGGATTTTCATTCAGTTCAGCGTGAAAAAGTTTAGTTTTGCCCGCACTTTGCAGTTTTTTCTCAGGCTTTTGTTTTTGGCTAGGTTTGTCAGGTTTAAGAGGATTCACCATTTTTTTATCAGGCTTTGAGTCTTGACTAGTAAATGGAACTTCATCAGATACAGATTTAATGTCAGACAAGGTTATGTTTACAGCTTGAGGTCTTTGAGATGCAGGACTCTGGACGGGGGTTGGAGTCTTTTGAGATCCTAGTTTTTTAACTAGCGGGTTGTTTTGGTCAGGCTTCTGGTCTTGGTTATGTTTAAGTGTTAAGTTACGCTTCAAATTTTCATCAGACGTTAAAATATCCGTTGGAGTTCCTTGGTCAGGTTTTACATTTTGGATCTGTTCTGAGTCTTTGCCAGGTTTGTGTTTGTCGGTTTTGGGTTTGTGTGGAGAAAGCTTCTGCTTTTGGTTGGATTTAGTTTTTTTGTCAGGAGAAAGAGGTTGGTCAGGTTTACGGTCATTCTTGGAATGGTTTAGCTTTTGCTTTGCTTCAGGCTTAATTGGAGATTTATGCTTTTTAACCGGCTTTGGCCCTTGACCTGGCAGAGGTTTAATGGGGGTTTTGGTGCGAGAGCTGGTGTTCCTCTTTGGTGTCCAATGACTGAGATCTGTAACTCTGGGATTTGCAGTTATGTATAGTTTCTCATGAGTAGTTATGTAGGTTGGAGTTGGAGTAACATGTCCCTGGAACCCTGCTGCAGGATTCACTGTGGATGCAGAGTTAGATCTTGTAGCTTCACCGGTGATTTGCCTTCTAGGGCCTCCCACTGTGGTTGTTGTGGCTGTTGTTGTGGCCGATGCTGCATCAAAGCGTCTGGGCTTAGGAATACCAGCTGCGCCAAGGTCTGTGCTTTGAGTTGGTCCATAAACAGCTCTTGTGTCATGACCAACATCTGTGATTAGGCTTAAAATGGAGCTGGGTAAAGGAGATGATGGAAGAGATGAAGTAAAGATTGTAGCTTTGTTTGAATCCACGGACTCTGGACTCGAAGCTAATCTCACTGTAGATTGAAGAGTTGGGCTAATGGAAACAAAGTCTGTCGTTTCCGTTATTTTGCTGGATGATAATTCTCCATCACCCTCTCTCTGCATACTCTCTGTTTTGATCTCCTTCCCCAACTCCCTGCCTTCGTCATCCAACTTCTCCTCTTTTATGTTACTCTCTTTTTCTATGTTCCTAAAACTCTCAGTCTGTTTTGGCTTCTTATCATTTCTGTCCATTATTATTCCCTCTTTCATTTCCTTCCCCTTTTCCTCTTTATGCTGCTTTTTCTCTTTATTTGTATGCTCTTCTTCAGTTTGGGTTTTTTCCTTGGTTTTCTTTGTCTCATTTCGCCATATGTGATGGTCACTTTCCCCCTTGTTTCTCACATCAGTGGTCACCGTTCCTTCTCTTCCACTTCCCCCTGTATAGTCCTGATATCCCTTTGAGCTCCCTTTTCCTGCATCATCTGTGTTTCTGTCTGATTCTGTCTCCTTGTGATTTTCGTCAACAACCTTTTCTCTTATCCAATCAGTTATTCTCTCGTTTGCACTAGCAGTTGGCACCTTTTTCTGCTCCAATGAGTCCTTTCCTCGTGTACCCTCAGTCTTTGTTTTTCTCTCTTTTTCTGCCACTTCTGTCGGTGTTTCTTCTCTTTTCTTTCTTTTTTATGATTCCTCTATTGCTCCTTCTGTCTGTTTCAAATTCCTTTCTGTCTTTCTCTTCTAAACTCAACCTTTTGTCTGCGTGATTATCGCCGTCCACCTTTTCCACCTTAACATCGACTTTTGAACACTCTTGTCTGAGGTCTCTGTCATTCTCTTCATGTCTCACTTTCATCCTGTTCCTCTCATCCTCAAGTGTAGCCTTACCTTTATTGGGGTTCTCATGTCTCCCACACTCATTTTGGCTCACTGTACAGTCTGCACACATCTCCCTCAGTTCATCCACACTGTCCTTCAGTTTCTGCAGGTCCTGCATGATCTTCTCCAGCTCATGGAGCTGTTGTGGTAAATGAACAGTGAAGGGTGGCAGACTGAATCGGTAAGGGCACGTGCTCTCATGCTGCCCTGTTCTGCAGGCTCCCTCAGGTCTCAGAGTTGCAATGCAGGGCCCGAATCCTTGATCGTCCAGGAGGAATCCTCCAACTGTGATCCGTGAGAGGCTCGAGATGGCCAGCAGGATCCCACATACGCACAGCGCTGTTAATCTCATTGCGTCTTGAGAGGAAAGAGTGAATCAAGAGGAGCGAGGGAGTGTAAATACACCCAACTCAGTTTGTAAAACCCAGAGACAGTGAGAGGAGGAGGTGAGGTGGGAGGAAGAAGAGGAGGGAGCAGAACCTGATGAAGCTCTGCTGTGGAAATAGAGGGAAATGCTTTGACTGGACAATAGGTGGGAAAAACAGACCATGAATAAGAGGATGGTTTTGATATACCTCTCAATAGAAGTGGATATGAATGAAAACTATAACATAATTCATAACATGTAATTCGTAGTATTTACAGAATTAGCCACAACAGTTAGAGATAAACCAAATACTACAAATTTTAGAAAGCATGCGTATTATTTTAATCATATTGTTACATTTCATTTATCTTCATTCTTGTCAGGTCACTTAATGAGGACCATTTGTCATGCATTCCCATTCTCTGCTGTAATGATGAATGCATCACAAGACTAAAGCTACATGTGTGTCACAGTTGCTTTGGCAGCCGTTTCCCAAGCTTCCTGGCAGTGTGTCCACAAACATATGAGTGACAGATGTAACAGGTCAAAATATGCATTTCAAGCAAAAATAACGTCTCCTGGGCCAGAGCCAAAGGTTGTTCATCAAATTTGTAAGAACGTAATTTCACTGCACTGTAAGTGGCAGTCGTGTGGTTGAGCTTCTGCACAGCAAAAGTCAGGCATGTCAGATTTATCCGACAGAGCCGACAGATTCAAAAGTAATGCTAGAGCAGAGAAATATCTAATTTACAATTCACTTTATCCTAAACAAGCATCTGGAATTGGTCAGGCAACCCTTCGGTGGAGTAGCTAATCTCATTGTGTACATACTGTGTGAATAGATCTAAGATTTGTAGAAAAAAAATGAATAAAAAGAGAAAACTGAGTCACATGAGCTAAATGAGGCATCTGCTTGGCAGGGAGTTTAGATAATGAGGCTTTGGTTTCTCAGACCCCGGATGTAGATGTCAGTCCCATCACACAATATAAGATATGAGTGATAGCACACAATGTCAACGTTTGATGTCTCAGAAATTTGTCCATCAGTAATGCCCGTTAAACCACACACCCGGTCTTTTAAACTGAAACTTGACCCATGTGCAGTTTTGTTCCGTTTCACAGGCTGAGAGATTTCTCAGCTGTTCTTTTAACAATGACAAAGGAAACCATTTGTTTAGCAAGAGAACTGTATGTAGTAGATTGAAGATTTAAAAAAAAAAAAGCTCAGTAGAGAAGATCACAGGCCTGTGCACCTTGTAAGAGTATAACAAGATTAAATGGTGAAGTTGGATGAAATGTTAATTTATGAAATGTATTTATAAAATATTTCAAATACTGTAGGCCTCCAAGAGATTTCCATCCTCAGATTTAGTAGCTGTATGAAATTAAAATATTTAATACATACAAAGCAGGACAAGGCTCTTTGAAGAGCAGGGTTTTGCAGGTAATGCTGATGTTTTCTTAGTTTATGATGTGATTAGGAAGTGGAAGTTAAGAGGAACAGTGGAGCTTAAACGGAGGTATAGAAGGTCAAGAAAATTCTGAAAAAAAAAGAAAAAAAAACTTTTAAGCAATCTTGATGCATTGTGGAAACAAGTCCTGTTGAGTGACAGCAGTTTTGCACAGAATTAGATACAAAGATCACTGTTTAATTTTTAATCATGGGAGTTGGATTGATAATGTTTTTAAGCTTTTCTTTAGCACACGGAACATTTAGAGACACAATTAGAGAGAATAATCAAGATCAGTACTATCTTTATTGTCCCCAGGGTGGTAATTTTCTTTACAGTCAGCACTAAAGAAAATCAATGATCACAACAACAAATAACAAAAAAAAAAACAAGTACAAAATAAACAAATAAAAGACTAACTAACTTTTCACAAAAGTGTTCTCCACATTAAAATTACAGAGTTTGCAATCAAAATACAGACACTGGTGATCTTTTTTGCAGACAGTTGCTCAAAAATCAGCATTTTTTTTTTAATGTGCAAGAAGTTTGTACTGACTGACAACTTCAGCTTGGACATGACAGATTAATAGATAAAAGCAAATTTGGAAGTTAAAAAAAAATAACAAAAAAAAAACCCCACTGTCGGTATAACTGCAGGATGATTATTTAGATCACAGCTCAAAATCCATTAAGATTACCTGACAGAGAGCAAAGTGTCAGTTTAGGCTTTGCCATGACCTTCAATTTCTCAACCTCAACATCATAATAGTGATTGACTGCTTGAAAAAGCAGCCTATGCAAGACATCCAAAAATCTAAGCATTAGATGCCCAAACCTTTGCACTGTAGCTATTTTATCCACCTCTACTCTGGCTGACTTTAACTCTCATGTTGAACTCTTCATCCTCCACTTCCTCCTTTGCTAATACATCTATGAGCTCATTTGATATTTCACAATAGCTGGCAGGATATAAGCCAGAAGTAAGTGTCTTTTCACCCTCCACTGTCACTCTGGAACTCCAGCACGACCATGGGAGAGTAATGGTTATCCTCGTTACGGAGTCTACACACACAAATGTATCTATTATCACATAATCACATATCTTACAGCAGTCAAACGTAGGTCTCAGACAGTTTTTGCTTATACAACAAACTCACAACATGATTATGTCAACTTGAATTTACAATGTGACTGATCCAATCTAAAAATGTCGCCGTGCAGTTGTAGCAAATACATTTATTTTGTTTTCAAAACCTACAGAGCACAACCTGAAACTCTGTGATTCCCAATAATATCCTCACTCCTGGCTTTATCCATTTATGGGCAGCAGTATTTTTTTCTCTCCACAGGGTGCCCTCTTGCAGTACAGTGTTTTGAATTCCCTCAGTGAGCTGACTTGGCCTACTCTGTCCTGGTTCGTGTAAACAGTGTGGCCTTTTTCCATACAGGCTAGAACAAACATCTGACAATCTGTACGGCTTTGTTGCCTGGGCTTCTCAGCAGAACACTTTGTCTCCGTCCAAATTGGGCAGAGAAACCAGTGTTGCTGCACTTGTCTGTTATGTGCACAAATGTCCCATTTCCAGCTGAACTGGAGCGAACCCAACAACTGTGCAGGGCACAGCCAGCCTCTTTAATACCACACTCAAACTGCCTGCCTGAAGGTATAAACCTGCCTGGTCAATATTATTTTACAGACACACCATTTGAATGCCAAGGAAATAAAAATTTATGTATAATTTTAGCATAACTGCTCCATGATACAACTCCTGATTTAATCATGTGTCAGATCAAAATTCAAGAATCACGTCTTTCTCTCTGTCTTCCCTCTCTCTCGTGCACATCTCAGCACTGTCGTATTCTCACAAGCCGCCTGCTGTCATGTCTTTAATTGTCTCCGCGCTGATACATTCCTCTGCCATGTGTGAGAGTGTTTTTCTTCTGTCAATTGCATGATACGGATTCTTAAGAGTGAAACAATGAAGTGTTCCTCACATCTGGGCTAAATTTCCTTCAGCCAGCAGCTATAGCTAATGTTAGGTCAATTTGTTCTATCCAAAAACCTGGACTTCATTAAGTCATTATCTGAAATTTATATTGAAGAATTCTTCCACTGACGACAGATATAGAAAGTAGGCATAACACTGACACACACCGAGTATCTTATCTGATCCATGCAGCAGGAGTGGACTCTAAGGTGAAACTGGGCACTTCCGATATGCTGGCAAGCTTCAGAGATAAACATGTATGGTTCCATCACAGGAGGGATTGTTTAACATGTTGCAAAGTATGTGTTGTTGTAAACATGCAACAGAATTGTAGCTGTTTGGTTTTCAAGCATATCAAATCCCGATGTTCATATATAATGAATCTATGCTTCATTCTATATACTTCCCAGCAAAGTTTTTTTTTTTTAGAAGACAAGCAAATGCACAGAAAAAGTGCCCGTACAAGCATCACAAAATCTATATACTGTATATATATTATATATACACTGTATATATGTTGACATCTCCTTTTCTCTGTACAAGATCAATAGTAATATTTTCCAAAAAAAAGAAGGCTCCATACATCTCTAAAAACGCCAGAGTACTGAAAATCAATGGGCGGAGAAGATGCTCAAACCCTTTCCTGTCTGATAGGTTTAAATATTACCATTTAAAAATACTTGAGCCGAAAGCTGGTTTGTATTTCATATACAACTGGACAGTTATGTGTGGGTCTCATTTGACGACTGAAGTTTGAATCCAAAATATACAACATAGAAAACATTGTGAACATGCATTATATTCACAGTGTTTTCTATGTTGTATATTTTGCATTCAACATAGAAAACATTGTGAACGTCCTATGATTTTGTTTGGACATATTCAGATGTTAATTGTGGTAGTAAAAAAGTGAAATGCTTTTCTTTAATTTATTCTGCAGTGGTGGTGACATAACCTTGGAAATACTTATTTCATTGAGGCATCAATAAAATAAGTATGAAGTATTGTACCGCGCTTGGGTAAATGTGCTTTCCGCTGCTGCCATAAGTGCTATAACGAATGATTGTCTCTGCACTCCCACTTGTTATGGGAACCAGAAATGACCTTTTTATTGTGCTTCAAACTGTGTCTTTGTCTCTATGGCAACTGCTTAAGTACCAGCTCAGAGTTGAGCAATTGCTTACCATATAAGCAATTTGAGTCAAAAGAAGTAAACAAATCTCATTTCAGAGTAAGTCAGCGTTGACACAGATGAAAATGTTCTACTTTGCCATTCCAATTTTTCTAGCACCTTAAGACTTGTACATTTGTGGCTGTAAACACAAGCAAGTAATGCATACAGAGATCACCATTTGAAACTGCTTTTCTGAAACTGCCTACAAATGTCTTTTCCTTGTTTTTGTTTCATGTCATAACATTTCAATCATTTTAATTTAATATGAGCATCTTCCATAATGCAGCATTATGTTGTACTGATATCTTTACGTATTGACACCAAATTTATGATAATATTTGGATTTTGTTTGTGATGAACTAGCGACTAACCAAGTTATGTTGTGGAATAGTTGAGTATATTAACACCTCACAGCATGTGAGCCCTAATTATAGAGAGAGAAAAAAGAATGTCAATGTATTTCCATTATTTTACTGCCATCTAGTGGTGTAAGTACAAAATATCTCATGATACGGTTACTTGCTTTAGTGATCTACCCATGTGTCGACCTCTTGTTTTTTAATACCTGTTTCATCCTGTTTATGGTCTGGGAGGGCGGGAGAGGAGGGGCTGGACCTTATCTTAGCTGGGAGAGTAATGTCCTGGCCGTGGTACGTGATGGGGATCAATCCACTAACCTTGCAGTTGGAGGCCTGAACTGATCCACTCCACCCCAAATAGACAATGAACACTGTATGAATAGAATATTGTCACCAATGTTTTTGCTTGAAAAATGCATTGGAAACCATTGAAAATATTAGAAGTTATGAAATTAGTTATTACTAAGTCATTATTGAATTGGATAGTTATTTTTTTCTTAAGAATTCAAAATTAATAACCTTTTCTACTACATCTTTAGATGAATGTAATTCTTTTAAGTGTTTGAATTTATTTAGAATATCAGTATGTCAAATATTTTTAAATTGTGATTTCTTTTCTGCAACTTCTTGTTTGTTGTATAGTTTAAATTGCCTTTATCTTTTGTGATCCATTGCATTTTGTTTTTTCCTTTGCAGATTTATTATACTGAATAGCAACATTTCTTTATACAAAAATGTAAAGTTCAGTAAAGAAAACATGCAATGTGTGATTTTGCAGTGTTTGAAAAAGAATAATTTGACATTAATCCAAACTTAGCCTTAAAATTATTTCTGTAATTCAGTTTTTAATAATTTTGTGTGTTTAATTTTAAAAGCAATTTAAAAACCAGATGTCTCAGCTAATGTGTTGTTTAATTACATAAATGCAACTTTTTGTGTGTATTTTAAATGTAAATGTGCTTCTAGTCCCTAAAAATTTAGCAGTCCATCACATAAAGGTCGGTTTCTGTGGTAATTAGTCTCCTCTCGTACTGACGATAATACTGCAGCAGTGTAGCTGCACACCAAGCTGCACTGCTCCATGTCTTGACCTGCAGATTGTAAACAGTCTTTCTGGGCTCCCTCCTCCTCCGTGCGTCATACGTAACAGGGTACGCCCCGCCCCCAGTCTGGCTCTCACGCACCAGTTACGTCTGACCGTAAAAAATAGAAACTTCCAAGATGGCCGAGTCCGTGGACTCCATGCATTTCGCAGCGAACAGCAAAACAAATTCCCCTAAACCCCTGACAGCCAAACGGCCACCTGAAAGTCGTCCGCAGTCTTCCAGCGACGTTTTCCCGCCGCCCCCCAAGAAGGTCCGAGTGGAGGAGAAGAGCCTGAAGCACAGGAAACTGAACGGAGAGGTGTGCGCAGGGGAAAAACACAACGGGAAGCAGAGTTGTGGAAGCCCAGCGAAATGGAGTTTCGGCCCGGCCAAGGCGAGCCACTCCACCGCCGCTGCGATGCCAGCTACTCCTGTCCGGAAAATCTTTAAAATAAGCAATTTCCTTGCCTCGCCTCCTAAAGTTAAAAAGGCAAAAGAGAAACGACACAAGGAAAAGGAGAAAAGCAGCGAAGCGCCGCGGAGCTCTGCAGCTGCTGTGGAGAAAGTGAGCACCACTAGCTGCCATACAAAGACCGAGAACGGCGACGTGAAAATGCTACAGAGAGGTAGGATCGTACCACCAGGCTGCTGTCCACGGCTCTCTACGTAAACAGTTTATGGCCAAATGTAAACCGCGCGCTAATAAATGTTGTGATGAAATTATTTATTGAGTCATTTCACAATTTACCGATCCACAGGCCTCGGTGTTTATTGGGCCCATATGGTGGTATATACACGTGGAAATGTTTGTTCGTCAGTTTTGAGGCTTTATTTCTGTCACCTTTGCTTTTCACCTCAGATCACCACGTCAAGGAGAAAGACAGGCAGAAGAAAAAGGAGAAGAATAAAGAGTGGAAAAATCACAAACTGCCACCTGTACATGACATTGCGAGAGAAAACGGAGAGGTGATTTCTCACAAGAAAGGTAAGAATGAAATCAAGAGTTCATGTGGAATCGGACTCTTACCTGATTTTGTATAACTTTGCAGTAATATGAAATATGCTGATTTGTCTTCTAAATGTTTTAGTAGTGATAATTCTCAGTTCAAAACGGGTCAGTATTAGGAGCTATTTTATGAAATATGTTCAGAAATTAAAATTAATGAAATGAATTAAATTTGCTTTAAAGTATAACCTAACAGATCAAATCACAAGATCTCAGTGTTCTAGTTACAAAGATGTACAAGAGTATACTAGCACTAAAACATTTTTTTTTTCTCTCTATGACAGAGTCTATAGAGAAGTTCAAAGTTGGTTCAGATGAAGACCTCCTGCTGAAGAAACTCAAGAAGAAGAAGAAAAAGAAACACAAAGATAGTGAGCGGGTAAAGGAAAGGCACAGCCGTCCCAAAATGTATCACCGCTCGTGCCAGACTGTGTGTTCAGGGGTGTCTCTGGGCCTGCCTGAGTTTCTCAACCGAATCAATGGGAACAGCAGCAGCAGCCTAATCCACAGCACCACCACATCACAAAACCACCACCAGGATCCTGCTGTTACTGCCCCTACCTCCCCTTCCATCTCCGTGGCTAGGGACAGACTCAGCTACAGCTCCCCGCCCCAGTGCACCCCAGCGCCGGGCCTACCGGGGCTGGAGTTTGGCCGTCTGATTCACATTGAGCAGCAAGCCAACGGAGGGGCTTCTGTGGCGCACGCCTACAGCGAGCAGCTCTCCAGTCTGTCTCCAGCCGAGATGGAGCGCTTTGCAGAGGAGTTTGTAACTCTGTCATTCAGTGAGGATGAGGCACAGGCTGCGTGCTTTGTGATGGGAATCATTCACGGAGCTGCGTCCTACCTTCCTGACTTCCTGGATTACTTCTCCTACAAGTTCCCTACCGCTACAGTGAAGATGGAGGTGTTGGGGAAGAAGGACATAGAAACAACCACCATGGTCAATTTCCACACTCAGGTGAGAGAATGTGATTTTAAATTTACTCTGTGGTGCACAGCATTGGAAGAGGCAAATTCTGAACTTTCTACTTTGATGCTGCATTGTGTCACTTTGTAGTCCGTGAGCTGCGCAGTCTCAGCTGTCACAGACTGAAATCACACATCTACAGTTTTTGACCAGACTGTTACTGGGAAGAGCCTTTTCAAGATGTACCGAGTCTTCTTTATTCTCTTCTCATGGTTCAAAGCACATCAGTGATCGGGTTGTCTTGTAGCACTGTAGGCTTTGATGGTGCATTGCTTGAAATACGCTCGATATGACACCTTCATTTAAAGTTGTACTTCTATGTCAGAGGCTGCTCAGAAAGTGGGATTTAAATAATGAGCTGGTAGCAGCTGAGGTTTGGATGACTGCGTTTGTGGTGGTTTGTGCTTTTGCAGTTTATACCTGGACATTCAAATCAACAACTTTGATGGGACTGTTACGTTAATTTCAGTCTAAACTATATGATTAGTTGTTCATCTTTACCAATCTGTTTCAATTTACTTCATTTAAGAATAGATCTTAAATATTTCCACTGGATTCTTAATATATAAATCCTCTTCCATAATTTTGAAATTCTAGGATTCATTAATTTGACAAAAAATAAAGATGAAATTGCTTTTAGATTAGTGAAATTATAAAATAATTACTTGATGTAGTGTAATTATGTTTCTCTTTGTTGGAATGACATTATTTGATGTCAGAACCCTTAGATTTTATATTTTATGATTCATTTATTATAATATTTTTAAAGTTGCTTCTAAATATATTTGAACCATGTTATTGTCAATTCATTCGTGTGAAGCCACAATTGTGTTCGGGTGTATCAAGAACCTGTTCTTCAACTAGCTTTCATCAATCATTGCTAAATGTAGTTTAACATTGGCCTCATCTCACACGACACTGTTAAGAAACCTGGCATAGTTTTTGTTTTGTTTTGTTTTTTAAACAGTCATATCTGTATTTACTAAAGGTTGACACAAGATTCAGTTGGATTCAAAAATTGGGATTAAGTGGGAGGGACACTCTGTGACACGCTGTGATTGGTGATTGAACCTGCGGTGCGCTGTGGGATTGGATGTTCAGTTAGGCTGGGTCAAGAGAATAGCTGACATAATCCAAAAACAAAAATTTACTAAAGGCCCAGTCACAGCTTGATTTCTAACCTCGTCTGTACATGTGTGTGTAAAATTTCAGGGGAATTAATTTAGAAAAAGAAACAAATGAAATGATTCCTTTATTGTGAGTAAAAGTATTTAAAGATTCCATGATGCTGCATTTCATCCTTTTGATCTCAGTGAAGCCAAACATTCTCGATATCGGCCTGACATCATGCACCATGTGATCGGCCATGGTTACACTTCCGGTTTTAGTGTCAGGGGCATACAAAATTGCAGATTTCAAAACGTCAGGTGTTTTTCACTCACAGTTCCTTCAGTTATTTCCATTTTAGCGTCTTTATTGTATCCTAACTTAGTTTGGCGATCGTCACTGGTGCCTGTGGTGGCAGAGCATGGCTTACCAATATCAGGATGAGTTGAAGCCAGAAGCTTTAGCGAGGTATAAAGCAAAATTGGACATAGTCGGCCTAGATATTGTCTCCATACAAGCACACAGCCGATTCTTGGACGAATAACCCCAAACAATGGCCTCGTTTGGGGTACCCAGATGTGTACCATTATCTCATAAAAACTCCTCGTAAGTATAAGTTAAGTTAAGCCATTTTCTTATTCTTTCAGGCTCAGTAGCCTTGCCAGGAATCATATAAAATGACAAATGTGACTGGCGAGCAACATTGTTGGTGCAGTTGAACACACAACAGTTCTTCACCATCTTTCCCCCTATCGTAAACTGCACAAATTTTTTCGATATCACCAGAAAAATACGACGAAATCATACAGAACAGGCACACTTGTAAAATGCATCGGCTTCGCTAGCAATAGTGTGTGTTTGTTTTCCACCTTGGCCTGGTTGCTATGGCCCGCGCATGCCCGGATGTGTTCAGTGGCCCGGATGTTCGTGGTCGAGAATGACACATTTTTGAGCTTGTTTTTCAGATTTTTGTGTCAGTGACGTTGAGTGATGTGGTCGGTATTATTCTATATTAGCAAACATCGAAACAGCTGCTTCAGAGCCAGTACGAGTTAAGTGATTGCATTGATTCATGGCTGCTTTTGCTCTCTGCCTGGTGTGTATGTCACTCAACTTTAACATATATTAGTTTGACAGGATATTAAATGCAGATATCATCAGATATTAATTATCAAAATGAACATCTCAGATATTCAGAACCACATTCTCCCATCTCCCAATTCATCATAGTCATTTCAGATATCAAAAACATCTTTCTTTCCAAGACAAATGAGGTCACTTTTTGTAGACATGTACATATTTTTAGGGTTTAAGAGAAAAAAAATTAGGGGGTTGGAGGTTCTGATGTAAAGCTCTGTCATTATTGAAGGCCATATTCCATTCAGTTCCAAGCTCGTGTGTTTTGGGCTTGTTCGATCCCACCATCCAGAATAAAACGTTCTGCACTGGCATTCAAGTTCAGGCAGTCCGGTGAAGTCTATTAAATCTGTTTTTACTGGTGACCCTTTTTAAATCAAAATAAGTTAAACAGTTTTGTCAATATTTTGCAATTAAAATACTATGCATGTGACAATGTCATAGAGTACCAAAGAAATTGTACATTGTCATTCACTGATTCCATTTGTTCCTGAAGCCCCTTAACAGTTGACTCTCAAAAAGGATATTCAGCTGCCTGAATATATATGAGCTCTAAATCTATGAATTTCTTGCTCAATTTATTTATTTACTCAATATTGTGATGATGTAGATTATTGTGGGGCAGTAGTTCTGGGAATATAAATATTAGGGATGCACGATAACTATCGGGCCAATAACAGGAAATTATGACGTCATCCCGATAGGTCTGATATCATGACGAATAGCCCGATAACATATATATTTTTGTCAACACGACAGTGCCTCGCTCCCTCTGAGCCTTGAATGACCGGCAGTGAATGTTATGTTCAAGTGACGTCGGCATAATCAGAAAAACGATTTCTCAGTAAGGAAAATCAAGAATACCCCTCATGCCAGAAAACAATTTGTTAACTCGGTCATAATTTTGGTAGATACTGACTTGAATTGATATTCGCAGTATTTTCCCACATGATACACATAAAAAATAGAAAAAAATAGATGAGGCTGAAAGAACGACTAGCAAATGAGGGAACTGAGGAATTTACGTTACACCTTGAATGCAGCATTACGGAACAGTGCGCTGATATAAATAAACAAACGTGGTGGCGAAGGTGTAGAACTTTGTTAAAATTTTCAGAGGAAGATCGTTCGCTGGTTTTTTGTGACAAATGCTTCAAGCGAAGGAGGGAAAAATAGTACAAGTTTTAATACGTCAAACCCGATCAGCCATCTGAAACATAACCGTCGCTTCCATGGAGTTTTGAAATCGCGCTAACGTGAGCTAACATGAGCTAACGTGAGCAAGCCAGCAGCAAGTCAACCCCTCTGCTCCCAGCCACCCCCCTCCCCTCTCCATTATCTCTCTCATCTAAAGCCTCCATGAGATTAAAACAAAAAACAAAAAACTACTAAACCTCATTTACTTTAATTAAATGCATTCATTTGAATGGAATCACAAGCCAAAATCCTTTAAATGTAAGTTATTTGTTACTATGGAGTGCACTTTTTTAGTTTATTTACACAGACAAGTCTAACTTGTGTCAGTACATTTTGACCTGTGCATTATTTTTTTATTGTCATTGAATGCATTTTTTCAGTTTGAAATTTTGATGCATGTATTTCCATCAGTTCAAGGAGCCTTTTTTTTTTATATCAGTAAGTAATGCAGCTTATTTAAGTTGATGTGAGATATCAAATAGGTTTGTTTGATAGCTTTATGAAAATGTTTGAGAGGCTTGCCAATAGTTTTTCATTGTGAAAAATAAGTATCTGTTCATTTAAAGAGTCAAAACTGTTTTTGGTTTTATTCATGGTATTGATGTAATGATCTTAGGTATATGTGCGTTATCGGTATCGGCCTTTAGGAGCTGAAAGTTGTTGGTTATCGGTATCGGTTTAAAAAAACAGTTATCATGCATCCCTAATAAATATAATGCAATGCAAAACATCTGACAAAATTGCTGGAATAACCATTGTTGGTGGATGTCTATTCAATTGTTTAATTTTGTAGATGGATGTTTAAACAAAACATCTTAGAAAAAAAGAGAAAATGGCTAAGTGGTCGTGCTGTCGCCTATCATGGGAGGTCCCAGGTTCAGTTCTTGGTTGCGTCAGGAAGGGCATCCGCCATAAAACCTGTGCCAAGCTTCTAATGTGGATCATCAGTGGCCACCCAAACAGGCAGCAGCCAAACTGGTTGTAGTCAACAGCAGTTTTTAGATAAAACAGAGGAAAAAATATATATTCACCAATTCTAAAGAAATTATTATGGAATCATGAAAAAAAAGAGAGGAAAAAAAACACCACCACTAGCACTTTGTTGCACCACCTCTGGCTTCTATAACAGCTTGAATTCTCTGAGACATGGACCTAAATATTAGGGATGTCCCGATCCCGATCCCCTGATCGGATCGGCCTTCGATCTTAAAAATTTAAGGTGGATCAGATCGGCCGATCAACATTATTATAACACGCCGATCTTTTTTTCATAATTTTTTTCCTCAAAAAGTGATCCTGATTAACACAAATTAATAAAGTAATCATATTACACAAACAAAAATATTTTTTAAACTATATATATTTAATCATTTGTACTGAAATGAGGTTTCTCAGCAGCGCTGTCTTGTATCCACCTTAAAAGTTTTAGACCGGCGGCGTCAGGAAAAACTTTAGCAAAAATATCAGCAGTGTGGCAGCACTATAAAATTACAAAGACCGACGCTTCAACTGCGACTTGAAACGTGTGGAAGGCTGATATATCATGAGGGGTAAGTAAGAAGAGAGTTTACAACACCACCAATTTAATCAGACACTTAAAAAAGCACGCAGCCGATCACCGCAGCCTTCTGTCAGGTGCCGTGGTGCCGTGGCACCAGCTTCGGCAGCAAACGCTCTGTGAAACTTTTAAAAGAAAGGACAAACTCCCGAAAGACTCGGAGAAATCCAGAAAAATCACAGAGCTAATCGCGGAATGTATTATTGAGGACACGGAGTTTGTGGAATACAAGGCATTTAACCGGCTCATTAATTACCTCGAGCCTCGTTCCCGTCATTACATGCACGACAAAGGACACAAAGGTGCGCGAACATGTGCAGCGGGTCTTGAATTAAGTTAATATTTTATGTTATTGTTATTCTGATGTGATTTCATTGATTGCAAAGACTTTTGCTAGTGTTTTCATTGCCTTAAACTGCTAGCCAAGTTCACCTGCTGCTATTTAAATGTTCTTTAGTACTGAGACTGTTGAACAGTCACTGTTCTGTAACTAAATGTGTTTTATAATAATTCTCCCAAACAAAAAAGAAAGAAAGAAGAGTGTTTAAATAAGTTATTGTTTATTTTATGAGATGATAAAAGCTATTAATCTCAGCTTGGATGCAGGCCTATTTATTAATGTACACAGGAAATAAAATGCACAGGAAATTAAACTCTGTTTGCCCACTCAAAAAAAGTGAAATCGGATCGGAAAAAATCGAAAATCGGCCGATCATCAAAATTAAAAGATCGGAATCGGATCGGGACCCAAAAAACGTGATCGGGACATCCCTACTAAATATGGACAACTGGTATTCTTCATCAGTCCAGCTCCAACTTTCTCTTATTGTACTAAACAGATCGGCTTCGCAGGTCGGAGACCACTTTCTTCAATTTCCAGTTGGAAAAATTTGCAGTCAAATTTGCAGTTGGCTTGAGGTCCAGATAATTATTTGGAGGCCATGTCACTGACTCTATATCTCTTTTTTTGAAGCAAAGTTTTAATGTATTTTGTCCTGTAGTAAGATCCTTTATCATCCTGAAAAATTATGTCATTGTCACTAAACATCCTTTTAATTGATGGCATAAGAATAGAGCCTATAATTTTAATGTAAGCTTAATCATTTATTGCAGATGTAGTGATTGCCACCTCTCCTGTACCTTTACCTGACATGCAACCCCATATCATCAATAAATCTGCATGTTTTCTTCAGGCAGCCATCTTCACATATTTCACTGGAAAGACACCACACTCCAGCATCATCACCTCGCCCAAATCAAACTGGTGATTCATCGCTGAATATCACTTTCATCCTGTCAACCACAGTCCATGATTTCTTTTCTTTAACCCGCTGGAACCTTGTTATTTTCTGATTTATGTCTTATGTTTGTTTTCTGTCTCAACGCTCTGATGTCTTCTGTGGCCTACCACTATGCTTCCTTTTTACAGCCTTCCCATTTTGTTTGTAGCTGGTTCAGATTTTAGACTGGGACAGGTGACTGGGAACAACCAACATCTTTTGTAATATTCTGTGATGATTTACCTTCTTGAATATGTTTTTTAACCCTCTTCTTCTGTGTTTCAACTGACATCTCTCATGTTAGATCCATGATTTATGTCATTCAGCTTGGTCCAAAAGCAATTTTAACTGCAGACTAGCTAGCGGATTTGATCTGAAAAAGCTGTTTGACAATTGTAAACTACAGGGTGATCCATAACATATCCCTCAGAATTGAGTGATTCAATCATTTGGGTTTTTTTTTTTCCTGCTGCTTGATTTAACTTTAACAATTTTCCCCTTAAAAAAAATGTTTCCTAAAGCCAGAAGGTTGGAATGTTAAATAAAAATAATTTTGTGGTACATAATTTTTTTGTTTTAACAAAATGAAAACAAAGGAAACAACATCCTCCAACTCACCATACTACAGATTCATCCTCCAGTAATATATAATTGTTAAATTATTAATCCTCTGAACAAGAAAAGATAAATACCTTCACGCATCCTATAAATCAAAGTGGCTCTGAGATTAGATTCCAACTTTCAAGATAAGAATAAGTATATAAGCACATCCTTGCAGCTCTGTGTAACATTTTGATGCTACAGGAAACTAACTTTGCTAAAGTTAAGTGACGGACGTTTTGTGAACATGCAATTATGCAAAAGTCCCAGTCCCTCTTAGCACGAGCATAAACAAGCCTCAAATTCTCACGTAATTACCAGGTTACCAAATGTAGAAGAGTTTGCACACTTCATTGCTTACGTGGTGGCAGCAGCGTGTGATGAATGATCTGTATCACTTGTTGCTTTCTTTACTGGAAGTGGTTATGTGTGCAAAAAGCCCCAAAGGCAACACATTACTGCCACCTAGTGGAAAAAAAAAATAGTATAATTTAGAAGTACTCAGGTAGCCTCTATTCCCTCTTTACTTCAAGGTAAATGTAGCAGGTAAAAGGTCTTGAGTTGATATAAAGTACTGAGTTGGTGTTTGGCAGCTGTTTGACCGGAGCTACCAATATGAAGTCCAAGGACATCTCAATACAAGTAAAGGAAGCCAACATTAGGGGAAAAAAAGATCGCAAAAATGTTTGGTGAGGCCAAAAATCAACAGTTTTGGTGCATTCTTAAAAAGTAAGAAAGCACTTTTTAAGAGTGCTTTCTGATGGTCTGGAAGACCACATTAAAAAAAAAAACCTAAAGCGAATGATTGCAGAATTCTTCTCTTGGTGAAGAAAAACCCATTCACATCATCAACAGAAGTCAAGGACACTGGAGAAGGGAGACGTATCATTGTCATTTATACAATCAAGAGATGTCTTCATGTTTGTAAATACAGGGGGTTTACAATAAGGTGGAAACCACTGATACATTAAAGAATTGGAAATCTTAAATAGTCTTTGTCAGAAAACACCTTAAAAAAAAAAAAACTTCCATGTTCTGGAATCAGATTTAGATGAAAGCAAGATTAACTTGTACAATGACTTGATGGGCAGAGAAAAAAGGTATGTAGAAGGAAAGAACCTCATGGTCAAAGACAGACCACATCATGCGTCAAACATGGTGGAGGCGGTGTTATGGCATGGGCATTAGGCTTGGGCGGTATCTAAATTTTGATACCGTCAAACTTCCCTCACATTTTACCGGAGTATACCGTATTACCGCGACTATTAAGGCGAACAAACACCACCGGCGGACGCCGCCCGTCAAAACAGCCGTCCCCATTATGTGCCCCGCCGCGGGACTTTACGCCTGAAAAAAAAGGCGAGTTTACCTCGAAACAGCAGTTCAGTGCTTCAATATAAAGTTGGCTCAACTACAGTTGTTATTTATTTGTGTAATTCTTGCTTTTCACTAGGGGTGCTCCGATCAATCGGTGACCTGATTGGATCGGCCGATATGCATATGATCGGGATCGGTCAGAATTGTCATTAAAGCCGATCAAAAGAGCCGATCAAAAACGCTCTATTCTCGTGCGCATACACTGTGTATAGACCGTTTCGGGCCAGCCCCCCGGAAGTACCCCGTCCGGGTTGTGCTACAGAGCGACACTTTCACCGGCTCACAGATTAACCAGTGTTTTTCTCTTTCTACAAATAGATATTTTTATAATGTCGAGTCGGTCGAGTGGGAATAATGTTCCGTCATAAACTGTGCCAACAATGGCGTGAAAATTCAACAATGGAAGAAGAAAGTATGAAATACACAAGCCTTTACTGCACGAAGACTGCCTTGTTTGCAGCCATACAGTTTCCACCGATTTCCTGGGCGCACCGACAACCAAGAAGTTAGGAAGACGTGGGTGAAAAATATCAACAGAAAGGACTTTGTTCCAAATGAATACAGCCGGGTGAGTTTTCGCTAACATTCAGTCTCGTACTACTTATAGTCTCGCTGAGAGTCCCGGACGATTCTGGCCGAAAGAACAGCAGTATGAGGCTACTGTAGCCCTCGGCACTAGCACAAGCCTATAAAACAATGAATGAATGAATGAATGAATGAATGAATGAATGAATGAATGAATGAATGACTTAGGAGAATGATTAAATAAATTAAATATAACATTAACACATAGCCTAATTTACCGCTACTGTTAACGTTACAGTAGCATAATCTTTATGGCTTGTTGACATTAGTTATAGCCAGCGTTGCAGCGTTCCACAGTTTTTAGTGTTTGATTATGGGAATAGATCATGCTATTTCCATAACCAATCATTAAAAACAGCGATAAACTACCTTCATCTGTAACTGGAGGCCACTGCCTAACATCATCAATCCAAGACATGTCTGTGTTATCCGTAACAGATGCTCCACGCTGCTGTGTTTGGGTTAGTTGGTGGAGCACCGCACACTCCAGTTATGTCTGGGCCACTAGGGGGCGCATGTCCACAATTTTCAAGTCGAAAAGGTCTAAGACAGCAAGAAACAAAGGGAAATAAATACAATCGGTGATCGGTATCGGATCAGCCGATATTGATTTCAGTGATCGGTGATCGGCCCCAAAAACCCTGATCGGAGCACCCCTACTTTTCACTGTAGTTTTAACTGTTCCTTCTCTGCTGCAGCTGCCTGCAGCCTGTCTCCTGCAGCGCTGAAACGCGCTTTACAGTAAAGTGTCTGATGCGGGACGTTTTACTTCCTATAAATTCTTCAACATAAAAGTCCAACATTATTAGTTTCATTAGAAGCTTTTATTTTGAAGCACCAAGCTCAGGAAGTGTTGTTTTCATAGTCAGTACCTTAACAGGACGAGTCAAACGGGCGAGCGAGTCAGCTGCGAGCGAACATGAATAAATGGTAAAATAAAGCAGAACACACAGCGATACAGGAGAGAAACTAAACTTTAAACCACAGAAATCATTCATTGCATTTTTAAGACGGTATTGAAACTGATACCGCTGCTATTTTTGAATACCGGAAGTATACGGTATTACCGTAATACCGCCCAAGCCTAATGGGCATGTATGACTGCCAATATAATGGGCTCATTGGTGTTTATTGATGAATTGACTGCTGACAGAAGTGGCCAGATGAATTCTGAGGTGTGCAGGGCTATACTTTCTGTTCACATTCAGAGAGTATAGCCATCCTACAAAACTGACAGGGCACTTTATAGTTCAAAAAGATAATGATCATAAACATCCTGCAAAACCAGCTCAAGACATATTGTAGGTAAAGATATGGAATATTCGTCAGTGGTCAGGTCACTTGTCTGATTTAAAACCAATAGAAAATGCTTTTTAGTTACTGAAGACAAAACTGAAGGTACAAAGGTCCACAAATGAGCAGCAGCTGTGGCCGCAGCAAAAGCCTGTCAAACATGTCTCAGTAGGAAACTTTGGTGATGTCCATTGGCTCCAGACCTTAGTCAATGACTGCTAAGTTTTTTCATCAAATAATTGAAATTATGGACATACTTTCAACTCTGTCAGTTTGTTCAAATGCGTTTTTGCCCCTGAAGATTGGGGTACTTTGCTTAAAATGGCAGTAATTCCTAAATAGTAAATGCCTTTTTTTTGTAATACACTGAGTATGGTTTGATAAAACATTAAAATAGATAACATATCTATCTTCTATTGATGTCTACAGGGTAAACAAAGTCCAGACCACTTTGAGTGGGGAAAAAAAGGAGAGTAAGTTCTGAAAGCTAATAATTACTATAAATCCCCTTTATTAAAAGAACGTAAGGTAGGTGCAGTTTATAAAGTTGCACGTTCAGTGGAGGTCAGATGGTGTTGAGTGACTGGTCCTCCTTTTTAGACTGGAAATTTACTTGCTTGTTATTTTATTTTGCTCTTGAAAAAATGGTTGTCTATGAAAGATTACAAATTTTTTGAGATTTTATGATTTTCTTCACTTTCATATTATTTTCCGTGATCCTTCTGTCTTTTTTCAGAGATATAACACGTTGGTTATAATCATAATTTACTTGCTCATAGCATTTAATTCATTTGCGCCGTTTTTGCCTTATCTGACCTCTGACTGAGGTTACAAAGGGGTGGAAAATTCACGGTAAATTTCCGGAAACCTTCCTTGGAAAGTTAGGCTTGGGAATTTTGGAAATATTCCCAAACTTCCATGGGAATAATGAAAATTAACTGGAAACTGGGGGTAATTTTAATGAAATATCACATCCAGACATAAATATAAATATTTTATTTTGTCAAAGGGAGATAACTGGCAAAATAATACAATTATAAAAAAAAAAAAAATCAACAGTTATTTGTAAGTAGAACTGTATGGAGGTTTAATTATTTTATTGAATAATCAGTTCTTTCATAGAAAAACAAAAACATGAATGCTGTAGCCCATGTAAAAATTAAATAAAATGACACCGCCCTCCAAAAAAAGTCCCATTTGAAATTTTAAAAATTTCACTCTAAAGAGTTTCAATTCAACATGTCTGTACAAATGCATCTTCGCTCAGACTTCTCAAGCCAAGCTTCCACATTTTTGCCAGACCCTTTCAAACAATGGCATCTTCCTGGGCCTCGTCAACATCTTCCGTCAATATTTACCCAATAATATCATCAAAATCTACTTCACTTCATGGACTCCACGGGCTCAAATGTGTGGCGCCAATAGTTCTGGGCTCAAAAATGTGGCCTCAGTGGTCCAGGATTCTAGCATTCCTCTGTGTTTGTGATGGAGAGATGTGCAGTGCATCTGGGGGGCGTGGCCTCAGTGCCCCAGCAGTTAGCGGTGTCCTATGTGCATGTGATTAAGGAATAACATAGATACTCTCAAGTACACTTTAATGAAGTCTGGTTGTTTTTTAGTCAAGGTTTTGCTCAAATTTATTTTTGCCAACAACATTTAAAATCCCTGTTAGGGGCAACCTTCAGTTATTTAAATTTCAGCTTTATTCCCATTAATTCCCATGGAAAGTTTCCAACTTCAAAAGTTCCTGGAATTTTAAAAATATGTATAACATAAGGTGTGTCTGTAAGTAGTATACTGTTTCAAAATAGTATTAGGGCCCATGTTATAACAGAGAAGCATGCTGATTGTTGCTTTTTATTGTGTTACAGTGTGTGCTTGCATTTTGATGGTGGCAGTGAAGAGAAGACAGAAAATGAAATAAAATGAAATGAAATAAAAAATAGTTTATTAATCCCAGAAGGGAATAATAAAGTAAAAATGAGAACATTCTGCAGCTGGATCCAAATCAAATCACCTCATAAACTTCATCCCAGCTTGTAAAACACAGGACAAGCACAGTTTACACATACAATGACATGCAAAGTTTTAAAAAAGAAACTTTTTCAGATAAATATCTAAAGTATTATTAATGTAAACAATTCATCATTTCAGTGCTTTAATCTTATAGTAAATATATAAGGAAATGGGCTGGAAGATAAAGTGTGAGCTACTGACAGGATCAGTATTCAGTGTTGCGTCTTTTAACAAGTATCACAGCTTGTTAGTGCTTTTTATCCACAGTCATGTTTGGGTGAACTTTAATTAAGGTATAGTTGTTCCGTGAAATTTGTGGGGCTGTTTGTATGCAGTGCTCTTTTGAACATTTGGAGCAATGTAGTGAAGTAATCTTGAGGATTTCGAGATGTGTTGAAGATTATTATCTTTTTGTAGGATCTGTGATCTTTTAATCTCAAGATGTTTGTTTGGATATTCTACCTTACAGCATTGTTTTTTTGGGTAACAAATACTAGTGCAGCCATGCATAACTGCCTATGTCATCACCTACTTTTAACACTACACAGTTTACTTTATTCGCATAACAAACATTGTTCATGTTAGGTATCATAGTCAGCTCAAAAGTTCCCTCTGCCACTGAACAGAAACCAGCTAATGTACTCCTCATTAGTATTGTTTCAAAAAATTGCTCACTTGTTGTATATACAGAAAATTAATATTGGTTAAAAAGTCAGTTGATAGAGGAAAAGAAAAAGAGAAAAATCTCTTTATGTCACATAAAACATTTCTGGAAATGGTCTAATCTCTGTGTAAGGCATGTCATGAGATTAAATGAGATCTCTTTCACACTACCCAAGAAAAAAAAATAGCTTTGATTATGATTTTCATCCACTATGGTATGGTTTTGATAAGTTACTGTAATGTCACAACATTTATTTCCACTCTGAGTTGCATTATTTTCCACTAAGATCTTGTTTTGATGATTAGGAGAATTGGACCGCTGGACATACCAAAGAATCTCAACATGGTCAAGGTCTGGATTCTTTTCACACATGAACTGGTGGCCAATCCATGTGTGAAAATTATGTCTCATGCTCCCTGAACCTCTCATTTACCATTTTAGCTTGATTGTTCCTGGTGCTGTCATCTTGGAGTATGCATGTATTGTCAGATTAAAAAAAAAAAAAAAAATGACGTTGAAACTGACCTCTTTTTGTTTTTTCTCCAAGGACACATAACATTTTATTAAACCTAGATGTGACCAGCTGAAGCAAACCCAGATTGTAATAATGCATCTCTTCAGCCACTGTTATTAATTTAGCTCCACACCAGATGAATTTCAAATCTTAACTCAAAACACAGGAGACCACTGACAAAGATGGTCTCAAGCAGTCCTCATATTACAGTCCTTCGAGCACATACTAGATGAATTCACCACGTTGGACAGTGGTGATCCTCAGGCATGGGTTCACACAGAAACAGATATGATCGAATGTGACTTCTGAGGTAAAGATTATCAGATTGGATGTGATCCTATTGTTGTATGGCTTACATGACACATTAGAAAGGCACATGTGTTTTTTGACACAGTTATCGGGCTTAAATTCAGACCTGTCACCTTATTTGTTGCATACCTTGCCCTGCTCAGAGTACAGGATCTTTTTCCATTGCTTTAGAGTCCAAGCTTTACACTTCATAGCAAATCAAGGCATTTAAAAAAATATATTATTTCAGTAAGTGGTTTTCTGAAAGGGATACAGCTTTTTTGTGCCGATATCGTGGGTTCTCTGGCCTCTTTGAATTACTCGTGAAAATGCTCTTCAGCCACTTTCATACAGTGGTCATGCCATAAAAACACACTGGTGATCCCCTCTTTATTCCGCTTCCACTCTCCAGATGTGCATTCAGAGTGATCCCAGGATGGCACAGTAGGCCTCTTTCCTCCCCAATGTCTGCTTTCACAAAGCATTACGACACTCCACAGTCCAAAGACATCTCTTAACCCAACTGTGCAGTCCACCATCAGCAACAAGTCCCTGACGTCTCTGATCACTGGCTGCTGGCTAGAGTACCATTTCCTCACCTTTATATTCAGTCGGCACTGAAAGAAAAACAAAAAAACAACCTGTGTGTTCCCATGGGACGCGCACAGCTGTCCACATCACTGGTGGAGCTTTCAGTGTTACAGCAGCTAGAGGAGGGAGCTTCAACTATGACACCACATACCGCAAGTTTTCCAAGTGTCCTGCAGCTTCCACAGTTGTTTGCTCCGGTCGATGACACACCAAAGGCAGAAGTTGGGAGAATGCCATGAATTTTCTCTCTCTTAGAAACAATTTAGTTTCTGAGGAAGCTGATGAGGTCATCACCATTGAGTGTTAAAGGAAAACATGGGTGTCATGACTCTTAGTCAACTTAGTTATAGTGCTGAAAGGAAACCGGGCGTTCTTCTTCTCATCCTCAATTAATGATGAATGTTAATCAGTTCCAACATTGTGAGGAGCATTGTGTTATTAAATTGATGTTTGCAGACTGAAACTTTTCCATGTCCACTTTCTTTTCAGCAATATCAAACTCAGTTTTTTCTGTTCTTCTTTAAATTTGGTAATAGTGCGATAAACGACTATGATAATTACATTTCCTCTCAAATCTCACTGGTCACTTAATGTAATTTCAAAGGTTACATAAAAATTGTCAGATAAGACAGGCTTGTAAGGAAATACTGTAGATCACTTTCTGTGCCAAATCTCAAAACAAGAAGGAAGGGTTTGAGACAGACCGAAAAGGAACTTTACAATCACACAAGTTTCTGTTTTCTAAATTTAAAAATGTCTGAAAGATTTAGTTGTTTGTATGCATATTTCTCTGTCTTTTATTCATTAGTGTTGGGGAGTTTTTCCTGAGCTCTTTAGTAATGGATGATGCACTGGAAATGTCACACCACTTGTGAAGAACTCAGTTGATGGCAGTTGCCTATTTTCCGTAAAACATGCATATGATGTGGAAAGAAAAAAGGCATATGGTCTTTAACTGCATGTCAGACCTGTCAGAATCAAATATACTACCTGCAGGGTCTGATCTGTGGTACCTCCTGCAGGTGAAGCGGACATATTCCCAGGGAACATACCGTGCCGGGGCCATGCGGCAGGTCAGTCTGGTCGGAGCTGTGGATGAAGAAGTCGGAGACTACTTCCCAGAATTCATCAACATGTTAGAGGACTCTCCATTTCTTGTGGTTAGTGAGATTATTTCTGTGTATATACACAACTATAGATGTATATCTATTTAACCTCTATTTTGCCATATTGCAATTTGTGATTTGAATTTTCTCACCCTGTATTTGTGCAGCGGACTCTGCCCTGGGGAACTTTCTCCAGTTTGCGACTGGACAGCCCCACGGAGAGTGACGACGGCCCCATCATGTGGGTCAGACCTGGAGAGCAGATGATCCCGATGGCAGACATGCCAAAATCACCCTTCAAAAGGAAAAGGTGTGCAGATGTTGGATGCAGGTTCAGAGATTCCATACATCGCATAGTCAAGATGTGCACTATTGTAGAGAATGCACACATATGTATTATGCACTCTGTAGCTACTGTCTTTCATCTAATCTTTTTTTTTTGTCTAGATCAGTGGTTCTCAAACTTGTAATACTGCGTACCACCTGAGAAACTGTTCAGCTCTCTGAGTACCACCATGATGACCAGTTTTAGAAATATAGCCATATATGCCTTCTCAATTAGCTTTAAACACACAGAGATGTTTATTCCTTATTGTGGTCATTTATTGTTGCCTGAATTGTTGCCTTACTGAATCAGACATTTACAACTCTGTCCAACAATCCTCACATACTCATACTCTCATACAGACAAAAAAAAATAAAAAAACACTTAAAAAATGTTACATCTGCACTGCAACTGAATGTGCAACAAATATTTTTATAAGACAATTTTAATTATCTCAAGCTACACATTTGATGTGAAAAAAGAGGGTAAAGTCATGACGTTCCCCCGCGTACCACCAGAGAGCGCTCGCGTACCACTGGTGGTACACGTACCACAGTTTGCGCACCACTGGTCTAGATAATTTGTTTCAAGAAAATATGATGCAGGAATACAAATACACATAAATACACTTCATTTATCTTTTACCACATATGCCATGTGTAGGTGTGCACATGTGTTGAATAAATCCTGATGGTTATGAATAAATGTCTTTCAGGTCCACCAATGAGATAAAGAACCTGCAGTATCTACCCAGAGCCAGTGAGCCCAGGGAGATGCTTTTTGAGGACCGCACAAGAGCTCATGCTGACCACATTGGTCAAGGCTTTGAAAGACAAACGACAGCTGCTGTAGGTGTGCTCAAGGCTGTGCGCTGTGGAGAGGAGTAAGTGAAAAATGACATTTTTGATCAATCACTCATAGTTTTCTGTAGAATTGACATGAATGGCTCTGTTGCTATTTTATCATGATAGATAACTGCTGATTCGCCCATCATCGAGGCTGTTAAGAGGCACCACGCTGTCATGTTGTTATAGTGATTATTTATGTAAAACCACGACATGATGTGTCTAATCATTATCATAATTGTGTATTACCTTGATATGAATACTGTATGACAGTCTTCTTTCGTTACACCCTCTTAAGCTTTAAAAGTTTTATTTCTGATCAGAGTTGACACAGATAGGTAAATGGGATGTTGTGTGGTATCTCACAGCAGTGACACTCCTGCCCGGATCACCAAAGACGTTGTGTGTTTCCACGCTGGAGATTTCCCAGATGTGGTCATGAGGCTGCAGCTGGACCTCCATGAACCTCCGCTGTCTCAGGTGACTCCATTTTACAATCTTAATTTGATTTTGTAGGATATAGCTGTTCTGGATTTTTTTTTCCTCTCTTTTGATGATCCTTTAATGCTAATGATTTTTTTAATCAAATATCAAATGAGCATATGAGAAAGATCCCCTATATTGTATTAGGAAAATTAGGTGACCCAGGAAAGACATCCTCAATTAAAAGACTGTGTAGCACCTTCAGCTCCTTTTTAGCCAACAGGTTTTAGCTTGACTTACTGTCTCTGATCTCATCAACCTAATTTTATAAAGAAATGTATTTAAAGTAATTAAATTATTGATAATGAATTAAAACTATGTGTAATAATGAATTATGCATTTTAATACTTTTCATTAATAATTATTATTTGATAAATATATTAAAATGTCATCAAATTTGGATAAATAAAGCACAATAATGTTCTGCACTGTTATATATATGAAAAACTATTGTTTTTCAATGTGTTATTAAACACATTGTTTAATAATATATTGTTAATATATTATTAAACATAATATATATTGTGGTAACAATATATTGATATATTGTTACCACATTGTTTAATAATTCATGCATGAAAAGTTTCTTCACTTTTGTGTAGTTTCAGAAACCTTTTTTTTTTTTATAGTTATACATTTTCTTTAACATTTTAAGAATATTAACGTAAGCTGTAAAATATAGCAAGAGACAAAAATTCAGTCTGTGTAGATCTTTTCATTTGTGTTACACTGACTATGAATTTTACAATTATGAACTAAATGAATGTCCACAAGTGATTAGAAACAGTTCCACAGCAGCCACACTGACAAGGTTGCCTGTGTGTTAACTTTCTTATGAATGTGACTGAAAAAAATGAAACGCCAATGCTGTTAATGTCAAAATAGAAAATGATGCCATATGGTCTTGTTCTTGCCTCCACAGTGCGTACAGTGGATCGACGATGCCAAGCTGAACCAGCTGAGGAGGGAGGGGATCCGATATGCCCGTATCCAACTGTACCACGATGACATCTACTTCATCCCCAGAGGAGTTGTCCACCAGTTCAAGACTGTGTCTGCTGTCTGCAGCCTAGCCTGGCATATTCGACTGAAACAGTATCACCAACAAGAGCAGGAGGAAGAGGAGGAAAAGGTGAATGAAGAGGAAAAACATTCACCAAGAGATGTAACACTTAATATCAAAGAGGAGGAAGATGAGCAGGAAGAAGGAAATGAGTGTGACCTTGCTGTAGAGACGGCGATGAAGCCAGAGGATGAGGATGAGGAGGGAAGGGAGGGGCTGCTCTCGCAAACTCCGACACAGATTTTCAAGGAGGAAGAACGAGAGGATAAAGCCGAGATGAAGGAGTGTTCAGCATCATTGTCGCTACCTTCAGTCCACAGTGAAAGAGATGAGGTTGTACACAGTCCCCATACTAATGGAGCCCAAAGTTGAGGAAGATGTGAGAGATGACAGTGGGGGAGGTGCAGACACATATCAAACACTGCAGAAGGGTCCCGAGGAGGCTGGAGTGGACACTGAGTCCTTCAAATCCTTACAGCAGATGAGGGAAAGCGATGCAGGGGAAGAGAGGCAGCAAAAGACAGCTTTGCCAGGTCAGGGTCCAAAAGAGAAGAGTAAAGAGAATACAACAAGCACTTACATCACAACACATATCAAAAAGGAGAAGGATAAAGGAAAAAGAGAGAAAGATGAAAAGATTGAGGGCTAAGGAGAAGAAAGACAAGTGTAAGGAGAAGGACAGGGATAAAAAAGACAGGGTGAAAGATAGAGAAAAGGATAGGGTTAGAGATCAGGAGAAGTTTAAAGCTGAGGGAGGGAAAGAGGGTAGTGCATCGATGCTGCTGCAGATAAAGAAAAAGGAGGATGAGGAACGGACAAGAGAGGGCAGTAAAGCTTCCCAAACCATCCTGCCTACTCAGAAGGACGACAAGTGGGCCAAGGAGTGGGACTCAAAAACACAGCTGCATTTCAAGAGAGAAAAGGAGCATGATAAAGACAGGGGAGGCTCGCAGGTAGCGCCTCACTCACGACCAGATAAAGAGGACATCCGGGACTCCTGTATACATAAACACAAGTCTTCTCATGGAAAAAAGGAGAAGAGTGGGCATAGGGAGGGCAAGGACAACATCACATCAAGTACGCAGGGGATGCTGAGCAAGTCAGGGAGGGAAGACGGGAAGACGCATAAACCTGTAAACCCTCAAGTTAAGAAAGAAGGTAAAAAGGAGAAAGATGTCAGCGGTAAAGAGGAAAAGAAGAAGCTTGCTTCTGGTTCTTCCCAGTCAGAACTCAAACCATCACGGACTCTTGTCACCTTTGACCTCTTTAAGCCAATGGAGGCTCACCGAACTTTGGCCCTTTCCTTTACGGACAGTAGACCTAAACCTCACTATCATAGTGACTCTCGAGGCTCTTCCTCCAAGCCTGGATCAGACAGTCGGACACTTGTGCCCTCTAAAGGACCAAAAGTAAAGGACTCAGTGCAGGGAAAGCCTCCCACTGCACTACAGGACACTGGGTCACAGCAGCACTCATTAAAACAGCCCCTGAAAACACACATGCCCCAAACGCAGAAAGATTTCTTGATATGAATGTCTTGATGTCTAATCGTCTTTTTTACTGTACAACTTACGCCAAGGCTTTGTTAAAATACTTGAAAGTTCATCCTTCCTTCAGACATCAACGGTCTTTGTAATACAAGGGTTTAAAAAAAAAAAAAACAGCATTCTGCCACTTGATTATTTTGTGATGCAGTGAGACAAGGATGCGCTGTGCAAGACTCAGCAAGTATTTTAACAGTGCCTAAGAATGTAAGCTAAGTAGCTCACTTCACGTTTGTTAGCACATGTATGTAGGCTTTATATAAAACGTTATGTGACCTGTGTGTCAGTGCCTGTGCACTACTTAACTTTGCTCTTAAAGCACCTATTTTAGGTACTGGACTAGCCAATCTGAGAACAACAGTCCTTGCTCTCTGCTATAGGAATTAACTACGTTCCCTGTTTGGAACATGACAGAGCTCCTCAGAGCTAAAATTCTCTTTTTATTGTTGCTTTAGTTGATGGGCTTTGTTCTTTTTAACACTCCAAAATCAAGTAGTTGTTTTCAGACTGGACTGTTTGACTCACACAGGGCTGTAAATGATACTGTATGTACCAAAACTGTACAGTAGATGTTATTAGCACCAATGTGAGAAAATATACAGAAATTGCATATATTTTTTGTAAGACAAGTTTTATTTTCCATAGAACTTATTTATATCATTTAATGTCTGTTTTTATTTGAAACCAATGTATGTGAAAATTTTGTTGTAAATACATTTTATTTCCTAAGATTAAGACTTGGTAGTGTGATTTATACTCTGATCAGAACCTCTCAATAAATGGTTCCAAATGTTGACTAAGTCAAAGTTAAGGTCTTTTTTGATTTTTGTATCAAGATTTTGATTTCTTTTAAATACTTCAGTGATTCGTGGCAATGCTACAAGACCCACAAGAAGTGATGTTTTGACCTGTCTTTGTGTTATATCCCCATTACAATTTATTACAAGTGAGAGACTGGAGTGCACCCACAGCTGATGAATGCTGGTAACCAGCATAGGCCAATTAAAAATGAGTTTAACAATGTAACTTTAGGTAAGGTGATGCATTTGATCTTTGTAAAATAGTCCGGAAGTATTTTAACACAGAAATTGTTTCCATATCTAATGAAAGACAGACTACCAGCTTAAATTTGGGGATACATGCATCCAAACAGGAAAAACCATTTAGTAATTACAACTCTGGTGGTTTTAAGAGTTACATTAGCTGTTGTCTCAACCCGAGATTGAATATGACTCCATTGTTGATCTCCATTATCTATACCAACTTCCTCCTATCCAGGAGCCTAAGGGCCTGCTGGAGCTCGTTCAAGCTGTCTTTGGGCTAAAGTCTTGGTCCACACTGGACAGACTGTCGGTCCATCAGAGGAATCTGATGGAACAACTTTCCAAACAAGGTTTCACAAATGTATGGCTCAGATGCATGTAACGCAGTTTTTAAAAAAAATTTTTTTTAAAAAGTTGTAGTGTAACTTTTTGTGGAGCTAGTATATGTCAGATCACAATGCCAGAACAATCCCTCAGTTTTAGCCATATGGACCAAAGTTAACCTGGCCAGCTATACGCATTCGCTTTACAAAAAGAAATCTCATGAAATGGGTCTGGTAGCCCTCCCATTACTCCCAGTTCCTTTATTTCATTTAAGCAATGACAAGAACCACTATTTAAAACAACCAAGAGGGCTGCAAAATGACTAATAACTTGCTTCAACAATTTTTTTCTGCAAAAATATATGTAATTCACAGGTATTCCTATTCCACTGCAAGTCGTGTTGAATGTCTTGTTGATACTGGTATGGTTGTTGCTCTGCCTTTGTCAAATGCTTCTTTCTCTGATTGGTTGTATGCCTTTCCAGTGGCATCCAGAGACACTAATGATGACTGGCCAGGCTAGACTAAAGTCCCACTTGGCATCGTTTATCCATTTTAAATACACCCCCCCAATGCTTAACTTGTGATAGTGTAAACTTCACTGGCATCCAACCCAATGAATATCAAACTTCTTGGGCAGTAACTCAGATGAAGTGTCTTTTTTTATTAAAATAATAATATTAATAAAAAGGTCCATATAAGCTTTCAGTGGTCCATCATCAGTCAGAGATGCTTTACATTTATAGTTATCTTCCCATTGACAAGGTTTCAATATAAACCCCCTCATGTTTAATCTCTCCTGTAGCAGAAAACACTGTGTCCCAGCTCCACCAGTGCTCCACCCAGCAGCAGCCACAGAGGCACACACACCACACTCAGTAAAATGTTGGTGAGTTTCTCCAGGCGGGAGCACAGTGTCAGACAGAAGGCCAGCTTCAGCAGCAGGGCCGCCAGGTACCACAACTTCCTCTTTATACTTTGCTCACCAACCCGAGGGTTGTAGTCCGGCTTGCAGCGACCTGCCATCTTCACAATCAGCATGAGGATGAGGATAGTGTCAAAGGTCCACACAGGAAGGAAGATAAGAAACCAGTTCCAGTTGATTTTGGAGTCCAGCTTTAGAACCAGCATGATGAGGAAGACCAAAGCAAATATCCAGGACAGGAGCACTCGCTGAGCCAGGGACATCTTCATCTGTCAAGCACCGGCAGCAGCCGGTGTCATCCGCACACGGGGACTGGAGAGGAGGCAGAAGACCACAGAGAGATCTGAAACTACACCGAGATACAATGCAGATCATTCTCTGATTGCTGTAATATTATATTACAAACCGCACAACTGAAGGTCACTTTAGTTATAAAGAAAAAAAAAGGAAAATACCGGCACTACAATTGAGACTTTCTAAAGTGAAGAACTCCTTTACTGCGACCTCCACTTGCATTAGCACAAACCTAACTTGTGACAACATTGCTCCAGTATGTCTTACCGAGTTCACCCTTGGAGTTAGTTTCTTTTTCTTAAGACAGCATATTAAAATGGGAGCTCTTCAACAAGAAAACGAACGTCGGCACACTTGAAAATAAATGTTCCGACAACGACGTAGCCTCGTACTAACATTAGCTTTTAGCTCAGTCTAACGAGCAGTCATGACAGGACTTCCGGGAGGTCTTTTCAAAATTGAGGCCTTGAATCAATTGGTGGCTTCCGGTACTTATTTTCAAAATATAAGCAACAACTGTTAATGACGCACTTTAAAGTTTTTTGAACCAACAGAAAGTTTTTCATATTTTTAGGAAACAGAACAGGAAAAAAGAAGATTCCTGAGGACCTCACACAAAAAAAAGAGTTGTTGATGTTTATCAGAATTGAAAAGGTTACAAGTATCTCTAAATAGTTTGTACTCTAATCCACAGACAGATTGAGTATAAATCAAGTGCCAACATCTCCACTTCGTGGTTGAAGTCAACCAGGAAGTAGGTTTTATTGCAGTTCTTAGGCTGACCACTAGGCACTGCCAGAGCAAATTCCCATTGACCTCTATTTTAAAATGTCCAACCTTGCAGCAAAAATAAACATAATTTACAGCCGGATACAAAAAAACGTTTTTAGTCTCTGTAGTTTTGTTTTACGCCCATGACAGCTGTACGGAGGGAGAGAGTGATTTGTCTTTTTTGTACCACATCAGGTAAATTTATATAAAGCTGTGAAAGTATTGGCATTCAACCAATCAAATGGCCAAACACCATTCGATTGACAGCAAGCCAGTGGCTATACCAATGGCTAGATCATCCCCTCTTCATTTTAGCTCCTTAGCTTAGAATTATTCTGAACTGTGAATAAAAACCTAAAAGAACATAGTTATTTTCTAGAAACAATATGTTTTGTTGTGCTTGTCTGTGTTGTTCATTATACTAACAGACTGTCATAAGTGGCTGTGGGTTAGGCTGAAGGGTCCGAGGAGGAAGGTTAACTAAGTAGCCATGCTAACTGAGCATCAGCTACAGGCAGCAGTCATTCCCGATGCTACTGAAACCATATTTGAAACTTGAGGTCCCGCTGTGGATGTCTGCTGGCAGCTCCCTTTCAGCATGGCTTGCCTGAAGAAGTCAGGAGCCACAGAGGATCATTCAAGGACTCTTCTGTGCAGAAGGCTGCTGGGACCTGCAGTCAATCGTCCCACAACACACAGGCTGACCACAGTAGGTTTGACTGACTGCATCACGTGTATGTGAGGATAGACGACTGGCAACCGGCAGGTCTCAGGAAAGCTCTTGTTAGTAGTTTCAGCTCTGGCAGCAATACTTGAATGAGGATGGATCTGATCAGACTGTATATAAAGTAATGTTAATTATGCCAGTTCTGCCCTTTTTGCAACATGATGTAGAAAATGGGTAGCATCACTGATTAAAAAATATAGTAATATGTGGAGTTTGTGGTACATATGGTAATTAAGACTATTGCTATCCTCTAAGAGTGGTTTGCCAACAAATACTCTTCCAAGAGATAATCTTTGGAGCCTTTTCTGGAAATGTAAGTAAATTTCAGCAGCCAGTAAGAATTTGGTCTTGGTTTAAGATCACAATTAGGAAAGCTTAAACCACCTTCTGCATATATAAAATAATAGATTTTTAGATGAAATTCATGGAAGAAATCTGGTGAAGAAATAAGACATGTTATTAATGATATTAAATATTCAAATTTATTTATTTTTTTACTGGGCTAGTATAACAAATTAATACAAAGTACAACTCCGTGGACATCATAGATTGTCAAAAAAGGAAAGTACAAAACGCTTGAGGTAAAACATCATTGAAAAAGATTCCTTTAAAAAGCCCTTATTAAAATTTAATTTTCTTTCACAATAAATGCTCACTTTACAATATCTAGCTGTCCTAGATTAAAAAAAAACAAAAACAAAAGAACAAAAAAAAGGAAGATCGCACTTCTATTTACATGGTAGTGGTGGTGCAAAATACAGTGTGTGACACAACATTCAGTTGAAATGTTTTTTTTTTTTTTGTCAAGTGTAAACAATAATCATTACCGTAATCTGCAAACTCCAAAGCCAATACAGTAAAGTAGATGCTGTCACAAGGAAGAGATATTTGAATTAGACATTCTGAGTGCCACTGATGTGAGAGAAGACCTCTTTACCACCAAGCAGAACATGACAGAGGACATGAAACCTTTGAGTTTCATATTACAATGAATACAAGACAAAACCACTGAATTTTGAAACAGGACGCATGTGTAAAGTGGTGGCTTTTTTGTTTTTATGATCATCTCATCAGCAGAAATAAGAAAATCTTTTGCTAAGTGAAAACCTTTTAATTTTTTTTTTCTCCGTCAGAGGAGAGAATACATGCTCCTCATTGGGTCAGTAACAATACTGTGTCTCAGTTCTTTACTTCCCAGCCCATTTTAACATCACGAATTCATACTGAATTCAGTTCTTTTAGTAGTGGTTTACAAATTCAAATCTCCATCTAAGAATAAGTTAACCAGCTTCCCAATACATATGTTTGGTTGAAACAACACAGTTTAGTTGCATACTATAAACACTGTGGCACATAGTTTGCTGGGAACCATTATTATCTGTGGAATAATAAGCATGTGGTTCTCTTATGAAATTAGAAAGTACAGTGTTCAAGAAATAAGCGAAAGCGCAACTAAAGCAGTAGAATTATTCCGGCTTTGGCTGCACAGGCAATGCTTGTTAAAACTATCAATTCATAGTGGGTTTTTGGTCTTTTCAGTAAAAGAAATATCAGACTATCTTTAAAAGCAGAATATTTTCAGTTCTGTAATGTCAGTACCACTTCCTGTCTGGACATGCAAACTTTTCTTTATCTGGCTGCTAAAAATGTGACATTAAGATTTAAAAGGTTTTCATTCACCGGTGAAAGCACTTGGAAGCAAGTTGTCATGGCAACCCATCATGCTAATGTAAAAAAAAAAAAAAAAGGAAGGAGGATAGTACCCATTTATTGAAATGTAGTTAGAAGATTTTTTTTCCTATTTTCTTCCAAATATTCCTGTACCACCAAGGTATTACCGTAAAGGCCACCACAGTTACACAGTGCTCTGCCTGCTCTCCCGGCTAAGGCCCACTGTCTCTGAAGAGTGAAGTGGGAAATCAATAAATATCCCATCTGAGTCAGATTCAGCAGACTCCAGCACTTGTCCAATTATGGTTTCTGGGCTGGATGATTCACTAGGTGGCGTGGAGGATGCCCTCTTGCTGAGATCAGTCATTGTAGTCGTGGCCTCTGTGCCATGGAGAGCTCCAGAGGAATGAAGGATGGAGGGAGACGAAAGAGCCAAGTCCATGGCACCAGGTCCTGCTTGTACAATACCTGTGCGTGAAACAGTACTGGGTTATTGCAGGTTCTTACATCATGCTTCTCTCATAATAATCAACATATTCATGAATGTGGGCATCTTTAAATCCATCATACCATTAAACTGAGAGCTCACACACAGCCTACTGGAAGAGGAGGCAGACAGTTCAGATCCCGGAGCCAGGTCAGTGTAGGTCAGTCCTTGCTCCTCCAGGCATGATATTATCTCGCAGGCTGAGTGGCGCCGAATTCCTCCGCTGCCAACAGAGCTGGCATCTGGGTCATACTCAGCAACCGGGGTCAGCAGCAGAGGAATATTGTAGCTTTTTGACCGTACCACAGGGTTTTTAGATGGCTGATCCGTAGACTTGGGCCAGCCCCACGGTAAACACTTGTCTGGAAGACAAGATGAATACAAAGGAGGAATTTGTTGAGATGTGTCTCTCCTTTGATACAAAGACTCATTATTATCATTTCCCCCCCCCCTGCTCACAGCAGTCATCCTCAGCTTCGTCACCAGAGTAAAGGCCATGGGTGCCTAGGTATGGTGAGACCACCTTCTGAACCAAAGCCTCCAACCTTAAGTAGTCCTCATTCACACCGTGCGGCTCATGGACCCCCTAAACACAGAGACAGAGGTAGGTCTTAAAGCAGAAATATAATGCCACCATCACATAACATGTTACGCTTCTGGTGCAAGCTATTTTATGTGTAGAAGTCCAGAAAAATTGTTTTGACAATGTTAAATAAATAACTGTGAAAATAATACTTTTGTCTCATATAACTGTTAAATTTTGGGCCAAATGACTGTAGAATAGTTTAAAAGTAAAAAACAAGATAATAAAGAATATAATAATAAAAGAATAAAATAATAATAAAGAAGTATATTGGTTGGTGTCTCCAAGTCATCACCTCAGCCACCTTCAGCTGGTCCAAAATGCCGCTGCAGGGTTTTTAACCAACACTCGACGTCAGAAACACATCACCCCAGCTTTATTTACCCTTCACTGGCTTCCTGTTTCTTTTAGAATTGATTGTAAAATGTTAATCTTTGTTTTTAAAGCCCTTAATGGCCTTGCTCCTCCCTATTCATGTAAACAAGTGCATGTTCAGAACCCCACTAGAGCCTTCTAGTCCTCAACCAGCTCTTGCTGGAAGTCCCCAGAGTGAGGACTAAACTCTGGGGTGATCGGGCCTTCTTGGTCGCTGGGCCCAGACTCTGGAATAAGCTGCCCCCTGAAATGCACACCATCACTGACTTTGGGCTTTTTAAATCCAGGCTTAAAACCTATTTATTCAGACTGGCTTTTAATACACAATAATGATGTGAGATATTTTTTCCATTTTAACTGTATTGTTATAATATCAAATTTAAATTGTTTTGTTTTAATGTGGATTTTAATTGAAAGCACTTTGGTCACCTTGTGTGTTGTAAAGGGCTCTACAGATAAAAGCTGATTGATTGATTGATATTAATATGTCATCTGAATCAAAAAATGTTGAGAAAAACTCATCAAACTAATCAAAGATCATTGCATTAAGGACATTATTTTGCTCTCTTACAAAAAAGATGGGGTGGGCGGATGCTTCATAACCATTTTGCAGTCATATATCTATATATTCAAAAACACAACAAGATGGAAAGTCACTGCTTATAAGCACGGTAGACACTATGGTAGCTATGGATTGAAGCCACACCCACAAAAAAGTTTAAATCCTATTTGTTGACATGAACCTCAGAATTCAAAGCTTAAAATCAGAATTTGGTTCTACATTTGTAAAAAGACAGCAAAAGTGGGGACTGAGGAAATGTGCAGGGAAGTCTGTGCAGACTCACCTGTAGGAATAAGCAGCATCTGTGTGACGGAGGGGGGCACGCGTGCACGCGGCCGAGACAGGGCATCTTCCAACTTTACACTCAGGACTATAGTGTTCCTGAAGTGAAGCAGGGCCAGTTGTCTGACAGAGGGCTCCTTACCCTGCAGGACACAAGCTAATATGAGCAGTTTCCACATAAAGGTTGGATAAATGCAAGTATTAAAAAGAATTATAATAATAACAAGAAGAAGAGTTGTCAGATGGTTATGCACCTGAACAGGATGAAAGATGGCCTGTAGCATGGAGAGAACATCGCAGAAGAAGAAGTCCCAGGTCTCTGCCAGAGAGTCAAGTAAGCTTCTGACCTGCATGAAGCACAGAGGAAGAACACAAAAGGATGTTCTGATTAAAGGTGAAGATACAAGCGCCATTAACTGGAATGTGATCTTATTTTATATTTATATATAAATCCAGTCTTGCCTTCATAGAACCTTATTTTGTCCCGGAGGATGACCATGCCTTTTGTCAGCAGCTGGTTCTGTGAAGAGTTGTTGACAATCATGAGCCTGTAAAGTGTTGTCACTGTAGATCTGTCATAATGTTGGTCTTGTACCCCAAATGGGCTCCATATAAACTCCACAGTTTAAAAAAAAGAAAATAAAAAAATCAATAATGCAGGTGTGTTACCTGAAGATATTCTGTGAAGAATGATCCCAGCTCAGTCTTCAAGAGATGTCTGACAAAAACAAACGGTTTGACATTGGTTTCTTTTCTGAATTCCAAAAGAATATGAATAAATATACTTAATGATTAATAAACAAGGCAAACATGAGGTTGTTTCTAATCTTTTAAAAATAGTGTTTACAACCTAAAATTAAAGACTAAATGACATTTAATTATATGTGACTTCTACAGCTTCATGGTAAAAACAGGATGTAAACAACTCCACCGATCACTTTCTTTTCTTGCATCCTTTAAGTTACTTCTGTCTCTATGTGGTTACCTAAACACGTTATTTTCTATGTGCCTTTTCTGAGCATCACGATAGTTTCACTTGGGTAAAGTAGTGGCAGATAAAAGTGATGGGTCTGGTTTGGAAAGATAATGAGATATCTGGCCCTGACCAGGCTCATATACACTCCAAACACAAGTAAAGTCACAAGAAAACACTCTGTCAGCACCAAAAACAGGACTGACTGTAATTACAAAGATCACAGCACAAAATGTCACCAGTCACCGGTCTGTAGTAAGGAAACTGGCTCTTCGCAGGATGTATGAGGTTTTATTTTTTCCTGCAGCTGTTGCAACCTACCGGACGCCTTCATTAAGGATGTAAAGTTCATTATCAGCCAAGCCTTTCTTCTGGAAGACTGCTATGACAGCATTGTGGATGCTGGAACATAAAACACAAACTGCTCTTCATTCCTGTCCCAAACATGACCCGTTTTGAATCTGGACTGTATCAGGTTTACCTGTTCCAGGTGGCGTTGGCTCCCGCCTTCTTCTGCTTCTCCCCTCTGTCCTCCGGTGAACTCTTCTCACTCTTCCCAAGCTCGCTGAGGCTTGGAGAGCTCATCAACTTTAGCCGGTGCAGAGTCCTCATGACGTAAATATAAAAAAGGGAGGGCAGTGGATGGAAGCAAAAAAAGAAGGTCAGACGATGTATATTCAGAAACAGACAGGAAGCACGAGGAGGAGGCTGCAGGAGAGAGGAGAAAATTAGCAGCAGAAAATGACAAAACGGAAAGCAGCCAGTGACAGGAGGGGAGAAATAGGGCAGAGTGGTGCGTGGTTCGACAAAGGCAGCACATTAACAGCAGAATGGGTGGAGCCCAGCTGGGAGGTGGACCACAGAGTCGCTGCACCGCCTGCGGTCTCAGAAGAGCAGAAAACAATAGCACATACGCTGCTGGGGGCATACTCTTCCTCCCTCTCTGCCTCTCTGTCAGCACAATACAGCCATTGATGCAAACAAATATTTATGCAGAGCACAGATGCCAGAGGAACTGCAGGGTAAGCAGGGCCAGAGCAGTTGTTGAGCTTGTGACTGTACTGAGAAGATAAGGAGGAAGTCATCTGGTTTATTGACAACAACAGAAACAGGGACAGGAAGCAGTGACACACTATGGGACAATGGTTTTCCTGCTCCTCTACAGCTCACCATGAGCAGTTCCAGATGATCAAAGTCGTACAATGAGTAGATATAATAGTGGATTTTTAACACTGTGGCTGACTTTGATTTTTCTCTTTTCTTATTATGAGACACTACTTCATTATTACCAGCTCTCTTTCTCATAATAAGTGTGAACGGAATACAAAAATTTGTACCTATTTCTGCTCTGCCAATATATATTAATACTCATATGTAAAGTGCACCTTCATTTCCAGAAAAAAAAAGAAGAAGCTGTTACTCACTGTACAATATTTGCACGTTTCAACAAGCTTGAATCTTTCAAGATGAAAGAGGTGGAGGGGTTTACTCTTTAGATCAAGACTTGTGAGGAGAAAGAGTCAATTTAAGGATAACAGCCCTCAAAGTTAATTTTTGAGAATCTGCATATTTTATCATTTGAGGTGAATAATATTAAATCCAGCTATTCAGAGAATCCAGAAAAAAAAACCTGTATCAAATGGCCCTCTGATGATACTGTGCTGAGCATCGCAGTAAACTATATTTTTTGGCCCAAATAAAGGTTGTAAGCTGAAATCCTACCTGCCTGGTGTATTTATTGCTCTGTCTATATGGGACATCCCCTTCAGGAGACACGATTCCTCCCAAATCTGAATTTATTTCAGTGGCACAGATGTAGCCTAATTGTAATTTTTAGTACATACTTTGATGCAGTCATTAAAAAAAATGTCCTGAACTGAACAGAGCATTAAAAAAAAAAGAGAGAGCGAAAGAAAAAAAAAAAAAAAACATTGTTTGCATAGTTTCGGGAAGAGCTGGTGAGAATGAGCTCTCTGAAAAAGAAGACTGGATGAGTTCAAACCCACACGGTCCTGAAACTCTCTGCTGACAGCACCCACACCCACACACACACAAACAGAAAACACAAAAAGCATGACTACAAAACGGTGAGAAGAACACATATAAATAAACAGATCAAACATCCCGGCAGGAGATAATTATCAGGGGGCCAGTATGTGGTAGCGGGCGAAGCTCAGCTGGTTAATGAAACCGTCTGGGACCAGAGATGGTGGGATTTCTCTGAGAGCTTATGAATATTTCATGGGTTTTCCAGGATGCTGCATGCTGAGAAATGTTCATCCCAGGAAGTGGACCTCACCTCCTGATTGGATGCTCACTGCTGCTGTCCATGTCTGGGACTCGGGGGAGGGGCCGAGAAGGTGCTGAAGTTGAGGGAGAGGGGTCTGGGGGAGGCCCGGGAGGCCTGCCGCCGCCGGAGTCCATCAAGCATCTGAGCACAGGAGAGGAAATGATTGTTAATGTTTAGTAAAGACCTTCAGCATAGAAAAAAAGGACAATTAAAAGAGGATCAAACAGAAATGGTGACCAGACTCTCTGAGAAAACCTGAAAGAGGAACATTAAAGTATTAGAACTGACAGATCTAACAAAATACTGTAGAGTGAAACTCAGAGGTACACAGCAGAGAAATCAAACCACACGTTTGTGACCCGCTTACCCTTTCTTCATTCTGTCTGTGACGGTTATTTCAACACCACACACAAGTGTTTTGCAATGAACACTTCAAACTGCAGCCTGGATGCAATCACACACATGACATCAGAGGAAAGCAAAGGGGAACTGCGTGTGTGTGCACGTATCAGTGCGCCAGTGACTTATTTCCTGTAAAAGCGTGGAGTGTGGCCTTACAGTAAGTGCATGTGGGTGTCTCCCCCCCACAGAAGCGTACTGTACCTGGTGGAGCGCCATCCTCTGGTCAGAGGGGGGAACAACAGTCTGGGTTGTCAGACAAAGACACAACACGAGCCTCTGTCGCTGCCACCATGCAGCTTTTCACTCATTAAAAGAGGCTGACTGGTGTCTTTTCACGAGTACTGGTCCACTCTTCCATTAGATCACATCAGATACTCAAGACTGGGCGCACTGGCGGCCAGAAATGCCCTGCCAACCCAGTCTGGGCAGCTCAGCTTTTGTTCTCCCCTCCTCCTTGACTGTTAGGGACGACTACAGTCAGATCAGCTCGATTGCACTTTTTAATCGTAATCAATCTCTACTTCTTTTCTGTTTTTATAGATATATAGCTGGACTACTTATACTACATGAGAAAAGCAGTCAATGGCACCAGACGCGCCATCAACAGTCCACGTTTATTATCCTACAGGGGAGGAACAGCCAGTCAGTCGTGCGTACGTGGAGCTCTTCTATTTATCTATCCCTTTATGGACTATCGATCGATGCAAACTGCCAGTGTAAACAAAGCCACCGCCTCGTGAGCACACACAGCCTGGTACAGATGCGACATGGATGGATTAACAACTGTACTATAATGGCCACAAAGTTACCGTGTGTCATGCGCCTCAGCCCGCCCACAGCAGCAGCAGCGGCGGCGGCGGCGGCGGCGGGACTCACCGTTCCTGATCCTGTCGCGTCGCTCCCGGTGGGATGAAACGGTCATGTAGCGCCGAAACCAAGCGATCTCTGCCCGGGCTCATCAGCGGGGGGGTCCTCTACTGCTTCCCGCCGGTCCGCGCACCCTCACGGGCATCAGGGAACAAGGGGATGAGGGCTCCTACCTGCGCTGCGCCGGAGAGGGGCCCATTCATGAGGCGAGAACCGTTCCCTCGCTGCTGCTCCTCCTCCCCCGGCTTCTGCGCGCCCCCGCTTTGTTTTGACGAGATGCAAAAGGCAACCTGGACTCGGGCACGAGCAAGCACGCGCATTGTGGTTAAAGAGATATGCAAAAGAAGGGGGATTACTGGGTCTCCAAAGAAAAATACAACAGCAGAGTTTTAGACAGTTCACTCTGTGTCATTTTAAAGCAGACTGTCATTTCATTTATTTCATCTCTGCTTTGTCCTTTCAGTTAAGTTCAACTTAATTCAGTTAACAACTCAGCTGGGTTGAATTCAGTTCAGTTCAGTTAGGTTTAGTTCAGATCCAGAAATTTCAGTTCATTTAATTTCAGTTGGCTACAGTTCAACTTCACCAAATTTACATCAGTTCGCTCCATCTTATTGGACCTTTGTTAAGTGATTTCTGTTCATTTAATTTCCAGGTAGTCCATTTAATTTCAATTTAATTTAGTTCAGCTTCATTCAGTTCAGTTAAACTGAGTTCAATTCAGTTCAACTGAATTTAGTTCAATTCATTTCTGCTGAATTTAGTTTGATCCAACTAAATTCAGCTCAGTTTGCTTATTTTGCAAAAAAAAATGCACAACAGATATACTGTGAGGACACTTTATACAGAAAGTAAACAAGTTAAATTCAAGCCCAATTTAATCCAGTTGCAGTTCATCCATCCATCCATTATCTATACCGGCTTATTCTTATTTCAGGGTCACTAGTAACTGTATGTCCGAATCACCTCTCCAGGGAGGCATTAAGGGGACATCCTGATCAGATAACCTTAACATATATGCACTCTGAACATAATCTGTGCAACTAAACATAATGGGTGTCTTAACCATCTGCCACTGCAAACACGCAGATTTTTTTTTCTCAGATAAGCCCCTGTTTGACATCTAAATATTAGTCTTTAGAAATCTGAAAAAAAAAAAAAAATCCATTTTGATTTGAATCAACTAAGCTATGCAGTAAATTTCACAAGGATGAAATTTTAATTTTTCCTGGTATGCAAATACCGAAACATTAATCATGGCACTCATGTTCCACATGTTGTGACAGTTAATCTGTTGATGCAGTAAAAGAGTATTACTGGATCAAAGAGAGCACTTTGACACAAGCTGTGAGCTTTTTTTCAGATCAGATAATAAAAGGGTTATTTAAATTATTCAAAGTGAGTACATGTGAGAAAATAAAAGAAGCCGGGGGGGGGGGGGGGGGGGGGGGGGGGGGGGGGGGGGGGGGGGGGGGGGGGGGGGGGGGGGCATTAAGGCATGAGAAAGAGATGAGGGACTGAAATACAAGGAGGACCCATGATTTATTTATTTATTTTCAACCTGATGATGCTACTAAATTATGACACAAGACAATTCTGGACAGCAACAAAACCTGACACAAAATATGCCACTAAATGGCCAGAGACACAACAACCACAAGTGGGCCACAAAATTACCAAAAGGAAACTCAAAATAAATACTGTAAGACAAAAAAACGATCACAAAGTAATTTAGAATGTATACAAAAAAGATATGAAAGACCGCAAAGACAGAAATTTGACATATTTGACCGCATGTGAAGATGCCACATAACCAGGGACAGTTGTAAAATGGCCAAATAATGTTATGAACAACAACAAATACCTACTTATTTACAAAAACGAGAAAAATACTAAACCAACAAGAACCGGTCCAGAAAATGACCACAAATAGGTGTAAAATCAAATATTCAGAAATACAAGCAACCTATTAACAGAAGGTTCACTTTAGGTTCATGTCGTTAATTTCAATGTCTGGTCCCTCCTGAAATAAAAAAAACAAAAAAAAAAAAAAAAAAAAAAGAAAAAACTCTGCTTTAACTCTGTCTTTTAATGCATATGTCGTATTAAATCACGATTATATTAACATGTAGAAAAAAAATAAAGTGTTGCACAAAGTGTAGCCAAGTTGCTTATTTTCCGATACTTTGAAGGCAGCATAGCTTCCGCTTCCGGTGGTGCAAGCGGGAACTTCAAATCTCCATGAAAGTAAACATAGTAAACATTTTGGTTCTTACTCAACACACACACAAAAAAATTATTTGAAGGAATTGAAACTAGTGAGTTTGTATTTATATGTTTGGGGAAATTCATACTGGAATTCTGACGTGGCTAATGTAACTTTAGCGAGCAGATAAGCGTTTTATGTGAAGACATCCTTCGCTAGCTACACTAACCATTACTCCGAGCTTCAGCTTTAAATACCGAATTTACATTTAGAAATAATTACACGTCTCTTTGATGACATAAAGGAGATGATGACGATTGTTACTGAACTACACTTCTCGTTCCTAGTCGGTCTTTCAGTCACTACCGGATATTTTAGCCGTCATGTCCAGCGGAGAGAGGAGCGTCTCCGCATCATCCAGGTGCTTCGGACAGGTATGTGGATTTCACGAGTCCAGAGAAACACCATCCCACTGAAACCATCAGCTTTATTAGAGCCAGGGAGAAGCAGACTCTAACACCCAAGGCAGCATCAGAGCTTTCCAGCACAGCATAGGACTGGCAGTTTACAGTGGATTTGGGCAGTTTGCAACAAAATATTATTTTTTTTTCAGTGTTTTTTCTTCAGTTTTCCCCTGTGGGTCACTCTTTTCTGTCAACAGTATACCTACACAGCTGAAGAGCACCAGGCGGTCCAAAACGCCCTGCGACAAAAGCTGGGACCAGAGTTCATCAGTACCAGAGTAGCTGGAGGAGGACAGAGGGCAAGTGTTTATTCTTCTCTCCAGATGTGTTGAGCAGTTTAAACCTGCCCCCGTAATGATTATTGTCAATTCCCCTCACTATCTGGACGGAAAACATATAAGACTTCAATTTATGTTCAAAGCTAAGTGTCCTAATGCGATTATAACTCTGTCATAAAAACCTTTGTGGCAAAATTGTAAATTGTTAGACTGGCGCTCAACCTGTGCATCTGTTCTGCTTTCAACAGGTGTGTTACATCGAAGGGCATCGTGTCATCAGCCTGGCCAACGAGATGTTTGGATACAACGGATGGTCTCACTCCATTTCCCAACAGAATGTTGGTACGACTTGAGCTGACTCTCAAAGATTCAGTTTTAACAACACAAAATGGGAAAATGAGTCGAGTTCTTTGATTTTCAGACTTTGTAGATCTAGTCAATGGGAAGTTTTATGTCGGAGTCAGCGCGTTTATCAAAGTGCAGCTGAAGGTTGGATTGAACACATTTATTTTTGTGTCTTCAGTTCGATTAATGACAATTAATTTATAAAGATCTTCCCCCAAGTCACCCATGAATTTGTATAACAAGTTGTTTTTCTTCCAGGACGGCTCATTTCACGAGGATGTGGGATATGGAGTCAGTGAGGGGCTGAAGTCCAAAGCTTTGTCACTGGAAAAGGCGAGAAAGGAAGCTGTCACAGATGGCATGAAGAGAGCACTAAAGTAAAAGAGTTAACATATTTCATATCAATTTGACCTGGATTGGTGCAGGAAAACATTTTTCTGTTTTTTCTTGTGCTTGAGGTGTTTTGGTAATGCCCTTGGAAACTGTATCCTGGATAAAGAATATCTCCTTGCTATTAACAAGATACCCAAACAGGTGAGAAACAACAAAAAAAGAATAAGCATCATCTTTTGTAATTTTAGTTATTTTGATTCGGTAATTATTCAGAATCTTGCCTCTTCTATACAAAGCCTCCACCTCCCCTGGACCCAGCACAGACTAAACGGACTGTGGGGGAACCATCAATAGAGAAGGCCCGGTTCTGTGGTCTGGTCCGAGAGGAAAAACCTGTGTTTGCAGCAGGTCCTGCCAGGATGCTTCTGAAACCCAAAGAACTCAACCTGAACCACTCAGAAAGTGATACACCCACTTCTCCCGGCTCTGCCACCAGCAAAAGTGAAAATGCCAGCTCCAGGTAAAAACTCTCTGGTTTTAATTCAGATGAAAATCATGATCTCTTTGCTAAATGGGACTCATTTTCATATGTTCTCTTCAAAAGACCTTCCATGGACACTATGGACATTGTTGGATCTGAAGCACACTCAGACCCCAAACAGCTGCGAAAGTTACGACAGCAGCAGCTTCAGCAGAAGTTCAGGAGGGAGATGGAGGCCAAGAAGCTGCAACAGAAACAGGGTGAAGCCAAGTCTGAGCACGCAGAGGTGGCAACTGGACGAATATCTACTGAAGGTAAAGGTTTCAAGTGTTACTTCAAATTTAGAGTAACCCTTTAAAGCAGTAGCCCCAAATGGATAATATATGTCCAACAATCTTTCTTTTTTTGCCGTAAGACATGAGGGAACATTACTTGCAGTTTGATTTTTCCCTCCAGTTTATTTTCTCTCAGGTGTTTCTGCTCCTCAGGTCGCAATAGTTTGTCTGCGCTGAGTGACATTATTGCAGCTGAAAACAACGCACGCAGCAGCAGGGATGTATATTTAACAGGTACCGTATCACTACCACAACAAGGCACCACATACTCAGTGTTTTTTGCCTGATTAACTTTGGTTCGTCTTCTCCCTTAAGATGACCCTGAGCTCTGGGATTTTACTCTGGACGGGATTGAGGAGCTGGATTTACCAGCAGGAGGTGGTCCTCCCAGAGGGCTCAGGCCCAGCACACCCAGTAATCACCACATGCAGACACGCAGTAAGACTCCTCAGAGAGCTCCAAGCAGATCTCCAGGAGTCCCGTCAAACAGCAGACCCCAGCATCACTATCAGGGGAGACCAGGTGAGGTTTCAGAAGCAGTCAGTGCGTCAGTCAGCCTTCTGTTAAATTCTGTGGTCTTTTAGTTATTTGGAATTTTTCAATTTTTAGGTGAAACCTTCAGTCCATACAGACAAGGACAGCACATGAAGAAACGCAGACTTGACACTTGATATTTCACGCTACCATTCACTCAATGCTGTGATGAGGCTTTTATTTTGTACATGCATTTAGGTATATATTGCACCTCACTGCTGCTATGAATATTTTCTGGTTTTGTAAAATAAATTACTTCTTTATAGACTTAATGTATTTGTATTTTTAATTAATAAAAATACATAAAACAATGCCTCAAGTAATGGGATTTCAGTAAAAATGTTAACAGATATAGCTGTAAGCAGTGCAAGAAAAACACCAGTCACCATGATTTCTAATTGATATTTATTTGTTTTTACATTTTGTACAATGTGAAAAACATACACAAAACAGACTGAATCACAGGAAGTCAGTAAGGAGGGATCAGAAATAAGAGTATAACTGTGCGTTATTGGCCTCAAACAGTACTGTACGGAGAGGTCTGATAATTACTGATAGCATAGTAGCAATTGGATCTTAACCTTTACAAGTTTGTGCTGTACAGTAGCCAGTTGTGAGTAGGTTGAAAGATTAAACATCAGTTAAGCTGGCATGCAGAACTCATATGCTGACAATCTGATGCTAAATTAGTGCCTGTGATATTAATAAGACAACTGAACAAATCCTTTGCTAGGGGGAAAGAAATATTTCTGTTCTAATATCAAAAACACTGAAGTTAACAACCCTCATTAGCATGCAAATGTTTCCAGTACCCCTCAATCCCTATAAAACTTTAAACATTGCATAACCTGCATTGCAGTAACTCATTTCTTTTCTCTAGAGAAGTTAAACAATTCTACAAGCAGGCTTAAGAGTCAAAACAACAGTATGGCACTCCTGTGAGGTGGTGAGACAAGTTGAGTCAGCAAGACAACTTTTTAAACCTTTGCACAGCTCACTTGCTGCCTGGAACAAGTGCTTCTATGAAACTGTTTAATTATAAATCTACAAAAAAAAAAAAAAAAATGTCAGCAAAATCCATGTTCACGTGAGCCTGCTATAAATACACAGCTGATTACACAACCAACACAAATGTAACTAGCAAGAAAAGAAAACTTTCCACGTCAGTCAGTGTGCTCTTAGTTCTGCAGTCCTGCATGTGGCATCTGTTTCAGTATTACATGCTCTGAAGAGATGGTGTCGGGTGGTGTTTATATCGTGCACTGGTTTAGTCACTTGTTTTCTGCAGCACAATCACAACAGTAGGACTAGTTGAATTTGTCAGTGAGGATACAAGGCACTAAAGTGTTCCTCGTGTGTACAGGTTTGAGTGCATGTGCATTCAGAGTGGGTGATGACAAGCATACTCTAATGACTTGAGAATTCTGTGAAAGCATTTACCTCACATTAGCATGTATAACAATAAGTTAGAAAAGGGTGGCAGGGTAGTCATAGATAGAAGAGCTTAATAAACCACAGGATTATTCCTGCACGATGAGTAAGATACCAATAACATCAACCCTGCAATTGCACTTTTATATTTCTTGAACTACATGTTGTTTAACAACTTTTAATAATAATTACAGTGGAACAACATCAAAATCTGATGGTTGAATACAGGTCCATAAAGAACATCGTCTGTTGTATTAAATATACACATACAAAAACAGACCACAGACAGAGAACCCCATACATGTGATGTGAGAGGTCACAGTTAAATGTAATGGGTAGAAATATTTTGTGGGACATGACTTTGCAAACAACCTGTTCATCTCTGCACTGTCCACCATTTCTCTAAACAACTAGGAGAAGTGTGGTACTTTACTCAGACCGGAACCTGTTATAAATACGTTTATTTAAAAAAAAAAAAAATTAAAAAAAAAAAAAGTTCATATCTCACAGTTGAACACAAAGTGAAGTGGTTTCATGTGTTCATTTGGAGGGGGGAGGACTCAGACAAAACACTGTGCACACATCTACACTCACATTTTGATCTCCAGCAATGTCAAATTGTCAGTTCAAAACTGAATGGTAGTCAACACCAGAACAATGCTTGTAACGCACAAGAGACCCCACTGGCTTCTATGTCAGATATAAAGAATAAATCAGTATAATAAATTTGTATGATATAAAATTCAAATCACAATGACACCAGACTCTCACAGACAGAAATATGTTCAACATAGAATCAGAACCCAATGAAGAAATCTATGTACAATGCCAATGTTTCCATGTGTTTTGGGATTAAGGCCACAGTTAAAGGGACTGTTTTTGTACTTGTCAATATTGCATTTTACTTAACAGGGATAAATTCATATTGTAGCCCCAAGTCTGTCTTCTCCTAACTTACCAAGTCTTTCTTCTAACTCCACCAGTCATTGCTTCTCAAGCTAGAACACACTGTCCCACTCTTATTTCAACTTTCTGTACCACTCACATTTTTCTGCTCACTCACAGACACAATTTTAATTTCCATCCTAAATCATTCTACCAGATTAATGTTCAGGCAGATGCGTATACATGTCTGTGGCGTTTAAGTCTTCAGCCCCAGCTTGGTTTACAGTCCACACCAGTAAGAATATGAACGACAATCCCTCCTTATCCAAGGAATGACAATATTGCAACATCTGCTCTCAAAAGACACATCTGGCTGCTGTTGGTAATGCCTTTGGGTCGATACATCACCAGACACAACCACCTGACTCATCACAGCTCATTTCCACAGCTAATGGCAGGCTATGTGTAAGATTTTTGTGCTGTGGATGTGTATTGCACAATCCCGCCAGTGGCCAGACAGACTTAATTCTGTCTGAGGGGGTTTTAAACATTACAGAAATAATACATAATATTAAAAGTTGGAGGGGTAAAAAAAAAAAAAAAAAAAGCACAATTCAAAGCTAGCAAACCAGCAAACTGCAAGGAGGAGCTGCGGTTCTTGCTCCACAATGGTCTGACATCTCTGTACTGTATGGCCCTTCACCTCAGCCTGAAGCAGGGCTCAGGCAAGGCTACGTAGGCCTGGGGTTAGACCCTCCAGGGGTTACTGATATCTGACTGACTGGTGTTGTTCCCATGTGGTAGCCTTGGTGCAAGGTTACTGGAGCTGTTGTAGGTGGCTGGTACTGTTTTAGAGGCTGTGCAGGGTTATGCATGTTGACCTGGCATGTGCCAGTGGGTCCTGCCCACTGGGGAGCACTGTAGGGGGCTGAAGCATAGCCAAACCCCTGGACAACTGGACCAAGAGACCCTTTACGGGGTCCCAAAGAGGCTGAGGGATTGGTTGAATTGGGAAGATGTGTGGTGGTGGTGGATGTATTGCTGGATGACATGGAAGGTGCTGAGCCAAGGTAGCCTGGAGCTGAAAATTTACGGCCCATGTTGGCTGGGGGGATAATCTGCAATAAACAAAAAAAAAAACAGGTTGCAATTAATCAAATATTTTAAATAGAGTCAAAGAGAGCTCCTATAACCTTTTATTTAACAAGTATATAGAAATTGAAGTGCTGTATTTTAACTGCCTACATCATGTCCAAGGTTTGTCTGTACTGCAGTTTTAGGTCCTCTTTTGCACTGGGAGAGGCTGATGGCATCTCTGGCCCAGTTATCCACCAGCTGGTGTAAATCATCAGTGAAGGTTCCTTTGCCCTTCTGGGTGTGAGAGATGTGAGAAGCAGGTCCAGTGGTCTGAGACAGAGAAGTAGGTATGTTCTGGCAGTGGCCAGAACCACTTGTGGATGTTGCCCCACTTGATCCTGGAACTAGAGGCAAAATGAGTAAGTCGTGAACTAGAATATTAATCAAGGAAATCAGCAGTAAAAGGCGAGCTTGCGCATACCTGTGGAACAACTACTCAGGCTTGGCATAGATGGAGAGCACGTGAGTTGTAGTATGGATGTTCTGCTGTCTGCAGCTTCCAAAGCCTCTGTTGCAGAGGGTGAGCCTTGCTTTGGAGGGGAATCTGAGTCAAGAGTCTGACCTGAGGATCAAAGTCATGATCAGAATACACTGTTGAGTAAACATTTAAACTGTAGAATACTTCAATACATGGAATAACATACACATTAAAAAAAGGAATTACTGAAGTTAGAGCAGCACAGAGTAACTCCTGAGATTTTTAACTCAGAGGGCCCCTACATAGGCTTGAAGGTTAAGTCACTTTTATGACTACAAGATATTCTTTTGTTTGGTCTCTTGCTCAATCATCTCTTCCATCGTTACTTTATTGAGTTTTTTAGTCAACACTGTCAAGATATATCTGAGCTGGGTTCATCAGTGTTGATGTTTGATACTACAGTAAAGCAATATGCAGTAGTTGCAAGAGATGACTAGGATGGGAGTCCAAAGTTACTTTGGCTGGTTTTTGCAAATAGCAGGTAGTGGACTATGAGAGCTCGATAATACTTCTTAAAAGTACACACACAGTATATTCTTTCAAATGAAGCTGAAACTAGTCATTAAAAATAAAATAAAACAATATATTGTTTTAAAGTGAATTTATTATCAGAGTGAAACACTCCTCTGTCCTTACTTGAGTGTATGGGACTGGGCTGTCCACTACTGCGGGATTTTTGGCTTTTGCTTTTGAGCCTGCGTCGACCTCCAGCCATGGCTGACACAGCAGGGGAAAAGACAGATGGAGGGAGAGGTTTTCCCATTCGTGTAAACAGGGCCTCTATCTCTTTATTCTGACGACTCTGCAAGGCCTGAATCTCCATCATATGTCTATAAGAGAAACAGAAGAAAACTTTTTTTTTCTTTTCACCTGTAAATTAACATCTATATGGGGAATATGTGTGTGATGTCAATAAGATTTGAAATGTGGAACATACTTTTCTCTCAGACGACTTATTTCTTTCTGTAATGCTTCATCATCAGTCTCTGAGTCATTCTCATTGTCACTACTATAATGGGTATGAGTGCTATGAGGGTCAGAAGTTGAAGATGAGGGTCCATTCTGCATACTGCAGCCATGAGATACATTGGAACTTGCTGCGGGAGCAGGAGTCACTGAAGGAAATTAAATACATCAAGTCATTACTTTATCAGATAAGGTTTACAGCAATATTTAAAAATATACCTTCAACATTTATTTTCTACTTCATACACATTGACCAATATCTAAACTTGTGACAGAAATGTGATATAATCGAAATACAACAGAACTGCTCTCATGACTAATTCCTATTGGAGCTTTGCAACAGTATACATCCAAGAGTGAATTTCCTCCTAATGTCACAGCCACTAAACTTGTTTACAGTAAATTTTGTTAAATCATTCCAATTTCAAACTTTCTTAAAGGTCCAACTTGCCAGTACCAATCTTTGGCCAATTCTGGATTTCTTTCTAAAAAATTATAATCAATTGCACACATGAACTTAATCACAAACTATAGTAGAAGCTGCAGGCATCTGAGCTCTACTAGCTTCATGTTTAGCCACTTAGCTTTTCCAAGAGTCATAACATTGAACACACCCAGTGTCAGACTAAGTTTGTTGTCTCAATTTTTTCTTTGTTCCTCTGTGATTTATTTGTATTTTACAGGTTGTAAAAAATATTTTTCTTCACTATTCAGTACACCTCATCAAAATCTTCCATGACATGCTTCTTAGGGACTATATTATCATGATCTGGGCACCCCCTCAATTCTGATCAATCGGAGCATCCTATGTTGTATCAATCCATTAGGGGGAGGAATTTGTTCTGATTTGATTTGAATGTTTTGCGCACCTGTGACTGAAAATCGGCCGACATTAGAACCAGTGGTTGGCTCAGAAGAGGTGCTGCTGCTCTTGGACACTTTGAAGCGTCCAATAGTTGTGGGCTGACTGGCAGGACCAGTGGAGAGACATGAGGGTCCATCAGTTTCACAGACTTCTTTAGGCAGACAGGATGACCGGTGGAGAGTATTTTCTGGACTTGAGGATGAGGAAGAAGACGAGGATGAAGAAGTAGAGGATGGTGTGAAGGAAGAAGAAGAAGAAACAACACTGGACGGATCAAGAGCATCACCGGATGCACAATCAGTTGCAACAGAGACCTGTGAAAGAGAAAAGAGATCATTTAATAATTCCTGTTTTAAAACAAACTGTTTTAGACAAGTTTAACAACATTTGTTTTAAGGTGTGATTCAAACTCACTTGGAAACGCCCTAAAGTAAAAGCTGTTCCTGGAGGCTGCGCTCCCTGAATAGTCTCTGGACTTGCAGCTCTCAACTGGGCATCCAAAGTTCCCTGGGGCTGCTGTGACTATGAAGACACAGAAACAAAATATAAAGAACAAAGACAATTAAAAAACAGTGACACATGAGCCTTACAGCCACTGATCATGACAAACTGAAACAATAAAATTAAGAGAGGGCCCTGGTTCCTGCTCCTATTAGTTCCTGGTGCAATTCCCTATAAGGATTAGTGTCAACTGTGAATACTGATTTAAAGATGTGTGAAACAGTAAAAGTTCATATTAAAAACTACCTAAGATGTGGATGGATTTTTGCTCTTTTGACTGCTTTACTGCTGTCCATCAAAGAGCAGTAATGTAATGGCTCCATCTGGGTGATTTAGTCAAATACAGACTTGGAATTAATACAATTCAAAATATTACTCAAGACTTTAAGGTGCTGTAGTAATTAACACCAGAAAAAAAAGCAATAGGCCAAGATAACTGATTTAAGACTTGGATAGTTTTTTTTTTTTTTTTAACTTTAAAAAGCAACAAATGTTTGATATACGATTCAAGAATTCTGGTAGTGGGAACATAAATGCTGAATAGACTTTTCCACTTCACAGATTAAAAAGGTAGTCTTATTTAAGTTCTAAGTTCATATAACCTTGAGGAAAAAAAGTTCTTCAGATGCTTATATGAAAAAGGAAAGTACACCATCGAAAAGTTTCAAGTATCAGGACAAAAATAAAATAAAATCCTCAGGTTTTTAAGAGATCTTAATGTTAGATAACATAACTGTGTGAGGTAACAGCACAGAGTAGTGGGCTTTAATTTAAAGAAGGCTTTTACCACTAATTTTCATTTTTAATGGATAGCCCAAAAAGAGAAAACTTTATAGTCTAATTCAGCCAATCAGTGTAGAAAGAATGGGTTGCTGTGTTGCATAAAAATATGTACACAGAAGTTCATACATCTTTAATCATAAAAACTGACCACTTGTCTGGCAGAACAAAATCCTCATTTGTTTTTTCTTCTATTATTAAGTTGTTAAGGAGCAGTAAAAAGAATATAATCCTTATAATTCTCTGCCCCTTTACTAAAACCAAATAAACTTAGATGGCTTTACCACAATTTCCTTCACCCCACCAATGTTTCTATAGAACATAAATAGAGACACCAAATTAATGAAATTAAAGTTTCAAATGCAAATTTTCCTTCACACCAATAATTTCTGTGAAAATAACTGTTTGTTTCACAATGTACACTATTTAAAGTAAGCTATATGTGTACAGTTTTTTTTTTTAAATCATTCTATTGAGAATGTTGCACCAGTGAGATACACACATTTGTTTTATTGTGGTCCAAGTAACTTGATGTTTAAAATCAAATAACCTCCAATGATTTTCATCCTCAGAAGTAAACACAAACAACTTCTGAATAATCTCTTGCTGTGCTTTTCTCCTGGCTTTAAACATAGCTGATAAAGTCTGCAATTCTATTATATCTTGAAGTTTCAATAACTCTGACTATAAATAATGGGTTTGTATGTTCTCTTCATCAAGCATCTAACGGCCCTCTTCTGTAACAGAATCAAAGACATTACATTGCTGACGTTGCCAAAAGTATTCAGTCACCTGGCTTGACTCACATATAAGCTTTAGTGACATCCCTTTCCTAATCAATATGACGTGGGTCCACCCTTTACAGCTGGAACAGCTTCAACTCTTCTGGGAAGGCTGTCCACAAGGTTTAGGAGTGTGTTTATGGGGATTTTTGACCATTCTTCCAGAAGTGCATTTGTGAGGTCACAAAATGATGTTGGCTGAGAAGGCCTGGTTCTCAGTCTCTGCTCTAATTTATCCCAAAGGTCTTCTATCAGGTTGAGGTCAGGACTCTGTGCAGACCAGTCAAGTTCATCCACACCAGACTCTGCCATCCATGTCTTTATGGACCTTGCTTTGTGCACTGGTGCACAGTCATGTTGGAAGAGGAAGGTTCCAGCTCCAAACTGTTCCCAAAAAGTTGGGAGGATGGAATTGTCCAAAATGTCTTGGTTTGCTGAAGCATTCAGAGTTCCTTTCACTGGAACTAAGGGGCCAAGTCCATCTCCTGAAAAACAACCCCACACCATAATCCCCTCTCCACCAAACTTTACACTTGGCACAATGCAGTCAGACAAGTACTGTTCTCCTGACAACCACCAAACCCAGACTCATCCATCAGATTGCCAGATGGAGAAGCGTGATTCATCACTCCAGAGAACGTTCCACCACTGCTCTAGAGTCCAGTGGTGGCTTCTTTACACCACTGGATCCAATGCTTTGCGTCGCACTTGGTGATGTATGGCTTGGATGCAGCTGCTCAACCATGGAAACCCATTCATGAAGCTCTCTGCACTGTTGTTGAGCTAATCTGAAGGCCACATGAAGTTTGGAGGTCTGTAGTGATTGACTCTGGAGTAGGTTAGCAACCTCTCTGCACGATGCGCTTCAGCATCTGCTGACTCCGCTCCATCAGTTTACGTGTCCTACCACTTCATGGCTGAGTTGCTGTCGTTCCCAAACACTTCCATTTCCTTATAACACAGTTGACAGTTGACTGGAATATTTAGGAGCGAGGAAATTTCACCACTGGATTAGTTGCACAGGTGGCATCCTATTACAGTTCCACGCTGGAATTCACTGAGCTCCTAAGAGCGACCCATTCTTTCACAAATGTTTGTAGAAACAGTCTGCATGTCTAGGTGCTTAATTTATATACTGGTGGCCATGGAAGTGATTGGAATATCTGATTCTAACAATTTGGATGGGTGAGCAAATACTTTTGGCAATATAGTGTATGTTGTCTCACACTTCTGCACAGTAACTGAAATATGGCAATATAATTGAACAATATTACATTCACATAGTGTTATAGTGTAAAACATACTCTACTTTGTTCCAAATAAATAAATTCCTCAACATCTTATTTTTAAGATATGGCACATGAGATTTCCATGTCAAATTATTATCCAAAATAACCCCTCAGAATCTTAACTCAGACACTTTCTCAATGTTTACATCATCAACAGATAAAGTAACCTCTGTTTTATTTTTATCACCAAATATAAACTTAGTTCCAGAGCCTTCATGCATTTTGTCTGGAGAACAGTGATTAGACCAGATACATCTTAAGAACAGAACTTGATTACTTCTAATCTTAGAAAAGAAGTGATTTAGGAAGTTGTATTGCAGTGACAAAATAGATCTCACCTGACTGGGTCCAGGAAATGGGGGTACAAGTTCTGAGGGAGATGTAGCAGGTTTATCGAAACCAGTAGATGAACTCTTTAAAAGAAAGACAAAAATAAAAAAAAAAGAGGAAGAGAGAGATTTATGTACAATATTGTTAAAATGTATTATGATAATAAAACTGCATTTACTGTTTTTATTTTTTATTTTAGTGTTGCATTATGCACAGACCTGTGCCCCAGGCTTAGAGAGAGGGGTCTGAGCATGTCCTGCTGGTGTGGTTGTGGAGCCCAGAACACCTTGTACTCCAGATGCGAGAGGAAGGTTAGATGGGGGAACCAGGGTTGTTCCAGGTGGAGGGGACGATGTTCCAGTTGGAGGAGAGGAGGTGCCTGTGTTCTGACTGGGATCTACTGGTGCTGAAGAGGCAGAGCTCTGGTCTTTGAAAAGAAACCGAAGTTTCATATCAAGGGTTTGGATGTCATCTCTTCCAGCTGTTTTAGACTGGTGCTCGGTCCCCTCTGACTCCAGCGGTTGTGATTGTGCCTGTGTTTGACTAGGTAGTGAGGTGGGAGGTAGTGGTTGAGCATGGGTGGATATATTTATAGGCTGAGAAGAAATAACAGCACTATTAAGTGGCTGCTGCTCTGAAGCGGGGACAGTCCCAACACTACTGGATGAACCAGTAGCAACAGAAGAGACAGGGGTACTGTTTGGCTGAGGCCCAGATACATCAGGGATGGAAGTCTGTGTTGATGGAGGGGAAATGGTGAAGGATGTAGAAGCGATGGTAGAAGCTGGTGGAAGCTGTGAATGAGCAATTTCATGGGAAGACTGAGGTAATGGACTGGGATCACCAATACCGGTTTGGGACTGAAATGATACTGGTGGAGGTGAAACCCTGCCGGCTGAAAGAGGTTGTAAGGGTGCTGCAGTAGATGTAGTCTGAAAAGAATTGCTAGTGGTGGAACCCATGGCTTCTGGAGGAGAGAGGATTTTGTTAGATGTTGGGCCAGCCTCAGTGGATGGGAAGGTTACTGGTTCTTGCTCAGAACCAGGGGTATCAAGGGTGTTGCTTCTGTCCACACGAGTTTTTTTCAGTTCATTGAAAGCCTTTTGGAGAGTCCCAGATGGAGCAGAGAGAGAAAGACCCAAGGGAGCTACAAAGTATAAAAGAGATAGTTGAAGTTGACCATAAGAAAAACATAAGCTTGCCTTTACATGTTGTAAAACAAACTTTCTCACTCGAGGCAGGTTCATCTCCTAAGGACGTATTAGTAGAAGATGCTCCAAAGAACTGGTCTTTAAGACGACACTCTGGCACTGGGCTGACTATGAATCTTCGTCCTGCTGAATGAACCACCTGAGCTGTAGTACTGGGGGAAATACCTAAGGGGGGGTGGGGGACACGGGACACAAAATCATATATTTGAAATCAAATGGTATAAAACACTGTAAATAACAAAAGTTTATTTACCTGGTACCATAGGAACAGCCAGTTCAGGCTGTTGTTGATCAGTCATCTGCAAAGACAAAATATAGGAAAGACACATTTAGCTGGTAAGAGTAAAACTGCAACAATGCATATCTACTAATGTAATGTGTAATAAAGACATACCTGGGGGAAGCCTTCCTTCATGCCTTCTCCTTTTTCATCAGCCATTTCTATGACTTCACGGACCTGCTCAATGAAGGACTCGCGCTCACTCTCCAAAATGAACTCGCTTCCAACCTGAAACAGAAGTTAAAAAAAGATTTACCAATTGGGAATAACACAACATGTATTGTAAGAATGATGTGCCAAATATCTTTTCATTTTTGATGGCCACAGTCTTTGGTTGGGGTAGCAAGCAGGGCTTGACACTGACACCGGCCAACCGGCCAAATGCTGGTAAAATTTGGCTGTGGCTAGTAACAATTTCTGTCTCACAAGCAACTTTGGCTTGTAACTTATTCTTTGATATGACACATCACAATAGTTGTACCAAATGTTTGTATTTAAAATGTAAATGCAAGAATATTGTGAAGAAGTAAAAAACTGACAGCAAAACTGTGGCTAGCATAAAGACTAAATGGCTAATGACTGAGGAAAAACACTAGCCACAGTGGCTGGTGAGCAAAAAAGTTAGCGTCAAGCCCTGGTATCAAGTATCAGAAAAAAACGTAACTTCTGCTGTTCAGCACATTAATAAAAGGAATTTGTTTTTTTCAAATAGTGCGGTGCTTAGTTCCTTATGATGGGCAGCACAGAGTGCAGTGATCAGCAGTGACATTTCACAGCAAAAAGGTTCAGTTGGATCTTGGTTCAGCTGGGTCATTGTGTGTGGAGTTTGCATGTTCTCCCTATGTCTGTGTAGGTTTCCCCAGGAACTCCAGTGTCCTCCTACCCCAAAAACATGTTGTTTAGGCTAATTAGTAATACTAAATCCCACCTAGAATTCATATGCATCAAACATAATGTAATTTGATTTATAGGAATAATAAGAATAATTACAGGGATAATTCAATTTAATAAATAAATCAATCTAATTAATGTGTGTGTAGCAGTGAGAGAAAGCTGCTTGTGTTGCAAAAATACCTCCAGTGGTTCCTGGACTAGAAAGGCACTATATAAGCATGTTTTTGTCTTAGTGAATAAAAAAGAAGCACCAGTACCATAATATGTGCAATCTCCTCTGGGTTATCACCATCCAGATCAAATTTGAATGTCACCATCTTCCTGTTGTGTGTTTCCAGCTGGCACTCTGCTACTCTGTCTCCCACATTAGAGATCTGCAAAAGAGTTATTTGTGTAAAACCTGGTTCATGATAAATGGGTTGTGGAGAAATAATGATGGACAGATCAGGTTAAATGCGTACGCTGAGAACATTCAGCTTGGCCTTTGCAGTCTTTTCGTGGCGAGAGCGGCTGCGTACAGATCGCCGGGAGTGACGTTTGACCGTGCGCCCCTGATGACAACCCCCTGATGCAGAACTTCCATCATTACCGTCACTAAGACCTGAAGCTGCATCTGATAGACAACTACCAAAAGAGAAAAAAAAAAAATCATACACGAGATGCTCTACATGTCATTCAGTGGTGATTTGGTCTTTTTTATTTTTATTTAAAAATAACAAACATGTTACCCATCTGCCGATGGTGGCACTAGGACAGAAGACCCCGCTGGTTGCTCCACTGGTGTTGTTTGAGGAATAGTCCCAGAACTCTGAAATATAGAAGATTTGGCAATCAAGAGTGTAATCCCAAAACTAGACATGACCATTAAAAATCATATGACTTGCATGTTAACATTTTTTTTTTTTTAAATATGGGTTAAACAATATAAGCTACTGATTATTGATGTCGATCTCATTCAATACATTTTTTAAAATGGTAATTAATGATGACTAACTGTTTATGGGAAAATAACTGAGATAAAGCTAAAGATCCACCAGATGGAGCCGTTTAAAATGGTGTCACTAAAAGTGGGTCTGCAAGAGACCCTGTAACTCAAATTTAAATTGGAATGTAGATACTGTTCTAAAATCAAGTTTTTATTTCACTGGGGATGGGGATCTTTGGGGACCTTTGTCTTTGCTATGCCATTAGAACTGGTTATGTTTATATAGTGATGGGTATTCCAAAAATACGTTATTCAGTTGTAGTTATGAAATTTATAACAGGAGTTGCAAAAGGAGGAATGAACCCAGTGCTTCACATCTGACCCACATGCTACAACCTTCATTTGGTGCTCTGTAGAGTACCTGCAAAACAGACAGGCATGAGGCCTGATAGAGGAAGTATAGGTGCTCTGCGTTGATTGGTGGAGACATGATAGGAGGACTTGGATCATTGGCCCAAGACTAAGTCATGCAAGAATAAGCAGCATGTAGACAGAAAGAGTGGAAGAAAAAAGGGGACAGACATGGTAATGAGAGTTCCTGAGAGCCCAATGAAATGAAAAAGAAAGAAAAAACAAAGACTTCAAATATGAAAATCCTAACATAAAAATTGGAGGACATTTATGCAATAGTACGATTAAGAAAAACAGACATTAATGAATAAAACACCTACATTCAACAACTTATATGTTCAAGCAAGATGGAAAAGCATGCTTATGTAAAGCCTTGACAATAGAAGTTTATGTGTCACCTGTGTCTGCTGAGTTCCAGTCTGTGTCTGTGACAGAGCAGAGCTGTTCTCTGGCTGTGGCTGGGAGAGAGACAATTGAGATGGTGTTCCCATAACTTGATGAGAGGAAATCTATAGTGGATAAAAATAGAATAACAAATAATACAAAACTGGTTAAAAGAGATATTAACTGGGGAGAAAAAAAGAGAAAGTTTAAACACTTTAATTTATAAATTATTTATTTTTATTTGGCCACTTCATGAAAACCTTGTTTCACTTTCATCTACAACAGTAAGATTTACTTGGGTGTTATTCCAAACCACATAAACTTACCCATTGGATAACTTTACCACCTAGACATAAGTTAATCTATCAAATACTGTACAGTGAACACTGTGAACACCGCATGCTAACTCTAAAGTGCATCTTGTAGGCATATAAACTGGACGCCAATCAACAATGGACTTTAAGCTGTTTTTTAACCTTCAAATATCACGAACCCCCTTCCAAGGCTACTGCAGTTCAGTAGAAAGTTACATAAGTTACAAGAGCCTTCATATAAATCAGTGTAAATACTCTATTTATTAAGTTTCGCAAAAACATGCTATCCCTTACACTATGGGTGTATTTTAAATTTCTAGCAGTATAACATTTTTATCTACCTGAGGGGGAGGCGATGGTTGGTAGTAAACTCCATACTATAAGAAACAAAGCACAACACAGGTAAGAGTAGGAAACTATTGAAAGAAATGAAGTTATGGGGGGGCAAGCAAAATGGGAAAACTAAGATCTAGAGCACTGCTGACAGTACAACTACCTGAACCCCGGTTGGCTTTACAGCATTAAACACATATTAAAGTTTTACTTTGCATTGTTGTCGTTCACATATTTCTGAGGTTTGATTTCTGTCACTTGGGTGTGTTCAGTACATATCTTGTAGTGTTTTTTTTTCTCCCACTAGGTGCAACAGATATGACCCAAATGAAATGTCATCATGTGAAAGTCATTTTCAGATGGCAGTGAATTATTCCTTAAATCCATCATGACATGTAGTGAAATATATACCTGTGGAGGTGCCACTGAAACAGACTGGCTGGTGGGTACACCAGGAACAACTTCAGGTTGGACACTCTGCATATGAGGTTGAGCCTAATGTATCAGAGGTAAAGAGAAGCAGACGTGAGCAAAAAGAGAATTTAATCAGTCTGTTTTTATCTATGAGCAAGAGATCACATGGTAGACAAATCTCCTCTTTTATAACAAGAAAAGTGTAAACTCTGCCCCTGTTGAGTCCTCTTGTAGATGGGATGTTAAGATTAAGACCACTTCAGAACTCTTAAGTTAACTGGCTGTTTCAGCACAGGAAAGGTGTGTACACTAGCATTGCAAGACAATTAATAGGTCATTAGGCAATAACCAAAGAAACAAATTTGCATCTTATCTCTTAGAAATTTAAAAATTTAATTCTAAAGAGGGAATCATCCAGACATAGAAAATTGCACATTTTCTCACCCCCAACAACTGGTGCGTTGGATCACTTTGCATCTGTGAACATGACACCTGGGGTTGAAGGGGCTGACTGGGAGATGTGAAGGATACTCCAGACTGAGGAGACAAGGTCTCAGTAAGAATGGAAGAGCCTGGTATTTTGTCTCCCGTATCCAAAACTGTAACAGTAGACAAAAAAAGGTTTATCAATGTAAATAACAAACCATCAGAAACCAAACAACTGCAATATCATATTGTGGCTTAATGGTGTATTTCATGATAAAACATCTTTAATACATACCTCCAACAGTGTGCTGCAGCTGTTGATCATTCTCTATTTCCTCAGACTCATGTTGGATGCCAGTCACACTTTGGCCCTGAACTAAGACTTGCGCAGGCGACTGGCAGACATAAGGGGCCACCTGTGACAAGCTAGTCAGTTGGGTGGCCTGAGGATTGTTGTAGTTAGAGCTTTGAAGGCTCTGCTGAGATGCTGGCTGGACACTCACATGTGCGCTGTGTTGGTTAGATTGTGGAGCCACAAAAGAGGCAGGCTGAGTTATTGATTGTGACATCTCCAAACTAGATTGTTGGCATGGTTGCTGTACTGGTAGTGACTGGCTTTGCCCATCCTCTTCCAGCCTCCTCTTCTCCAGATCTTCTCTGACCTACAAGATGAGATGGTAAAGCCAATGATTTCAAATGTGAACACCAAATTACATTTGTACACCCCCCCCCCAAAAAAAAAACAAAAAAAACACACAGCTCAACTACACTGAGAAGAGTGACATACCTGCTGGCGCTGCGCTCTCTTGCGACTGATAAGTGACACCCTGTCCTTTATGGCCTTTGCAATGGTTTTGTGGTCACCTTCAAACACATATCCAGACTCAACCTATAACACATGAATGTGACATACAAGTCAGCAATGAACAACTTAGTGACCAGGGTAATGAAACCCTCAGTGACAGTATTAATTGGTTTAATTCACCATTTCTTGAGCCACATCTTCTGGAACATCTTTGTTTAGGTCAAAAGAAAACTCAATAGCTTCATTGTCTTTGTACTTCCCCTTCAGCTTTTTTATATCTTCAATTCTGAGCCACAGCTTAATTGCCTCCATCTCTCCATCATCTTCCTCTGCCAACTCCACACGCACACCTGTATCCTCCTGAAAGAAGGCGTGGTTCAGAAGGTCTTTGATTGAGTACCTAAATGGAGGGACACATTCAATCATCAAATTATGACAAATTTTCCTCAATAAATGATTACCCTAAATTTGTTCAATATGCAGTTATAAACCTTTCATTCTTGTTTTGGCGAATACATCCCTCGATGATCTCCTTCACTTCAGGAATGGCGACTTTGTCAAAGCTGCCTGGCTTCACCCCCTAAAGGAAACACAGAATTTTAAATAAGAATGACTCTCCAAAGATGGTTCCTGGATATATTACCTTGTACCTTATCTTTTCTAAATCATCACAAAATAGTTGTCAAATGTCAAACTTAATACTGTAACAACAGACTGAAAGCTGACTGAAACAACAGACATTCTCAAAAACAAGTCTCTCTTTTAATTTGGCAAATAATTAAAAAATAGGGCTGTAATAGATCATGGCTCCATGGTTGGTCCATCCCCGATTTCTGGCATTCCATGTGAGGCATGGATAGAAAAAAGGTGATGTGGTGCTTTAGATGAGCCTTTCTCAACCGGGGTGTCGTGGCACACTGGGGTGTCGTCTGACTGCTTCAGGGGTGTCGACAAAAAAAATGACGTATGCTGACATTTCATATACAGTGGTACCTCTACTTACGAACGTTTCTACATATGAAATTTTCAGGTTACGAAACGCCTCAAAGGGAAAATATTGCCTCTCGTTACGAAAGAAATTTCAGGATACGAAAGGCAAAATTACAGTACGCGCTGCTACTCGCAGCTCCCAGAGTTTAACGAACGTAAACATAGCTGTCGGCTCTGTATCTCGGTTTGAAAGCGGTGCATCCGAGCTGCTCTGCCATTGGCTATCGCTTAGCATCTTCCTGGCAACCCATTGGCTAGGAGGGCCTCTTGTCTGTATGAGCGTAACCCAGCTACCCAGGTAAACCAACAATTTTTACCTCCGCCAAGGAGGTTATGTTTTTGCCGGCGTTTATCTGTCTTTTTGTCTGTTTGTCTGTGTACAAGATAACTCAAAAAGTTATGGATGGATTTTGATGAAATTTTCAATAGTTGTCAGAAATGTGAAAAGGAAGAACTGATTTCATTTTGGGTGTGATCCGGAAGAAATCCTGGATTCTGGATCACTTATAAATTTTCGATAATTGTTGCGTTTAGTGGAGGTCTGCGCTCTCTGAGTGCTTTTCTAGTAACATGTATTTCTTACAGGTTTTTATGTCATTTCATGTATTATTTTTTAATTTATAAAAAAAAATAATGTTCAAATTTTGGGGGGCCTGGAACGGATTGGGGCATTTACATGGAAAACGCGTCTCTACTTAAGAAATTTTCAGGTTACGAAACTACTTCCAGAACCAATTAATTTCGTAAGTAGAGGTAGCGCTGTATAAATATATGAATGCATACATAAATACATACTTTTGCCTATGAATGAATGAATGAATAAATAAATAAATAAGATACATAATTGGACATGAAATGAATAATAAAAATATGTCTCACATGCCCATTTCCCAATGTTAATAACGTCAGCACGGGGTCAGCATAAGGTCAGCGTGACTGCCCAGTTAGCTTACGTCGTAATATCATGTAACCACTGGAATTTTATTTCACAGATAGCAAAGAGAACTTTTTAGCAGCATCATGGATCATTTTCTAAAAAGAAAAGCCCCACAGGAACGGAACATCACAGAGGAGCCAACTTCTTCATGCAAGCCTTCATCCACCAGCTCTGAATCTGCACCATAGGTCGCAAAGGTAGTTGCTAGCGATAAGGCTAAAAAGAGGCAATACAGGGATGATGGATGGAAGCAAGCAGATCACGGATGAAAAGAAGCTTTCCTGCTGAGGCCTACTCTGGTGCAGTTATCGTGTTCAGGTTATTTAAACTAAATAAACGGGAACGTATGCATTTACAGTCGGAGCGATGCAGTGTGGCTTTGGATTATATTTTACTCTGGGGTGTCGAGAGATTTTATTCACTTTTGAAAGGTGTCGTGACTGAAAAAGGTTGAGAAAGGCTGCTTTAGATGGCAAGTGGTAGCGGCAATCATGTGGATAAGGAGGACAATGAAAAGCCTCTGGCATCTTATAAGTCACCAGTATGGGAGGACAGCACTGTTCCAATAAGGTGAACATCAGACTGCAGCCGAGGTTGCAGCACAGGGTCCTAAGCTGTAGCAGACATACACTATTGTTTCAACAAAGTATAAATTATCTTAAATGTGACTGATGCTTTACTTAAATATGTTGGATAAATGGTTACAGTATGCCATTATTGCCACAAGGAAGCCCTATAAACACGGTGATATTTCCTGCATGGCAATACACATAAAACGTCATTATCCCACTGTCCCAGTGACAGGAGAAAAACCAAGAAACTTTTTTTTGTATACATATATGATTTAAGAAAACCCTCAAGTTTTATTTAAAAGGCTTAAGCAAAGCAGGTACCATACATTTTTATTGCACAATGTCGAAAATTGCTGTTTTACCTCCTGAATGCATTTTTTTTTTTTTTTTAAAGGGAAGATAATTTTATTTTGGTGCCTAAGTGTTCAAATTCAGGTAGGTGTGACCCCTTATGCATCTATACACTTTCAAAATGACATTGTTTAAAAGTGGAAAACAAAATGATATTAACCTCCCTTTTCTTTTTTAAACTTTACAGATGCACAAACCAATCTCATCCATGACTATAAAATATAATCTGAATATGAACCAAACCATGAGGTATGCAATCCACTACAGCCTTATTGAAAAGTGAGTGTTTGCCTGATGTAATTCAAAAATTATTAAAAAAAAAAAAAAAAAAAAAAAAAACAGAAGTATTTAAACTAAAATCTTATGATTAAATTATTAAGGTGAACTCAGAGAAAACTCACCTTCTTTAATTCAAATGTGGAAAAAAGCCCACATGTGTCAATATATACATTTTGATTAGTAAAGGTCATCCTGTAGTAGTAGCATAGACCAACATCCATATCTGAGGAAGGACTTTAAAGATTGTAGAATGTAAAGTAGTGGGAAAAGGGGGACACAAGACAGCTAATGGGGGAGCCTGGGGTTAAGCAACAATGAAAAATGACTGATAAGTAAAGATTTTAACCTGATGTCAATAAAGGAAAAGCATCCCAATTCCCTAAGGACTTGGTGGATATCTGTCTCATGTGTCCCTTGACTGTGTAATGCTCATCAGCTTTATTGGATTTCTTAATTGTTCTTTTTCTTTTCATGTGATTTAACATGTTTAATTGTATATTGGTGCATTACTGAGAGGGACAGATTCCTTTTTGACTACTGAATGAGCTCTGTATGTTAACAGAATACTTTAAGTGTATATTTCTTGATGCTTCATAATATTATATATACATATATACATAATATATATATATATAAGATATACACATATATATCATATATAGATATATATATATATATATATATATATATATATATATATATATATATACATAGATACATACATACACACACACACACACACAGTATATATATTAATCTAATTGGAAATAAGTTGGCTCATAAAAATTGAATTTATAATTACCTGAATTTTTGCAAGCATCAGTTTCTTTTTACTTGATCACCGTATTATGCTCCAAAGCTTTGTCCTCATTCACAAAGGCAGATTGTGCATTGTATATGACAGTTGAATCTCATATTTGTGGTGTTATAACTGCAGTCTTTCTAAGAGTGCACTTACAACACATCAACGATTCTACATGTAATTGAAGAACCAGATAAAATATCTACTTTGATGCTGTTCAATCATGTTACAACTCTTTACAGTTAACAATAAACCTAAGATGTAGAGGGGCATTTTGTACATGACAAGAAACTGGTTCAGCCTCTTTATCTGTGAGACTCATAGGCATTCTAGACAATGAATCATGGATACATCTCAGAAGTGTGGTAACACAAACTGCCTGAATAAGTCCAAAACAACATGATTATTTAGTTAATTGTTTTAAGACTGAAAAAATCTGTACAGGATTAGATGACTGAACTATTCAGCTGTTCAAAGAAATTTTGAGTGTTAAAGCAACCCTCGGTCTATCATTAGATGGTAAGGAGTGTAGGCCTTCATCATGAACCAAAATTGAATATGCATTTCTAGCAAATGATCATTAACATTTGAGGCTAATCTGCTTATGTCAGAATAAAGTGATAGAATAAGTTTCTGACAAGATTCATATCATTCAGTTCAATAAAAATGTATCAACTATATTTTGCAATAACTGTCACTCCTTAGGTTTCTCCAAAGAGTAAATTGTTATAGCTGTGACAGAAAGGGTATTCTGTAGCTCCTTAATTTATGAAGCACAATTCTTTGCACAATCAGGTCTACAGATGGTATCTACATCGTTACAACAAACCTTCCACCATGATGTATTTCTAGCGAATAATTTAAAGCACTGTAAGCAGCAGTGTAAAGTCAGTGTTACTTACAATCTGCACTAAATCAAGCCTTTTGAAGCTGAAATCACCATTAAAGTCAGTAAAATACCACATATATGCATTGTTTATGGTTGCAAGAGCAGATCAGACCCCTAAAATTGGAGTACACGAAGCATCGAAGACTAAAGGACTCAGCAGTGAGATACATGGATTACATGATGTAAACCACAAAGACTTCCTATGGATTATTCTAAAGTGTGTTCTCACCATTTTGTCAAAGGTAAGACTAATAATTTCTGTGCCTATAATTTTGGTTTTCGATTTGATGCTACACAAATCAAATTGGGAAAGATTACCAGAGTCGGACATCACTGCTTAGCCCAGCCAAGCCTACTTAATACAGTACTTATTATTATCTTTATTTATCACCATCGGTGTTTCCTCCTCTGACCTGGAGATATCTCACTTGTCATCATTATGGAGATATACTGGTTAACGGATGTTAACTGTTTTAACAGCTGTTAACGGCTGTTAACTGGAGTTAGCACTGGAGTTAGTTAGGACCACGGGACCGGGCATGAAAAGGAGCGCTGGACCCCAGCAGCTCCCCTAGTACACCAGACTGGTGTACTGAAACTTGAATTTCCCCCTTGAGGGATTAATAAAGTATTTTTGAATTTGAATCTTTACAGTATTTAAATGGTAAACGGTAAATGGGCTGCACTTGCATACCGCTTACTCCACACCATCAAGGTGCCCTCAAAGCGGTTTAAAATGGCCTCTCATTCACACACACATTCACACCAGTGGGTGGCTGCTACCATGCAAGGTGCTGCCAGACCAACTGGGGGCAAGTTAGGGTTTGGTGTGTTGCCCAGAGACACTCTGACATGTGGGAGCCGGGATCGAACCGCCAACCTTCCAGTGACTGGACGACTCACTCTACCAAGTAGCTACAGCCCCCCTACAGCCATTTAATAGTCTCCATTCTTTATAAGTTTGCTCAGTCTTATTTAAGTGTCTGAGTTATTCTTGATCCTCCTAAAATCCACAACCATCCCTTTTCTATTATTCACATTCAAGATGTGATGATTATTTCCACACCATGCCTAAAATAACCCACTGGTTTTCTGTACTCAGAGCCCTGTCCACTACTGATACACCCCACAGCTGCAGAGCCATCTGAGCTTTTCTGCATGACAAGACTGACTTGTATTGGAATTCAGAACTATGCAATTCAGCACATTTTAATTGTGATTTCAATTTTGGCTCCAACTATGACAAAAACAAAGTAATTAAGTAAAAATAACTACCAAGATCTTGCCACATAACGCATCTAGTATTCTGAATCACACACACACTTCAGGCATAGACTCCAGTTGTCCATACCTTCCTGCTTTTTCTGTGTAACAGAGTTATTTATTTAAATAATATCAAGGTCAGGCTGGTGTTTCTGACCAAAATGTTTAAGGCATTATGAAATGAATGAAAAATACTTTATTAATCCCAGAAGGAAAATTCAACAAAAATTATTTGATCAACTCTGCCAGCATTTGCTATTTCTTAACACTTTTTGCAAACTTTACATTTAAATTACCTTGCTTTATCTGTAGGGTCCCCATCTATACAATCCCTTAAATGGGACAACATTTTTTGACTCTTTAGTGGCTTCAAACATCAACTTATATTCCGCAGATTGCCCTCTGGGCTAACTTTAATGGCCATTTTGCTTTAAATGAATATTCCATTCAAATTCAAAGCTGCATCAATTTACATCATTCAGATCCCTCCTTACCATCTAATGATATTACTATGCTTGCTTTATCTCTGGAATTTCTTTTAAGAAAATAGCCAGTTTGTGCTTCTTGAGCATCACATCACCCACAACTAGGGTGTTAATGGTCATCAACAAAAAAGACATGAAAGATGAGAGACTAACAGTATGACATAAAGCGAAGGAAGTCTGTATGAGTAAATAACACTTGTCACTTGAAGACAGAGATTTTAGAAGGTATAGAAAAAAAGGAAAGAAACAAAAAAAATGGCTCCAGGAACATTAGCCTTCTTGGCACATAGGAAGTGGAGGCATGGAAGAGACGTGACATGAAAAGTGGACAAGATGACTTACGCTGGTTACTCTGCGGTAGATCTGTGCAGCATTCTGGCACTCTGAGTAAGGGTACTCTGAAGTGGCCATCTCCAGCATGCACATTCCAAAGGCATATACATCCACTGACTCGTCGTACTTCTCCTCATACATCTCAGGCGCCATGAACTCAGGGGTACCTTAAATCAAAACAACTATTCAGAACTCTCGCACTCCCTTACTGATTGAGTGGGCTTCTCATAACCCATTGTCCTTCTGCTCCTCTAACCCATGGGGGGGTTGAGGAAGAGGAGGATGAGAAGAGTGACCAGGCTGATGACATCTTCTGGAGTAGAACCTGTGACGTGAAAGTTGGAAGAGGAAAAAAAAGAGGGGGAAGGAAAACAAAAAAAGAGACAGAAAACAAAAAAGGAGGGGGAAGCTGGGTTCAGTTAGACTGCAAAGAGGAAGGCACTTGTTTGTCTGTGTAAGACCTTGACATATTAGGATTCAAGAATGTGACTGAGGTAGACAATGTGCAGAACACACTTGTTGGGAATTAATATCATTTGAAATGATCCAAGATTAGCTTAGATGCGAGGCACCTATGAGTAATCCCCAACCTTTAATACAATTAAATTTGCTCAGGACAATACCAATTAGCTCTAGAAGGAAAATGCAACTAGCTATGGAAGTGACTTATGTCAAGACCTCACCTTATAATCATAATAACATTACTTTCTATAGAACACTCACCTTTTTGAGAAATGACTTACCATCTCCTCTTGACCTGCTGGAGAAAAGTGTTATGGTCAAGTGTGAAAGAAGTAGATCCCATAGCTAGTTAGTGTTGAACAGTGTGTTCCTGCACATTATCCTTTTTGTACTGATTGATTATTTTAGATTCAACCTCAGGTCTTACACAGAAAAACCCATTTGGTCATTTAATTGTAATGGTTTTTGATATTTTTGTGTATTACAGCACACTGTCAGACTTACCAGGCCCATAAAAGATACTTACTCAATGACCAGCAGTACCCTATTCATTCCAAACAGCAGAATGGGGCACAGCTGAGGCTAGAGCCTACATTTTAAAAACATACCCATGATTGTGAAAAGGAGAGAGGAAAAAAATAAAACTGACAGACAGAAAGTGGAGAGAACGCCCTGGACACAAATACGAAGCAAAAAGATTCTGTAGTCCTGTAATGTCTAAAAAGACAGCAAGAGACAAACACTAGGAAAAAAAAACCTGTTGAGGCAAACTCATAGAAAGAGATGTTAAACATTTGTGTAATTGGCAAACAGACCACATATTTTCAAACCACAGAACAAAGACCAATGTAAGACAGAAACTAAGGCCATACTTACAGCCAGGTTTTTGGACTGAAAGGTGTTACAACTAAAATAATCCTAATAATAATGATGATAATGATACAAAAAATTGATTAAAAGTATAGAAATTGTGCACAACTTACAGTTATGATGCCTGAAAAAAACAAACTCTTTTTAGACAAACATTTAGTAAAATAATTTATGTGCATGGACTAAAAGTGTTTTTTTTCCCTTTTTTTTAAAGATAGTGTGTAAAAGAGGGAAAGCCTTGTGGTTATCTGTCTAAGATCACCACAGTTTTTGGCCTCTATTTGACCTGTGGTTTGAGAGACAGCTGAAAAGTGGTGGTCTGCCTTTGAATCGCATTGTTGGGAAAAATACAAACACCTTTTTTTCAGGAAGATAAAATTATTCATAACCTCAGAAACAGTACTGTCCGAGAGGGTGCAGGAAGCAAAAAACAGTTAGGATTCATACCTATAACACTCTTGGCAAAAGATGCACGCTTGAGTGTGGCCAGTCCCAGGTCTCCAATCTTGACAGATCCTGTTGGGCCTGTGATGAAAATGTTGTCACACTTGAGGTCTCTATGGATGATTGGAGGAGCCCGAGTATGAAGGAAAGTGGAGTCCTTTAAGGATCTGTCTGCACCAGCTACGCAGCACTTTAATTTTCATCACCTTGAACCGTTTGAGATAGCTAAAAAAAGAACAGATAACAATTGTACACATCCTTTTGGAAAAACAAAACAAAACAAAACAAAATGAAGCAAATGCAGTATTTCCTGTGTCCTCCTTCATAAAAAAGTAATAAAATAACAGCATGTACGTACAACTCAAAATAGTATGCACATATACATGTGTGTACTATTTTGAATTGTATGACATTTTAGAAATGCGTGGCAAGTGCATTACCAGTGAAAACATAGTGAAACAAGGGACACACATTGAAAATAATAATACAAAATCACGAATCTTGTCAAAATGAGCTGTTCCTTACTGTCTGTCAAATTTGAAACTCACGTTTTCAGTGTACCAGAGGTCATGAGTTCGGTGACCAATACAATGCATTTCCTTCCTTTAGAAGGTCCCTCCCAGGAGTCGTAAAAGCGAACAATGTTGGGATGCTGTAGTCCCTTCAGCATCCCTGCTTCCTCTTTAAAACGTTGACGCTCTGCCTTTGACAACTTACGATCCTATAAGGGGAAAAAAAATAAACTGTATGTATATGTAAATATACAAACATACTGGAAAAGTGAACTTTAATATATATAAGAAGTTGTACTTTTTTCTTGAAAGTTAAGGAGTAATAGAAAATGTTTGCAAGACTGAAGTCTGCCCTGTGCTATCAAATATTCATTAACTGTCTAAGGCAAAAATAAATATTGCCTTCTGTGGGGTCCCAGCATGAAAAAAATGTGAACATGTGTGACCAGCCCCTCTCAGGTTTTCTGAACAATTCCTAGCATGAGCACAATTTAAAACATGCATAGGGACTGAGGAGCAAACGTAGTGCATATGCCATGCTTCTAAGAAAATTCAGCCCACTGTTAAGTGGAAACCGTTTTTAACCTTATTTTTATTAGCATGTAATAGGAAAAAAAGATTCCAGTGACTGACATTAGCCTACTTGAAGACAGCTGGGGGGGATATCATTTTTTTCTGGCCAAAGGTACCACTGGGCAGACAAACTGACAAGTTAAAAGTTTTAAAGGCCACAATGAGGAAGCAGAGGAGGCCACTAAACTGAGGATCAATACCAAGGAACACAGTAAGAGTGAGATTGTGTGAGAAATGGAGGTTCCACAAAGAAACTGGACCAAATGACCTACTTTGCAAAGTATTTTTTCTATCTAGCAGAGACATGGGCACCCTTTCTCTTTCTGCTCACCATGTCAAAAGAGGCATGCAAAACATCCACAAAAGCACAACCACTCAGCCTCTGAGCTCTGAAGCTATTTAACATTCAAACACATGAAACCATTTCTCAGCATGGCATATTTCCACTTTGATAGCCAACTTGACACAAACATTCCTCTCCGACTCAAATATTGGAGGGGGGGGATTAAAGCAGATAGCAGGTATTACCAGGTGAATGTGCTGCCATCTGCTACAACTTCCAACTGGTTGGCTAACTAATTGGGCTGATTATTTTTCACTTGTAAACAATAAGCACTGGCTGATCATTTTTAGGAATTGGGAGTCTGTCACTCGAGACATCTTGAGAAACCTCTACACTACCAACTGCCTCATCATACAGCTTCTTGAGAAATGTAAATCTACTAAAGCAGACAACTGTCATCTACTTGTGAGGATGGGGAAAAAAGTTAATCAGTCCACTACAAACAACACTTGAGTAATAAAGTTATGCAAGTGTAACTACATTGTTACTTGTAAGACTGTGAAAGCAAATATTAGCATACTGCTATGACGTGGGTGTACATAATGATAAGTGGCCAGGAGACTCAACCTGGCAAAGTCAAGTCAAAACTCATCAGTCAACAACCCAACAGTGACAAATGTTGACATGTTATGTTCTTGGAAAACTGGATGGAACGGTTACCGGTATTACAGTAAAGCACGGTAAAATTTTACGCGATAACGATTACCGTTTATGTTTGACTTTGTCTCATTATCACGGTCGATTACCGGGATATGTAATATCAGCTTCATTCAAGTCTGAGAGCGACTTGCGACTGTGTCTCACGTGAATATATAGCTTGTAACATCGGCATCGTAACGTGACCATGGAGGAAAGTTGTGATAGAACGCAGGACATTTACCAACCTACTAAAAGGACGAAACCCAAGGTCTGGGCATATATATATATATTTTGTTAAGAATGCAGAGGGACAACTGGTGGAGGACAGTTATCCTGTCTGCAGAGCACCTGTTAACATTTTATTGTTTGTACAAGCAACTTGAAGGAGCTAAGGCTAATGCTATTCATTATTCATTATATTCATTAAAAAAAATCGATATTAGGAGCTTAAAAATCGATATTACAATCGGGCGGCTGAAAATCGCGATATATCACCAAATCAATTTTTTTTCCACACCCCTAGTAGCAACAGAGGAGACAATGTTCTAAGTTGAAATAAATGATCATTTCTGTCTTGAGTTGATATAAACTGTTAATTAAGTGCGGTTAAATCCTGAGTAATTAACAATTGACTGTTAAATCTAAACAAGCTGTTCACTTAAATTACCAGGGTAAAGCATTTAACTCCATATGCCAGTTGAACAACACTTCAATTCAAATGTAATTCAATTTAAAGAGGTCCAGCTGGATAAATTTCTTGAAGCAAAGGTACGAAAGATCACAATGTCTAACTATTTAGTATGATATAAATTTATGTAGTATAGTAGTTGTATCGATTTCAGACCCTACATCTGTCCAGATGGAGGTCTGCTCTATCAGGCTATATATTCTATGTATGGATCTCAGATCTGTTTTGTTCATGATACTTTGCATTTGATTGTTCATCTGAATTGATACCATTATGTGATCTGCTACCACTACTCTAAAATCTTGTGCTGTCCATGTTTTATCTAGAAATGAACAATAATAATTTAAAGAGAAAGAAAAACAATAAAAGATAAAGACTTCACATCCTGACTCACATCCTGCCCTTATTAGCATAATTTATGTCTTTGTGGCAGAGGACACACCTGGCCAATCCCTCTCTATCAATTTTCTTGAGGAAATCCCCAATGTGAAAGGACACCTCTTGTACCTGCACTGAAACCTTGCCCTCCAGCTTAATCCAGTCCCCAGGGGTTAAAGCAAAAACAGATTCTGAGCCTGAACTCTTGTGTGTGCATGTGTGCGTGCATGCGTGGTGGAAGTAAGGGTAGTTCCTACAACATGGTAGTTAACACATGTACCGTTTAGGATACTTTTGATATCAAGTTTTGCTGCAGCTTACAAGATGACCTACAGTGGTTCACAAACTTTTAATACTGCGTACCACCTGAGAAACAGTTCAGCTCTCTGAGTACCACCATGATAACCAACTTTAAAATATAGCCATATATGCCTTCTCAATTACCTTTAAATTCACAGGAGAGATATTTATTCCTTATTGTAGTTATTTATTGTTACCTGAATTTCGTTTAAAACGTAATTATAATGCATTGTATGTTTCCGATTTAATAAAAAAAAAAGAAAAGTGAAAATATTGAAAGTCCTGACGTTCCCCCGCGTACCACCAGAGAGCGCTCACGTACCACCAGTGGTACACGTACCACAGTTTGCGCACCACTGTTATAAGGGAATGTGAAATTCAGTCAGGCAGGATGAAAATTTGGATGACAATATATATATATATATATATATATATATATACACACACACACACATACATACATATACAGTGGAGGAAATAAGTATTTGATCCCCTGCTGATTTTGGCAGTTGTCAAGTTGTCATACTAAGAAATAAATGAACAGTCTCAGACTTCTATGGCAGCTTTATTTTAATCGTTATAGAAAGAATATTGAAAAAAAAAGAGAAAATTACATGAAATGAAAAATAAAATTTAATTTGCAAGTCATTGAAGGAAATAAGTATTTGATCCCCTAGCAAAACATGATCTAATACTTGGTGGCAAAACACTTGTTGGCAAGCACAGCTGTCAGACTTTTCTTGTAGTTGCTAACTAGGTTTGCACACACATCAGGAGTAATTTTTGTCCACTCCTCTTTGCAGATCATCTCCAAATCCTGAAGGTTTTGAGGCTTGCGCTTGGAAACTCGAAGCTGCAGCTTTCTCCATAGATTTTCAATAGGATTAAGGTCAGGAAACTGGCTAGGCCATTCCATGACCTTGATGTGCTTCTTATGGAGCCACTCCTTTGTTTCCTTGGTTGTATGTTTTGGGTTGTTGTCATGCTGGAAGACCCATCCACGACCCATTTTCAATGTCCTTGCGGAGGCAAGGAGGTTGTCACCCAGGATATTGCAGTACATGGCCCCGTTCATCTTCCCATCGATGCGGTCAAGTCGACCTGTCCCCTTAGAAGAGAAACACCCCCAAAGCATAAGGCTTCCACCGGCATGCTTGACAGTAGGGATGGTGTTTTTGGGGTCATATTCAGCATTTCTCTTAGCCTCCAAACACGTCGATTTGAGTTGAGGCCAAAGAGCTCAATTTTGGTCTCATCTGACCACAGCACCTTCTCCCAGTCTCTTTCTGAGTCATTAATATGTTCGTTGGCAAACCTGAGTCGGGCCTGGACGTGAGCCTTCTTGAGCAGTAGGCCTGGGCCAAAAAATCGATTCTTATATCAATCGCGATTTTTTTTTCTGGGGATTTTTAAAAATCGATTCTTGTACGAGAATCGATTTTTATTTATTTAATTGGTGGGGTAAAGAGTTCGGGTGGCTCCGTGGAAATACTCCGCTTGCTGGGCTCCTCCAGTCTCTTTTGTCATCTACACTTCCGGAAATAGAAGCACACGTGTCACCACAGTAAGCCGAATGCGGGCAAATTCACGTGATAAAATGGCGGAGTGCAGCGAGCTGAGTACTTTCACATAGCCTGAACTCTTTCCCCCACCGCCCCACGCAGATATTGGATTCAACTCTCCACAAACTCCCAGCTGGATCAGACGAGGCATTGAGGGTAACTACAGTAGAGGTCTTCGGAACAATCCGAAAACCCGAGGTTCCGACCCGAATCGGGTCTTGGATCCATCCAAAAGACGTGACTCCGGGTTCGGGTCAGAGTCGGTAGTTAGTCTCGGGTCCGGTCGGTGCTCTCTGACAGGCTGGGTGTGCGTTTACTCGAGAGTTAAAGATATTTGCGGTGGCAGCCAATGTCAGGACTTTGGGCTCAGGGCGGTTTTTCATTAACGTGGCATATTTGTCATGAAACAATCGTGTGTTGCCATAGCGTGTCATTAGCGGTATGTCTCGGTTCTATTCGGGTAACTCGGTTCGGTTCGTGGTCGGAAACTAAAGACTCGGGTCGGGTCGGGTCGGTTCCGGGTCCAAATATTGCAGGTCATTTCAGGTTGGGACCCTAAACTTGTGATAATAGCTCGGGTCGGGTCAGTTTTGGATCGAATTTTCACGGGTCCATTCGGGTTCGGGTGGACCCGTGAAGACCTCTAAACTACATCAATTGCGTATTTTTTTAAATATTAAAACGTATTTAATTTTTATATTTATAATTATTATTTAATAATTAATATAATATTATAGTATTATATATAATAATTATATATGATAATATATAATAATTATCATAACATTTAATATTATTTTTATTTATTATTATATGATTTTTATATTTCAATAGTTGAAATATAAAAATCGCAATACTTTAAAATTGAAATGCAATACTTGTTTAATCAGAATCGCAATATAAATCGAATCGGGACCCAAAAATCATAGGAGAATCGAATCGGCACAAAAGCCTATTGGCCCAGCCCTATTGAGCAGAGGGACCTTGCGTGCACTGCAGGATTTTAAACCATTCTGTCTCAGTGTAGTTCTCGGCTGATCTCTAACCTTTCTCATGATCATTGAAACCCCATGAGGTGATATCTTGCATGGAGCCCCCAGCCTAGGTTGATTAACAGTCATGTTGTACTTCTTCCACTTCCGAATAATTGCACCAACAGTTGTCACCTTCTCATTCAACTTCTTACTTATAGTTTTGTAGCCCTTTCCGGCCTTGTGGAGTTCAACAACTTTGTCCCTGACATTTTTTGACAGCTCTTTAGTCTCGCCCATGGTGGAGATGGTGGAGTATTACTGAGTCTAAGAGCAGATGGCTTTTTATACAGGAGATAATTTGGAACAGGTGTCTCTCATGCAGGTAATTACTTCAGTGAGATTAGGGGTATGCCAATAGACTGTGGGAGCCAACACTGGTCAAGGTTGGCCGGGGATCAAATACTTATTTCCCTTAATGACTTGCAAATTAATTTTTATTTTTCATTTCATATAAATTTCTCATTTTTTTTCCCCAATATTCTTTCTATAACTGTTAAAATAAAGCTGCCATAAAAATCTGAGACTGTTCATTTATTTCTTAGTATGACAACTGTCAAAATCAGCGGGGGATCAAATACTTATTTCCTCCACTGTATATATAACAAAATACTCGTTAGGGTGAATGTGAGCATTTTTCTGTTTAAAAACGGACCTAAGAAATTCACAAAATTGCCAGGGGCTACCACAAATTCAAATACAGAGCAAAATCTGCAAGTATGTGTGACTGCGAACAGTGAACTGTGAATGGACAAGGGTATATTGTATATACTGTATTAGATTTTGCAAAAAAAATAAAATAAATCCACATTAAATTCTTTCGAACAACCATTGTGGCATCTTGATCTTATATAATAGAAAGCAGATTACTGTGGAGAATTTTGCATTACATAGAAGGCTGAGATCAAAATAAATAAAAACTCTCAAAGGAAGTTAAAGGGTGGGGGCAGACTGAGTATGAAAGTACGCCTTGGCAGGTCAGCCTGCTATGCTTCACACAGGAGATTCCTCTGTGAAGAATGTGACCCATTTTACATTTACACAGACATTCACAGCAGGAATGCACTGAGCATGCGTGTGATTTAGTCTGTGAGGGGGGAAGGGTATATGACTGTAATCTTCACATTGTTCTGAAACCAGTTTGCAAATGTGGCTGTGGTTCTATCTATTCCAGTCAGGCCAGCTGCTCACATGACAAGTCGAAAGTGTGACAATAAAAGTGAACATTCACATGGTGAATGAGGTCAAACGAACTCTGTAATTACTTTAACCAGATAGACCGCAGAGCCTCAAACATTTTTTTAAAAAGAAATTTCAGTGTAAAAAATAAAGAAAAGCAATAATACTAAGACCAAATTCTGATTTATGAACAAGATAGTTTCATCAAGTATAACAAAATTTACTAATGTAATTATCTTTTGATATCGCCACATTCAGTGCGTTTACATGGGAAGTTTACTTCCTCTTTAATTCAGAATTAAAGTTAAATCCGAATAAAAGTTACCATGTAAACACCTAATTCCATATGAAAATGTCAATTCCGAATTAAACTTAATTCCAAAGTAAGTGGCTGGTTTATTCCCATTTTAATTCCGAATATAATAATTCCGCCGTCATGTATACACTCATTCCTGTTTAAATTAATTCCCGTCTTTCAGCGCATGCTCGTTCTCTTGCCCGTCTGTCGCGATGACGCTTATATTCCGCGCTGGGCTTGTTTTCAAAACAAAGTTTTTAAATGGCAGCATGCAGTAAACGGTGTTCAAGAGCAGAGAGGATTTATTTAATAAATAGCTTGGAGGAACTGGAAATAATTAAAAGAACAGATGGCAGGAAACATAAAAATTGTGAGCTTTTCAAAGTTGTAGCGGCCAGGTTAAATGAAGGAGGTTTCGCAGATAGAGACACCACCCAGGTCAAAAATAAGTGGAATGTTGTTGCTAACCGAGTTGTTGCTAAGTTTGTTTTCTTCCGGTAGATGTAAAGACGTCCGCCCCCCTATCCAATCAGAACCCTTCCCAACCCCCAGGCCTAAAGCGGAATTGGATAAAGCCGAACAAACGTGTTTTCCATGTTAACCTCAATTCGGAATTACTATTTGCATGTAAACTCGAAGGAAAATTGTTTAATTTCGATATTATTTAATTCGGAATTATTAATTCCGAATTAAAAAACATCATGTAAAAATGTTTCCTTCATTTCAACAGCTGCAGGAGAAATTTAATTTACATAATAGAGACTTCTTCAAATATTTGTAAATCCGTATTTTTGTTAAGAAACATTTCCGTCCTTTCCGCATGAGCCCCCTGAATCCATCATGGAAACACTGCTCCAGTCTGATCCCTTGAAAAAAGGATCAATATCTAAAATGCACGACACTCTGTTTCAAATAGACTGTACAGCTACACTGGATCATCTAAAAGAAGCCTGGCAGGAGGATCTCGGTGTGGAAATCTCAGACAACCAATGGACAAAAGCCCAGGACAATGTGCACTCATCTGTATGCATAAGACATGGACTTCTGCAATTTAAAATATTACACAGAGTGCATCTGTCCAAAATGAAGCTTTCTAAGACGTTTTCTTCAGTGAGTCCATCCTGTGACAAGGTCCGGCTTCTCTAGCACATATGTTCTGGAAGTGCCCACAAATTGTTGATTATTGGAATAGGATATTCCAAACTCTATCTGAGGTCTTACAGAAACAGATTATACCTGATCCATTGTTAGCATTGTTTGGAGTGAAAGCTATCACTGTACAACTCTCAACTAACCAAAACAACATTACTTGGTTTGTAACATTATTAGCAAGGTGATTGATACTGCTTAATTGGAAGCAGCAAAAACCCCCAACTCATGCAGCCTTGTTGAACAATGTAATGCAACACTTGGAGCTAGAAAAAATAAAATACTCATTAAGAGAGAAGGAATACATGTTTTACTCTATATGGCAACCTTTTATGGACCATTTTAACAAGAAAGACCCATGCAGGAGAAAATGAATGTAAAAACAGATGTAACATGACCCCTTTTTTTTTTTCCCTTTTGTTTGACTGTCTTTGTTTCTATTGTCCCAAAATGTTTATGTATGAAACCATGCAGTTTCAATTTTCTATTTTCTGTATGTTTTGAAATATGCAAAATCCCAATAAAAAGAAGTTAAAAAAAATAAATAAATAAATGAAATAATGTAACCGCAGCCATTTAGATGAGGGAAATCTGTTCCTTAGAGTTCAATAGTCTTTAGACCCTTTCAAAAAAGCTACTGCTTAGCTTACCACTACTGAACAAAACTGAAAAATCTGTTAATGGGATAACATTTTGTGACCAGGTCTGACTTGCATTGTTTTCACAAAACCAGTTTAAAAAATTGCAACACCATAGGAGAGAGAAAAAACAACAATCATTTTGGATACTTTTAAATACTATTTAAATAACCCTAACCAACATTCAGTTATTTGTACTAAACAGGATACTTTAGAACCTCTGTCCTCTTCTTCATTCTCAGCCAGCTGGTTGCTCCTATCACCTGTCTGGTGAAAAATTGCTCAGAAAACTGCACAGCTTGCCGGCTAACTGTTTGCTCCATATGGAACTGGAAATATCTAAATACAGGGTCTATAAAAAGTACTCATCCCCTTTGGATGTTTTAAACTTTTATTTCTTTGATAAATTATATTATGGTCAATATAATTTCACTCTTGTGACAAGGAATTGCAAAAAAAAAAAAAAAAAAAAAAAAAGAAGCTTCTTTCATGTCAAAGTGAAAACAGATTTGAAAAATAAATCTCATAAATTGTAGCTCTCTTGCAGATTGAATCAAATTACCCTCCAGGATTTGGCAATATTTTTCTGCAGTCATTTCGTCCTATACCTTAACAAGCCTTCCAGGCCTGCTGTTCAGTAGCATGCGCGGAGCATGACGTTGCTATCACCATGCTTCATGGTGGAGATGGTGTTTGTGGCTATGTGCAGTGTTGCCAAACATGGCCTCAAGTCTGATGGCCATAAAACTCATCAGACCAAAGAACCTTCTTTCCAATTGACCTTGAAGTCTCCCACATGCCTTTGGGCAAAGCTCAGGCAAGCTTTCATGTGAGCTTTTTTTCAGCACTGGCTTTCTCTTTGCCACTCTCCCATACAGCTTCGACTGGTGAAGAACATAGGCTACAGTTGTTGCATGTACAGTCTCTCCCACATGGGCCACTGAAGCTCTCAAGTCTAGAGAGGTTGTAGGTGCTATTGTGGCCTACCTCACCAGTTTTCTTCTTGCCCCATCACTCAGTTTGTGAGGACGGCCAGTTCAAGACAGATTTAGACAAGTGCCATACTCTTTCCATCTCTTAATAATGGATTTAATGGAACTTTCTTTTGCAAATTCTTATCATAAAAGAAAAATTATATTGACCATGATTTTTGATTTATAGAAGCAATAAAAGGCTGAAACATTCAAGGGGGTGAATACTTTTTAAAGGCATTGTATGTCCAGCACTCTCACCTGATTCAAGAAAGACGGTTTCCAACCTGATGCAGTTAATATTTAGTTAATATTTTAACTGCATCAGAAGAACATTGTTCTGGTCCTTTTTTGATCAACACGCAACGGTAACGTTTACGAAATGTGAGTTAGCCAAGCGCTAACTCAGTGGCTTGAAGCATTAGGCTTACCTCCTTCAAGTTGCTTGTACAAATCGCAATAAAATGTAAACAGGTGCTCTGCAGACAGGATAATTGTCCTCCATCTCTGCATTCTTAAAAAAAAAAAAAAAAAGCCCAGACCTTGGATTTCGTAATTTTAGTGAGTTGGTAAATTTCTACTTCACGAAAAAACTGTTAACCTGAATCATGACTACGCGCCTGATGTGTTGAAAAAAACGAAGGGAATACGCCAAAGCGAAATCAGTACTGAAGGAGAACATCGGATTTCAAACTCCATTCCCAGCCCGGTTAAGAGTGTTCTATCCGGAAGGGACAGTGGTGTACGGATCCAGGTCTCGATTATGAAACACCCGGAATCTCTGCTGGAAAAGATTCAAAAGTTTACATGGCGAACGAGCAGCAGGCCGGGGAACCTGGAGAGAGCAGGCAAAGAGAGGAGCTACGCGGAAAAACTACAGCTCTTTAGATGTCACGATCCAGCGTGTTAATAAAATAGAAGTGAATCAGAGGATGTTGAAACTCTTGGAGAAGAAAGTGTGTTTTTTTCTCTCTTTCTTAATTTTTTTTTAAGAGAAGAGTCTGGAAGAACCGGCTATCAGTGTGAATAGACTGAAAACAAGTACTGTGTATGACAGGAACATTTTTTTAGGCTATAACTGAAAACAGACTGTAACGTCGGAAGTCTTGTATTCCTATGTCAGCCAACCAGATGGACATTAGAGTAAAACTGCAAAAAGCTGAGGGCCCTCCCACACCAGCCGGTGAGAGAGGATTTCCCTCGAGGCCCTCCCATCATCAAAGCCTAACAAGGGTTGAGATGAAGACCTCACTATTGGAAGTCGTTTTTTCTTGTGTTACTGTGTTTGTGTTGTTCCTCATTTAGAGGTTTGTTATGCTGCTGTTCCATGCAGCTTTTGGGTGCTGCTGGGATACATTCAGTTAGTAGTGGAGAGTGGTGTTGATGCAAAGTACACCAGACTGCAGCGTCTGGTGTACTTGAAACTTGAATTCCCCCCTTGGGGGATCAATAAAGTATATTTGATTGGATTTGATTGTGGATTTGTCTCCATCTCTGAAGAGAGCTCCTGGGGGTGGAGACATCATGAAACTAAAAAAGCTTGAAATGGCGCTGGCAGTACCATATCATAATTATATGTAATAAAGTGAAAATCAATTTTAATTTAAAATGCCAAGAACTTTAAATTCAAATTAATAGATGAAATCAGTTCACCACCAAGCCTGACATACGAGTCTGGATGTGTGATGTGACTTCTCAATGTACATACATTGTAAATTTCACAGACAAACTTCATTATAAAATCTATCTCAACTAGTCTCATATAAAGACAACATTAACAGCTTGCTATCCAATACCTTATAAGAAGCACATAGTTAGCTAGCAGTCTACTTGTGAAGTTCATGTTTTTTTTACTGCTAGTAACAAACAAATTAGCCATATCACCATTATCAAGTTCACTTCAATGATGTTTGTGTGACCTGCTATGGCAGTTTTTCACACATCAGTGTTCTGAAATAACCAAGTCATGAAAAAAAATTACAACCTCACAACAATAATAATGAAAAACTCCAACTGGAACCTTCAAAGATGGCAGCAGATATGTGATGTTGCATTTGTATATTCTGCACACCATGAATCTTTAAGGTCAAACTTCAAATCTTATCAATGCTAATTTCCTGTCTATACAGTACTTGTAAAAAAAAAGGACCTTCTATTAAAAGAGTTAGTTTCTCAAAAATGTTGAATGATTTTTCTGACTTGAAGATTTATATATACATACATATAGGGATGCACGATAACTGTTTTTTAAAACCGATACCGATAACTGATAACACACACATATACCTAAGATCATTACATCAATACTATGAACAAAATCAAAAATAGTTTTGACTTTTTACATGAACAGATATTTATTTTTTCCAATGAAAAACTATTGGCAAGCCTCTTAAACATTTTCTTAAAGCTATCAAACAAACCTATTTGATATCTCACATCAACTTAAATAAGGTGCATTATTGACTGATATAAAAAATAAAGGCTCCTTGAACTGATGGAAATACATCAAAATTACAAACTGAAAAAGATTAACATTTAAAGGATTTTGGCTTGTGGTTCCATTTAAATTAATACCTTTAATTAAAGTAAATGAGGTTCAGTAGTTTTTATTTTTAATCTCATGGAAGCTTTAGAAGAGAGGAATGAGGGAGAGCAGAGGGAGGGGAGGAGAGGCTACTGCTGGCTTGCGCATGTTAGCATTAGCTTCCGTTAGCGCGATTTCAAAATTCCATGGAAGCATGTTATGTTGTAGGTGGCCAATCGGTTTTTACGTATTAAAGCTTGTGCTTCCCTCCTCGTAGAATTCGCTCGGAGGATTCGTCACAAATAACCACCAAACTATCTTCTTCTGAAACTTAAACGAAGTTCCGCATCACCATATTTGTTTTGATCAGCACAATGCATGCTGCATTCAAGGTGTAACGTAAATCCCGACATTTGCTAGTCGTTATTTCAGCCTTTTCTATTTTTTTTTTTTTTTATGTGTAACATGTGGGAGAATACTGCAAATATCAATTCAAGTCCGCAACTACCAAAATTATGACCGAGTTAACGACTTGTTTTCTGGCATGAGGGGGTATTCTTGATTTTCCTTATTGAGTAATCGTTTTTCTGATTATGCGGACGTTACATGAACATAACATTCACTGCCGCTCATTTAAGGCTCAGAGGGAGCGAGGCACTGCAGTGTTGACAAAAATATATATGTTATTGGGGCTATTCGTCGTGATATCGGACCTATCGGGATGACGTCATAATTTCCTGTTATCGGCCCGATAGTTATCGGCCCGATAGTTATCGTGCACCCCTACATACATATATGTATGTGTGTATACATATACACACATATACACACACACATATACAGTACAGGCCAAAGGTTTGGACACACCTTCTCATTCAATGCATTTTCTTTATTTTCATAACTATGGACATTGTAGATTCTCACTGAAGGCACCAAAACTATGAATGAACACGTGTGGTTATGTCCTTAACAAAAAAAGGTGAAATGACTGAAACACATGTTTTATATACTAGTTTCTTCAAAATAGCCACCCTTCGCTCTGATTACTGCTTTGCACACTCTTGGCATTCTCTCGATGAGCTTCAAGAGGTAGTCACCTGAAATGGTTTTCCAACAGTCTTGAAGGAGTTCCGAGAGGTGTTTAGCACTTGTTGGCCCCTTTGCCTTCACTCTATGGTCCACCTCACCCCAAACCATCTCGACTGGGTTCAGGTCCAATGACTGTGGAGGCCAGGTCATCTGCCGCAGCAATCCATCACTCTCCTCCTTGGTCAAATAGCCCTTACACACCCTGGAGGTGTGTTTGGGGTCATTGTCCTGTTGAAAAATAAATGATCGTCCAACTAAACGCAAACCGGATGGGATGGCATGTCGCTGCAGAATGCTGTGGTAGCCATGCTGGTTCAGTGGGCCTTCAATTTTGAATAAACCCCCAACAGTGTCACCAGCAAAACATCCCCACATCATCACACCTCCTCCTCCATGCTTCACAGTGGGAACCAGGCATGTGGAATCCATCCATTCACCTTTTCTGTGTCTCACAAAGACACAGCGGTTGGAACCAAAGATCTCAAATTTGGACTCATCAGACCAAAGCACAGATTCCCACTGGTCTAATGTCCATTCCTTGTGTTTCTTGGCCCAAACAAATCTCTTCTGCTTGTTGCCTCTCCTTAGCAGTGGTTTCCTAGAAGCTATTTGACCATGAAGGCCTGATTCACGCAGTCTCCTCTTAACAGTTGTTCTAGAGATGGGTCTGCTGCTAGAACTCTGTGTGGCATTCATCTGGTCTCTGATCTGAGCTGCTGTTGACCTGTGACTTCTGAAGGCTGGTGACTCAGATGAACTTATCCTCAGAAGCAGAGGTGACTCTTGGTCTTCCTTTCCTGGGTCGGTCCTCATGTGTGCCAGTTTCGTTGTAGCGCTTGATGGTTTTTGCGACTCCACTTGGAGACACATTTAAAGTTTTTGCAATTTTCCGGACTGACTGACTTTCATTTCTTAAAGCAATGATGGCCACTCTTTTTCTTTAGTAAGCTGATTGGTTCTTGCCATAATATGAATTTTAACAGTTGTCCAGTAGGGCTGTCGGCTGTGTATTAACCTGACTTCTGCACAACACAACTGATGGTCCCAACCCCCTTGATAAAGCAAGAAATTCCACTAATTAACCCTGATAAGACACACCTGTGAAGTGGAAACCATTTCAGGTGACTACCTCTTGAAGCTCATCGAGAGAACGCCAAGAGTGTGCAAAGCAGTAATCAGAGCAAAGGGTGGCTATTTTGAAGAAACTAGAATATAAAACATGTTTTCAGTCATTTCAGCTTTTTTTTTTTTGTTAAGGACATAACTCCACATGTGTTCATTCATAGTTTTGGTGCCTTCAGTGAGAATCTACAATGTCCATAGTCACGAAAATAAAGAAAAGGCATTGAATGAGAAGGTGTGTCCAAACTTTTGGCCTGTACTGATATATATATATATATATATATGCACACACAGACATACATAGACAGTATGTGTGTGTGTGTGTGTGTATATATATATATATATTGTGAGAGAAACTATTAATTGTCATGAGAGCAAAAACAAAGACGAATGCAATGTTCAACAATCAAAAGATAAATGCTAAGTGAATAGTTTTTAGTGGGGGGAAATGACAAAGGCTGTGGCTCATCTTAAAGTATGCAGCGTGGAAGGAAGTTGTTTTGGCTCCAATCAACTCAACGGAGATGACACTTTCAAGAGTATGGTATAAACACTAAAGGTGACTCACTAAAGGAACTTTAAAATAACATGCTCTCAATATAAAATGCCAATTCACAAAAGCACAATTTCAAAGCTAATCCTGAAAACTAACAACACCCCTCAAGCAAGTATTTGATGACAGACATTAACTGAAATTAAAAATGTATCAGAATCACTGAAATTACAACCATGACAATGAGAGAAAGATGGGTAACAAACGTAGGAAAAAAAAAAAAAAAAAAAACAAGTCATACCTGCAACTCACACCAAGCCACCTCCACTGTAGTCTCAGTGTCCAAGCCTTTGTAGACAGTCTTGAAGGAGCCACGTCCAATTTCAATATCAAACTTTAGGAAACGTCCATCAGGTGATGTTCCAACTGCTTTGGTTTCCGCCTCTTCAATATCATCTTGCACTTTTTTCTCAGCTTCTCTTTGCTCTGCCTCTGCTCGTGCCTTGGCAGAGTCCTTTTCACCTTCTTCTTCATCATCTTCAGGACGCTCCTTGACTTCATTGGGGCCGTCAGGTTCTGTTTGACTTTGCAACTCTGTTCCTATGCATGGTGAAGAGCGGGCTGCTACGCAGACATCTTGTATAATGACAGGCTCTTGAGATAAAGTCACGATATCTACCCTGCTTTTAGCCATTTCTTTTCCTTTTTCTCGTTCACTATCCACAGACTCCTCATTTTGAGCTATCGTTGTTTCAGCCTTCGATGAGTGGATGGGAACAGCCTGTTGCAGCTGATGGATACTTTCATGTATTTGACCTTGCTGAGGTGCAGGGATGGGGATCTTGCTGGGTAAAGGAAGGGCCAATGCTGTAGCATTGGAATCACTAATGACACTTCGACGTAAAAAACGGTGTTCAGGGTTACATCGGTCACGCTCCATAGTGTGATGCCGGCGTCTCACCTCTGCTGGCCGGCACTCACTCACCATCGAATCTGAACCAGAACAAGGGCCATTTCCACTTTTCGGAGGGGGAGCCAGGAACTTCACCATCTTGTCATCTGACTTTTCCGACATCCCACCACCCACACAAAGAGTAAGGGGGTACAATAGCCGAAATATTAAAATAAGAGTACTTCCATGTCTTCCAAATAGGCTTGTTTTAGCAGTATCAATCAGCACTTCCAAATGAAAATGACTTAGAAAATCTCTCTCATGCAGTCTTTACTATTCAAAGTCTATCTTCATTTATGCAGTGCAGAGACTTGGGGTATAAGATGGGAGGTATCTTCTTGTAAATGGAAAAAGGCTGAACACTGCAAATGAACACAGAGTTCTGATGTTGATACACAAGTCTCTCTAAGTCTCCACCATCCATTCTGTCAGACAAAGGGTGCTTTTTTCAAGCATAGGGAATCAGTACTGAGGAACAAATATTCACAATCTATAACAGGCACAGGCACCAATCAGCTCAGTGTAGGCAAAAGCAGGATAGGCAGAAAGCCTGAAGTGCGCTCCTCTCCTCTTAGGTCTGCAACAGAAAATAAATAAATTAATTTATATTTGATCATACAATTATTACACACACACACACATATATATATATATATATATATATATATATATATATATATATATATATATATATATATATATATATCTATATATATATATAAATATATATATAAGAAAAGCTACATGACATACAATGACAGTAGTCAACATGTCAACAAGACATTGACCAGCTTCAGCCTTAAAAGACAGAATTTACAGTATGCATTATAATAACTGAATAACATTTGTCTCAGCACCATTTATGGCTTTAGAAATTTTGTCTCAAATCAATCGATGCTGTAAATCACTATAGGATTTTGCAATTCCACACCCGACTGTGTTTAGATTCCCTCTTATTAAAAAGATTTGTTGTCTTTCCCCAGGACATATGATGAATTTACCTTAAACATGAGATGTTCGTGATAACCAATTAACATGCAAATCAACTTATTTGATTAAGTAGTAATTGTCACATAAATAAACAGTAAAGCTTTTTTTTTTAATCGTTTGACTGTTATAAAACATATCAAATCCCTCAGAATTTACATGAACCACTCAGTCCTTCTCCTCTGATAGACGAGAAGTGGGTGCCAGAAGTGACAACTGATTGTTATTAACAAAAGTAAGAAACAGATTAAACGGATTTGTATTATGATTTATATTATTGCTTAAATCGATTTGTACATAATAAAGCACGAGGTATACCTGCGAAATACATGTTCCATTCATTGTTTCCGCAAGAACAGAAACAGTAATAGATCCGTGATGGTTGTGAAAACGCGGTGCGAAATTGTCAACTATTGATGTTTTGGTGTTTTTTATTTTCCTGACACGCAATCACGACCAGCGGAGAACGTAAAGCTAGACCGCATGTCTGCTGAAGAAAGAGACACAAAATAAACATTACAAGACCTCATATTAAAACTATTATCATTATTGTTAATTTATAATTAATAACCAATTTATAACGCCGTATCAATAACACTATAGCCACCTGAAACCGCAACACTGAGCCCAATGTTACAAAGCGAGGGGGGTGAAACGGGTCTTTGTTAGCAGACTACGAACACAGCTAGCACACAGCTAGTTTGCTGGCGTTGGCTAATCCTTAAACAGGCAAACGACAACCGGCGATTACCAATTTCCGTGTCGTGTCTTTTCAAAATATATCCCATCACGTAATTCATCGTTCCCTCTAGCGTGGGTAATGTCACTGTTTAGGTTTAACGCATTTGACAACGTTAAGATAAAATTGTACCGTACCCAGGTCCAATTTCCATCCTAGTGATTAACCGGATATGCTCGCCCGGAGTAACGTCGGTTATTGGGAAGGCGGTGACAAATAGCGCCACTGTTACACAGAAGCTAACGCTAGCCAGGCGGATCTCTAATGGCCTAGAAGCAGGACCCACCCCCTAGCAGCCTCCATTCAATTTAGCATTATTCGAAGCTCAAATAATACGCTAGCTTGTTGTTATTACGCAGTTTATATTTGCATCTTCAGTCGTCAGTTCAAGGCAATTATTTGTTACCAGATATTACACAATGAGCCTTTCTATGAACAAATTTACGCCTGATAACATTAGACTGACCACGACGTCGGCTGTTGTTGGTCGCTGAGTCTGATTTTGCTGTAGCAATTAGCAATATTCAAACCAGGCTAGTGTTGGCGGTGCCGGGTGGCAGATTTACCTACCTCGTATCCACTATCCAAAAATCAAAGTGAACATCGTTGAAATTATTTTCAGAGCATATGAGCGCCTTTACATTTATTCTTAAAGAGGTCGCGTATATATTTACACATATGTGTCAGGTAGATATGCATTACATTTCTAGACACCTCCTGCCGTTAAGGGCCTGTTGTCATACAAGCGGCGCAGTTGCTAAAGATTGACTAAGGAAGAACGACGGAGTAGGATGCGCATGCGCTGAGGGCGGCATCGCGTTCATAATGCGTAAACACCATAAAGAGTTGTTGTTTTTTTAAATTATTATTTTTTTTTTTTTTACTAAAACAGATAAAACAAAGTTATTTTTCGAAATTCAAACAACCATTTTGATATGTTGATTTGCAAGCGACTCAGAAACATAGAGATAATTTCTCATTCTTTTTCCCTTTCCATTAAACTTGTCGTTTTTCTTTTAAGGCTTCACCTTTTGCTTAGTGAGTGAATAAAATACAGAGAAGTAGAGAAATAGACCGAAGGCAATCTATGCCCATACCATCCATATAGTTTCATATAATAAATGCCTTTGCTTATATTTTACTTATTTATCCTGATTACATTATAGAATATGGAGGCCCACATAGCCCTTTTTATTCCCCACTATTTCCACCACCACTATGTCAAGCTGATTAGCCATCACCAGTTTGTCGATTTGGATCTGGAAGTCCCACAAGATCTTGATCCGCTCGTTCTCAATCACCTTTGGGGGTGTCCCCCATCTTGACCCTGGGACCTGCAGTCCATACTCAGCACAGATGTTCCTGTGTATTATGCTTGTTACCTGGTTGTGGCGCACCATGTATGCTTTACCTGCCAGCATCTTACATCCTGTGATGTGCTGTACTGTTTCAGGGGCATCTTTTGCACAGCCTGCATCTCGGGTCCTGTCTAGAGTGGTAGACCCCGGTCTCTATAGATCTTGTCTTTAGGGCCTGTTCTTGTGCAGCCATGATCAGTGCCTCTGTGCTGTTTTTCAGTCCAGCTTTTTTCAGCGATTAGTATGTTTTTCCGATGTCAGCCACTTCTTCAATTTGGTGGTGGCACATGCCATGCAGGGGCTTATCCATCCATGATAACCCCTCTGGTTCCTCCTCCATGCTCGTTCTTCTTGGCGTACAGCTTGATGTCATCCATGTAGAGGAGGTGGCTGATGGTGCCCCATTTCAGAATTTGTACCCACAACCGCTCCTGTTGATGATCTGACTGAGGGGGTTCAGGCCTATGCAGAACAGCAGGGGGGGACAGGGCATCTTCCTTGGTATATACCACATTTGATGCTCACTTGTGCCACTAGCTTTGAGTTATCCTCATTGAGTTCTGGATAAAGGCAGTGAGTGTCCTGTTGACTTTATACAGCTTCAAGCATTCCAGTATCCATGTATGTGGTGTTGAATCATGGGCTTTCTTGTAATCAATCCAGGCAGTGCACAGGTTGGTGCTTCTGGACTTGAAGTTACGGGTGACTGCCCTGTCGACCAGTAGCTGATGCTTGGCATTGTTGTCCACAATGATTTAAAGACCTAAAATGGGAGCAGATCTTATATGGGATGGAAGACTGTTCCATAATTTAGGTGCAGCAATCCCAAAAGCTCAGTCACCCCTCGTTTTCAATCTTGTTCTTACCACCTCTAAAAGCAGTTGACTGGATGAGCACAATGTCCTGGCTGGAACATGGACATGAAGCAGTTTGGTCAAATAAGATGGTACCAGCTCATTCAAAGCTTTAAAAGCTAACAATAGAATTTTAAAATCAACCCTAAATTGTACAGGTAGGCCATGAACAGATCTTAAAACTGGTGTGATGTGATCTCTCTTCCTTCTTCCAGTTAAAAGACGGGCAGCCACATTTTGCACCAGGATAGGCTCGGATTTGATAAATGAGAGGTCCATACCTACATTTAATGCACCACAGTGATCTAGATCTGATGTTATAAAAGCATGTATTATTCTCTCCACATTGAAGGGGAGATAGGTCTTAACTTTAATCAAATCAAGTCAAATCAAACTTTATTTATAGAGCGCTTTTCATGCCCTCAGGCAACACAAAGTGCTTTACATAATAATAAAAAACAATGTACATTAAAATAAAATAAAAGCCATCACACACCAAACAAGTATATTATATAACAATTAAAAACACACATACACAAACAAAGCAACCCCCCCTCCACACACACACATTCACCACAAACATAACACAACTCCCTCATTTCTGTCTCTAAAAGTATAAAAATGCTTCAAATTAACTAAAATCAATCAATCAATCAATAAATGAATATCTAAATATCTGTTTTGGTACTGCTGTGAAGAAACAATATTTTGGGGATCTATTCACTCCAGGAGCTAGTCCACTCATGTCCACAGAGGCCAGAGTCCAGACCACCGTCGTTGGACTGTAGCGCAGGATCCCAGCCACCCAGACAAGGGTGATCACCATAGCAACAGCCCCTCATACAGAGCAGCCAAAGCCCCTGGTGGGAAGGATCCCCATTGGGGTAAACACTGGAGTAATTTAGAAATAAAATGAAATGAAAGTAACTAAATAGAAAAAAATAATAAAAATTCAAAACAAATATCAAATAACCTCAAGACAAATGGCAATAATAAAAGTACACATAAAAGACTTCATAGAATCGATTGATTATAATAAATAAACTAATTAATCAATAAATAAAATAGATAAATAAATAATGTTAAAAAATAAGATTGAATAAAACTAAGTTAAAAGCTAAACTAAAAAGGAATGTCTTGAGCCTCTTTTTAAAAACATGAACAGTCTCTGCAGCTGTAAGGTTCTCTGGTAGGCTGTTCCACAGACGAGGGCCGTAGTAATGGAAAGAAGCCTCCCTCTAAGTTTCAGTTCTTACTTTCCGAACAACTAAAAGGCCAGTACCAGAGGACCTCAGGGTCCACAAGGGTTCGTAATTTAAAAGAGAGTTAGATAATAAAGAATTCCCAAGACCATTGAGGCATTTATAAACAACTAAACAAACCTTAAAATCAACCCTGAAACACACGTTGAGGCAATGCAGCGATTTTAAACTGGTGTCTGGCAAGCCAAGGCAAATTTATTTGCAGAGCACACTTCATACACAATGCAATTCAAAGTGCTTTACCGATGCATAAAATCACAAGGAGTCATTCTATAAATCATAAGAGCATAAAAATAAGAATTAATAAATTAAATAAAAATGAATTTAAAAAGAAGGATAATTTAAATTGAAAATGAGTTTAAAATGAAGAGTGCAGATAAAATCCTTTCAGTTGACATATGCACAGCTAAACATAACTGTTTTCAGCCTGGATTTGAACATTGTCAGAGTTGAGGCCTGTCTCACATCTTCTGGAAGACTGTTCCAGATTTTAGGAGCATAAAACTGAAAGGCAGCTTCACCTTGTTTAGTCCTGACTCTGGTCACCAGCAGGAGACCACTACCTGAGGTTCTCAGAGTCCAGGTTGGTTCATATGGATCTAACATGTCAGAGATGTACTTGGGGGCTAGACCATGAAGAGACTTGTACACAAACAGAGATGTTTTAAAGTTTATTCTCTGAGTTACAGGAACTACAGGACTAATATGGTCGTATTTCCTGGTTCTAGTCAGGACTCAAGTAGCAGTGTTCTGGATGTACTGCAGCTGTCTTACAGCTCTTTTAGAGAGCCCAGTGAGCAGACCGTTACAGTAGTCTAACCTGGTGGAGACAAATGCATGGATAAGTCTTTCTAAATCTGGTTTAGACAACAATTCCTTTGATTTTGGCAATGTTTTTTAGGTGGTAAAAAGCTGCTGATATTATTGCTTTAATGTGGCTGTTAAAGTTCAAATCTGAATCCAATATAACCCCTAAATTTCTGGCCTGATTTTTAGGTTCTAGAAAGAGAGAACATGTGCAGCTGAGTTCTGGAGTAATTGTAAGTTTGAAATAGATTTTTTAGGGAGACCAGAGAACAGGGCAGTACAATAATCAATTCTACTGAAAAAGCATGCATCAACACCTCAGAGCTGGCAAGAGAGAGAAATGTGCAGACGCTGGCTTTGTTATATTTCTAATATGTAAAATAAAATCCAGCTCAGACTCAAAAAGTACACCCAGGTTTTTTACACAATGAGAAAGTTAAAAATTATGTAGTTTTGATACAGTTATCTTTCTCTTGTTTTCAGGACTAATAATTAAAACCTCAGTTTTGTCCTGGTTGAGCTGTAAGAAGTTCTCTGCCATCCATGACATTATATCTAAAATACAGTTTAAAAGAATGTTAATTGGTTCTAGGTCATCAGGAGACACAGAGATGTAAAGCTGTGTATCATAAGCATAGCTGTCAAAACCAATGCCATGTCTCCTGATGAGATCTCCAAGTGGCAGCATATAGAGATTAAAAACTATTGGATTCTCCTGAAATTGATCCTTGGGGAACCCCATATTGGATTTCATAGGTTCTTCAGGAGCATGTATCCATACTTACGAAAAACTGTCAGTCTGTGAAATAGGAGTAAAACCATTTCAGTGGGCAGAGGACTACTGGTAGGCTGAAGTGCAGGCACTGTCATGCTAAAACACAGTTGAAATGCTCCTCGTGTGATTTGCCTTTGTGCTTGACTAGAGATTGCTACAGTGACTGGCATGCTGCGAACCGGTAAATGGTTATAATTGTAAATATGTTCAAATATGTGAATAGTTTGCTATGTTGTAAAAGATAGTAATTTTTTTTATATAAATTGCATTTTCCACAACAACACTTGTTTTGACTCTTTTTATATGCAAAGTTTAGATTTATGTTTCAGTAACTTTTTTTCAGCAATATTGATAGTGAATCTGAATGTGGGATAGGATACCTCTAAGTGTCACCTTTCATTAGAGGCCAAGATTATGACTGTACGTTGAAGCATTCAAGAGTTATGTCCTTTTATCCGAGGTACAGTCATGGAAAAAATTATTAGACCACCATTTTTTCTTCACTTTCTTGTTCATTTTAATACCTGGTACCACTAAACTTCATCATGCGACTAAAACAGACAGAAAAGAAAACACTGAATGCATAAAAGCAGTGTTTTTGGCAGTACAACGCCATAGCTATTGATGTAAAAACTTAAGTGATTTAGGTTATAATCAAGAAAACCATGGAAAATGGTAAGATATCAGCTCTTAAATAAAACTCTTATGAGCAATCTTTGTGGTTATCGTTATGTTTGTCCAAACAAATGTACCTTTAGTTGTACCAGGCATTAAAATGAACAAGAAACTGAAGAAAACAAGGGTGGTCTAATAATTTTTTCCATGACTGTATGTGTCTGTGTTTTGTGTCTGTGTATAATAAATGTCCTTAGAACCATCTTGATGTCTGTTTTGATGTAAAGTCAGCCAGTCCAGCCAAAAAGAACTTACATTCAGATCAGAGATTGATGAAATTTATGGTTGCTTTCTTTTCTTAAAAAAAATTGTTGCCCCATCCTTTTATTAATTATTAATAATTACGAGGTATATCACTACATATGTCACTACACACGAAATGTGGAGCAGTTGCTAAACTAATTGGGACAGCTCTTATACAGTGTAATTTAAATGGCTTAGCCGTGAGAGCATTACTTGACACAGGCGCTCAAGTCAGTATCATAAGTCGAGATTGGAAAGACAGATATTTGCCCGACTTGGTCATGCGACCACTTTCAGAAATTATTGAAGAAATAGATGAGCTAAAGGTGTGTGCGGTCAATGGGGAATCCATACCATTTGATGGCTGGTTACCTATCATGATCAACTTACCTGGTGGTGAGGACCCAAGCCTCTCCATTAGTATTCCAGTCCTCATCAGCAACTTGCCTATGGACAAACCTTTAAACCTTTTCAATGTGTTAGAACAGATCATTGAGGGACAGCCTGAATGGTTCATACGCTGGTTACATTGATTTGTAACGCCATCAGCCTACCTTCTGAAAAAGTAGTAGTAACCTTCATTCAGACAGCAAAGCCGAACACCCTACAAGGCCCTACAAGAACAGGTGACATGGATGTGGTTATCCCTGCTGGCCAGATCACCTGGATAAGGTGCCAGGTTCCACAAACCCTGAACCCTTCTGATTGCAGGGCTTAAAGTATTCCGGCACCTTGTCGGATCTCCAGCGTTTGACTATGATTTAGGAAAAAAAAAAACACGCACAGAAACACATTTTCTCTGAGTGGTCTGCCTGATCAGTTCCAAGGATGGATGTTTTCTCTGAATGTTGTTGAAGCAACCACCCAAAACATGGAAAAATATTGAATGTAATGGTTCACTTTTTTAATGATGATGCATCCAGAGTAATAACATCTAATAATCTAATAACTGCCTCTGCAAATACATATGTTAAAGAGGAGACGATTCAAGACCCAATGGATTGTACAGTGCCTTATGAAAGTATTCGACCCCCTTAAACTTTTCAACCTTTTGCCACACTTCAGGCTTCAAACATAAAGATATAAAATTTCAATTTTGTGTCAAGAATCAACAACAAGTGGGACACAATCGTGAAGAGGAATGAAATTTATTGGATATTTTAAACTTTTTTAACAATTAAAAAACTGAAAAGTGGGACGTGCAATATTATTTGGCCCCTTTACTTTCACTGCAGCAAACTGACTCCAAAAGTTCAGTGAGGATCACTGAATGATCCAATGTTGTCCTAAATGACTGATGATGATCAACAGAATCCACCTGTGTGTAATCAAGTCTTCGTATAAATGCACCTGCTCTGTGATAGTCTCAGGGTTCTGTTTAAAGCTCAGAGAGCATCATGTAGACCAAGGAACCAGGCAGGTCCCAGATACTGTTGTGGAGAAGTTTAAAGCTGGATGTGGATACAAAAAGATTTCCCAAGCTTTAAATATCTCAAGGAGCACTGAGCAAGCAATCATAATGCAATAAAAGCAGTATCAGACCACTGCAAATTTACCAAGACCCGGCCGTCCCTCTAAACTTTCATCTGGAACAAGGAGAAGACTGATCAGAGATGCAGCCAAGAGGCCCATGATCACTCTGGAGGAACTGCAGAGATCTACAGCTGAGGTGGGAGAGTCTGTCCATAGGACAACAATCAGTCGTACACTGCACAAATCTGGCCTTTATGGAAGAATGGCAAGAAGAAAGCCATTTCTCAAAGATATCCATAAAAAGTCTCATTTAAAGTTTGCCTCAAGCCACCTGGGAGACACACCGAACATGTGGAAGAAGGTCCTCAGGTGGTCAGATGAAATCAAAATCAAACTGTTTTGCCACAGTGCAAAACGATATGTTTGGAGTAAAAGCAACACAGCTCATCACCCTGAACACAGCATCCCCACTGTCAAACATGGTGGTGGCAGCATCATGGTTTGGGCCTGCTTTTCTTCAGCAGGGACAGGGAAGATGGTTAAAATTGATGAGAAGATGGATGGAGCCAAATACAGGACCATTCTGGAAGAAAACCTGTTGGAGTCTGTAAAAGACCTGAGACTGAGACGGAGATTTATCTTCCAACAGGACACTGATCCAAAACGTAAAGACAAATCTACAATGGAACGGTTCACAAATAAAAATATCCAGGTGTTAGAACGGCCAAGTCAAAGTCCAGACCTGAATCCAATCCAGAATCTGTGGAAAGAGCTGAAGACTGCTGTTCACAAACGATCTCAATCCAACCTCACTGAGCTCCAGCTGTTTTACAGGAAGAATGGGTAAGAATTTAGTCTCTGGATGTGTTGAACTGATAGAGACAAACCCCAAGAGACTAGCAGCTGGAACTGCAGCAGAAGGTGGCGCTACAAAGTATTAATGCAAGGGGGCCGAATAATACTGCACACCCCACTTTTCAGTTTTTTTATTTGTTAAAAATGTTTAGAATATCCAATACATTTTTGTTCCACTTCACAATTGTGTCCAACAAGACATAATTTTAAAATTTCTGTCATTTATTTATTGTTGGAAAAAAAGAAAAAAAAAAGCCCTTACTACAGTGTTGAATTTCCTTTCTGGGATCAATAAAGTATTTTTCATTTTTCTTTTCATTTCTTTCAGACACTATACAAATAAAATTGAATTGAATTGAAAATACCTGTGGGGGTATGGAAGTGTCTGGGAGATGTGGCAGTAGTTTTTGACTAGGACATTCAACAAGATCTTAGAGTGAGATAGTTTCTGATGAATGGAGGAGAAGTGTGCTGGTGCTGATTTTTAAGAACAATGGAGACATGAATGAATTATATATATATATATATATATATATATATATATATATATATATATATATATATTTTTTTTTTTTTTTTTTTTTTTTTTCTAAAAGAAAACAGCCAGAAAAAAAAAAACTGCACCAACAATATTGAAATATAACTTTTACTTTGGGTAAGCACTGCCCCCTTGTGGGCACTGCGGATTTGTCAGCTGCACATCCATGATGAATCTCCTGTCCCACCCTATCTTAAAGGTGCTCTCTTGGATTGAGATCTGGTGACTGTTAAAGCCACTGGGGAATGCTCAAGTTCAAGACACCTGTCTGAGATGATTTGAGCTTTGTGACATGGTGCATTATCCTGCTGGAAGTAGCAATCAGAGGATGGGTACACTGTGGCCAGCAAGGGATGGACATGGTCAGCAGCAATACTTAGGCATTTAAATGATGCTTAACTAATATTAAGGGGCCCAAATGTGCCAAGATAACATCCCTCACACCATTACACCTCCACCATTAGCCAAAACCATTGATACAAGGAAAGATGGATCCATGCTTTCTTGTTAGTTAATATCATATTCTGAGCCTACCATATGCACAGTATATCTCAGCTGAAATCAAGATTGAGACAGACAACGGTTTTCCAATCTTCTATTGTTCAATTTTGGTGAGCCTCTGTGAATTTTAGCCCCAGTTTCCTGTTTTTAGCTGACAGTCCACCTGCTTCATGGTTTGCCATGTAGTGCATTCACAGATGATATTCTCCATACCTTGGTTACTTAAGTTACTGTTGCCTTTCTGTCATCTCAAACCAGCCTGCCCATTCTCCTCTGATCTCTGACATCAACAAGGGATTTTTGTCCACAGAACTGTAGCTCACTGACTATGTTCTGTTTTTTTCACCATTCTCTGTAAACCCCAGAGATGGTCTTGTAGGAAAATCTCAGTAGAACAGCAGTTTCTGAAATACTCAGACCAGCCCATTTGGCATCAACAACCCCGCCACGTTCAAAGTCATACTAATGTAATTAGGTGATTTAATAACTAACTAAGCACAAAAAGTAAGGAAATTTGTGCCATGAGCAGGAGAGCTGACTATGTGGGTTGCCCCCATGAAAGATTTGCCAGATCTTCTCTGCCAATGCCAAACAAACTATTTTTTTGTTTTTTTCTGTTGCTATTGACTCTTGTTTTGAGCTTCTGGCACCCTCACATGCTGAATATGTGGAAGAACATTGTGTTAGTCCAGATTCTGCCAATGGTGCTTGAATCGTAGGGTCAAAGTGTGCAGAAAACATGTAGAACTCTTTGGCAATTTCTGCACCAATATAGGCATCTCCCTCACTGGAAGAACAGGGCTTGGTATCACTGGAGGCAATCTCAAAGCAGAGAGAAATCGAGATGAAATTCTGCAACCAGTGGCAATCCCATATCTCCTCAGTCTGGGCCCCAATTCTGTCCTCCATGATGACAACACTCGCCTCCACAGACCAGGATTTATCAGAGACTACCACCAGAATCAGGCAGTGGAGTCCAGCAGTCCTGACCTCAATCCCACTGAACTTGTGGGATCATCTTGACTGTGCTGTTTGTGCCAGAGTGACCAAGACAACCACGTTGGCTGTCTTGTAACAAATACTGGTTGATGAATGGGATGCCATCCCACGGCAGTGGGACCAGGCTGGTCACCAGCGTGAGGAGAAGGTGCCAGGCTGTTGTGGCTGTGTACAGTGTATACCGAGGCTCCTATTTGTTGAATAAATACATTTAAATGGTTAAATTGCCAGTATGTCTTGTTTCTTCAGACTTCAATCATCCAATCCACAAAACGACACCAAACAAGGAGCAACAACAACAAAAAAGAAGCTGTTTGGCATTAGCAGAGAAGATTTGGCAAATCTTTCATGGGCACAACCCTCATGCAGCTCTGCTGCTCATCCCACTGCTGTGTCAATACTTCATTTGTTGTGACAATGAAGTATTGTCGCAACAAAAAATAATTTACCCAACGCAAATTACCTTAGTTTTTGTGCTGTGATTATATGTATTAACAAGAAATTGAACAGGTGTACCCAATAAAGTGGCTGGCGAGTGTATATTCTAATGGTAAAGAGAGAAAAAATTTAATCAACTGATGGTAAATTACTTGTCCATTGGTGTATGCTTGTTGTATTTAATTTAGAAATCTCCTGTAGTTTAACCCGACATTTTACTTTTTGTTTTGTAATTATTTAACACGTTTGTATTTTTGGTCAGCATCTTGACCAGGAACAATAATTGAATGAACTTAAGAGGTATATGGTCTGAGCCCCTCATTCACAGTCTATTCAAAAACCAAGAAGAAGCACAAAACGTGAAAGAACTTCAAATTGACTCATCTGTCACTCCAAATGACTCACAATAGACAGACTGACAACAAACAACTGAAAACAACCTGAAAATAAAATAAGACAAAAAAATGTATGTATATAAAATGTGCAAAATCACACACCAAGTGACTACAAAGAAATAAAATAAACAGAAACAGACACTTTCACTGTAAAGTGTAACAAAATAAATACAATGTCTGCAAAAAAAAAAAAAACATAATCATGTATTTAGTGGCTTTTTGTTTCTCTCAGTCTAAGTACCTTGCTCCTGTGTAGTCCCCCCCCTTCATGGATGCTGTCAGCTACTGTCCAAATCTTTTCAGTTATGGGAATCGTGACCGCGCGTTTAAACTTCAAGCGTGGCGAGGATGGCTGTCATGAACGCGCACAAGAGGCTTGACGTCACTGATGCGCCTTGGCTCTGCCGAGCCGCTTGTAATGCTGGCAAAAAAGATGGGAAAATCAGATAGACATCTATCCTAAATCTGTGATAAAATTACAGTTTTTGCCGATAATATCCATTTAACAGAGGACTGGATTCTGGAACCGTTTTGAAGCCCACCAGACAACGAGAAAGGTAGTTTGTCTGAAGCAGTTTTTAACCATTGGCTATTGTGTTAGCGAAAAAAAAAATAGATATTCTGTTTGAGCACAGAAATTGGGACGGACTAGCATTTATATGTGACGGACAGTTAACGTCGGGGTTATATATGTGAAGTACTTTACTCATTTGTTCGGTATTTAGAAGGCTGGCAGGGGTGTAGGCAAACCCCTGAATGAAGAAAAGCGTAGCTGAAAATGAAAACCGTTGAGCAGCAGAGGAGGAAAATGGATATGGTTTTATGGGTGTCTCCAAGCAGACGCTGCACTGAATCGTTGGGATTGTGCTAAATGCTTCAATACTATGAACATTTTGAATCTAACACCTCACGCAATTAACGTTCTCGATCAAACAGACAGCTAGATATTTTTCTAGTTGTTATTTCTATTTATAAAAAGATTTCCAAGCCGGGAGATTTTTTTTTCTCCCCACAACGTTCACCACGGACAATCCCCTTTTCCCTACCTTGCTAGTTTTCACCTAAAGCGTCAGCACATTAGTAAAATGATCGTGAAAGCCAACGTTTATTTCCCCGGCAAGATGTAGGACCGGTTTATACACGGCTAAGAACGAACTAGGGTTTACACGAAGTTAAAGACAGAAACGTCAGACTTTTGCTGTTAGCCACAAAGTGTTAACGTGACATTAGCTGCTAGCAAGGCCACGCAGACTGAAGTTAAAAGGAAAGCTAAAATGTTCTTTAAGGAAATAAAAATATTAGCAGAACATATACACTAGTGGATTGGATACCAGATTTTGACCCCAATTTTAGAAATACGATTGATTAAGTTTTTCAGACCCTTTGCTTGAGTAGGATTATCAGTATTTGATAGAAAATACCTAATTGCAAGTATAACTGAATGGAAAAATAAATTCACCTGTAAGTACATGTGTATTAGCAACACCCAGGTGAAGTATTAAAGTTAAATTATGGTTTGGTCCTTCTGACTGTTATTGTTACATATGACTTCACCAGAAATACAAGTGTGTACCAGCCTGTTATTGTAGCTGCTAGAGCCCTGTCTAAGCTCCTTTACGTACATACAGAGACTCTGGGTAAACCTACAATACTCAAAACTGTCTTCATTTTTGTGATTTCATTGATATGTTTTTTTTTTTTTTGAGACATGGGATCATTTATGTGCCTATGGAATAGAAATTAAGCCCGTTAAGAAATGTGTGGGGTGGGTAGATTGCAATTTGGTTGTGATTCTACTTTGTGTGTATAAAAATCTTAACATTAGGATAAATAAAGCTTTCAGAAGCTTGTAGTTGATATAGAATTACAGACTTTATTTTTCCATCTGGAGTGGAAGCATAAAGTTGCATAAATCAAAAATCCTTACATGTGCCAAGTAATGATTTTCCAGTTACATATCTGATCTGTACTGTAGTCTTGTGTTTTGATGCCACTTTTCATTTTAATATGTGTTCAGTTTTTTTTTTTTTTCATTAATTGCTTTCACTCTTACTTGCTACTGATGTGAGATTTTCATGGGACAATTGTGTTTTGTTTTTTTGCAGATTGCTTGGTTTGGAAAGTTGCATTTAACATCATCAGTCTCTAAAGTGGAGGGCAAGAGACCTCTGTCATATCATGAATATTGTGCCCTTTGTTGAAGCAAAACCACCAACACACGGGCACAACAACAAAATCTAAAAGGATAGACCCACAGATAGTTGGGACTGTGTTTCAGTTTTGCTGTTAGCTCTTTGTCTCTATCTAGCAGAAGATGTATGGTAGTGCTCGCTCTGTTGGCAGAGGAGATGCCAACCATAGTGCAGGAAGAGATGCCAATAATCAGGGATCTGGTCGTTCGCCTCGACTTCCTCGCTCTCCTCGGATGGGACACAGGCGCACCAACAGCACTGGGGGTAGTGGAGGAGGTCCTGGAGGACCAGGAGGCAAAACACTTTCCATGGAGAATATCCAGTCCCTCAATGCTGCGTATGCCACTTCAGGACCCATGTACCTGAGTGATAATGAAGTTGCCATGGCAGGTGATCACATTCCCAAAAGTGGAGGGACGGTGACCACCATGGGCAGACAGAGAGTTGCATATGGTTCAAGAGGTAGTAGTGGTGGAGTCATAGCTGCTAGCACACCCAATATCTCTACCTCAGTGACCGCTAATGCCGTGCTGCCAGCAGGTTTGATGGCAGGTGATGCTCTAGCTTTTGGGGACCACCATATGGCTTCCACAGTGCCCCATTCCCTAAGGCAGGCCAGAGACAACACCATACTTGATCTCCAGGCCCAACTAAAAGAGGTATTTCGCTAATATTTCTTAAAGGTTTCAAATGTATTTATATCAAGTATTTGGTCACGTTAATGAACAGATCTAATTCATTGCATTTATTCTAATTATCTGCTACTCGCTTATCTTGTTTTCTCAGGTTTTGCGTGAAAATGAGATGTTACGGAGGGAAGTGGAAGTTAAGGAGAGCAAACTTAGTTCCTCCATGAATTCTATCAAGACCTTCTGGAGCCCAGAGTTAAAAAAGGAGCGAGCTCTCAGGAAAGATGAAGGTTCTAAGATTTCTGTTTGGAAGGAACAGTACCGTGTTATTCAAGATGAAGTACAGGTGAGTAGTTATTTATATTCATTTGAGTAGAATAGATTACTTTCCTTTCAGAAATTCTAGTGTCTGACCTCATCAACCCATTTGAAACAAAATCATCAAACTGACTGTGTCAGCAATAGTACAACTGTGGTTCTCTTTCATTCTTCTCTCTTCACATAGTTTGGAGGCGGTTGGAATATCTACTGTAGTTAAGCCTCTTATATGCCGCTATATGCTCATGCGTTGTAGATGAAAGGAGGTGTAAAGTTAATAGCTGCATTGGCATTTCCATATATTTTAGAAGCTGCTGTAAGTGGTGAATAAAGTAAAAATGTATTGATACAGAGTGTGTGTGTGTGTGTGTCTAGCAACGTAACTACTGTAGTGAATATGGAAAGATAAAACCAATGTATCAGGTAGCAGTAACACAATAGTAGAAGAGAACAGTTCCTTTGTTAGGATTTTAGTTTTGTCTAGCTAATGTTTTGGACACAGTTGGTGAGGCGTTTATGGGAACTGACACGATGACCAGTAGATAAAGAAACAATACAACATATGAGTGTCTCTGCTTTACACTTAGTCTTGTGGATGATTCTTATGAGACACATAAGAATCAAATCACATTCAGAACTGATTCCCAGATTAGCACAATCATTTATTTAAAATATTTTTTTTTGCCTTTAGCAGCAGTTCTTTGCAACACTGGGTAATTATTAGATCTGTGAAAAGATGAGCATGATCACATTTGTATTTAATAGGATTTTCAACACCAAACTCCTGATTTAAAATTTTAAATTACATTTGACATATTTTCAATTAGGTTAGCTCTGTTGCCTCACAGCTAGAAGGTTCCTGGTTTGAACCTTCGGACAGGGGCCTTTCTGTGTGGAATTTGCATGTTCTCCCCGTGCTTGCGTGGGTTTCCTCTGGGTACTCCGGCTTCCTCCCAAAGTCCAAACACATGCATGTCAGGTTAATTGGTGGTTCTAAATTGCCCGTAGGAGTGATTGTGAGTGTGCGTGGTTGTTTGTCAATATGTGGCCCTGCGATGGACTGGCGACCTGTCCAGGGTGGACCCCTGCCTTTTGCCCAAAGAGAGCTGAGATGGGCTCCAGCAGATCCCTGTGACCCTGCAGAGGATTAAACGAGCATAGATAATGGATAGATGAATATTTTCAATTATCTAAGCTTTATTTCTTTTGTGTGGACATCAGCTGACTATTCTGTCAGAAATGAAAAGGTGCAACTAGCTTAATCTAAATAATCTTATTTTTGCAACACTTGCATTGTAATTTATTGATATAAACTTTTTAAAACATATGTAGTGTTTTACATATAAAAGCTCTCTCTGGCTTTTTTTTTCCACAGTGGACTTCAATAGATTCTTAAATCAGCACTGAAACAGATTGTTTTGAACCACCAATTGATTTAAAACCTCCAAAATTGAATTAAAGCTCCCAAAACGTATACACTACATAAGGACCTGCAGATTTTGTTCAAAGATATTTTTGTTGGAGTTGAAGTTAATTCCTTGAGAAAGCTCTATTATTGAGTCCTCACACCATTGTGTGTATGTCTAGTTGGGTGTTTCTATTTTTATATCAGGTGCCGAAATGCAGAATTTGTAAATAGAATGAGTCTTTCTTTGCTGCTTTTTGGTCTTTATGATTTTGTATATGTATACAGTGACACAAACTAAGCAAATTTTAAGGCTAGTTCTTTGATCCACAATGTCGCATGCATCTATACAGACAACTAATAAATATGTATATTATAGTGATGACAGGATAAAAGCAGTTTTTGCCGTTACAAAAAACAAAAAAAAAGTTAATTGTTGTGCTTGTGCTAATTAGATTTCATTAATGATAAGGAAATTGTCTTAAACTGTAATTGTGAATGGATAAGCAGACCTCCTGTATAATTTACAGCTTTAACCCATGCTGACTCTTGCTCTGGACTAATTCCCAGTAATGGCTGACTAGTAGAGGGCTAATCAGGGGGAGGCTTTAATTTAAAGATGTCTGCCTCCACCTCCCTGGCTGGCACACATGCAACAGAAATCATGGACACACACACACTCTCTCAGAGGCATTTGGCTGATTATGGCTTCAGTTAAACTGCATGCTCTCTTTGGATGGAGGCCCAACTAAATGTGCATGTTTGTAATTGTTTGCTTACATGTGCATAATTTTGATTTTGGCCACAGCATTTCAGATCCTTACCACAGGGCAATTATCTCTGTTTGTGTCAGTGAATGTCTGCTGTTTCTCTGTGTAATGATACAATCATTTATTTGTTGTAATGTCTTCTTCTTTTTCCCAATAAAAAAGTCACATAGCCAGAATAATCATCAGTTAGTTTGTGCGTATTACTCCTTGTCATATGAATAAAACATTAAGTGGCTCACTGTTAAAATTTTGTCTTGCAAAGTGAGCATCTTGAACAATTGACCTTTTATACAGAGTCATTGAAAAGGCAGATCTCTAGCAGTTGTTTCATTCATTGTACTTAGTATGACTGTGTGCTTGGAGTTTAATCTAGAGCAGTATCCCATATGTTTTGTATTCTCTCAGACACCTGACTCTTGTCTCTCAGGAGGCTGAGGAAGGTAGAAAGTGAATATGTGTGTGTCAGTCCATGCTTGTCCGTGCATGTTTCTGTCTGTGGGTATAATAGGGAGGGGTGGATCGGTGCATTCACAGCAGTGAGTCAGCCTTAGTCATGGGATGGAGACAGTGATAGAAAGGGGTGGTTTGTGAGATGAGAGGTGAGGGTGTTAAAAGGAGGAGATAGGGTGCAAGAAGGGAAGATAGATGAATAGTGAGCCAGGAGAAGAATGGCATGTGCTGGTGGAAGGGGAATGGGAGAATAACAAAGAAATGAAAGGGAGGGCTCTGAAGGACAGAGAGAAATGAAGGCAGACACTGACTTCTCTCTTTGTTCTGTCTTATTCTGAAAATGCTCACAGCTGGTTCAGACCAGAACGTAACGCAGCCTTGTGTTACTGTCTCACAGCAGCTCTGCCAAGTGTCTGTGGCATCAGATGCTACAAACAATGCAACACTATAGTGGGCTGATTGTATTTCTTCATCGCTTGTATTTCTTTGGGAATAAAATTTAATGCTGTGCTCAAAGCTTGCTCATAGTGGATCTGTCAGTTGGGACATTGCTAAATTTCCCTTTCATAATGAGAGGCAGATCGGCAGCACAACGGTGTGGTGGAAAAAGTGTCATTTCTCACAGCAAAAAGGTTCCTGGTTTGAATCTCTGTTTGTTTCTCTTTTGAGTTTGCATGTTTTGTATGTACTCTGACTTCCTCTGGATGATTCTAAATTGACCCTTAAAGAAGCATGAACATGTATGGTTGTCCCTGCTGGAGTGGCAAGTCACAACCAGTCAAGAGTGTGTCCTCCCTCCTGTCAAATGACTGCTTGGATGGGGTCCAGCATGACCATGAACAGGATGGAGAGGGAAACAGAAAAATGGATGGATTAGAGGCCTGTAAACAGCCTGTAAAACAATATTCTCTCAGGAACCATTGCCATAGAGTGGGATGGTTGCACACCGTGTATCATTCAAATAATCAATACCATCTTACGCCATGTAGCCCTGGATAAATCACTTTCCCATAAAAGGCAGTAAACACTGAGCAGAACAGATAAGTGTGTTCTCTGTGTCTAGCATCTCCAGATGACTGTTCAGGCTCTTCAGGATGAACTGAGGATTCAGAGAGACCTGAACCAACTTCTCCAGCAAGATCCCGCCAGTCAAGGACGGGACCTGGCCCTGACTTCTGAACCCACGGAGGAGAACTACCGGCGGTTACATGGTGAACACGAGAGACAGGCAAAAGAGCTCTTTCTTCTTAGGAAGACACTGGAGGAAATGGAACTGAGGATTGACACACAGAAGCAAACCTTGGTAGCCAGAGATGAGTCCATCAAAAAGCTCCTGGAGATGCTGCAGAGCAAAGGTACGTTCATCTGTATAAGCTACCAGTGGCATTCCCATAATGATGCCTTTATGGTAATGCATCTTAAATTTGCTCATTGTGTGCTTTTAACTCTTGTTTTTTTTCCACCATAGTTCACTTTATGCATTGTTCAATTTTGCACAAATGGCACACAGTAATGTGAAAAAGAAGGTACAGCTTTTAAATTCTAAGGTTTAACTTATCAGGATATAACAATAAAAACATTTTTTTCCTGCCAGACTTTATAATTTTTAGATACATTCACAGATGAAGATATGACATATTATACTATGTCATTATTTACTTAAGAAAAACTAAACCAGAAGTAATATGCGGTAAAACAAACTACTCCCTTATTACTTTCACAAGGATTAAGAGGGTAAGTAGCACCCAGATTCTGCTAATCAGAATACTGCACTTGATAAATTCATAATGTGGTCTTGTAACTTTCGGGTAAACTCGTATTCACATGACTTCAGTTGAGGAGACAGTGCTGGAGAGTGCTCCGCTTTTGAAACCCTCAAAGTGAGACCTGAGTTTGGAGAATAAAAAAAAAAAAAAAAAAAAAAAAAGAAAGGGGGAAAAAATAGACTACAACTCTTCCATTCCCTGTGTGACCAGGACGTCATGCAGATGTTTAATTTAATGCTGTGTCTTCTGTCCAACGAAGCTTTCAAGAGGTGGAATGAAAGTGGTTTTACATGATTTTGAATGCAGAAAAGAAAAAAAAATATTGAATTTCTCTATATCAGCAAAACTGTGTGTTGCAGACAACGACATAGTCGCGAAACCTCTGTCAGGAATCCAGTGTGGTTTCATGACACCATTGGTGTGTGCTCTGTGATGGCTGGAGTTGCTGTGTGGGTCCCTGTCAGCATATCAAGTTGATATAAACAACCCCATTGATACTCTGGGAAACAAAATGTAGCATCAATATGTGTGTTTATATTTTAAATGTATGTTTAAAACTTGTGGTTGAAAAGTGTCATATTGTGAAAGTAACAGTCCATATAAGCCATTAATGTTATAAAGTCCAAGAATGGCAAGGAGAATTTATAAACACTGATGATTTACATAAGCTCTACACATGGTCAGAGGCAGGTGTACATTTTGTACCTTTGAAAAGTTTGGAACTAGTAACATTTCCAGGAATGCCAAAATGCATACATTTCATTCTGCTCATACTTTATGCACAAATCCATTCTGCTCATGTTTCATGAATGAGACCCACTGTTATAAATTCTGTTGAAAATAGAACGTTCCCAGACACATCTGATTTTAAAGCCTTTAAAGCTGGTCTTCTGTTGTTGTCACATAGTACAGGGAGAAGGTCTCCACAGATTATTCCTTTTCATTCATTTTTTCTTCACTAGTTTGACATAGGTACTTGTCACAGTGTTTTGGTTGATAAGGTAATTCCGGCCATGGCCCCTAATGTAACTGGCTCTTGCATCTAGCGCAGCTTGGCTTTGGTGCTAGTGAAGCACCAGTTTTCCTGTGTCTGAACCAGTGCTTTCTCTGCAGCCTCTGGTCAAAAAGAAAAAAAAAACTGCTTTGCATGCACACCTCTGTATACCAATGTTCACCACACATCACAACCAAAGTATTCTGAGGTGGCACATGAGGCCATCTGGCTAACAACTAAGGCGTTTCTGAAATTTTGCTTGGAACTAAATCCACAACTGCATGACTTAGAAAAAAAAAAAGAAATGAAGGAAGTTATTGCAGTTGCCCAGCAGTAAGGCCAGACCTCATCGTGGCTGGAATTCTGTGGTGTGGTGTTTAGACAGCTGTACATAAAGGAATGACTGCAAACCTCAATGTACTGAAGAAATATTGAAGAATGAGCCAAATTCCCCCCACAACAATTTTAGAGATTGATAATGTCATACAGAAAACAATTACTTTGAGCTGTTGCTGTTTCTGGCAGTTCTACAGACTATCGAATGAAGGGGTCTACCTGGTTTTTAACACACTGCTTCTAGATCTTTAGGCCAGGTAAGGACCCATGATTCTATGTGATACATAAAAAAAAACAAAACACAGAATTTAAAAAAAAAAAGGACTTTCTTTTTATGTGACTTCACTGCAACACAAAGCAGGTCTCTTTTGATGCCCCGTGTCTCAATGAGACAAGCCTGTAAATAAAGAAATAAAGATCAAGTTTTTTTTTTTTTCTGTGACTGTTAATACTATATCTGAAATAAGTCATGAGGAACATTACCCTAAAAGTGATTATTATAATTATTATAATGACTGAATGTTGTAGTTTCAGCAGAATAATGAATCTATCAAAGTGGCAAATCTTGTGTGTGGAAAAAGGTTTAGGTGTAAGTCTCATGTAATCAATTAAGCAAGCCTCCATTGAAACTTTCTCTCTGTAGGTCAAACACAGCATTATTTGCTTCTATGAGGTTTTTGTTCAGGCGTCTGAAAAATAAGTTGATTTTTTTTGTCTTGGTTTTCCAGAGGTCTGTTACATGTGACAAATTGACACCCAAAGCTTAAGAAACAATGCCAGTTCCTGTGTTGGCAGCTGCCAATAAATCAAATTATTCTAATGCTCAGGTCCATTGTGTTTAAACCTCTTGACTACATGAATATTCTTCTGCTCACTTCATTATCTTAACAAAGTTGACATGGTTGCCGCTTCAGGGCCATCTGCCAAGGCATCAGAGGAGGACCAGGAGAGGACCAGAAGACTTGCAGATGCAGAGATGCACAGGCATCACCTCGAGAGTCTACTAGACCAGAGAGAGAGAGAAATAACTGCACTGAGAGAGGTTATGATCAATTCAACCACTGTGATCTTTGTCTTAAAATGTTTTCTGCTATCTTTCTGGATATTAAATCAGATATTTTATTTCTGTTGTGCAACATATGTCATCTGATCCAACAGGAGCTTCACCGTCGATATGAAGGTACCCCTGAGTCCACCAAAACAAAAGCGCTACAAACTGTTATTGACATGAAGGTGAGGATTTGAAATTATGTTTGTGTGAGCTGTCTGGTTGCATTATTTTATAACTGATGACCTTTCTCCATGAACCCCAGGATGCAAAAATCAACTCAATGGATCGCAGCCTGAGGGACATGGAGGAGGAGCTGCTAATGCTTAAATCCAATGGACTTCTGAGCTGTGAGGAGCGTCAGGAGGAGATGAAGCAAATGGAGGTGTACCGCAGTCACACCAAGTTCATGAAGAACAAGGTCAGGGGCGACAGGAGATAAATTTACTTTGATTCAGCTGCTTCTTAACCTTTTTTTGTGCTCTCTGCTCTTGTAAGAAATATATTCCGGTTGGACTTTTTTTATTTATCTTTTTTCAGATGGAACAAGTAAAGCAGGATCTCTCCAGGAAGGACACTGAGCTGCTTGGCTTGCAGACTAAACTGGAGACACTAACCAATCAATTCTCAGACAGCAAGCAACACATTGAAGTCCTCAAGGAATCCCTCACTGCCAAGGAGCAGCGTGCTGCCATCCTACAAACAGAGGTAGAGCAAACAAAAGCAGACATTATCCCTATGTTAAAAACATATTTTCCCCTTTGGTTTTGCCCAAGTTTCTAAACTTGGTGGCAGGGTGCATTCTCAGTTTCTGTCTGTAATCTATCAACCTATTCCTGTTTAGGTTGATGCCTTGCGCCTGAGATTAGAAGAGAAGGAGGCAACTCTGAATAAGAAGAGCAAGCAGATACAAGAAATGTCAGAGGAGAAGGGAACACTTAATGGAGAGATCCATGACCTAAAGGACATGCTGGAAGTTAAAGAGCGCAAAATTAATGTGCTGCAGAAAAAGGTGATGTTATTAAAGACCCATAAAAAGATTTTTGGTTTAGTTTCCTTGTGAAATGTCTACAAAATTGGATCCATCTTGGCACAATGTTTATTGAATGACCGTTATTCATTCTGATTGATTTGTGTTTGCACTGCAGATTGAGAACTTGCAGGAGCAACTGAGGGACAAAGAGAAGCAGATGAGCAGCCTAAAGGAGAGGGTGAAGTCCCTGCAGGCAGATACCTCCAATACTGATACTGCTCTTACAACACTGGAGGAGTCACTTGCAGAAAAAGTAAGTTTACATCTGGACAAATGACAGTTGTTTTTAATTGTATTTATTTAATTTAAACAAACAGGAGGTTGTACTTTTTTTGTTTTCTTTTGGTTGATGAGCTGTTAAAGCATCGTGTGTGTGTGTGTATCTCCTGTATCTTCCTAGGAGCGCATTATTGAGCGTCTGAAAGAGCAGCGAGATAGAGACGACCGGGAGAAAACTGAGGAGCTTGAATGCACAAAGAAAGAACTGAAAGAGTTGAAAGAACGGCTGAGTTTACTGCAGGGAGACCTGTCAGACAGAGAGGTGAGAAAAGCATGCAGGAAAACATTACAGTGTCTGCATCTAATACCATTCTATTAATATTGTTAAACAATGCTGATAAAATGAGGATCAGTTTTATTTTATTTTGTTTTTTGCATAATTTTTTGAAATTCATTTGTTTAGAAGACCTATTAAAGGACTTATTAATTCCCTATACACTCATGTGTGATCCTCAAAACTGTACTTTTCAAATTAAAAATTAAAACTTTAAAATGGTTTGGGTATGACTCAACACCTTTTGTTTTAGTCAGCAAATGGGAAGCTATGAAATACTAATCTGGTTCTACTCACCAGTATAAGACACTGGTCTACCTTGTTTCCTCCTGTTCTGGGATTAAATTATTTTTGATGGGTTGTGATTTCATTTTTTAAAATATTTTTTTAAATACATTTTCTTATTGACATGTTCTTTTGGTTTGGTAAGTTATTTCTTTTGTGTTTGTGTGCATGCAGACCTCTCTGTTGGATTTGAAGGAGCATGCATCATCCCTGGCCTCCTCAGGTCTTAAGAAAGACTCCAAACTCAAGAGTTTGGAGATCGCCTTGGAGCAGAAAAAGGAAGAATGCCTCAAACTGGAAAACCAACTAAAGAGAGTATGATGATACAAATTTAAAGCAAATGCAAATGTGATGTAGTTTGCCACTCTTTAATGTTGGCTTTTCTGCTCTGTGCTTGCTGATCCTGAAGTGATTTCTAACCACAAACATGTCCCTCCATCAGGCTCAGAATGCAGCACTGGAAGCTCAAGCTAACACTGAGCTGGCTGAACGCATTAAAAACCTGGAGCACGAAGTGGCCCGCTACAAAGAGGATTCTGGGAAGGCACAGGCTGAGGTGGACCGCCTCCTTGAGATACTTCGAGAAATGGAGAATGAGAAGAATGACAAGGACAAAAAGATCAGTGAGCTGGAAAGGTGGGTTTAATCTCAGATACTGTAAATGTATGTGATAACAAAATATAAATATTAAGTGCACGCAGAGGAATTGTATAGGTCCACATTTTTGCTTAAAAAAAGTAAGACGTCAAGATTTCTGTTTTATGGATGTAAACTTTAAATTCTGCAACTGAAAGTTGTGAAGGTTTGACTCTGGTTATAGAAGTTTTTTAATATTGATCAGACTCTGATTGGGTGAACGACAACTATGACTTTTTAGTGTAGTGACTTACTTCCTCTTTTCATATGCATCATTATAGTTATATTTCCATAACACAGGGTTACAATCGTAGCTTCAGAACAGCTTTAAATTTTTACTCTTGCTCACATTGACATCTTTGTTCTTAGTAGTCAGCTGCCACATCTACTTGATCGAATTAGAATTTGGAGAGCACCCAATTAAATTATAATCCTTTGTTTGCTTTACCTGCAGTAGAGTTGGGAGGGAACATTAGAAGTTATGATAGCGGATAACTGACTGTTCTTCTGCTGTTAATATTTCATCAGTGACATTCAGTCATGTGAACCTGGCACATCTGCCATTTGGCATCTCAGTCATATTGCTTTAAAATTTGATGTAGTGAAGCATGATGACAGTTAACTTTTCATTTAGTGTTTAATTGTATTTGATGAATCGTGTAACTTTTTTCTTCTCTTTTGACATGAAAGTAAAAGATAAATGCAGAATATAACTATCTAATGCATATTCAGCACAGTTGGCGTTTTTATAGGGCCAAAACAGAAAATAAGTCTTCACAGGGCACTTCACAGAATATGTTAAAACCAAAAATAAAAGAAAATAAGTCTTCACAGGGCACTTCACAGAATATGTTAAAACCTGTATTATAGAGAGAAATAATAGAGTTGGAGTTAAATGTTTCGTGCCTTTTCAGCATGTTCTGTTGAGAATGTGTCATGTCTGAATGAGCAGTGTGGTGCTTTTCTGTAAGATTTTGCAACAAAGATTTCGTTCGGATTTCGTTCAGACTTGGTCACAAATATTTATCACTTTCAATATTGCACAAATCTGATCTGCTGTAGAAATATTAGCAAACAGGGAGAGCAGCTGTGGGTTAACTTTGCTCCTAATCAGCTATTGAGAGAAATCCAACAGACACATTAGTCAATAAATTCTTAGCAGCGATGTCCAAACTATCCTGCTCCATGTTTTCTTTTCTCCCCAGATTGAGTCAAGTAGCCAAGAGAAAATGTAGAAAAAGTTGCTTTTTCCATAACAATTGCATATGTTATCACTGCAAACTAATGTGAAAAACAGTGACTTATGTGTTAATGGTCTTTTGTTGTTGCTTAAACAGATTGATAGAACCATTAATGTTACATTTGCCCTAGCCCTTCTCTTGTTTTTCATGTATTCTCATTTTCTTAGCCTGAGTGTGCTTTTTTTTTTCTTCACTGCTTTCTTGTCTTTGCTCTGGAAATTTCTCACCCCACCAGTCTGGCCTCCAGGTTAGTATTTGTTCCTTTCTCTTTCCCGACATCTTTCCCGCTCTGTCCTCTTCTCGTGCTTCCCCCTCTCCCCTTTCTCTTTCCGTCTTGTTTCTCCAAACTAAGTTGTCTCTCCACTTACTCCTGCTGAGGGTCATGATTCCTGTTTTGTCGCCCTATTGTTCTTGAGTCAAATCTGAAACTGAATCTTGACAGTGTTAAGATTTTGTCAAGTCTGTAAAGCTACATTTTTAAACATTTCAAAGAGAACATTTAATTACATTTCTTTTGATAAAAGAAATGTAATCATTTGCTTCCTTAATCTGTATTTACTCAGTGAAGAGTAACCAAATATTGCATTCATAAATAAATCATCTGAAAAAATGTTCATATGTGGATTATTGTTCTTTGGAATCTGTTATATATATTTGTATTGGCCACCTGTGTCATACATCCAAAAAGGCTGTGTACTACTTTAAAAAAACACTTTTACTGTTGAGTTTATTTATAACAATGTCTGTATGCTCTGCCTAAGTTCAGTATGTAATATCTTAAATGGTCTTCATGTAGACAAATGAAGGACCAGTCGAAAAAGGTGGCATCACTAAAGCACAAGGAGCAAGTGGAGAAGAGCAAGACTGCTCGACTAATGGAGGAGGCCAGGAAGAGGGAGGACAACCTCTCTGAAACCTCCCAGCAGGTGAAGGTGAGGCACAGATAACTGCATGTGTTTTGCAGGAAATGTGTCCTGCTTTGTTGGATCAGTACCTAACAGCTCATTTCTCCTGTCATGAAGGACACGCTGCGTCAGAAGACAGAGCGCATAGAGGAGCTGGAGGAGGCTCTGAGAGAGAGCGTTCAAATCACAGCTGAGCGAGAAATGGTGCTGGCACAGGAAGAGGCTGCCCGGTCACTGCAGGAGAAGCAGGTACACAAATGGCAAGGCAACATTAATCAACAGGACCACAACAACGGTGCATGCACAGTGCATCTTAACATATCTAAATACAGGTAGAAGAAACTGCAATTCTTTTTATATTGCATTTTGACTGCCATTGTGGTGTTGCTCATTCTTTTTGTTCTACCTCCTCTTCACTCTCAGTTCTTTTTTCTTTGCTTGTCATTTTCTCTCCTTTTTTCCTTTCTGCTACACAATCACGTTTCAGAGGCACTCATTCAAACCTATGCATGAGTCCAACCTCGCCCACATTAAGTGGTCTAAGGTATGAGTCCAGTACATGTGACCTCTATTACTGAGCAATGAACAACAACACTAAGAGGGGGTGGACACAATAGAAGCAACACATCTACAATCATCCAGTCTCATGCAATACCCCTCATGTGTATTTGTTTGTTTATTTATGGGGGCTTTGAGATTGATCTTGTTCACATTGTGCGTTTTTGTAAAGTGCTTGTGTTGTTTCCAGCCCATGTAAATGTTATTAGATTTCTTTACCTGCTGTTAGCTTGTGAAATTATATTTATAAAATTGCTTTCATTAGCCAATAAATGAGGATGAATTATTCATTCATCCCTTGTTCATCACATTGTTATTAAAACATGTATTGACATGAAAGAAAGATTTGTCTGGTCTCCACGGATACCTGAGTGCTCATGTTTCGTTTGCTCAGGCAAAATGTGTCTGGTAGCTCTCTTATTCAGACTCCTGCTTTTGCATGGCCCGTGTGAGGTTACTCACCACTGCTTGACCAATAAGAGGCACATTTGTTACACAGTCAGATGAGGCACTTCTGTAAACAGCTAAGATGACTGTTGCTGATGTGGAAGGGTCTTAAGCACACACTTTGAATGCAGACACAATAGCAGATTATGTTATTTTTTTTCTGTTGCCCAAAGCTGTGTAATAAGTTTGTATGCTCTTATTGATTGAAGGACCATCCAATTTTGTCAAGACCTTAATGTTATTTGGAAATGAAGTTGAACTGAGAGGTTACAGACTTATCTGTGATCGTTCATCTTTCAGTCAATACAGAGCCAATATTTTTTTGCCTTTTTTTTCCTCAAAGTAAATGGCAGGTAAAAATAAGAAAATCTGTTTCTACAGTACAACCATAATTATCTTACAGATGATCCATAGTCCTCTCAAAAGCTCACATGAATTCTGCTCCCCCTCCCCTTACCTTGCTACAAAAAAATCCTGATACTCTGACTGATGGATTTCCGCTTTGGTGCGTTCGTGACTGAATTAGTTGTGTGTGTGTTCCCAGATGGAGGAGCTGCTGGGTGCCATGGAGAAGGTGAAGCAGGAACTTGAGTCTATGAGGGCAAAGCTGGCCTCCACCCAACAGTCTCTGTGTGAAAAAGAAGCACACCTCACAACTCTACGAGCTGAACGCAGGAAACACCTGGAGGAGGTGCTAGAAATGAAGTAAGATTCACACACACATGAAAACACACACACACACAGCTGGATGGAATAGATTCTGGATTATTGATTGCTATCTTAATCTTGTAAAATGTCATCTAATTCTGGCGTTCCCCACCTGGCGAGCTGTTGTTATCCAATAAATAATAAATGATGGTTGAGCTGTTTACTTTTGTGGTTAAAAACCACGCTGTTTTATCACGCCCCTACAGACAGGAGGCGCTGTTGGCTGCTATCAGTGAGAAGGACGCTAACATAGCACTGCTGGAGTTGTCCTCCTCTAAGAAGAAGAAGACCCAGGACGAGGTGGCTCTGCTGAAGCGGGAGAAAGACAGGCTGGTGCAACAGCTTAAACAGCAGGTGGGGGAAGGGGCATCTGGTATCCACAGCAGGGAATCAGTAGTTTGGGGAGTCTTACCAGTACATGAAAATAATACATATAATATAGGATTTGTGGATTTTTTTTTAAAACTCTTGAGGAAGAGCATTTGGGCTTGAAAAATCACCATATAATGAGGTAGTTATTTAATTAAGAGAAGGCATTATGTCTAGTGTATTGTCTTTATGTTTTCAGTCAACTCTGGGAATATTTTTGTCCAGAATGTGGAACTCATGTTACAGAGGTGCTAGCTTTTTGTACATTTCTTTTAATCTTTTCGTGGCCTCGCCAAGTCCTTGAATTTAAGCTTGGAAAAAGAACAAAACTTATGATCCCTGGAAAGTCTGTGCCTTTCTTTATACTCAGTATTCCCTCTCTGTATTTAATTCCCAGACTCAGAACAGGATGAAGTTGATGGCAGACAACTATGAAGATGATCATCTGAAGACTGCTCCTGACCAGACAAATCACAAGCCCTCTCCAGATCAGGTATTTTAACATCACCTGCAAGATTTCTTTGCTAACATCTGTTTTAAAAAAAAAAAATGATGGCATTGATCCAATGGCAGCTCCAGGGGAACTAAAATTCTGATATGCAAGTTTTCATGAGTATTTTTTTTTCTTTGCCACACTAACCAAATGCTCCTCTCTAATGCTGCGACTGGCTTACCTTGTGGCTAACAGGATGATGAGGAGGGTATTTGGGCGTAGCCAACCTTTTGCCCTTCCCCTCTCTCTCACAGTCATTTTGTTCAGAATGGTGAGCTTGTATGAAAAGCCAGACCTATCACACCGGTGATTGGCATGTTTATTTCATTCTTTTGTGGCTTCCTTTGTGCCATTTCATTCCTCTTTCCTTGGTCTAAATGATTATCGTCACTGTTGTTTGTTCTTAATAATTTTTGCTGTGGTATTACAATGCCAATTCAAAAAATGTTGGGACACTGTGTAGACAGTAAATTAAAAAAAAAAAAGTTCAATGCTTTGCAAATCTCCTAAACCCGCATTTTATAAAACATATAAAATGTTTCAATTGTGGACATTTTCCTAATTATAAAAAAATAGTTCATTTTGAATTTGATGCCACCGGCATATCTAAAGAAAATTTTGGACATGGCCGTGTTTCCTTCTATGGAGCATCCCCTCTTCTTTTAGCAAGAGTCCATATACTTCTGGGAGCTGAGGAGTCCAGGTTCTGGAAATTCTTGGAGAGGAATATTGTACCATTTTGGACTGATATAGGATTAAAGATGCTCAGCAGCTTCAAGGTCTTCTTTAGATGTGTTTCCACTAGCAGGGTAGTTTTTCAGGCCCGGATAGTTGAAGCCTGTCTCTATTACCAGGAACGTCTCTGCTAAAACGTCTGGATGGGAGGGTGGTGGTGCTGACCTCTCTGATTGGTTATGCTGTGAGCAGGAGATTATGTCATTCAGTTGTCTTATGTCTCCTTCCTATACAAGTTGTCTTTTCTCATTCAATGCCACCATTAGACATCATACAAATAGCAAACAGGAACGTTACAGTCATCTTTAGCTTCTCCAATATTTATCACGCTGTCAACAACAAAAGGCCATATTTTTCATACTTTCAATTTTAGGCTCAGATCAAAAACACGAAATGGAAAAACAGGCCACAAGAAGACATTTGATTTTAATATTAAATTATTCGAGTTTACGTGGCCCGGAAATTACTTTCTTGCTCTCATTGACATCAGTTTTCTAACCGTCACGATCCATCTCCACACAGCCATTAATGATCCTTCAGCCATGGACTATTGTGTGTTCAGAGGAGCAAAACGTATAACTCTGAAGGAAGGAGACATGACAAATGTCTTTTCCTCCTCAGATCATGCTGAACACAGAACCTTCTGATGTTCATATCTGAGCAGGTCTTAATTTACATTTTATATGGTATCCCAACATTCAGGAATTGTGTTATTTGCAGGTGTAAAGGCCAATATTTCAGTGGTGTGTTTGTTTTGCATGTGCATGCCAAGAGACTCAAAACTAAAGCATTTTAGCTTTGCATGCCACTGCTCTGATGCGCACAAAAAGTGTTTAAGAACAGTTTTAACTTAAGTGTAATTAGTGCCCAGAACAGCTGCTTTACAAGGCTTTTTGTTGAGTTGCACACACATGCTGTACTATGTTAATTTGCCAACAAATTTGGCTTTAATATTAGAGGACAATGAATTGATAAGCATGCATGCAGATAATGATGCTTTGTTTTCCTTTTGTGATGTAAGTGGTGTATTGAATGTAGTACTTTCATTGTGTTTCAGCATTCTGATCGGACTATAACTCTTCCTTTGTTTAACCTTGAGCGTGAAGACTGAAGAAAGGTTATTTTCTTACCTTTTTTTTTCCTCCATCTCTTTTCATGTATCCATCATCTCTTGCCCCACTCCCCTGACCTTCCAGATGATACCCCCTCTTTTAGCCTTGTCCCAGAACCGCAGTAAGCTCAAACTCTACATCGCCCACCTGACAGGCCTCTGTTATGATCGAGACCCTAGCATCCTCAGCCAGCTCACACCACCCTCTCACTACCACCAAAGCGACCCTGAAGAGTGGGAGGAGGAGCTCCAGAAGATGGATGTGGAACAGGTAGTGAAGGAGTGCTGACTCACTGTTTGATGATCTTCATTCCATATATTGCTGATATACTTTATTTGTGAGGGAGGGGAGGATGGTCAGTTAGAGAATATCCCAGTTGTCATCAGGAGAGAGTGAGGGAGTGATAAATAGAAAATCTAAAGAATTGAACAAACTTCTGTTTAACTCTATAGGGAAATGTCAGTTACAGAGTACTCATTTAACAACTTTATGATGTACGCACAAGCGGCTATTGTACTCAAGAAAGATTAAAACTGGAGTAATGTGAGTGCAGGCCAGTGGGGGAAGTGAGTGAGGGTTAATCGTCCCTGGGCATGAATAATACTGTACAACTCAACTTGTGTGTGTGTGTGCGCGCGCACACTTTAACTCATTCTTTTTGCATCCAGTTGGAGCGGGAACTGGAGGTGTGTGAGAAGGAGAGCGCAGAGCTGCAGGAGTACGCCAACTCTGTACTCCAGCAAATTGCAGACTACTGCCCCGATATCCTGGAACAGGTTGTTAATGCCCTGGAGGAGTCATGCTGACAACTCTGACCTCAGACAAAACCAGGCTGAGCCCAGGAGCCTCTACCTCCACCCAAAAGGAAGAAAGAAAGCTGGGGTATTTTCACTCACCACCCCGGACTGTGCCTCTGTGTTCTCTTCATCGTGAGCTTTCAGGACTGATGAGCGAGTGCTTTCCTGTCTCATGTTGCACTGAGGACAGCCTGCAGAATCAAAGTAGGGATGTTCTGAAAGTATATTATGAGACATAAAATTCAGTGCTAAGAATGAATTACACACCCAATCACATGTCAAAGAGACAAAAGAATATTGGAGATTTTTTTAAAAAAAAAAGAGTTTGATCTTTCCTCATGATATCCTGAAAGGCACCATGTCACATAGTGCATTTGGAGGGAGTATCAGAAGAAAGAGCAAACTTCCACACAAAGTCATGAAACGTACTGCCAACCTTCTGATGTCTCTGCAAAGCCTCACTCACAGCAGGATTTACCAGTTGAGGCTTTTTGTCTTTGTCCTTTACCTCTTAGATACCTTTCACAAACATTTCAAGTTAAAAGAGTAGCATTTGCTCCTTACATGGGACAGGAAAGAACTTTTTGTTTTGGAGATCTGCACAGCTGCTACGTCAGTGCCAGGGAGAAGCTGAGTTCAGAGGGTAAATCTTTGAGCCATGTTGACGCCTCTTTAGTATTTGAATCAGTGTCATGTAACGTTGTGACACTTTGTAAATGCTATTTGAACCAAATGAGTACAGCCTCCTCCTAAATTGTTTCAATGTAGCTAGAATGAGGTTGTTGGTACATTACTGCACCGTCAGTGGCTGGGTCATTGGCATCAGAGGGGGATCAAGGTTCAACCTTTGTTCAGATTTTAGTTACTATGTTCTCAGTGAGAGGGAGGAGTGGGGAAAAAAAAGCTTTTATTGTTGGCGATGTAATAATTTCTTGATGGTTTGCACACAGCGTCCTCTTGTTTATAAGGTATGCAATGTTTCCTTTGAGAACGTTCTTGTGGCCTTTGAGCATGCACAGAGATCAGTACTGGACCTAATGCAGGGATATTTATTTCTCTGTAATACTGGTGCTAAGGCATGATGTAAGAATTTTCAACTGATCCTCATCCAGTTTCATCCAAAGTTTCTATAGATGTTACTTAAAGCCCACCTGATCTCTAGTTTATTGACTGAAGAATACAAGTTACACGTTTTTCTTTTATTTTTCTGATATTTTCAGATTAAATACAAAAGATGCCTCCGTTATTGCATTTTTTGAAATATTCAGGGCTGATGTTTTTAATTACTAAGTGCATCTGCATACAGGAAATGAAAGTCACTTTTAAGAAGATTTTGACTTTTTAGATCAGTTTGTAAATAATGTGATATTTACCACAAATAGTGACTGAATAAAAGTAATTAAGTGGAAGGTGTTGTGCATTTGAAGAAAAAAAAATATCTGATACCCAAAAAGCAGTGCAGTTTAGTGTTTTATTTTGTCTTGAGGACAAAATGTATGTGTGTGACAGTGCAGTGCTGCCATAACTTTCGGAAAGTCTCATCCATACATATATATCTATATATATATATATATGTATATATATATATATATATATATATATATATGTATATATATGTATGTGTATATTATATATATATATATATATATATATATATATATATATATATATATATCTATATATATATATATATATATATATATATATCTATATATGAGGCGTAAAATATAATATGATATAATATAAATAAATGTTTACTGTATCAATGTATCAATATGCATTGAATGTTTGCACAGAATCTTAAAGAGCAAGCTGCTCTGGACAAAATAAGTGTTCTCAGCAGAAACTGAGGAAAGTGTCAAAGAAAATAGTAAAAAAATTTATGTGTAAAATACAAACTTTTCAAATTGTAACTGTGTGATGGAAGACTACTTTTCTTGCATTTATTTTCAAGTCCTGTTTTAAATATATTTTCATCTAATGTTGATATGTTCCTGAGATTCCTGTGTCGTCCCTACTTTTCTTTGGCCAGTGGTATTTAGCTTGTGAGGTTGATGGATAGAAATAAGTTTCCAACCATTTCAGGCCTAGTAAAAAAAAAAAAAAGCAAAAAGAAAATGGCATCTCTATAGAGCCAAAAATGAGATTTTCTAACACTTGTTGCACGTACATTTGGGAGAGTGTCAGATTGAGAACCAAACGCACACACAAGCGTTGGACGATGCTGGTTATCAGCCTAGTTTTATTTTTTCACTGTCAAACTGAGTGGACACTTACTCTAACCCCTTACCACTGACTTGTGAAAGATGTGTTTAATTCCCCTTTCTTTGGTCTGTGTGACCCTGCCCTTGCCTTAACGTCCAGTCATCTCTTTTTCTCAACTCTTTATTGTGGAACATAGGGCTGACTAAGGGGCTTCAGTCAAGTTCTTGGTATGTTTCTGTTCTTTTGCATTTGCATAAGAAGTGTACTGCCTTCTGTCTGTTCATGTTACAAATCAAAGGGTGTATAAAAATAAAGCAAAACAGACATGTTGGTGAGTTATTAGGATTTTATATGTATGTAAATAAATTATAAGCCTTATTTTCTTGTCAAGCTTTTTTTTTTCCCAAACAAGCCACAGAGAAATATCATTTCTTATCATTTATCTGTGGGCATAAAGTGAAATTCACATTAGCAGTTTGTTTAGCTGTTCTGTAATTTTGGCTTACAAAACAGATAATTAGACATTGCATTTTTTTATATTTACAGGTGAAACCAGAGAAGGTCTTTGGATGGGGGGGGGGGTGTTGGCCGGCCATATTGGGGGGTATTTTGTCTTTTCCTGCCCTGGGAAGGGGATTTGGGGTGGCTGTGGGTCCTGGCCACTGGGATGTGTCCCTGCTTTTTGGGGGGGGAGTTAGCTGGTGTTTGCTCACCTGCAGGGAGATTTGAGACAGACTAAGATAATGATAGTGGTGACAATTTCTTTGTTTTTTGTTTGTGACTTTGGTCACTTTCAATAGTAGTAGTAATATGTATTACTGAAAAAATAATTCTTATTCTGGTTATCATTAACTACAGCCCAAAAATACCTCTCTTTACCAACATTGATAGTCTAATAATCATAATAGGGGTGTTTATCTAGATATGTGTATGTTTGTATATATAGATGTGGCAGGCATGCATAGAATTATGAATATATATGTACATTTTTGTAAAAATCTTTGTTTAGGTATATAAAAGCATATTTGTATTCATACATAAACATTGCTAACAATAAAAATTATCCATCTTTTATAATATATATTACACGTTGCATGATATAGATGGTAAATGGACTGCACTTATATACCGCTTTCTCCGCACCATCAAGGCGCCGTCAAAGCGGTTTACAATGGCCTCTCATTCACCCATTCATACACCAGTGGGCGGCTGCTACCATGCAAGGCGCTGCCAGACCCACTGGGGGTCAAGGTAGGGTTCAGTGTCTTGCCCAAGGACACATTGGCATGTGGACAGTTTGACCTGGGATCAATGCAAACCTTCCAGTGACTGGATGACCCGCTCTACCAACTGAGCTACAGCCACCCTATGGTAAAGTTGGATAATGTACACGTGGGTAAATTATATGTGTTTATGTTTATACATATGTCTGTACGTGTAAAGGTGTCGCCATGTGTTTGCATGTGTAAGTACGGGTGAGTGTATATGTGTATGTATAGGCACATGTGTGTGCGTACACGGGTGCTTTTGTGCTTGCTTGTGTGGATGAAGTGTGTACATGCATGGGTACGTGTATATGTATGTGTGTGATAAAGCGCCATATATAAAAAAGCTTAAGCAGTTGTGAGTGTATAGAATTATATTTGTTTAACATTCTTTATGTTACTGTTACTAATTAAACATATGGAGATAAGTTCATTACCACTACTACACCAAAATGACCAAGAACACTTGACTAAGTAACTTCATTGTTTGCACGAAGGCATGTTCCTTCTTATGGTTACATCAGTACAGATGGAATATGTATTTGTATATATGTGTATGTGTATTTTTATCTTAAGTAATAAGTAATGTATACATGTGCATTCAGAAGTCTATCCAAAAGTCTAGCTTATAGACATTTATGCTTTACATCCCTCCCCCAACACCCCCCCTTCTTCTATCAACACAATCAATCCATAATGTTTACATGAATTCTACACATGCGCACAGGCCTATTGCTTGGTAGAAGGTGTCCATCCAGTTATTTTTTTGTTCGTAGTTTTCTCTAACTTTCTATATATTATCTTTTAAGTTTGTCCTGTATCACAACACAGTCCACTACACAACACCCCCACACTTCACAAATCAGCACACACCACACCCTCACTGTCGCGTCTCTTTAATGGTCTTGTCTTTAAATGTTTCACTGCTCGTGGTTTTAGTCCTCTATGACAGAATCAGGATTTAAGATGTTCAGAAAGATGTTAGAAATTCACCTTTATATTCACCTTTCACATTAGCACAAAATAAAGAAAAATCTGCTACAGATTAAATTGCATATACACATTAGATGGTTTTGCCAGATGGCACTAACCATGAATGTAAATGCAGACCAAAAAAAAAAAGAAAAGAAACCAGGGAAGCCCAGATGATGATGTCATGGCTTTAGAAGCTTTTGATAAGTTAACATCTAAGTTAGTTGGAGACACACATGTGGATGTATTTTAAAGCACACCACAAACACACTGATTCCTTGTCTTACATCAAATCTGTTCAAATTATATGCAAATATAAACACCTTTTTATACAGTGTATGTAAACTTCTGATTTCGACTGTATATACAGTACAGTGGGTAAAATAAGTATTGAACACTTCACAATTTTTCTCAGTAAATATATTTCTACAGATGGAGTCCCTGCATCTGATTTTGGCCTATAAAAAGGTGTTTCTTTATCAAGGTGTCACACAAGTGTGATGTATGGTGGGAAGAACACTTTGCTTTTACGCATACTGCTCTCAAGACCTTTGCAACCTTATTGTTGTAAAACACGCTGATGGCACAGGTTACAGAAGGATTTCTAAATTTCAGAATGTCCCCTTGAGCACTGCTGGGGTCATAATCAGAAATGGAAAGAATATAATTTTCACCATAAACTGGCCGTGACTAGTTACTACTTGCAAAATTTCTGACAGAGGAGTGAAAAGAATTATCGGAAGAGTTGTCCAAGAGCCAAAAATCACTTGTGGAAAGCTTCAGAAAGACCTGAAATTAGCAGGTACAAATGTAACAAAGCAAAAAATAGTTATGTACTCAACTGCCACTGCATGTATGCACGCTCTCAATGCAAGACTATTGTTGCTGCAGAAAAAGCATGTTGAAGCTCTTAAGCTTCTTGCACATTTGGACAAGCCTGTGAAGAACTGAGAGAATATTATCTGGTCACAAGACCAAAACTGAAGTCTTTAGATGTCATAATATAAACCATGTTTGAAGACAAAAGGTCCTGTGCATCACTGCAAAAACATCATACCAACAGTGAAGTTTGGAGATCGGAACATCATGGCACGGGTCTGATTTTCAGTATACAGTACTGGCAAACTCAATGTAGCTGAAGGAGGAATGAACGGAAAGATGTACTGAGACATTCTTAGATAAAAATCTGCTGGCATCTACAAGGATGTTGAAGATGAAACGAGGATGGACATTTCAGCAAGACAATGATCCAAACACTCAGCCAAGGAAACTTCATTTGCTGCTGAGAGAAAATAAAGCAGCTGGAATGGCCCAGCCAATCACCTGACTTGCATCCAACTGAAAATCAATGGAAAGAACAAAACACCAGAGGTCATGGAAGAGAAGATTTGAAGACTGTTTGTGTGGAAGAATGGGCCAAAATAAAACCTGAGCAACACATGGGACTCTTTTAGCCATACAGGAGGCATCTTGAAGTTGTCATTACCAACAAAGGCCTTTGAACAAAGTATTATACCTTTGCCCTGTTTCATTTTACATTATTACACTTGATTTATGGACATCCAATTGTTTGATTTATTTGCATGTGTGGATTGCAGGACTTGTTACCAACATCTGGAGAAAGTTTTAATGTCAATAGCACCTCTAGAAGTATATTTACAAAGAAAAATGGTGACGTGTTCAATACTTTTTTTATCCGCTATAACTACTTAGTCATTACTTAGACTGCAGGATTGCTTACCTTGCTGAAATGTGCAAAAAGTGAAATGTCTAAGGCAGAGGCTGTACAACTCCTATCAGTATTCTATGCAAGATGTAATTCCAGATTACTTAGCCAAATTGGAAAATCTTATTAGGTTATTAGGTTAAAGGTTTATCCCCCCCATAACTATATGGATAACATAATATTGATATTTAAGTCTCTCGTTGCAATAGAAGTCAACAAATACTCCCCTCTGCAGCAAAAAAAAAACAATAGATGGAAGCCATTACAGTCTGACAGAAACAAAACAATTAGAGATAAGATTGTAACTAAAATGATTGATGTTACAAATAAAGGGACAAAACTGAAACATTTAGAATCTTTATTCATAAATATCACTACTATAGGAATATAAAACATCTTAAATTACTGTTTTTTTTTAGACAAATACTCTGGGATTATTGTTGGAAGCTCTTCGGGTGAAAAAACCCCACTGATACACAGTTTTAAGTATTGCATATAGCCGTTGTAGCTGTGTGGAGGAAGCTTTGACAGAGTACAAAATGATGGATGATAACCTCCTTTCTCAGAAATATAAACCAGTCAACTGTACATACGTAAACCAAGACAAGAAGGAGTGATCCCCCACTTCAATTTGAAGTACAATTTTGTCACCAAGTAATTCAATACAAAAGAAAAAAAACAGAAGTTAAAAAAAAATGGTCGCAGAAAATGCCTATCAAAACTTAAATCCAAGACACTCTTGTCTTTCTGTTAAGAATTACAATGCTTATTTATTATTAAGCAATCAGAATATTCTTAAATGTCAAAATCTCTATTGGTATGTAAATCACAAAAATATACAATCTAATCTAACATTCAGTGACTGTAGGCACTCCTGTGTTTTATTGGTGAGGTAGCTAAACAGTTAAAACTGTACACAGGCTGCTATTTCAACAAAACGGATCATAACATGAAACTTTGTTGGAGTAAAAATTCTCCAAGGAGTCTCTCCTTATTTTAAGTCACAGTATGGATGACAAAAATTAAGAATGGATATCATCCCTCTTAGCACATAGCTGAAACCTATGAATGATGACCCATAAACATGAGAAACATCACCTCACTCTCTCGCTCTCTGTCATTTGCCACAGTCCCAGGTTTAACACTTTAAGGCACGGGAGCTGCGTTATCCTCTCCAAACCTCTCTTGGTGATCTTAGTACAACCGTAGAGATCGATCCCTGTCAGCTGGGACAGGTGGTCAGCAATCAACTCCAAACCTTTGTCTGTGATCCGCACACACTGCCCAATGTTTAGAGTCTTGAGTTCGTTCATCTGGCGCACCATCCTGTTGATGCCGTCGTCACTGATGTGACAGGAGCACAGAGAGAGGGACTTGAGCTGATACAGCCCCTGGGCGATGTAAGCCAGGCTCTGGTCTCCGATCTTATCACAGAAAGAGACGTCAAGTCCAGACAGCTGCAGGGAGCCCATGGCCAGATGCATTATTCCAGTGTCACTGATGTTATCGCAGGAGCGCAGGTTCAGGCTGCACAGGTGGGTCATGTGAGACAGGTGGATCATCCCCGCATCTGATATCCCACCACAGAAGCTGAGATTTAGCACTTTGAGTTTGTTCAGACCCTTCGAGACATGTTTGAGAGAGAGGTCGGTAAGCTTCTGACAGTCCTGCAAGGTCAACTTCTCCAGACACAGACAGCCCTCTGCGGCGCTGCGGGTCATCCCAGACAGGTGACCGATGCCCACATCGGACACATGCCTGCAGCTGCGGAGGTTAAGGCTCTTGAGTCTGTGCAAGCCCCAGGCAATGAGCAACAGGCCGGTGTTTGTAATGTTGCTGCATCCCCCGAGTTCAAGCACCTCCAGGTTTTTGAGGTACTGGGCAATCCTGCCCAAGCTGGAGTCAGTGATCTGTTTACACAGGCTGAGGTTCAGCACCTGCAGAGATGGGATGTCCTGCACAAACGCATGTCCCAGACCGTTGTCTGTGAGGTTGAAGCATCCGCAAAGGTTAAGGCTTTCAATGTTTGGCATCCCTTGAATCACGTAGCTCAGACTTCGTCTCAGGCTGAGAATCTGAACTTTTTTGATCCCTCTGGTTTGCAGGCTGGGGAACAGAGACGGGTTAGCTCGCCGGAGATGGAGCTTGGCTTCCACCCCCCTCCACACCGACTTGTGGTAGGACGCGTCCCTCCAGGCCGCGCATACTTGAGCCACTCTTCCTTTGTCTTTAACGTCCAAATAACTGAAAATAATGGCTAGGATTTCCGGGAAAAGGCACGATATGTTGGTTTCCATTTCGAACATGATTGCGGCTAGACGTCTCGCAGCAGCAGAGGTTGAGGTGTTAGCTTCAGGAAAGTCTGCTGTTGAAGTTGCTGTCTGGCCCGGCACCGCTGGCTAACGTCAGCTAGCATAGGAGCAGCCGCGCTGGCGCTAATCAGCGGTGTGTGGAAGCTAACAGAAACCCGCCCATCTCGCAGGATTAAAGTACATTCTTATACTCGATGAAACGGTGGAACAGAACGGCAGTCAAGAAATCGGCTCTTGCGTTGACGAGGTGGCCGCAGCTAAGGAAACTCGAGTCGTAATATTTACATAGCAGACTAGGCTAACAGCAGCAAGCGGCTAGCTGTGTAAAGTTAAGAGCTTCAAAGCAGCCGAGCTTCCTCGTCCAGAAAAAAAACGAACAAAATTATTCTTTACTTCAGGTCATCTCAAGATAGCACCAAATGTTTTACCTCTAGGACACCTATATTGGCAGAAATTGTTTTTTTTTTTTCAGCGTAAAGATAGTTCTTTTTTATCTTCTGTGGTATTTCCAAAAGCGTCGCTACATCCCGGTTTCCTTAAAGTGAATACGCCGACTGTGCTGCGTCCAGACAGCGCCTCCTAGTGGAAGCCGCGAGCATCGTTTTATCACCAAACAACTCATTTATGAATCATTTAATACTCATGCGGATTCAAGCTCTTTGGCTTTTTTATAAAACACTTTTCATTTAACATAGAGCGATCTTTGTGTGAGTACTAGACATTAAAACAAAAAATAAACAAACTAAACTGGACTATAAAAGTAAACAAATGGCAGAGAGACCACTTGTACTCTTCAGGTAGTTTAAGATGGAGCAAGTTCACTTGAAGCAGAGGTGAGATGAGGAATGTTTGTACCATCTGACTGTTTTCTCTTCTCAACAGTGGTTGGTGTGAAGCTCCATGGCAGCAACTCTTTCATAGAGATACACAAAGATGTCCACAAATGCGTTAGTAAAGACCCAGTTTTGCTCGGTTTAATCAAAAAGATAATATCTTCAATGGAGGAAATTTAGAAACTGTTGCTGCTTTTTTTTTTCACAAGAGGGCATTCAACAAAGTTTGAATAAAGTGCAATGTGAAGTCTTTCATGTCAGAATCGCTGTAATTTGCAAAAATCTTTGTTCAGCATCATGTTTCTTCCAAGCTTTTAGATCAACGGGAACAGTTCCTTAAGACTCCTTTCTTGGACCTTACTGGCAAATATTGAATTTGTCTGATCCCACGGGATATGTGCTATTCACAGGGAAACATCAACAATGGTAGCCCATTAACAATATAACTATGTAAAAGCATATATAGAAGCCTGTGTATGTGTGTGTTTCTACAATGTATGGCCCAGAGTAGGGGTCAGTGACCATGGTATGTTATATTATTTGTTTTACAAACCAGTAGCAAGACATAGGGGGATGGTTGGAGGAGGAAGGATAATGTTCATGATATTTATATGGAAAATGTTCAAAAAATTTCCTACAAAATATACAGTAGTAATTGTGGCACTTGTAACTTTTGGACGCATTTAGCCGTACTTCTTCAAGTATCCCTCAAATGGAGCTAAAATAGTCCCAATGAGTCCTGATATGAAGTGCAGAGTAATGCGTCAACATAGTCCATCATCAAGCAGTCATTCAGATGACTCCTTTGTTTCACCCTCCTCTCTCTTAAATACAACTTGGCATAAACGTCATTCACCTGGCAGAAAGCCACCATTACTGCAGTGAGACGTTCAGTTACACAGTAGGTGCATCACAGTGATTGTCCACTATGAAAGGGACATGTGAAACTAGATGTGTCAGACTGGCACTGAGTCCTGGATGTTCACACCAAACGCTTGTCTGATTTGCATGATGACAGTGATGCAGTACAACAGTATTTGTTTTTCTCAGCTCCAGAGTCCTAATGTTGGCCACTGCTGCTCACTGCCACACTGCTGTATTCACATTTGTAAAGTGTCTGTTGTGTGAAAGGCCAACAGCAGAGAGGCGTTGTTGCAGTGGTTTTGTGTTAGAGCACAACAACACTTAAGTAATTGTATGGTTTTCCATTCAGTTAATCTAACAGAGTTTTTTTCTCTGTTGTAAATTCTCCTACACAATACTTTCTCGGCACAGATACCTGTTGATTTTATATTATGTATCTACTTTTATGTTTCTGTGGTGTTCCGTTCCACTTATGTTAGTGAAAAAAATTAACTTGCTTTTGTGCTCTTTTTTTTTTGTAAGTCTGGGATAGGAAGTGAGACACTTTTTTGTTTTTATAAAAAAAAAAAGAAAAAGAAAAAAAATAGCTGGAAATTTGTGAAATGTTCTCAGTTTTCTTTGTGTTGTATTTTCCAAAATGTAACCTCCATGTTTTGAGTCTGGCCAGCTGCAGTTAGGAATAAGTGCAGTTAGAGTGTCTCCTTTAAGGCTCATGGTTAGAAACGCTGGGCCCCCTAACAGCAGCTCACTCACAGCCTTGAAACAATAAATATCTACAATTCCTGGCATATTTTCTGGCTCCTGCCTGGCTCTGGGCCTTTGAATCACTCATGATCCTTGCCCCTAACCTTCATGGCATGTCATACAGCACATGTGTCTATGCAGCTTTTTACTCCAGAGCTTCTGCAGAAGCTGCTAAAATACAAAAGGAAAGCACATAACTGTAGGCTACTGGGCAAATTTCCACTCATTATCGAATATAACAATAAAAAGTGTTGGTGCCAGTTTTACTGCCAAAAGCAGTACTGCAAGCAGTTTGATGGTGTTTCAGACATCGTTTACTTTCTTTCTGGTGGTGTGTGTGTGCAATGCACATATTTAGTATTTATAGTCTTTATGCTTTACAGCATAAAAATAGTCAATGGTGAGTCTTTTAAAGGTTGAGTTGGAAGTTTTCCTCTGAAGCATTTCTTTTTTCCCATATTACCCAATATTCTCTTTACACACTGATAGCAAACAATTAAATGCTCTTACACCAAAATAAAAAAAAACGATATTAATCACCAGTTTAAGTGACAGGGAAATGTTTGAGAGAGAGGTCCGTAAGCTTCTGACAGTCCTGTGAGGTTAACACCTCCAGACACAGACTGCTAAAAACACCATCTGATGACTGTGGGTGACCCAAACGATGTCATTTGACCCACGACTTGTCTGTCAAACTTTCTTTCTTGTCGTCGGGTGTTTGTGGGAGATATTCTTTAGGGGAGAAGTGACTTGTAACTTTTGTGCTCTGTTCTTTGTTTCTTCTTTATTCTGTAGTTTTCTGTGGTGATGTGATACTAAGATCAGAAGTGTAACAGCATTTTCTGTTAGGGAGGGACTTTCTGCGTGCACTTCTGTGACATTGCTCCCTGCACAGTTCACAATAAACCTTTCTGAAAGATATCCATTTTGGTTCCTTTGATTCACTGAGACACTTTTTGACTTTTGTGTATATATCAAAGGAAATTATGTTAATATTAAGTCCAGATGGCTCTGGACCGTGTCTGCTCTGTGAAGTCTGACTTATAAGTCAGATTTCACAGAGCATTGCTCTGTATAAGAGCACTGAGCTGAACTGTCAATTAAAACAAAACTAAAACTAAACTAAACTAAACTCAAATAAATGAAAATACAGTAAAATAAATGTCTGAAATTTGCAGATCCTAGCTCTTTCATCAGTCTTGCAGACATTTATATTGTTTCTCTCCAAAGAGGCAGAACAAAACCAGTCCAACCAGTGTGGGTGGTCTTGGTAGGAGGCGGGCCTCAGTCATCATTCCTGCCTCAGTGGACATTCAGGGCTGCAACGGCCCGAGATAAGAACCTCTGGTTGACTTACGCTGAACTATCACTCTCACTTGCTCAGACTCCATCAGTCTCCCCTCCCAGTAATCTGAGACGGCAGTTTAAGAGGAAGAGCTGGATTGAGGCAGTATCTGTCAGTGTTTATTTTTAGAGAAAGTTGAAGCTGAATACAGCAGAAGGGAACTCTAGAAGATAAGTAAAATACGTTATGTTCAAACAAACACTAGAATGCACAAAAAGGGGGAGTCACTATTCAGAAAAAGGGTTTGAAATAAAAAGAAGAGTCTGGATAATTCTCTTTGCACAAATGACGTGAACTTTTTCTGAAGTCCAAATAGACAAATATAAAAACAGAAAAAGCCTGACCTTTAAGCTACGCTCCATATTTGTGGACCTTAATGCATCTTTAAGCACTATCCACTGTGTTCTGTGCTTCATAGTATATCTTATTTTGCTCTTCCTCAGTCCTCCTGCATCACTCAGCCCAGCAGAGGGCAGCGTTGCCCTGTTTAAAAAAAAAAAAGAAAAGAAAACCATCACCATCCCCTTAAAACAACCTTTTAGGTTATAAAAAGAATAAATATAAATGAAAGATTTGCATTTACATTCTGCGTATTTTAGACTGGAAAAACTTGAAAAAAGGTAGTGTGTAATGAAGTGAGATCAAACCACTACAAGCGCAGACAGACAAGAGAGGGTTGGGAGATGAAAACAAAATGAAAACTGAAGACAGAAGGGAAGATAGCGAGGGATGATGATTCCCCTCTCAGCCTCCCCTGTGGCTGGACTTGTCTCTGCTAATGACCCTGTCTGCTGGCTCACGTAAACAGATGGTGAATTAACTCCAATTAGCCCACTCTCACCAGATCTTCTCTGACAGCTCACCACACACACAATCACACACATACATCACTTCAGAGGGCATTTCATTCATTTCCAGAGGAGACGCTGATCATAACCAATTACGTAAACCTAATCCTACCCTAACCGAGGAAACCAAAGAAGGTGAGTCCTCACGATATAACTGCAAATAGACTGGTGGTCTCACATCACAACTACATTAAACATAAAAAAAAGTGTTTTCCAATTTCACATTCCAGCTGAAATTTTTGGATACAGAGCCTCGTTTAAACAATTTACCAAACAATAAAAACTGATGAGTCACACAGTTAGTTTGCTGTCCACATGTGCGCTGTTTCACACGCGCTCTCAGACACACGTAAGGCAACACACGCACACGCTGGCGCAGAGACCACAGGCAGTTACTGCCGTGTGACCTCCTGTCACTGTGTTTGGCGTCAGTGAGGTGTGATCGCTCATCATTCATACTGTGCACATGTTCTGAGAGACTAAACTCACATGACATGTCAAACAGAGCATAGCGTGTGCGTGAGCATAATTGTTCAGTCAGTCACTGTGAGGAGAACGTGTGTGCTTTCACTGGCCAGCACTGCTGCTCCGTCATGGTGTGTGTGTTGCGTGTGTGTTTAACAGGTGTTGTCCCTGCTTCTAACAGAGCTCCATCTGGGAGTGTGACGGGGTACTGATCTCTGACCTCTCCTGTAAACAGGGTCAGCAGGTGCTGAGCGCAGGTCAGGGGTCAGGAGTTCAGCTTGCCCACAGATAACAATGACTTTATCGAATACCACAAAGCGGCAAAATAAACGTGCTAACGGGCACTAACAGGTCAGTCCATACACCTTTTTTTTAAATTCTTTATCTTTGTGCAGCCTGCAACTACACACTAGATGTGTCAGCGAGCTTGTACGTAAACAGCTGTTTGCGTGTCTGCGAGAGAGAGAGAGTGAAGTAATCCCTTGAAATCTCTTCAGCTGCTGTGATCCTTACTTCAGAGCTTGAAGGCAGGATGGACAGCAGCTGTCTGTGAAGGATGTTTGACCCCAGGAGCACAAAGGCTTCCTAACACCACCTGACCTCTGACCTCAGCTCATGGGATGTCTCGCGTGCGCTCCTTATTGTGGAGCCTGGATTAAAGAAGACCTCCCAATACTCCATAAGTCTTTGCAACTAGTCTCTCTGCATGCACGCTTGTCTTTTTGGCACAGGGCTGAAGTGAAAAGACAAGTGTCACTGAATCATTATGTTGAGAGAGAAAGAGAGAGAAAGAGAGAGAAAGAGAGAGAGATGGAGAAGACGGTTGGCAGGAATTCTGCAACAAATGAGGAGTGCTAAGCAAGATGTGGGTTCTAGAGTTGATTTGTGGATGCTTGTCCATGAGTGAAAAAAAAAAATAAAGGAAGATTAGGAAGGCATAATGACTAGAAAGATAGAGGAGAGGTGAACTGAGAATAATTACAAAAGAGTAAAAAAGAGAAAGTTCAGTTTAACTCCCTTCAGTTTCATACTTTTTTTCTGAGCATGGCTCACATTTGTTTTTTTTTTTTTAATTAATCTCCTTTCATGTTCATACATGTTTGAGCTTTGACTGTGTTTTTTCTTTACCTCTGTTTAATATGATAATTTATTTCCAAATACACCGGGACCTTGAGGTTAAGTTGTGTGATCTCTAAGAATAATTTGCAACTAAGCTTTTCATTCTAAATGCAAACTGTAAAAAAAAAAAAAAAAAGAAAAAAGAAAAAAGGGGGTAATTTTCCAGCAAAGCAAAGAATTTTCAGCTTTCATTGATGTGTGTTTCAATTTCATCCTCCGAAAACTGAATTCTGTGTAGTTATAGGTGTCATCCTCCATGAAATTAGTTTATGGCTCTGCATCAAAACACAGGTTGCATCAGATACTATTTATTTAATTTGTGTATCTTTTACTTCGTCTTTTCCCTTTTTTGGTCACCACAGCAGATTACCTGCTTCTAACTTACTTGCTCCCTGCATCTCCCTCTGTCACTCCAGCCAACTGTATATCGTCTTTTAACCTCATCCTGGTAGCTCCAGCATCCTTCTACCAGTGTTTCCACCGCTCCCCTTTCACATCTCCTAATTATCTCAAGCTAGCCTCTCTTACTTTACCTCTAAGTCCTCCAACCCTGACTGTTCCTCTGCTGCGCTTGTTTTTCGCTCCATCCATCCTGATCGCTCCCACAGACAATCTTAATGTCTTCAACTCTGCCACCTCCAGCTCTGGCTCCTGTCTCTTGGTTAGTGCTGTTCTCATTTTTGCATTTTGTAAACCTTTTCCTTTACCCTTGCTGTTACTCTTCTAACACGGATAACTCCAAACACCCCCCCCACCCCCTCCAACCTGCCTGCGCCCTTTTCTTCACCTCTTTTCCACACTCCCCATCGCTCCCCATTGCTCAGCCCAAGTATATAAGCACTTGTATCTTTCTGATTTCAAGTGTATATAAAAATCAGAATGATGTTACAACCATTACAACTATAATTTAAACATTTTTTAAATATTAGGGTGGTTTCAGTGGCAGTATTTCACAACTAGCTATCCGTATTATATTTAAGGTTGTATGTCTCTTATTAAAGACACTGAATTGTTCATTAGGGAAAACCTAAACCCTATGTAACCCAGTTTAACATGTCTTCAATATATCTCCAAAGCTTCCATGATTTTGTTGTTGTCAAAAAGATTATAGTTCAACTTTGTGTCTATCACTGAGTTCCACCTCATTAAAACGGGGGACAAACTATTCAGAAGCCTTTCAAAGAATGAAGAAAAATATAAAAGGAGAGTGAATATTGGACTTAGATGAGAATGTCTCTCCAAATATGCTGTATATGCCAATAATCAACAATTTTCAAGCCAAAGTTGTGTGCAAAACTGTTTGCCGATTAAGAAGCTTTTTTTGCTCGCATATTAGTCATTGGTTACTAAATTAGGTGCAGTCCACATCTAAAATTAGAGTTGACAAAAAAGGCTCAAAAGAGAGGGGGGAAAAATGTGCAAGTTGACCAAAAAAAGATCTGAACAATACTGGCCCCTTTTACAGTTATGGAACATACTGTATATGTGGGCAAAAACACAAATTAAATATTCAAAATGGAACACAGTTACATATGTTACCAGCCACACAAATAGATAAAATAATACAGGATACTGAATTTTCCATAGCTGGGGAAGTTACTTTGGTGTCAACATTTCACATATACAGTGTGCTATGCACAAAGAAGAAGGTGGGGAGAGTGAGAAAAAAAAAATCTAACACCTGAGGGAACCAAACAGAGAAGCCTCATGCTGACACAAAAGCTGAGTGAGAAAATAGTTTGTAAAATACCCTATTTTTTTCTTGGCTCTCACTCTCAGTGGTTTCTGTCCTGCCGAGAAGAGCTGTCCATCAGTGGGGGTATGTCATGTTGGTCACTGTGGTATAAGCCAGGTGTAACCACCCATCCTGGTGCTGGTGCTCAATGCCCTGCCAGCTATCCCCAGCAGGTTAAATTGAGGATTTTTGGGAAGGTGATGGGTGGCTCCATAGTTTCAGAGTTGCATGGGTCAACATGGTTTCAAAGCAAAATAGGAAACAGAAACATGAAATGTGGACACAAACTGTACTTCTTTTTTTTTCCAGAAAATTGGGCTTAAGCAATATTCAACCCTATTCAAACACTGCTGGGACACTGTAAAATGCAAATCAAAACAGAAGTAAATGATTTGCAAATCTCATGAACCCATACACAAGCATTGCCATTAGTTTTTACTCCTTCAGTATATTTCCCATTCAGTATATATATTTTCTGGTTTTCTGTTCTCATTTGTCAGATTGACATTGTGACTCCAGTTTTGCTCCCTGTCTCGGCTTGTGTCATGGTTTTTGGATTCCCTGCCACTGCAGCGTCTTTAGATTTGCATACCAGAGGTTTGTTTGTTATCCTCCCCACTTACTTGGCCTTTGGGTTGCGCACATCTGCGACAGGTTTGCTCTGTGGAGGTCCTTTGTGTATGAGTTGCTCATGTTGGGTATACCTTACCATCCTGGTAGATTATTGAAGCTGAGGCAGCAGATATGTTGAGTTAACAAACTGCTAAACCCTCAACACACGTGTTGAGGCTGATGTTGCTTATATTATCGCTGTACAATGTCACAGAGGCTCCTGATCTGCATATTTCAAGTGTATGTAACCCTCATGGATATTTCTTCTCACAATAGATATCACTTATGATGGATTTTGTGGTGTTTAGTGACTCCTGATGATGTGGACTGGACATCCCTGTAGACAACTCCTCATTGCAGAGGAAAGAAATAAAACTCGTTAAACGTTAACACTAGCCGCTACCTGCAAATTGTGGGTAGGAACCTTCGCTAACCGCTAATGCAATCTTCCGCTTGCTAAAGCCGCTACCCATTATGCCGACTCCCTTACTCACTTTGTAGGTGTGGCAATGGGCGTGTCTTTAGCCCTTTCCGCAAACTATGTATTTTCCGATTGCTGGTTTAGGGTTGCAGGTAGCGGGTGGTCTGACCACCCGCTACCTGCAACCCGCAACTCGCATGTCGGCGCGTACAAGACCAGCGTCCAAATGGCATCAATGTGCGTCCACCTGGTCACATGTGGACGTGCACCAACGGTTCGACCTCTCGAATTAACTCTTGTACAAAAAGCATGATTTGGGTTCACTTGAACCCCTGAGAAAATGGCAGAAACGGCTTACTCGCCAGTTAAACAATAGACGACCAGAGCGTGTTTACTGGGAGCACACTGACTATCTGGGACTTTCAAGTAGCTGATAGGAATTGTCTGTGTAGAAATATTTATATGTATATATCAGTACAGATGAAGAGGATGAGGAGGAGGAGGAGGAGGAGGAAGCTCCACAGCAGAGTCCCACACGAGCTGCACACGAGAGCTGCTCTGACCTGGATGAAAATATGCTCCGTAGCGGGTTGCGGGTAGCGCTGGTCTTAAAGGCAATGACTACTGACGCACTGATTGGTTTTAACAAGTGGAACGCCCTAACCACTCCTATGAATAATATAGCGGGTAGCGGAGGTGGGATAGCTGGTTTAGGGAGGTGGAAGATTGCGTTCTTTGTGGGGGATGCTTCCCGCTATCCCTAAATAGCAGCTTTTTCAGATCTGGTGGAAGATTGGGCCCCAGGTCTCCAAACTGTGATGGAAAATAAGGGAAATTTTCTGGCACCGCCGCGAGCAGTCCCATCATCTCAACCAAGCTCCAGTATCTCTTACATTTTTGGTGTACAAAAAAGCTAAAATCACAGCTACACTACTTCTTGAACTTCAGCCAGCTCTTTTGTTTCCAGTGTGCCATTATTGGACAAACTGATCAATCCAGGTGTGTCTGACCATTGCTGTGAGGTCAGACACACCTGGATTTATGGGCTGGTCCAGAGTAGTTTATTTTACATGAAGGAAAAGAGCAATCCTATTCTTTGTAACAATCTTTTTTTTTATTCGTGTGCTGTCACTCATCAGATGTCACACACTAACCTCGCGACATCTACCACCTACAGTACCTGTAGTGGGCTGCTGCTGTGGCAGTTACCGCGAGGCAAGTGACAGATCTCAGATTGGGAATGTTTTATAATTGTAATTATATTCAAATTTAGTACAATTTGCTGTAATTAATCTTTAGTTCAATTCCTTCCTGCTGAGCCCAATCAACGAATTCCATATAATTGCCAACTCAGTCCAACAGATTGCATCAAATCTTCTCCTCAGTGCACAATTTACGCCCCACCCCCACCCCACCCAGCAAGCACAAGGCAACAGTGAACAGAAAAACTCCTTAATTTACAGGACAAAACTGCCAGCAGAACCAGACTCAGAGGGTGGCCATCTGCCTCGATCGTTTCGGCGTCTGAGACGACAGAAAAGAGAGACCAATCAACACGAAGATTAGTCCGGGGATATCCACCAATGAGACACAAAAGAGAACAATGTAATGATAAAGACATATTTATATTTAAGAATAACGTAGAGAACAGAGTGAGGGAACAGCCCGGTGCATTATGAGAGGTTCCCCTGCAGTCTATTCCTATAACAGCACAACTAAAGGGATGGTTCTATACTGCAAGCTTGAACAAAAAGGGAAGTTTTGAGTCTCTTAAAGGTAGAGAGGGTGAATGTGTCCTGAACACAAACTGGAGCTGTTTTTTTTTTTGTGTTGTGCACTGCAGCTCAATAATGTGCTGCTGTCGTACAAACAAACAAAAAAGGCCTGAAGACTGGTACAGACACGTGCAAACACACACACCCTCAGTCGTCATGCCTTCTTCTCTCTCCTCTCTCAGCACAATTGCCAGTGTGGGAAATCTCACTTAAAACAACAAGTCTCGTTTTTATGCCGCATAAATTGATGCTTTCTTGCAATTTTGTGTGTATTTGACCAAGGCTGTAGTGGAGTGTGTCTCATATGTGCTAAGCTTTTTCTTTTTTGCTCCTCTCTCTTTATTTGCCCCCCCCCTCCCCCCGGGCTGATGTGATTTAAGGGTGTGCTTGAGGACTGAAAACTGGGCAGTTATCTGTGTGTTATTTATGCGTGCAGGAAGGGTGTCTCATTGTCCAGGGATGGATAGATGAAGGAAAAACAGATATTGCCAGCAGAGTGATGGCTTTTCCCTGTAATGTTGAAACTTTGACAGTGCAGTGTTTTTCATAGATTTGTTTTTATAAAACTGTGTATGGATCAGCTTTCTCAGCCTTCCCTCTACCCTGCACCCCCCCACCCGCTCTTTCTCTTGTGTGTTCACCCTCTTCCTGTCACACTTCCCGCTCTGTGGCTGTACATTATGTAGATGTCAATAATTCAGCACAAGACTTAAGAATTCAGCACTTAACAACAGGTTACGATCTTTGCTATAAAAGCCATAAAATATGCGTTTGTGAATAAAATATGATTTTGCCTCTTTCAAAAGCAGCTGAAACCTGTCAAGAGTGCCATTTGTTTTCTGACAGTATCGCAGTGAAGTGACAGTTCAAAAGCGGGGGTTTGTCTTTATCTTGGCAGGATTTCAATCTTTGCTCTATTTCTGCACACTGCAGAGCATTATTTTGTATCCATTGTTTTTCAGACCGTCTTTCATCTCCAGGGCTTTGTTGTTTTCTCGGTCTCTCTCTGTCTCTCCCTCTTACATCGTGACTTGTCCCTTTTCTTTTTTTTTTTTTTCTTCTTTCTTCCAGTATCGTCTTGTACAGTAACAATATTGTTGGACTTGAAGCATGTAAACAGCTCACACTTCCCACTCTAACTAGCCCTACAACTCCTGATCACCTGCCTCAGCAAAACCACTCTGCTCAAAATGCACCGACACTTGCTTCATGTTTCTTCTGCCATCCCTCCTCCCTCTTCTCATCCTCTCTTACACCATCCCTCAGGCCTGGAGATCGTTCCTTTGTTCTTGACATCTGTTTTGTTGGGTGATTAATTGAGATGAGCATGTGGGGTGAAGGCCCATGGAGGAAAACCTCAGACCCCCCCAGGTAATGCGCTTGTGTTTGTGGATATGACTATGAAGGTGTGTAAATGTGCATATGTGTGTGTGTTGGTGTGTGTGTGTTGGAAGTGAAGCTACAATTATCCTCGATGTGGTTAGTTAGTGCAGACTGCCAGGATTTCCCTCAAGGAAACATGGAACATGAAACATTTGAATCGCTGTTATCTTGATTTTAAAAAAAAAATGAAAGAGCTGCATTTCCCCATTAGAATATCTTCAGTATTTTTCCTCACTGTTTGAATTCAGCAGCGCAAGATGTTAAGTGACAGCTGACTGACAACTGACAACACCCACTGCACACACCAGTATGCCAGAAATCCCAGAAGGCAGGGCTATGATTTGCAGAAAATCAGGATACAGCATAAGTGCCACAATGTTTCAGTCAAACACATCTGTCTTACATTTACTGTCAAAGAGACCTACTCTTGGTTAATAAAGTGAGGAGATCTGGAGGGTGTTGTAGGGGGTATTTTGCCGGTATGATTTGGATCTACTTGTGCACTTCATTTGAAAAGCTCACTACAAATCAATCGAAAGTTGTTCTGGTTGGATCACCAGAAAAATGGGCTACCCCATAATTAAATATTTCAGTAAAATGGTTGTTTCCTTTCAAGATGGTAATGTGTCAATACAGAGTGCACAAAGAGTTCACTGAAAGTTCTAAATAATACAGTGTGAATGACATACTATGGCCACTACGTCTTAACCTGACTGAACCTCTGTGGCAGCTTGGACTGATGCACTCTCCACCATCATGAAAGCATCAAATAAGAAAATCAGACAGGATACCCGATTCCAAGCTGAATTAACATCCTAGTTAGTTTTTATTCCGTGCTGTTTGTGTAACTCTGTAATTAAACCACCAAATGTTCAGTGATGGTTACAGATTCTTTTCTGTAGCACTGTAGCTTGCAGTGATGAGCTTCCTTTTCTTTTTTTCTTTATGCCACTAAGATATAGCAACCTAGCATATGAATCATATCTCATGTTAGTCGGAGCTGATAAAAGTTGAACAACAGTTACTTTTACTGACATTATGGGAAACTATCATTCTTTATGGTTTGAAAACAATGGAGAAGTAGAAGTAATGGGAAATACATAGAAGGAACTATAGTGCTACCAAGTGGACCAAGCACAATAGCTGCAGTCTGTATCAATCTGACATGTTAGATTTCAGGGGAGGTGCCTGTCAGTTTAAGAATGAAATGATGTCCCAGTGTCCCCAGCTACTGAGGTTATATGTTGTCTTTTTGACACACAGACATGTAAATCAGCCTTTACGCTGTCCAAGTCCTCAATAATCATTACTACAGGAATCTATCATTAAACTCCATAAACAGATTTAAGGAACTGCTATCTTCATCACTTCCTACGTCTCCAGGTACTCGTGTTGCTCAGGGCTGCTCACAAAATGTCATTCAGTCTCAGTTGGACTGCTTTGTTAACAGCACTGCTGCTTCTCTGCATTCAGCCCTTGATAGCTCCGCTCCGAATGAGAAGAAAGCTATAACTCCGACTAGATGCACTCAATGATGCATTTTAGAACCCTGAAACAAACATTGAGAAAATTGGAGAGGAAGTGGTGTTCTTTTAAATCTGATAAATATTATCTAGCTTGGAACGTACAGTTTAAATTGTTAGAAAAAAGCCTTATGCAGAGTTAGAGCTTCAAAACTACTCACAAATCATAGAGGAAGTAAGAACAATCCCAGGTTCCTTTTCACCATTGTAGCCAGGCTGACAAAGAGCCTCAGTTCTTTTGAATGTATTCCCTCTTCTCTCGGCAGCAGTGATTTTAAGAACCTTTTTACTAACAAAGTTATGTCAGTCAGAGAAGATATTAATTTATCTTCTCCTATGGAGGGCATATTTTTAGATAACGATGACTGCCCTGTTTTAGATACATATTTATGTTCTTTTACTCCTGTTGATCTACCTGAGTTACTGTCAGTAATTAAGTCTTGTGGAGTGTCAACCTGTATGTTAGAGCCCATCCTAACTAAGCTGTTAAAAGATATTCTTCCCCTCATGAACTCCTGTCTACTTGACCAGATTAATATTTCACTATCAACTGGTTATGTACTACAGTTGTTTAACTCATTGGCTGCCATTGACGTCAATTCCAATGCAAATACTCACTTCATCATTGTGTGAATGGCAGCCAGTTTAAGTTAACTGTTGTGAAACCACTTCTCAAAAAGTCCAGTCTTGATCCCAATGGTTTAGCCAAATTTCAGATCCCATTTCTTTTTTTTTTTAGATTATTTTTGGCACTAGTGGTCTTTATTGATGGTGGAGGGAGACAGGAAGGAGTGCAGAGAGAACGGGGAAGACACGCGGCAAAGGGGCAACAAGCCGGGAGTCGAACTCGCGACCAGCCGCACGAAGACTATAGCCTCTGTATATGGGCCTAAACAGCCAGGCCCCATCTTATCCTAAAGGTCTCCTTTTTCCACATCAACTTCCCAGGTCACTTTGATCTCAGTCTGCTGGCTTACTAACAGTTTCCAGAGTGTCCAAGTCCAGAATGGGAGGCAGAGCTTTTCAAGCTTCTTTCCTGTGGAACCAGCTGCTGGTCCTGATGTGAAACATTGACTCTGTCATGTCTTTTAAGTCCAAACTTAAGACCTTCCTTTTTGAAAGACCCTATGTTTGATTTTAGTTTTTTTTATTTTTTTTATTTATTAAACTATACTCATTTATACTAGTTTTACAACACTTGTTTGTTTGTACTGTACTTTTACGCATGTATGTATTTTATCACTGTTTTAACTTGTGTTTACTTTTATTTGTCCTCTGTTGCTGTTTTACGTTTTGTTTTATTCTGTGAAGTACTTTGAATTACACATGTGTTTGAAAGGTGCTATATAAATGAAATTGAACTGAATTGAACTGAATTAATTTGAATAGAATTGAATTGAATTGAGATTAACTGAATTTAACTGAATTGAATTGAATTGAATTGAATTGAATTGAATAAGATACTAACCCATAGCTGTGGGAAGTAGAGATGTTGGGATAGCAGGCATCATAGCACTACCATCAGAATGGGAACAAAATGTTTCCCTGTAGTTTTCTTCAACAGTTTTAATGTTTGAAGATTTTTCTTTTGAGAATGGCGCAAAATTCAGAACTATTTCTGAAGTATGTTATGACACCTTGACTAATGGTTGATAGATGCCACAGAGTTGTTGATGCACGTTTATGCGGAGTTACAACATGATATAATTTTGACAAGGAACAGATCAGCACTGAAGGCTACATGAGTGGTCATTCTGTCTACTTCTCCTGGAATAGATGGAGGAAGCCTCTAGCCATAAATTGTCTGTATTTTGCATGTTCTCCCCGTGCTTGCGTGGGTTTCCTCCGGGTACTCCGGCTTCCTCCCACAGTCCAAAGACATGCATGTCAGGTTGATTGGTGATTCTAAATTGCCCGTAGGAGTGATGGTGAGCGTGAGTGGTTGTTCGTCTGGCGACCTGTCCAGGGTGTACCCCTGCCTTTCGCCTGAAGAGAGCTGGTCCATCAGATCCCCGTGACCCTGCAGAGGATTAAACGGGCATAGATAATGGAGGGATGTTTAGATGTAAAGTTAGAACCCCAGCATACTGTTTGGTTACTCCAGTGTAGCGTGTAGCTGGTGTTCTCGCGGCCCTGTGCTAACCTGGACAGAATTACTGGAGTTCCTGAATTTTTAACGGGAAGTTTAAAAGCATGGAAAACAATAGCCCTGCATTATCAAAGTTGCTTTAAAAGATACTCCAAATTACTGCACAGTGAAAACAATGACAAAGGTTTTCATTTTGTGACATAAAGAAGTAAGTGAAACCTTGTAGATGCCTTGTACATAGTTGTAGAGGTTTTGACAACAATGACATCTTTTTATGTCTAGCAACTTCTTCTTGCCCTTTTCTCCTCTTTAGGAGTTGCCACTGTGGCTCCTTGTCGTCTGCATAATGATTTGGCACATTTTCAGTTCTTTCTTTCTTTTTTCTTTTCTTTTTTTTTTTACATTTGATACCCTTCCTGTTACAGCCCTCCCCACTTGTCCAGGCTTGGGACCGGCACTATGGCTAATGACCTGTTAGTTTCTGGGGCAGTGGAGGCAAAGTGGTGTTCAGTCTCTCAACCAAGGACACTTTGGCATGTAACAGGCCTGAGGATCAATCTCTCGTAGTTATACCGAGGGTTCTGTCACTTGTCTGCTTTTAGTTCCTGCCACTCTTCCACCTCCACATCTAAAGTCTAAGTTTACACGAGTCCTTTTTTGTTCTGTTCAAGATTTTGAATGGGATCAAGGGCTTGGAGCCCAGCTGTCATCAGACTCTGAAGTCAACAGACATCAGAGTCAGGACATACCGTGGACAAGATGACAGTTCATGACCACCAGTCACAGAGAGAAAAACAAGACAAACAACCATGTAGACTTCTACAGACAATTTGAAATCACCAATCAGTGTAGCCATGACTCCCCCAGAAAACCACACAGGCAAGGGGGGGACGTGTAAACTCCAGACTCCAGCTGAGTCCCAGTGACCATCTTCCTTCCTGTGAGTTCAAAATGCCAGCCACCTCGCCACCGTGCTGCCCACAACCTAAAACCTTCACCTGAAATCTATTTTTTAACACCAGGGGACACTAATTTGCAATATGCCTTTGAAATCTCCTGATGTCATCATTCTGGAGATCCCTTCATTTTATTTAATACCAGAGACAGCCAGGCAGCCACATAGTATGATAAAAGATCAACCATGTTTTTGCTTTAGTGTGCTCTTATAGACTCATTATGTGTTCATTTCCACTTTCCTTTATGCTTTATTGAGAAAAGCTTTTACAAACCTGGGGGAACCTTCCTCAATTCCGCATTAATTTCTTTAAAGTGTTTTTTTTTTTTTTTAAAGATTTCTAATGATTTCTGACATCAGAGCTTACTTACATGCAGTACAGCCACAGTTCAGAATTAGATCATATAGATATGTAAAATTAAGCCCAGGTGAGTTTGAAGTACTAATTAAAATGAATTAAATAGGTGATATTTGTGTCCAGGCCAAATGTTGTACTTCAGTATTTTTTCAATTTTTTCACTATCAAATTCATTCACATTTATTTCTTGATGTTAATTCTCACTTAAGTTGGATGTTGGTTTTTCCTTTAATTCGTCACTTGCATGTTTATTCAGTTATGTTATTACTGTGAACATTTACAATTTACACCTCAAATATGAAAAATTCAGCACATACTCATCTTATTTTTCAGTCACCTTTTAGTACATTTCCCTCTGATTTGTGACTTTCCATTTATATGACTACATAAAATGTAAAATTTTAAATTCATTTAAGATAAATAATGCATGTTTTGCAACAAGAGCATGTTACTCCTGTCTTATGCCTCACCTCACCTCCTCGGGCGAAATGTAACCGAATTTCTCAAAGGAGAACTTTCTGGGTACAAGAGATCAGTGGGAAAGGCTTCAAAGTCAGTTGGTGTCTACAGAAATGATTTATGATCCTTTGAGGTCAGAAAGCATCAGAAAGAGTAGACACAAATTCGGAGTTCAGAGAGCCATGTCAGAGGTCAGATGTCGCCTCTCAGCGGGCAAGGAAATGTGCTGAGAGAGGCTCAGACTCTCCCGGGGAGCTGTGAGTGTGTGTGTGTGTGTGTGTGTGTTCTCTTTTTTTGGAGGGGGCCCTAAATGACGTGACACAGGGGACAGTGGCACCGTGAGGGTGGGGTCCTGCTGACACAGAAGAGCTGCAGGATGAAGGAGATCATGAGATGTCACCATCTGGGTGGACAGAGTAGGGCCAATCAAAGGCATGCGCCACAACACACATATACATCAACATTCATGCACAACACTTTATACACATGCACATGAACACAAACAGAAATGCTGCCATGTGCAGAATCAGAGGGCTGATTGAATGTCACAGCAACAGACTAATTTTACACTCAGTATACGTGTCTCTGTGATCAGTTCATACTCGCAAATGGGCAGATGGACGTGGGGGGGTTGTGAGGGAGAGAAGTACAGTGAAGCCCTGTGGCTCAGGCCCATTAACAGCCTTGATTTATGCTGCTCTGCATGCTGTGGTGGGACACTGTCAGCCGAGCCAGTGTGTGTGTGCTGATTCAAGGCTTCAGCCGGCTGCACTTTGGTGTCTATGCAAGCACGCGTGGATGGCATGTTTTTGGATGGCTTTGTGGCCAGACAGGCACCAGACAGCCTGAGTTTGAGATTTCAACTTGAGGGGTTGAAATGAGGGGCAAGACAAACACTGATATTCTTTTCTTCAGTTTTATCTTGCCTGCACACTTTGCAGAATGACACCATCATGCATATGCCAGCTCGTGCCGCGCAGACTGAACCGAAATAAATTGCCAAACCTAAATGAGAAAGCAGTTTTGGGATTACTTCTGAACATTTGAGGCTGAGAAGAGTCGAGGGTACAGTCCTGTAACTGTGCTTGCTTCAAGATCATTTGTAAATGTAGACTAAATGGTCCCATGGATTCATTTTTTATCTCCCAGCAGTTTCCGTGCCCACAATCTGAACTTGTTTTTTCTCTCTTAAGGTCACAATGAGCCCATCAGTGTCCAATTAAATCCCCGATGCAAAGGAAGACACTGAGAAGCTGATTAAGAGGAGAGGAGGAATGGTGAGTAGTATTGTTTGAAAGGAGCAAGATTCTCAGTACAATATGTGCATAATGACTTCTACTGACAATTATCTTTGATCCAACATGAGACACTCCCCCACCAGCACCACCACTTTATCCTCCACTCCACCCATCCGTGATTCACTGTCTTTTAATCTTTTTGCTCCTATGTGCGAGCTCGTGTCTTTTCATGCTTTATGTGAAGCCGCCTGAGTGACTTCAGGAATGACAAATATATTCAACGCTCACTTGTGTACACATCGAGAGACTCCTTCCTCCCGTGCTACGTGCTACGTGATACAGAGTGACTGGGTAATGAGGCTCACTCACTCGAGGTCAGCGACCTCACCGGCGCTTCAGATGAAAAGGGAGGGGGTGAAAACAAGAGGGGAAGAAAAAGAAAAAAATAAGACTGAGAAGGAAGAGAAAATCTCTCTTTTTCTCCCCCTTTATTTGTCATCTTTGAGGTCCTTGTCAGGCCTGAGAGTGCTGCATGGACACAGAGGATCAAAGTGGGGGAGGTAACTGAGAAAGAAAATGTTTAAGTGCTGATGGTTGCCCCTGGTGGCTGCTGGGACCGAGGTGTCAGCTCTCATTGTGCCACAGCATGCATCTGACAGCCAAATGATAGAGAACGACCCAGCGAGGAGAAGAGGTGGGGGTTGCTTCTTGTGTCTGTGTTTGTGTGTCTCTTTTGAAGGCACTTTAAGAGCTAGAATAAGAAAGAGCAGGGCCGTGAGATGGGTTAGGCTGGACCTCATCTCTTCGCATCATTTCATTTCTCACTGCTCTCCTTCTTCCCTCCTTCCTCGTCTGGTGATTTATTGAGTTATACTGCTCCCCAGGTGACAGGCATTCCCTCATGTTTCCACGGCGTTGAGGTCAGGGGTGGACACTCGTTATTGGCATTTTTGTGTGTGTATGTGTGTGTGTGTGAGTGTGTAATCATTATAGACTGTGCTGTGTGTTTTTTGGCCCCCATCCCTCCTCTTCTCTTGACCCCACCAACCCTGATCCATGCAGCCGAGCGTGACCCCCAGGGGCCATAGGGTCTCGACTGTCTCAACCTAGAAGTCACGAGTGTTTATGTCAGTGTTAGTGGTAGTTATATGTGTGTGAGTGTGAGAATGTGTAGAAATAGCAGGGGGATGATATGGAAGAAAAAACAGAAATGTGATCTGATTAAGAGCCAACTGAAAGAAGAGAACCCCCCCCCCCCCCTCCAAAAAAAAAAACACCTTTTTTCTGGCAACCACACTCCCCTATCACACAACACACAAACACTCACTTTTACTCCCCTCCTCACACCCCCACCTATCCATCCTCTTTGCTGTTTCTTAAGTATTCTTTATCTCTTCTCTCCAGTCTGCCCTCTCTGTCAGTTTGTGGTTGGCTGATGTTTCACAACTGCTCCCATAGCTGTATATCAGTATGTGTGTGGGTGTGTGTGTGTGCGTGTGTGTGTGTACGTATCTGTCTATACATGAGTAAGGGCTCGTACATCCAGCTTGCATGTCCAGTGTGCACCCTCGTACATGTTTGCATGCAACCATCGGTGAATGTTTACATCGGTGCGCCATACAAAGTGTCCAAGAGCAGTTTCTCTTCATTGATTTGGTGGTGACAGAAGGAGTTATAGATAGTGCTTTGAGACCCTCACGATCAATCTTATCACAAGCACACTTCCTCCTAACCACTCAAAGGGAAGAGGCAGGGGGGGGTAGAGAAAAAAGAAAGGAACTGGAAAGAGAAACCAGGAGGAAATGGGGAAAGAGGGGTATAATATGCATCCTGAAAGTGTACTGAAGGAGACAGAGTGTGACTACATGCCTGCTTGTACCATATGTGTGAGAGAGGAAGTGACAGAGAGAAATGAAGGCTTCTATGTGGAGATGGAGACAGTGATAGAAAGGTTGGGTTCCTCTAGGCTGCTATGGACACAGATGGAAACTACAAGCAGCAAAATGACTCTCCAGAGCTGACATTATACCACCAGTGAGAGGAACACCACAGAGTCATCACATATAACTAGAGCTGATCATTACTCTGTGATGATGCTTGGTTTGATGCCATTTCTGTGATAGAAATGGGTCTCAGCGACAGTAGAGGGGGCGTTAGCTCACCAAGAGTGGACAGTAATTGATAGAAAGATGTGTCAGACACATGAGGCCTGTCTAATCAGTGGGAGCATGTGACCGGTGTCGGGGGCTATGTATATGTGCTATTGTGTGCATGTGAATGATGCACTTATGCTGGTCACATCGTGGTATGTGCCAGTGGGTCTGGGATCCAAACCAGCAGGCTGTAGATTTTAAGGACTGAAGACTGAAAAAGTAGAGAGCGAGAGAGAGAAGAAAAGAAGAGATATAAATGAAGCAGATGCTTAGGAGCAGGTTTTAAGTCCCCCCTTCCACACACTTTCACATACTTTCCTCCCCTTCACTCTCCCTCCTTCTCTCTCTCTCCCATGATGAATCAGCTGTCACTCAGGCACCAGTCCAATCTACTGATAATGAGAACTGCATCAACACCCTCTCTTCCTCTCTCCTTCCTTTTCTCTTGCAGTCTCTTTTTACCCACACTAGCTACATCATCCTTCCTCCTCTCTTCAAATTGCACACATTCACACTAACACACACACACACACACACACACAGTCATGTGTGCACACTGAACTCACATAAAGTCATTCATCTTTTTATTCAGTCATCTGTCTTATGATTCTCCTCCCCTCTTTTTTCCTCCTCCCTCCCTTTCTCCCTCTTTTCTCTCCCTCCTCCTCTTTCCTCCTCCTCCTGTGTGCTCACTGAGCTGAGCAGTCAGTGGTGGGACTGAGGCAAAGGAGGGAGGATAAAGCAAGAATAGAGACAGAAAAGAGAACAGAGGCGCGGAAAAACAGATCATTATATAGAAAACGAGCAAGAGGCTGCTGAATGAATAACAAGGAAGGGATTACAAAGCACAGGACCAAAAAAAAAAAGAGAGGACGCTGACTGAAGACTCTTTCTCCCTACTCTCATTCTCCCACTCCCTCCCCCCTTTTTAGCCTTCCTGTCACCCTCCCACCTCTCTCAGATTCTTTCCCTCCCAGACGATCTCCTCAGTGAAAGATGGCATGAGCACATTGTCACCCATCCTCAGCTTGTGGAGAATTCCCCCTCCTTCCCCTCTTCTCTATTCCTCTGTTTGTCTTTTTCTTTTCTTCTCTGTTTTCCTACACTTTTGTGTTCTCGGCACGGGTTCAGTTCAGGAGGTGAAGAGGAGGGGAGACGGAGGCTGACCTCCCTCCTGCTCCCTCAACACACCCCCACAGGGCCGCGAGGAGACTAAGAAGACGTCCGATGTCTTGAACCTACAACAAGCTCCTTAACTTGGTTGACCAAACGCCAGTTGCTCTCCCTGCCCTCTCCTTGTCTCCTGTAACCAGACTCCTTCTCTCTGGGTCATTGAAACAGGGATCCAGAAACATGTTTGGATTAAAGACTCCACACTTCTACCTCTCAGGTAAGACTCTTTTTTTTTAAATTTCCTTCCGAACTTGCCATTTCTGCAGCTGGCTTGGAAGTGCAATCACTTTCTTTCACACTGTAACAGAGTGGTTAGATGCTGCAGACGGTGAATCTCCCTCTCAACACATAATTAATGGCTTCAGAGATAGCACGTTATGAGGTAACCTTTTGCTTCTGGGACTGGTTACTTTTATTATTTCAAAAATAGAACAAATGAAAACATTGTCCTGTAGAAATTATTTGTACTTTTCTTTGAACAAAAAAGTGTGTTTCTCAGTTTTACTAAAACTAAATTGCTGTTCGGTTTTTCTCTTTGCTGCTGTGGTCACATACTTGGAAATGTTACATGAAGCTAATGACATATCAACCCAGAACAAAAGGAGATAAAGCTCAAATTATTTGTCTACAAAATGATCATCTTAAAAAAAGCAAATATATAGTCAAAACAAGGCTTGAGTGACTCATGTGAATATTTGATGCTCATCCTGGACTTCTATGACATTAAGCGGATTGTTTAACATGTTAAATAATTAATTTCATGGCTTATTTTTTGAAGAGCTTTCGCTTCCACAGTCACACAACCTGAGCATTTATTGTCTGTAGTCTTTCAAGCAGCCATATGACATGCATGACACTGTCGGTGAGGGAGCAGGTGTGAGGTGACCTAAGAAAGGTGCTTGAACATGCCTGGGAGCTAGATGATGGAATGACATCACAAAGAGACGGGTGGAGGGGGGAGCCTGAAGGAGAGGATTAAAATGACAAGCTGTAGAGAGAAAGGAAAGGTGTGTAAAACTGGATTTTGGTCATTTGAAAGGAATGAAGTGAATGATAATGTGTGTAACGCAGTAGTGTCTGCAGGAAGTCAGGCGTGTCTTTCTGCTGAACCCTAACACTGATCTCTGACCTTTCTGTTGTCTGAACCAGACTGTGGTCAATGATTAAAAACCTTCCTGTGGCAAAAGGGGCCATACAGGAGGGGTACAGGGAGGGGAGGTAAACTGGAAAAAACAAAAGTTCTTAGTGGTTCCTTGTGAATCTTTCTCGTTGATTTTGGAATTATACGCCTGCTTTCAAATCCGATTGAATCAGAGTGAAAATGTGATGCCCTGTCATTGTTTGTATGTTTCTGTGTGTTGCGCATGTTCGAATTTGTATCTGCACGTGCATGTGAACAAGCGAGGAAAAGGAAAAAAATCTCTCCAGGAAGCAACAGCCCCCTTCCCCTTCCCTCCCTTCCTCCCTCCACTCTTGCTTTCATCTTCTTTTTTCAGTTTCCCAGGTTGCACTTAGTGTCTGTGTACTGTGTGTACTTTCAAACGTTTGTGAGTGTGAACTTGCACGCGCGTGTGTAAATAGGTTTTTGTCATAGCTGGCACCTTTGTGTGTGGCTGTGTGCACCTGTCTGCGCTGCGTGTGTGTGTTTATGTTGGTGTGCGCGTCTTTTCTGCAAGTGTGTGCGCTCTCATCACTCACACATTTGAAGATGCCCCAGCCCCCCTCCTGGTCCTAACTGCTGTTGCTGTGGAGACTGTGTCAGCCACACACTCACTCCTCAATGATCATTTGACAGTGTAGAGGGTGAGGAGTATAGGATGTGTGGACGTGTGTGTGTGAGTGTGCACGTGGGCGCGTGTATGTGTGTGTGTGCTTGTGGACGATGAGAAGCGATTACTGTGTGATTAGTCAAGGTGGAAGAAGTGGAGGAGAGTGAGGATGAGTGAGGGATGGAGATAAAAGGGAACAATAAAAAATCAAGCTAATAGCACAGTACATATTATCTGCATGACGATCTTGAAGATGTTGTGTGTGTTTTTTTGTGTTTGAGTGTGTCATCTGCATTCAGCCACAACTTCTTAACACGATGGTATCACAAGGAAACGAGAGAATGGGATTGTGCAATTCTCTGCTCTCTGGACCCCCGCTGATAAGCAGGGCAGATATTACCACAGTTTACAGCTTTCCCTCAGTGACTGGTCACATGATCGTAACAATAAACTAAACCTAACAGTTTTTTTCTTAGCTCTGAAGCTATGCTGAAGGAGAGAAGGATTCTTTTTTTTTTTTTTAATCATTTAAATCACCCCATTACATTGAAATTTTATCTGTGGTAAAACTTGACTTCAAATTCATCCATCGCTTTATAAAAGTTTGCGCTAACAAGCTGTTTCAGTCATGTTTCAATCATGCTCTCTTTGGCCGAGGAAACATTAATGTGGCACAGTGTATGACAGTCAAAATAAATTAACTTTGTTTGATTTAGGACACAGATCAAAAGTCAAAGCATACACCTGCCTTTAAAATTAATTATTCTTTCTCAAGAAAGTAGATAGATGCTGCAGGATTGAAATATAACAGATATTGTTACTTTTGTTTTTGTTTTTTTAATCATCGGTTCTGCTTACAGTAAACAAATTATATCAAATTCCATGACTTATCTTTAGCTATTGTTTGCAAAGACCCAGCGGGATTTAACAGTGACATCAGGTGAAACTTGGCTCTTTAATGTCTACATGAAGAATGAACACACATTCAGTGACATTTACGTTTCTTCTCAGGCACGCATTCACTAATGCACACACAAACACACACACACAAAGATTATCATTGTGAGTTGACAGGTTGAGAAATCCAGACTGTTGAGGCGTGCATTAGTCCACCATATTTATTGACTGCTGTGGTATTATTGAGGCCATGGTAGCTCTGTTCGACTTGACCTCGGTATTGATTTCTGTTACATGTGGTAGAAATACAAGGACACTGGTGATTTATGGCAGATGTCACATGAACACACACAAACCCTTCTCACTAGGCATCATGCTCTCATTCTGTGAACTTCATGTTTTAAAACTTCGCTTTAAATACTTTTCATCCTTTGCACAGCAGCAACACAGAAATCAAAATCTTCCAGGCTGCAGGGAAAAATAACTCGGACTCACAAGATGCGCCTGAGGGCTGCAGTAGCACAAAAGATCGTCCTTCATTCAAGATGCGTGGTTTGGAGTGACTGGTGGCAATGAGAAATACCAAACTCTGAGTCTGAGAAGGGGAAGAAAAAAAGATTTTCCTGACCTCTGTACAAAAAAAAAAAAAAAAAAAAAAAAAAATCCAGTTTCAGTTTAAGTTTAGTGTAAACTTGCTTTAAACACTATGCTGATATCCATCATGGCTTGCTGTTTTGTGGTAGAGACAGAACACAACTAGGTCCTGGGACTCTGTAATGATAGTTTGAAGATTTCTTGTTGGTGAGTCGGTATCCCATAATTTGACTCTCTCCCTGCTTCCCAGTTCTTCTTCTTCTTTTTTTTTTTTTTTTTTTTGTCTCATTTCATGCCTCCCTGTTTTTCCTTTTACCTTGATAAAGATGCCAGGTAGCCTCATGTGTGCTGTGGTTTGGCCAGAATCCAGACTTTTCTTTTGAGCCTTTATTTCAAATAGGACACAATTTGTTGCGTGTGTGCATTGTGTGTTCCAATGGGTGGAAAAGCTGCTGGCACACGCTTAACATCTGTGTGGTTGGCCGTAATTCGTCTCTGCGTGTATGTGTGGGGTATCTTTGTGTACTCATGCTGGAGGGTGAGATGGGTGGTGCCTCAAAGGAAGCTGCTGTCAGGTTCTCTTGTGTTGTTAATTGTGCTTGTGTGCATCTTTGTGTGCGTATTTGTGCTCACTAGCGTGTGCCATTAAAAGCAGGGTCGCAGTGCTCCACCTCAAGGGCAGTGTTATTAATGAGATGAATAAAAGACCATGACAACAGCTTGATAACATGGAGGAGATAACAACCTCACACACATCATGTGGGAGTTTGGTGACTTTCTCTTGCCAAGATACAAGTAGAAAGAATGAAAGTGTGCGTGTGTCTGGGGGGGATCTATAATCTATTTTTTATGTTTCCTAACCTCTAAAGATAATGGAAATCAACCTAAAGGAGGCATGCAATAAATAAAAAAAAAAACAAATGAATAAAACTGTATTTGGTAATGTCTTAACTGAAAAACAAACAAGTGAGCAAGCAAAGCAAGCCACCCTAATAGGTAAAAGAGCTGGTGTCACTAATGAGCTCTTAATTAAAACAGGATTCACTCAAAGCTTGTACGCACCCAGCAGCACACATGCCCGCTCTGTGATGTTTATGTTCATTTAGAACAGATAGAAAGTGTTAGATCTTGCACGCGCACACATTCACACTAAGCACACACTCAAACACACACATGCATGTGCTCACATACGTGAAGCCTGTCTGCTCACTGAGCTGGGGAGATAGGGATAAATGCCAGCAGATTTTGACCCGAGGTGATAACAACAACCTCTGATAGCTTTCATTCTCTGTACCACACACTTACACACACACACACACATGACATGCATATGCTTGCTGTAAACACACACACACACACACACACAGATACACAAATACACTGACACTCTGGAGTAATATTGTAAGAGGCAGTTCAATGTACGATAACAAACAGATGGCGGGAGGATTAGCCAAATGAAAATACAGCAGCTAAAATTTGCTGGCATTAATATCCTCTACAGGACAGTGACTCCTCGGCACACAAACATGGGCACATGAGCGAACACACACACAAGTGAAACGCAGAGAGAGATGTTGTAGTCCTCTGCTCCTGCTGGTCATGCACCATCTGCATGTTCATGAACCATGTCAAAACATAACTGATTGAATGTGTCAGTCCGCGCACATGTGTACGTTCAGACAGTATATGTGTGTGTGTCGTTCGTGTATATGATGGTGTGTGAGGAGGAGAGCTGTGTAACAGCAGTTAGATGGCACGTGGGTTTAGATGGGAGATGGATGCTCCATAATGGAGACATGCTTCCTATTGTAAGCTGTAGCAAGCTTACAATAGACACACACACACACACACACACACGTAAGATCCATGTTGTCGCTTCACTGAAGAGCCTGTTGATTGCCCATGGGCTTGGCTCTGTCTGCCACCTGGCTGTACCATGTTAGCAAACATGGGTGACTTACAGCCCTCTCCTCCCATCTGCCTTTCTCTTTTCCATGAATTCAGTTTTGTTGCAGCAGTTACAGTAGCTTGTTCTGCAGACAAACAGCAGCTACAATTAGATCCTAACCTTCAAGAGGCAGTCCAACCAAATCCAAAATATTTGAATTGACTACTAAGTACTCAACTCATCTTTTCAAAGAGGACCAGACCATACTACAGAAATTATATCACTACCACAGTTACAAATATCTATACTGACACTGATACTTTTTATCATCGTATCATGTCGGGCTTTATGTTTATGGCTTTATTTTTAAAGGACTGAAGTGGACATATCCACCCAGTGAAGATATTTTCTTTATTTCTAATTGTATCATTATTGTAGTATTTCATATGTAAATCTAAGTGAGAGTAAGCAGTGACTGAAAATGAATGTAAAGTGTTAAACACAACTGAGAGCTTATACACCTGGTTAAGATGGAAACATGGGTCTGTTGGACTTCCATCAACCCCGCCCTTCTCCTAATTTGGACTTTTTAAAGCCCCACTATGTAGCAACACCACTTCTGGCCACATGGGGGCAGCATATAACAAGATAGGTCATGTATCAGGCCTTGAGGTAAGACACAATAAAGTGCAACTCTTCTGGGACAAAGCGGTATTACCCCGCTCATTAACACAGTATTGTCAGTGGCTCTTTTGCCAACACAGCAGATCTATATTGCCCCCCCTTCCCCCCCCTCAGAAGTGCTGTTGCTACATATAGTGGCTGTCACCTCCAAACAGCATGGCGTGCATTTATTTTTGCTTCCATGTACACCAAAAACACCACAAACACCACACATTTCTAGATCCTATTTTGTTACTGTGTCTTGAACTGTCATGAAAATGAGCTGCAAAGAAACACATAAAACACCAATCAGAAAACTTGCTCCTACAAAACATACGTAACATATGCTCCTACATTCTGTTGCGCTTATACAGGCAGTAACCTCTGACAAACAAACACACACACACACACACCAGCAGAACGCAAACACACTAACAGGGCGCATGTTTGCTCATATGTGATCTTTTTTCCGCCTCTAACTGTATTTGCATAATCTACATAATGACGGCGGCTTTAATTGCCCACGCCCAGGTAAGGGATCATGTGGTTAAGTGGGAGATCATAATTATGTAAATAACTGGCCTGACCACAGCAAGCTGCTGCTCCCTGCCACCCATCTGGAGAACGAAACGCACAGAGGGTGGTGAGAAAAAGGACTGAAAAGGCAGGAAAGGAGAAAAGAAAGAGGGAAGGGAGTGATGGTTGAAAGGATGATGAGCAAAAGGAGAAAACAAACATGATGACATTAAAATCTCCAAACAGCTACTGCAGTTGCCTCTATTTTGTCTGCATTATTAGTGCTTCAACTCTGAGGAAATGAATCTGTCAGCCTTTGGATACATCAAACCCTGTTAAATGTCTTTATTTTTCAAAAATTATAGAAATACAGTGAGAAACACGCGTGCCGCACACACGGGCGTGCGCATGCCTGCCACTGTATCCTCTGCACAGATGGTAAAGGCAGCAGCTCCGTCGCACAGACAAAGGGAAGGTAATTCTCTCTGCAGGACGTGAACAGAGCTGGAGCTGGAAAAGAGCAGTGCACATCAACACCACCCTTCCCATTTCCTCCTCTCAGCCCCAGGCCAGCAAACATCACAGGGGTAAACTGACAAAGTGTGTGCGCACAAATGTGTGTGTGTGAGTGCGCACCCTACTAAAACAAGCTTGAGGAGGAGAGAGAGGGGGAAAGAAAAAGAGAGAAGAGGAAAGTGAGGGACAAAAAGAGGGATAGATAAAATGAAAAAGAGAGAGAGAGAGAGAGCGCAGAGAGGGAGGAGGTAATAAACAGGATTAGTGCTTATCTTTACAGCACTGTGTGTATATGTGTGTGTGTTCGTGTGTGTGTGAAACTCTTGCTTGAGGACAGAGTGACTGACTCCAGCTTTACCTTTGCCAGTGTGTCTCCATTCCCAGGTATCTTTCCTCTCAGGACTCCCTCTGCTTTGTGTGTGTTTTCCCACATTGTAATCTCCATGTGTGTTTATCTACTGTACGTGTGTGTGAGTGAATGTGTGTGTGTGTTTCGTTAAAGCCACAGTTCTGTGTCTTAGTCTGCACACCTTGAGGATGTAAGTTTTTGTGTGTGATATGAGTGATAAACCAGTGAATCCCCTCTGTGTTTTTGAACACACAGTTCACAGTATGTCAGGCTTTGCACACTACTTGTGTGTGTTTGTTGGTCCGCGCATCTGCCTGAGGACAAGGATTGTCATCTTGTTGCCTTTGCAGTTTGTCTCCACCACCTAAATTGCCAATAAATGTCACTACAAAGCAGGCGGATGCTCGTGTTCGCTGAAGTTTATGTATGTGTGTGTATGTGACAGAAACTGAATGCTCAGGAAGGTGGATTTAGTTGCTTGTCCAGCCATGTAGCACCACTGTTTGTGACAGCGTTCCTGTTTGTAATCTCCAACCTGACCAGAGCTAACAGGCTTCAACAGCGTCTCACTTTTGAAGGATGAGGAAGGAGGAATACATTTAAATAATCAGCAGTTTGGGTTCATAGCTGATATTATGCTTCGTTGCTTTTGTAAATGAGCATCTGTGTGTGTGTGTGTACGTGGTGTGTGTATGCAAGTGTTTATGTGCAAATGAGAGCATCTGTTTTCAAAGACATCTGTGGAAGTCTTGGTGGATTGTTCTAGTCGCAGTATCCCCAGCACTATTCCCTTTTACGCAAGAGAAGAATAAACAGTGCATGTGCTTGTGTTTGTGTTTGTTTGTGTGTAGCTTTGTCTGCATACAAATGTGTGTGTGCTTGTGCGTGTGATGGATAGAGGGCTTTATGAGAGAGGAATAGGCTAATGGCCAGGTCTCCAGAGGCAGTGAGATTCCTGAAGCTATTACGGCTGGAGTTCATAATGGCTTCTGTGCTGGGCCTCTTTTACACGATGCTTAATGGGGGATCCTACAGTCACCTCGCCAAGTACTACCCACCCGGAGAATACACATCGCTGCAAGCTCTGACCTCAACTCTGCACGCAAACACACACAAACAAAAACAAGCAGGCAGCACATTTTCAATCAGGAGCTTCAGTTTCCCTTTCATGCACCTGCAGTTTACACATAAGCATGGGCACACTTTACACTTTGTCTTCCACTTTACACTTTCTCTGGCACACATCTATACACATGAACACACACACGTGCACGCACACACAGCTATAAAACCTGTATAGGTCACAAAGGATGGAGGTGAGACACCCACCTCAGAGAAAACTGAGAGTGTCTGCCGACAGCACACAGCCAAACCATAAATCATGTCAGGCTATGTTAGTATCTGCACACACACACATCTACTGAATAAATGCACACACACACACACGCTCCCCCTCTTTTCTCTTGTGTGGGTCTGAGTACGAGAGAGGGATTTGGGGATTATAGGGGAGCCTCACTTCTTTCTTTTCTTTGCTGTTGCTTCCTTCAGTACTTGTTGTTTTCATAGAGAGAAAAGTAGGAGAGTAGCAGGCTGCTAATCTGTGTGCACACGCATGTAAGCGTGTGTGTATCTATTTTGTACATATACGCAGACTAGTGTGTGTTCATTCATCTGTGGACGGCTAGTGGACGGCTAGTGCGTGTGTCTTTCATTGCTGAATGAATCTCAGAGAAAGACTTGAAGGAGACATTGTATTCAGTTGAGGAAACTATCAAAGCTGTTGGGTGCTGCTGTTTATCTGGCACCTTAGAAAAGTACGGGGGGGAAATTGATCGGGGGCGGGGATAAGAAGTGGGAGCATGCAGATAGATGGACAAGGTAGAAATCTGCACTCTGAGGCGCAAATTGATGCAAAGCAGCTGTTAAATAGCTGGAAAGTAGAGCAGCTGCTTGGGAGACAAGGAGAGAGGGATAGAGGGATGAAGGGATGAACGATCAAGAAAGACACAGACAGAGAGAGGCCCATGGGAGATGTTGAAATATTTGACTAAATGAAGCAGGCTAAGGGATCTTATAGAAGATGATGACAGATGAATCGTACTTGAGCGTGCCTATGGCTTGATTCTTCATATAGTAGGAGTGCAGCTTTAGAAATCATCTTGGTAAAATATTTAATAAAACTATATTAACTCATTGTGGTATAAGATTTATTTCCTTACAACACACAGTAGCTTGTACTTAATGCAAGATCATTTGAACACATCTGATTGAGTGACATTAAAGGAAGAATCTACTAAGGCTGTTTAACAACTTGAAAAACATTTTTTTTTTTTTTGAGCTGCAATTCAAGTTGCTTTGCTTTTAAATTAGCTTAAATGTATATTTTTTACATTGGATCAAATGTGACTGATTAATGTTAAAAGGATCTGATTATGAATTTCCCACAAAAGGTTATCAATAAACTCTGAAGTTGCTCTGAAGATTATTCAGTCATCATTCAGATGCTTGTTTTGGTTTTGTGGCCCGCAGCTCTGCTCTTATCAGTCCTTTATCTCCAGCTGCAAAAACTGTCAGTTTTATAATTTTTGGTCTCAGTATGACAGTTAATGTTGAGATACAGATAAGGAGCACATAAAAGACCATGAATATTGCAGTTATGGGGCATTTAATCAGTGGGTTACCCAGGAAACCTGTCAAGCAGCTGGTTTCGGTGAAAAAGGTCTGACGTGTTCACATCAAAACCATCCCAGAAAAAGAAAGGCCTGTAGAACATTGTAGAACTCTGAGGTACTTTTTAAAGTTTAAAAACATATTATATGAAACTCTTTTTTCAGTTGCTTCCCTTAGCCACCGGGAAGGCTACAAACCCAAACAAACAAACAAAAAAGATGTTTCTTGCAGCCATCCAGAAGCTTCTAGTACCTGTGTGCAGCAGTTTGTAAAACTTCTATGGAAATTAATTTACCAGATGTTAATCTCCCTTTTCTTTTTCATCTACTCGTTTGTGCTGTTGGTTGTACGCTTCATGTCATCCAAATAAATGTCCAGAGACCTTCACCTAAAACCTCATTTTCTGACAGATTTTGTTCTGTATGCCTTGAGGATCTTTATTTTCCCCTTGTATGTCACAGCCTGTGGGACACGAAGCAACAACGCTGCCCCACAGCATGATAGCACCTCCACGTGTTTTACTGTAGCGCAGGGGTCTCCAGAGTTGGTTCTCGAGGGCCGGTGTCCTGCAGGTTTTAGATGTTTCGCATCATTAACAGACATGTGCTGACCTTGATGACAAGATGATGACATGTCATTATTTAGGATCAAGTGTGTTAAAGGGCTGGTGTCCCTGAATGTTGGTTTATACGAACATTCTTGTAAGCATTCGTCCTGTCATTTTGTGCCTTTTTTTCAGTAGTCCCGCCCTCTTTGGAGTTCTACTTGGTTCAGTGTGCCACAAGTGGTACAGTCTGAACCCAGCACTACAGGTACACTATATTGCCAAAAGTATTTGCTCACCCATCCAAATGATCAGAATCAGGTGTTCCAATCACTTCCATGGCCACAGGTGTATAAAATTAAGCAACATTTGTGAAAGAATGGGTCGCTCTCAGGAGCTCAGTGAATTCCAGCGTGGAACTGCGATAGGATGACACCTGTGGAACAAATCCAGTGGTGAAAGTTCATCGCTCCTAAATATTCCACAGTCAACTGTCAGCTGTGTTATAAGGAAATGGAAGTGTTTGGGAACGACAGCAACTCAGCCATGAAGTGGTAGGACACGTAAACTGATGGAGCGGGGTCAGAAGATGCTGAAGCACATAGTGCGAAGAGGTTGCTAACTTTCTGTAGTCAATCACTACAGACCTCCAAACATCATGTGGCCTTCAGATTAGCTCAACAACAGTGCAGAGAGCTTCATGAATGGGTTTCCATGGTGGAGCAGCTGCATCCAAGCCAGACATCACCAAGTGCAATGCAAAGTGTCAGATGCTGTGGTGTAAAGCTCACCGCCACTGGACTCTAGAGCAGTGGAGGAACGTTCTCTGGAGTGACTAATCACACTTCTCCATCTGGTAATCTGATGGAAGAGTCTGGGTTTGGTGGTTGCCAGGAGAACGATACTTGTCTGACTGCATTGATCCAAGTGTAAAGTTTGGTGGAGGGGGGATTATGGTGTGGGGTTGTTTTTCAAGAGCTGGGCTTGGCCCCTTAGTTCCAGTGAAAGGAACTCTGAATGCTTCAGCATACCAAGACATTTTGGACAATTCCATCCTCCCAACTTTGTGGGACAGTTTGGAGCTGGAACCTTCCTCTTCCAACATGACTGTGCACCAGTGCACAAAGTAAGGTCCATAAAGACATGGATGGCAGAGTCTGGTGTGGATGAACTAGACTGGCCTGCACAGAGTCCTGACCTCAACCTGATAGAAGACCTTTGGGATAAATTAGAGCAGAGACTGAGAGCCAGGTCTTCTTAGCCAACATCAGTTTTTGACCTCACAAATGCGCTTCTGGAATAATGATCAAAAATCCCTACAAACACACTCCTAAACCTTGTGGACAGCCTTCCCAGAAGAGTTGAAGCTGTTCTAGCTGCAAAGTGTGGAGCCATATTGATTAGGAATGGGATGAACTAAAGCTCATTGGTGAGTCAAGACAGGAGAGCAAATACTTTTGGCAACATAGTGTAGCTGTGGCTTCAACATTCAGACTTTTCTCATTGGATTTCTCTTTAGAACAACATCCTAGAAGCACATTTAAGGGGATAATTATTGTGCATTTACATCTGTATTTTTACACTATATTAAAGTCTTTGTCTTGATGTTGATGTACATAAAGGGCACTATACAGCACATGGACTTGTTGTTATATGTAATACTGTTGAACTAATTCTAATCTAATATTACCGTACTGTTGTTAATGATGGTAGTAGTTTATTAGCAGTTTCAGAACCTTAATACTAGTATTACTGCTAATTAGTTAAATGTGCCTGTCAGTGCTTCTCTGTAGCAGTGTAACAGCAGGAGGAGGTGACTTGAACGGAGCTGATTGTCTCCAGTGGACAGTAAACATGTCCAGGCTGTGAGGTATCTGCAGTCTGGGGCCACATCTTCCCTCCCTCCACCCCTCCCTCCCTCCATCCCTGCATCTCTCCAGGGAACATCAGTGGAGCAGGTGCTCACCCTCCTCCTCCTCCTCCTCCTCCCCTCTCACTCTCATTCCCCTCCCCTGCCACTCCCCCCCCACCGCCCATCTCTCTCTCTCCCTCTCTCTTTCTCTCGCTTTTCTCTCAGAAGACAGTTAATGAGTTGTCTTTCTCCTTCCCGCATCTCCTCACCCTGCGTGTGTGTGCGCGTGTGTGCGTGTGTGTGTCACACTGCCATCGGGGGATCACACCTCGTATCGCTGCGCTCAGAGCACCACGTTTGTTTATTTATTTATTTATCTACATATGGATGCGCGAAAGCCGTGTGTTTTCTTTTCGGTGAGGCGGTAAGTATGTCTCTGTTTGCTTTGTTTTGTTGTGGAGTGACAGATAAGCGTTTCCTTTTATTCCCAGATACGCCTTTGTAAATACTGGTTGAGTGTTATAATTATTAAGGTGATGTCATGGCTTTAACTTTTTGTAATCATAAGTTAATCTCTTTTTTTTCCTTTACTTTATACCGTTCACGATGTTTAATTTTCTTGCAGCTGTAATAATTTCGCTTTGATGTGTGTGCAGTCCATCCTCACTTTGCAGCTTTTAGTAGTGATTGTTTTTTCAACCTTCAGTCGGTATGTTTGAGAAGATGTTTGAGCTATTTTCTATCTAAGGTGAGAAGTGAGGGATTAAATTAGTCGATAAAATGTAATCAAACTGGTTCAGCTTGGAAAGCGTGAAGACAGCAGAAATAAAAAAAAACTTCTGTTTTCCTCTTTCAAAATAAAGCGTTTTGTTTATGATGTTTACTGGAGATAAATTTAGCAGGCAACACGGGAAAACTAAAAATCTAAGCCTATGCATTACTTTAAAGAAAAAAAATTAATCGTTTTACAATATGGAAGACACTGTTACATGCTTTTATTTTGAATTTGGGATGGTCAACTTCCTGTTTAGTGAAGTTAATTGCGTCTCTTGACAGCGCTTCAGAAGATGGGACTTGTAAAGGGTGTTTGCGGTTCCTTGTTGCGTGCGCTCTTCTCGTCAGACTTGTTGGTAATCAAATACCGCTCCTCCCGTTTGGTGTCAGTAAACTTCACGGACAGGGGCACAGCTCCAGCTTCCCCGTGATGCTCTGTCTCACAGCGCCCATGGGAGACAGAAGAGTCGCTCTTTAATCCGGGACCTTTAACAGCGACGGTATTGTTCGGCTGAGATAGATGCCGCCGGGCGCATTAGCAGCAGTCAAGCGGATCCCGTCGCTTTTGTGTGTGTACACAGCCCGCAGGTGGAGTTCAGCAGTCTCATCCGTGCACCATGTGCTGCTCCTGACCTGCCGTAGACCAGCTGCTCAGCAGGGGTTACTGAGTAAACCTCCAGTCTCTTTAATTACCTCCTCCTCCTAAACTCAGGCTCCACTGCTCATGGCTTCAGATTCACAGCGGTGTTTTTATAGGCTTTTTCGTTTGCTACTGGTCAGTACTTTTGTAGAAGTTTAAACAGAAAGGATTCAGAAGTATGTTTTTGAAATATCTTTATAAAATCTATTTTTAGTTGGTATCAATAGATGACATTTACTTGAAAATAAAGTGATTCAACTGCAACATTTTTCCAGTTAGAGCTTCTGGTTCCTCTGGATTTTACTTTAACTTTAGTAGCTAGAGAAGAAACTGCCTCTGGAGGCCCTTGGATCAACCAGTCACTGGCTGCGGTTACATGATGTTTTTTAATTCGGAATTAAAATTAGGAATTAAATAATTCCGAATTAAACTATTTTCCTTCGAGTTTACATGGAAATAGTCATTCCGAATTAAGGTTTACATGGAAAACACATTAGTTCGGCTTTATCCAACTCCGCTTTAGGTCTGGGGGTTGGGAAGGGTTCTGATTGGATAGGGGGGGCGGACGTCTTTACATCTACCGGAAGAAAACAAACTTAGCTAAATGGTTAGCAACAACATTCCACTTATTTTTGACCTTGGTGGCGTCTCTATCTGCGAAACCTCCTTCATTTAACCTGGCCGCTTTGAAAAGCTTACAATTTTTATGTTTCCTGCCATCTGTTCTTTTAATTAATTCCAGTTCCTCCAAGCTAATTAAAAATCAAAATGAACACCGTTTACTGCGTGCTGCCGGAATATAAGCGTCATCGCGACAGACGGGCAAGAGAACGAGCATGCGCAGAAAGACGGGAATTAATTTAAGAGGAAGAGGAATGTTACATGACCGCGGAATTACTTAATGCGGAATTAAAATGGGAATAAACCAGCCACTTACTTCGGAATTAAGTTAATTCGGAATTGACATTTTCATATGGAATTAAGTGTTTACATGGTAACTTTTATTCGGCTTTAACTTTAATTCTGAATTAAAGAAGAATTAAACTTCCCATGTAAACGCACCCACTGAAAAAGCATGTAAACATGAACCAGCCAATCAAGCTGCAGCTACACATCCTTAGCTGGCTAATGAAATCCCAATCAGTGGTGGGACTAATTCAAAACACCCATCTTTTCTGTGTAAAGCAGGAAGTATTTTTGACTGGTTGTTTTTGGTATGACGCAGGGGCGACTCTAGGGTCAGAGGTTTAGGGGTGCTGAGCACCCAATGAGCCCCACCACAACCCACAAGTAACGTTATTGAGAAGAGGACGATAACATTAGGCAGGGTCGTTTTCATTTTCATTCTTAAAATATAAACTTAAACCGCAAACTATGGATTAAGTTTTGGACATTATCTAAGCCTGTCAAATGCGGACTAAAATTTTAGAATAACAACATTTCTTCAGGTTTTTGGGGTGCTGAATTTCAATTTAGCACCCCTAAAAAAGGGCTAGCCTTGCCCATGGTATGACGAAGAAACATCAGAAATGCCGCTGCTGCAATACTGCTACGTGAATACACGGTGATATAAACAAAATGCGATGGAGTAGGAATACTGGTGAATGACTGTTTGTAGTAAAACCTGGTTATTCCATAGTGTTATTAGCAATTTTGCAGCCATCATGTTTTTTTTTTTTTAGATGCTCCTTTATGAGTCCGAGCATAAACCCCGCCCCCCGCTCCACTGCAACTGGTTCGATACATTCCATACCAATGGAAATGGCTGTGAACAGGAGGTGAACCAGACTCATTTCGTGAGAAAACATTTTCATGTGAAGGGCTATGGCTGGCGAGGCTTGCAGCAAGGCCAAAGGAAAATGCTCTTTACAATTTGGATTAGATTCAGATTGCTGTCATGCGAAAATAGTTCCTCTTTAAATGATTTAAAGGGCGTCTGGTATTGTTCCGTAACTTTGTACAGTCAAAAACAGGTATCATGCTGCTGCAGAAGAAAAATGTTGAAGTGAACAACAGCAGGCGCTGCACTTCCTGGTTTTAATCTGTACAGTTATGGTCCTATATGTGAGAGAATAGACCATGAAATCCATCAAACCCCACTTTCTGGGAGCTTTCCAACAATATCTGCTTCACCCTGATTGGCTGACCCAATCAGTACCTTGAATGTTATTCTTTCAATGTTATTTACCACTGCACCACTTCTATTTACTATGTTATTTACACAGCACACACCCCACTTACAAACAGTACTTTATACTTATCCGGCACCTGCCTGAGAGGAAGTTTTGTGTGCATCTGCTAGTCTGTGTGTCAGCACCTCATGTTTGTTCAGATGGCCACAGCGGTGTTGGCACCTGGAGAGCTAAGGCTGTTAAATGTCTGACACAAGCCTCTGTACACACCAATACTGAATACACACACACACACACACACCAAATAACCTACAGGCAGCAGTCATCCACAGCTCGGTGCCAACACACATTGAGGCAGAGTGAGATTGGCTTGCTTCACATTGTGATATCTTTTTGCATCATATCCGTGTGAGAGGAGCAAGACTGAGCCACACACACTGCAGAAGAGATCCATGACACAAAAGCAGAAAAAAGTAAATTGTAGCTGATGTGATGGGAGAAGGAGACTGACAGAGATAGAAGAAAATGACAAGGCAAAGAAATGATGACACAGACAGAGAAAACTGCGAGGTGTCCGAGAACTGCTATTTATATCCTCTTTCTACGTCTGATAGACAGAAACGACATGTTCGTTGGCATGTACACTGTTTAGAGAAATGGAGAGAAGGTCACTGGAACAGGGATGATCACCAGAGGATGTTCATAGATGGGTCAAAGAGAACAGAAGGGATGAAGAGCTTTTCAAATGTAGTCATATCCTGTTTGCTGACAACCCATATTTCAGCTTTAGCCTGTGGCGGTGAGGATTTATAGATCATTCAGTAACATCTTGACTCTGTTATGATAGCTCAGTAAACAAGACTCTGTTCTGGCAGCGTAACTGCTACACCTCCTATACCTCCTCTCTTGTTGCAGTGTGCTACCACTCTCTGTTCCAGAGTCTTTTTGGATGTGCTTCCTGTTTATTTTTGCTTTTATTTTTCGCTGGATCTGGTAGTTCTTACGGTATGTGGTTTTTTTTCCTGCTCCATTTATCCCAGCACTATAAATGCATGCTGGCTGTTTGGTCCCTAGGGGTCACATGCATACATTTTGTGACGCACAATGCCTGAGTACTGAGTCAGCTATTTGCGCTTTTCTTTGCCTGTATCTGTGCAGACAGTGCACATATGCGTGTCTTGTTTGGAGATTTTTCTGACTTTTATGTTAAGTTTCTGTTCTTGTGAGTGTGTGGGATCCCAGAGTGGCAGAGGGTGCTCATTGTTTATAATTTTTAAGGATGTGTTAAGTGTTTCTGTGCGGACTGCCGAGTGACTTCAGCTACTAAAGCCATTTAGCAGTCCCTGGAGTAACGCTGGAGACTGCTGTGTTGACGCCACTCTGACTGCTATTACAGACAAGTTTAAAAGGCTGTAAAACATTTGGCTACTTTTCCTCTCTCTCTCTCTCCCTCTCTCTCTCTCCTCTCTCTCGTGTGTGTGTCTGTGTGTGTGTGTGGATGGACTGCTTGTCAGAGGAATTTGAAAAAGTCTGCCAGCTATTATAGCAGCAACAGTAGCCATTGCTGCGATTAGTATCGACTGCAAGAACGCAAATAACAAGGTTCTAAAGCTTAAATAGAGCATGTTTTGGGTGTGTGTGTGTACGTCTGTATTCCTGTGCACACTAACAGTGTCGGGCACTGGTGAGGCTAGTCAGTTTAATGTCTGAGTGTTGACATAGTAGCTGTACAGGAACACACACACACATACACTCAGACATGCCTGTGTGATGAGGGTTAATGAGTAGGTAGTGTGTTACAACCTCTTCTGCCACCTTAATGACCCATCCTTGCTTACACACAGACACACACACACACATTGCGCTTCTTTTAATGAGCTGACAGGGCAGACCGGGTCCTCCCCTGCTGTCCTCACAGCCCCCCTGAGTCGAGTGTGTTGTCTGTTTTTGTGTGAGGGAGTGAAAGTAAAAGAAGAGCGAGTGAGAGACACACAAAGAGAGGTGTTAGAAAACACAAGCGTCGACATGTCCTCTATCACTTGCATCATGCTGAGCAGAATGTGATTGTGTGGGTGGGTGTGTTTGTGCATGGATGAATGGAGGTACACCCGGATATAATTTCTATTTTGGCAAAGCTGAGGGAAGTTTTACGAGTTGGTGCTGCTGGGTTTGTTTTAGCTATGCCACTGGCTTGAGCATCACTTAGTTGAGGGATCAAAAGTCGCTCTGTCCAGAGTGAAATATTGGAAAAATTGATTGCTATGACTTTATCTGCGCATGTAAATGACTTTACGTGCCACCAACAGAATGCTCATTTATGTGATAGTCCTCCTTAAAGGAGAATTATGAATAAGGACCAAAACCTAAGTGCCTCATCCTTTGTGTTGAGTTGTTTAAGAGGCAAGGAACATTATATTTCAGGCTATAGTCTATGGTCGTGAAATATTCTGAACGGATGCTAATATGCTAATTATAACAAATGAAAAGTTAGTCAAAACATTGTTTGCAGTAAATATTTCAGCAGTATCTTATCTCTTTGAAACATTCAAGGTGGTCAAAAAGTCAAAATCTGGCAGTAGAGGGCAAGTATATTCAGAGTAAATAAAAAACATAGGTCTGTATTCTTATTCTCCATTTTTGAACATCCTTAATATAGCTTAAAATCTGTTTTTAACCAAGGTCATAACATCATAATTCAAAGTTAAAACTATGAGGTAGTTCATAGGGGTGTGAAAAAAAAAACAGATTTGGCAATATATCGTGATTTTTGGCCGCCCAATATAATATTGATTTTTCAGCTCCTAATATCGATATCGTCAGTATGTTGTAATGGTTACTTAAATGTGCAAAAACACTAATAATAAACAATAAATAGGTTGTTTTAAAGCAAATAGTTTTGACTCAATGTGTCCTCTGAATGATCAATATCATCTGATGAACATATACAGCAACTTGATTTTTCATCTCTATTGGGGAGATAATCACAATATATCATGATATCGCGATATCGTGACAATATATCGTGACCCAAGTATCATGATACATATCGTATTGCGAGGTCCTTGCCAATACTCACCCCTAGTAGTTCATAGAATCTACGTCAAGACTAAGATAGAAATTAATTGTCTGTCTGTTTATCTATCTATCTATCTATCTATCTATCTATCTATCTATCTATCTATCTATCTATGAAGCATCTGTCAGCAGGTCAGTTAGTCTCATGATTTCAAATCAAAGTTCTTCACGTCTCCTTTGACTCTTAAAAGCTCACATTTACTGTATGTTTTTAGATTGTACATAGAATGATGTTAATGTTATGAAAAATGATGTCACATTTGTTGTTGACAGAAATAGGTCTCAACAAACCAGATGTACCTGATGATGATGGTTGGAGAAAACAAAAATCAAGCAAAACAGAAAAGCAGTTTTACATCTATTTAAGAATTCCTCTTTAACAAAACATGAAACAATATTAAATAAGCTTCATATATTTTGCATGTTAAAATCATTGAATTTCAAAGTAGCTAAAAAATTTCTAGAATTGAATAAGTAATTTCCCTTTGGGGATTTATCAAGTATTTTTGAATTAAACTGAATTTGAATAAACTCAGCTTCCCAAAATATAAATTTCTCATCATAATTGTTTAATTTTGAAAACTCTAAAGGCGAGCATGATTTATTGTCAACTCTTATTTTGGTTTTCAGTTTAAATTCTTCAATCCACATCAGCCAGTTACCACTGCACGGGAGTAGCTGTTTTGGCAATGTTACCTAACTTAAAAAAAAAAAAGTGCTAGACAAGTGCTAAGTTCCCAGTGGCGTGGGACAGATTGAGCAAAGTGCTATAAGACGTGCACTCTGGTTTGTAAATACCACTGGCTTCACTTCTGCTGACCAGAGATAACATATCATTAAACCAACAGCACAGATAGATGTGCAAAGTCTGACACAGACCTGAATCTTTGTTAGCAGAACAAACAAGCCACCTGGAGTCATGACAAACTGCAGCACATGCATGGAAACTAGGCGACTTGACTACATACTACTACTACATACATGACTGTTTGATTTGAACTGAGCTGAATTCATTGGATACAAACAATGTAAGGGTGATTTTTGGATTTTCTTTTTGTGCGTTCAACTTGAACTACAAGCACCTAACAAACAGAAATCAGAAGGTTTATGCTCCTGAAACGGTGCTGGCTTCAATGAAAAAACTCCATATACGGTATATCTGCTCATCAAGACACCGAACTCTGCCATTCTTCTGACAATCCACAATACTCTATCCAGCCATGCACTGATTCACTACTTGGCAGCCATGCCAACAGTGATTAACAAAACAAGCATCAGACTGTATTGAAGAAGACTTAAAACCTGTGATTGAGACCATAAACTCATTTGGAAAATATTTACAAGGGTAATAATTAGATAGTTACCCTTTAGTTTCTCTTAGACGTGCAGGATGTTAACATGTCTGAACAATCCCCCGCAGCTCTTCCATCACATTTTGAGAAGGATAATTTTGAATATCCTGGATCTATGAACAAACACATGCATATCACATGGTCAGTCCGTTAATGAATTATAATTACATTAACAAACAGACAAATAACAGCAGTGGTGAGTAATTTGGCTCTTAAGCAGCTACTCAGAGGAATTTGGCAACTCATGTTAATTAAATACATAAATAAAAGCACTGTTCAAACTTTCCTACTTCATGCTTTTACCTAGAATAATTACTTGCAGGACCAAGCTATTTTATCCTCAGTTTTTGAGCCACATGAAGAAGAATAAACTGTTTCAGTGTTTGATCTTCATCTGGAGCTTCTGCTCTAGAGTTTTTTTTTTTTTTTTGTGATAGTATTGTTTCTCTCCTGACAAATAAAGTCAGTGGAGGTGATGTCCTTAGGTGAAGGAAAAAAAAATCCTGTTTTTCTAAAGCTTCAGAATGACTGTGCTGTCAATTTGAGTGAACACCGTTATTGACCATCTTTCAGGTGCTTCCATTGACCAGTGCTGCGTTTTCCACAACTTCTGTGTGCTTGGTGACGTGAATTGTTATGGTGATATGACACGCTGCTGTGAGGACTTTGATATGGTGGACTGAATGGCAAATTATTGCACGTATACTGTGGAGTCCTTCCGACACTTTAACAGGCTAACCTGAGCTGGAAATCTGAAGGTGCTAACTGAACGGCATATTTAGACCCAGGCAGCAGCAATCAAAATAACAGGGTTCTATATCCTTTCAAGTTTTTTTTTTCTTTTTTTTTTTCATATGTTTCCTTTAAAAAGATTTCTGAAGGGAGTTAAATGCCTTAATTTGTGTTCAGCACATTTTTTTAAATTTAATCCTCCACCTCCCTGTCATCAGGGTCAGTGGTCAGAGGTGAAAGGTGGAAGGTCACTGTAAACCCCCAATACACACACCCCAAAAAAACCTCCTAACCCCCACGTCCCACAGCAGACAGAGCTGACTGAAACAGGGGGACAGAGTGATGGATGGAGGGTTAACACTATCCTATAATACACACACACACACACACACACACACACACAGCTCAAATCACACGCTCTCCCTCCCCATCATCACCCTCCACCTCCTCCTCCAACTCATCTCCCTCCACCCCTCCACCCTGTAGCCAACACCAGCACTGCCGCCACTCTCCCTGGAGTGCGACCCAGAAGGACGGAGGTTGAGGAATGAGGAAAGAAAAGAAAATGGCAAACAAACTGCAATTTCAGAGACGGAAGAGCTGACAGCTGAGGAGAGAAACTGGGAAGATAAAAAGAGTGACAGCGAGTAGAGGAGTAGAAGGTAGGATGGAGAGGGTGATAGATGAAGAGCGACGGTGTGTGTGTGTGTGTGTTGGGGGGGGGTAGATAGAGTGGAGGAGGACGAAGAGGAGGAGGGGGGAAGTGGATAGAAAAGAGGTCACGTGACCACGTAGCAGCTGCAAGGCTGAGAGGGGGAGAGTGAAAGAGTCTCACACAGGAGCAGAGAGACGACGAGCAGGAGAACAGTGAGCGGAAGGGTGAGTGTTTGCATGTTTGAATTGTATGCATATATGTACTTTAGTGTGTGTGTGTGTGTGTGTGTTTGTGCTTGTTAATGACGCGGCTAAATATCAAAGGGGTAGCCTGTAAGAAAAGACTGTAAGAAGAAGGAAGAAAGAAAACAATAGACATAAAGAGATTATGTGTGTTGGCTTTTGTTAAATAAGCTTCAGTGCGCGGAGATAAACGGGAAAGAGAAAGAGAGAAGAGACAGGGAGGAGAGAGTGAGAGTGAAGAGAGGAGGGAGGAAGAGAAGGAGTCGATAGAAACTGTCTTATCATCTCTCCCTTGACTGCTGGGCTCAGCACACACACACATACACACACACACACACACACACACACACACACATGCAGAGGGCCTGTCAGCACCCGAGCCTCTAGTTCTTCATCTCTTTCCTTATAAGACTTTCTTTATTACATGTTAATACATGTGTACACATGGAAATCAACATTACAAGGAAAAAAAAATCATGAAAGAAGATGATAAAGAACAGATCCTGTGAGACAACATCAGTGAACACGAAAGAAAGTCATGGGAGGAGTTACATGACTATTAACTGTGTACTTTACATTACCTTGAAATATCTTTCTCTCAAACTTCTGAATGTTTTGCTGTAATCTCTAGGTTTATATTTGCTCATCTCTTGGAGAAATAAACCCTTTCGTGACTTCTTTTCATCCAGTTAAGATTATGTCCAGTTAAGATTTGGCCATTCCTCCTTCTTTAGTACATGCTCTCACCTCTGCAGCTTCCTCTGTGAGTTCTTGCTCGCATGCATTGGCAGGTAGAAGGAGAGTCTAGCCTGACATCTGAAAATACGAGATTTCAGCTAACAGGATCTGACACCTGACTGTGCTTTACGCTTATCAACATTGTCAAAGTGATGGGCAGAACGCTCCGTAATCATGTTCGGTGTGCATGCGTGAATTTTTCATGAGTTGCTTTGCCGCTGTAGTTCTTTGTTTGCGCTTCTTGTGTGTTTTTTTTTGTGTGTGTGTATGCTTTAAAGGTGTTTGTGTGACTGTGTGTTGTGGTGATAATGAGGTCATTGCTGTAAGCAGGCGAGGGGGGCTGCTGGCTAATTCCAGCTGTAATTAACATTAGTGGGTCAGTACAAGGGTAGAGGGTGAAGACAAAGGTTACTATGACCATGGTTGTGCTTACTACATCCACTGTCCAGTGGATCAATGGGTGTGAGGAGTGTGAGCCTCCCGCGGGATTTATTTGTGTGCACATGACTGCATCTGCAAAGTTATAAAAATGCAGCGATACTTAATAAGGCTTGCGTGTAGACGCCACTGATGTCTCAAGATGTGCCGGCTGGCTCCCCTGATGAAAATTGACATCTGTGCGCTCATGTGTGTGATTTGCTATTAGGGTCAGCACTCTATTTGACACAGCTCTACTCTCTCCACTCTATTTGCAGTGAAGCTGACCCACACACATCAATTCCAGACATAAACACACACAAACATACGCATCCACGTACTCATGTGCCAGTTGAGTTCCAGTAATTCAAAGTAAATAAGATACCAGCTGTTTTCCTACAGACTGGTACGAAAACTCTTTTTGGGAATCTGCTCACTTAAGTCCTCAACAAACAGATGCATCACATGTTAATCCCAAATAAGTTTTCAGTGTTTTATGTTGTCATATTAAATATTAAAGCTCTTCGCATCCCCCTCCCCTCTCTACTCAGGTATGAACCATGAGTCCAATAAGTCAACATCATTAGGAATGATCTCCACAGCAACTCGCACCACGGCTACAGTCAGTCCCCTCAGCCCGCTAACCAATGGGAACACAGTTGGCCAGTCTGCAAACTCTGGATTTGCTGCTGCGCTGCGTAAACTGGCTAAACAGGCAGAGGACCCCAGAGGTGAGCGGTGATCTTCTTTGCTTCTTTGTTAGTCACACCAGAAAGACAACCAGCTTTAATACTCAAGTTAAAAATAAATCAATAAAATCAATATAAAACAACTTACCGTGCACTTAAAGGAGACACAATTTGTCCACAAATAGTAATGTCCACAAAAGTGTCAAAAGTTGACAGAATTTCTTTGCAAATTAATGAAATGTCTATGACATGCTATGACACTACAAAAGTTATCATTTCTTTATTGTCTATAATGTCTTTACAGCTTTGGACAAAGCAGCCAAAGTTAAAGGGTGGAGCTACTTTATTCCACTCCACCCCTCTCTTTGAAAGAGTGTGCCACTTTTGAAATTCGTGTTAAAGTGTTGTGCTTACGCACTTTCAAGAAACAACAAATGCAATGTGATTTGAAGTTACAGAAAAGGGTGGTTAATCTGACTCTGATCTTGCCCTGTGATGCCATAGTAGCCTGAAAATGTGAACGGCTTACTTGATGACATGTTTTCAAACCTAAGATGCCCTAAACAAAGTGACAGGGTTGTGTTATGTAGGAGTATTTGAGTTGGCAGTGGCTTCAAACACCCAAATAAATGCTTTCAATCACAGACTAAAATTGTTGGGTTTTTTACATAATAAGTCCCCTTAAAGACGTGCTGATAGGGGGATTTTTTTTACCTTTGTTTTTGTGGTTTTAGTGTTATGATAAAATAACTAGATTAGCAGATGTATATGAGAATGGTATGAATCCTCTTTGAAGGCAAATTTACCTAAACACCCTTTCAAGATAAGAACAAGGTATGACTGAAACTAGCTCATTTCACAAACCAGGGTTGTGTTTTGTGCACAAATGTGAAACATTTTATTGCTTGCACCTCTTTGGTTGTGTGTTTGTGTTGTCACTCAGCTCTCTGGTGTCTTAATGAAGGTGTTGAATAAGAGCTGACCGACTCTGACCTCTTCCTTTCTGTCTTTTCCTTCATTCATTTCCATCCATTTCCTAATTATATGAATCTAATTACAGCCAGTTATAACAAGCCCTCTTTCTGTCCCCGCATCCCATCACCACTGTCTCCTCTCTCTGCCTCCACGCGAACTCATCCATTCCCACCTTCTCTCCCTCTTAGTGTTTCACTTTTTTAACCGTCTCTGGATGCGCTTATGTTTGTGTGTAGTGTTACAGTAACAGAGTAGTGACAGTGAAAATTTATACATTTAACACCTCCTTTTCATTGTGTCACACTTCAGCCTCTTGTTAACACATTCTTTTATATGACATCCTCTTTCCTGTATGTGTTTTTTTTTCTTAATCTACGCTTTCCTGGCCCGTAACTCAGGCAAAGTTTCTTTTGGTGCAGAGTCTTGTGTGACATCCCAGGGGGGGCCGCTTGAACCTGCTGTCTTTTTGTTGCGACTGTTAACTCCCCCCCTCTCTCTGTCATGCACTGCTTCAGGTTCTGCTCTCAGCGGCGAGTCGTCCCCAGTCTCTTCCCCGGCCACCAGTCACAGCTCACCGGTCACCACCCCTAAGCGGGGTTCTTTAGGGCAGTTCATAGGCCAGAACAGAAACCACGGTGTCCCGAGCACTCCTCCCGTAGTCACCATTGCCCCCACCAAGACCAGCAACGTCCTGTGGAGGACTGAAGGACGGCAGGTAGGAGACGTTGTTTATCAAACACCTGCTGGTGTTCCAGACATGTCTGAGATGAGACATCTGTTGTTATCTCTCTCTGCAGTTATACTTTTTGTTTCCCCGTCTTGCTCCTCTCTGCCCGTCTTCCTCTTTCTCTCAGCGGAGATGAGTAGTCTCTTTCTCAATCTGCTTTTAACTTGAGCTCCTGCTCTTTCCATCAAAGAAACATTGCCTATTCTTGTCAACAACCAACTGTCATTTCTAGCCATCTCACATATTTCTTTCTTCATTTACTCCTTCCCGTGTTTCTTCATCTTGTCTCACTCTTCCATTTTCATGCTTTTATGCCACCCCCATCCCCTTTTCCTCTCGCTAATAAGTCTGTGTCTTTTTCAGCAACACATGAGGGGTTTGTAAAGAAACGATGGAGGCTGCAGAGACTGGCACCTATTGTGTTCAGCTTCCTGCACTGTTTGTGTGCATGTATGCATGCTCATACATGTGTGTGTGTGCGTGTACTTGACCCTTCTCCACAAAAGACCTAGGATGTGAAGAGGGATCTGTGTGTGCATGGATGTGTTTTGCTTGAATTTAAGCTGGGGCAAGGAACCAGGCCCCTCACACAATACTGAGGTTAGCCCCCTCAGTGGCCACTTCCCCCTGGATCAGAGCTGCCTTTCTACCTCTTTACAAAGAACACTCTGTGGTTCTGCCTGCCCGGGGCTCCCATTCAGACATTCAGGGGGAGAAAAGAAGGGAGGGAGGCAGGAAAAAGGAGAATAGTATGGTAAGAAAGGAGGGGAGGGGAGGAAGAATGAGCAGGAGAGTCCCCTAGACAGGAGGCTTTAAAGCTTTACGTAGCTTTGGTGTTACTTTGCAGCTCAAAACCATTCAAGCAGAGGAGACAGACTGTGATTCTAGTTGTGTTTATGAAGGACCATTGGAAGTTTGTGGGATCAGAGGTCAAAGGAAAGTAATGATTGCTGTCCAGACTGGCCATGTATTAACTTCCCTTCTCATCTTGAAGCTGCAAAGTGCTGAAAGATACTGAGAGACAGAGATGATTCATCACTGGTTTGAATCTGCTTTCCATGAATGACATATTCAAAACATGCAAATATATTCAAAGCACAGGTATTTCACTGTAAATCATGTGTTGTACAAAACTGAGGTAGCAGATCAGGTATTTCCGAGAGAGGTAATTTGTTTATGGTTTGACCACGGTCAGACCGACCTGTATTGCAGGCTGTTGCTGTAGCAACATATACGCCACATTAGTGGAAATGTATGTTGTGTATGCTTTAGCTTTAACCAAACACTTAGAATCCATAAAGACCTATTCCCAGTCTGCTTTTTGGTCCCAGTTTGACAGACATTTCTATATATTTAGTCACTAGCAGCAGTTATGGTTGGCAGCATCTGTTTATTGTGTATTTATTTACAAGTTTGGAAAACATCCTCTTTTGTCATTGTGGTGATTTGGCGGTTGTAATTCTACCCCCAAGCAATCAAAGATCAAACAAAAAATGCTGGCATCCAAATTCTGCAAGCGACAAGCTCAGTGATGGTGAGTGATAAAGGAGAGAGCAGTTGGCCAAATAACAGGATCATCTTTCCACTTTGATCTTGACCCGTTGTGACATATCAGACCCACTTTTCCACTCCACTGAGCCTCTGAGGGCAACTTGGAGGTTTATATCCAGTCACTCCTTTTCATTTCTTACCCCTTTCTTCTGCTTACTTTGGGTCTTGCACGTGTGTGCACATACATGCGCGCACCTCACAAATGCACATGGTAAGCTCCCTCTCATATTAACAGCGCCTGCATCTCTTCATCAGGTTGACCCGAGCCTTCAGGGCCTCAGTAGGGAGCGGGTGGGAGCTGAAATCAGCCAGCCGCAGCAGGACAAGAGGACACCGCCCATCATCTCACCTCACCCACTGGCTCACTCATTTGGCCACACCTCCAGCAGCATCATGCAAGACCCCCGAATACAAAACATCAGGCAAGTGCAGCACGCGCATATAGCTGGCATGCATGTGTATCTTCATACAACCGTTACTTGAAATTATTCTGTGTTTGTCGGTTCTGCAGTTTGCCTGGACAGATGCACCCAGTGGTTCCCTCTGGTGCGGTTCCAGAGGAATACCTGAGAGCTCTTCGGCCTTTTGCAACCTCAGACGACCTCCGGCTGACCTCTCTGCCCCTGAGCCTCGACCCTGCTGCCGCTCACGCCGCCAGCGCTGCAGCTTACTATCATCCCGCCTACCTTCATCACCCTCTGTCCTTACAAAGGTAGCAACATTATAATCTACTGTCAAGTGGGACCTTGACAAACTAGTGCTATGTAGTTTCCCACTCAACTGCTATTGATCTAAAATATTAAAAAAACCCAAAACATTATGTTCTTAACAAAAAAAAAAAAAGATCTTCCCACCCGACCTGAAGTCACTGCTTCTTTCATTTTTAAAGCAACTCCAGAAGAATTAGGATATTTTTGCTCTAGGGGGCCTCCTACAGTTCCATCGTGGCTCCAGCAGTTCCATAAATAAAGCAGAAATGTTGCTGTTTATGTGGATTTGTTTCCTAGTCAGAGCCCAGTATAACTGGCATAGCCAGCTCTAATGGAGGCTACAGAACCAGCAGAGACCATTGAAGAAGCAAGTATTTAAGTTTAAGTCCGTCAATACTTCTACAGCTGCGATGCTAATGGACAAAGACCAGCTAATAAACTACATTTATGTTACAAAACATGGAACCAACCCAGCAGGGGTGGCAGTAGATTTAATTTATTATAGGTAACGATCATAAGATAAGGAGTCAAAGAGGAGACAATGAGACAAAGTGCTGTTTAAAATGTTACAATGTTAGGAGACATGTTTTCTTGTTAAAGGTGCTACTGGGACTGATGTTTAATGTGGATTTTGGAGTGGCAGCTACTGTCTTCTTTTACTGGAACTGCATTCTGTCTAAGAACCCTTTACCAGAACATTGTCCTGGGCCTGCTCCAGCCTACTTTGACTCCTGTACTTGACACTAAGTAAAGCTTGGTTGGCACACTATAGTTTGACAGGATCCAAAAAAAAAAAAAAAAAGCGTGGACAACTTTATTGGGACACCAAAACAAGAAACCGCATTGACAACACACAGCAAGCCAGCTACTATTAATAAGGCATTACTCACTAGTTCACCAACAAGATGATGATGTTTTGCATCTCATTTCTTCTCATTTATCTGACAACAAGTAAAATCCGGCCCTTTGCTCAGTTACTCTCCCTTTTTCTCTTCCTTGCTTTCTCCCATCTGGTCCTCTTTGGTGTCTTCAGCACCTCTGCCATGATAAATATACCAGGAATAATGAGCAGGCGAGCTTCTTAAACCCAAGCAGAGTTTCTGATTTTGGTGTGTGACACATTGCCATAACCCTGATATTTGATTGTGCAAGATTGATCTGGGCTGTCCACACAAAGAGAAACTCAAGGCCAGCCATGCAGGGCGGTCGGTGGCGGAGGTCCCATTCACACTAATATAAGTCAAAGAAATGTCAGAAGGATTTTAAAAGTTTAGGTTTAAATAAAGAAGTATTTCTAATTCATAGGTGTTTTACAGGATTGGAAAAAAATAATTTGTAATGAATTAAAAAAGCAAAAAGCAGCAGGTATTGGGGAGGAGTTGATGACACAACATTTTTTAAATGTATGAATTTTTCAGATGTAACAAGGTTTGTCACCATTCAGAGAACTGTGTGGGAAAATGAATCAGCAAGTTAAGAAATAGTTTTGCAAGTGAAATAGGGGATTTTTTTTTATCAACTTCGATGATACTGACAGTGAACACTGTCACCACATCCACAATTGCAAGATAAAACCACGCAAAGAAAAAAAAAAAGAATCAACAGCCGGAAATGCAACTGCCTTCTCTTGACCGAACCCTCATTTTAGTAAGATGGAACAGTGAAGGTCTGATGAAGTTTTGAAATTCTTTTGAAAACCTGTGTACTCTGGTCTCTGTTGTAGAGGAGAGGCAACATTCAACTTTCTATTCGGCTTTCAAAGCCAATTAGATCTTCATGATGACTTGGTTTTCTGCTGTCCTTCATCAGGATGGAGGAGTCTCTGTGTCTATCTGCGCTGCGATCGCAGTTCTACTCTGTACCTGCAGGAGGCACTTTCCCTCCTCTTCACCCTTCTGCCCTCCACTTACACCTGCCTGGAGGTCACTACTCTGGAGAAATGAACCACACTGCTTTGTCTGAGAGGTAAACTTCTTTTTTTTCCCCTTTCTTGCCTGTCTGCAAGGCTTTGTGATCTCTCTCTGCAGCGTAAGCACAGGTTGCTGAGCGTGTATGATATTTTTAGAACACACCCCACGGTGCTTCCTATACACTCATCACACATACTGCCCTTCACACACAAACACACACATACACACTGTTTGCCTATACGAATGCATATGCAACCTATGCAATAAATAAATAAAAAATGTACTCACACACATACTGAAGTATTTTTCTTTAACTCCCTCTGTACTGTTTTCTCTCAGTTCTTAGAGATCCTTTCTCAGTTTAACAATACGCATCATTTCCCTGGAGCATAATGAATGGGGGGGGGGGGGGGGGTGGTGTGTTTGAAATGGATGGTATTCATCGTTTGGTTCTGTAATAGCTTCTGCATATCTTGTAGGTTTGTTTGTGTGCTATTGATTGCTGGTGAATGTGTTCTGTTGTGTGTACGTGTGCGTGTTTGTGCCATTATCCTGTGGATACCTATTAAGTGTTCATCTGCTCTTGCTCAGTCATGCTGTGTATGGATTATTTTCCTCGTGGTAAGTGGAGAGTGTATGTGCATATCGGTGTGTGTGTGTCTGTAAAGCTACGTGTATACTTTATGAGAAATGTTTGTGTGAGCTTCACCAGTGTGTGGTTAATATCTGCCTCATGTTGGGTGTTGCATCTCTCACCTTCCTCCCGTGTGTGTGGCATGCATGTGTGCGTGTGGCATGTGTACTTACTTGCCAATCTCTCCTGCAGGCTACAGATGGAGAATGAGCTCCGCCAGCGTGAGAGGGAGCAGGAGCGTGAACGAGAGAAAGAAAGGGAGCGCGAGGCTGGGCTGGAGCGGGTGCGGGAGGAGGAGCGTGAGAGAGAGCGCGAGAGGGAGCTGGACAGACAGAAGGAAAGGCAGAGGGACAGACAGCAGCAGATGGTCAGAGCAGCAGAGAGCCAATACCTGGCTGAACTGCAAGCTCGGAGGGCGCCACCGGAGGACAGGGCCAGACCAGGAGAGAGGCTGACCCCGAACAGGCCAGGTAACCTGCACACCAGAAACACACGTGATGTGTTCAATTCATGCACGGACATAAATAACCAGACACCCAGTGTTCCTAAAACTGCTTATAACTCATTTACAATATATTACTTTGAGAACAGCTAACGGGTACGTTATTGCTCTGAGGAAATCAGTGGAGAAGGTAGGAAATACTCCTGAAATGGTGAGGCCTGTGTTGATCAGAGCACTGGCAAGAGCGATACCGCCTCAGCCCTCTGTAGATGACTTACCTGGATACTCAAGTGGTCATGATTATATTTTTTTTCTAATCCCATATACACTACGCAGGTGAACCATGATAGCCAAATATCACAATTTAACATCAATTCAGACCTAACCAAAGACATAAAACAACATCCTGAGACATTTAGCACGGGGGTGGTCAAAGTCGGTCCTCGAGGGCCGGTGTCCTGCAGGTTTTGCATGTTTCCCTGCTTTAACACACCTGATCCTAATTAATGGCCACCATCATCTTGTCATCAAGGTCTGCACATTTCTGTTAATGACACAGTCACTTGTATCAGGGTGTGAAAAAGGAGGGAAACACCTAAAACCTGCAGGATACCGGATGTCGAGGACCGACTTTGCCCACCCCTGATTTAATACTTTTGGACTCTGGGAAAAGTACCAAAAGCCGATCTTAACAAATGTATCTTTGAACAGTCTCTTTAATCACATTGGATATACAATATTTAAGGTTATCTTACATTATCTCCCTTTGATAGCTACTGTCATGGTTCATCACTGCCATTAACTGAGGGTCCCCTGAAACTCTGTGGTCCCCCTGTGAAGACATGTTGGATTTCAAAGCCTCTGGGTTAGGGAATAGGAATTTTTGGGGCAGTTGTATAAACGTTTTTAGATTAACAATTTGTCCAAGGTAGGAACTGAAATAAGGACCCAAAAAGAATGTTTCTGCAAATTAAACTCTATTGGGGGTGCACTGAAGAGGAAGTACTCTATAGTCATAGGAAATATGGAAAAGGTCCTAAGGTCTGAAGTTCCTAATGTCCCAAGCTGTTGGCCATGCCTCAGAGAAATTTGTTAGGAATTTTTATCACCTACAAAGAATAAACTGTAAAGATGTGTGATTGCCATAAAAGAGTATATTTATAAGACATAACAAATAGTAAAAGGCAGCTTGACACATAAACTGACAAATGTATCATCTTGAGAAGGTGTCGCCTGCTTGAAACTGTCTCTTCTAAGAGCTTTTATCTATCCTCCCCCCACCACCACACACACACCCGCACACAAACACACACACACACACACAGACACACACATACACACACATGCCTTCTAGCAGGTTCAGAGAGTAATGTTTAATGACATGTATACAAGTCTGCTGTGTCCTGTTTTGTACGGTATCTATGGCATGTTGTTCCTCTTTAGGACAAATTAAAAAACAATTTGCAAAATCTCCCCATTTTCTCTAGATAAAGCCAAGGACTCAGACCACCCAAGTTTCCCAGCCCTTAAACCTCTGTCCCTGCAGCCTGGACTTCACACCTCCAGACCATCTGTCCAACACCCAGTGCCCAGCCTGTTGCCTTCTCACCTAGGGAAGCATCGTGCTACTGTCTCTGGGGGGATTCACGGAGCTCTGGTAGCTGCGATGATGACTCAAAGGGCTAGTGATGAGGCTTGGTTAACGCAGCAGCGAGCACAGGCAAAGGACAGGGAGGGTCCCCTGGAGGTGGGTCTCAGGTCACCTGGGAGAGGGGCGGAGCCGAGAAAGGAAAGCCATAGGTGAGGGTGATAAATGAGCGAAATTGAGAACCTGATTTGTTCTTCTTCTGCAATTTCACACCACTCTAAATGTTTTTTTCTTCTTTTTTTAACAGAGCCAGTTCGATCTATCACAACCCCAGCAGCAAGGATGTGCCCCCCTGCCTCAGTGCTCCACCTCCCCTTATTTCCCCTAAAGGTCCCAATCACCCTCCTGCCCCTCCCACTACACTCTGGAACCCAGCTTCCCTCGTTGACACACCTGCTGATTCCCGCAGGAAACTCAACCCTCCTATACCACCCAGTCGTCCGGCCCTGGGACTGACCAGATCTGACAGACCTCTAATTAGCTGGGGGGAAAGGATGGAAGATGGAGGTAAAAGGACTGCAAAAAGCCCAGAGAGGTACCCTTCACTGAGGGGGGCAAGTCTGCAGGAGTCCTGGAACAAGAACGAGGAGGCTCGAGCCATACAGAGCCTCTTCCCCCGGCATCACATCAATATCCGCCACCACAGACCTTACATTCCTCTGTCTGCCCAGAGTGACCAGGGGGGTCGGTGCCAGGTGGCCTCTCCACCTCTGCTGAGGGAGCCGCAGAGACAGTCTTCTGACAGCATGCTGATTTACGACGAGGCTCTCCAGCAGCACCGCCGGCTGCTCAGTAAACTCGACCTAGAGGAGACGAGAAGGAAAGAGGCGAGGGAGGGAGGTGAGAGGCACAGAGACTGGCCATTTATGAGCAGGATGGTTGACCACTTCATTAAAAATGGTTCCTGAGCCTGTGAATTTTTTTAATAATAAATGATGATTTCCCTTCTTCTCTGCTTTTACCAGGTTATTACTATGACTTGGATGACTCGTATGATGAGAGTGATGAGGAGGAGGTGAAAGCTCACCTGAGGAGAGTGACAGAACAGCCCCCACTCAAACTGGACGTCTCCTCTGAGGTTTGTAAATGCAAAAAGATTTTCATCACTGATTCTGAAGTTTTCTTTTTGACTGATAGTCATCTATCCAAACTCCCCTCTCCAAAGAAAATGGATTTCCTCAGTTTGTGCGGTCTCACCACGCAAGCACATCGCGATGAGCTCGTGGCTCAGAAGAGGAGGAAGAGGAGGAGGATGATGAGAGAGCGCAGCATCTCTCCACCGGGAGTGCAGGGCAAGAGAAAGGTCTCTTCGCCCTCAACACCCACGGCCCCCCTAACCACCCCATTCTCTGCCGAGCAGATGGATAGCACCCCCAAGCTGGAGGAGAAAAAAGACTTCCTCCTTATGTTCAACCTCACCCATGTCAGCCCTCAGCAGAGGAGAGGTAACAACCTTTTCAGTAGCTACACACATCTAATGTGCTCCTCTGCAGTTGTTCTGGTGATTCACCGCATGTACTTTCTCTTAGTTCTGTGTTTTTACTGAGGCTGTAGGTGGGGTGAGAAAAAATAAATAAATAAAAAAGGTTAGAAGGAATCTGAAGAGGAGGCTGCGGCAGGAATTTCTACTTTCTCCAAGAGTTGATTGGAATCCACATGTAGCTGAAAAAAGGTGTCACAAAGAATCCAGAGATTATTTAAAACAAGTTACTAACAAATCTGTACAACTTTCTAAAAATCTATATACAAAAATTGATTTTAAATAATTAGACAGAATATTTTTTAGATAGTTTTAAAGCACATGTATATTCACTGCTTTGCAGAAACCACGGGGAATAAATGCAAAGTGGACCTGCTTTCTAAAGTATTTCCATGTAACGTGCACATTCACATCCAGTAGGGCCCATGGCCATCTATTGCCGAACTTTCTGAAGGTGTGTTCTTTTAACTCTGTCTGGGGTTGTTGTCATGCTGAAGAATGTATTCAGGATCAGTCAAAGACCTCCCAAAGTTCTGTGTGCTTATAACACATTTGCACAGTAATGGTCTCTAAATCTCATTTCTGTAATGACTGGGTAAATGATCTTAAATCAGCTTAGGGCTCATTTTTTTTCATGTTTCACCTATTTTTAAAAGATTATTATCATATCATGCTTTGGTCAAATTACCACAGAGAAAGATTACCACAGCTCACTTTCAACCCTGTCTTTATACATCTGTTCATAGCAGCCCGTTCAGGGGGGACTACCAGACTCCACTCCGTCCCCCTGTTTTTGCAGGGCGTTCTTGAGAACATTAGTGCAGCTTTGTGCTTCCACTAAAATGTAAATTTGGACACAAACTACATTGCATGTAATGTATGTTATTATTTCATGAGAAGCCATCCAGTACCTAGCCTGAGAGCTGACCTGGCTAACAGAGCTAACGCTACCCCATGAAAGAAAATGACTTGACTGCCATTTTAATTTTCAACCAGTGACATTTCCTTTACTTGCTGTGTGGCCATGGGCAGTTTGTACTGATCACTTCTTTAGACACAGTGTTGTCTCAGGTCATGCATTGAACTGGCCCGGGTTATTAGCACATTGCAAAATAATTTGGATGGCTGAACTAATGTTATGGTGAGTGAACTACTTAAAATAATGTTGTAAGTCCATCTGTCAGATATTGGCTGAGTACAGACAGTTATAGTGGTCCATTCCTCTGTGTTTTTTTTGTTATTAGAGGCTATTGATAAGAACTTTTATGACTCGGGCTATGGGTTTGTTGTTGAGCTACCGATGCATTAATTTACAAATGTGAACTTTTTCCACTTTCTACCTGGGGAAAAAAAAAAAGTCAAAGGAGGCTGATTAATTCTCATCTGTGTTTGCTGGATGACATATCAGGGTGCTGTGAACTTGAATGGGTTTCTTCAATTCATATTTTCAGACTTTGCTGACCTCAAATAAAGTAACAGGATTGTGTTATGTCATAGTTTTTGTGTTGGCAGTTACTTCAGGTATCCAAATCTATACATTTTTTATGACACGTGCCCACGACATATCTTTTTGTCTGTAGATAAGGAGAGGACAGAGGAACTGCTGAGAGCCATTCAGAGGAAGACTGTGACATTAGACACACTCAGATATAATCCTTTTCCAGTGTGTAGCATTCCTACTGCTCCCTCAACTGGTGAGCCACACACGAACACATACACATAAAGGCATGCAGGTACAATTGCACTGCTTTTAATAACTCCTTTTAATAAACTGTGCTCATTTTTAGGTGACTCCTCCACAGCTCCTCTGCCGTCTCAGTCAAATGGACACCTGTACCCAGACTCTCCCAGCCCCTCACCTCCCTACCTCCATAAACCTATGCACCTCCATAATGACAGACTCAGATCCTCCATGGATTCCCAGGTGGCCCGCATCCCTCCTCCCTTAGCCCCCAACAATGAAAAGTCTGAATTCATCGAAGCTCAATCAAACAGGAAGCTCCAGACCCATCAGAATGGCTGCTGCAGCTCCTCCTCAGAAAAAGGAGCCCAGCTCTGTCCAGAATGGACAGAATCGGCCCTGGGAGAGGTTTACGTCTGAGGCCTTTGCTCAGCGCTTCCACCAGACTGTGCTGAAGTCCACACACAGCACACTGCAGAACAAAGGTGAGCCCTTCACCCTCATACCTGCACCGTCAGCCTTCACTGGGAATATTTAGATAAAAGTGTACTGCCATCTGGTGGTCACAATATGCATCACTTAAATGCCTGCAAGTGTATGCCAAGTATTCTTGCTTCTTATTTTGTGACATGAATCCCGAAAAAAACTGATTTTTGCTTTTAATCTCGTGTTTGTTGTGTTTGTTTGTTTGTTTGTTTTTTTCTGATAAGGAGCTTCAAATAATGTCCTGGAGATTGTGGGAAATCTGATCGCTCGCTGCCTCACAATGTCTCTCAGCTGAAAACTTCAAATTTAAACCATGCCCCTCAGCACGCACATGTCAATGGCCACCACTTCCACCCGCCTGTAGTCAACAACAACACTTCAGCTCCATGGGACCATCTGTCTGATGAGGACGAAGAAGAGTCAGGTCAGGAGGACGAGGAGGAAGAGGCGGCGGCAGGTCCCAGGAAGTGGGAGGGCATTGAAGCAATTTTTGAGGCATACCATCAGTACGTGGATGGTGAGTCCATGTCATATGGGTTTGTCTCAGAACACTTACAAAATTTCCTTCTATCATTATTATCTAACGTATAATTTATGGCATTTTTCTAAGATAAATCAGAATGATTCAAATTTAATTTGAAAATCACTTATCTGGATACATGTTCATTTTGGGACACAGAAGGAAATTAGAAACTTGCACGGTTTTAAAGGTTATCCAGATAGTTTCCAAACCGTAGTGAGTTCTTTGTTTGCCTGGTCACCACCTCTCCTCAAGCTTTAATGAAATTCAGATTGGAATCTTTTGTTTGTTGCTTTTAAAAATATAGGCATAATTGGTTTCATAATTTGCCTCCATCCTAATATACACCTTATTCACTGCAGTGTTCAGAAACATCATAACATGGTCGTTTTTGGTTAAAATCACATTATTTGATGGTTGTTAAATTTGTTTGCAGTGTAAGATTTGATTACCTCATTTGCTGAAGCTTCATACATAAACAACAGCTAACAGTAGCTTCTGTTGTGTGAAAAGATTGACTCAACTTGTGAAAAGTGACACCGTTTTTTAGAATTATTCTACTGAAATTTGGGGACTTCTTCTATCGGTACCCAACTCCTCCAACTCTGTGCACCTTATTTGGCCACTGTGTGAATAAGAACTTGAAATCCACAGAATTTTCTCAAAGCAAAGCTGTATTTCTCTCTTCCCAGAATGGAGCATAGAACGGCAGGTTCTCCAAAGTCAGTGTAAAAGACTTGAAGCTCAGAACTACAGTCTGACCAGGACTGCAGAACAGCTTTCTCTCAGTATGGGGGTAAGAATCTTGCACTTATACTGCATGCTTGCACCTTTGTGAATGTATGCGTTTTCAGCTTTTAGAAGCGGTGTTGGCATTTTCTGCTGCGCGCCCTTGTGCGTGAGGGGTGCAGCCCGGTGCAGAGAGTAGCAGCTCTGTAATGAGAATCGTGTGCGTCCTTCATTTGTCAGGAGCTAGTGGGTCAGCGGCAGAAAGTGAGGGAGGAGCGGGACAGACTGCAGGCAGAGCTCGAGCACTTCAGGATGTGTTTGACACTACCTAACATCCACTGGGGCAGGGGCCAAGTCAACGGACACATGCCGAGGTGACCTTCGACACAGAGGGTTATGCCTCTGACAGCAAAGGAACAGTAACAAGAGCAAGTTGGACTGGAGCCAGTACACCTGAAGCACTTGAAGGAGCCAGCTGTTTTCTTGTAACCTTTCTGGCCAGTCAGTCATGTTACCTGATTGTTCCTAGATCCAGTTTACTACAGTAGCTTCCCTGCCATGTTGGACGCAGTGACTATAATCCATGGCACTCCTTCACTCACAACTCCTACTACCTAAGTTGGCTTTAAGGACTGTCCACCGTTTAGCTGATTTCGTATCAATTAGTATGTTAAACTGCATCAATCTACACCAATATCACTAAGCGCACATCTTCTGCCTCCCTGGACAGCAACAAGAAGTGTCCAGCTGTGCAGTGAGCTTTGAGTCGAGGAATCAAAGCACACCTCAGGCCTTAAACTTGACAAGATGCACTTGAAATGTTTTTAGAGGAATACTTGACAGCCCTCTGTATGATAAAAAGTTTGTTTTGTCTGCTAAGTTCTGTATCTGACAGAAGGAGCACAATGAGTGCTAGTAAATGATCTACAAAGCATACAGAGCATCTAAAATCAATTTCAATAATTTTTTTTTTTTTTGTTATAATGTTTCAGTGGTGATTTGACTTGTGATAGATGAAGAGTTTTGTATGCTTTACTGCTTTAACCATTAATTGTGGTAAGCCATATGCTTTTTATGGAATTGCTGCTGGTCAGAATGAAAATGTTTAGATAATTAGAGGACAGCAGGATAGTGGTATTTGAAAAATGTTACGTTATGTCAAAATGTCGAAAGACGCACTGGGTACGAATGATGACAACATTGGGTGATTTATCCAACAGTCTTTGTCCTAAGTTCTTCACATGTCCATGAAAAATGTTTTTTGGGAGTTCCCTCACAGTTCCACAGAAACTATTAGATGATTGGCTTCAGTAAGACTTTTTGAAGAATAATGTTTTACCTCTTTTGTGCAGCAAAAAGAACAGCTAAATCATTTTCATTTCCATTTCGGGTCTACAGTACGTTAAAACTGTTAAATGAAACAAATAAAACAAATTCTCTAATAGCTTACGTGTGGCATACATAACCAAATGGCTGTTTCCATCTTTAAATGACTCTAAGCTATACCCTAGTAAATTAATTTTGTTTAAGGCAGATAAAACTATGTTACATCACACATAATGTAACAGTTGGGGTAGGCTCCAGCAGACCCCCCCAACCCTGAATAGGATTGAAGGAGTTCTAGGAAGTATTTGGATGGCTGGATTACACATAATGTTAAGTCTTATTTTCTTTTAATCAGACTATTAAAAGCTCTTTAAGCACAAGCTACACTAGCAGTTCCCCTCAATCCCTTGACTTGCACCCATGATCTGCTCAGTCACCTCTACAAACTTGCTGTGAACTCTTGAATATTTGCTTCAATCAGTTATTATGTAATGTATTATTTGGGCTGTATAATTGCAATGAATTATTTATTAACATATATCACTGTACATTCCAATGGAAATTTACATTAAAATATTTGTAAAATGTCTGATTTTTTGTCTTGTATCTGATTTACACATCAGGTAGATTCTTTGTTTGTATTCTCTTTTCACCCATGAGAGACAAATGATTTTAAATGTTTATGGCAGCAGATAAGGATGTGTGAAACTTAAAGCTTATGTCTGACCATTATATACAGTATCAGAAACTGCCTTCATGCATTAACAGGTCTTTAGTCTATAAGTTACAGTTAAAAGGGCTGAATTCAGCAGTTATATGAATATTTAACCATCAGCCCATGAGCCTCAACTGTGGACCTGACACTGTAATTACATCTAAAAGAACTGCTGTATAGTGTTTTGATGACGGGCATAAAAAAAAAGAAATATTTCATAATTGATACCATATTACATTTTTCTAATAACACAGTTTTATTTATTCATCCTGCCATTTAGGGCTCTATGATAAAATTATCTCACACCTTTTAGTTTTTAGTGAATACTTGACAATAAAGTTTTCAGTAGAGAAGGCTAGAGAAGTAGTTCTATAATTTCCCAATGAGTTTGTCACTCATCTATATATTCACTAAATAAATGAGGCTGAGATAGTAAGTACTGTAGAATGACTGGGAGCTTTATTTCACATTCACTTGGTATGAACAGATAAAATAGAATAGAACAAATGAAAGAAAATGTTGCATCAGGAAAAACATATATATATCTAACATCTCATGCAGATTGAAGCAGACTTACTTGACTGCCAAATATAAAGAAGGAAATTATGCAGCACATGGAGCAACGAAACGAAGAGAAAAAAAACTTTCTTGGTAAAGCCCTGCTATGTCACAGTGACTGGATGCCTGGCAACTATTCACATGGGTTCTGGATGACTATCAGAAGACAGTTGTTCTCTGTGAAGACACAAAAGAAGAGAAGGTTGGCCACAGACGTGAGTGAGAACAGGTTAAGTACAATCATAGTGTTTAATAATATTACAACACACTTACCTGGTGACACCATGATCTCATGTTTTTTGGAGCGGATGCGGAGGACGGTGAGGTCATTTTGAGGATCGATATCTCTGACCATGCTCCTGGCCAGTTTAGCGAGGTTGCGAAGAAGTTCTGCATAGCGAACACTTAATAAGTTATCAAGTGTTGATCTGATGGGAGTACCTTTAAAAAATAAAACAGTTAAGATTGTGAATCAGGCTTGTTCTGTAAATATGTTTCATAGGTAGAAAAAAAGGGTTTTTAACTACATAACTACACTACATTTCTGTAGGAAGTGCAGTGGGATTGCTGCTTATGACTGAATGTCTCTTGATAAGTGCTTAAAAGTTGAATCTATCAAATTGTGTGCACACAGACCATATACGAGAGGAACTGCTGAACAGCTGTGAGGTTTCCATAGTGCAATGACGTGCAACATTTCACCTGATTCAGACTGAAAATACACTAAAACACAGTCTCAAACTGCAGCTGGTGAGATTGTGCTTTCCAGGAATTCCTCCAATTAGGGAGTGTTTTTGGTTTAATTTACCTTTTGCATTCACAACCAGTGTTCCAATTACACCTTTATGGGCTTCAATCCTCTTAAGTATGTCCTCAACATCAGCCTGGTGGGTGAAGAGGATAAACATTGTTAAATAACTTTGAATGTACTCATTCCCATTAAAAAAAAAAAAAAAAAAAGGAAGAAGAAGAAGTTGACAAAACAACAACTGTTAGGTCTACCTGCTAGAGCTGGGCAATATGACCTCAAATCAAGATCACATTTAAATAAACATGTTACATCAATTACAACTGATGAATGATTATTTTAGTTTTTATTTATTTTTTGCCCTCATAGATCGCAGAAAATGTTTGCTGGAAATGTGCTCAACTATTAAGATTGGTATGTCTTTCTAACGAAAAAGTACATTTCCCTGTGATTTTAAATTAAATGAGGGGAAATACACAGGTTAACTATGAATTGTCATTTCGTGAATATTTCAAACAACTTTAGTAATTGACATCTTCAGTAAGAGGTTCTGAATATCGGCTTTGATCACTTTTCGATTAATTCCCCAGCCCTACTCCCGGGCCTCTCACCAGACCGGCATGTAATAGCTGTTCAATGCAGTTTCGAACATCGACAATAAATGAACACATTGCTAATTAAGTTGGAAAATTAAGCCACAAACGTGATAAAGTCATTAAACGTTGGAAACTCCTACCATATTGTCCGTGAACACCTGCCTGACAACTTTTCGATATTTTCGACGCGTCTTTCTGTTGCTCTGGGAAACGGAAACGACGTCACATGCAGACGGAAGTGTGGCACAGTAGTCATTTGTGTTGAGGTTGTATGCTGTTTTTTCCTTCATCGCCAAAATGCCAGATTTAGCGGTAGAAAACGTGGTCGTTCACCACTTGTGTTGCTCAGCGTGGTTGATCATTTTAACAGGTCAGTAAGTTCAGTGTTTGTTCTACGGTTACTGTGAGTAATCCCAGTGAAGTCGTACAGGAGCAAAGCTAAGCTAACGTTAGCTCTGCTGAGTCAGAGCCCCGTTGAGAATGAATGCAGTCCTGACAACGCTAGTTAGCTCTGTAAACGTGTGAGCCAATGAACAATATGACTTCAATAGTTTAACCAGCCACTAACAGCATTGTAGGACGAATAAGTAAATATACCCTCTTACACTTATACGAATCACACGTCCTGTGCTATGTCTGTCTGTAGAGAACGTTTTCGAAATATTCACTGACGATAGCTTAGCTTACAATGATGTCGATGAAATATACAGTTTGATTATTTCAAAACAAACTAACAGCTTAACTTGCTCTTCAGGATAGGGAAAGTTGGAAATCAGAAACGAGTTGTTGGTGTTCTACTGGGATCATGGCAGAAAAAGGTTCTTGACGTCTCAAACAGTTTCGCAGGTAAGGATGATGATGATGATGAAAGCTTCACACGCACATAAAAACATACAAATTAGGATAATAGGTGTAACAAGTGTACATATCCTACAACATTATATTTACCTTATTATTGGGACTCATTTTGGTGACATTTCATTACACCAGACTTAACTAAAATGCGCAAAGTGTGGTAGTTAATTTGACATTCTTTTCTGTTCTATTCATGGTTCTGGCATTAATATCCTTTAGTACTGTAGATACAATAAAAATATATATTTAATATACAAGGAGGGCTAACCATATACTCAAATCATAGCTGCTCAAGAAGCTATAAATAAGATTTTTGGGGGTTATAGTAGCTTTCTATGACCCCAAAATCAACCCATCAGCGAGTGCAGCTGGGTGTGATAGCATGGCTGTGTGATCATTTAATTGAAGCTATATATAGATTTAATTGAATGACTGTAGATCTATAGTGATCAACATTCCATAAAGCGTTGGTTACTGTTAAACCAGCTAATAATTCTTTAGAAAAGAGATGCTTGATGGCTGAAGTATATATCATCTGCAGCAGACTGGTATGTTCAGCTAATGTTGTCATTGGTGTATTAGTGTGGTCAAGGTGTTGTTTGATGTGAAGCTGAATTCAAGCTGAAGAATTAAGCCATGTTTATCATTATGATGGCAGTGGTGAAAACTTTCCTGGTGGAGCTTTTTCATGTGAACATGCAGCATTATATTCATAGATCCCTGTGAAGACAAACCAGGGCACAAAACTGTAATGTGAGGATTAGGGTCTAATACATATGCTGTAACACTTGGGAAAATTATAATGAACTACAACCTGAAACACAGTAAGATAAACATTGAGTAACAGGGAAAATCGGAAGTGAACCCACACCTAAGTCAGAGATGGAGCCTTCTAAACAGACATTTTGGAACCAGCTTTAAGTGGTTCATAAAGTCAGCAAATCCAATGTTAGTCATTTTCTGAAAGTTGTATCCTTGAAATGAATGAAAATGAATAACCCTTTTTTCCCCCATTTGGGAGGTGTTGATCATGAAGATTAGATGTGAGTATTGAAGTTACTGGAGAAGTTTAATTATGAACAGGGATATCAGAAAAAGTAATTGCAGACAAGTAATTCAGTGTTTATTTTTTCAATCAGTGGAATCTTGTAGACAATAAAGGGATGGCATAACAGTGGTGGTATGAGACTAACGGCTATTAACGGCCTGGCAGCTGCATTTTAACCCAGCTGTAACAGATTGAAAGCAGCTTGAAGCTGGCATGTTAGGATGGAATTTGAATAGGCAAAAATTAAGCTTGAAAATGAGTTTTAGGGGTGTAAATTGATGGATCCAAATTAATTTAATGTCAGATTTACCTTTCCCACAGTCATTTGTTTTTCAGGGCTTGTACGATCAATTTCAGGTCTTCAATCCTTAACCGTGATACAATCTCACAGGGGGTGTTTGTTTAGGTTCTAGAAAACTCAACCATAAACCACAGATGACATTATTCAACTCACCATGTACGAGGCTGTGTAAAAACAATTGAAAGCCCTCTTAGATATATTTACAAAAATATAACATTATTACTGACTGTTGCGGAAGTCAGTACAGCAGAAAACAACTGCTTGCAATGTGAAGATAAAGTTGTGTATTGATCTTACCAGTGAGCAACTTCTCTCCTTCTGCTGCCTCACGTTTTTTTTTTTTTGCTCCTTCATAGTGAGCTGTGTTTTATGACTGAATAGCAACTACTTCTGCTTCCTCAAAAGGAGGGTTCCAATCTGAGTTTGTGTGTGAGAGACAGACAGACAGACCAGACCAGACAGATGATTTTTAAATATGCACATTTGAAATATTGTAGGTTAATTCCTTGGCTCATTCTCATTGTTTATTTTCAGTGCCATTTGATGAAGATGACAGGGATGATTCTGTGTGGTTCCTGGATCATGACTACTTGGAGAACATGTATGGCATGTTCAAGAAAGTTAATGGTAAGACAGTGAGTGTCAATTTGTGAAAGTCATGTGTTTTATGATGATGTGTTACCCTCAGTCATACCTGTCAACAATTGTCCTTTGGGTTTTAGCTAGAGAAAGAATAGTTGGATGGTACCACACAGGACCAAAGCTACATAAGAATGACATTGCCATCAATGAGCTCATCAAGCGGTACTGTACCAACTCGGTACGCAACTTCTTATGTTTTCTTTTTAATCTTATTTTTTGATGTAGCTGGACATCGCCTTCTCTTCACAGTACTAATTCTGGTAGTGAATAACTTCGACATCTACTTCTTGTTTATTGTTTCCAGGTGTTAGTCATTATAGATGTAAAGCCTAAAGACCTTGGTCTGCCCACTGAAGCATATATCTCTGTGGAGGAAATACATGACGTAAGTAAAAACTGCACCAAAGAAGTTGTATCTGGTTTAAAAAATAAATTTCAGTTTAGATCAGAGTTCTAATTTTTGTTTACATGGGCAAAACACTACTTCAAGGATGGCACTCCAACGTCCAAGACATTTGAACATGTCACCAGTGAGATTGGAGCTGAAGAAGCAGAGGAAGTGGGCGTGGAGCACCTGTTGAGGTACTAAATAAATCTTTGATTTTCACACACTATAGCCATGCTCTTAATCACATAAGAGTTTAGCACCATCAATAAATAGATCATGCCTGCAAACTAGTTGTTTTTTGATGACGATCATCATTTTGAATCAAAATATGTCACTCACTTTGACTTTCACAGCCGTGAGTATTCTCATCGCAAATGACACATCTTTGGTGGAACGCAACACATGCACGCAAGTCTTTTGGCCAGTCTCAATCAAGATAAGGGCATCACTTCTTTCTTGTTACTTGGAAGAAGGCAGTTTCTCATACTACGTAACATTACCGTACTTCAACAGATCCCAGTGGTAGTTTTAAGTCCAATGATACAATAGACTTACCTCAAAACTACCACGTGTCATTGCGAAGAGGACACTGATGATTCTGAAGGTCACAAGTGACATTTGGATTCAAAACGGTGACTCAAGGAAAAGCGACTAGTTTGCAGGTGTGATATGTTATTATGGTACAAAGTTATGGGCTGCCTTTTATAAAGACTTAACTGCAATCTCAAACAAGCCGAAGCACTTAAGTCAGCTCTGTGTCTGCTTGATAGAAGTAAAAATATTCAGCCAGTCATTCATGTCTCCTCTGCTGTATCGTGACCATAGAGACATCAAGGATACCACGGTGGGAACTCTGTCGCAACGCATTACAAACCAGGTTCATGGCTTAAAGGGACTCAACTCAAAGCTGTTGGACATCCGCTCCTACTTGGAAAGGGTGGCTGCAGGGAAGCTTCCCATCAACCACCAGATCATCTACCAGCTGCAGGATGTCTTCAACCTGCTGCCGGATGTAAATCTACTGGTAAGATGTTCTGTTTGTAGGTGTCTTTACTTAAAGTTTATTTACAGTAATTCGTTGTGCAGGAAATTCATGTTTTTTGTTTTTAATTGTGGTGAAGGTAATTTCATTCTTGAACTGATACAAGCAGAAACATTTTTCAGGTTTAATTTCTAAATGTTGATCACTTTGAACTTTGATAACTTGACTTTTATGAGAAATCAAGGCTACAGGAATGGCACTGTGTGGCTGTATGTTAGAAATACAGCACCATTATTGCTGCTTCTAATTTTATTTAATATACAGGACACATCTCTTGCATCTAAGTGACCTGAAGTTTTTCCCTTTAATCCTTTCTTGTCTGAATTTATGTATACAAATAAAATGCTTGCTAGGCATGTAGTTATTGTAAATATATAATCTTACTTTCATATATATATATATATATATAGTTATATTCATATTTCACCTACATTACAGATCATTACATAAGAAGCAACAGAATGCCTTCATTTTTCCTAACTTACACACAATAGTCATTTTCCCACTACTGAGCCAGGCAAGGCCAAGGCTTAAATGTGCTACTCACCCTTGGCTGCAGAAAAATCACTCCTGTTTCCACTGTCGGGCTGATGGCCCTGATATGTCGCCCACCTGATAATGTTGCGTCATTCACAGAATGAACAGCATACAATTGAATGTATCAATAGCTGGAGGGGAAGTTGAGTCTCGAGTGATAATCATCAGTTTATACTGTCAGAATCAGGCTCAACAAATCCAAGAGCAATACTAAACTATTCACCAGTTGAAAATACTTAAAAATACTTTAAAACCAGCATTCATCTCTTATATTCAGCGTGGAAACTAAAATAACATCAAGATTTTGAATAGGATTCTGTAATTGTTGAAGCAACAGTGCTGCCAAAAACTGAGGATGGTGCTGAATCCTGTACCGTTCAGCCGTGTCTTAGTTAAGTGAGTCTAATATGCAGTTGGAGGACTGATCAAATAAATGGTAAATGTACTTACATTTCTATAGTGCTTTTCTAGTCTACTGACCACTCAAAGCGCTTTACAGCATGTGTCACCTTCACCTATTCACACACATTCACACACTGATGGCCAAGGCTGCCATGCAGGGTGGCACATGCTTACCAGGAGGAATTTAGGGGTTCAGTATCTTGATCCTTCGACATGTATCATCTACCAGCCGCCCCAGTACTGAACTATTTGGTGGGTGAATCTTTTGAACTGAATGTAGTGATTTGGTGCACTGAAAGGCATTGTCGGGCCCCATCACTAGGCAGGAGCAGCATGAGTGAGTGCTGAGAGATGATGGAAAGGGTAACTGAATTAATCTAAAACTGAATCTGCTGTTAAGCCGCTCTGTTAAGCACTTGAAGTGGCTATGGGAAAGCAACTGTCCTGGCTTGGCCTCAATAAGCTTGGTTCTGCCTCAGTTGTGGGAAAGCGTGTATTCATGTTCTTGTCAGCTGCCAGACCACCACCACTTCTCTCTGCCACTCACTGAGGGAACTACAGTCCATCAGTCTGCCTATTTATTTTAGGGGCAGTCTAGATGCTTGTTGCCATATGTTTTGCTAGGTGCTTTCAAGAGGGAAAAGATGATATGAGAGGGGGTTGAGCATTGGAATAGAAACACAAAAATGGCAACAGTGTCATCCAAGAAACCTACTTCTGTACATATCATTATATTGAGTCACTATGTCTTTGTGTTAAGAGGGGAGGTGTTGATGCAGTGTGACAGCGAGGGAGGGGTCAACAGATGCACTACACAGCTGTTTACTTAAAAGGGAGGGTGAACTATTTTGGATTGTAAAAAATGACTAAATATATGAATGGGTCACCAAATATACTTCGTCAACCCTCTCAAGTATTCATTTTTTGCAGGGAAATACTGCTGTTGTGTTATTATGGTTTTGTGTGTTACTGATTGTCATGGGCCTTGTTGCAGGAGTTCACAAAGGCCTTCTATCTGAAGACCAACGACCAGATGTTGGTAGTCTACCTGGCATCGCTAATACGCTCTGTGGTGGCTCTGCACAACCTAATCAACAACAAGATTTCCAACCGAGACGCAGAGAAAAAGGAAGGACAAGAAAAGGAGGAAGGCAAGAAAGAGAAGAAAGATGAGAAGGAGAAAAAAGACGACAAGGAGAAGGAAAAGGCAGATGGCTCCAAAAAAGATGAGAAGAAGAAAAAATGAGCGCTCTTCTGCACGTTTGGATGGTGCTCTACTTTCTGGCCGCAGTACTCTGTATATGGGTCTTCAACTAAAAGTAGAGCTCTATAAGTGGAGATGTCATTTGAGATTTGGTCTCATGGTAAGAAACGACACTCAAAGACTGCTATTATCATAAAGAGAAGATGTTTGCTCTCCAGAGTTCTGAACTGTGAGAACATGTGTATGCGGTTCTCATAGTTAGGGTGTTATCTTGGTGTTATCTAACATCATGTTCTTTTTTTTTTTTTTTTTTGTAAGATGGAGTAAAAAAATGTTTCTGTATTAAATTGGGGGTCATATTAAAAGTTGATTGTTTTTGCAGTTTTCTCCATTCCTATTTTATCATTTCAAATGAAAACAGTAATATTTTATGCAATATTCATGTTTGTAGGCAGATGTATTCAAAATGTTTGTCTTTATAATAAATGAGGTATCAGGTGTGCAGGAATGGCTGCAAATAAACATTTACAGTAAGCTTGGAAGAACGTTAGCTGGACTGGATCATTTGAAGACATGATATAACCTTGTGTCAAGTTTAATAGCAGAATCCTAGATGGAATTAATGCTTTAGAGAAAGGAAAAAAAAAAAAAACAATGCCACTTTATAAGCATTGATTAATTGGCCTTTAAAGTGATAGAAACACCACGGGTCCAGATGCAGTGAAACAGACCCAAATCATGATACTCCCACCACTGTTTTTAGCTGATTTCTTGAGCTGGATTGGAATGCTTTCCTTGCTCCAAATACAAAAACTTTACATACAAACCTAAACATTTTGTCTACAAGTCTTTGGTTGGTACATCTTTAAAAAACTGCAGGTGAACAGACTTCTATAAAAGCTTTTAGATCATATTTGCACAGAAATGTGTGGAACTCATTGTGTCCATCACTATGCTGATAATGTTAAAGTTTTAAGCTGTTTTTTTTTTTTTTTCCAGTGGTTAACAAGTTTATGGAAAATCGTCACCATATTTTGGATCTTTGTCGATTCTAACTGGGGCTAAACGGATACAGAATAAAATCCCGTCGGGGCGCAGAGCGCTCGCGCTGCGTTTCACTCTTTTTTTTTTTTAAGCTGCGTCATCGCGCTTCAAAGCTCACTGTTCGTCACCCAGTTTCTCCAAACAACTGGGAGTGCGAACCGACACAGCGCCTGTAAACTCCGACAAATCAGATTATTGGGAAGGTAAACTGGATTCTGACGTAAAGAGCTTAGACCTCGACAGAGCAGCGTCGCGAGCTCAGGAGCAGCCCGAGAAGAGAGCAGCTGGTCCGGCCAGCCGTAAACAAACCCCCGCGCCCCGTCTCAGCTCCGCAGCCTCGAGGCATGACTCCCTGGATGGCTCTCAGCGACTGAAGGAAACGGGACAACCGCCGGAAACATGGCTTCGTATCTGCAGGTGAGTCACGGCTGCGCGCGCTCGGATAACTTGCTCAGTTGTCAGGGTGTGGTTGGGAGCTCGGTCGGCTACCGGGGGGCCGGTTTGATAGAAAGCGGGGAGCAAGAGGCACGCGACAAGCGGCATCATTGTTTAGACGAGCAGCCTCTTCAGTTGTGTGTGTGTTGATAAACAGGTGGTCGGCAGGCTCCCCGGTACCGGGGGCTGCACCTTTTCTGTCGTTGCCAAACGTTTTCCGCAGAGCTGACGACGGTGCTTCTTCTCGTTCCAGATTGCTGATGATGAGAAAGGACATGCCCTGGACCTCTTTTGTGTCCCCAGGCATTATGAAAACGATTTGGACAAAGTGATCATCCCCCACGGGCTCATCATGGACAGGTGAAACAATCTGCATCCACACTGGAAATCACCTGATCAAGTCACCTTACAGCCTTTCTCTCACTTTCCTGATAATACTGATTGTGTGTAGCTGCCACAGCTCACTGGGAACAGAAACCATTATGAAAAGTGAGAATGTCATTAATGGAAAGAGTTGGCTACAGTAGTGCACAACACAAAACACTTGCCACATCCCACCAATGCATTTTGAATCTGTGTTTGGAAGAAGCTGCAGTGCAGTGAAATGCAAGTTGAGCAGTTGTGTTTAAGTGCGGTATCATGCCAGCGCTCCCCTTCCTGTCATCAGGACCTGCACTGCCTCAAAGCATGATGGTTTATGATGCTGTCGTTGTCACTTCCCTCTCTGCTGCAGGACAGAGCGCCTGGCCCGGGACATCATCCAGGACATGGGGGGACACCACATCGTGGCTCTGTGCGTGCTAAAGGGGGGCTACAAGTTTTTCGCCGACCTTCTGGACTACATTAAAACGCTGAACCAGAACAGCGATAAATCAGTCCCGCTCACGGTGGATTTCATTAGAGTGAAGAGCTACTGTGTAAGCTGCCTCACTCGTTCCATTTCCAGGACCCAGTTGTGCTGATGTGTGTGACACACAGCAGAGTTGGCACAATACCGATGAAAAATGATACTTTAAAATCAGAAATATATGAAGCCCCATGAAAACAAATGTATATCTAATGGCCCTTAAACACTGTTGTTGTTTTTTTTAAGGGTACAGAAAAATATGAATTAATTTGCAGCTTTTGATGTTCACCCAGTTTATTAGTGATTACAATGATGCTGATGTTCAGATGCAAATGTTTTCTAAAGTGAACCAAATTTTCAGATATAGTGCACAGAATGTGTGTGCAATGCAAAGCGAATTTGTACATTTAAATCCCAATTTGAATTGTAGCTGTGCTGTACTGATAATATCTATACTTTGTGTCCCCCTAGAATGATAAGTCAACAAACAGCGTCAAAGTTATAGGAGGGGATGAGCTATCGAACCTCTCTGGCAAGGTTAGTCTTTGAAAAATGCCAGGAAAAATGCTACACTGATTTTTTTTTAAATTGTTTATTTGTTTTTATGCAGTCATGTTTCATTAGCTGTTTTTATTTTTCTTTCATTTGTTCCCCCCTGCAGAATGTTTTAATTGTTGAGGTAAGTTTGTCTTTATATTTTTTAACAAATGACTGGTGAGGAAAAAGTGCATGTGTTGGTTGACTCATTAAATGAAATGCCTGACAGAGCGCTGAATTCATGCTGCTCTAATGTTGTCCACGGCCCTTTTCATTGATTGATTTGCATCGGATTTGCATAACAAATTCATCTTGATTAACAAATTAATGCTTGAGCCTGAATCAGTGTCCACTCAGGTTGTTCATAATTCTAATCGACATAATATATTTAACAAATGTCTCTCTCTGTTCATACTCTTCTTGTTATGATGATCACCTCCTTATTTGATTAAAGGATATCGTGGAGACGGGAAGGACGATGCAGACGCTACTTTCCCTGCTGAGTGAATGTAATCCAAAGATGGTTAAAGTTGTGAGGTAGGCACCCTCGCATGCAATTTATGGTACCAGCAACTGAATTATTCTGTAAACTGTAACTATAACTGGCTGCTATGTCTTCAGAGAGTGAATTCAGGTTGTTCTTGGCTAATGGACGGACACTCTTCGACTGAATTAGAGATGTAATGTGACAGAGGGATGGAGCAGCTTAAGAGTTAATCTGCTGCACTATAAACTGCACTGCGGAGGTAGAGGCCATTTCTCTGATGCATTCCTGATAGCGGGGTAAAACAAGGCACGTGCCGAACCGGCTTCATTTGGTAGTAGTTTAAGTTGCACTTGCATATGTTTGTTATGTAACTTATATTTATCTGTTTAAATAGATAGAATTTACCCAATGCCACACACAAGAAATATTTTAGTTATGTTATCAAGCCATGCACCTCAGGTTCAGGTTCCTGCTGTGATTTTTATTTATTTATTTTTTGAACAGTATTTACCTGCTGTTTGCTGCTCTCCATTACAGTATCAGTGAAAAGAATGTCTATGTACGCGTCCTTCATCAGTCACCACTTCGCCTGGATTCTGGCTCATATGTGTAAAATAAGCTCCCCTAAAAGGTTTTGATGTTCAACTATTAAGTGGCACCTGCTTGGACAGACTGGAGCAGGGCAACAGCTGCCATGTATCAGGATTAAAACTATATCCGTAAAGGTTTCGTGGACTAGTTTTTTTTTCCTCTTTGATGTGTTAATTTATCTTTTTCTCAAGATTTTTATATCTTCTGCACTTTTTCACTTCTCTTTCCAGCCTTCTAGTGAAGAGGACCCCGAGGAGTTCAGGGTATAGGCCAGACTGTGAGCCCCTATTTACTCACTTCATATATGGTAGTCTGTGCAGAAATGAATGGTGGAGCTCATTTCATGCTTTTCACTCACACGGGTCTCTTGTGCTTTGAAGACACGCTGGAGCAAGATTCAGGAAAATAAACACCAAATGTAGAGAGGCAGGCAATTATGTACTAATGCATGTTTGATAACATCCAGCTCAGGAAGTCTCTGATTATGTAATGCTTTTAGGTTTGACTTAGATAATCTCTTTAAGAATGCCTCTCAAGGACAGCTGTTACTGAAAACGTTTTGATTTTCTGCTAATGCAGTACTGACGACTTAAGCACAGCCTGATAGAGTAAAAGACCAATAGGTGTTGTTTTGTTATAGAGACCTATTAGAATCATTGTCTAATAGTTTTTCCTTCACTACACTTGAAAGAAATGTTTTTTCTTTGAAGAAATTACATTGGTGGTGTCTGTATATTTATTTCAGACATTCGGATTTGAGGTACCTGATGCCTTCTTAGTGGGCTATGCTTTGGACTATAATGAGTACTTCAGAGATCTCAGCGTAAGTATTCTTACAGATGAAATGTTTACAATGTTTTTTTATTTATAGTAAAAATGCTAATTTGTTTGCGTAGAATAATGCAATTATCAAATGCAAAAATGTTTAGTTTAATTATGCCTCCCTTTGATAGTTTAGGTAAACTTCATGCTCAGAGACTGTTTATAAGGAGATGTAACTGCTGTTATGTAACGTCCTGGTTTGTGAACTGCCATTTGTAAAGCCCTTGAGTCAGTGAGTCAGTTAAAATAATCTTAGTCTTCCTTTGAGCTAAAAGTGACCAAAATTGGTGAAGAAGGAGGGAAAAATACATTTTTTTTAATACTTTCGATCCATGTAAATATGAAACTGATTTGAAATGACAACAAGCACACTAATCTAGGTAAGGACATTTTTCTGAAATTCTATTGACGTAGAATATTGTGAGAGAAAATGAAAAATTTTGAATGGATGCCAGCACCATGTGGCATTGCTCTTCATTGCCTTTATGTCTTCCCCCCAGGAAGAAAAAAACATTTTGCGCACCCCCCTCCCCGCGACTATAAATAGTATAATTTGTCTCTAAAATTATTTTAAGTACACCTCTGCATAACACTGTATCCCTATTAAAATTGAGTGAAACAAAAAAGAGAAATATACATCAACTTATAACTAAGAATACATTTATTAAAATTGTTTTTTAGTCTGTAAAGATTTAAAGTGCGTAAATCATACCGCAGTCACATATTTCCTCGTCTTAACTTTGTGGTGACTTTCCGTTTGTCTCATTATCTCCGTCTGTCTCCTCCTTTCTTTTCATCCCTGTTAAATATTTCTCCGTGGTGTCTCTTGAGGGTTTGTTCACTTCATCACATCATATCTCCTGCTCTGTGGTGGGTGCGCGCATGTCCGTGCAAAAAACAAAAAATGACACCATATAGCTAATACTCCCTGCGTACACTCTGACAATGAGAGCGCCACTGCCACCTACTGTAGCATATGTGCAAATACACTTTATTCCAGTATGGCAAGAAGAAAAAAAAAAGCATGTTCCCTGGAGTCACCCCCCCCCCCCCAAAAAAAAAAAAAAAAAAAAAAAAGAAAAAAGGGGGGGGGGGTGGGGAGTGACTCCATGTAACATGCTTCTTAAATCTCACTATTTGAGAAGGACTGGTCTAAGGTCAGGTGGCTACATTTAATTTAAATAGTGCTTCAACCTTATTATTAAAAAAAGGAAAAAGACTTCATTGGATTTATCAACATAGTCACAATGCATATGTTTTGTTTCCTCCAACATGACTTTAAGTGATTTGGTTAACTTCCTAATCCTTATATTGCTGATCAATTATTTCTCCGCACGTGCTCGTCTTTATAATTTTAAAGGACTTTTTACCAGCCTTTGTTGCAGAGGTGGAGAATAGGGTGGTAGTTGCAGGGCATTGTTACCTCAAAGCGTCAGATCCTGGCTGGGGCCCATCTGTACGGAGTTTTAATAGCACATGCATGGAAACGCCATATATTTATTTATTTTAACTGTGCCATTTATTCTAATTTGGTCATGTTAATTATTTTTAAAAACCTAACTGGAAGCCCCTCTTGTGTTATTTCTGTAGTTATAGAAAGAAAACACATCTTTGGGTCATTAAAATGGTCACATTTTTCTTTGACTACTATAACCATTAATTTCCTCAACTCTTCTAAAAGCATGCAGTAGCTCTCTTTAAAATATCTAATTTCAATGGAAAGTATTTCTGGACAACAACAATTCATCACCTTGTATACTGGTTTTTTTTTTTTTAACATTATGTTTTCCACAGCACATCTGTATACTGAATGATCAAGCCAAGGAGAAGTACAAAGTGTGAGCACTCAAAGTGCAGCAGAGGTGATGCCTGACTCACTGAAGACTCGGACCACTGTGATGACCTTCCTTAGCTTTGCTGTGTTTTGAATCTTATTTATTTTTCTACTTGAGAATCCACAAATGGTGACTTGTGGGTTGTAACAAAATGAAAACAGAACATTTCTTTTCCCCTTTATGGGAAAATGTGGTAGATGATGATTTAAGCAGTTTTGATTTATTTAAATTTTTGAATTATTTAGCTAATTTATGTGTATATTTAAGCTGTTAATTGAAATTTACGTTGGAAATAGAGATGAAGGTTACATTTAACTTGCTTTAGTTTATTAGTCACATATTTCAGGCTTGTCAGTAGCCTTACTTTGCATATTGTTTGATTCAATTTAAAATGTTGACATATTTCATTATTATATCATACAGCTAAATGTAATTTATTGAGTTTTACTTATTTTGTTTTCAATGAGGACTTGTTTACAGCAATACAAATCCAGTTGAAACCTCAAATCTTGTTTTGTGTTGCACTTTTTTTCAATTTCCCCCCAAAAAGGGTCTCGCTCCCTGATGGGAGACGAGTAACTTGAGCTTACTGTTTATGAGGAAAGCAGCAACGTCAGGGTCATTAAAAAAACGTTTGTCGATTATTGCGTCATCCATCCATCCTTTAACTACCGAATCCTGATTATTGCATCATTGCAGTGGAAAACAGAGGACGGATACTTGCATAAAGACACACATTTTGTGTTTCCAGTTTTGTATCTTGCTGATGTTTTGCATTATTTTAAGTGTTGTCTCTTTATGATCTCTTTGCTTGTCTTTATGGTTGTTTTTTGGTTATATCTTGGTCATGTCATGTCTGTGTGAAATATATCTATGTATTATCTTGTCTGGGTGTGTTATTGTAGTTGATCTACGTTTCACAATGCTCAGTTTGCATTTTGTATGTAGGTCTCAGTTTTGTCCTCTTTTTGTCTTTGGTCATTTTGTATCTCTTCATTTTCATTTTATATCCTAATTTGGTCATTTCACTTTACTTTATGGTCGTTTTGAAGCATGTTCAACAGACGGTATTGCTTCCTGTCTTTATTTGGTGTTTTTTATTAGTTGTATTAGTTATTTCTACATCTCTTCCTGGTTGTTTGTGTTTGATTTTGGTCATTTCGTCTTGTGTTGAAAAAATTTTTCTGTTGGTGACTTGCATCTCCCCATTTGCATCTCTTTTTAATCTTATGTATTATGTGTTTCTTTCTTGTATGTGCAGTATGTCTAATATTTGCCATAAGACTAATACCCCAATCAATTTTTGACTCCTGGGTTAGTGATAGATGGATAGTAGCCAGGTTAAGCGCATGTATCAACACAGACTAAATAAGTAAAAATTAAAAATAAAAGTACAAGCAATGCATATACACACAGATTAAAAGAAATACTACTTGTAATGTGCAGTCTTAATTTGGCTGTAGTCATAATAATGCCAATAATCACTGTGATGGCTTGTAGGATGTGCAATATAGTATGTCAAGTATAGAATAAATGTCATATAAGTATTGAGTGCAAAAGATGTTGGAGGCGACCTAGTGGTTCTGTGCAATTGGATTTAACCAGGACATACTGTCTGAACAGTTTGATGGCACCAGGCAGGAACAACTTCCTGTACCTTTGCTTTACCTTGTAAGGTAAGGGCCGTGTATACCCTTAGACATCAGGGTTGTATGAGCCTCCTGCTGGACCACTGTTTTGTGGAGGGGTTTGGAGAGAATGTCCATAAACGTGTGGGTCCATATATTAATCAAACCACAGTAATTAGCTGCGGGATTGGCTGTTAAAAAAGGTAGGATGGGCCAGTCACAAATTATGATCAGTACGCTTCACAAGTCATGGCCAACCATGAGCCAAATTAGTCAAGATTGAGAAGGAAGTGAAGGGCTAGTTCACTGTTGCGCATGCGCAGCTCGCCGGTCGTAGCGCTTGACAGCTTGGTACTCGGCAGAGCAACATTAGCTAACTCAACTAAAAAGTACACGATACAACAGCTATATTATTACTGTTGTATTTCAACCATTTAGTTCGACTTCAATAGTGTGAAAGACGCAGCTGTTAACCGAGTTACCGCTAACGTTCATACCGTTTACGTTTCAGGTCTTGAGGGTCGTTCAAGGTCCTCCAAACTACACGTTTCCTTGCAAAGACAAACAGCTCATCTCAGTGACATTTCACGTTCATTGCTGTTTCGTAGAAATAAGTGAGCTATTTCGGAATAGTCGGGACGTCGAAATCTGCCTTCAAACTTGGCATCTCACCGTTGTTATAATTTGAAGCTTTTTCTGTTCCTGCCTAGAAATCCAGTAACGGCGATGGGTTTAAAAGAGGAGACCGATAGGCGTTTTAAAGCAGTTTGACATCGGAGAAAAATTCTCTCAAGCACAGATGCTGCCCAAAGCCGCAGTGCTGATCCCGCTGTTTGTGAGGGGAGGGGAGCTTTACACCTTAATGACCCTGCGTTCAAAAGAGGTAACCGGAAGCGATTTCGTTGCGCAGAGGATAATCGTTGCCTCCCAGTTATAGACTGCTTTCTGTCTGTGTAGCTGAGGACCAATGCTGGGGAGGTGTGTTTCCCAGGTGGGAAGAGAGATCCCGGTGACCTGGATGACGTGGACACAGCCCTGAGAGAGGCGAAGGAGGAGATAGGTTTATCTCCTGAGGAGGTTCAGGTGGTCTGCACATTGTTTCCAGTCATCAGTAAGGTATAGTGTTAAATACTGCTCCTGTCAGCTGCTTTTGGGGCCACTTTTTTTTTTTTTGTCACATAACCTTCCCTCATTTCATCTCCCTCAACAGAGCGGCCTGTTGGTGACCCCAGTTATTGGCTTCATAGAGGAGACATTTTGTCCCACTTCCAACCCAGCTGAGGTCAGCGCTGTGTTCACTGTCCCACTGGTATTCTTCACCAGAAAGGACCACCATGCTGCCCGCAGTACTGCTGGGATAATGGGCCCTTTACACTCATTTTATTTTGTGGACCCTGCTACAGGATGTCAGTATCACATATGGGGACTTACAGCCATGTTGGCAATCCTGGTTGCTGCCCTTGCTCTGAGAAAAAAACCTGAGTTTGATGTTGGCTTTGATTTAGAGGATCCATTTTCCCTTTTCCAACAGATTCTGGATATTAGACTAAGTAAACTATGACCAATTTCTTCCACATTATATTTGTGGAAGTACAGGATCATTGTAGTTTATAGAGACACCAATATTGGCACTTAAAGAACAGCCTCTTACAATCTGCATACAGTCATGGAAAAAATTATTAGACCACCATTTTTTCTTCACTTTCTTGTTCATTTTAATACCTGGTACCACTAAACGTCATCATGTGACTAAAACAGACAGAAAACACTGAATGCATAAAAGCAGTGTTTTTGGCAGTACAACACCATAGCTATTGATGTAAAAACTTAAGTGATTTAGGTTATAATCAAGAAAACCATGGAAAATGGTAAGATATCAGCTCTTAAATAAAACTCTTATGAGCAATCTTGTGGTTATCGTTATGTTTGTCCAAACAAATGTACCTTTAGTTGTACCAGGCATTAAAATGAACAAGAAACTGAAGAAAACAAGGGTGGTCTAATAATTTTTTCCATGACTGTATGTGAAAGCTTAAAGGGGGGAAAAAGCACATGAGGACATTCCCATTTTTTATTAATTCTTTTAATGTAGCAGCGGTATTACAGATTTAAACAGAAGAATATACAAATGTCCAGACAAAGGCAAAGTACGTTAATAATAGTTCAGATGTATAACACGCTGGGGTTGACTTTTATCCCTACTGCAGGGTCTTAAGGCTAGATACTAAAGCTCAAGCTACACAAAAACTGATACAACAGAACTGTTGGAAGATGTGAAATAGAAAGCGAACTAGGAAAAGTGAGCAAACTGATTACACACAAGATATAGCTCACACTATTGGCAATTAACAGTTAATTATCGTGGTTGCCCCTTTTGATCAAGCATTTCACAGCAACATTAATGCTGACAAGCACATCAACACAAGAAAGTTCTCCATAAAGCAGTCATCAATATCTCGTCCCTTTTACCTCACATGTACAAATCTCATGAGGCATGAAAAACGTTTTCAATATAACACTAAAACAAGGTGACAATTCACTGGTGAAGCTGCACAATATGTTGACAGTTATCACCAATATTCTTTAATAGATTGAGAAAATGTTAAAAGTAAAATATATAAGTATGAGCTATGCTTATGCTCGTGTTGATGAATCTAAATCCAACTGCTGAAGTGTCCTGATGTTACACGGTTCAAGAGAATAAAAAGGACAAGGAGCGATGACACAAAAGGGACACCAGTAAACACAGCAGAGCAACGGTTATCAAGGCACACAAAGTTCTGTTGAAAGTATCACAATTGAAATTCAAGATACCCCTGCAGTATATTTCACATTTAAATATACATGGATATTCATTTACATGACTAAAGGACAGAAATGATATCAGGCAAAGATTTGTGTGCTCTCTTTGCCACGAAGAAATCAGTATGCAACAAGATGTTTTTTTTTTTTTTTTTTTCCTTTTTTTCCCCCCTCAGGTAGAAGTGGCTATTCAAACAGACTGAGCATACTGGATCAGTCAAAACAAAAGGGCAGGGCATGAATTTACACCACAATCCAAGACAAAACAAGTTGACAGATGTAAAGAGACACAAGTGACAGCTTATGCCACCCCGTCCATCTTTGCCTCAAAACATATGATCTCTAAAACTGGAATTGGTCCGATGCCAGATGTAGATCAAGCTCTGTGTCCACACCATGAGGTAACATTTACATTCATGAAACTGAAGTCACAGGTTGGCTTTCTGTGTTGGTATGGCTTTAAGAGGCATAACTGTTCTGCTCTTCTTCTACAACATCATGTGCTCTTAATCTCCCCTAACCAAGAGGAACGGAATGCTTGGAAACGTATTGACTGCACTCTAACCTGATCTACAGTTAATGGATGAGTCAAAGTGCTATTTGAGATGCATGAAATTAAAAAAGATAAAAGAAAAACATGAGACACCTAATCCGTACATTTCTTTCTACAGTTTGGGTAAATTCATTGCCAGAACAATAGAATTAAGTTCTAACATATTTGCTTTATGTTCGCTTGATTACACTTTTTAAGTCATACACTTTGCAACAAACCTGTTTCATTTCAAGAAAAACACACCGGCAATGATATTTTCTGTGCTATGAGCAAAAACCAAAAAGCTTTGTTTTACAAAAATACTCTACACTTTGATACATGGATACAAAATTCTAAAAAAGATAAGTTATTTTAAAATGGATTACTAACAGATTCAGGACAAAAGAGTAGGACTATGAAAATGTAAACAAATGCATTTATGAGTGATGCTATACTAACGTGAATTATTCTGAAAAAAATTGGTTTTCTGATAACGCCAAATAGGCTACTGTTGGATATGGAAAGTACAGCAGTGTAATTCTGGCATCAAAAATAGAGTAAAGTATCAAATTGGTGGAAATGTTAGGGAGAGATAAGCTGATTCATGAAACAGAGTACCTTTACATGTCTTTTATAAATCTTGTAAAACAACATATTGAATTGCAATCCATGTGACAGCTGCATAATTTAGTACAAATGAGTAAACATTATGAGGACATTTGCAAGGACGAGTATGAGACAACGGCGACAATCACAAACAGGAGCTTTGGTACGCCCGGGTGAACTTCCAGTCTGACCCAACGACAGCAGCCAGCTCTGCTGACTCAAATTTACTGCAAAACTAACAAGTAATGCCAGTCCCATTGGTACTACAAACCATTATGTTCTATCATCACAACAGAAGCGCCCATCACTCCTGTACATAGCACCATATAAAGAATCAAAATGGCGGTCTCTATGTAACAGTTTTCATTCATCAGCAAGCCTGCGTTCACAATGAAAGGGACAAGAACTGTATTCCAACTTCATCTGGTGCCAACCTGAACACACTACCAACACTGAGACTAAACTTAACAAGATAAACCATCCCCAGTGATGGACTGAACAGGAATTCATACAAAAAAAAAAAAAAAAAAAAAACAACCCTGAAAATCCTTCATTTAAATGAGTATTTTAGATACCTCAGTGTAAAGCACAAAGGCCTACTTACCACTCAAACAATGAAAAATGACAATGCTTTTGTGGGAATGGCTTTTTGGACAGATTCGACTGGACCACTGAGACTGAATACAAGGAGGGATTTAACAGTGAGTTGACGTTCTGTACAAAGTCTTGACCTCAGAAGTATTCTGATGTGATAAAATGTAAAAATGCTTGATTATGTTGTATTTACCATTACAAACTGTTTTCTGTTTTGTTTTTTTTTTGTTTGTTTTTTTGATTTAATTGGACGAGTACAAATTCAGCTAGTTCATTACAGAGCTGTGGACGGATATAAGGAGTAGCAGGTTACATAAAAGAGGATATAAAGTGCTTGAGATAAAATGTTTATAAAAACCACACAACACACCGTTTTCACTAGTGGAAAGTTTCTATCCACACATTAATTGGTAAAGGTTACCAACTTATTTAAATGAGGGGGAAAAAAAAATGCACACACTACATAACTGAATGCTATCTAAATTTTAACCAAGAAAGCTTCTGCATACCCAGTGATGAGGCCTAGAAACATAAAAACACTGGGAGTTGCCAAAATACAGGCCAAATCACATTATTCACTCGGATGAACCTCATTTGGGAGTGTGTAATATTCCTAACTCTTTTTGCGCTTGGGGGGAAAAGTCTTGCACTAACCAATTATTTTGATATTACATTTTACTGAGCATTTTATTTTTGTGGAATGGAGCTGATAGCACTATTTAACTATCCTCCCTCTGAGAGAGACTTCAAGTGCTGACTCCAGCCATACCAGGGTATATTCTACAAAACAACCCAACATTATTCTACAAAGAATTCTATATTTAGTCATCTGTACTCTTAGAGTAGATTTTACAGAAGTTGTCGACACGTGAAAACACAAGGTTTGATTAATTGCAAGAATGTGAATATTCTCCATGGCAAAAGAAGATTAAATCGAGTGTTTATAACAAGATTTTCATCCCCGTTTCAATGCCATTTAATCTCCCATTTAAACTTTAGCTCCACATTATAAAAATGATAACACAAGTCACAGCTTCTCCTAAATGTGAAGTGAAAGTGTTCAGTTTACACACACACACACACACACACAAAATGAGATTCAGCCTACATCTAACACTGTGCAATCTGAGATTCACTCCATAGCTGTCTGTTTTATCTACTCAGAGTAGTCTGATTTTACAGATTACTCTGCATCAAGTTCCCCTGTTGCTGACATTCTTTATCCCTTTCTGGTTTCTCCAGCAAACCTGGTAGGTTTTAATCGCTGCCATCTCTTAGGCTCACATTTTAAAAACAACAAAAACACTGCATTTTCAAAACTAATGGATAAAGCAGTTATTACAGGCCTCTCTGATCCTGCAAGAGGGGTAATAACAAGGGAGGATTAATCAATTCAAGGATGGAGAGTCTAATTAATGATAAATATGTTATAAATACAACGTTACACGAGCTTGGGATTTTAGTAAAAAGGGATTTAGTTTTTAAATATTTTAGATTTTCTAAATTTCTCGACATTGGCACAAAAAAAACAAAGCCACCGCCTTTGTGTTTGTTGATTCTAGGAAGCATAACTTTCAGCTACATATCATTTACTCTTCTCAGCGCCCAAATGGTCCAAACATTTCTCACTGCTTCTGTAGGCTTTCCAGTAGATCCTCAATTTTATCCATACTAGATGTTGCAGATATATTTGCCTGCAACTGATTCTGTAAGCTGCTCTCTATCTGCGTCTGTAGACTGGTCTGCATTGGAGTTGGCAGACTTGTTTCTATAGATGCCTGCAAATTGGACTGCAGAGCTGTCTGTGCATTTGACTGCATTGCATTCTCTAGGCTGGTCTGCATTTGTGCCTGAAGAGTGTTCTGCAAGTTGCTGTGCATGGTGGAGGCAACTTGGGCCATGGGCTGATCCAACAGAGGCTGCATGTGACTGGAGTTCTGGGCCTGGCTCTGGACTGGCAGGCTGGGTCCAGAAGAATTTAGCAGCTGCGGCGAGTCTGGAATGCAGTGAAAATGGACAATATTTACTACAATTAAGATATTGGGTTAAGTAGTATTACCATTGTTGCATAAGAGACACTCAATAACTTTGCACACAATGGAAAAAATCAATGGATAGTGCATAGAAAAGCTTTGGAAGGCTTAGAGGAAACAAAAAGCTTGGAGGGAAAAAAATGACATTACTTAGTAGATGAGTAAATCTTACCATTCTGGATGCCAAATACAAACAGGTTGGTCTGCCCTTGAGGAGCCACACTACCACCCACTGTTGTCTGAAAAAGCTGCTCTGGGGGCTGTTGACCTGGGCTGGCCACCACACCTACCCCACTCTGGACTACGAAGATGGTTGCAGCTGGGGCTGGAGCCTGGTTGTTTAGCTCTTGTGAGCCAATAGTGCTCTGCAAGCTGGATAGAGTTGTCTGTGGTAGGAACAGCTTCACAGGTTGACTGCCTGGGACTTGGCTGGAGCTTGGAGTCACCTGCATTGGCTGCTGTTCCTGGAATAAGCTCTGTGGTTGGTTCTCACTGGATGTTGGGTTGTTGCCTGGGGAGCTCTGGTCTTGGAAGGACATGGGCTCTGTTGAGTCAGTCTGGGAGATTCCAACACCGATACTTCCCATAGGGGCAGGACCTTGAGTTTGAGTGCTGAAGAGGATAGCCTGTGGGTTAAGATCTGTGGTACAAAGAAGCAATCCTGCTTGTTGGGGTTGTGAGATTTGGTTTTGTGAAACGGGGTTCGCCTGTGAAGGGTTTGGGATTGTTTGGAATAAAGAACCCTGTTGGCCCATTGGAAGCTGTTGTGTCTGCTGTTGGTTCTGTTGTGGTGATTGCTGCTGTTCCATTGGGGTACTCTGATGTTGCATCTGGGAAAGCTGGGCTTGGGGTTGGTTCTGAAACATCGAAACTGACTGAGGCTGGCTAGAAGATGTCTCCATGGATGAGATAAATGCTAGTTGCTGCGGCTGTTGGGGCTGAGGGTTTGACGACAAGTATAGGGCTGATCCTGTGGACTCGTGCTCTGAGCTAAGACCACCACTAGTGAGAACAGTCAGTGTATTCTGGAGCAGGGCAGCCTGGACTTGCTGTTGAGGCCCCTGTGTCTCAGCCAGGGGCCTGGGTGATTGAAAGAGTTGTTGTGGGGGAGATGTGTGGGAGGGAGGTTGTGTTGGGAAACTGGTCTGGATGGTAAGGAGCTCCCCAGTTTGCTGCAGGAGCGAGACTGGTTGCTGTGCTTGGGTGGAAGAGTGCATTTGGGGCTGGAGCAACTCGGCTTGTAGCTGCTTCTGCAGATTCTCCAAGACCTGTTGCTCTTGCAGTTGTTGTTGCTGTTGTAGGTTGCTCAATGCTTGATTTTGCTGCTGTTGTTGCTGTTGTAGTTGATGTTGTTGTAAATTGGTAAGAATTTGATTTTGTTGTTGCTGATCCTGAAGCTGGATATTATTAAGGACTTGCTGTTGCTGATTTTGTTGCAACTGTTGTTGCTGTTGTTGAATATTCTCCATTAATTGCTGTTGCTGCAGTTGCTGTTGGTCCTGTGGCTGCAGTATAAGTTGTTGTTGGATCTGCATGTTGCTAAGGACTTGCTGCTGTTGCTGCTGTAGTTGCTGCTGCTGCTGTTGCTGCTGAAGGTTTTCAAGGATTTGTTGTTGTTGCTGCAGTTGTTGGTGTTGAAATTGCTGCTGTATTTGTTGTTGCTGCTGCTGCTGCTGTTGGATCTGAAGCTGTTGCTGTGGTGACAGGGAATTTTCTGTGGTTCCCAACCTAAGGCTGTTCATGTTCTCCTGCACATGCTGCTGAAGGGAGTCTGCAGAGGGTGTGGGGCTATAAAGGACAGAGTTAAGCTGCTGCTGTGCTACAGCTGCCTCCAACACCTGCTGGAGTGTGGTGTTACCTCCAGCCTGGAGTTCTCTGACTGCCCTCTCAAGTTGGGCCACCCCTTCCTGTGGAAACAGGGCAACTGGTGATTGTTGCTGCTGTTGCTGAGAGGAGGCTGCTATTTGGGGCATGGCTACAACTATAATCCTTCCACTGCTATCTGAACTCTCAGGAGACAAGCTTTCCTGAGGGTCTCTGAGGAACTGCTGAGGGACCTCTGGTGTTACAGGAGGGATTGTGGTATCTCCTGACACTGGGAATGACGTTGTGGAGGAAATGTCTTGCTTTTGTATGGTGCTGAGAGACTCTAGACTAGGGAAGACAGGGGGTGCCTGGGGAAGCTCCACATCTTCAGGTTGCAGGGGCATTGGGCTCTGAAAAGACTCTCCACTTGAATGTGCACTAGAGTTGAGATCCAGCGTCTGCTGCACTGAGATCAGAGGGTCAGGGGATGGCTAAGAGAGGAGAGAAAGCAAAGTGGTTACTAAATGCATATCTGATGTAGATATATTGATTTATCCCTCATGAAAACAAACATCATGATCTTACTTTGAAGACATCTGTGGGTTGTGGATTGCTAGATACTTCCATAGGTGTGTCCTCTTGTCGCTTGGAAGGCTGGCCAGAGCAGTCGGTTTGCTCAGAGGACATAGGTTTGATCTGGCCGTCAAAGATACAGGTCTTGACCAGGGACGGCCCTTCAGTTTTTACTGTCTGGACATTTGAATTGTCAGCTGGGGACAAGAGTGGAAACATAAGACAGGATGCAAGTCTATGACAAATATAAATATCTGAAGTCTGTGCACTGAGCTTGATGTAAAGGACACACACTCACACACACACACTCACTCTCAGTCTCTGTTGTATGATTGTACACAAAGACATGAAAGCTGAGAGGCATCTAACACCAAACAATTGGAAGTCTGCATCTGCAGATATATATAAACATAATGGTAAAGGTTCTTTTTACACCTGCAGCAAACAAAATCCATATTTGATCCAAACGGTCAGCTCTTTGATTACACACACAGACACAAACTAAATGATTGGCAAGTTTGATTGGTGAGAAGAATCCAAGTGCAATGAATTCGCCCATGCAATATTATGAAAACTGTCCTGTGGATCTGAGGTTACATCACTCTCATATGATCACCGTACATTTTAATGCTAGGTTCCATCAGGAGTGGAAGAGCTGTGGTCTGTTATTTCAGTGGTTTTGATCCATCCTCAGGTCTTGCTGGGGGGCATTTCAGAGGCGGACTGCTTCGAAGCACTGCCTGCTTGGCTCGATTTGTGAGAAAATATGTTTACCTGAAGGTTTTGAGATAACAAGAACTCTGCTGGAGTTTGCTTGTTTAAAGACATATATTCTGCCATGTCTTGCCATAAAAGACAAGCAGTGTCAAATGAAATGCATTTTTCAGTGTCTGAGCTGAACCTCTCCCCTCCCTACATGGTTGAAATTGTTTTCTAAACCCTCTGAATTGTTTACCCACAGATTCCACAGGTTAACGTAATGTCAATGTACAAGTTGGAGCCTGCTCGTAGTGTTTTATTCAGAATTCAATTCAATATTTTCTTAATCCCCAAAGGGAAATTAATTGTTGCTGTAGTTGTCATAACCTAAGTGTCTTCAAAGTGTCGTTATAGAAGGTTAAAGCTGTGGGCAGGAAGGATCTTTAAAAGAATTCACTGGATTGTTTATGTCATTCTTGTGTCCGACTTCCTGCCAACCCAATCTGGTGTGTGTAAATTGACACAGCTTGGCTGCAGTCCAGCACCAAAATAGATTCAACATGTATTTTCTGTCGAGCAGGGTGGATGGTCTCTCCTGGGATGCTCCTAAACTGTTCCACAGCACCTCTGGTGAGATCACGCTCATTGCCTAGAATGGCCACAATTCACAGCAGTCAATCTCAATTTTTTTTTTTTAACAATATCACATGCTTCCCTTTCTAATTATACTCAAAGTTAGATACTTTCATATAAACATACAGCCTAGTTACTTTTAGTCCCTTGAAAATAATTACAGAAAGAAATCATTACGGAAAGTCTTTCCATTCTGCAATTCACAGCCCATTTCAGGGTTCCTAACTGAATAACTTCTACATTCACAGACTACCTTCCTGCGAGGTGGGTCGGTGGGTCAACACAATAGTCAACACAATAAACCCAATAATCTCTGCTTTCACTATTTGTATAAATGTTTTTAATCGTATTCTTACAACACTAAAAGTGACAGCAGAGCTTAAAAGTGAAACAGTTATTCCCAGAATTCAAACATATTAATCACTGCAGTGCTTTTCCAAGATGAGGCTCTTATCCATTTGCTTAGTTAAATCAATGTGGGGGGATTTTCTGTTTTGGCCAGGGATTCAGTGACCCACTCAGATTTTAAGGTTATGTTAAATCACAGACACAGCTCACAGCAGAATTATTCAGGATCTCCAACTTGATCTTCACCTACAACTTTAAGCTCATGTTGTCTTCACTACATTATGGGAGCTTGAAACAATTTTGTTTCTGCTTGCAACACTATGTTCTCAGAAGTTATTGTTCACTTAGCTAAAAGAAAGAAAAGAAATTATTTTAGAATGCTCTACCAGTAGTTGATCTAATATTTCATAGCCGCACATGGAAATCCAGCTTCTTATGGGTGTCTTCTTAGACCCCCCCCCCGTCACAAGTCGGAAACTCTAAGATTCTGTTTAAGAAACATGCCAGTAACACCAGAAGCCACCATTACAAAATAAACTTTAAAAAAAAAGAAAAAATATTTTGCATAGAGGATCACAGCTATCTGTGCCCAGTCTGCTGCAAACAAGGGAAATCTAAGTATTTGAAAATAAAAATGCCACTGAGAATTCTTTAAATCTGTTGCATAGTAGTGTTATCTAAGTTTACTGTGCGATTTCCCAGACTAGCCACCGTATGCTCACTCATACAGTGATGGCATGCTTCAAGGGTAACTGATAGACTGTAATTTGAGTCCAAATGTATATTTGCATAGAAGCATAAACCTACATATCAATCTCAGTCGAGTTACAGCCCACAGAGGAAAGCTTGCTGCAATGAACAAAGGTGAAACAAGACGGTAGAAAAAGGAGTCGTGGTACTGCTGTATGTTGTTCAAAGCAAGTCACAGACATATCAGTAAAATCTAAGAAACAGTGTCCACTGAGATACCAGCTTTAAGTTTCTGTTATATGTCACAAACTGGCATTTCAGCAATACTGAAACCTACAGTCTGCTGTGAACCCATCAAAATTTGTAAAAACATAAGAACAAGCTTGTATCTTTGTCAAGAGAGCTCCATAGATATAACAGCCTTGGCCCAGAGTTGAAGGGAGAAAGTTATGAACATGGCACTTTATATGTATGACCTTGTTTCTGTACCTGCGTCAGGAGTATAAGTGAAGGGCTGGGCGTCATGTGATCTACCAGCATTGGTCATCACAAAGATTCCCACAGACACCGGAGAAGTGATGGACTGGCTGTGGAATGGAGGGACTGTCACTACCAAATGGTTCTGAAAAACATTAAAGATTGCACGAAATGCCATTGAAAAACAGGTAGCGAAAAGCAGTCTAATTGCATGACACATTATATTGCTTAAAGACAAATGAGAAAACATTCACTTTTATTTACCTGATGGAAAAGATCCATGTCAATCTTTGCCTCGGCTTGCCAGGAATTATCGTCTACAAAGTCCACAGAGAGTATTTTTAATTTCTACCATTTCTACCACAAGTTTACAGAAACACACAAATGACAATGAAATACAAGGACAAAGCTATCTGCTGCACCTGCAATGTTCTCCTGAAATATAACTTTAGTTCCTTTGAGGAAGTTCTTCCCAATTATAAAAACCTCCTCTCCTCCTCTGACTGAGCAGCTGTGAAGACTCTTCTTCAGGATCTCTGGAAGTCCAGCTGGCTGAGCTGAAGAATGAGAGTGAGAATGAAAACCCAACTGAATGGTTTTATTTCGACAAAGATTGAGTTCTCTGCTCATCGGGCTAAATGCTTTGCGTCATAGAAACTAAATGCCACAGATAACTTAAAATTAGCTCATTTTTTTTAAATCAACGTGTTTACTCACTGCAGAGGATGGGTGATGAGGCAACCTGTAAAGTAAGCATTGATCCGTCAGGCTGGGGGATGTTTACTCTGAAGGCCAACCTGGCACGCGTACTCTTTTTCTTGGATCCTGCCACACCAATACGGGCTTCAACATCTGCATTACGAAGCTTCAAAATTCCTACACAGTCTACCCTGTAGAAACAACACAGGAAGGGGAAAATAAATACTCCATACGTCTTTAACAACAGTGCTGCAGGAATAATAATTAAACTTAAATGATTTACTTAAAAAAAAAAAAAAAAAACTCTTACGCAAGTGTCATGTCACTGCTGGGCTCCAGAGGAATCTCGATAACTGTGGTGCCCTCTATGTCTACCTCCTTGCAGGCAGTGGTGTTACGTCCTGTCACTCTGCATGCCTGGTAGAAACCGTGAGGCTTCACTCTGCCTGCATCATTTGCTACGAACACCTGCAACACGACTGGTTCACTAATGCCTTCCAGCTGCAGACAGAAATTATGAATAGGATGATGAGGAGGAGAATCTCAGCACAGCAGATACTGAACTGTTAGCTCTGAGTTTCCATTCAAGTTGTACAGTGAAAATTCCTGTTACTTGTTGGTGCTGCATTTGATGTCTCTTGCTACAGTTCCAAGTTTCCAACAATTTGTTGGCTTATTTTAATTTTTAAATTTGTTCTCAAGTCATACTCTAATTATATTATTTCCCTTTTGAGGATTAATGTATTATTCAATTCAAGTAAAAATTGTCTAAATACTGAGTGACAGAGGAAGCGGTAGGTCAAAAGCTATCTAAATGAATATTATGATTTTATTCCTTTGTTAGCAACACTTGAAATTATACTGTATAATGTTATGCCCAAAAAAAGTATATGCCTCACATGCATACAAGTGCCTTACAAGTGGACAGTTCACCAGGAAAAATCCAGTTTCTGAAGAAGTTCATATGATATCTGGTCATTGTTTTTGGTTAATTTCAGAACCTTTGGTATGAGATATTTTCTTCCTGTATTGAAAAATAGTTAGTGGGCCTAGTGGTCAAACCTTGACAGTTGGGAATCCCTGTTGTGTGCGATCTTTAACAGATCCTCTGCTGCCCTCGGTCAGATAGCGGGCTCTGTGCTGGGTCTCTGGCTGCACCAGGATCTTTAGGTCCTTTCCATCACTTCTCTGGGGGAACTGAGCAGACAGTGATCCGCCTTTCACCACAGTACCTGACTCAGTGGAGCTGTAAGGCAGCAAAAATGATAATGACATCAGTACAACTTGTAGAAATCAAATAAGATAATATATATATATATATATATATATATATATATATATATATATATATATATATATATATATATATATATATATAGACACACACACACACACACACATATATTTATTAGGTGTGCAACGGTACAGGTGGCTCACGGTACGGTCCGTACCGTGGTTTTGTGTCATGGTTTCGGTACGGATTCGGTACAGTTTCAGGCCACCCGCTACCCTAAACAAGCGATTGCAAGATACAGAGTTCATGGAAAGCGCAACTCGCATGTCGGCGCTTAAAAGAGCGCGTCCAAATGGAATAAATGTGCAGCTGTGGCAGCTCTCATTCAGATGTCTGCTGTGGAGGAAACCAAGGAGATCTCTGTCTGGTGTCAAGCTGGAAAAGGTTGGATGCGGGAATTTATTTCCGATATGTCTGAAACTGTTGGTGGTCGAGGAGGGACAGGAACATTAATTGATCGTGATCTTTAAATGTGCATCCAACGATTCGTTCTGCAGTATTTTAAAAAGCACATCAGCTGCGCCAAGACGCACAACTGGTAACAACTGTATCTTATGCAGGTAAGATCCGGGTTTAAGGAGGTGGAAGATTGCATTCTGTTAACTGTTTTCACTCCCTCCCTTTGACCTGCAGCCAACCAGCCAAAGTGTGATCGGCTGGTCACTGTGAGTGAGTGGAGGCGAGTGGACATTGACATGTAGTGGCGGGCCTGTTGCCTAAAAGGCACGCACGCTCACGTGCAAGTCCAATGCAAAGTTATTGGAACATAAATACCGCAGGACATAAAAGCGTCCCATATCCCATGCAGGTCGTACCAATCCGTACCGTATTTTACCGAGTACCGTTGCATCCCTAATATGTATTATATATATAAAAACAATGCTTTAAATGTTTTCCTATATTGCATGAATTAATGGGTCAGAATAACCTTTGGACAAAGGCCACCTTACCTGCTCTTGTCTGTGCCCAGCTGAGATAGGACAAAATGAGGAGCCTTGGCGCTATCAGCATCAAACACATCCATGCTGTCTTCTTGAGGGGCAGGCTTGGGCCCAGGCCGCTGGCGAGGGGTGCGTTTTCTAGATTTGCGTGGCACTTCTGTGTTGTCATTGTAGGAGATGGAGCTGATCAAGCTGAAGTTGGAGACAGAGTCATCAGCCCACATACTGCTGCTATGCTCTGAGTCTGGACCTGGCGCACCAGATAAGGTCGGTTCCTCTTGGCAAGACATTTGGCTGTCGTCAAATAGGTCCTCGGGTGGTGGAGATATGCTCAATACAGTCCTCCTTTTTGATGGGGTGTTCTGATGCGGCGGCACACCTAGCCCTGACAACACTCCTGACCCTATGTCCCCTGCTGTGGTATTTGCTCCATTGTTTCCTCCACCCGGGGCGGATCCAACAGCCTCCATACCTTGTATCTCTGAAGCTCCAGCTCCATCCCCTCCAGTGGAGTGGAGATGCTGAGCAAATGTGAGATGGTCTGAGGATGAGGTAGAGGGACCACTGGACAGAACTCCCATGGCCACAGAAGAAGAGGCAGAAGGGCTGGAGGTGGAAGAGGTGGCATCTGTAGTAGCATACACAGATCAAGTTAGGACAGATGTTCAGCACAGAGCAGGCTAGCAGTCCCATTCAAGCAGCTGAATTTGTGCATGATTTGTACTGATTATCCCTCTTCCCAACTCTAATTTCAACAAACTGTTGTGGGTTATATGCTCTCACTGTGCATGCGAGAGCTGGTCAAGCATTGATCAAATAATCTGAAGTTAAAGCTGAGAAGGGTACTATAGGTCCCACATTGTTTGAATTCCTAAAAAAAAACCTCTCAATTAAAAATCAATGTGACAAGACTTGCATGCTTTGTTTACAAAAACAAAAGCAAGCTACAAATTGTTACATACACATTGCCAGAAAAAAAAATATAACATCATCTGGTTTAACTTTCTTGTACAGCCAAATTTGCAAGCTGATAATGTTGCGCAAAAATAAATTTGACAGGGTTACATTACAGTTTGTGCAATGTGCATTCATTAGAAAACAGTAGTTTGCGCATGCCAATTGGAAGATTTGGTTGGGACTGAGCGTAGCCATGGAGACAGAATAAACAAGCCTCTGACCTATGGAGCAGTGAACTGCAGACCATTTTATATGCAGACACTCCCTGCCTCAGAGGGAACTTCCTGCAATAAAAACGAGACAGCCAATGAGCAACAAGAGAGCTGATCATTCAAGACTAAACTTCTGTCAATCAGTAAATTGGATGAGTTAATATACTGAAGTAAGGAGTAACGTTTGAAGTTTATCATTTATAGACACTTCAAAGCACGTATATTTGGGTAAAGATAACCTGAAGGAAATTACAATAGTCATGCTATTTGATCAGCGCTGCTTAGGGCCAGCTGGGTCAGACAGGACAGTGAAAAGGTAGGTAGGGTTATCAAGCGCTCCCTCCAACTTGACTGGTGACTAATTAATTTGCTCTTTAATTGAAACTCTACTAGAAAGAGGATCTCTCACAGTAATAGCTGGATGATGGCTGCCCTAAACCATGATCTAAGATCAGACCATATGCAATTTTGTTTGCTGGGTGATATTTAAAAAGACAGTCAACTGAAGACTGGGGGCAACTTCACGGTTTCATTAAAAGTGAACCATCATAGTTACAGAAAATGTCAGCTGCTTTGAAACATGGCAATCAATTATAAATTTAGCGACAAGGAAATGCTACTATTTCATGAGTGTATATTGCATCAAGTTAATAAAAAAAATTAATCTGCATTAGCTGTTTTGCTTTAGAAATTAAGCCATGAAAACTTATATCCAACTACACTGACGCCATCAAAGATGCCATCATTTAAAAAGTGCTCAGTGCTTTTGTTTTTTTAATGAGGTATCAATTACAAAAAAACAACAACTTTACATTTTAAATCCAATATGCAGAATTTGCAGCACAACATAAAGTCATAATGTAAGAGGTGTCTGAGATGACTGCTTAAGCAAAGGACAGAATCTGCATCAGTAACTCTGATAACACTGCATCTCTCAAGCAGAAGTCAACCCAATAAAGATTTTTTTTTACTGCCTAAAAAGCCAAGTGCCATAAAATATCAAGCACAAGCATCAAAAGGTGCAGCTGAAAAAAAAATTGAAACGATATGTTAGCATGCAGTTAATGAAAACTCAGCCTTTCTTGGAAATGTTATTCACAAAAAAAGTAACCAAAGGGAGTTTTGACTGCAGTCAGTACTACTAGCATAGTACAAGTAAATTAAAGCCTTGGGTTTAAAAGTGTCTTATAAAAGCACTCATTTTCAAATTAAGCCCTTAAAGACAGCCTTTCACAAGATACAGGTACCTGTATCTTGGTAAGTGTATTAGAACTGAAAAACAGTCATGGTAAGCGTTGTCTCCTCCCTAGCCGACCATATTATTATTATCATTATTTATTTATTATGATGATTTTTTTTTTTTTTGGGGGGGGGGGGTATGATATGAACTCATAAAAAAATCCAGCACAAAAGACTGCCAAGTCAAAATATTACCTTCATTTTCATTTGAAGGAAAATATGGAAGCGTTTTCTAGCTCTTACCATCTCCCATCCCCACTATCGGCAAAAACCAGCCAAAGCCACTTTGAATTCCCATCCTGGTTGTCTCTTGCGAAAACTTTATATCGCTTCATGGCACTATTTCACACGTCAGCAATATTAAAACTAGCTCACAGAGTTAAAGTTAAATTGTGGCAAAGGTAAGTAACAGACTCAAGAAAGCAATGACAGAAGAGAAGATGAGAGACTGAGGGAGCAAGCAACCAAACAAGAGTAAATCCTGGACAGCCTTGTAACCTCTGTGCATAGGGACACACGCTGAGCTAAAAATGACTAAAGTTCCTTTGTGCTGCTTAGATTGTAGTCACAACCAAAATCCAATCCATATTGTTGACTGCTGATTGACAGCCTCAGATGAATAGCTTTGAGCCAGGCAAGATGGTTTCCTCCTTTAATTAAGATCTCCTGAATCTCACAAGACTCATGCTGCGTTTCCAGGTAAAATATCTTGTGCTGCTGCTGAGATTATCACTCATTAATTATATATAAAAGACGGAACTAACAACAGCTGTAAAACAAAGACAGAATTGCATTAAATAACAATACTATTGATCACCACAAGGGGCTAGTTCTGACATCTCTGGGTCCATAAAATGTAGATATGACAAAAGCACCTGCTCTTAATATGCACGTTTTCTGTCACCAGCTGACGCTGCATGCTAAGTTAATGATTTTTTTTAGGGCTGGGCAAGTTAACGAGTTATTATCGCGTTAACGCATTCATTTATTAACGCCAACATTTATTTTATCGCGCGTTAACGCATGTTGGTCACGTGCTTTTGTTTTGAAGTCTGTTACTGGCTGCTGCGGAACCGGAAAATAATTGGCAAGCAAAACTAAAACAGACATGGAGAGCAGAAAAAATCAGTGTACTTTACAGTTCGGGTAGCAACTCAGGTAGTAATATTAACAATTCTGTCTGGAAAAAAAAAGGCCTTTCAAACCCCTTTGTTCAAGAAGATCAGGTCATTCCTCCATGTTACATCAGATCTGCTCCATGTGTTTACTGTTGTGCTATTCTCTTACTGGTTACTTCAGTGCGGCTCCATCTAGTGGCACAGATGTGTAATGACAACAGAAAGTCTGTTCCTTGATTATAAAACAAAGCCATTTCTGGGTCACATAACACGTAACAAATGTTATGCCACTTTAGTTCATATGGCAGCAGAACTTTTAAATAAAAGTGACCTTTACACTACTTTTGAATTCATTATTTGATTTTTTGTATACAATGCGATTAATTGTGATTAATCAGGGAAATCATGCGATTAATTGTGATAAAAAATTTTAATTGTTGCCCAGCCCTAGATTTTTGTTATGTTGTCACTCAAAAAAAATTCACTTTCAATAAGTGTGATGTTTGTCATTAGGAGCTCCTAGCTCCCCCCTTTTGTTCAAATATGATAATATGCTAATCCAGTGGCTTTAAAACATGACATGACATCATGGTGGCTCCTTCTTCTCGTACAAAGTTCTATGAAGCTCCATTGAAGTACATTACCAGGTAGTGATGGAGTCAAAGAAGCTGAGGCTGAGATGATGAATTAAAAGGAAAATAAGTTGTTTTTTTTTTCTCTATAATAGGATTAAATTGGCAAGTCCAAAATATATTTAGATTCAGCTCAAGTGCAAATTAAAAAAAATTTTCAAAAAAGGGGGGCTAAACTGACATTACCTATCAATTAGTACCATTGTAGCCTTGTGGAACGACAAGGCACCTAATATACTCTATGCTTTTGAAATATCGTAACCATGTATCATCACGCTAACAGGATCAAAATGAAAGTTCTATACTGGCTTGTAAGATCTTGTTTAGTTAAATAATATTGCTTAAGAAAATCATGAAAAGGTGAAGTTGCCCCGAGACACCCATACAAGGCCATATTTGTTTCTTTGCCCCTGCTGACTTGGGGAATGATTTGTTGTAGGGAAACTGATCCCAGATCATGGTTTTCATATGCTGAGCAGGTAGCTCACCTGAAGCCAAGGCTGCAGAGGGGGGAGGTCCCGCCTCTCCCCCACTCTTTTGGCTCATGGTGGGTGGGTCTGTTTGGCTGGACGACGGCTGGAGCTGGAGCTCTTTGGGGAGGAGGTCATATACCGACTCTGCCAGAAAGAGTGATCAGGAGAAGATGCATTAGTTTCTGAAAAAAGAAATAAATCACATTTACTACATAACCACATCACTGAAAAGGAATATGAAATATAGACCAGTACTTTTCTTGATTGGATATACTGTGATGTTCCTCTGCAGACCTCTCATTGGCTTGCTTAAGAATAAACTACTAACTTCAGTTAAAAACCTTTATCTCAGCTGTTTGCAAATTTTGTAAAACGGAGCACAGTAATGCCTGCCTCTACTGTCAGTTAACTAAATCAATTAAACCTCAAGCCAAGAGCATCTTACTGTGCTGACAACAGGACCTCAAAAGGTGTGCAAAGCAGCTTTTATCAGCCTAAAATTTAAGCTCCTGCTCAGTTGCTATGTCAACGGTTAATTTCACTTACACTAACACAATCTTGGTAGCAATATCACCACTGCCACTATAATTGAATTCAGAGTGACTGTCTCCTTTTTCCAAACATGACTGAAAGTAATTCTAGAAAATTAATTCTGCAGTTGACACAAATACAACTCAAGGCATCTCATGATGAACAAAATTAATTTCCTGCAGAGCTTGGTGTAATAAATCCCTAAGGGATAAAACAATATTTGATGGTAACATGATTCTAAAAAGAAATATCCAACTGCTGCATCAACACAGGAATAACCCTCATTTGATGGGAGATATACACATAAGTAGGTAGTGTGGTTGCTAAGAAACTGGCACCTAATAACACCATGAAATGGATATTTCAACTGTGCACTGGCAGCAACAGGGCTCTGTAGTAGTCATTTGACACTTGGCATCAGCAGAATGATGAAGCTGACAGGACACATGATCTTACACTTCTACGTCAGTGATGTAGCTGAGGCCCCTAAACACATTCAGAGTTCACATGAAGCCATATGGTATGGCAATTTAACAGTCACAAAAAGGAACTGAAGTCACATCACATATTCATATCTAAATTCATCTTTGTAATGGTTGGAGTAAATTCTATTACAACAGAGCAGAAAGAGCACCAAAAGATAAATATTGGTTGCATAGAAAAAAAAAACAACACACCAATTATAATGGTAGTGAAGAAATCTTGCAGGGAACTGCATTCTTAGAACAAAATGCAAAGTGAGCCATTTAATTTATACAAGCAGAACTCTGGAAAAGTTGAAACGCTTTTGAAATTTGAATAAAATGAAAACCAAAAGACTTTCAGATCACATGACCCAATATTTTCTTCACAACAGAACATAGAAAACATAAATGTTTAAACAGAGAAATTTTTACAATTTTATCCAGTAAATGAGCTCATTTCAAATGTGATGCCTGTTAGAGGTCTCAAAAGTTGGCATTAAATGGCCGAAAAAGCAAGAAATTTTGAAAACATTCAGCTGGGAAAACAACTAGCAGCGACTTAAGTTGACTGATACCAGGTCTGTAACATGATCAGCTATAAAAGGGATGTCTTAGAGAGACGGTCTTTCAGTAGCAAAGATGGGCAGAGGCTCTCCAATTTGTAAAAGATTGCATAAATAGATTGTGGAATACTTTAAAAACAATGTTCCTCAACGTCAAATTGCAAAGGCTTTGCAAATCTCATCATCTGTAGTCCTTATCATCATTAAATAATTCAGAGAAACTGGAGGAATCTCTGTGCGTAAGAGACAAGTCCGGAGACCTTTATTGGATGCCTGTGTCTTCCAGGATAAAGAGGAGGGAGACCTTCCAGCGTGTTACCAGTGTTCAGTTCAAAAGCCAGCATCTCTGATGGTATGGAGGTGCATAAGTCCATACAGTATGGACAGCTGGCATGTTTTGAAAGGAACTATAAGTGCTGAAAGGTATATAAAGGTTTTAGAGCAACATATGCTCCCCTCCAGACAATGTCTATTTCAGGAAAGACCTTGTGTATTTCAGCAGGACGATGGAAAAACACATACTGCAGCTATTACAACAGCATGGCTTCACCAGAGAAGAGTCCAGGTGCTGAACTGGTCTGCAGTCCAGATCTTTCACCTATAGAGAACATTTGGTGCATCATTAAACAAAAAATACGTCAAATAACCGTGAACTCTTAGCTGGAAACCTACAACCCCTAGCAAAAAGTATGGAATCACCAGCTTTAAACGAGCCCTCACTCAGACATTTTATTCTGTAGAACAAACTCAGATAAAAAGCATGAAACAATAATTAAGTTTTTCAAAAGTGCAACTCCTTGGCATTCAGAAACACCAAAAGAAATGAAGAAAAAACATTGTGGTGGTCAGTAAATTATACTTTTACAGAGCAAGTGCAGGGAAATAAATATGGAATCACTCCATTCTGAGGAAAAAAATATGGAATCATGAAAAACAAGACAAAGAAAAAAAACAATCAAAACACATCACTAGTATTTAGTTCCACCAGCTCTGGCTTTTATGACAGCTTGCAGTCTCTGAGGCGTGGACTTGATGAGTGACATACAGTATTCTTCATCAATCTGGTGCCAACTCTCTTTGATTGCAGTTGCCAGATCATCTTTGCAGGTTGGAGCCTTGCTGTGGACCATTTTTTCAATTTCCACCACAGGTTTTCAATTGGGTTTAGATCTGGGCTATTTGCAGGCCATGACATTGACTGGATGCGTCTTTCACCAAGAAATGCTTTCACAGTTTTTGCTCTGTGGCATGATGCATTGTCATCTTGGAAGATGCTTTCATCATCCCCAAACATTTTTTCAATTGAAGGGATAAGAAAGCTGTCCAAAATGTCAATGTAAACTTGTGCATTTATTGAGGATTTAACCACAGGCATCTCCCCAGTGCTTTTGCCTGATATGCAGCCCCATATCATCAAGGACTGTGGGAATTTTGATGTTTTCTTTAGGCGGTCCTCTTTGTAAATCTCACTGGAACTGCACCAAACAAAGGTTCCAGCATCATCACCTTCTCCAATGCAGATTCATGACTCATCACTGAAGATAACCTTCATCCAGTCATCCACAGTCCATGATTGCCTCTCCTTAGCCCATTGCAGTCTTGTTCTTTTCTGTTTAAGCATCAATGATGGTTTCCTTTTAGCTTTCCTGTATGAAAATCCCATTTCCTTTAGGGGATTTTGCACAGTTCTGTCACGTACATTGACTCCAACTTCCTCCCATTTCTTTATCATTTGTCTTGTTGTGCATTTTGTTTTCAAGACATATGGCCTTTAGTTGTTTGTCTTGACGCTTAGATGTCTTCCTTGGTCTACCAGTATGCTTGACTTTAACAACCTTCCCATGCTGTTTGTACTTGGTCCATATCTTCGACACAGCTGACTGTGAACAGCCCACATCTTTGGCAACCATATGTGTAGAGTTACCTTCTTCAAGAAGTTTGATAATCCTGTCTTTGGTCTTAAGAGACATCTCTCTTCTTGGAGCCATGATTCTTCCCAATCCACTTGGTCCAGCAGCCCTCCAAGGTGTGATAACTGCACTGTTTTTAACGGCTGACAAACGAGCAGATCTAATCTGAGGCAGGCACCCAATTAAGGAAAGGAAATTGACTGGGTGTAAAACTTAATTATCGTTTCATGTTTTCTATCTGAGTTTGTTCTAAAGAATAAAATGTCTGAGTGAGTGCTCATCCAAGGCTGGTGATTCCATACTTTTTGCTAGGGGTTGTATATCAGGCAAGAATGAGACCAAATTCCAACTTCAGAAACTCATAATCTTGATGCCCAGATGTCTTCAAACTGTTTTGAGAAGAAGAGATGCTCCATCATGGTGCACATGTCCCTGTCCAACTATCTAGAGACCTGTAGCAGGCATCACATTTTAAATGAGCCAATGTTTTGTGTAAAACTGTAAAAACCTCTCAGTTTAAACATTTTTTGTGTTCCAATGTAAACAAAATATTGATTAATGTGATTTGAAAGTCTTTTAGTGTGCATTTTCATTCTCATTTTAAAAACAGCCCAACTTTTCTGGAACTCAGGTTGTATTTTAGTTAAAACACAACAGTGCAATAATAATACCTAGAATGAATGACAATGTCGAACAAAAAAAAAAAAAAAAAAAAGAAGAAATTGTGAATAATTGTATAATTATATAAACTTCAATGTGGTCGTGGCGAAAAAAAAAATACCAGTGTATACTTGATCCTCTCTATACTTCCCCATCTTTGTCTGGTGTTCAGAGTAAACAAAGTGAGTCTTTGTTGATGTACAAGTTACAGACCGACTGGCAGCCCGACATGACCTCAGTCGTAACTACAAACCCTTTTCACGCAAGAGTTGCATGTATGATGCAAGTCTGCTGGGTGCATGAACACAACATGGAAACTATGTTTGCTACATTAACAGTCAAATGAACAAATGTCATTTTTGTTTGAATCGCAGATGTACAACAGCAGAAGCATGACGTAATCCTGCCAAATAACAGCTAGTCATCACATGATATATCATGAAATGACACATCAGATCTTCCTATGACCGAGGTCAAGAGGAGGATCCCAGCGTCAGAGCGAATGACATGACATCAAAACTGGGAATAAAGCACATTACTGTGGTGTGTTGACTAATGCAGCACCAACAAAATTATCTTAATTTCAACATGTTTTTCCCCGTTAAGCTTCTGTACAAAAACTATGAAATTTCAGCCTTCGTGGGTATTCATCAGGACTCCAACCATTTATTGACTGAGCAAATGTAAGAACTGAGATTACTCATGAAACAGAAATACAATCAATCATGAATACATGACTGATAAATACAGATAAAAGCCCAAACCCAAAGTGTTTCTAGATTGGAGGTCATTTAAAATGTCAAAAGTTGATGTCACCCTGTGTTTAATTACAGGGGTTGTCATGTGTGGTTACACACCATGTTGTGATCCCTCTATGAGTTTCCCTTCTGTTTACAGATGCCCTCCATGCTCAATTTCAAGATTGTGTTTCCATGCACATAATGTGTTGCTACTCATTAAAATTTCACAGTGCATTATTACACAAAACGTTATCAGTAAAATCATTTTTTTTGTTTTTTTAAAACACATTCAAAGATAATTGCAGATTTTTATTATCAATGTAGTCACTTGAAAACTTCCAATACCCATGAATTGAAAAGGAAAAAAAAAAAGCTAAATTTTATTTAAGTACTTTACAACTGGTTCTTTGACACCTCCAAGAGGAGCTATATTGGTCAGGTGTTTCTTGGCCAGACTGGGAACGCCTTGGTGCGCCCCCAGAAGAGCTGGAGGAGATAGCTGGGAAGAGGGAGGTCTGGGCTTCTCTGCTTAGGCTGCTGCCCTCATGACCTGAACCCAGATAAGTGGGAGTTAATGGATGGATACAAAGTTGAATCTCGTGAATGTTTGTGGAAAGTTGGAGCATGATTATAGGAAGAATCTACCTAATTTCAGTGAAGATCTGTTTAACTTTCTTTAGGAGGGCAAAACAGGGACGGTGACCATCAATCTTCAGGGTCCTACAAGTTTCCTTACCTCATCCAAAAAATGATCACTGAGACAGAATGTGAGAATTTGTTTATTAAATTACCTGAATTTGAAAAAACAGGATTTAGATCAAGCAATTTATAAAGAAGACACGTGTTCACTATTAAAATTACATCTTTTTAACACCTACTAATGATAAATGTAATTTCATTATTCGTACAGTGCCAGTTCACTGTTATCAAGTTATCTCAAGAAAGTTCAATGCAATCTAATTACCACAAACCAATTAGACCAAATTAATTCATTCCAGCTGAGCCTAAATTCATCCATCCATTATCTAAACTTGCTTATTCCCCTTTCAGGGTCCTAGGATCTGGTGGAACCAAACCCAGAACTCTTCAGGCGGAAGGGACCGCTCACAGGACAACCAACCAACCAACCATCCATGTTCACACTCACTCCTTTGGGCAATTTATAACTGTCAGTTCAACTGACATACATGTTTTGGACTCTAGGAGGAACCTGGAGTTCCTCCAGCATGTAAGCAAGGGGAGAACATACACTCCACACAGAAAGGCTCCTGCCTGGGATTCAAACCAGGAACCTTCTTGCTGTGATGCAATAGTCCTTAAAGCAAATAATCAGATTCATTTAAATAAAATTAAAAAAAAGAGGAGAGGGGATGTTGAATCTTCATTAATAAAAACAGTCTCATAACGTCTGTATATTATCTAACTCCAAGGTTTGAATTGGACCAAGAGGAGCTGGTGGAAGCGGCCGAGGGGAGGGAGGTCTGGGACCTCTCTGCTGAAGCTGCTGCCGCCGCGACCCGACTTCGGATAAGCGGAAGCTAATGGATGGATGGATAGATGGATGGAGTTTACTTAATAAAACATTTGGATCCGGAAACTGATCCCTCAGTTGACCTGTTCACTTTAAATTTGTTGCTCATGTATGACCTACACATGCATTTCATTTCCTTGTATATTAAATTCCAGCTGCTGCGTTGCATTGAATTTACTAAAGTCTGGTTGTATTTTTTATGCAGCTTGAATGTGCACAATTATCGCAGCTGGTGCACAATTGTTTTCTTTCTGCAACATTACATGTATCTCTGTTTCTTTGTTACATTTTATCTTCAGAAATCATTTAGTTTTGGAAAGACATGCTGAACCCAAGCCTGATTCCTTTAGTCTTTAGAGAATGACAGCTCATTAATTGAGCAATGCTACCGATCAAATACCGTATTATTAGCAAGCCTATTATCTTAAAAATTATGCAGTTGGAAGACAAATCTTCACATCACCTCTTAAGTAGTAATGGCATAAACTTTAAAAGTTGTGTCTTGCCCAACCAAAAGACATTTCGTTTTCCATGAAATGTTGATGAATTTAAAAAGTGCACACGGACAACAGAATATACAATACAAGGAGAGAAGACAGCAAAAACAGCAAAAATGTTTTATATATTCTGACGGGGTGCACACAATGCTTTTGAGACTTAAAGTGCTGAACTTTAATATAAGCTCTAGTCACCATTAGAAAAGGCTTTGACACTAGTGTCTCTTAAAGTCCCTTAACCTTTGTCTTATTTTGTGTACAGAACAGAGATGTGTGGTGTTCCTTTTGTCCACCATACATTTCTGTAGGACACTAAAGCAACTTCTTTTGGCATTTCCTTTTAAGGGGTCACTGCAGCAGATCATCATGTTCTCCATATTGACTTGGCACAGGTTGTACGTAAAATGCCCTTCCTGAGACAGCATTCCCATTTCTCCAGGCTTGGGACTATGGTTTATAATCCCACTGCGGCTGGGGCAATGTGAGGTTTAGTGTCCTTCTCAAAGACACCTGCGCACATGACAGAGCCATGATCAATTTAGCAACGTTCCAGCCGGAGCGCCACAGAATCTGCCTACTATGCCACACCCATCCCAAATTTCCTCTGTACAAGGAGAGAAAAAAAACAAAAACAAAAAACAAACAAACAACAAATAGCCTCACCACAGAAGAGGCCCTACTGTTAAGTGACAATTGTCATCCTAACAGAAGCAGTCCTTTGTAAAAGTATCTTGAGTGAAAAATAAAAGCTCTTACTAACTTAAAATAAAAATACTTCAACAGTGTTGGTGTTATGTTAAAATGTACTGCCAAAGCTAAAAAAGAAAGTTAGTTGCACAACACTTGTCAGCCAGGCGGAGGTCTGACTTTAACCTACATTGAGAACAATTATATTACATCATCCGATAGTTATGCACTGCTCACATTACACATGCCTTAGAGGTTTTGCCAAGCGACAAGGGCACCAGTCCATTCCCATTCTTTGCAGCTGGCCTGTGGCAACAATTGGGGATGATAGATGAATAGATATTTCATGAAGACTACATTTTAGCTGCAAATAAAGAAAATATGCAGCACAAGAATTTATCTTGGTGCCAAACAATAGCTGCTTTAGTAACACTTTCAACATATAATATGCTCAAGCCAGAGTACAGACAAAAGAGCTATTCATTGCAGGCAAGCCACAAAGAATTCCATTTTTGGCTCTTTAATTTGAAATTATTTCAAGAAATGGCTGAGTGCTGTATTTCATTCTCTGGGAGTCAGATGGTGTACATCAGATTAACAATCAAATTCAGATTTTTATGTACAACAATTTCCAGGGATTACAAAAGAACAGTCAGACTGGTTTAAAATGATAGAAAGACAGTGGCAACTCAAGTAACCTCTAGTTCCAACTAAGGTATACTCACAATATGTTGAACCTTGAAACATATGAGCTACTGCATTAGAAGACCACATCGGACGCTAATCCAATCAAGAAAAACACAAAACTGAGGCCACAATTCCCACAGGTTGTGCACAGCAACGCCCAAACACACTCGTGCCAGCTTGGCTTGTGTTAATGTGGTAGTTTTTAACTGAACAAGAAAGATCCAAAACCAGCACTTTGTTATATATGTGTAAGGTGTAGAAAAGAAGAAAACTGTGCCAGAGGTGTATGAAGCCCCTTAAAGAAAAAGCTAGAAAGTCTTCATGTTCATAAAACTTCATGTTTGAGGATCCTTCTAGCCATTTCTTTTTTGTGTGGTTTTACTGTGTTAAGAGCTCCTCATTAGAATGATGCAATTACAACTATTTTTCTTTATATTGCCACTTTTTCCAAACAAAATGTAAAAGTCAGACAATACAAATGATTGATGAGTATAATCATACGCTATTCAGTTCCACTGTAAATTGGTGTCAGTGCGTGTATTTCTCCTTACTCACAGCACAGCCCTGGCCCCTCCTTTCCCTTTGTATCTGTCAGTGAGTTACAGATGTGGTTATAACTTCGTATTGTTACCAAGTGACTATATCTGCAACTTAAAATAAAATGTAATGAAATGTAAGCAACTACCATTAAAGACAGCAATTTACTGGACAAACTCTGGCCAAATCCACTGACGAGCATCACTGAGATGCCAAACAGAGAGAGAGCACGGGGGTATTATTGACTCATTATACTGTAAAATAAGGACAGATATTTCATAAATAAGTAGCTGGGAAACTGTTGAAGTTGGGGAACTGGTAATCATCTGACTAAAGGATAACCACTGTTTTTCCCTGTGCTACATCCACTTCCAAATTAAATTTGGTATAGTCATGAGATCATGTCAGTTTCATGCATACAATCCTGATTTGTCTCAGGTTTATCTCAAGCTTTCTACAGATTTGTTTCAACAAAATGGCTACAGTAGTGCTTCAAAACTGTTTCTCTCTCTCTCTCTCTTTTTTTTTTACAGGGGTAAAGACTGACAACCTGACAGCTGCTTCATCCCCCCAAGTCATAGTGCTATGAAAAACATGATAAACATATTTTATTGTGAGTTGAGAATTAATCAACAATGCATAAACAGACTGATCATAAAAGCTGTAGCATTCAAGTCCTTAACTAAATTAAAATATCAAAGTCCATTGAGAACAGCCATATGGTTGTATTAAGGCTCCTTTAACACTGCACAATTTTCCCCAATCATTTAAGATCGTAACATTTTACACTGTAGGATTTTCATTTGCTTAATCTTGGGTACGATGTCCAGAATGGTCATGTACAGACTGTACATGATGAGCCCTCTTGAATCGTAGTCTATGACTGATGCGGATATGTGGGTGGATGTAGAATAGCGTAATCCACTATGCGGTCAGAGTAAACAACAACATGGAAATAAAACTACTCTGTTGTAGTGTTTTTGTGTGCCAAAATGCTTTTTAAAAAGCGGCAGAGAGAAAAAACACGTATTCCCAGGTCATGGCTAGAGAGAGGAGGCCAACTGTGGATCCTTATTTTACTTTGGGATGGTGCTAGGTCACAGGGATTATTGCATCATTTCAAAGTTGCATTTTAATTGGCTGGTACATAGACGGAGTTGTAGGATTTCTGACACTGCCAAATGTATATCAGGTGGTTTTTGGTCGCAAGACGAGTGTGCTGGCCTTTTTTTCAAACTGGTCATACTGTTGGATGTAGGATGTAGGACAGCCAATTTTGACGAATGACATCTCCACGATTTCTTTCACCTCGCTGATCTTTCGTATGCAACCATCTAAAATCATGCAGTGTGTGGAAGCCCTGAGACAGTTGCTTCAGGGAGGGAAAGAGTCAAAGTTTAAAGAAAACAACGAAGCTGGGGTCGCAAATGCCTATAATGCACAACCCTGATTTTTTTTTCACCTTATACCAGAAATTCTCACTACTTTCCACTTTCTGAAAAAGCCCTACTCTCCTACTAAAAGTCTGCCTCACAAATATGATAGAAAAAGAGAAGGCTGGCAGCCAAACACAGAACCTGACACATTAGTTAACAGAGAGGAATTGGATATAGACAACAAGTTCTGCAAAATGCATGCACCCACAACTAAGCTGATCACACCATGGGATAAACTGTCTTACTCCTTGATCGTGCAGCAACGCCCTCCTAATAATAACATAAGTGTCAGCTGACACATTTGCACTTCCATTAGAGATAGAATGCATTTAGCACTGGTAGGCCGCTTTTTTCTGACTCTGAAGTGCCAACAACGACATACTTTCAGTGAAACCAGAGAATCTGAGGAGAATAACTCTGGCTCCATTTCACCAAACAAACCAAAACAACACAGAGACTGTCACTCTGCAAACATTAACAAGAGGGGAGAAGGAAAAAAAAAAAGCAGCAGCAATGAACTACTTTCCCTCCGCGTTGTATACACATACGCGCGGACGCACACACCCCTCTGCAGAATCCTTTAAGTACCTTAAACCGTTGAACAATGTGATGGCTGGAAGGAGACCTCACGCAGCTGCCGCTACGTTGGTTCATCACGACACTGACCACCAGTTTGGGTTTCACATTTATCACACTGATATTATATGGCCTAATGAGGAGAGCAATCAAGCTTACCATGCTATTTCACGCATGTGATACGAGCCACTAACCGGCCAGGTCGCTTGTGCGCGAGCCAACTAACTCCTAGCTGGTCTCGCTATGAGCAGAAAAGAAGCTAACTACTGCTAGCTAGCAGCTTAACAGAAGCTACCGACATATTATTTTCACTGCATATTAAACAAGGACAAGACGAACTGGTGACTTCACGGCAGCCCTTTTCTAGTATATGCTTACCTTTAGAGTATAGAGATTTGGGGGAATTGAGGTCGATATCCGAGCTAAGGAGGGATATAAAATCAGAGGGCATCGCAGCGCTTCATCGAAGGGAGGAGGAGCGGACACTCTCCAGTAGAAACGGAGTCGGCCGGTCTTGGCTAATAAATACTGCGTTTTACAAGCAAAATGTTTTAATATACATATTACAAAATCGAAACAATCTCAAGGCAACAAGATCAAACTTTAAATACCAAAAATATCGTTATCTAGCACGTCTCACGTTAGTGTGTGTCTTTACTGGGAAGACACGTTTCGTGCTACGTTCAGACGAACACACAGTTGAGACGCACACAAATACAGATCTGACTAGTGCTCTTGCTCTTCTTCTGTTTTTATGGCAGGTGGCAACAAAAGCAAAAATGCATTACTGCCATCTAGCGTTAGCGTGTCGACCAGAGCAGAATTCACTACCCGTCACGAGCAGAATGAATGAATGAATGAACTCTTTCTTCTTCTTCTGTCATTCCAGCTGTTCCCTTCAGGGGTCGCCACAGCGAATCATCTACCTCCATCTATTTTCCGTATCCTCTTCCCTCACACCAAATACACAACATTCTACACAAAATTACATGTAACTACTGGAATTATTAGTATTATTATTATTTTTATTATCATTATTACTACTACTACAACTACAGTAAACTGCACTTCATGACGGCAGATTGGGCTCTGTTCTACTCTCCTTATACAAGCTGCCTTTATTACTGTTAAATTATTTTAATATCTCCTTTTATCTGTATGTAGATTATTTACAAACCTAACTGCCAGTTATGATATTTGAGACTTTTTTTTTAACAAATTAGTAATATTATTGGGCCCCTTTACTTTCACTGCAGCAAACTGATTCCAGAAGTTCAGTGAGGATCTCTGAATGATCCAGTGTTGTCCTGAATGACTGATGATGATCAATAGAATCCACCTGTGTGTAATCAAGTCTCCGTATAAATGCACCTGATCTGTGATAGTCTCAGGGTTCTGTTTAAAGCTCAGAGAGCATCATGAAGACCAAGGAACACACCAGGCAGGTCCCAGATACTGTTGTGGAGAAGTTTAAAGCTGGATGTGGATACAAAAAGGATTTCCCAAGCTTTAAACATCTCAAGGAGCTCTGCAAGCAATCATATTGAAATTGTAGGAGTATTAGACCACTGCAAATCTACCAAGACTCGGCCGTCCCTCTAAACTTTCATCTGGAACAAAGAGAAGACTGATCAGAGATGCAGCCAAGAGGCCCATGATCACTCTGGATGAACTGCAGAGATCTACAGCTGAGGTGGGAGAGTCTGTCCATAGGACACCAACCAGTCGTACACTGAACAAATCTGGCCTATATGAAAGAGTGGCAAGAAGAAAGACATTTCTTAAATATATCCATTAAAAGTCTCATCTAAAGTTTGCCACAAGCCACCTGGGAGACACACAAAACATGTTGAAGAAGGTGCTCTGGTCAGATGAAATCATCAAACTTTTTGGCCACAATGCAAAATGATATGTTCGACATAAAAGCAACACAGCTCATCACCCTGAACACACCATCCCCACTGTCAAACACGGTGGTGGCAGCATCATGGTTTGGGCCTGCTTTTCTTCAGCAAGAACAGGGAAGATGATTAAAATTGATGGAAAGATGGATGGAGCAAAATACAGGACCGTTCTGGAAGAAATCCTGTTGGAGTCTGCAAAAGACCTGAGACTGGGACGGACATTTATCTTCCAACAGGACAATGAATCCAAAACATAAAGCCAAATCTACAATGGAATGGTTCACAAATAAACGTATCCAGGTGTTAGGGTTAGGGTTAGGATTAGAATAGTTAGGGTTAGAATGGCCAAGTCAAAGTCCAGACCTGAATCCAATCGAGAATCTGTGGAAAGAGCTGAAGACTGCAGTTCAGAAACGCTCTCTATCCAACCTCACTGAGCTCCAGCTGTTTTGCAAGGAAGAATGGGTAAGAATTTCAGTCTCTCGATGTGCAAAACTGATAGAGACAAACCCCAAGAGATTTGCAGCAAAAAGGTGGCGCTACAATGTATTAACACAAGGGGGCCGAATAATACTGCACAAATGGCTGAAACTGTACAAATTTGCTACTTTTACATGTTTCACATCTATTCTTTTAACTGTCTTTTCTGTTGGACAAAATAAACAATATGTCCTTGAGCTTTCTTTTTGGAGTGCATTTTTTTTAAGACTACACAATGTGTCAGAGTATAGACATTTATAAAAGATCCTAAACTGTGCTGTGAGGCTTTTTACATTTTTATTTTATCTAACCTGTCTCTCATGGCCTTCATAAGTTTAGACACTCGCTTTAGGGCGCCAATTTCGTACTGATGCTTAATTACATGAGAACCAGCAGGTGTCACCTGACATCGTGGAATGTATTACCGGCTTATTAATAAAATGGGGCATTCATCGTTTTTGGAACAACTCTTAAAGAATAATGCAGAAATGATTAGTATTCTCTCTTCTTCCAGTCGGCATGACAGTAGTTTCCCAAAATATAAAAGGTTGCAGAGTCTCGCAAATGCCTCATCTTCCTACCGCGCGACATCATTCGAGTGACAAGAAAACCAATCAGAGGCAAACTGCTTTCTCGGTCCGCCTCAATTTCCCACATGGCATTTCGGCAGTCGTCAGTGTTGTTGCGGAAGTGCAAAGCTGTTTTGGTCAGGCAATTGCATTCATTCTTCCTCAGGAGACATCTGTCACTGGTTTTGTGTCTGTATACGCCATTGTATAAGTGAAAAATCTGAGTTATGGCAGCTCTAAAGTTCGCTGGCATGGACGATACTGATAGTGAGGATGAGTTACCTCCTGGATGGGAGGAGAGATCTACGAAAGATGGTTGGGTTTACTATGCCAAGTAAGTGAAATACCCCAAATAATGGTAACAGTCAGCGTGACTCAACGTGGATTTCTTTCTTAAAATGATAATAGTAATAACATCAGACTATTAGTTTGAATCTTGCTGTGGTTTCGTTAGTAAGTTTCAATAGATTGTGAACCAAGTGGCGTCATGAGTTATTTATTTGAACATAAACGCTCCCAAATCGTTCTCAGTAATGGGAGAGATACATAAGGGGTATAAGTAGCAACACAAAATTTAAAACAAAGTCATCACAATATGTATGTTTAATTCTGAATGTCAAAATCAGAAGGGCAACATTTAAAGTCACTCTGTTGCTATAATTTTACCAGTCACAACATTAGAACAGATGAAGTAATTTGGTCGATTTATCTTGTTGCAATGCAGTGCTCTGCTGGGAACACCTGCATCCTGACCTTTACATGGATAACATGGACCATTCACACTCCCCACATAGCAAAAAAGCAGTCTCCTGCAGTACTTTTCTTTAGCAGGATAGCAGTGGGCCCTGCAGAAATTGTTCAAGAATGGCTCTAAAAGCACCACATGTTCCCTGTTCATGCTCTGACTGGTCAGGTGTCTTTGGATGTATAGGAAGGCTTACACAATATTATAGTAGGTAGTCTTAATGTTCTGACTGATTAGTGTTCTACGGTATCTTTGGTAGTTGACTTTAGCCCTAGATAGCTATAAAGTCCCACAGAGCTTTGGTTTTGGTAGAGTGGTAGTTATTTGATTGCAAAGCTGCTGCATCAGTTCCTAACTTCTAACTTCTCCTGTTCACATGCCAGTATTCTTTGGGAGTAATCCTGAACTGTGCCTTGTTCATTAATGTATCTTCACTGGTATTTGCTTCAGATGTAATGGTGGATGTAATAATGGTCTTTTATACACTAGTGTGTAACTCATGCATTGAGTAGAATTTTCAGCCTTTATAGAAAGTGGTCCTTCTATAAATTACTTTAATTTTGTACAATTCTGCAGTGAAATAAAGGAAAGGAACACCTTGCAATTTAAACTCCCTGATAACATTTACTAAGATTGACTTTTGTTATTTTGATAAGGTTTGACTTGTTTACAATCATTATTAGATAAGGACAGGTACATTTCAAAACATAATAAATACTCTGACTTCCTTGTCTCAGCAAGCATCATTGGGTTGGTTTATACAGCTGCATGACACTCATTAATGTCCACAAAGAAGGAGATGGGTTTAAGATGGCAGCAAAAGGTTTTCAGGTCTAATTTTTACAGTTTTAATTGTATTTAGGAAATTAGATTTTACATAATGATGGTAATTTTGGTACGGGAAGACTAATAATGGATCATTACTTCTGGAAACAGTAGAAAGGCAAACATATGCTTGACATCAGATAACATGATCTGGAGCGTGCTATTCTGTTGCACAGCTACACCTGCTTGAATATGAAACAAAGAGAAGAGTCACCAGATGGAAATCCTTTGTTTATCTTCACTATTTAAGCATCAGAAGTTTGACAATTAATACCAAAAAAGAAGCCTGATTCATTTCATTTTGCAAAGATGAGATGTAAAGAAGTTAAAATGGAAACATATGTCTGGAAAAAAAAAATGCAGAGGTTTGTGAAAAGAACACTCCTCCGACTTAGTTTTGTGCTGCAGTCACTGACATGGGTAATGTTTCAATGCTAGTGGGAAGAGTGCATCGGGATTAGGGTCAGAGTTTATTCTATACTAGCAAATTCCAGAAGCATGCAACATGTGTTCTGCAGAACAGCTATTCATGGATAATGATAGTAGAAACACAATATTTTCAGTCAAGTTTTGCAGATAACCCTCGTAAGAGCAATGCATGCAAGATTCAGTTAAATTCAATCCAATTCAATTCAATTCAATTCAAGTAATTCAATTCAGTTCAATTCAATTTTATTTGTATAGCGTCTATTACAATGCAAGTTGTCTCTAGGCGCTTTATAGAGACCCAGAGCATGACCCCCGAGCAAATGTCATTAACTAAAATTATAATATTAAATCCTAATTTAAAAAAAAGGCAAGTAAAAAAAAAAAAAAACTCTCATAGCCGGAGGAAAGAACCTTTAAGCCAAACAGTGGCAAGAAAAAACTCCACTTCAAGAAGAAGAAACCTCAAGCAGGACCCGGCTTATAAGGAGGGACATTCCTGCTGAAGGGCCAGCCGGGTAAAGAAAGAAAAGAGAAAAGAGAAGGGAGATAGGACAGAGAGAGGGGAGCACATACATTCTGGCAATACTATATTAGACAAAATGTATAAATGATAATTATCCATTAACTGGAGAACTTAGAATTTCATGCACTTATATTCTGACTGATACATTGTTAGTACATGCTCTACAGAGATGACTATACAAACAGATGTTGGCAGCAACACTGAGGTGGTCAGAGGATTGTACTGCTGGTCAGCATGTTAGTTGATATCCATGGCCCAAAGATGGCCCAAAAATCTCACTTTGGTGTCTCATAAGCATTTTGGAGGAAGAATGGGTGGGGTTGAAACCCCTCCTTATTGTGGTGGAGGGGTCTGCACGCACCAAATGATCCCAGGAGCTACTGTATGTAGTCGGGGCAAAATGCCCCTGGTAGGGTCTCTGAAGGCAAATTGGTCCTGAGTGACGGGCCAGACTAAGAGTGAATCAAGAAGACTCTGTGCTCCTTGATTTATCTTTTTCATAGTGTCTCTCGCCTTGGTCACGGTTACTGGAATCAAACTCTGGAGCCAGGCCTGGGGGAGGGGCTCATTCAAGAGCATCTGGTGGCTGGGCTTTCACCCTGGCCGGGCAAAGCCCAAACAAAATACGTGGGTTCGCCCTACGGTAGGCCCACCACTGGCAGGAGGGGCCCATACGAGTCGAGTATGTGTGCTATGTAGGACAGGCAGAGGCTGAAGGCGGGGGCCTTGGCGTTTCTACCCTTGGTCATCGAATGTTACCTCTCTGGTGGGGAACGAGACTGAGCTCATGCGTGAGATTGAGAGATACCGACTAGATATAGTTGTGCTTACCTGAATGCACAGCACGGGTTCTGGAGCCAGTCTCCTCGAGAGGGGCTGGACCTTGTTTCACACTGGTCCCAGTGGATGAGTGGTTCAGGGAATTGACTCTGGCTGTTGTTTGCACTTATGCACCAAACAGCAGTTCAGAGTACCAAACCTTCTTGTGGTCCCAGGTGGGGTTACTGTATAGTGCTCCTAAATGGGACTCCATTGTTCTGCTGGGGGAATTGGGAGGAACGGCGTATCTGATCTGAACCCGAGTGGTGTTCTGTTGTTGGACTTCTGTGCTCGTCACAGTTTGTCCATAAAACACCACGTTCAAACATACAGATGTCCATAAGTGCATGCGGCACCAGGACAGCCTGGGTGGCAGTTCAATGACCGACTTTATTGTTGTGTCATCTGATTTGCAGCTATATGCTCTGAACACTTCAGTGAAGAGGGGAGCTGAGGTGTCAACTGATCACTACCTAATGGAGAGTTGTATCAGATAGCAGGGGAGGATACCAGGCAAACTTGGTGGACCCAAAAGTGTAATAAAGGTTTCCTGGGAACCCCAGGCAGAGAAACCTGTCAGATGGATCTTTAACTCCCACCTCCAGCAGAGCTTCAGCTACATCCCGAGGGAGGAGGGAAACACTGACTCAGACAGGGCTGTGCTTTGTGTCTCTGTTGTCGAGGCAGCTGACTGGAGCTGCAAAGTCATTGGTGCCTGTCGTGGCGGCCCCCGAACTCGGTGCTGGACACCTTAGGTGAGGGAGGTCATCAGGATGAAGAAGGAATCCTACAGAGCTGAATTAGCCGCTTGGACTCTGGAAGCAGCAGACGGTTACTGACAGGTGAAGCGGGCTGCAGCCTCAGTGGTTTCTGAGGCAAAAACTTGGGTGTGGGAGTAGTTCGGAGAGGCCATGGAGAGTGACTTTCGTTTGGTCCTCAGAAGATTCTGGGGTGTACTCCAGGAGTATGGGGTACAATTGGGTCCACAAACTTATCATTTGGGACATTTTCCTGAATTTCACCCCCCCCCCCCCCCCCCCCAAAAAAAAAAAAAAAAAAAAAAAAAAAAAAAATATATATATATATATATATATATATATATATATATATATATATATATATATATATATATATATATATATATATATATATATATATATATAGTTTATGATTAGTAGTTTTTTTCAGGATTACATGGCATTTTTTATTTATTACATGTTGGAGTGTATTTACAGACCTTTTTTTTTTGCTTTTTTTGCTATTATTTGGCCTTCAGCAGGAATGTCCTTCCTCATGAGCCAGGTCCTGCTCGAGGTTTCTTTCCTTCATTTTAGTTCATGATATTTACTCGGGCGTCATGCTCTGGGTCTCTGTAAAGTGCCTAGAGACAACTTGCATTGTAATAGATGCTATATAAATAAAATTGAATTGAATTGAATTGAATTATTATTAGGATTGCAACATTCAAGGAATTTTTAAAGTTGGAAACTGTCCAGCTGTAACAGAAAACTTAAATGTAGTTTAAAAAAAGCATCTTTTAGCATATACTTGTTTAAAACAATCAGATTTAATGCAAATTAAGTTGAATTCTACTCTGTGTATTCTTCCATAACATGCACAGATCATTTTTTAGAGTCCTGTACTCTACACCAGGACTATTTGAAGCCACTGTATTGAGTCCAAGAACTCCATCCAATTAAATAAGGTTTGGAGATATAACTTAGGTAAATACATTTGGTATGGTATTGTATATGGTATTAAAGTTTATCTCACAAATACAAAATGTATTTACTGGGTTTTGTGTCAGAACCTGCAAAGTAAATTGAAACTTTGGTCTACATCTGAAACAATGACATCATTTTGGTTTCCTTATATCTTTGTACCCTCAGCCATGAAGAGATGAAGACACAGTGGGAACACCCCAAGACAGGAAAGAAAAAACGTTGTGCTGGAGGTTTGTCTTAAATGATCTTAAGTGGAGTGCCATCATTGTTCAGAGTTGCTGTGCATATGTGTGTGTGTACAACCCCAGCTCCAAAAAAAGTTGAGAAATAAATAGAAACAGAATGCAATAATATGAAAATCTCATTAATCCATATTTTATTCCCAATATAATTTTATAGCTAACAGAACACAAAGAACATATCAGATGTTGAAACTTGACATTTTACCATTTCCTGGAAAATATCAGTTCATTTTGACTTTGATGGCAGCAACAGAAGTCAGAAAAGCTGGAACAGGGACAACAAAAGGCTGGAAAAGTAATTGGCACAAATCAAAACAAATGGAGGAACATTTGACAACTAATTAGGTTAATTGGCAACAGGCCAGTAACATGACTGGGTATATAAGGAGCATTTCAGAGAGACTGAGCCTTTTGGATGTTAAGATGGGCAGAGGTTCATCAGTCTGAGACAAATTGTGGAACAATTTCAGAACAATGTTTCAATGTAAAACTTCAAAGACTGAAGATTCTGCCATCTACAGTGCATAAAATAATCAAAATATTCAGAGAATCAGTAGGAGTGTCTGTGTGCAGGGGACAAGGCTTTAATGCACTGCCCCCAGGTGTCAATGCATTAGAAACAGGAATGATTCTTTACTCTACCATCCAGCTTGTTATCAGCAGACAGTTCAATAGCCTGCATCTCTGATGGTATTGGGGTTGCATTAGTGCCTATGATGTGGGAAAGGCACTATCAGTACTGAAGAGTATTCTCTTCGAGACAATGTCTCTATCAGGGAAGACCTTGCATATTTTAGCAAACCACATACTGCGTCCATCGCAACAGCATGGCTTCCCAGGAGAAGAGCCCAGGTGGTGAACTGGCCTGCCTGCGGTGTAGACTTTTGACCAATAGAAAACATCTGGCACATCATACAATGAAACATCTGAGAATGAAGGCCCAGGACTGTTGAGCAGCTAGAATTCTGTATCAGACAGGATGGGACAATATTCTTCTCTTAAAACTGCAGCAACTGGTCTCATCACAGATGTTTACAGACAGTTATTAAAAGAAGAGGCGATGCCACACAGTGGCAGCACACTGTTCCAACTTTTTTTGAAATGTGTTGCTGCCATCAAAGTCAAAATGATCTAGTATTTTCCATGAAATGGTAAAATCTCTCAGTTTCAAAATCTGATATGGTCTTTATTCAAATTCAATTCAAGTCAAAAATACTTTATTGATCTTCGAAGGGAAATTTAAATTGTTACTCTAACTGTCATGATTTAATGATTCATTGTGGAAGGTTACTGCTGTGGGCAGGAAGGATCTCCTGTCGCGGTCTGTGGTTGCAGAGGAGCTGAAGAAGCCTCTGACTGAAGGCGCTCTGTTGCTGAATCACTGTCTTGTTCTATTGGGAATAAAATATGGGTTTATGAGATTTGCAAATCATTGCATTATGTTTTTATTTACATTTTAACTTTTTTTGGACTGGGGTTGTATTATATGTATAGATGTATGGAGGATATAGAACACTTTTGAACACAACAGAATGGTACCTTAAACCAAGATGCTGGACTGTTTCCATATTTAATTACTTTTTGCTAGTATTCAGTAATCTTGTTTTAAAAAGTGCTACATAACTGCATTTTTTTCATATAAAACTGTTAAAAACATTTGATACTTTTGTTTTGTGGCTGTTAACAGAACAATGTCTGTATTTTCCCACAGATTTACCTTATGGTTGGGAGCAGGAGACTGATGAAAAAGGACAGATGATTTATGTGGAGTAGGTGGAGCAGTGATTAACCGTTACTGTTGTTTTTCCTTTGGTTACAATGTTAGACTTGCTAGTTGGAGTGCTACTTACTATTAGAAATGCTACTGTCTAGTTATTATGCTACTATTCTAACTCCTGTATACTTTTTTGTTTTAGTCATATTAACAAGCGGACCACGTATTTTGACCCACGTCAGGCATTTACAGTAGAGGACGTGATAGTGAAACCAAAACGATATGATGGAAACACTGCTGCTTTAGAGATTCTGCAAGGTCGTGACCTATCGGACAAGGTTGTCATCGTTACTGGAGGCAACTCCGGCATTGGTGAGTAACACGGTGTATCTGTTTTCCAACTTTGGTTATGCTTTTGTATTTCCATAATGGTGCCACTAGGTGGTGATATTATACCTTTATATAGTTGGAGGGGGGGCTGACGAGCGTCTTTCCTCTCTGCATGTCCTCATTTCTCTATGACCAGGCATTCATCAACATTAGCCTCCAAAATGATACACTTAGAGTCAACAAATCACTCCTTAATACCGAACATGACTGTATTGAAGTTCATTAGCAGGGCTGAATTGGATGTCATTGTTAACTGTAATGAATGGTGTCCATTTGCACCCTGCAAATGCATGGCTCACTATATAATGGTCTGGAAACAAATGTATTTCCTTTTGGCTTTAGTTTAAATTAGCACAAGTACTGGCCATTTATTCAGAGTTGCTGCTTTGTTTGAGATAGATAATGATGGCGTGAGCAAAATCAAATAAACATAAAATTGTTAATTGTCTTTATATTCAAATTCTTTGTCCCATAGAAAATCACAGCAGTGTAATTGCTGTGTGTATAAAATGTGATGCTGCGAGGCATTACAGTTATACATAAATTTACAGCAGCCTAGAGACTTTCACTGAACAGAGAAGCCTGTGAACTACATTGCCTTCCTGACCTTTATGTTCTCCCACCTTTATTATTGAATGCATCTTGAAAATGATTGCAAGAAAAAAAAGATATTGGATTTAAGGATTAGCAATGTAGTTAATTTTCTTATATTAATTTGTTTATTTACTTCTCCATTTCCTCAAATTGATAACCTAAATAATAATTTAGAATGGGTACATTTGCACAATGTAGATGCCTCATTTAGATGCCTGAATGAGGAACAATGTTCAAGCTCAAGTGTAGAAAACCACCCTGGCACAAAGCATGAAGTTTAAAATATATTTAATAGGTCAAAGTAGTAGAGGTAGAGAAGTAGAGGTAAAGAAGAAAGGTTTTCTCTCTTTTAAAGACAGAAAGTATTATTTAATTTGTTTTTCAGTGAACAGGTAGAAACACTGGTGTTAAAAAGAATGGGATGTGTCTTTTTTTAAATTCTATCAGTACATGTGCTTGCTAGAAACAGTGACAAATATTGGGATATTAAAAAAAAAACTATATATTGACTCAAAATACAATACACTATACATCTCAACTAAACAGTGTTGGCTATTGTTGCTTACTTACCTATTTGCTCATGTGCGTAGCATAAGAAATGTAAGACTTACTGTATTTGGCTTCATCCATCTTCCCATCAATTTAACCATCTTCCCTGTCCCTGCTGAAGAAAAGCAGGCCCAAACCACGATGCTGCCACCACCATGTCTGACAGTGGGGATGGTGTGTTCAGGGTGATGAGCTGTGTTGCTTTTACGCCAAACATATCATTTTGCATTGTGGCCAAAAAGTTTGATTTTGGTTTCATCTGACCAGAGCACCTTCTTCCACATGTTTGGTGTGTCTCCCAGGTGGCTTATGGCAAACTTATGGCAAGACTTTTTATGGATATCTTTGAGAAATGGCTTTCTTCTTGCCACTCTTCCATAAAGGCCAGATTTCTGCAGCGTACGACTGATTGTTGGCATCTGGACAGACTCTCCCACCTTGTTCCAGATGAAAGTTTAGAGGGACGGCCGGGTCTTGATAGATTTGCAGTGGTCTGATACTCCTTCCATTTCAATATGATTGCTTGCACAGTGCTCCTTGAGATGTTTAAAGCTTGGGAAATCTTTTTGTATCCACATCCAGCTTTAAACTTCTCCACAACAGTATCTGGGACCTGCCTGGTGTGTTCTTTGTTCTACATGATGATCTCTGCGCTTTAACAGAACCCTGAGACTATCACAGAGCAGGTGCATTTATACAGAGACTTGATTACACACAGGTGGATTCTATTGATCATCATCAGGCATTTAGGACAACATTGGATCATTCAGAGATCCTCACTGAACTTTTCGAGTCAGTTTGCTGCACTGAAAGCAAAGGGGCCGAATAATATTTCACGCCCCACTTTTCAGTTTTTTATTTGTAAAAAATAATATAGTTTAAAATATCCAATAAATTTAATTTCACTTGTGTCAAATATATATATACAGCCCCCATTAACCCCTTATATATATATATATATATGTGTGTATATATATATATATATATATTATATATATATATATATATGTATATATATATATATATATATATATATATATATATCTTTGTGTATGTGTGTGTGTGTGTGTTTCTTGTTCCAAAACTGACTCGGGATCAGAGATTTAGATGAAGCTTTAGGATGTCAGTCTGAAATTCAAACCATGTTTGGGAATTTTCACTTAGTTTACATATTAAGGTGTATTGTGTTTCAGTTTGTTTTTTCAGTATTGTGTTTCAGATTGGACAAATGCAGGAAATTTATATCTCATGAATTTTCCAAAAATGAATTTGGCTAGACTGCTGAATTATTCAGTCGACCCATAAAATCAGCAATAATTGAAGATGGCATGGCTCATTACAGCAAATCTAAATTTCTGTAGGCTACATCTTAACTTGTAAATAAGAAAAAGTAATCTCCCCTACCTTGTACATTGTTGAGCTTTTTTTTTGCTCTGTTTTGTTTTTTGCAGCACATCTGCTTACTTTTATCATGAAGTTTGTTTCCATGCAACAAACACAGAAATAAAGAAATCAGTTATTATCTGTTTCTTCACAAGTGTTTATTCAGATGCTACCAAAGTCAGCACATACATGTTCTAATTTGAAATAACTGATACTCTTTGGATATGGAAAATTTGCACATTAATGTTTCAACTGTTAAAAAAATTGTGACTTAAATGAAAGATGTTCATTCTTTGTTTTGTTTTTCTAAATGTGCTAAACACAAAAATATTTCATTACTCAGGTAAAAGCCAGCAGAGTGCCTTTTTTTCCATTACAAATTTATCACTATTATTTCTGTCTCTTCCCTGTAATGCTGAAGAGGAAAGAGTGCATATAGATAGCGTATTGATGGAGCTTCGATTCTTGTAAAGCTTCTAAGATCATATATACAGAGAAAAAACTTCTTTTTTATGTTGTGTGTGGAAAACCATGTTATAATGTTAATGTTGTCACAGATGTATGATTAACTAAATACAAGATCACAAATGAGTCAAATACAGAGAGCCAGTTGATAGTATACAATCATGGAGCATATATAAAAATACAACCTGAATTCCATAGAAGTTGAGACGTTTTTAAAATGAGAATAAAATGAAAACAAAAAGACTTTCAAATCACGAGCCAATATTTTATTCACAACAGAACATAGATAACAAATGTTTAAACAGAGAAAAATTATACTTTTATCCACTAACTGAGCTCATTTCAAATTTGATACCTGCTACAGGACTCTAAATAGTCTTCTTCCTTCTCAGAACACTTTGAAGACTTCTGGGCATCGGAGTTGGAATTTGGCCTCATTCTTGCCTGATATAGGTTTCCAGCTGCCGAAGAGTTTGTGGTCACGTGTGACATATTTTTCATTTAATGATACTCCAAATGTTCTCTATAGGTGAAAGATATGGACTACAGACAGGTCAATCCAGCATCTGGACTCTTCTCTGGTGAAGCCATGCTGTTGTAATAGCTGCAGTATGTGGTTTTACATCGTTCTGCTGAAATACACAAGGTCTTTCCTGAAATAGATGTCATCTGGAGCATATGTTGCTCTAAAACCTTTATATACGTTTCAGCACTTATAGTTCCTTCCAAAACATGCAAGTTGTCCATACCGTATGGACATATGCACCCCCATACCATCAGAGATATTGGCTTTTGAACTGAACACTGGTAACATGCTGGAAGGTCTCCCTCTTCTTTAGCCTGGAGGACACAGCATCAATGATGACCAACAAGAATGTCAAATTTGGACTTGTCTGACCAACGACCACTTTCCCACTGTGAAATAGTCCATTTTAAATTAATCTTGGTCCACAGGACACAACAGCGCTTCTGGACCATGTTCAAAAATAGCTTCCTTTGTGCATGATAGAGCTATAGTTGGCATCTGCAGATGGCATGATGGATTGTGTTTACCAACAGTACTTTCTGGAAGTATTCTTGGGCCCATTTAGTAATGTCATCAGCACAATCATGCTGATTGGTGATGCTGTGTCATCTGAGGGCCCGCAGACCACGGGCATCATGATCCAATCAAGGTCTTTGGGCTTGTCCCCTACGCACAGAGATTCCTCCAGTTTCTCTGAATCTGTTGATGATGGTCTGCACTGTAGATGATGAGATTTGCAAAATCTTTGCAATTTGATGTTGAGGAACATTGTTTTTAAAGTATTTCACAATCTTTTTACGCACTCTTTCACAGATTGGAGAGCCTCTGCCCATCGTTGCCACTGAGAGACTGCCTCTCTGAGACATCTCTGTTTAGAGCTGACCATGTTGCAGACCTGATATCAGTTAACTTCTTTAGTTGCTAGATGTTCTCCCATCTTAAATTTCTTTCTTTTTCAGACATTTGTCGCCACGTGCCAACTTTTTTGAGACCCGTAGCAGACATCAAATTTGAAATGAGCTCATTTAGTGAATAAAAGTGTAAACATTTCCCAGTTTAAACATTTGTTATGTTGTTTGTGTTCTGTTGTGAATAAAATAGTGGCTCATGTGATTTGAAAGTCTTTTAGAGTTCATTTTGTTCAAATTTCAAAAACATCCTAACTTTTCCAGAATTTAGGTTGTAAATGAATTCCTTAACTGTGACAGAAAATTATAGAAATGTGAGAAGCTTTGACCATAAACAGGAATAATAAACTAGGGCAGGTGTAGCGTAAGCAAAGGTTGAAACAAGAACAGCACTAAAATATTACATTCTCATTCTCACAAATGTGTGAAACTTGAACTTTATCTGCACAGAGGAAGGGTGTGTAGGGAAGGGTGTGTACAAGGTTAAAAGTGCATAAATCCTACCTCCAAAGAAGGCTTTAATACTGAGGATTCCTCTGAAAAGTGACAAATGATTTGTTCTTTTGATAGTGTTGATGGTGAGAAACACTTGTATGGGGAGAATGAAGATGAATGGTTGTAGTTTCACCACAAGAGGGCACAGACAGTCCATAATTACTAGTGTTCAGGTTTTAAGAGAAGCTCAGTTCTTCACATGTGCTTATTTTTGCCTTCATTAAAACTATATAATGAAAAAGATAATCCTCATTTAACATTTGCTGTGATGTGTTTAGGAAATAAAATGTGTTCATCTGACAGAAGCAGCTTTTGCCAAGACCATCTCAAGTTGCTACAACACACACACATTTTTATAGAGTGTGAATACTTAATAAACCCATATTAACATAACCTTTGTTTTACTCTGCTACTTATTAAATATGCAGCAGCTATAATTAACAGTATTTTAATAGTAATTGCTACTTGTCGTGTACTCCTTTGACATTCCTGAAGTGAAATGTGGTTATGCCAATTGGTTGGACTCACTTAGCATTTTAATGGCATCAATAGTGTTTTAATCCAAGTGTCAAGGCTATTTCCATTTTTTTCAGTGCTTATTTCTTCCACAGGAAATGTGACATTTTTATTAGTAAGGGTAGGATATTATTTAATTAGAAAATTTACATTTGAGCTCTTTAATTTCATTCTTAATGCATATGAACATGAAAACCACATGCGTGAATTTATTTATGCATAAAATATCATAGTCTCTGGTTTGGTGAGCAGCCTTGAAGCTTCATTGCACTGGTGCTGGGAGGCGAGACAGTAACGTAGTTTGTCTTGCTGGTGTGATCACTGCGTTCAGTTTGCAACATTAGTCTTCCTCTCTCTGCTTTCTTTTGCAAATGAAAAACCAGTTCCAACCTGAGTGGTGATTTTTAATTGTGATAATGGAAATGAATGGTTGTGGTTTGTTTCCCCCTGTTTGTCCTCCTCTCCCTCCCTCTCCTTATGGTTTTCTTACTTTCTTATAGACCAGTGGTGGTACACCTGTACCTCTGCATTGATTCCTGAGCAGCTGTGACCCAGGTCTGAGCCTCCTATCCATCCCCATTACGCACTCCTGCTCCGGCTCTAATTCCCTTCTATCAACTAACTCTCAGGTTATTTACTGACCAAGGATCCATGGAGCAGTTATCCTTAAAGGGCCATTTTCATGATGTCTCTAGCCTCCCTTCAGTTTGAGAGACAAAATACTTCCTTTCTAAATATAAAATATGTGCACAACATTTTTTTCCCCCTCAACACTTATCTTCATATATGATGCACCGGATTTAGCAGTGGACCTTTCCTAAAATATTGTCTCTGTCAAAGCAAAACTATATTTGTATTGTCACCTCTTTGCACAAGCAGTCATCCTTGCCTTGTGGCAACTCTTTTGGGAAATGTATGTACATTTATGTGTCTTGCTACCTTGGGTGCATCATCAGTCTCCCTGGTGCCATGTTGTCAACATAACATATGTTTAATGGCGGTCAGAAATAACATATTGACCCTGTGTCTCACCCAGATAAAATATTCAGTCAAGGTACAACGGTGCTGCATGTGCTTATATTTTACCTCTAATTTAGCTTATATACATATGTACAAAAGAAAAAAAAGTTTACTTTTTACTTCTAGAAGTGTATTGCTGTGAAAGTACGCAATTTAGTATCTCAACTGACTTTTTAACATTATTATAGTCATAAAATTGTTCTATGTTCTGCTTTTTTTTTTTTTTTTTTGTTAGCATGTTTAGAATTTTATCTGACCCCCTCACCCTGTTTTATACCTTTACTCTTTTTCTATCTGTTGCAAAGCTGATCTCAGTCTAGATGCATGCACTAAAATCCACACGGTACTGTTGTAAAGGTGCATGGTCAATTTTTGGAATAAGAGGCAGAAAAGACTCAGCGATGGGGACAGGGAATAGCAAGGATTTAGAAAAGAGGCGTCATGGTGTTTTTGTATTGTTATGCATTGTCTGCGCAGTGTTTTGGACTTTAAATGTTATTTTTATTCATGAAACACTAACATTGTTCCATATTTGTGTTGATCCCAGTGTTGTTTTGTGTGGATTAAGTGTTAGGCCGGTGCTCTCCTCTCTTTGGATGGAGAGATCTCTAAGCATATTCAGTGACTCGCAGAGCTGTGAGAGCCTCTGTGGGCAGATTAAACCCATAGCCCAGCTTTGTGGCTGATCATTAGATTGAGGCAGATTTGTTAAGCATAACTGCCATTAAATTGGCTGCAAAGCTCTGGTATTTCCTGCACTACTGTTTATGAATAAGGACCCCCTTAAAGACCCACGCAGTGATGCGTTAAACCCGAGCCTGAGTAAGGAGGGAAATGCATTATTCATAGTGGAAGGAATTAGATGGATAAAAAGATGTTCCTGGTGAGAATGGCATGCGGTGTCTGGGCCTCCATGTGTGTGATGCTGAGCATCTGAGTGGCTTCATGTGGTTTAAGTGACATCCATAGTGCATATGTGTTTATGTTCAGAAGTCTGAGTGTCTTTTTTTTTTTTTTAATTCCATGTGTGTGGGCACCCACTGGGGAAGCGACGGGCCCTGTGTCCTGCTCCGTCTCCTCTGTGTCAGCTTGTGAGCTGAGCTACCAAAGAAATCGAAACGAGAGTTTTATTTCTTTTTTTTTTTTTTCATCAGGCCTTTCATGTCCTTACTGATGAATGTGTTTATTGGCTACGTAATGAGAACCAGTTATGGTTGGTTAGTCAAATTATTCAACTTTATTAACCTTGGATAAAATTTGCTATGCAGACCCAAACTGGTGTAACATGCAAAGAGTATTATGCTGGAGGCTAGAGGGATTCAATAATGATTACAGCTCTAATATAATAGAAATGAAGCGGTTAGAGAGAGAGAGGATAGAATACATGTATGTGGTTAAAGGCTGTAGGTAAAATAAAATGAAGAGAGTATGGCATTATTGTGTGTAGTCAAGTAGTTTATAGACCTATCGAGTTTACAGTCTGCAGATGATGAGGGGATGAAAGTTACATGATGGGGGGATTTTTGATGACAGTGATGAAAATAGCCCTAATGCTCAGCAGATCTGTGTGCATGAGCAGGCCTTGGGTGGGGGTGGGGGGGTTGTTTATCCTTGTACATGTGTGATTTGGTGTGGTGTGTATTTATTAACTTTACTGTCCTCTCCTTTTCTCTCTGTGCAACTGGCTTCTGGCGGACCAGCGGTGTCCAGTGCAGAGAAAGGCCATGATGAGAGATTGTGCAGGGAGTAAAAGGTTAACACGGAGGGTCAGAGAAAGAGGGAAGGTTAGGTGGGTCCCTATAGGGCTGTGTGGATGGTGAGACGGCACAGGAGGGGGTAGGAAGGAGGTACAAGGGGACAGGGAGGGGTAATAGAACCACTCCAGTGCTCTCACCTGGAACAGCTCAACCTTGGGCTGTAATTACTAACCATACATTCCACTTTTGGGGTGACATCTCCCTCCTCTTGGACTAATGGAGGGGAATTAGAGGGGATCTTAAAAGTTGGAAAGACTGTGGGAGTTGTACCGTTCCTCCCTTCTGGGGCAAGAAATACACAAGCACTCGCAGGAACAGGTGCACTCATGACCCAGACAGTCGGGAATTGGATCTGTATCTGGAATCACTTTGTCGTTCCTTTGATATATAGTAAAAGACACTTTATCATAGTAAGAAGAAAACAAATATTCCCTATCATACTCTCCTTCACTACGCTTTTTTTTTTTTTTTTTTTTCTTTTTCCCTTTGTAGTGGTCACTATAGCAGATTATTGGTCTTTGCATATTGGTGTGGAATCAGCACTATGGGTAGCTGGGGCGGTAGGCATGGTGCAGGGTTCAGTGTCCTGCCCAGGGTCACTCTGACGTATGACGGGGCTGGGGATCAATCTGGAGGACAACTGATACTACCCACTACTCCACATCCACCCCGTGTCATGGCCATCCCAATTTACTTTCAAACAGCAATTTCTAAAAAAGAAATAATAGACTGTGTATAAAACATTTCCATGATGTCACTTCTTTTTCCTTCTTTTTTACAGGCACAGATTCAGATTTAGGAGAGGATGACATAAGCTTTACGGACCAAATAGATTCAAATTTAGGGTGCAACAGTGTAGTAGGCAGCCCTGGGCTAGATGCACGTGGTTTCACTTGGCAGTGTAGAAAAAGATAGTAGGTTATATAAAATTTACTAAATAAAGGGCCCATGTTTTTTCAGATGAATAAACCAAACTGAGAAGATAAACGATACATAGATGAAAAGAATTAAACTATAATAACAAATCGAATATTTATTACATTTGTTCAGCGATAAAGAATAGTGTGCACAACATATTTCCATGTTGTACATTTCAGATAAAGTGTCTTATAATTTACAGAGGTGTTGTGATATGTCTTCTTTTCATAAGTTGTTATTCCCATGTTCTTCCGAACACAAATTCAGCGCTTGGGAAAGCGGATTGTTGGGATTTGACATGTTTGCCCACAGGCCTTGTAATGATCTGAATTGACTTCTGTTTGCCCAATTGTAGTGCTGAGCTTATTTTAGTTAAATGCCTCTTTGGATGCAGATCAAGAAAGAGAAGGAGCAGGCAGCTCCGTTTGCCAAATAAACACGTTTACTGACGACGCTGGTAATGATCTCATTACATTGAGCCAATACACCTGCATACGAGGGGGGATCCAGAGAGGGGTGGCGGGCCAGGGAGGACAAACAAAGCGTGAAATCACTAAATCACACTCATTATTGTGGGATATCAGTAGGGCCAGGATCCTAATGTACCATGAAGAGCATTCACTGCTTAATGGACATTTTACACATTTTTTATGCTTTTTATACATTACAGTAAAACACAATCTCAACAACAGCTGAGCCATTTACTGTATTTCTGTTACCCTGTGAAGCCTGAGACTGGGTATCAAAGGACAACTTTTTTTTTTCATCTTTGATAATGCTTTGTTCACACTCACTCTTCTTCTTGTGTCTTTGTGTTTACCTGTGGTGGTGTCTGATCACACACAAAAAAGAACCTGGATGAGCGCTGCAGCCCAGCAGGTCTGTCGCGTGTTGTAAAACAGCTTATGGCATCTGTCGATCCACAAGTGCAGAAGAAGCCCCTGTCTAACCTCTTGTCATGTACCACCATCAGCATACAATGCAGAAACAGGCTCCTTTAGTTGTACACCTGACCAAGAACTAATTTCATTGCAGCCCTTTCCACTGGTAACATGGCTGAGGGGGCGGGGAGTCTCTGTTACAGCAACGCCACTCTCGTTATTTCACAATTAATGTCAAGCCCTTGTTATTTGTCATTGCAAATACATGGCTTTAGTGCCGCTGCTGTTGTCGCTGCCATATTCTAATTTGTTCTCCATTATGGAAAACACTGGTGCCGATTAATTTCACTTTCATGGTTTGTACACACAACAAGTGAGTGTGAGGTATTGTTGTTTACCAGGAGCCACTTCTCTTGTCCAGTTTATACAGCATGAAAGAAAAAAAAAAGCTCCTGCACGATGCCATATTTAGAAAAAAAAAAGAGTGATCTTGTTTTTTTCATATAAACATCCAATGTTTAATCAGTAAGATATGCCTGTAATCTATACTTTTGCACTTTAAAATAGAAGTGCATGGGAATCTATGCCGTTTCTTGATACTGGCATTATCTTTTGTTAATATTTCAATTTAGAATAAGAATATAACAATCTTCTTGCATTTATGCAGAAGATACCTTACTGTGTCATTAAAAATAAAGCTTCAGAACCTTCATAATATAAAATATAATTGTGTTAATGTAATAATTCACTTTGGATGTGTTAAAGTACTTTGTTTTTTATGGAATTTCAATTCTATCCCTGGACCTGTATAAATTTCACCTGAAATATGTCTTTTTCCACTTTTAAATGGTTGTATCTGACACAAAAAAAAAAGTGCTTCATGTAGCACAAGTTTTTACACAAGGAACAGGTCTCCAAAAGCAAAATCACAAAGTCACAAATGTTTCAGAATATTCCTGTGACTATAGCACACGTAATAACAACTTTCAGAGAAAAATTAAAGTTGAAAAGTGCATCAGCTCACATTAAAAGATGGTATCATGGCAGAAGAAGAAGGACCAGTTATCCCTGCTTTATCTGTAACAGACAAAGGCATAATTGTCTATAAACTGAATATAATCTCACATAGCCTTGCACGGAGATGAAGGACGGATAAATAGATCAAGAGTGGTATGTTGGTTGAGTTCTTAAACAGCCCTTTGGAATCTAAAGTGGCTCAATGAACCAACTATCATCTTGTGCCAGAAAATCAAAATGATCTCTGCACAATTGTTGTCTTCTTAATGTTCCCCTAGCAGGTTCTTCTGAGACCACATGAGCAGCTTTTCTGCCATATGACTATTACACACAACTACTGCTATATATTTAATAGCGCAGTTAAGATTAGTACATGTAAAAACTAACAATAAGTACGATCAGAAAGAAACACTGTGAAACTACTCTAATGAAATTGTCAGCATTATCGTAAATTCAGTCACGTTTTTATATCAAGCATAAAGTAGTCCCAGGACGTGTGCTGAAGAATGTGTATGGTGCACACTTTTTCTCTTCTATATAGATGCTGGTTTGTTTGCTTAAAAGGTCATATGCCTGTTTATACGTCTGACCCCAAGTCTTTTGAAATCAAGCGCTCTCTGTGGATGACGGAAAACAAAGTTGTTTGCAGGTTGCAGTCGTTTCAACGCATCTTTTCAAATGAAGGAATTGATACATTTGTGAATGGACCATGGGATTTCTGCGATGCCACAGTTACTGGACATCTTGGAGGAAACATTTGTTTATCATTTGCTATTTTATCTTTGTTTAATAAACAAATAAATATGATAAATGTTGTTAGTCAGCCTTTTATCAGTGAAAAAAATGAAAAATTAGATACAGTTTTAGAAAATTTAGAAATTTTGATGAAAAAAAATGTTTTTTTATATTTCCTTCCTAAAACCTGCTGGTATGCCTCCATATTCTTACCCTGGAATCACACAAGCTGTTTCTTCTTGTTGTCTTTATTTTCATTTCCATTTCCTGTGAGTGAAATGATCTCTGCTCTCAGCCACAGTCCCCTCCATTACACCTAATAAGGTGTCATATAGTTTCATTCCATGCTTCACTTGTCAGAAAGGGCTTCCAGTCCTACTCCAATTTTGAGTTTAATAGATATTAGTCCTTAACACTCTCCTCACAATTAGGCCTCCCAGTTTTGCTCTTAATGAAAATCAGATTAAGACATATAATCTAATTACAGTCCATATTAATCCACCCTCTGATACACTCTGCCTACTGCTCTGCCTCTCAGACTCTCTTTGCCACAATCAATTATTCTGCCTGTCAGATTGTCAGTCAGGATTCTTACTTTGTATATATCTGGTTATATGTAGTTGTAGTTTGCATTTAGAGAATTAAGACGTGACACATCCCTGTGCTGCTGAACTTTCAGCACAGAGCTTTCAGGGATAGTAAATGTCAAAGGAAATAAAAATACGGTGAAGAAAAAGTTAATCTCATGAATTAATTCAACCTACGGGATGAAATGACCCATTTAGACTTATAATTTAGAAATGAACTTCTCTCTCTCTATCTTCAGTTTTTGTCAGTTTTATCGGGACTACATGATTTGGATGGAGCCATGAATTAGTGTTGGACTGATAAATTTGGTGCATATCTTTGGACGTCGTTTCATGGCAGAAATGGCACTATCAGAGGCCCTTTTGATGTGCTGAAATATCGTAGCAAGGTTCATTTCGAATGGCATGCCTATTGGATTGTTTGTTTGACCGACTTTAATTGTAAACCTCGTTTTCGTTGTGAATTATATCAGTGCAATTAAAGGCTGGCCTCCCGTCCTCTGACCTGGTGAGCAGCCATACATTCTGAAGAATTGTCGGTCAGATTCAAACTTTATCTAAGATGAAGCAAAAAAGTCTTGAACCACAATGATTCAATCAGTTTCATCACTTCAGAGAGAAATGATTAACTCCCTCTGCTAGACCACTGGGTTACTCAGTGAAAGAAATTATATGGAAAATTGATGGGGGTTTAAACTTGCACTCACATGCCCCCACCACCTTATTAGATACAACCCTTTGGAATCAAAGCTATCTCCAGAATAATAATAAAAAAAAAAAACTAATCTTTGAAGCATTGCTCATTTTCACTCTTTTTTTTCTCTTTTATTGTCACCCTACATGTCCTCCTCTTCTGTGTCCCAGGCTTTGAGACAGCCAGGTCTTTTGCTCTCCACGGTGCCCATGTGATCCTGGCTTGTCGAAACCTGTCCCGGGCCAGCAAGGCAGTCAGCCTCATCCAGCAGGAGTGGGTAAGTGTGGGAACCTGTGGGTCAAAAGCGTCGCGATTCCACTGCATCACTTGCAACTAATCCCTTAAATAAACCAATCCAACCATGAACTGATCCTGTAACAGTTGGGACTGTTTGTATATAACTGACTGTATTTTGTATTTCACTCTTTTAAATCACTCAAAGACCTTCACAGTACAAGCCACATTTACATATTCATATATCACTTTTTATTCTGTGCTGTATTTCGTGCCAGTTCACACATCAGGATCTATAATACACCAGCTTGACCGTAACAAAGAGACATTAAAAAGAAAAAAAAATACAGTTTATAGAAGCAGTTTGAAGTTTACATGTTTGTTCTCAAAAACTGCGCCAACACCTCGGTGTTGATGGGAATAAAGAGGGAACTTCTGTCTCTGTGAAGCAAGAGTTAAATGGAGCGAGTGAGGGAAAGGGAGAAAAGTGAGAGGGCATCTGATAATTACCTGAGATTATTGCTCTAATATCGCTGCGCTTGTGACATGTCCCCAGATTTACGGGTGTGGGAAAATAAACAAGCGAAATGTGGGTGCTGGAGCAGAAAGAATAAGCCATTAGCACTGGGTTGATTACAGAGAGCAGGACTTGAAGATGGAGGAGAGTGAGTGCTCAGTGCAGATATGAGCCAGAGAGCCTGAGAGGGAGGAAAAGGGAGAGAGGGAGACAAACGCCTTTGAGCGTGAGTAGATCTGCAGTGTTTAAACTTGCCAAAGTCTCTAATTGAAGTATGCCCCTGGGGCTGTCAGTGCTGCTCCACAGTGTGAAATCCACTGCTTTGTTTAAATGAGTGAGGAAAAGCTCCGATCCCACTAGCAGATTTTGTAGTACAATTGATTTTCAAGCTTCACACCTGCCACAGATTTATCTCGACATGGTAACTGTTGCCGAATTAACGAATGGAAGCCGCTTAGAAGTGCTTTTAAAGAATAATAGACTGTGACCTCTGTGGTGTAAATGATATGTCCCAAATTGACTTGTTGGTTGTGAAGATTTTACACAAATTTAACCAGTGAATTAAAAGAGTTTTTTTTTGTCATTTAAATTGAGCAACCGCTGTGATTTAGCCTTTCTGAAACTTTCTCCGTATTTCCTTTTCAGGAAATCCCCTGTCATAGGCTAATGAATAAAAGTCACAATATCAGAATAAATCTTTGCTGCAAATTCTCCCCTCAGGCGACATTATTAATAGATTCGGGAGAAGAATAGAGAGGAGGATTAATCTTTAAGATGATGGATGGACTCTGCTTACCTTCCCATGCTCCTATGTTAAGGTCATTTTGATAAGAGGGTGTATTTTGGGGTCCTCTGTACAAAAGGTCACCATATCTACTTCCAGGTCCTTCTCAGAGTTCCGCTCTGGCTGCCAGGAGTGGAACTGCTGTCCCGATTGCACAAGACCTCTGACCTCTAACTACCTGCTTACTATTACTCTGAACTCTCTCTTTCTCTAACTCTTGCTCTGTGTCAGCCTGTGTGGGCTGGTTTTGCCATTCAGAGGTGAGAGTGATGGCTGGCTTGCAGCGCAGGGCAGTGCGGTTCAGTGCAGCACCGTGTACTGACAGTGGGTATAATAGTAGGGTCGCTGATGGATAATGGGCAGGTCAGAACGGCTTGGAAGTTCAGGGTCAGAGGCCTCATCCTTCTCAGCTAAACTGTGTTCTGCCGGAAAAAGTACAAACAGAACAATACTCTTAATACAAGATTCCTGGAAGAGAAACCTGGTCCTGTGCCTTTATCTAATCATCAATTGTACAAGTTTTTCTTTTTTTTTTTCTTCTTTTTTTTTAATCACATTTACATGTTTGAATTTTATCTCTCTAACATTTCACCTTGAAATTAAACGATTGTCTTGTTTTCATGGTAAAACTTCAGTCGTATCTCCTGCTGCACAGCTTTAATTCGTGCAGTATGTGTTCTTTCTCTGCCTCTATTGGAGCTGTGAGGTAAAAACCCTTCCAGCAGGCTCATTAGGGGAGTTAACAGTGGCAGTGAGGGGATAAACATTTACCTTATGATTGTGTTTTACAATAAGCCTGATGCTGTGTGCCTTCATTGGGTTCAAAGGGGGCTGTTTTTATAGGCCGTGATGAAGCCACAGTAAAACCAGGGTATTAAGCAGCACATGTGCTGGGAAAAAGGGAGAAAGAGCAAGACCCTGGAAGACAGAAAGGAGAACATGGAAAGTGATCATACTTCAAAAAGCACTAGGCATAGTGCCTTTGATTAATTTACTGCATTCCCTTAATTAAAATCCAAGGTCTTTATTTACATCAGTTTGCTTAAGGTAGCAGATCTTTTTTAGAGATGGGCCTTTATTTCTAATTCTCATTGTAATTAGCATAGCTTTTTAAAAAAAAAAAAAAAAAATACAATGCCATACTTTAATGTTTTTAAAAAAACCTGGAGCAGTATTAATTAAAAGTATGTATATATTTGCATGTGAGTTGACTAGATGTTCGTCAAGTTCATTGGAATCTTCATAATACCAGATAAAAGTAAGAAACTCTGCTGTTTGTTTGCTTTCACTCTAGAATTCTTCCAAGTATGTAGAAAGTTTTCAGCCTTTTTGGAAGGACTTTGCTTTGTGCCAAGAGGTTGGATAATCAAGAAGTGAATGTGCTAATAAACTACAAGCTCGATGGTTAAACTGATCACTGTGTTTTGAACACATTGGAGGGAAATATTCCAGCCTGATTTAAACCAATTTGATGTTGAAATGATGGGGTTTCTATTTCAAGTGCTACAAAAATCTTTAACAACAGCATGCATATTTTATTAAAAATGATTAGATTGAAGCGATAAAATGAACTATTGTTTTGTTCCATCTCTAGCAAGCACAATACAATGACAAGAATGCATTTTTTTCTTCTTCCCCACACACCTCCCTCCCTGCCCTGCCTGTATTAGAAGCAGGCATTTATTTGTGTCAGCCAGCACCCAGGTTATTATGAGACGCTTTAATTTGAATCCCAGTGTTTTTGTCATTTAGTTTTGCATTCTCGTGTTATCCTCTTAGATTCCTGCAGGAGCTTTGCTATGAGGACCTTTAAACTCCTGACCTTTGCCCTGTGCTCTAACTACATGCTATTTTCTAATAGCCTCTTAACCTTTCCGTTTTCCATTCCATGTACTGTGTTCACTCACTGTAAGATGCTGGTTAACAACTAAAATGTTGCTTGTGTGCTGTCGATTTATTTTTCCTGATTGCTTTTAAAATTATGCTTATTTTCTCCTGCTATGTCTTCCTCTGAGAACTGTAATGGACTCCCCTGAGACGAAGCCCACTGCTTTCTGGGCCAACCAAGGCCCTTGGCCCCTGAGTAGCATACAACATGCGGATACCCATGTGTTGCATGGTCTTATTTTGTAATTTCTTTCCTTATTTTTTTTAAATACAAAATGCTCATTTCCCTCACTGCCCCTTTCTATAACACATGCTAATGAGATGCTTTGTAAGGGCATTAATTAGCGAGTTAGTCACTGATTGCTGTGCTTGTTTTTATTTTGTGTGTGTGCGTGCGTGTGTGTGTGGCAGTGTGGTATTAATATGGCATGCCGCTGCGGAGAGTTCTGTCAGGGTCTGCTCTGGAACCAATTAAGCTAAAGCTCAGTGTCCACTGAGGCTGCTGGGAGAAGAAAAAGCCTGCTGCCTGCAATGTCAAACAGCAACATTAACACAGGCCAGAGAGGCAGAGCAAGACACGCAGACAGAGAACTGATAGGTGGGAGTCATACAGAAAGGCAGATAGAAAGAGACAGTCCTTGGGCTTAAAATATATATAAAAAAAACTGGTTAGCCATCACCACTTTATCAGTCCAGATTTGGAAATCCCAGCAGGATCTTAGCGCTACCACCGTTGGTAGCTTCTTCCATTATGACTTTGTGAATTCCAACTCACCATTGGCACAGATGGCCCAATATGTATGTCATTTACTCATTTCTAGGCTGTCGTGCTGGAGGGCAAGATAACATCGAAATCATCGACACATAGTATTTCTTTGCAAGCATTTGCTATTTCAGGTGGAGGAACTGTATTTCTCCAAAAGAAAAATAGAAAAAATTCTTGAAACTGAGAAAGAACTAGAAAAGCACTCGGAGAGCGCAGACCTCCGCCAAGTACAACAATTCCCCCAAATAGCGATTTACAGATTGCGATAAAATCCGCCTTCTGGATCAGATCCGGATGAGCCTTTGAAATTTGATAGAAGTTCCCATTGTCAATCCCTGAGTCAAATTTTGAGTTTTGGGCTATAATTAACGGAGATATTGAGAAACAAAATTTTCGGCCCCATTGACCGCAATGTTATCGAAAATTTGAAAGTGATCCAGAATCCAGGATTTCTTCTGGATCAGACCCAAAATAAAATCAGTTCTTCCTCTTTCACATTTCAGACAACTCTTGAAAATTTCATCAAAATCCATCCATAACTTTTTGAGTTATCTTGTACACAGACAGACAGACAAACGCCGGCAAAAACACAACCTCCTTGGCGGAGGTAATAATCTATCAGTACATGTAATCCGCTCCTGCTTTATATCTACCTCTTGTTTCTTTCTTTTCCCCCCTGTTGGTTTCCCTGATTTGTAAGAGAGTGCAAAAAAAACTATCGAAAACGGGCTTCATACAATACTAAGAGGTACCAAAGTTGAAGATGACTTTGACATTAAGCTACGTCATGCTACTACAGAAATGCATGCTTTATGTTTAGATGCTTTTTTGAATCTACCTTTCACCTGAGTTACTACAGTTTACAGAAGGAACCCTGTGTACACTTGGTACACTTGCACTTTTGTGTGTATGTGTGCCTGCATTTGTCCATTTGCCCACTGCATAACCTTGTGTGTCAGTCTGACAGGCCCTGTGCCCCGCTGGCTGCCATACCATGCCATGCCACAGCCACGCTCCTCTTACTGAGGCCAACAGGACGTGACACATGTGAAATGCTGACCTGGTTGGTTGCAGCCCCTCCAGGGCCTCAGGATGCTGCTCTTTTAGTCACCATTCCTTTATGCTCCCTTGTACCAAGGCTTTTCTTTTTCCTTTTTTTTAAGCATCCTTCAAAGCCTCAAAAATACTTGTGACCTCTTTGTTCACCTTTTGCTTCCCTGACTTTTTTCCCCCTCTTCTTTCCGCTCCTAAAATGATTAAGGAAATTATAGCCTATTTCCCAGGTCAATGAGCAGGCCCGTACCACTCTCTTGTGCTTTCACAGAGTCTAGTAGCTCACAGTTAATCATTTTTGGGTCTTGCAGGATTTTAACTTCGGCTTTTATTTTTTCACAATATGATTTCTGAACCTCCTTGAATGCTGTTACACCCTCAGTAAGCTTTTTTTTCTTTCTTTATTTCTAACATTAAGAAGCTGTACTATCTGCTACACCTGCTCTTCTACATCTCCCTAAATCTCTGAAGAACAGGTGGTTCTCCTCTCATTTCCAGGGTATGGCTCTGTGTAAATCGGTCTCTTTCATGGTATATTAGTATCACATATCTGCCTTTCTCGCTTCCCATCTTTCTTTATTTGTTTGTTTGTTTTTTAATTGCAGTCTTTGGTTGAACTGGGAGTAAAAAGCCCCTTGTTCTCAACTGTTCTCTATCTCAACTTGGCACAGAAGAGAGCAGAAGGGGGCGGATAGAAAGAAGCATGCGATTGCGATTTAAATTTTTGGAGGGAAACCCCTCTTTTTCCCCTTGGATTCACCCACCTGTGATTCCGGTAGAATGCGACCACATCAGGCTCAGGAACTGCAATAGGATTAACTATAATACACCAGTGAAAGTTTCTTTTACATTACACAGGTGACTGTTTCAATGCTAGTTGTGGGAGTGCTAAAGGAGGCTAAGTGTGGTATAGATTGCTGGTATAAGAGTGTAAAGGTTGAATACCTTGAAGTTTTACGGTAGTAAGCATTTCATGTATGTGTGTGTATGTAGGTGATTGTGCATCTATTTAATACACTCCAAAAGTTCTGTACATATGCGCACCTAAATGCTCACACATGCACACCCTTACACATGGTGTGTATTTAAATGCTTGATTATGCATTTTGCATAGCTTTGGGACATGCATCACTCTTCCCAGACTGCTAATAAAGTGACCAGGGAGATGGGGAACCTAAATGAATCCTAAAGTGCCTTGCTTGCATTCCTCACTCTCTCCCTCTCCCTCACCGCTCTGCTAAGTTATTCCAGCCTGTCGTGGAAAGCTGTGCGCCGCTCGGCTCTGCTCCTCCTTATGTCTGTCTGCTATAGCCAGGTGCTCTGTCTCCTGAAGAGGTGTGGCCTGCTCCTAATTGCCTAGACCACAGTGAACTATTGTCAAACGCCCTGTGTGAAGGAGCACCATGGAGGAATAATTTTGAATATATCACCTAGTTAGCCAGTTGATATTTTCTGCTAAATAAGCACTTCACCAGCCATCTCGCAAGGAGGTGGAAGTGTTAGAATGATGGGTCACTTGCCATAGGTCATGTTGGGGAGGATTTAAATGATTTAAATGATGTTGCTGCCACTGAAGGGGACAGGTTGAGGAAGGATGTTTAAAGCAGCACCTCTTTGTTGTTTGAACCTGACATATTCTCATCCCTCTCTCTTTCACTTTTCCTTGTGAAGAAGGGCTCATAGCCCTGGGATCTGGCTTCTTATGATGAGAGAGGTGAAAGGTTGCTTGGATCTCTTTCACTCTTTCCGTCTTCTTCCCTCTGCCAGCAGAGAATGTTTTTATTGAAGTCCGAGAAGTGCTGACCACAGAGAGACAAGTCCAGCACCACTCTAATGTTTTAACTTAAGAGATGAACCACTTGTAATAGGCCACAGCCAAACAGACTGAGGTTTAGCTGATGTCTGCCAAACACAAGGAAACAGTCATTTTAATGCAGAAGCCATCTGGAAACAAGGCTATAACATTTAGCTGCTATTATCCCGACGTCTTTTGGCATCTTTAGCTCAATTTAAATGAACACAGGCTCTAAGATACCATGATAAAGTTCATAAGAGATGCAAAAGGCTAATTAGATGTCATTTTGTGTTTGATGTTTCTTTGAGATTTAAAGTGCCCGATGCTGTCTTTTGTCAGCCATTTAACCTCACAAAGAGCATATTCACACGGGATAGGAACTTGATGATTATCTGTGTGAGAATTCATAGGTTTGGTGCCCTACATGCCATTTCTCATATGAGGAAAAGGGGCAAAAAGAGAGATGGAGAAGTCTGCATACTTACTGTATATGGCTTATTTTCATCTTGTGTTTGTGGGGAAGGAGGTCTGGATTATTTGCCTATGAGCAGACAAGTTAGTCACGAGTCAACAACTGCCAAGTCCAGCAATTTCAAGTCCTGCAATTCAAAAATTCCAGTGTCAGACTGATCATGAATAAGATTCCCAATGATTTTTATGATTTATAATTGTCAAGGAGTATTTTTCTTTTTAAGAAAAAAGGTTACTGCTTTAAACATGAAGATAACAGGCAATTTAAGTGTTCTTTATAAATGATAATAGGATATGAATGGGCTCTTTGAAACAAAGATATTACCTGTTAGAAACGACACACTGATATGTAATTGCTTTTTGTTTCCCCAATACATGTTCGGAAGATTAGTTTTCTCTTTGGATAATTTAATTATCCACAATTCAATATATATTTTGAACCATTATAATTGTCTTTTATATATAGGTATGACATATAATGACTAGATTTTAACAGAAGCCCTAAAAGTGGTTTAAAAAAGAAGACAATACAATTGGTAATTTATTCAGTGAGAAAAATAATCAAACATTAGTGGAAAAAAAGATGTGAAATTTGTTTCTGGTATCTGGTATGAATCGGTAACTTAATAATTGTAACTGAATGTTATTGTGGAACTCCAACATCTCACTGTACCCAGATTATAGACTATATGGGCAGAAAGAAACTTCAGACACAGTGTAGCTTCTTTATATCCTGGACATTGAACTGTTGGCTGTGAGTTTCCATCCATCTTGCCTACTCATAGACTTCATTTGTGTTACCTGCTGACACTGCATACAAGCTGTGGTTAGGTCCAGAAGTATTTGGACAGGGGCAGAGTTTTTATAGTGTTACCTTTATACACCGCCCCGGTAGGATCACAATAAAACAATCAAGCTGTTGCCAGAGTGGAGGCAGCTTTAATTTAAGTGGCTTCACAGAAAATATGGACTTTACCATTTAGGAATTACAGCCATTTTAAAGAAAGTACCTCTATTTTTAGGGTTTCAGAAATATTTGAACTGAAAAGAAGTTAAAGCCCAAGGAGATCTCAATGTAAGTAAAGGAGGTCATTATTGGTACAGTCTTAAGAAAAAGATAAAGCACTGGTGAGCTTAACAATATCATTGAAGTTAGCCAAAGTGGATGATTGCAGGAGAAAAGCAAAACCCTTAACAACACCAACAGACGTTAGGAAGGTAGGTTTATCATGATGAAAATCTATTATCAAGTGATGCCCTCATGAATCGAAATGCAGAAGGTTTACAACAAGGTGCAAATCAATGCTAACATTCAAGAACACGAAATCCAAATTAGACTCTGCCAAAAAACATCTGGAAAAGTCTCTCGTGTTCTGGAATCACTTTCTTTGAACCAATAAACTTGTATTAGAATGGTAGGAATTGAAAAGTATGGAAAGGAACAGCGTATGATTCATAGACTACCATATCATGCATCTGACATGGTGGAAGCAATGTTGTGGTATGAGCATGAATGGCTGTGAATGGAATGGGCTCACTGGTATTTGTTGATAACATGACTGCTGACAGATGTTTAAAGATGAATTCTGAGGTGCATAGGGCTATATTCTCTGCTCACATTCACCCAAATCCTACAAAAATAAAAGGCCAGCATTTCACAGAACAGATGGATAATGACCATAATACTGAGAAGACTTCATCCATCCATTATTGATACTCACTTGTTCTGAATTCAGGGTCAAGGGGGTCTGCTGGAGCCTATCCCAACCATGTTTGGGTGAAAGGCAGGGGTTCATCCCAGACAGGTCGCCAGTCCGTTGCTGGGCGACTGAGAAGACTTTTTCAAGGAAAATAATTTGAATCTCCTGCATTGGCCAAGTTGGCCGTCTGATCTCAGCCCAATAGAGAATGCTTTTAGTTAGTTTCAGTTATTGAAGACAAAATTGAAGGGAGAAAGGCCCACAAAGAAACAGCAGCTGAAGGTGACTGCAGTGAAGGCCTGGCAAAGCATCTTCAGGGATGAAAAATTCTGTATACTTATTCAACTGGGTGCAGAATTCTTGAAATAATCTTTTTTGATTTAATAAAATGTTTTTCCCTTATATGTCTGAGTGCATAAGCCTGGACTACTGTTTAATGGATATCTTCTGAAGTCAGATGTCATGGTATTGATATCAGTGAACTGCTCCAGGCATCCAAACAGTACTGCCCCAGGCATGGCTATCATTAGGATTTTGTGAAATTGTGCACATTTGTGTGTAGGTGTGCATGTAAGCATGTGTGTGTGTGTGTGTGTGTGTGTGTGTGTGTGTGTGTGTGTGTGTGCTTTGACACAGAGTTAACACTGGTTTACAGCTTAATCAGTCTGTGTAACTGAATGCATATTTATCAGAGCGAAAAACTTATGCTCAAAGAATCAGACCTTAGCCCATACATCTTTATCAAACACACATGCACACTCTTCAACACACACCCTGATCCGCATTTCATTAGAGAGGCAGATTCAGGCAGCAGTAGATTAAAAACAACGTGTGTTTTTACAGGTCCATAAATCAAGCACAGGATGAGCAGGATTCATTTAGACAAGACCAGAGTTGTGGCATAGTTGCTCTCACGTGACTAATGCTTAACTGCGATACTTTGATACACTGCCTTTTTATTAGTTTGATTCTCTGTTGCCCCACATCAATGATTATCTCTCAGCTTACTGTTGACTTCCAGAGGCAGGGTAGGTGTTGTGTTCATTTTTTGTTGAACATTTTGATAATGAAAAAGCCAACCCCAATCTGTCTGTGATTAAGCCTAACCACTTGCAGATGATCATACCTACAAGTACAGAATTAATGTATACAAATCTTACATAGCTTCATTGATCTTGTGTCTGCAGTATAAACAAGCCACTGTTTAAGTTTATTTTTACCCAACACCTGCTGTTTTGATGGAAAAGCTCGGTCATATAATTTGCTGTTTTCACCCACTGAGCTGGCTCGCCTGCGGGAATGGTGAATAAGAGAGCAGAGCTGTTAATCTGAAAGTACCATTTGGACTGCCTGTACTTTCGAAACAGTATCTGTGTTTTAATGGTGTGTGAAGCACATACCTATAAAATGTTTTGTTGATCAGTGATGTCCTAGACTAAATGCAAAATCGCACAAGCGCATCCATGCTTCATCTGTCATACAGCTATTGTGCGAGTTCCTCCAAGGCTTAGCCGTGTGCTCATGTGTCTGTGTTTATAGGTACATGGTCCCCAGTTTTAGCCAAAGACCAACACTGACACACAGAGAAAAGGAGTAATTTCCCCTGCACTAAAACCCCAACAAGTGGCACCTAGGGAGAGAGAGAGAGCGAGCATATTACAAGTTCAAACGCCTATGCTCTCCTTTACCACAGAGAGCTACAATCTCTCCTGACCTGTGACCGGGCATGGATCTGGGTGTATGTGTGTACATTGAGGGAGGCTCAGAGGTGTCGTAGCTACCTTGCTGTTTCTTCCAGAGTGTAAAGCATTTATTAGGGTCCAGACCTGTCTGAGGGGGGTGCAGGGCAATATTATTTCACATCCTCCGATTGAGAAGTGTGCATGTGTATGTGTATATGTCTGAGTGTGTATGAACTGTACAACTTTTAGATAACCAGCTCTATATAGAGGCAGGTTAGAAGGTGAACTGGATTGGTAAGTGTATCAAATAACTCTGTAATAAAACCTGCTGTAAACCAGTGAACACAGTTTAACCTGTGACCTCAAACTCCCTCAGTCACAGTGGTATATGTATACCACAGCAGCTCTACTGATTAATTCTGCCATTGATGGAAGCATGGTTTCTCATTTGAGATGTTCCAAGAATGCTGTCATACAGTAGCGCAGTGGTGCGCAAACTGTGGTACGTGTACCACCAGTGTTACGTGAGGGCTCTCTGGTGGTACGCGGGGGAACGTCATGACTTTCAATATTTTTTCCACATTTTCACTTAGAAAAAATCGGAAACGTACAATGCATTATAAATACGTTTTAAATTAAATGTGTAGCTTGAGATAACTAAAATTGTCTTATAAAAAAATATTTGTTGCATATTCAGTTGCAGTGCAGATGTAACAACTTTTGAGTGTGTTTATTTTGCTCAGTATGAGAGTATGAGTATGTGAGAATTGTTGGACAGAGTTGTAAATGTCTGATTCAGTAAAGTAACAATTCAGGTAATAAATAACCACAATAAGGAATAAACATCTCTCCTGTGTGTTTAAAGCTAATTGAGAAGGTATGTATGGCTATATTTTAAAATTGGTCATCATGGTGGTACTCAAAGAGTTGAACAATTTCTCAGGTGGTACGCAGTATTAAAAGTTTAATTACCACTGCAGTAGTGGATCTGATTATTATTTTTTTTTCTATTAGAGGACAGTTTAGAGAGAATATTTAACAAACTTACTATTTTTTAAATATTTTACTAAATATTAATAGATGAGAACAACATGTCCAGGTACTTTGCCTTTGTGTCATGTCTCTGCCCCTTTCTGAGTGAAAACAATTCATCACATTTGACTGGCAGTCAATACAACTTTTGAGGTGTTTGCTAATATAAAGATGTCAAGGTGAAAGTGTGGCTTTGTTGCTAAAATTGTATGACCTGTCATTATTTTGCATAAGCATCAGAACAACCCCGAGCCATAGTTCTGTTGAGCAATGTATTCCCCCTTCTCTCAGCAGCAATGATTTTATGAACTTTTTAAGCGAATAAAATTGTGTCAGTCAGAGAAAAGATGAATTTGTCTTTTCCTATAAATGGCATCTTTTTAAGATTACAATGATTGTCATTTTTTAAATTCATATTTATATTATTTCACTCCCATTCATCTGTCTGAGTTAATGTCAGTAATTAAGTCTTCTGGATTGTCAGCCTGTATGTTAGATCCCATCCCAAGCAGATTGTTTAAAGATATCCTACCCCTGATTAACCTCTCTCTGCTTGACCAGATAAATATTTCATTATCAACTGGTTATGTACCACAGTCATTTAAGTTATTTGTTGTGAAACCACTTCTCTAAAAGCTCTGTCTTGATGCTAGTAATTTAGCCAATTTCAGACCTATTTCTAACCTTCCTTTTATGTCCAAAATCCTTGAAAAAGTGTCTTAAAACAACCAATTGCACCTGTCCAGAGCAACAGTTCACATGATGAATTTCAATTTGGATTTAGAATTCATCATGGTACTAAAACTGCTTTAGTTAAAGTTACAAATGAACTCCATATTACCTCTGACGGTGGTGTTCTCTCTGTGGTAACACACTGGTAACATGCTGGTAGAGCTGGTGGACGGGTCCTAAATTTGGCTGTTTGAGGTCATATTTACTGGACAGAATTCAGTTTGTCCATGCACATGGTGTGTCCTGTATACTTTCCAGATGAGGGTATGGTGTTCCGCAGGGTTCTGCACTTGGCCCAGTTTTGTTTACCCTGTATATGCTTCCAGCAGGTAATGTCATTAAAAATCATGACATTAACTTCCACTATTATGCTGATGACATCTAGCTCTATTTATCTATGAAAAACCATTACACTAATACAGATTTCTGAAACTACAAACCTGCCTCAAAGATATAAAAGGTGTGGATGACTCTTAATTTTCTGCTCCTTAATTCTAGCAAAACTGAAATCATAATTTTTTGGCCCTGAGCCAAAATTCAATACCCAGTGATTGAATGTCTCCTGATGGAATCACCTTTGCTTCCCAGCACCACTGTGAGAAACCTTGGAGTCATCTTTGACCAAAATTTGCCAATTTAAAACATATATTCAAACAGGCCTCTACAGTGGCTTTCCTTCCATCTGCATGTTTCAAAAATCAGGAACATCCTTTCCCAATCTGGCAGAGAAAAACTAATACATGCATTTGTTCCATCAAGACTGGACCACTGCAATGTCATTTTAGCTGGATGTCCAAATAATTTTATCATTTAATGCTTCAGTTAATACAAAATGCTGCTGGCCGGAGTTCTGACTGGTATTGCCAGTCCCCTTTAGCCTCACTACATTGGTTACCTTTTAGTTTAAAATTCTGTTTTAAATTCTCCTTATGACACTGAAATCCCTAAATAGCCGGTACCACTTGTGTTTGAAAGGTGCTATATAAATAAAATTGAAGTTGAAGTTGAAGCTGTCAGGTAAACAGTTATGTAATGTTGTTGCTGAGCCATGATCACCAGCATTACATAGAAAAACTGTCATTTATTGTGATGGAGGAATTTCCATTCAAACTGCCTTCATCAAAGTAGTGGAATTATATCACCAAGTGGCGAGAAGTATCATGTTCTGACATCCATAATTACCTGAGAAGGACGTGAGAAAAAGGACGTGACTTAGAGCTGTTACACATCTATTTCTCTGTCATAACTTGGCAACAGTGAGGAGGCACAGCAGGTCTGTAAATCTGAATGTCTCTTATCAAACACATTCCATGGAGTTACTGAAGTCTGGCTGACAATATTGTGTCATGTCAGGCTTGGATTTCTCTATAAGCTGCAGTTGTATGGGTTGGTGCTGTATTGACACCAGCATTCTACTGGCAACAAATTCTTTTCTCTTTTCATATCCAATTTTGATCTTATGTTGTGTAACTCCAGGTGAATCAGTCATAGACTGCATAAAATGGACACGTGCTGTGTTTCATATTTATTATTTCTTTATGTTAGAGCCATTTTGTATAGTACACGCACAATGCGATTAATATTTTAGATTTGTTGCATTTATATATAGTTGAGCTAATGATAATGCCTATTGGTTAATCATAACTGCTCTTTTCTTATTGCCAGTGCATAGACGTGCGTAACGTGATGTGTGCGTGTGTTTTTTATTCTGTTAGGACTATGGAGGCGAGGAGAGCACACTAGTTTTTGACCGTGCTTAATAACTGTTATCGCCTAAGTTTGGATTTCTGCACACTTTTATTTTGGTTTTAACCTTAAGAAAAGTTTGATAAACCCTCAAGAGAAAGAAAAAACTGTGGTGTCTTTTGCGACTGAAGACACGCGTTAATTACATGCTTGAACTCCATAGTAGTGTGTGCTTTCATAAAAGAGACGGAGCCACACTAACACTTTACTTACAATTCCTTTTTCAATTTAACACTAACATGCAATACATTATGAATACTCAGATGCCTCTGTAGACCCACATAGCTACAGTGGACATCATGGTATAGATGACAGAGACACTAACGAAGGAAGAAAAAACACGCATGAGAAAATGGTCAAGCAAGCCTTGGAAAGATCGTAAATGTGACCATTATACCAGTCGCATTGCCCCCCCCTTTCTCACATAGTGCTACACTGGAGGCATGTATATCAAATTTTCAAGCTAATGCCACACACAGGGTTTATTTAATGCATAGAAACAACAACTTTAACAGGTAACCCTTGGAGTCTAAAGTAGGTCTGCTCTGAATCTCTGCCACCTTCATATAAATCTAACTCCACCCGCTGCCTGGATAGACAGACAGTAGGGTTCATAAATAAGTAGGAAACCTGCAATGGCCACCATCAGCTTTTCCCTCTATGGTTTTTAATAACGACACCATTTTGACAGAAGCTACTGTGTTCTGATATTACCACTAAAACAACAGACCTAAGAAGAAACTTTCTGTTGAATGTAATGACAGCGAGAACAATGTCTGCTTTAGTTAGATAACACCCTCATGTTGGCATGCTTTCATTTGTGTAAACGTTGATTAAAGCTCAACTTTTTTTCCCCTAAGATCTTGTGGCTCTAATGGCCTTTATTCACAGTAAGAGAGATAAGAAATAAGAAATCCGTTTTAAGCATTTTATACAAATTTAACCCCAAGACAGTATATAAAGTAATGAAATATAGACAATTTATCCAATTATAACTGTAAAATTTAATGTTTTTAAATGTTTAAACATATTGTGTCCAACAAAACTTTAGTTTTTTGACTAACAAAAAAAAAAATTCAAGTTCTTTCTATGTAATAAATAAATAAGAAAAGAAATAACTCAAATAGGTAAAATCCATTTAAAGTGGCAAAAAGAAAGAAATTGCAACAGCAGTCAACTAATCGTTTTAGTTTGTTTAATTTCTTGTTATCAGACACATAGTTTGATCATGACGTACTTGACATTTTTCAGGTATGTCATGACAAACTATGTGTCTGATAACAGAAAAAACTATATTTATTATAGCTGATGTAGATACTATGAAATTCAAAGCACTGTACACTGGTTGCGTGTATGAGTGTGTCTCCGTGTGTTTTTATTTCTTTAGGTGTTCCAGCTATTGCAGACATCACCATTTAAATACATAATTGTCAGGCTCTTTGTGTTTAGCTCAGTAAGTGACTCTCGTCTTTTTACGTTTGTGCTTTTCACTCATTAAGTGATTCTCGTTCGAAGACCATGGGCCAGACCCAGGACATGCTGGAGAGATTATATCTCTCAGCTGGCCTGGTCGGAAGCGGCCTGGAGGAGGGAGGTCTGGGCCTGAAGCTGCTGCCCCCGCGACCCGACTCCGGACCAAGCGGGATTAATGGATAGATGGAAGTGATCCTCGCACGTATCTTTCTGTGTCCATTCAACCGTGTGCTGGCAAAAATTGCGGAACATTGAATCGCCAGACACATAATAATCATGGAGAAACTGCTCTGTCCTGTTCAAGACGCTAGTTCCTTTGCTTCTTAGCGTGACCGCTTCGACATTTTTTTTTTTTTTTGTTAATGAGGAAAGGGGGGGCAGGAGAGGGCAGAGAAGCTAGAGTGTCCCCACCTTTTAGTGAACCCTCTTGGAACATTTTCTTGAAAGAAAAGTTCCTTTTAGTCTGGGAGGAAAAAAAACAACTTTTACCCAAATTACCGTTCAGTTCTGTTATATGCGCATTTAAAGTGAATTACGTTTTTAATCTCCAATTCCGCGATTCCATGATCGCGGATTCCATAGGGCCCTAGGTGTGGGCAGATTGGTTAGCAGTGTGTCAACAAGTGTTTTCAATGCCTCTTTGAGGAGTTGATACATAAAGATCACATATCAACTGATGTGCAGCAATTGCTAGTCGATTTGGCTTTAATCAGGGATTGTTTTTTTTTTTTTAAAGTATATTTGTCTATCTTCGTGTGAAGTAAGCCATCCCAGCTAGAAAAAAAGAACCAAAAAAAATTCTGCACTTGACAGCATATATTTAAGTGTCTGAAATGACACCAAACATACAACATACAAAACAAATCAACACAACATAACTTATCCCTGTCACTTTATGTGATATCTCTAAAGCCTGATTTATACTTGGAAATCAGGTCGTCTGCATATGTGACGCAGACGACGCAGAGATGCCCCCCCACCCTATGCAGACACTCTGGTGCACCTCCCCAAAACTGTAGGTGACTGCAGACAGTGCCGCAGAGAGTGTTGCAGAGAGGAGAGAAAGGAGGCCTCTGATTGGTCAATTCTACATCCGTGTAGAAAAGAGCGTGTCATCGAAGAAATGAGGAAGTACCCACATCTGTACGATTCTCGTTCTCCACACTACACAGACAGCACATATTCTAGTAATTCATGGAGGGAGATTGCGATGAATGTGGGTCTAGATACGGCCGAGATGGTGAGGAAGTGGAAAAATGCAAGAGATGAGTTTAGTAAGTTTAGCTAGTTCGTGATTGTCCCTCTTGCGTTGTGGCGTGGAATAACATAGCGCAGACTGCACGTCAAAATTGCGCATAAATCAAAAGTAACTGCAGCATACCGGTGACAAGATAACTGCGACACATTGCCGTGAGAGTATACACAGCCCTTAAGTCTGAAAATGTGTCTTTCGGTGAGCAGTTATTTTGTAGTTTGTAGGCTGTTGTTGCATCACAAATTCAGATTACAACAGACTTATCCAGGCTCCTCATCTTCATCTGTCCACACCATTGAGATACAAACTTAATGTATGTCTGTACGAATCCATTTGGATGCATGTGCACTATTTCTGTGTGAGTGTCTGCCTCATTAATTTTTGGTAACCAATTCTGCAATAGGTTTGAATGAATGACCAAGGTTAGTCAACTATGGTAAGGTTCAGGACTAAACTGATGTGCAGAGGAGAAAAACCATAAGAGATGAAGAAGAAACCAGCAGCAGACTATGGGTGAAGAGAGTAGTGGAAGGAAGAGTGAGGTAGGGTTATGTTGAAGTGGAGGGGTAGGATGCTCATCTATTACATTCCACAGCGGCCCAGGGGTCGGCTTCATCAAGACTGATTCAGAGCTATTGGGTTTGGACTCCATCTCCCATAAATCCTGGCCTGTGACGCTGATGGATGTGGGCCATAAAGCCTCCTGCTCTGACATGTGGAGAGCAACATGGAGAAACATGAGAAAATGTGAGTGCTCCAGGTTAATGTCAATGAGGCCTGGGAGTGAAGAGGGAATGATGGAGAGAAAGTCAGTCAGGGACAGTGAGGCATCTGAGTTGTAGAGAAGGAGATCAAGAAGATTGAGTGGGATGAGAGCAAAATGTGAAAAAGCAGAGCGTTTGCGGGAACTTTGAAACAGAATTTGCTGTGACATATGCAGTAATTCAGGTGTCATCATTGTGGTTTAAAGCCAAGTTTCTTGACGTGCTGCGAATAGTCTTGTAAGAAATAAAGATGTCAAATATTCTTCCTCCAAATGCTCGTAATAAGCTGCATGGCTATTTAAAAATTTTAAGCGGAACAATTAGTTGTTTGTACAGTGCCTTGCGAAAGTATTCAGCCCCCTTGAACTTTTCAACCATTTGCCAGATTTCAGGCTTCAAACATAAAGATATACAATTTCAAATTTTTGTCAAAAATCAACAAGGGAGACACAAGTGAAATGAAATTTATTGGATATTTTAAACTTTTTAACAAATAAAAAACAGAAAAGTGGGACGTGCAATATTATTCAGCCCCCTTGCGTTAATACTTTGTAGCGCCACCTTTTGCTGCAATTACAGCCACAAGTCTCTTGGGGTTTGTCTCTATCAGTTTTGCACATGGAGAGACTAAAATTCTTACCCATTCTTCCTTGCAAAACAGCTGGAGCTCAGTGAGGTTGGATGGAGAGCGTTTGTGAACAGCAGTCTTCAGCTCTTTCACAGATTCTCGATTGGATTCAGGTCTGGACTTTGACTTGGCCGTTCTAACACCTGGATACATTTATTTGTGAACCGTTCCATTGTAGATTTGGCTTTAGGTTTTGGATCATTGTCCTGTTGGAAGATAAATCTCCATCCCAGTCTCAGGTCTTTTGCAGACTCCAACAGGTTTTCTTCCAGAATGCTCCTGTATTTGGCTCCATCCATCTTTCCATCAATTTTAACCATCTTCCCTGTCCCTGCTGAAGAAAAGCAGGCCCAAACCATGATGCTGCCACCACCATGTTTGACAGTGGGGATGGTGTGTTCAGGGTGACGAGCTGTGTTGCTTTTACGCCAAACATATCATTTTGCATTGTGGCCAAAAAGTTTGATTTTGGTTCCATCTGACCAGAGCACCTTCTTCCACATGTTTGGTGTGTCTCCCAGGTGGCTTGTGGCAAACTTTAGATGAGCCTTTTCATGGATATCTTTGAGGAATGGCTTTCTTCTTGCCACTCTTCCATAAAGGCCAGATTTATGCAGTGTACGACTGATTGTTGTCCTATGGACAGACTCTCCCACCTCAGCTGTAGATCTCTGCAGTTCATCCAGAGTGATCATGGGCCTCTTGGCTGCATCTCTGATCAGGCTTCTCCTTGTTCTTCCATTTCAATGTGATTACTTGCTCAGTGCTCCTTGAGATGGTTAAAGCTTGGGAAATCCTTTTTGTATCCACATCCAGCTTTAAACTTCTCCACAACAGTATCTGGGACCTGCCTGGTGTGTTCCTTGGTCTTCATGATGTTCTCTGAGCTTTAAACAGAACCCTGAGACTATCACAGAGTAGGTGCATTTATACAGAGACTTGATTACACACAGGTGGATTCTATTTATCATCATCAGTCATTCAGGACAACATTGGATCATTCAGTGATCCTCACTGAACTTCTGGAGTCAGTTTGCTGCACTGAAAGTAAAGGGGACCAATAATATTGCAGGCCCCACTTTTCAGTTTTTATTTGTTAAAAAAGTTTAAAATATCCAATAAATTTCATTTCACTTGTGTCCCACTTGTTGTTGATTTTTGACAAAAATTTGAAATTTTATATCTTTATGTTTGAAGCCTGAAATGTGGCAAAAGGTTGAAAAGTTCAAGAGGGCCGAATAATTTCACAAGACACTGTATTCATTTGGTTGTTGTGTGATGGCGTAGTGTTTGATGCATGACCAAGATGGATTGAGCTCATTAAAAAGCTACGTGATTATAATAGTCCCAACTAGAGGAACTGCGGAACTGGCTAGACAGGAAATGGAGACGTGTACACTTCCTCATTAACACAGCCCCATTTGGACCATTAAATGCCATCCCAATGTGCACAAGGAAAATGCCCTGATTAGAAGAGCGCTGTTGCCCTAATGAAGGCTTCTACCACAGTCATTTATGATATTGGTATGAGTGGTGTGGTGACTAGGCCTATGGGATGCGCTGACTTAGGAATGGACATGAGATTGCACATGCAGTATATTTGTATGGATGGGATAGTTGGGAGGCCAGGGAAATGCATCCATTACTCATTTGAAGCCCGTTTTACTAGGTTGCGACTAATGGAGATGAGCTTCTGTTTAGAGCCAAGGGAGATACTAATTTTATCTAAAACTAAAAGAGGTGTGAGTGCCACAAGGATATGTGGGTGTGTGTATCTGTATGTGTGCTTATTTGAGCATCTTTTCTTTTAAAAGCTTTTTCCATTCAACAGAAAAGGAAATGATGGGGAACATGACTTCATCACTTATCATTATCATGTTTTATCTTCATTTACATTTTAATTAAGTTAAACATGATTAATAATAAAAAAAAAACACATTGCAGTTGATTTAATCTTCCAGAGAAGACTAATCTAGATTTAGATTTATACTGGGTTTTGAGGGGAATCTGAATATGTTTGTGACTGAAGTGCAAAAACGGGCAAACCTAAATTCCCAGTTTCTGACAAGAGCACACAAACTATAAACCTTTTTTAATGTTTATTCAGCCTTCTTTCAAAGAATTTTATGAATACTGCAATGATATTGGGACTTTGACAGTGTTATTTGCATTGCCTTGAGTAGATATGGCTAAGAGGCTATTAAGAGGCTCAAATAGTGGGTTTTACATCATATTTATGAGACTTTATTTTTTGACCAGTGGCATTTTACGTGCCTTATGCTCATTATGGTAAATTGTAAAAAGTATTGCACTGTAACTTTATTTTTGCTTTGCTGTTGGTAGAATTTCCTCTCTGTGCTTCTGATAGCTGCACTTGAAGTCAAACCGACTGAGTCAGAATTCAATAGAATCTTTATTTTGAACTATGTAGAATCAATATGAAATAATCCCTCATGAGAAAAATCAGTGCATAAATAAAATTAAGACCTTCCAAAAACCTTCAGTGAATCTTAAACTAAACTGATCCTCTCCTCATGACATTCTTCTCAGCATCCTAATTTCTCACTTTTTCTACCTCACATCACTCTCTCCACCATCGCTACAGGAGCTACCTGAGGCCCTTGTGTCCACCTCATTCATCACCTAGGTTTGATTCCTCTGCTTCAAGAGTGGGAAAGGAAAAGAGAGTTGAAGTGGAAGCGCAAAGAGTCATAACAAACCCTCTTCTGTTCCCTCTCCTTCTTTTCTACCTCCCTTCCTTCAGTGTGTGAGGGAGAGATGAATGCAGCCAGTGGAATTAATTGCACTCCGTTACTGAAGATCAGCAAGTTTGCTCTGTTGGCGTGCTGATCTGCCATATGGCTGCCCACTAGGTGAACACTTTGATTAATGTTGCCCACTCCCCTTTTTTTTTTTGATTCCTATAACTGAAACTCAGCTCCTCATTCTAGATCTTTTTACGTTTAGTCTTCATTTTCCTCATATTTCACGTTTCTCCATACTCACCTGAATCATTTGTATTTGCAGCTGTAGCTTGGTTTGCAGTCTCGCCTTCTCTTTCAATGTTGTTTTTGTGATGTTTCATTGTTGTAAGTAGTGTGGAGTTTTGCTAAGTGTAGTGTGGGGAAAGGCCACAGTGTTTTTATAAAAGAGGCATCCAGTGCTATAGGTACGTGCCCTTTGCAGTTGATTAGGCCCCTGGTGTGTTGTGTGTTTCTTTATTAGCCTCCTCAGCCTCTTGTCTTCTACAGTTTGACTACTCTGTAGCCCAGAGGTCTTACTTACACACACACACACACGTAAAAGCCATGCACACAGTCAGAGAGGACGCTGTGCTGGGGTCCGAGCAGTAACAAGGAGGTGAGCATATGGTGGAGTCACAATATCAATAGGCTTGACTGTAGGTAATAATACCTTAACAGGATTCAGCCATAAGACAGTTCTAACTAGAGAGGCGACTCTCAAGTGGAACATTTGCTATCTGAAAATCACTCCATGTGTGTGTAGTTGTTTGTGGGTGCACATTCTCCTATTACACGTTAGAGGGCCTGTTTTGAGGGTTTCAGTGGCATCTTCAGCTCCGAGATAAAATGTTCCTACTTGAGGTCACAAGTTCAAGTTTTTCTTTTTTCTTCTATTATAATGAGTGTTACAAAACACTTTGGAGACATGTATGGTGGAAGATCTATTACAGTAACATGCATGCTTTGTTTCCCCCCTGTTTTATAACTGGTTCTTCCTGTTAGTATATTTTGGTCTTCCTCTGTCTTGTTAAGTGTTGCCATTCTCTAGTGTTTGAATGTGGCCCAGAGGGCCCTTAGTGAGGCCAGGGGTTTGGGAATGAGCCGCGCACCCCAGCCAGCGGGTGCCCACGGTAGGCTGCCAGTCCCCCTAAATCTCCCTGATTACCTGGGGCGGCTATGGTGTGATGGGGGTGTTAGCAAGGTGGTGGGCTCTTTGAAGAGGCTGATTGAGATGCAAATGGAGGCCATAACTCAGAGGTAATGCAGACCTGAGCACCCTCTGCCTTGTCCGTTCCTGCTCACCTCACTCTGTCATCGCTCCCCATTTACTCTAGCATAGGAGGAAGGACTGTTACTGTCTCAGGATAAAGTTACATATTCATCATAGCAAGAAAGAAATACAGTGTAAGTAAGAGACGCCAACCAGAATAAGAAACTATAAGAGTGAAAACTGATTACAGTTTGAATTGAGGTAAACAAAAATACCAGATGGTATTTGCACACATACTCATATTTGACCACAGTTGCAGACGCACCTGAAGTTATCAAAACCTGCTTGTGTCTTTTAGAAAGAACAGATGGACATAATAAAGTATGAGGGGCTGTGGGCTTGCCAGTAGAAAGGTGGAATGAACAGGGGAGGATGAGGGGAGGAGTAATTGCACAGTCCTTTATCTGAATTGTTCTGTGGATGCAAATTTAAATCCCTACTATTATTTTAATAATCTGCCTTTTACTGCTTGTGCTCGGATCATTTGTTTGCAAACCAGGTTATTTGGAGAGGGAGGCTCGGGGGTAATTTCATGCTTTGGAGCATTTATATCTATAACTTAATGAGGAGAGGGCCTGTTGTTTCCTGGTAATACACTGCTAGAGGGAAGCAAACTTTTTATTCTCCGTTTAGGGTACTGTTAGAGGGCAATAACGTGGGATTACTCTGATGGAATTAAGGAGCAAAACTGAGGAGAGACCTAATGCAGCTTTGGGTGATAGGCAAATCTGAATACTGGCGTTTAATTCAGGTTTTTAGGTTCATAGAAAGGACTGCAGGAGATGGTCTTTCACATTTGCTCATCACAATATGTTTACACACATTTCCTTAAAGATTTTTCCTCAGACCTAAGCATCTCCAGTTGCTGCTTCGGTGCCCTCAGTCTGTTTGTACCCTGATAGTGTGATCCCCCCTCCTTGAAATATTAACTTCTTAAACTGTTAATGCAAGACATTGTCTGTGCAAAATTCAAATGCATCTCCTAGTTATTTTCACTCGGTTTGTGCCATGGCAGAAAGTTGGCCTGGTGGTCCAGCTTGAACTCAATCTAACACAAACTTAATATGTTTAGGTGAGATACAAAAAGAAGACTTGCTGTCTGGAGAAAACGGCACATGGTCTTGTGAGATTGTCTCGATTGTTAATGCAGTTACTTTCATTCAGTGGAGCCAAAGACAATGTGGGATGGAGTGATGGTGGGAAAAGGTGCATGCCCACGCCCTCCTTTTCTTCTCCCCTTCCTCCTTGCTGTCATTCCTTCACTCCTTTGCTCCCTTGTGAAGGACTCTCCTTCCCGCAAATTGAATCAGACTGCATGAATTAAAGTAATAATTCAATTTGTTTACAAGGTATCATTTATTCTCTGTCATGCCAGCGCTCCGTTGACAATCTGCGGCTTGCTGACCCCCGGCCTTTGCTGAGGTCACGTGATGCATTTATTACATTGTTCAACGAGTCTTTCAAGGCTATTACCAGGCAACAAGGGGCTAAAGATGCATGATGAGAATCCTATTATTCAGGTCTGTGTAACATTTTAGCAGAATGCATAACTGCCCGACCTTATCAGCAGACAGGGTAGATCATGTAAATGGTGCTTTGACGACTGCACATGGTTATAATGAAAATGTTTATGAATCTGAAAAGTGCCACAAGGTTAATAATGATGAACTATCGGAAGGTGACCCCTGCTTTTTAACCCCTTTAATACACATGGTTACTTTACCTATTTTTCATTCATTTGTTCCACTTTTAATGATAAAGTAGTGGCACCCCTATGTGATGATTTCATACAAGAAAGAGCAAGTTTTCCCTCAGAAAAGAGATGAATGCACAATCGCTTCTGTTTCTCTATTAAACTATTGTAACAGCTGAAAATGGCAGGCAGCTTAGGATCTTGCCAAATATAAAGGGTTTTAATCAAAATTCATACCAGACCCTGCGGAGTGTGAAACATTCTCTCATCAAAAGGCCTATTATACACTTACTCACTTCAAAGGCCTCCATGTTTCTTAATTGCACGATTCTTTTCTTTTTCAATTATGCAATGCTTATGTTTTTATAAAGCTGATACAAAAAGGGCTTGGTAACCAAATCAAAGAGGCTTAATTTATTATCTTTACACAGCAATGTGTATTCACTACAACAGTGTACGCTTGAGTAAATGCATGCTTTTCTGCCGGTGTTTTTTAGTGCTTTACCAGGCCTCAGGATACAGAGATGATACAAGTCACAAGCACTGCAGGAGAAATTAAACAGTGTAAAACTAGCAGGTTTAGATAAAGCAATCACATTACTGCTACACTTGAAAAGAACACATTATTTCGTACTTGAGAGAGTGGCGCTTTATTGCTGACACCCCCAAAGAGAAAGTTGTGTATATAAGCTAGAAGTGCACAGGTCTAGGAGTTTTTCTCCTTCTTTATTGTAATCTAACCACAATGTCATCAGCTTCTAAGTCTGCTTGTGTCGTTCAGCCAGACACTAAAGTCCCTGTGCAGAATTGCAAAATAAGTTGGGTGTAAATATGTAATTGCCAGTGCTTATTCGGAAATCTGAAATATTAGGGAGCAATATGGATCACATTAAAATCCTGGTTGTTAAGGGGTATCGGTTACACTGAAGACATGCAGAAAATGTGCACTGTCTGCGAATCTGGCGGAGATAGAGTGGGTACGATGAGGGGGGAGATAGGAGCAGGAGAGGGTGAGGAAATGGAGAAGAAGAGATGGAGAGGAAGAGAAGAGGAAGATGAAAATCTCTTGATGTCTTTCTGAGAACATAGACACATTATTTAAATCCCCATCACTTTTTAATGTAAATGTGATCAGGCTCTGGCCTGGATGAAGGAGGGGAGAAGCAGAGTGGAAGCATAGACGGAGACACACACACACACACACACACACACACACACTTACAGACATAGAAATTCCAGCGGACAAGATGTATAGAACAGTTTGTCTTGAAATCTGGATATTACCAAAAGGTGGTCTCTATATCTCGCGTAAATTCCTCCTAAAACACCTTTAAAATTGTGTTCGCCGACCTTTGCCTTAATGACAACACTTGCGTGGACTAGCCTGTGGAACACTTTGTGTGAATGTTGGTATATATAGGTGCATGTGTGTGTTTTTATGTGTGTGTATGTGTGTGTGTTTGTGTGGAATCTGATATCTGCCTCAGGCCCCATGGCCCTGGTCTGTCTGCATCCGAAAAGCAAACTCTGCAATTATGATGACCGCCGTGTCCTTTTCATTTTCCATCTCTGTCTCTCTCTCTCAGTGTCTGTCTTGAGCACCATCCCTCTCTTTTCCTCTCCTTTTAGTCTTCTCTTTCTCTGACCTGTCTCTTTTGAAAGGTTGAATTTTTTTTTTTTGTAAGTCTATAATTATATAGTCTCAGGCTTTTTGCCTCTAGTTTGGTTACCTCAAGCTATTATATAATTTTTGCATTTTTTTGGTAATTTATTCATGTGTCTCACAGAGATTACATTCATTGTTTTTCTTTTAGTGGAAGTTTTTATGAATTTGCCACATTTTTATCAGAATATAGGTATTTTATAAGCACTCTAATAAAATAATGGTGCATAGCAAACCCTGTAGGTTTTTTTTTTAAATGTATTGTTATTTTCTCAATTTTCAAGTTCTCCATCTAATTAAATTGATAGGTTTTTTATTTATATTTTTTACAGTTAAATTATATATTTTTTAACAACTTTCTATTTTTTATTTGTTATTATTCATATATTATTGTTATCACTATTTTAGTTTTTATAAAATATATGGATTTTGTTCAGTTGCTATAGTATATTGTTAGATATCTGTTATACTGAAGCCATTGTTCTGCTTCACTACATCAAAGGGGAATGTTTTACTTAATTGTTTTTTTTTTTTTTGTTTTGTTTTGAGCCTTTGTTAATTGAAACAGTGGAAGGACACAGGAGACTATAGAAAAGAAATGACATACAGAAATGCATTGGCCAAATATTTTCCTCTGCACTCTGCTGAATTTATTTGACAGGTTAACTATTTTACATATTTAACATTCTTGAAACCTGTAATGAACATATACAGTATAATGTCACACTGTGCAGTAAATTTAATTAAACAGCAGCTTATAGAGTACTAGAAAATTGCTTTCACCTCGACTGGCTATAACAGTAAAATTGTGCTTGCACATTAATGCATGAGTGCTAATAATCTTGTACTATAAAATTTAATAATGCTGCTTTTTGTCTGCATTATGAGATCTTTTGTTTATTTAAAATACACATTACCGCTAATAATCAATAATATTCTATTTCCAGGAGAGGAGTTGGAAGATAATATATGTAGTTTTAATTGTTGCTATTATTCAACAAAGTAAAAACCTTTCTCTGTACTCACAAGATAAATTAATTGCTATTTCCTTTTAAGTCCTTCCTGTGTTTTTCCTGGGGTTGTAAGTGTTTCTCTGCAGCCTCTGACTACAGGTCAGATTTGAGTGACTGATTAAATAACTGAAGTGTTTACTAATTAATGTGTTTAATTTATTAGGGTCATTAACAATGATTATTAACACTGCACCTTAGTATGTGAGTGAAAAGAAAAGTCACCATGTCTAAACCATGACCTGGCTTTTTTTCTGTCTGTCTGTCTGTCTATGTTAAGAGTATCCGCACGTATGTGCCTCATTCTTCATGTTTCTCATCTGGAAAATCATCCCACGTCCTTCCTTCACCTTTCCCATATCTGCCCCTGCAATTGCTTGATTTGTAACTTGATTTCAGGAAAGGGAAAACCTGTAGATTATCCAGCTTTCATTAGGGGGGAAAAACCCAGTCCGTGTCAGAGAAAGAAGAAATCAATTTAATACAGACTTAACTGGAGGAAATTGCATATTCTGCCTGTATGTGCTGAACAGGCACTTTCTCTTCCTCACCAGAGACCTGCCTCCCTATTAATTGCAGTGTGTGTGCGTGTCGGGGAGCGAGAGGAAGTGCATGGGTGTGCGTGCGCGCATTTGTTTGTGCGTTTGTGTTTGGCTTGTGTTTGAAATGTGAAGAGCGTATGCATTCATTTCTGTGTTTAGGTGCTTGAATGCATGTTGCAAGAGTGTGTATTCAGTCTCTTTGTTGGTGCGCTGAGGTCGATTCTCAGGCCTCTGAGGCACACATCCTGATGTGCATGTTTTTATTTATTTGCAGTGTGCATGTGCGCTCGCTGCACGTGCTGAGTTTCTTTGTTGGTGTGTGGCGCGTGCAGAAGCACAAGCGCATGTGACTTAGCCAGGTGGAGAGGAGACTGGTTGGTATTTATGAACAAATGTCATAATTATGACAGGATGATATACGACCTGCATGTTCTACAGTTTCTCCCCTCCTTCCTTTCTCTCTCTCATTTTGCTAAAAAAATATAAATAATATATAAATACGTATATGTATAATATATATAACATATATATATATATAATATGAGTCTTAAAAGCTGATGACCAATTTAGCGTGGTGTGTTGCAGACAAGGTCACAGATATTTGAGTTCCTCTGTGTTACTCCCTCCGAGGCCTGTGCTAATCTACAGAGCAAGAAGAGGGGCTCAAAGTCATTTCTCTAATTGCTTTTATAAGGTGCCCTTTTCACATGGTGTCTCCGCTGCTCATTCACTTTCATTGCCATTACAAACCCTTACCCCTGCTCTTGGTTAACATACATCCACGTATGTGCTCTCTTTGTATTGATATTAGTGGTCTCATAGTCACTGGGAGAGAAAACACACACAACTGTACCAGTGGTACTTTCTCTCCCATTTTTTATGTCTGAGGTGTTAATAAGGGTCTGCAGGATAAGTGTTTTGTATATGGGAGTACTTTTGATTCCTTAAGTGTTCTCACTGTTTTGGTGATCTATAAGGTCTATGAGGTGGTGCGCAGCACAAGGTGAGGGAAGATGGAAGTAGGGGTTAAAGTATGAGAGTGAAGGCTGAGAAGGATAAGGGGAGTGGGGGATGAGATTGAGCCTAGTGCATTAAGACAGTGTATTATTTGGCGGTTCCACTTGCTTGCGTCCATTAGGGGTGGCTGCTATGCTATTAAAGGGGTCAGCAAAGTGTGCGTACCTGTGTACGTGTGTGTGAGCACACCTACATGTGTGTATTTTAACAGTTAGTAGAGTGGTCCAGTGTCTTATCGAACAGGATGGGGCTCCCCTGCTCTAATACTTCTTCCTTTTATTGGAGTGGATGGCCCCATTTATAATTGTATTAGAGCGCTTCCCCCTCTGTCCTCCGCTCCGTCTCGATCTTTCACCACAGCAGGGACCGCGTCATTTCCAAGCATGCATGGAAAACACCAACAGAGGCCAAGAGAACCTCTGCACAAGCCAACATCCTCCAATCACTCAGGAAAAGGTTGACTATATCCTTCCGTTCTTCATTCAGGTGAAAATCAAAAATGTTAAAGGCAGCTGTTCTCTTGGGTGGATGGCTGGAGGTGCAGGTGGAAGATAAGAGGTGGTGGCAGAAGTGGAGGGCAAAGGAATCGGATGTCGACATTGTCTTTGCACTGACCCTGCTGATTTCTGTTCAGGAATATTTGCAGTCAAGAGTTTGCTGCAGTTTCTCCTTCTTTCTTTTTCATTTTCTTTTCTTTCTTTTTTTTTTTTAAGCTGTTTAGCTTATTTAGATGTCTTTCACTCATAATTAGCCTTTTGCTTTTAGATGGCACGATAGGTTGTGTGTAGCTGGGGGCAGTAAGCTCTGTCACCCCAAGCCGAGCTCTGTGGTGTTGCATACTCAGCGATTGCTCCAGAGTTAACCAGAGAGGCTTCGCTGCCTTTCACTTTTCCTTCGCCCTTGAAGAGACCAGGAGTTGTCAGGTCCTCATAAAAACCCTGAACGATTGCGTCTGTGCGTTCTCCCTGTCTTTTTCTGCCCTTTTTTTTTCTTCTTCTCCTTCCAAAACCTGGCCATCTGTCTAATTGTTCACCTCCATCGCTTTAATGCTTTTTACATGCTCCCCCCCCCCCTCTCTTTTCCAGGCAATAAACTTTATTTTCTTCGCAAGACTTCAGTGTGCAGGGGGAGGGCTGGCGGGCGGGCAAGCAGGCTGCTCACCTTCTCCCTGCTGGATTTGCTCCAGTGGCCCCTCTTAAACCCCCTCCTCCCCTTCTCCCCATCCTCCCTCTGGTCTCCCATTACTCCATGTCTCCTTCCCCTTTCCTCCATGTCTCTAGGGAAGCGAATATGTGTTTGTCAAGCAGACACCTGCTTTCCATCTTCTCTGCTGGTCATACACACATGCAGAGCTATCCTGTTGAGTAGGCCTTATAGTGACCTGTTAATTATCACGCCGCTGCCTACTGTGACCTTGTTTGGAAGTAATGTCTCATTTCTCTTTCTTACAGTGAAATTGGCAACTAAACTAAGCATTTTTTTTTTCTTTTCCAATCATATGGACCATACCTTGAAGTTTTCTCATCATTGTGCACATCTTTTTTTTTGGATTTGCACGAACACTTGCAGACCAAGTATTTCTTTCCGAATAAACACTTCTCTTTTCTTTATGTGTCAATGTGAAGTCAGAGAAGGCAGTAAGAAGTATATATTGCACACACAAGTCATTAAATTAGACAGTTGTCTCCTCTCACCTGTGATTACTGCTGTGCGCAGATCATATAAGCAGGAACCCTATAATCATATCTATAATAGTCATAATCAGCCCTTTAATGATCTGTAATAGCATCCATATAATGGTATAGAGTGGCATCAAGAGAATAATTGAGGCATAGATAATGGTGCGATAGCATGGTTTTACCCTTGAGTCACAACATTGAATCTGTGGGCATGTGTGTGCCTGTGTATGTATGTATAAACACACCCTGAGGCAGTTAAAATGTCTGTAAAATGCCCGAAGAATCACATTTCCATCAGAAGGTTCTCTTAACTCTTTGTCGTTTATGTTGTGCTCACGGTTCCATGGAGTGTCCATGCTGCGATTGTCATGTATACTTAGCTCTGCAGAGGCAGACATGCAGAGGGAAGACATTCCAATATGACACCCACAGGCAGGAGATCATATCTGTGGGAAAGTATGACACTGGAGCAGCAGCTGTGGTGGCTGCGGTGGCAGCTTTGGTGGATGTGGTGGCGGATGGAGCGCTAAACAATTTTCCAGGTGTAATGTGAGCTTTCGGCATCCCTCGGGGATGGCTGGAAGGACACAGGAGAGAACAGAACATAGAGACCAAAGCATGAGGGATGTTCTGCCCCCTGAGTCCAGCCTGCTCAGTCTCACTGCATGCTACAGGCCCTTATGCTAACATATGCCAAGGTCCTGTGTAGGCTCATGCGTAGTAGGTACATTGAAACTTACTTGTCTTTTGAGGGCGTGTTCTGATAAAGATGAGGTGGGAGAGAAAATGGCTCTAAGTTGATCCGTTTGACAAACATGGTTGTACTCTGTCATTAGAGAGATTTGCCCCTTTAGGCCCTGCATGTGTCTCTGCCGAGGCCTTTGGCCTTTAGCAGAGTGTTACATTGGGATGGCGGAATGATGAATATTTAGCCTGTCTTTTGCAGTGTGTAAATGCAGCTATGCATTCACTTCTTAAGTCATTTATCTTTCTCCGCTCATGTCCCATCCTCACCCTGTCTCCCAACATATGGCGTAAGACAAGCCACACATACACACACGCGCGCACTGAGAACACACAGGCATACTTCCCTAAGACTTTGCTGCACTTTCAGAAACAATGTGCTGTATGTGCTCCATTTGCCAGTGTTCTCAATTCACTGTTCTGGGAAAATGGAGGACATAGCACAGTAGAAAGAGGTGATGAACTACAGCACGACTCTCAAAGGTTTGAACCAAGGCAACAAGGGTTATTTTCTTGAGGACGTTTGACCTTTCCATCCAGACGGATATTCCAATTTAAATTGGATGCAAACTTGTAATTAAGGGGCTCAGACATACATTGTTGTCTTCCATGTCAGACAGATTGACGGATTTCTATTGGCTGTATTCATCAGAGTCAACTAACTTGTAAACTAAAGTTAAAAATGCTAAATACCAAAATGCTGTTTTCTGAAAGAGCAATGAAAGAGCCAGCACACTGGAAACTGGAATCATTATTTTTTTTGCATGTGTTTTAATTGGTCATGTAAGGAAACATCAAACAAGGAATCACGGGTTCCTTATTCTTGGATTACAGCTGCTTTATAATGAATTGCAATATAAACTGAACTGTGACTGAGTGTTGTACAAGTAAGAGTAAAGTGAAGTGAATATTTTGATAATAGGATTTCTCTTTTCTAGGTTCTTTTGTTTTTGGGGACTGGAAGCATTGGACTGTTGAAATCATAATAAAAATATCCCTTTTAACCCAGTGAACTTGTCTTTTCCTATTGAAGGACAGAAATTGATGAAAAATAAAAATTGATAATCTATTTGTGATGCTGTGGATCATGTTGGTTTGCTCATTTACTTTTGTGTTTTGTGTCTCACCAGCACAAAGCAAAAGCTGAGGCCATGATGTGCAACCTGGCTTCCCTCCGCAGTGTCAGAGAATTTGCTGAGTCTTTCAGAGCCAAGAAACTGTAAGTACAAACTACAATACCAATTCCTGAATTTGGCTTTCTCACCTTTTCTCAAAATTTCCCGTTCTTACAAATGTTGAGACTGGACCAGAGAGAAGGTGTTAAAAACTCCAGGAGATTTTTTTCTTAAATAATAGATGTACCATTATTGTTTTTTCCCTACTGTGACTAGTGGGTGTCGTATTTTTATTTTTTTTTTTTTTTTGTATTAACCTATAGCCACTTCCAATAATTAAGGATGACTGATGTAAAGCAGAAACTAATTATCCAGCAAAATCAAATGAAAATAAAACCAATGAAAAGATGATGGGGGAAAAAAGAAAACCAAAAAACAAATACATTTACAGAAATAAAGAAACAGACTTTGACACTGACAGTTTATATTTTAAGCAATCGGGACATAAACAGTGTATCTTATGGCCACTCTCTGTATTCATCCCTGCTATTATCCCATACTTAAAGGACATCTAAAATGTTACTGACGGACACCATATGGACAAGTGTGTGTCTCTGGAGTGTGTGTATTTGTGTCGATATGCTTGACATTGCTTGAAGACACTTTCTGTTGTTTATTTTGTGGTGGTCAGCTCTTACTGCGTGTGCCATGCGCCTGGTGGTTGGTCGTTCATTTGCTATTTTGGGGTCATGAATTCTGTCATCCATACTGCTCGTTCACACGCAGGTCTCTAGGCAGAGGTGTATGCGTTTTTGTGCATGAGGTGGATATTGGTGTCAAGGGAGCCCCTTGGGGAGAGGCAGGGTAGTCATCGCCCGTAGCAGCCCTGGGGCAGGGTATGGCCATCCAGGACACGTGTCTTGGGCCACAGCCAGATCTCATGGTGGCTTCCTTCATTCTTCTTCCTATAGTTCCCAACCAGCTTATACACACAAGTAGATGTGTCTTCTTTTAAATCCTTTGTTACATCAATTCACCTTAGAGATTTACTTTTCTTTTGCATACATCTTTTTTTTTCTTTTTTACAAATTGTTTATATGCCTCAGTTTCGCAGTCTATCTCTCTCTTATGTTGTATCTCAGTTCTCTGTCTATGTCACTCTCCCTGTACTTCAGTATTTTGGCAAGGTTGTATTTCTTCATTAGCTGTGCTTTTGGGGGGGAGTCGGGGACTCCCAGGGGACGTCAGAGTACATTAATTCTCATCAGAAGGCGAACAGAGCAGAGTGGAGGCTGGGAGCTCTGAGCTGTGAATGGCACTGGGCAGCTGTCTGACTCTACCACCACTCTATTACTGCACGCATATCTTCAGGCATAACACACACAGGAAGCTGCAAACACAACACACACACATATAAGTATGGATAGATGCACTAAGACAATTTTGTGTGAAAATACACACACACACACATGTTTGTAAACACATGTTCAGACACACATGCACAATTATGGTGCTGCGTCGTGTCATTGACAGGTGAAATGTAATCAGTCTGTTTCTTTTCGTTCTCTCATTTCTCACCCCTTTGCTTTTAAGTGCTTTAGTCAGTGGCTTTCATGGTGCTTTGTGTTCCATTGACCCCGATTCTGCTTTAATTGCCTGTCCTTTGAAATGAAATTGCCTGGATATTGATATTGTTGAATGTGATGCGATTTCATTGTGATGTAATTGGTGAAGGACACTACTGACAGAAAGCTCTAATACGTTTTCTACTGAATGGTCCATGATTAACACATGCACTTCAATCCAAGCTGTGATTCCTTCCCGATTCAATTCAATTCAATTCAATTCAATTCAATTCAATTCAATTCAATTCAATTCAGTTCAAATCAGTTCAATTCAAATCAGTTCAAATCAGTTCAAATCAAAATGCTTTATGATACTTCTGGGGGGAAATTAATTGTTGCAGTAGTTGTCATTATTTAAAGTCTCTTTAAAGGTTCATTATAGATGCTTATTGCTGTGTTCAGGAAGGATCTCCTGTAGTGTTCTGTGTTGTAGTAGATCTGAAGAAGCCTCTGATTGAAGACACTCTGTTGCTGAATCACTATGTAGTGAAGTGGATGCTCAGGGTTGTCTGTGATGTTTTTCATTTTATGAAGTATTATCCTTTGCACAATCAACTCCAGAAGCTCCTGAACAGTCCCCAGAACAGAGCCAGGACCTCTTTATCAGTTAATTCAGTTTTTTTTTTCCAGGTCCAAATACAAGCTAATTTTGTGTGTATTAGTTTATGTTTATGCATACATAAGTCAGATCATATTGCTGTTTATTTGCATCATGACTATTTTCAGATAAATATTTTCACATTTTACATTAATTGACTACTGGTTTATTGGTTTAGATATGGGTCCGAATTAGCCGTGTTCACATATTTATGCTGCACGTGTGTTGCCACTTTTCCTGTTTCCAATAAAGTGCACTGTTAATGACCGCTAGTCTGAGCCCAGCTCACACAGGCAATCTCTTCCTGCTGGCCTACATTATCATAGAGGTCAAGGGTCACACCCGTGGGGGTTATTTAAAGTAAATATATAAACGGATGTCTCCCCGTTTGGTAGTTAACACCCTCGTTTGACCAGCGCTGAGATTGCACAGTGCACACAGTGTTGTGTGAGGTCTTAATGTGGAGAGAGGGACTGTGGTATGCTGCAATAGGCCTATTAAAGACATTCATTAGGCCTGCGCTTATGAGAGAGGGACTAACTGGTGGGCAGTTGAATTAACAGGCCTTTTACATTACAAGCAGACTCACCAGAGGGCCATCCGAGCTGCGTGGGGGAAATTCTCTGCTGGCCAGAGAAAAGTTGGTTAGGCCAGAGTTTTTGATCATAAATTTGTAATATACTTTGACATGTTGCTTTTTGCCCCCCTGTCTTTACAGAATCAGGTCACAACATTTAATTCCTAAGAGGTATTACTGGCATAAGGATTAGTTTAGAATAACAGCTTCAGCGAAAAGGTTAAAAAGTTAGGTCAGGGGTTCATGCCTGTGGTGTTACAGTGAAGCCCCTAGTGGGCACTTTGGAGACTGAGCCAAGAGTTTGGCCTTGTGTTGCACAATGATACTGTACTTCACACTCTATTAGACAGGAGAACACTGGGCCAAAAACAACAAATCTGATTTGCTTTCATTTAAGCAGAGAGCAATTTTAGAGAAAAACTTGAAGTCACAGCAACTTTTACTTTTCTATCTTGTTTTATCAGGTTACAGAGGTTGTCTGTTTACACTTGTGTTTTCCTTCAAACCATTAAGTCAGACTTCCTCATCTTCTTGTATTTTGGAAGAATATTTAAATATCTCTGCTGGTGTGTTCATAATGTGCTGAGGTCAGCGTTCTTTAAGTTGACTCGTGCCTAGGTTTGTGCACTTTAATGAACCTTGTGTGTTCAGAGGCCTGAAGGTGATCGTACAGTACACTACTATTTAATAGCATGGGATGGCTCATTATAGAAAGGCATAACAATTCACACATTAATTTTCCAGCATCCAGTTTTTAATTAATCCAGTAGGCAGTCTTAAACACAGGGTACACAAATTGCCTTTGGCCTCATAATTAATTCTAATGGAAGAAATTAAAAATTGGTGGGGTGTGTTTGGATTGTTCGGCTGTGTTACTGTGGTTTTGAGCTCGCTCGAGCGTCGCTGTCACCGACAAGGATCTCCTACTGCCCTGACCAATCCAACAATCTTCTTTCTGTGCCACGTGAATAACTTAGACGTGCATTGGATTTCCAATGCACATGAGTAAGCTAAGTCTAAAAAAAGATTTATAAAATGACAAAAAAAAAAAAAAAGGCTGTTTGGAAGTCATTTGCCTTATACATCAGGAGTTGTCTATCCATTTCCTTTAATCTTCTCAGCTAGCCTAGTCGATGTGTTGGTGGGTTTGGTTACTCAGAGTAGTTACACAGAGCCCGTATCAACACTTGTTACTTTCACTACCCGTGTGTGTTGAAATGATTTGAGATTGCGTTTCACTGTTTTGTTGTGCTTGGATTCCAGCCAACTGTATTCAGTATCAACAGTGCCTGTGTAGCCACGGGGAGTATCACTGGAAACCTGTGTATCATATCGGCATTAGTGATGCTCTCTCTCTCTCTTTAGAGCTCTGAAGTCTCACTCTGGAAGAAAGTCTGTTTTTACCCTCTCAGCTTTCACTTCCCCCTGGATCTTAATACTTTGTTTAGCCTAATGTGGTATGAAAATCTACTATTTTTGTGTGCCCAATTATTGCGTTTTCACTTCAGAATCAATTCACACAAGTTTTATATTTTACTTTGCTATAGGCCCCTGCATATTCTGGTGTGTAATGCGGCTGTGTGCACTCAGCCTTGGACTCTCACTGAAGATGGCCTGGAATCAACTTTCCAGGTATGTCACCTTGGCCACTTCCTCCTCGTGCAGTGCCTGCAGGACATCCTCCGTCGTTCGGCCCCTGCCCGAGTTGTGGTGGTATCCTCAGAGTCTCACAGGTAAGGAATATCTACTGGTTTTCAAGAACAGTCTGATAATCTGAGACTTTCACCACAAAGAGAGTTAAATGTTATTTAGTAGGTGAACGGACATCATGTGGATTCCTTAAGATGAACAGCCATTCGTCCAGATTAATTCTTAATGTGAATGGGTGGTGAAAAAAAGCATTTTTCTCCAACTTAATCCCACTTAATCGAGGCCTTGAACCTATCAATCAAGGCCTGGATTAAATGGCCCACTGGCAAGTGACTGATAGGTTGGCCTGGCTGTTGAACTTACTTGCCCAAAGAGTCAAAAAAACACAAATCAAATTTCTATTTGGCATTTTGTCAATTTTGTATGAAATTGTTCTTTGAGAAGCTACTGGCTTTTGAATCTTTTTTTTTATTTTATTCCCTATATAGGAAGAACTGGTTATTTGGTTTTATCTGAAAAATGGCCACATTGTTATAGGCATCCACTACATGGAGAATTTTTCAGGTGATTAAATTCCTGTGAAAAGTCCCTTTGCTGCTCTGTGTGTTGAAAAGCAGGTTGGTGAGTAGTTTAGTTTTAGTTTTCTTCCAACTGGTTTATTCCTAATTCAATCAGTATGTTGAAATGTCTTTGGATAAAGTACCAAACCTCCACATTATCTCTGATATTCTCATACTTGTGTAGAGACAAAAGCATTGCTATCTGTAGATAAGAGTGTGTGCATGCTGTATATACAGTAATACTAAAGTTAATGTGGTTATAGGGGCATTTCAAACCAAAATCCAGCGTGAATTTTATTATTCAACGGCATCACTCTACAAGTCATGAACCCAGTCAGTGGCTGGTAGACGGACTTGCTGCGATGCATCATGGATGCCTAGATAGCGGCTAAGAACAGCACAGTTTTTAGTTCATGCATTTTTCTATACACATTTAAATCTGAGCAGACTGAGAGGAGTCAACAACATGTAAATTCAACATCAAGACAAAGCTGTTAGGAGAAAAGGCAGAGAAGGGGAGACTTCACCTTTTGGGAAGAGTAATGCAATGACACCTCTCCAGCCAATCTCCACTCTTTATTGTCCTCCTAATCATGGCACAGGCAAAGCCCTAGTTGAACCAGGCTATGGCATTCAGGATGAGTGAGAGGAATCTAACAGCATAGGCTTTGGATCAAGTTGGAATGGGAAGATATCCTGAACTGCTGTTTTTGCTGTCGCTCATGGAGGAAGTTTAGGAGACAGCCAGTTTAATGAGTGAATCTGTGATGGGGGGTCATCCAGCTCCTTCTGCAACTCCAGTCTAAAGCCCTGTTTTGCACAGTTCATGTTATTTAAGACTTACCCAGTACCAGATGCAGGTGGCCTATTCACTTGCTCTCTCATTTAGCAGAGAGCTTGTTGTCATCACCTTCTGTGCTTTGTAAATGTCTCGACTTTCCAGTTGATCCCCTGATGAATGTGAGGGCTATCCTGTTGTTTTCCTCTGTATTCCTAGCATTCGCAGTTCAGCCGTATTAGAGGCAAACCGAAAGTTTTGCAGTACAGTAATCCCTCACACTTCACGGTTAATGGGGGCTGTGACCCCCTTCGCGAATGGTGAAATCCGTGATGTGGATGTACATGTACATTGTATATGTACATACAGTTTACATGTACGCGCGTATGCAAAATCTATGGAACGTACACTCACTTTGACGATCTCTCCTCTATGTGTAGCTGACGAGACCAAGAGATCGGAAGATGCGGGGACACGTGTCAGCCAATCAGCGTACAGACAATGGCGCAGTAATGGCCGTCATAGCAGCCAATCACAGGCCTCGATATTGGTTCATGGGGCCTCCCCTGTTGTCTCTTGTTGCTTCCCGAGATTCGTTCTTGATGTGATGGGTTTCGCTTCAGCCTCGTGCGCTTCATTTGAATTTTTTCCATTTTTTTTTTCAAAAATTTTTTTTTCTATGAATATTTTTGAAACCTCCGCGATCTACTGAGACCACGATTGCTGAGACCGCGATTGCTGAGACCGCAAAGTATGGGGGATTACTGTAATCCACTCTTGCTGTTTTAGCTGTGACACTGACTAGTTTTCAGAACAAATTGACAGCTATACAGTGAGACTTACTGTGTATTGCCAAACATGACAGCCTCACTCACTGAAACTCATTTCTTTCAACATACTGTCACTATGAATCAAACATATCATCAGCTTGATGGATGGACTGAATTTACTTTGATCAAGTATCTGCTCCTTTCTGTTTGACCCCCTGACTCAGCCCCTTTCTTCCCTCTTTTCTCCCATCTGTAGTTTTTTTTTTTTTTAAGTCTGTCCTTTTGTTAAGAAACTTGTGTTTTTCTTGCTGTACAGTAGACAAGCATGATGTCTTACAGCCTAAGTCTGTGAGCCACAGCCCCTAGCCATGTGTTTCAGAGTCAGCTTCTGTCTGTGCACGGCATTGATCCTGGCTTCAGTCAGTCAGACGACCAAGCAGTGATTGATTAGAGCTCTCAAGAGTGACCTAAGACAAGGAGAACATACATAGAGTTACTCTAGCAGACAAATAGCTTCACTGCTATTGCAGGGGTCTTTGTATGAGGTATGTTATTCAGTGAGCCATGCATGAAAGGATTGGTTGCAATTGAGGGGATAGCTTGACACTTTGATTCACATGGTGTCATGCTGGTATTATATGCTCTTGGGTAAAATAATAAGAGCATGTCGGAGAAGCTTACTGGGAAGAAAAAAAGTCATGGCATGACGGGATTATTGACACAATCTATGTGATTCAAGACTTGCACAAGGCAAATTTTGGTGGTGTGAAAATGAACTGGGTGCAGTTGGATGTGGGAAAATGTGTATTTGTCTTGTTTTACAGCTCCCCCTCACCTTTTCTGTCTCCCTAACACATATTCTCACCTTTGCTCCTCTCCTCTACAATCAGCAGTGACTTTAACCCCTTCAAAGAGGGCTAAAGCAGGACCACAGATAGTCAGTTATACACTAACCCACACTAGAGGGAGAAGTAGGGGAATTTAGACAATATCTAGTATTACATCTTCTATTCTGTCCACCTCATTCCAGACTTATATTGCCCCTACTGAAGTTGCACCCTTTTTTGTTTGTGTTATTTGCAGTTTCTGCTGATTACCTGTTCATTCACTTAGTCTCCTTTCACAAACAGTGTTTGACCTCTGACCAAACTGTATATTGTATTTCCTAAGCTCCTTGTTTGGTGGTAAAGCATTGAGCTGTAAGGGATAGAAACTGGAAAGATAGACACACAAGAATGGACATTTTATCAGTTTTTCCACCATGGGGGGTTTACTGTGGAACTAACCCAATACTGGTTTACTTTACCTTATACTGCAGGAGATCAGGTTCAAAAAGTGGAGAGGTTTCCTTAAATGAAATTACCACTGATAGATCTAAGCTGAAATTTTATGTACACGCTGTGGTTGTTCCTTAAGTTGCAAAACTTTATGTTATGATTGTGTTGATGTCATCTTGCAAGCTAGTGCACTAGTTTCATTTCCTTCGTAAAGTCTCAATTACTTGTAATCAGAAACAACCTCAATATATGACCGTAAATGAACAAACTGGAGAAAAAACATACACACTTTTGGCTCTCAGGCAATTGATTTATCAACCTCTACTTGCTAAAGTAGTTATGAAGTTGCAGCACATGAAATGAAAAGCCTGCAGATGTTGTAATTTAGCCAAGCAAGGATGTTGCGGAAGGCGACAGTAAACCAGAGGCAGCAAGCTTGTAAAATCACAACAAGGAAACCAGGTGACATTTTGATTGGTTGTTTTCTAATGACTGGATTAATATGTAAAATGTGTTCCACTGGTTTAGAGCCTCTCTCTTCTATTTTCCTCTCACACAGACACACAACACCCAGAGTGTAGTTTTCAAGTCCGTGTATTGTGATGTTACTGTTCGACGGCATAATAACACAATGAGCAGTGTAATGTTTAAGGGGCCTTGTCAAACATCTGGAGTTTAACAGCTCTGTCGCAGGCAATTAAAGAACATCATGTCACGTCTTTGATTTGTATGCAGCCAGTATCACACATCTGCTGTCAGGAAGCCTTCACAGAGGCGGACTCACTTTCACTCACACTCTTCATGTGAACTCTCTTTCAGGTTCACAGACTTGTTAGACTCATGTGGAAAGGTGGACCTGGCCCTATTGTCCCCCCCCAAGAAGGAGTACTGGTCCATGCTGGCTTACAACCGGGCCAAACTCTGCAACATCCTCTTCAGCAACGAGCTCCACCGCCGTCTCTCGCCTTTTGGTGTGACTTCCAATGCGGTGCATCCTGGGAACATGATGTACACTTCCATTCACAGAAGCTGGTGGCTGATGACCTTTCTTTTCACACTGGCCAGACCTTTCACAAAGTCTATGGTAAGAGAGAAAACAGACTTCAGTCACCATAAGTCTACACAAACTGTAGAACAGCTTGACCGAATCACCCACACTATATAACTGTCTTCTTCTTTGACTCTAATGCAGCTCTAACTGAGCTTTTATTTGTCTTGGCACGTTCTTGGGAGCAAGGACAGGAAAAGGATGGAGAGGGGTTGATGTGCAATGGGCTCAGGCAGAGAGTCTGGATTTCATAGATAGAGATATTCAGTGGTTTGTTTTCCTCTTCCTCTTGTTACCATTTGTTCTTCTCAGTTCTCCTGTCTTCTCAGATGATGTTTCAGATTTACTTTTAGGTTGCTGTAAATTGCAATGTACATTTCATGTACTCTTGGTGATAACAAGTTGTCTATTTAAAAAAAAAAAGCATTGTTTGAAGGTCTAAAACTCAACCTTGTTTTGCTGAGGCCTTCCTGAGCATAGATAGGCTTAAAAATGTCCTTTAATGTTGTTTTTGCAACAAACAAATAGGAGAAGGCAGTTGCTGTGATTTTTTTTCTTTCTTTTTGAAAAACATTTTACAATTTTACAACTTTATTTAGAAGTAGCAGTTAATTTAGATCACCTCAGAAACAGTTCACTGTGATGATTGTTGGAGTTAATCTACCTGTGTGATGCTGATGCTGTCTGTAGGTCAAGAGCTCCTTGCACTATAGGATCATCGTCTGCAGAAAGAGATGCAAAAGTTTAGCTTTATATGGTTAAAAACAGCAGGAGTGATCACAATGCACAACATTGTCTCCAAAAAGAGACTGCACCAGAAGGGCTTTACTTTCTATGTTGTCAGGAGTTGGCCAAAGAGTTTGATAGTTAAGAAGTTTTATTCAAAAGCCCCAGCAGGGCAACGCTGACAAGAAGAATGGCCTGCATGACAAGAGGAAAATCTGGGAAGTTGCATTGTTTCACAGCGGTATGATTGGTGATACATAAAGTTGGGTCTATTTTAGCTATACAGTTTCTATCTTTCTGTGTTTTTAACAAAGTCACTGCAGTTTAAGACCTCAAGCGTTCAACAGTTTAAACCCTCTGAATAATGTTAAATATTATGGGTAAAAAAATGATTTCAAATAAGCTTGATTTTTGGCATGCTGAGTGTGAACGCATGACACTTGCCTAACCCCCCGGAGCAAACTTAGGCTTGATCATTGGAACGGGGGTCCTGGCCAAATACCAAAATGTCAGATTTAGAGAGAAAGTGATGGACCAGTCTCTCATTCTTTACCCTTTTTACACTGATAGCTAGAAGTTGCCCAGTTAGAAATGCATCAACGTTTTAGTATACAGTGAAGTGCTGCATGAGTTGTGAGCATTTGTTGGAGAGTGTTAATAGCATATGTGTCTGTGAAGAAGAAAACATCTTGATACACTTTGGATGTGATTGATAAGATGAAGTATAAGGATTTATCTATGTGTGTTTTGTGTCCTGTGCTCTGAGACTTTTCAGTATATGGTATATAGAGTCTCCCCTCTAGGCCCTGTAGCCTTCTAATACACTATATGCTTTAGTTTGACTATTACATCTTTCCATTAGCTGTTTTTCACACTTTATCAGTTTAGTGTATGCAGAGAAGTGAAAATTGTGATGTGTTGAAAGGCAGCGTGGTGGAGTTTTAGTGGAGCGTTGTTCTGATTCATCATGTTTGACAGGCGCAAGGCCTCAGGCTGTCATTTGTCTCACTGCCTTTTGACGTAGGATGAGAGATGAGAGGAACCGCTCCTCAGCACAAAATGCCAAAATCGTTTCTTCGGTTTGACAATTTCTTTTGGAAAACCCCACCCTCCTTTTTACTTTAAGCTTTTTTTTTTTTACTTCTTTTTACTTCTTTTTACCACTTGTTTCATCCTTGTATCTGTTCTGTTTGAGTCTTCTGTGGTCCAGAATTTTTGTACCTCAGAGTGGACGGCAGAAGTGCTCAAAAGTTATGGGTTTGAGCACACGGGTGCCGATATCAGAGCTTTTTCTCCTTCAGAGCTTGGCACTGACTAATTCTACATGTTGTTAATTAAATGTAGTGTGGATGTTAGTAAATATTAAAGGACAAAGGTAGAGCTAGTAATTAAATTCTGGTGTGCTGACACAGCGATTAACTAAAATTCATGTCTGATAAAAGCCACACACAGACACACAGCCTCACGCACAAAGATACACAGACACACCCTTAAGCTGAACATTTGCTCTTATTTAAATCTGGGGTTGATAAGGCCCCTGAAAGTGTATCCTCTTTAAAATCCCACTCCTCACTCCTTCTGCCCCCACATTAAGGGCTTAATAAAACAGTGATATTATTTCAGTTATTGGTTGCAGGGATATGAAGATGGTATCGCTTTAATTGCTTGCGCACGCTTGCGGGATCCATGGAGATTGTTCAGGGATGCAAACATAAGCAGAATGTCGACTCCAAAAAACAATCACAAAGCCCCCATGTGTGTTCTTGCACAAATAACCAGCCTCTCATTTAAAACACAGGTTTGATTTATAAGAGCACATGTGGAGTGATCTACAATTTCCCTGCTTTGATAGACACACATGAAGAAACACATATGAACAAAATCACAGTGTGGAGACTTCTGAAGCACCTGGAGTGGTCCTAAATCTTTAATTTGATGGTTGCAGTTAAGATGATGGAATATCATGACAGGTCATATGCAACAGAAGTGGTCACCCACTGCCTTTCATCACTCTTTACTATTGTTTCATGTTTTCTTACACTGCAAAAAAAGAGAGGAAAAATAAGGCTAAAATACAAGAAATTAATACAAACAAAATTCTTGCTGCAAATGACTCAGTACTCATGAAATTCTGTCCAAGAGGCAAGATGTTTTAGTTTTTTCCAGTTTAGATATAGTAGATATTCAAGGATTGGAAACAAACAAACAAACAAACAAAAAATAAATAATTTTAGGTGAAATTACTGAAAAACTGACTTGCAACCTTGAATAAAAAATAAAATAAAATAAATAAAAGTTAATAAATAAATAAGAAATAAATGATTATTGCTGTTATTATTATTTAGATATATATATATATATATATATATATATATATATATATATATATATATATATATATATATATATATATAATAAAAAGAAAGAAAAATGTAAAAATAAAATAATTAAAAATTAAAAAAATAAACAAATGTAAAAAACACACAAAATATCTTGCTGCATGTACAGATATAATCACTAGAATGAGTTCATTTTCACCTTGAATTTGGTGTTTATTTCTTGTATTTTAGATATTTCTTAATGTTAGCAGAGTAAATTAATGTGGTTACAAGGTCTTTATAGAGAATAAGCTGTATAAGCTGGAACTCTGGGTATTGATGGTTGTTTTAACAGTAAATTAATACATTTATGATTTCCTGACTAATTAAGACTTAAAAGATGCATTTATGATAAATTTAAGAATATACATGGACCCAATAATTAAATTGTGTTTATAACAAGATAAATGATCTCATATTTCCAGATCTAAGATTTTAAATATTGGTAAGACCAGAACTGCAAATCCACATCAACACACTACAAATTGCAGTGTATTTTATCAGCATTTCACTTTTGGTCTTCAATTTAACTTTTTTCACATTGTATTTTTCTTTCTATCAATGACCAAAGTATTTTCTGAGTCCTTCAATTCTGTATTCTTTATGTTGTGAATTCTTTTAAGAGAAAGAAACTTCTCTATTAGCAGAGAGCACAGCCCACTCTGGTACTGATGTACAGAGCTGATTCTGTTTTGCTGAGTTGAGAAAGACATCTATAAAGAGCCATGACATTTTAATCGACCAAACTATCTCTCACTAACATCATGTTCCCCTCCCTGTGCCTTGATGTACTTATCAGAGATTTTGCAGTCAGGCCTCTGACTTCTATTTTCTTTTTTTTTTTTTTTAAATCGGCATGTTTAGAGTGGGTGTTTTCCCTGTGTCCTTTGGTGTGATTATCAGCATTAAATGATCTGGCCTGCAGTGATGTGTCTATGTAGAAGAGACCTAAGTGAGAGTGGGGGGGAGAGAGAGAGAGAGAGAGAGAGAGAGGGAGAGAGACAGAGAGAGAGAGAGAAAATAAAAAGCAGCTGTTATCTCAACTTTAGCAAATTTTGCTGCAGCAAGTTAAAACTCAGACTTTATTTCTACATATCTCGGTTGATTTATTTGATCTTGCATTATGACAGTTTGAGGCCTTTTTCAGCTCATGTATATGTTGTACACTTTGAACCAAAAGTCTGGACTCACATTTAAAAATCACATAATGAATTTCTGTGACTTCTGCAGTTATTAGTTGGGCTATAACCTTTGAGAAGTCGTCACCATGCTGTCTTGCTGGATCGCTGACCCTGTGACATTTTGTTGACTGACTGATTGCTCCCTCAAGATCAGTGTACCCTCAGGCTCCGAGCAGCTGGCCTCCGCCTATACTCATCAAATCTATACTTTAACTATAGGCACAGACAATGCTGAGCTGAATGGAGATCAGTGAGGCCAGTCCCTTCAGCACTTCATGATATTCTATAAGAAAGTAGAGAGAGACAGAGAGACGGAGAGAGGGGAGCAGTGCTGTGGGCACATGCCTAAGAGGCTCTGCGGGTCCAGTCAGACACCTTAGTTCCCCAAGGGGGTGGTTTCATCAGCGCTCCCGCCTTGTCCCATGCTTCCTAGCGTTTTAGCGTGATTATTGTACCCAGGATCCTGCCTCGGGCACCCAGCCACCTTTTTACATATGCACAGGCTGAACTTTTGACCAGGCACCAGCAGACAGCGCTGCCTTAGAAAAACAGCGGTTCAGGCAGGAGTTGTGGGACTACCAGAGCCTCCTCTGTTGAGCCGTTCCTGCTGTGATCAGGAGCTCAACCCTGCACCTCAGGGGTTAAACCCAGAGACGGCTCTTGCAAGAGAGACACCAGCATTACCATACTGTTTAACAGACGTAGAGTGAGGCACAGCAGCCACTGTTAACTTCGGTATCAGTTCTCTCTCGCAGACAGACATAAGGTCAGATGCTCTATCTCTTGTCTGCTGTAACCCAGAGACGCAGAAGCTCGACTCTACACCTGGGAACTGCGTGTATGTGTGTGCGCTGCTCAGCCATGTGGAAAGAAAGGGGAGCAGCGGTCCCAATCTCCCCACCAGCCCTCCCCTTCTCCTCCTTGGGGTTAGATGAGCTGCCAGGCCGCTGTAATAGAGTCCTCTTGGATGATGAGGAGCTACACAGGAGGGGGTCAGCTCCAGCCTGACTGGAATCACTGTGTACGTCTCTGTTCAGTGGTATAGACAGATTATTGCATGTTTTGCCAATTGGTATGAGGCTCACACACTCAAAGTGAACTTCTTTGATCAATTACAGATTTCCTTTAAAAGGCCATGATTTAGATAGTTTTTTAAAGAAACTGATTAGTTCAATAAGCCATTCCTGCCAGACATTTCCTGCTGTGCCTCTGTACTACCTACTTAAAAAAAGGAGCCACAGGGAGAGAAAGATGTGCTGGTGTGGGGATGGATAAAATCATACAATCCCATTTGGCTGTATTGACATGTGTGTTTCTGCCCAATCCTGTTACTTGGATTATTGTTGATGGAGATACCATTTCGTTAAGAAAACACGCACGTCTGGACACACACACACACATGAAGTAGGTGAACAAAGATGGCCTGAGGCCTGGTTATATGGTCCATTGCACAGGGAAACTGTGTAAATGGTTTATTGCGGATGAGTTGATGTGATGGAAAGCGTGTCTGGATCAATAAAGAACCAATCAAATGCTGACAGTTTGTTACTGTATGCAGTCAGTCATTCATCCCATGTGCTCGTGTGTAATTATACATCATAATGCGGAGGAGGCATGGACAATATCATTGTTGAGAGCAGACAACACAGAGGAAGAAAAACGCAAATTCTTCAGCAAACAAATTTTTAAAACTTTTTCTGGATGATAACATTTTCTGTCTTGGTGTACACAGTGTGCATTAGCTCCACCTGTGCCACCTCATGAGATGTTTTTCTGTCACAGAATAAAAATGTTCAGGAAGCAAATATCACTTAAAGCCTTAACCACAAGCCCTAGGCTCCTTCAGCTCCAGACACCTCAGGGAGACCATTAGGATGTCTCCCCAGTCGGGGTTGTCTGATTCTGGACTGAGTCTGAGTTGGAGTCAGGCTAAATTACTCCAGAGCCACAGGTCAGAACCAGCTAGGCCCTCGTAGTCAAGGGACTGTCTCTCTAATAGAAAGGATCAGAACAGGCCAAAGAGCTAGAAACCGACCAGGCCAGGGAGACATCCTTACCCACTTACCCTCTACTTTTCTACATTGCCACCTTCAGCCTCCATCCCTTCTACCCTTAGAGCAATACAGCTTTTGTTCTCCAACCCTCAGAGGGGAAAAAAAAAATATGCAACCTATCACCCCTTTCTCACCAGTCCACCAGCATTGTTTTTTTTTTTCCCCTCCCACTGACCCTTACAACTTGACACGCATATACACACCCGCACGCGCCACTCCCTCCCCTCTTTGTTGTGACACAGAGCTGATGGACTATTTTTCAAATTGATTTCAAAAATGTACATAAGCAGCCGATCTCCCAGCCCAGATTACCTATTGATTTTTAATATGAAAAGCTCATTATATAAGCAGGAACTGCAACACAAAAAGCTAGCCAACCTTTGCATAAATCCTTTAATTGAATTTCCAGAGCCCGTGGTTCTACATTTTTTAATTAAATCCATTTCTTTTTTAAGGGTTGCTGTGTAATTTGCATGCTGTGAAGTGGGTGCTGTCCCAGATAAAGTGCCATTGATCCTTATTAAGGCTCACCTCTGGGCTCGCTGAAAACCAACCGCAGAAATTAAATGTGCTCATGGTGCATACACTTATTGCCCGCATGATAGGATTAGAGGCGGAGAGACAGAGAGAGGGGGAGAGATAGAGATGGAGAGAGAAGGAGTGATGGGGTAACAGTTGGGGGGAAGGGGGGGTCTATTATGAATAGTTGTTCATATTAATGTAATATTTCACCTGTCCTCCTGTGGCATGATATTGTAAAGGAGGCTGTTTATAAATACAGCTTGGCTCAGGTATCATTTGGGTTTCTCCTTAAGCATGTCATTCAGGTGGTCTGTGGGGGGTCGCTGTGATTTCAGATTTTTAGGTTGCATTTAAATCTGTCACCAATATGACAAATGAGGCTGCAAGTTTTTTTTTCCCAATTGAAAGCAGTTTTCCTGAAATACACACTTCTTGTCTATGGAACTGTTTTAATTGAGGACAATATAATATGAACATACATAAATGAAACCAATGATCATATCTCACCTTGATGCTTAGGAGGTCATGATCTGCAGTTTATCTAAGTAGAAGATGTTTAAGCACCTATTTAGAGACGAAATGATCCTTAATTTTCTTGTCCTCACACTCTTTACCTTCCGCTAATATAGTGTTTGTGTGTGCGGTTGTATGAAGGTGAAGGTGTGTGGGACAGTGATTTTTATCTTACATTTCTTCTGCTTGATGGCTGATAAAGAAGGCCTCTCGTCTCTTGGTCTCTTGTCTTCCTGTGCGGCTATATACAGACGGTGGAGTAAATCAATAGGGATTAACCTGTGACCTCAGCCACATACTTATAGCCCAGTCGTCACTGCACACACATCTCTCATCAGTTTCACTTAAACACTGAGCCTCACTCAATAAGGCACCACTCGCTAATTCATTTCAAAGATGGAGAGACCCCATCACAGACTTCTCTTTTACCTTGAGCTTGTATACACACACAACACACAAACATGTCACTCAAAGTCCAACACACTTGGAGCAAAGAAAAAAGAAGAAATTGTTATGATTTCAAGGAACAGCTTTTAAAGTGATAGATTGCAGAGCTATGGCATTAGAGACATTAAAATAGTGGTCTGGAGGTTTTCCATGTTAGTGCGGATATAAAGTGGGCACACTTGCTAAGGAATAGCATGAGGGATCATCTAATAATTTCAATATCAGCTAATTTGCCAGAGTCTTCAGGATTAATTTGTTCAATAGATGAGCAGATGACTAAGTGTCAAAATTTATTTCTCCTTTTCCCTAAGAAAAACTATATCTCAAATACATTTGATTTATCTCGGAAAAACTGATTCATCAAATATTTATAACAAGGCTATTCCAGTTAGATATTCCTATGAAGTCATCGCTGTTTGGGCATTGTAAAAGCCGTAGGGGGGTTAGGGCCAGTGACTACTACAAGACTTTTTTTTTTTTTTTTTTTTTTTTTTTTATGTGTGTGTTGGGGAGCGAGCTGCCAGAATCGAATTGCCCTCCAAGGGATAAATAAAGTTGTCTTGAATCTTGAATCTTGAATCTACATTGGCTCACAATAAGCCTTAATTTCACTTTCATAGTAATATCTCCCACTGGGTGTGGAGTCTGTTGGGAAAATGTGCAAATAAACATGACAACGTACTTCTCTGTTAGCTAATTTTCATAGAGACATTCTCTACCATTACCTTTTTTTTGCACTGTTTTATTTTGTAAAAAATATAATGAAAAAAACATGATTCAATTTAATCCACCTTGTTTGTGTAGTGCTAATAGAGGCGTAAAGGGGCAGCACTCATCCAGAACTTTGCAGATATGTGTCTTTCCGGTCTTCCCCACACTGGTGGCTTCCTTCGCTTATTCTAGGAAAGGTAGACAGCATCATCACACTTCTAGCTGTCAGTGCTGATATTTTTCTTGTTGAAATGATGGGAACATAGCCTGGAATCTCTTATGTGGTTCAGCATGTCGACATTCTTCATTCATGTCTTCAATCGTCTCTGCACAGAGCGGTCCTTCTGCTACTCTACCCATGTCACATCAGCCATGAAGAGATAGATGTGTAGCATCTTTGCTTTGGAGGGATGTGATTTACACTCTGCAGCATTGCGGCAGTACATCGTGGTTGTTAGAAGGTGTTAAAAAAAATTACGTAAAAAATGAATGATCTGTGTCGTTTGCTTTGGTTTCTTGCTTTCTTCACCAGAAGTGGTTGTGTCTGCAAACAGCTTTACTGTTAGCTAGCGGAGTTGGGGACCGCTGACCTAGCGGATAAAAATAGCACCGTTTTGCCAGTACTCGGGTAGCCGGGCTCATCTCAAAGCACTTTACATAGAAAACAAGACGGACGTGGTCCAATCAAAGACAGTCCAATCCAGTTCATTGCAATTAGTTTAATCCATTTCATTCCTGTATTCCAGATTTATTAGATGTTCATGTAATGCCAATTCCTAAAAACAGCCTTGCTGGAAGACCCAGCAGATTACATTGACCCCCCACCCCCCAGCCCCTATCCCCCAAATATGCTGATAACACAAACTCTATATTCTGTATCTACTTTCATGTGACCATTACACTCCACCGTTTTCCACTGCTTCTTACTTTACCCGCTGTAGTTATTTGTTTACACAGAATTATACTTAAAATTAGAAGAAATTGTTTTTACAATTTCACAAGACTTTTGGATGAACATCGAGCTTTGTGATTTTGTTGAACCAATCTTGCTTAAATCTTTTTGTAATGGACTGTAGATTAGAAGTAGATGAGAGGTAGAAGAAATCTACTTCTTCTGGCTGAAGAAAAGGAAGATGTGATGTCCCTCTTTCTGTGAGAAAGGGCGACGAGTGGTCCGCAACAATTCCTTAATTGTGGAGGATTTCTTGCTTTTTTCGTGTGCTCAAACATAAAGCCTTCACACTTTTCTCCCCCCCTCTGTCCTCCTCTCAAAATATCAAATCAACTTAGTGACTGGTCTGCTATCACTTCATCTTTGAAACACTTGTGCATGTGAAAGTGTGTGTGTGTGTGGGGAACGGTGCAGTGTCAGCAGTATGTGCTGCGATTATTGACCCAGGTCTGTCCTCTGCTCTGACTGGCTCTTGTCCCTAACTTGTCATCTCTTTTTCTCTTCTTTACATCACAGATCTCTTTGTGGTTGCTCTCTTTGTGAATTGAACAATGTTTTGCCAACTTTCCTTTACTGTAAAGTTTAAGACTTTGTTTAATTTATGCATGCTTTGCTCTTTATTTAGCAAAAGTGAGTTTTGGATTTGTGATTCTTTAGTCATAGAACTGTTCGGCATTATACACTTGCACATGAATACATTTATTTGGTTAGATCTGGACATATGAATGATCTCAGTAACGCACAAAATAGAACCTAAGAGGCCAGCCATGCTTTTAACCCACAAACTTGTTCACATAAAACTCCTCACTAGTGACGAGGAAGGTCAAATAACAGGGAGAGTGCTTTTTCTCCTGGGTCACACTTAAATATGAATTTTATTTCATATTTCCTTCCTCTGATTGTGTTAACAGACTGATTCATTTCCTTCACATTCTTTTTTGGTTATCACCATTTTTAAAAGCACAGAACTTACCGTTATTAATGCAGTTTCATGCTTAGTTCTCATTTGTTCTATCTTCCACTGCATCACTCACTCTCTTTTATCAGAGTACAAACTGTATCTGCTCACTGAGGTGTGTGAGTGTACTGGCCACAGACGAGAGGCGTTGATTTCCCTCATTTCATTTCTTAATCCAATCAATCAGACTAATACAGCTTGGTTCCTTTTCTGTCCTTCCCTATGCAACCAGTTATACATATTTGCACGCACATGCACGCACACAGATACACAGGCATTCACAATGTGTGTCCTAAATGCCTATGGAGCAGGTTGTTTCAGAAAAAGGGGGCCCCCTCCTCCCCTCCTCACTACCCCATGGGGTTAGACCACTCCATGTGTTATTGATTGCATTGCTGTTGCGTGTTGTGCTCAATCATGTGTTCCATGCATCTAGCATTGTCCTCTCCCACCTGGCCCATTAGATTAGGCTAATGCATTCAACCATTGATTAGTCATTACACTCAGACCTGATCAGCCAATCGTCCACCTGGTTTGACTCTACTTGACCTCTGAACTCTGGATTTCATGTCATCTCACCAGATTTAACATGTTAAACACACACGCCGCTCACAGCTCCATCTGATGTGCATCACGTTGGGTCCGCTGGAGGTACAGATCAGCTGGGTGCAGCGGCTGTATGATATCCAATACTGATAGTATTTCCATGCATTTTCTAATCACATGCAACAGAGAGCTATAGATTGCATTTCAGAGCATGACAGTGCTGTACCTGCCATTGATCTCAGAATTTCTCCGTCTAACGGAAGTCACTGTGAAAACAAGATGTGTGCAATATCCTTTCAAATCCAGTTTGCATGACATATGCTTTTGTGGTAATTGTTTTTCATTTGAATATCACTGTGTTAGGCTATTTTGTACTTTTACTTCCCGGTTCTCCCAAAACAATTTTACTCATCAAACTGAATTTGCATGTCACATAAAAACTCGTTCAGACACTGATTGCTGCATACATTTTTTTTATTTGTATTTTTATCAAGCATGAGAAAAAAATCATACAGTTAATGACAAGCAGTTTGTGAAGAAGCTTAACTGTGGCAAAAGAGCAGAAAAGAGCAGTGATCTGTTAATCTAGATATAGAAACAAACCTTAGCTGGCCAGCTTGTGTCTCTGCCACCTTTTGACTCCAGTGATTGCTTTCTAACTTAGAATTAGTTGTGTTTAACTATACATCATGACTCAGTTGCTTGTGGAAGTGAAGTGATCTTTTTCTGTGTGATGTTTTCATTCGGTTGCATCTTTGTGGAAGAATTTCACCCCTTCTGTTTTTGTGAATTAAATAACAGCACAGTCCAAGATGTTATGACTCACTTGTTTATCTTAGGTTGTATTTATTTATCATTATTAAGACCTGGTAAAGATCTGATCATGTGTTTAAAGTTATGTCCTGATACAGTATATAAAATCTTGGAAAACATTACTTTATCTGTGCAATTTATTCACATTCTGTTTATAATTTTCTGTTGAATTTTTATGAGTTTTTTTTTTTTTTTTCAAACTTCTGAACTAAGTACAGTTAGCATATACAACTTTTTTTTTCTTTTTTCTTTAACTTAAGAAAGGTCTTTGATGAACATGGACCAGGGCTGTCGGGGATTTGAAGGGGATTGGCTGAACGTCTGTCTCTGTTTGTGTGCAGTGCTTTGTTTTCACCCTCTGCTCCACGATACACATTTATTTTCTTCCCAAGACATGGGTCTGTTAGGAAGAAAGGGTACTCTGAGCTAATAATGAACTGACTTTACGGCGACATTTCTTTCTGCGTGTTTTTATTTGTGTGTCTTCCTCCTGTGCTGGACAGTGATGTCCTCGTGCACAGGTGCAGGTTGTCTGTGCTAGTTGGCATCTTCATGGTGAGTTCAAGTGCTGCTGCTCTGCCCAAGCGCAGGCGACGTGAGGAGACACAGCAGAGGTACCTTCGCTCGCTGCTGTTTTTTGATAACATTTGGTGTTACAGGACCTTTAACCAGACCTTTCAAATGCTTACACAATAACCTACAAGAAGAAATTCCCCCTGTTAGTTCTGTTTGACCGTCCAATGTCAAGGCTCTCACCTTGACAGTTGTGCTTAAGAAATAATAAGTCTCCTTCCACTCTCATTCTCCTTATTTTCTCTTTTCTTTCTTTCCCCCCATCTCCACAGTATTGAGTCAGTCTGTGAGGAATAGCTGTTTTAGGGACAATCCTATTGATGTGCGTGTGTGTGCAATGTGAAGCACAATGCTGAGTGATCGGGGATAGATGTCCTTATTGGATATGAGCTGGCTACTCCGTGGCTCTGCATTAAATTTGTATTGAAGAGGAAATTAATGAATGGATAATTTTATTGATGTTTCTGGTATTGAACATATAAACAAAATGTTCTTTTGAAGCATCGCGTGAATGTTGCGCCCTAGGGAGAGGGAGTGGTCCCACTTGTGTTTAAGAAAGAATAAGTCCATGTTAAGTCCATAGTGTATTGGAAAAGAGAGTGAATGGATCAATGAAAACTTGGTGCTTGAGACAGACCTTAATTTTATTATTTTCTTTCAGATGTCTGTCCTCCCATGTCCATCTCAACACAGCAGTGACAGATTTGATCTGTTTTGCCAATTTTTCCATGAAGACATATTTGAATTCATTGAATGGTTTCAAAAGGAATTTGTTCTGCTTTTATTATAAGGAAGAAGTGTGTGTTTTTCGTTATTGTTGTTTTAAGGATATTTTTCAATGATCTGATGACTTTACCTGTATATTTATTCAATACTGTGCTGCTGCTGTTTGGAATCCTTCAGTTTAACTTTTATAAAGTGGAACGAGACTGTTTCCTTTAGTGTGAATTGGATGGAAACAGATCAAAGAGATGAGAGATGGCGAAAGGAGGAAACTTGCTTAATTGAAATGAGGCGATGAAGTGAGGATAGTGTGATGCTCTTTGATGCGTGTTCCAGATGCACCGCATACGTTATGCAGTTATTACACACAATTTTTGTTTAAGAGGTTCCAGCAGAGGGCGGGACAGTAGGAGGTGTTGCAGGCAGAGGGAAGCAGAGAAGGAAGGGGTGAGCTTGATGAAGTTTCTGATTATCCAACCTCCTCTGGCACAGGGAAGAATTACTGAATGCCATTTGGGTCAGTGCTCTTTATGGAACTACATTTATGAAATACATCTCTCCCCCTCTTTCTTTCTCTCTTTCTGTCTCTCCCTCTTTGTAACTCTCCCGTCCTCCCTCCCTCTCCTCTAATTGGAGATGCCATAAAGGTGTGCGGGGTCAGTGGCTCTTCAAGGTGAGGCTGCGTCTCTCTACACTTTTACTCGTGGCACACATGCAACGGAAATAGTAGTTGCCAATCTCACTTTTGTGCCTTTCCCACAAAAACCACAGGCCCAAAACTGTTGCCTGCGCCTCCAATATCCTCGCTCTGACCTAATCTGTGATAACTGTCTTTCAATAATGTATTGCTCTATCAAATTTAGCTCCTTGCTTGCTACCCTCCTCTGAACTCTGCTCAGTGTCCTTGTGCCAGCCTGTTAAGCCAGAGGGCACACTGTGGGTGAATCAGAGGTGCATCTCTGCCAGCACACCCAGCAGGAGAGACCCAGCCAAGAGTGCCAAGGCCTCAAGAGACAAGAAAAAAAAGTGAGAATATGAGAAAGCGCAGGGTTTTGGGGGGGTCAGGTGCCATGGTGGAGATGATAGACAGAAAATAAGAGAGGACACTCAAAAGCACCATAGCATAAGTCAGAGATTTGTTGTCAACATTTGTGTCACAATGTTAAGTAACTGTTTGTTTATCCCTTGACTGCATGTTCTGTTTGAGGTATTCAGAGCTTTTGAAAAGCTAGAAGTTCACAACGGGGTGCAGGCTCTTTGTTTGAGCTGTGCGCTAACTTAGTACCGTTTGAGGCCAGTAGGGGTCATTGTAGTTCAACTGACTGACTAGAGAACTGTGTCCAGTCAGTGCTGAACTTCTGATCAGTGAGTGCTGAACTTGTGGGACAGCTTCTGTTCCTGTGGAATCACAAAATGCCACAGAAGGTCTGTTGTTACAGAGATGAATGAATGAAGTAAGAGATATGTATTCCTTCAACCATGTTTTTGCACTCCTTCTAGTGACCTGAAAGCTATGAGTCATGTGGGCCGGTTTAAAGTGGAATGAACTATTCACTGAAGTAATGGTGTGAATAGCTTAGGGTTCATTGGGTACTTTGATTTACATCTTCCTGTCTCCTGTTTATTACAAAACACTGAAAGTTAGGCATTAACGGTTTGGACTCGAACAAGACACCACTTTTGTTTCATCCCTGAGTTGAGCCTAATTGATTTAGCACTTGAGTTGGTAATTTAATGTCCAGGATGAATAGGCTGTGGATTGCTCCAGATATTGTTTGAGATACTATTGTTGAAAAATAATAGTAAGGTCTGCACTCTTTAAAAAGGCCTCTTATTTTACCAGGGCTGTTGGACTTCTGAGAGATGGCAAACTCTCATTTTCTCTCAATGTAAAAATGTTTAAAACTCATGGTTCTAGCTGCAGATACCATTTAAATGCAATGAAATCAATAAAGCCATATTTTTCTATAAAACCTTGAGTGCACATTTTGTTCAAGGACCACATCTACTAAATTCAGAAGTTTGTATTTGTGTAATCTCAGCTCTATACTTTTTAAAAGAAAGGGAAAAAAAAGTTCTTCTCCACTCTTAATCTGTGTACGCAAATTATAAGCATGCCACCACTGCCACTGACCTCCAGCAGATGAATATTAGATGCAGCAGGAGCCAATACGTGAATCGCTGAGTTTGAGACAGCAATGATTTTAATGGCAGCAAGCAGCCATTAACAGTATATCTGAAAATAGACAGAGTATTTTCCATAGATCATCAATGACGGGAAATCTATCCCTCTTTCGTTCCCTCCATCCTTCAAGAGAATACATCTCTTTGCTCTTGTCTTCTTCTTTTTTTTTTTTCTTTTTTTTTTTTGTTCTTAAATTTACCTCTATCCGGTTTCACTTCGGTAATGTTTTTCCATCGTGTGAAGACTATGCTTCAGCTCACCACTGGTTTCTGGGTTTTCGGGGCTTACTATTAAAATGCACCAGATATTTGAATATCTAAGCTCGATAATGTCTGTTTAGTATATAATCCACGTCGCCTCCTCCCATATTCCTTGTTATTCTAGTTTAGTGCTGTAATCAAGCAGGGCTTGCCAATAAAGTTTATTGTACGGAGCTAAGTGTCAATATCACACACACCCAGGGCAAAGAGGTCCCTTTAATTAGAAAAGGAGAGACAGGGAGACACTAGTGTGTGTGTGTGGTGTGTGTGTGTGTGTGTGTTCATCAATGCATACAGTATATGTGTGTTTGTGCTTGTTTTTAATTTGTGTGTTTGGATTTCTTTATTTTAATCATCTGTACTGTAAAGTACCATTCAGCGTTAACAGTAGGCCTGCTCTTTATAAAAGTGACAATGTGTATATGAATAATAAATGTGATGGTGGGAAAAAAAAAATCTGATACCAGCATCAAAAATTTCACTGCTTTTATGAACGAATCAATTCCAGCTTTACATAAATATTGAGCCTAGATGTTGTGAATCTATGTTGACTCTGAACAAACAATAATCCCTGCTATATGAAGTATTGATTAGAGCTACTCCCTCTCTGTGTGGCTTTATTAAAGGTACAATTGTAAAGGTCTTTATGATGATGGTACAACCTGACAGGAGAAAACTTTCACAACTCTGGTGTTCCACGTTCAGATGAAAACAGCCCCCTCCTTTTTTTTTTTTTTTTTTTTTTTTTTTTTTTACAGATGTACTGTTATAAAAGTGTTTATAAACCTTTTCTACAATCATCTTCTGAATATTTTAAGATGTTGATATTTCCAGCTTGCATTTATTTCAAATTTCATTTCTCACATGAAAGCCAGTTTTTTTCCTTTTTGTTTTTTGCAGCCTCTGTCTTTCTCTCTGCATTCTCCTCTTTTCCTACACGGCAACTTACAAACAGCCTGATTAATATTCACAGTCATATTAGTGATGTGAAATCCTTGATAAAAGATGGTTTGGGCTCGGACAAAATTGAAGTCACTTCCCACTTTTCAAAGTCCCGATGGTGGTGAGGGGTGGAGTAAAACACAAAACTGCTTCCCATTACAATGCAAAGAGATTAAAGACAGATTAAAGGTAGTGTTTGGGTGCCGGGGCCTGTGCCAGCCACTGATAGCTGTGTTGGTCTCACAGGGAGAGGAGGGAGATGAGGAGACGATGAGATGGGTGCAAAAGGGAAGAGAGAGGTGGAGAGGAGAAGAAAGGGGAGGAGAGGAGAGGAAAGAAGGGAGGTGAGAGGTAAATGCATGATACAGTGAGGGAGAGCAGATGGAGGAGTAATTTGCGTGGGATGTGGTAGATGGGGGAAACATGGCTGCGTGTCAGTGCTGAGCGATGCCTCTCGTTTTGAAAGAAATCAATTTAGGGCGGTACGTGGATGCCGTGCATACAATAATTGAATATTACTGCGTACTATCTCCTTCACAACTGCTCTGCTCTGTAGCGTGAACTGCGTAGTGAAGTGAAGCAGGCGGCGGAGCGAGCAAGAGAAAAGAGCTGGGCCAGAATTACTGACGACATTTAAGTACTAATAACAGATAATCCAAATAATCTATTCACCTTGAAACATGAGTGAGAAGAACTGCATTAGTGGGTGTATGTGTTTGTTTATATCATCATGTTTATCAGATCCTCTGACCTCCCCTCCGTCCATCCATCCACCTGTCTGACTGCTGGCATGTCTGTGTGACTCAGACCTATCAGATCTGTCAATTCTGTCTGGGCCACATGACACGATCAATAATTACAACTGTTAATCAATGAGCTTTTAAATAAGCATGGACATTCCTTATAAGGTTAGCCTCTTTTAACAGTTGACATTAGTAGATGTAACACAATCAGTTGGTCATAAGAGCAGATATGTCTTCAAGAAATCAAAAGAAATGTTTTTTTCTTTTTTTGCAGGCTCTCTTAAAGAGCGCAAAGGTTGTGTGCTTTTAGTTTGTCAGTAACTTTTTTTTTAAAAATGAGATTGTTTCAGTGGAATGACATTTACTGATTATTAGTTTTTCTGTGTTAAAATGACTGCCTAGGTTGGTTTAACACCAAGAATGTTTGTGGAGGCCATGCTTCTGTACTTCCAACACACACACACACAAATGAGAAGAACATAGATACCTGTTGACTAAATTGTATGATTTCTATTACTGCATCTGGCTATTAGTTCCGACTTGATTTGATCTAAGTTAATTCAGTCTCTAATTTATACCTTATTTTCATGTGGTTCCTTTATACAAATGCTCATTAATTCTTCAAACTGATATTAGACTACTCTCGTACAGTATCATTTAATCATTGGTGAACATAATAATCCATATATCATAACAGATGATCAGGAAACATTTAATTAGGATAATTACTCATTAATCCACCAAAGGAGCTTTTTTCGGAAGGTGCCTAACAGATTGTTTGCACAGGTTGTGTGTAAATCCTGTGTGCATGAACACGGGCGTACAGATGTGTTTTGTTCAGGCGAGTATTTGTGTGTTCATATGCATGCAGCCTGGGCTGTGTAATATTCGTCACTGTCTGATTTACGGTAGAGAGGTTGCCATAGTAGGCCGGGATCCACTGCATTTATCTCCATTTCTTAATGGTATTTCAACAGCTCCTACACCATCGGCTGTTTCTCATTTTAATGACTGGAGAAATGACTGAGTGTGTGCGTGTGAGAGAGAGAGAGAGAGGGAGAGGGAGAGAGAGAGAGAGAGAGAGAGAGCACAAGTCCTTGTATGTGTGTTTATGCACATGAACATTTTCTTTCCTTATGCTGACACACACACACACACATACACACACATGTATATATATATATATATATATATATATATATATATATATATATATATATATATATATATATACATATATATATGTATATATATATATATATATGTATGTATGTGTGTGTTTGTCTGTGTATGTATATATGTATTTGTGTATTTTTCCCCCTTTTCTTTTGGTTGAGGGGGAGTTGTGATTGATGTGGCAGTGACTGTTGGCTATTGAAGTGAGCGTTACGCTGGTTGACGTGATTGAAATTGGGTTTCTTCTCTGCCCTGCTCACACTGATGACCCCCCCCCCCCCCCCCCCCCCCCAAACACAGAGACGATTCCTACAAGATCTGACAATTACAAGGGGAGCTTTTAATCAATCTAGAATGCAGCTTGGAGGGCCAAGTGATGGCATGAGAGGAAGAAAACGAGTGATTACTCCCTCTTAATCTTTATCTCTGGTGCTCTCTCTCTTTGTTCCTTGCCATTCCTCTCTCTGTCTCTCTTTCTTCCTCACCTTTGCTTTTTTACATGGTTCATCCCCTGTGACTTCAGCCTACAGACTACTTAAACAACCCCTCTTTCTTCTGTTTTTTTTTCCCCCCTCTTTGCTAGCTCTTCATGTTTGACTATTAGCTGACATCCACACAGGGAGCATCGCTCATCTCCCCAATTTCTTCTCCTCTTGCCTTGTGCCGACCCCTCTTCTCCTCCTTCTCACTTCGTACTCCTGCTCCATGTGTAACTATTAGCAGACATGCTCTCAGGGAGTCTGATGAATATTTTAGCAGCTGCAAGGAGGGGCTCCAATCCTCTTCCTCCTCCTTCTCCTCAGCTTCCACAACAACTAATGGACCAGGGTCAGTGTTTTATTTTGTGCAACTTTACAATGCACTTGTAAACACTGTGACATTAGAATCAGTGTCTCTCATCTGTCTGAGTTGGATTAGTGGGAAAACATACTTCTTACACTGAAAAAAAAAAAAACTCGAGCTAAAACTGCAAGAAATTAATTCTAAATTCTGGGGGAGAATTACTCAGTGCTAGTGAAATTTTCCATGTAGCAAGATATTTTCACTTGACGAGAAATATTCTTTCCAGTTTAGATGTTGTAGGTGTTCAAGGGTTTAAAACAAGTAGAAGAAAGGATTAATTTTAGCTCAAATTACTTAAAAACCATACTTGCGACAGCGTGGTTAGAAGTGAAAGACATTGGAAATGAGCAAATGATTTTTTAATCATGGGTCCCTGAAAACATGAAGACCCATTGACAAGAAAATAAACTCATATAAGTCAAAGCAGATATTACTTTCATGTTAGCTGAGTGTGTTGATGCAGTTACCTGAAACAAAGTTTTTGGAGTGAAAGAGCAAGTTAAAAACTGAAACTCTTTAAGATTGCATGGCTATGAAAAACATAAAATACAGATTTATGATAAATTTAAGAGTATGTCATGGATTTCTAGATCTAAGATTTAAAATCTTGGCAAAAACAGAACAATTTGCCATGTACATATTTTCCTGTGGGACTGGGTTGGTATACTGCTATGAGATAATTCTTAATTTTAACCTGATTCCTTTTTCATTTTTTTCAAAAAAAAAGTCTACAAACAAAATCCAGCAAAATGATTGTGGCTCAGCACAATCAGAACATTAAAACAGGCAATTTCTGAGGTAACAGCAGAAACTTTCAACGGGGAGTTCAACTTGTCATTTGTTACAAATAACCTTGTTTCTGTCAAATCCTCCATCTGGGAGAACTTTAAAATGAAAATGTCCATGTTGAAGTTCAGTAACTTTACCAATCCGTGTATCATTTATTCTTTCCATTTTCAATTGTCAATCAAAAAAAAAAAAAAAAAAAATTAAAAAGTGACTTTTTATTACGTTTTTCATTTTTTAATCTAACACAAAAAAACAAACCAAAAAAAGCCTGTTTTTTTTTTTTATTTTCAATTTTAGACTTGGATCAAAAATACGAAATTAAAAAACGGGCCACAGAACTGAATTTGTTTTATAATCGAGGACTGGACTTTCTGTTGTCATTACACATCTGTGCCACTAGATGGAGCCGTACTGAAGTAACCAGTAAGAGAATAGCAGGACAGTGAACACATGGAGCAGATCTGATGTAACATGGAGGAATGACGTGAAAGTTTTACTGCACCCCAGATTTTTTTTCTTTTTTAGACAGAATTGTTAATATTGCTACCTGAGTTGTTACCCGAAGTGTAAAGTTCACAGATTTTTACCAATCGCCGTGTCTGTTTTAGCTTTTCCTTATGTTTACTGTTTTCTGGTTCTGCAGCAGCCAGTAACAGACGTTTCAAAACAAAAGTATGTGAGCAACATGCATTAACGCGCGATAAAATAAATGTCGGCGATAATAAATTAATGCGTTAACGCGATAGTAACGCGTTAACTTGCCCAGCCCTAATTTTAAGTTATTTTGTGTTTAATTTGATCTATGCATTTACTCAAACAAGATTTTCACAGTTTGAGATAAGGGGTTTCTTAGTAATTTGCTTTGGGAGAAGCTTGTTTTTTTTTTTTTTTTTTTTTTTTTTTGAAAAGGTTTATCTTTTGACAAAATCATTTCAGAGCATTAGCAAGACTAACTAGAAAAAGGCAGGACTTTTTCATCTTATGGCCTCATGTGCATCTTCTTGTCTTCGAAAAAGATAAAAAAGAAAAAAATGTATATTATTCACAGCACAACCAAGCTACTACCACTTGATTTAGACAGTTACCAGCCTGGTGTATGATCTGTCTTTCTCTCTTGGTGTCGAGCTGCCCATGCCTAGACAATCTGTGGTGCCAGGTAGTTTGATGCAGATGCTGCTATTAGGAAATACAGAAAATAGAAATATAGCCTCCAGTTTTCCACCTAACTTGGTATTATTTCTGGGAGATCTATGCGTGGTTGCAATAGATTTGCGTTTTAATATTACTTTGGTCTTGTGATCGTGCGAGGCTTTTCAGGAAGCATTTGAGGCTTCCGCCCCAAAGACCCAGGCCTAATGATGCAAATACACTGGTCTTCTGTATTTAAAATGATTGCAAGTTGAAAAGCTTTGACTGAATGATGTACTCATGTCTGTATTTGACATTCATGCCTCCAGTCTGTCTCGGGCTCCCACTAAGTTTAGGTTTACGGGGATGTTCAGTTCATCCAAATCTGCTCCAAGAATTGGCATGCCATGCTTGACTGATCTGGATATGGCCTGTGCAATTGCGCAACTTCAAGTTGGTGTTCCACAGAACCAAGTTGTGGCATTATTTGGAGAGGGCCCTAGTACCATCTGTGAACTGAAGGCCAAGTTCCATATAACTGGGGATGTCAGAGACAGGCTCTGAAGTGGGCATCCCAAGAAGAGGGCACCCAAAGGAAAGCGTTTCTTCATCCTGTCAGCACTTATGAACTGTAGGAAGCCTTCTGCAGATTTGGAGTCAGGGTTTGCCAGACAGTGTGCCTGATGGCTCTTCAGACAAACCTGGAACACACCACATGCAGCCAATCTCCGGTTTTATAGGGCTGCCAGGAAGCCTGCCATGACTGCTTTTAGCTGTCAGGTCTCATTTGCGTGGCGTCTGCAACACATGCACTGGAACCTTAACATGTGGAGCAACATAATGTCCAGAGATGAATCCAGATCCTGCCACATGAAACATAGGGTCAAAGAGTAACATCTTTTGGTGGAGGTAGTGTGACGGTGTTGGACGGCATCTTCCTCATTGTCAAAACAAGGCTTGTCACCATTGGAGGCAGTCTCAATGCAGAGAGTGCTCTTCATGCCAGCGGGACCAACACAACCATGTTGACTCACTTGCAACAAATGCTGGTTGAAAAATGGCATGCCATCTCTTGGCAGTGTGTGACCAGGCTGGTGAGCAGCATGAGGAGGAGGTGCAAGGCTGTGAATGTCGCTGCGTATGGTTCTTCCACACGCTAATGGCGCTCCTGTTTGTTAAATGAATACATGTTAACTGTTAAATTGTCAGTATGTCTTGTTTCTTCAGACCTCAATAACCAAATCCACCAAATAAGAGTCAACAGCAAAAAAAGAAAAGCCTTTTGGCATTGGCAGAGAAGATTTGGCAAATCTTTCAATGGTGCAACCAACATACTCAGCTCTGTTGCTCATCCCACAAATGCATGTTCCTTACAGATATGGAACTATTTAAAAGGGAAATAATCAGTCTAAGATTTATTGTCTAGAAGCATTGTTACAACAAAGAAATAACTCAAATAAACTTAGATTTCCTTACTTTTTTTGCTTAGTTTAGTGTCTCTTGATCTTATCATTTCACTTGTCTTTTACTCTGCTTCACTTCCGCTTCTCCTTTCACACCTTCCACATCTTGTCTCCATGTGTGGTACTGTACACACTGTGTATGTGGGTGCTTGTACAGTGTGTGTGTGTGCGTGCACGCTAATCTTTAGATGAGGGGCTGGTAGTTAAATCATGATGCATAGTCCAGGGCTGCTCTGGCCACTGTCATTAATCAGTACAGGGGCGGGGGACGTATCTGCTTTTTATCCATCTCTTAAATCAGTCACTGCAGCTATCGGCAGCCCTCCCTCCCCCACTCTCCCTCCCCCCACAGGCCGCTGATTGAAGTGGCATTGTTTGGGAGACAAGCGGCGCTCAATCAATAGGCAGTCTCACTAAATTACCGTTTGCATGAAAAATGAAGGGCCGCCCAACCTGACTCCATTCAGCTGTGGATGTGCTGTGTGTGTGTGTTTGTGTGTCAGTAGATTGGTGCGACAGATAGAAATGTGCACTTGGGACGTACTTTAGAGAAGAATCGTGTGTGTGTGTGTTTGTTGAGGGACAGAGAAGACAAAGTGGGTGGGTAATAGAAGCACGATGCATCTCTCTGCTACTGTGTAAAATCTTCAGAAGACCACCTACAGCTGCACAGGAACTGAGCAGAAATAGTGGCTCAGGCTTTTTTTTTGTCATGTATTGATCAGGACTTGTTAAGGACTCCTGCTGTGGGCCGACACTGTGACCCTCACTCTTCACCTTGACCCTTCAGCTTTACCTTGCACCCTCACCCCTGAATGAACTGCTGTACTGCTTCTGTATTTGTCTCCAAAGGTTTGAGAGAAATCTGGTTGAATAGATTTGTTTTTGTTTTTGTTTTTTTTTTTACATGTGCAGATGTCCAGATCTGTTGTTGAAAAAAAAATGACTATCCTGGCATGTATTTGGGAGTAGATTTGGATGACTGAGGTAAGCTGGAGTCAGGTCTCAGCCTCTCTGCCTGTTTTCGCTCTTCCCTGACCTCTGGCTATTAATCATCTCTAGATCTGTGTTTACCCTCAGTTCAGCTCTCCAGCACACAGGCACCTAGAGGGGCAATTAGAGAAAAACCCCCCACCCCAGCACAGAGGATTGCCCCCGTCTCTAGTCGCACACAAACACACACATGCATACTGAGTGAACCTCTGAGAAGCAGCGCATATCCTCACCCAGAGAGCCAGCTAGAATGTTTTTATTTACTTTAAAAGCATCCTGCTGTTAATACAAGTGGTGTATTACAATGCTGCTGTTATATTTGTATGGGAGGGAGTTTGCACGTCTTTTTATTCAAGCGCACTGTGTACGTGTATGTGTGTGTGTGTATCTCCCACCCCCACAGGGCATACCAAACGTGCATTAGTATAAGTTGCGCAGGCCGAGTCTCATCCAGTGTACATATGGTAATGGATGGCGTGTGTGGAACATGTCAGCCACCTCATCATGTAAAAGCCTTCATGTACAGGAGGGAGCATAGGGGGCTGGCAGGTAGGCATTAGGCAATATAATGGCCTCTATTTTTATACAGTGAAACTCAGTTGAAGAGGCGACGCTTATGAAGCTTTCAAAAAAGCAGACACACAAGTGGGGGGGTGTTGGGTGGGGGGGGTGAGTTATAAATGGGCAGTAAGAGAATAAAGCTACTTTTTAAATTGCCTGAGTGTTGGGCCCGTTTGTCTGTGTCTGTGTGTCTGGAAACAACTGTTATTCATGTATGTATGCAGAATGTTCTGTCAAAACTAAGAGAGTGGAGTCCACTGGTTATGTTTAATCTTTTTACTGCTCCATTTGACCGGAGGAGGGTAAGGAGGCATCTTAATGACCAATCTCTAGACGTTAGGTTGTGCTACTAAATCAAAATCAGCTATGATGGTCTTGAGGAAAAGCATGTTCTATTAAGAGTGACACCAGACATTCTTAACATTTCAAGGAATTGTCTTTTGATTATTTCTTCAAACGCTTGTTGAACATTTTCTTGAGCTTTTGAAACTTAGTTCAGTACCATTATACACTCACATACATTCACCCATGTCTGCAGTCGGAGTGTGCCAGGGTCTTGTTCTGAGTGGATGTAGGCCTGCCCTGAGCCCAGGGAGCTACTTAATCTCTATGTGTATGACATGTGTGAGCTCAGGGTATTGTACTGTATGTTTCCCCTCTCACTCAGCTGTACTTAATGTAGCCCATAAAGGCTACACAACAATAAGCTACGCCTGGCACTCAGGCCACCATTCCGCACTACACTAGCCCGCTGAGCAGGATAAATGACTCCTATAAACCTGTCACACACATACATACACTCACACTGGCGCGTGCACAGACTATAGAAAGTCATCTCTCTGGCTGTGGAGGATCTGCTGTGGTTCTCAGTGCACTTGTGTGAAGTTTGTTTCACTCTGTACAGTATGCGGTAATAAGCAGTGCACTGCTCGTAAAAATCATGGTAAAAATCTGCGGTGACAAATACAGACGGAAAAAAGCCTCTTGTTATTCGGAATCCTCGCTCTCAAAAAAATATTAATGGAGGCATAGTTTTCACGCAATGGTTCCATTATGCATTTGCGCATCAGTCCCAATTGATGCAATCCTTTTCTCTTCTTTCATCCTGGCTCAGTGTTTAATCAGTGGCTGAAGACAGATCCAACTTCCCTAATGTCCTGGACCTCCCACTGCATCTCACCCCAGAAGACTGATCTACATTAAGAGGGGATAAAATAGCCCTTTCTCGTGATGATGAGTCACAGCATTCATAAATGAATGCCATTTAAAATCCATAAAACTGTTATTCTGCATAATACCTTAAGAATATATGTGTGCATGAGAAGTAGTTAAGCATTATAGGGTGCTGTGTGGCCAGCGATGGATGGCCTCTGGATATGTTTAGGTGTGTGCGCTGAGCTTTTGTGTGCACACTTTCGTCTCACACTGTGTCTGCTATTATGAGTCTGTGAGATTGAGTGGATTTTATCTATCAGTTTTACAAAAACACCCACCACCCATCCTGACTGAGTGCATTGTATTGGAAGCAGTGAAAGAACTATTAGTCTATTTATGGATCCAGCATGGTGTTTATCAGTCACACACTGACTGAGACACAGACAGCATCATTTGGCCCCTCATGTTGGTTTTAATGATTTTCCTGTTAAAGATGTCAGTGTCATGTTGCTTTTGTTGTTTTCACAGTTGTCCTAGCAACCACAGATTGGAAATGTTGCATGGAGGTTTAATGGAACCAAAACTTGATTTTGATAAAAATGTAAATGTGATGTAAATCCCTATATTTATTCTCTCACTTAAAAAGAAGGAAATGAAAAAGGCTAAACACATTATCTCTGTATTTTTATGTGTTTCCTATTTTGGCACCAGCTGTGGTATTCATAAATAAACCACATAGATAATAGTCGTCGACGAGAAATCCATTTTCATTCTTGATATTTATTCAAGCAGTTCTCTTCCATGTTTATACAATCCTGAGTATTAAAAGATTGATTCAATTTTATGTTTTGGAATAAAATGCAAACAAAAACAGATGCTTGTGTCTTTCCTCCCCCCTTCAAGCTGAGGAGGTATTGTGGTTTATGTAAAGCAAAGAGCTCTGAGCTCTATTCTGGGACTGGAGCTTCCCAGAAAGACAGGATGAGGCAAGCGAGGGATGGTGAAGGTAGACTGCTGTGCTTTACGGGGGGATGACGGTGTGGGTGACAGCAGGAGGTTTAAACATGTTGACTGTCTGAATCTCAGTACAGCTACTACAATATGACCTGATTTAGTAACTGTGATGCATTTGTGTCATTAATTGACAGCTTAACCTTTGAAATATTTTTTTGTCAGGATCTAATAAAAAAAAATATATTGAATATTTTCATTTCATAATTTTTGTTTTTTTTCTGATTTTTTTTTTTTTTTGGAACCAGTTTTTTTTTGTTCCTCTGAAATAAACTGCTCCCATTGTCAACATTTTTGTTATTGAATTATGTAAAATAATCTAGTTGAAAAGCGAAATATCAACATGTGTGCAATCACTTAGATGATAAAATCTTGGAGAGGAAAAGTAAGCATATGCCTTTATTCAAATTCAAATTTTAAATCAAATGTTGCAAATACATTTGCAAACCAAATCCAAATATGAAACTGGGGGATTTGGTTATGTTATATGTGTATTAAATCATGCGATGAAGCATACTCATTGTTCCATGGAAAACTTTCTTATTAATTTCCTCTTGTTCTCAAACAGTCTGAACTTTTTGTTGACACAGTAGTTGTTGTGCCTTTCCCTGGTGTTAATTAGAAAAATAAATAAATTTAAAAAAAAAATGGTCCAAAGGAGAGACTCTCTGCTTCTCCTGCTTTAATCTTGTCCATAAATGAATTTGTTGAAGCTGTCATTATGAGTTTAGCAAGATAAGTATCTGGAGAGTTCATTACACCCAGACCTACAGTTTCTTTTTAGACTTCCCATTTCCCCTTGTTTCAGTGTTAAAACCACTCACTCTAATGGAGTTTCTGTTGAGTCCTCCTCGACCTGCTGTATCCCAAACTCAGTGTGGTCCACTGGTTGTAATTATTCACCATGCTGGACATCGGTTTTTGCCTTGACAATGTATTGGGTATAACAGCGGACAGTACATAGCTTTTGAATATTTGGTTTGAGTTTCTTTCTTAGTCTTGACCTTCTAAATGGATCATTTTCACTTTTATTTATTTTTTTAAGTTTATTTTATAGGGATGTGTGAAGCTAAGACAAATGAACAGGTTGTGGTAGTTCCAGTAAGAAGTTAAATCTGCTTTCGTGCCTGATTTGTAGTGACTTGTTTCTTAGTTTCCTGTCACAGTTCCTGTTTCTCATAAGATTGCTATAACATACACTTCATTCTTAACAACTGACTATAGTGCACCATGTTCTTGGTCTTATTTTAAATACTTTAGGCAAACAGTTATTGTAATCCTTCTAATTTAGGTGCAAATATATTTGATATTTGTGAGCTGAAGCTCTAAATTTTATATATTATTAAGTACAGCCTCATGTGCCTTGTAATTTTTCTCAATTTCCTCTTATTATGACATAACTTCATTATTCACGCATGGATTATTATTTAATGCAAAAATAAATATTAGTTTGCCAGTCAATAAACTCTAAAAAATGTCTAATTTCTTCACGTCTACTTTAACACACTGTATACTATCCATAGAGTTCTTGTTCTGCCTTGTCGTGTATTTAGACACTCTCATTACTGACTGCTAATTACAGAGATTCTCTGTGGTCTGCAGAATGTTGATTTGTGGATCATACATGAGGCCGTACTTACTGGGTGCAGGGAAAGGGGAGCTGGAGAAGGTGGGGTGATCTGAATTCATATGGGTGTAGATCTGCAGGGGGAGCGGAACATAGACAAGGTGCTAGTCGAAGCATCATTCATGTAATTTAAATGCAATTATGCATTCTCCCGCCCTGCTCCTACACGGCTCACAGTGGTGAAGTGAACAACAGGGGCGTGTTTTCATCTAGTCGTGCCAAGGAACTAGTGTTTCTGTCTGAGAGCCTGGCTCCTGTCTCGAATCCAGTCACCTGCTCCTCTTATTACTGGACATTATTCCACTGGCAGAGCAGAAAGGAAGAAAGGAGGGGAACTTTAATAGCACACCTGAATGGAGGGTGTCATATAATCAATGCATACAGGCATGCATTACGGGCTGTCACTGAGACTCCATCAGACACTGGCAGAAAGGAGGAGGGAGAATGGGATATTAACTCTTGTGAAAGGAGGGATGGGTATCAGTGGCCTGAAATTAAATGGCTTGCTCTAAAGCAGATGAGGCTAGAGACTTGGTGCCTGTTTGATGTGGAGTTTAGCGTACATGTTATGCACAATATTTGGCTCTTTGCTTCAGGTTTTTGTAGCTTCTGATTTACTCACTGCCACACCGTCGTTTTGTCACCAATAACTGGTTTTTACTTGCTCACGCTGATAGATTAATATGATGAGGGGAATCGGTTTCCACTGTTTCAGAGGTTTAGCTATAACTTCTTCAAACAGAACTTCTCCTAAGAAGTTTTCTGTTTTTATGCCTATGTGTGTGTTCAACTGCTATCGTCAGCAGACTGTAATCCCTCTGAGCCTTCCCTGTCTGTGTGTTTGTATTTGTGTGCGAGTGTGTGCTTGTGTTAGTCCATTTTTTTCCCGGTTTGGAAAATGCCGGACTGCATGTTTATGTGTGTCTGTGTGTGTATGAGAGATGTTCTGCGGAATACCCTTTGATACAGACAGAGTTTTAGAAATGCAATTTCCTCCCTTTCTGTATACGCGTGTATTCATGTTGAGTTTATTAGAATATGAAAGTGTTGCTCTGCAGCGCCAGGGTTAGCCTCTCCCTCTGTCCGCTCTCGCTCTCTCGCTTTCTTTCGCCTGCTCTCGTTCTTTGGCCTCTGTGGTCTCTCTGGCTGACTCATGCATTAGAGATGAGGGGCTGGAGAGAAGAGGGAGACCAATGTCAAGGGAGACCAGCAGCTAACACCAGGAAACGCACCATTATAAACAGGATCAACGCGCCTCGCATATCAGACACTTTCAAGTCTAAGTGTGGATGTGTGTTTGCGTAAGTGGGAGGGGATTTGGTAGTTAGAAATGGATGAGTGTGTGTTTTTAAGTTTTTATGTGCTCTCATAAAGTTGACTTTACACCTCGGGGTTTGAGCCTGAATTAGAGGACAGTCTTTCTTCTTAACACTGCAGTGTGGAACTCAAAACAACCGAACACGTCTGATACACTGCAGCTGTTTTGGGATTACAGAACGAAAAGAAAGGTTCTGCTGTCACTCACATGTCTCCCTTTTTACACTCACATTATGCAACTTTTTGTGTGCACTTCCTGTCAATTGAGTTGTTTATTCATATCAAATGAAGAGTTGAGTACCAGTACCTGTACCCGGCAGGTGCATGAGACAGAAGACCTCCTTGTTCATGGTCTTGCTGCCCAGTGGAGAAGAGGGAGAGCAAACACAAAAAGGCTGGCTCACCCCTGAGGCTGCATCTTTGTTATCCTGTCGCCAGGCTGGGATGAGATCAGCTCTGAAGTGATCTGCATGGTGGCACAGTGTGTATCTGTTAGAGCCAAAGCTGCATCTTCCCTCTCAATGTATCTGGAATTTTGTCTCTGTCTTTTCAGTTTATATGCTTTACAATGATTGATTGTGTTTGTGTACCCAGACTTCTTGTTCTCAGTGAGCCTTGCTGCTTTATTACTGTAAATGGATTAGAAGGAGTGTCCCAAACCGATCTGTAAAATGGAGCTCAAGTCCAATCAATATATTTTAAAGATGATCAGTAACTGCAGTATGAAGCAGGTTCCATTCCTGGTGTTTTGATTATCCATCTTGAAGGTACTTGTCAAAAGCATTATACTGTGTACTTTAAAATTCCTGACTGCTCAGTGTTGTGAGCAAATGATTCAGTTTCATTGAAATAGTCTTGTAGCCTGAGAATGAAAGCTCAATGTTTGTGTTTCAATTATTAGCAACATTTTCCACATGATTCCAGTGAAGTGCAACTTCATTTATGTGGGGGGGGGGGGGGGGGTGTCCTGAATGAATATTAATCTTTGTGACATGCTGTAAATGATTTACAGTGAAACTTTATGTCTAGATATGAAGTGTTAAGAGACTGCTACACAGTATATTATAATAGACCATCAAAAACCAGATGCTAGGGGCCACAAATAACTTATTTGAGATTCAGAGGGATATATATTCTTGACATGTTATGAATTGCATCATGCATCAGAAGGTTGAATTTCATTTATGTGTCGTGATTTCTGCCTTTATATATCACTTTCCTTTTTCTAATCACTAACCTCTCACAGTCGGCGCCTGGCCAGGGGTTAATGCTTGCAAGGCCACCGTCCAGACAGGGGCAGTCCTTCAACCTCTGACCCCAGCCTCCCCCACCCTTACCTGGGTCAGCCCGCAGAGGACAGGCTCAGGCAGAAGATTAATGGAACTCACTGCTGGAGAGTACAGGCGAGAGTGTGTTTGTGTGCGTGAGAGAGAAAGAGATGTAAGCGGGCTTGATCGTGTGAAGAGGGAATCTGCTGGCGACGGGCATTTCAAGCAAAAATACTGTTTCAAATCAATAAGAATTATGCAACAATTTATCAAATGATCCCCACCCTACCACACACAAAGACATACACATCATTTGTGATTTCACAGCTCTCATTTTGCTATCACAACTGATAGAGCTCAGAAGGTGTAACCATAACAACAAAGTGTTACATACATGCGTGAAAACCGTTCCCTGATCTTCATCATGCCATATAAACATGGTTTTGAATAAATGTTCTAAACATAATGAGTGAAAATAATGGGTGGTTGCTCAGTTGCATCTGACTGGTCTAAAGGCATCCTTACCAGGTCACTGGAACTGCTTGTCAAGAGATCATATACTTTTTCTTTTTTTTTATTTTTTTATTTTGTTACTTGTGAATCTCAGATTTTTGCCCCAGATCTCAATTGGTAGTCTTGCAGTATGCTCGCTCTCTCTTGCAGAGATTGCACTGAACCTCAATTTCGTTTTTTTCTTTTTAAGGAGTTCCACATAGAGCGTTTTTACTGCTGTAATGTTTCATTTGCATGTTTCTCTTATTTGTACTCCGTCAGCATCTAAATCCACAGAGCCACACAAACTTTACCAGAACCTGGTAGTAGTGAATCAAAAATCTTATTTCATGGTACCTGATAAACGGCACGATACAGTATCACAACTAACACGTAACACGTTATTTTTTACAAAAAATATTCAATTTCTGATAACTTGATGACTGTTGAAATGTTTGAAAACCATTTGCCCAGCCCTTGATTGTGCAGTTTACACAAAATGGAAAAAGTTGCAAATTTTTGTTGACATATTTTAATATTCCCTGATGAGAATGAGACAAATCTAAATGAAAATCTGTTCAAATTTCATCCCTCAGTTCTCTTCTAAACACGTTTGCATTAACGAGGGCAATTTATTATTGAGGTTTCTTATGCAATTTTTTAATCTTTTTTTCAGGAACAAATCAAACCTTTGTTTAGCAGGTGATTATGCAGCCCCACGTGGCACAAACTCCTGTACCGTCTTGTTCTCTCTCCTCACTTCCTCTCCCTCTCTGTGAAGAATGCTGTTTCAGCAAGGTCTTCTGTTCATTCTCAAGGTGTCCTCCACACCGGCTCTTTACTGAAGGCCTTTTTAATGGATTGGCCTGATATACCTTCCAAATGGAGCACTTTGAGCGTTAATTCGCTTTCTGATAAAGATCCCCCCCTTTTTACCTTCCCTTTCTATAAGTCTTCTCCCCGATATGAAGTACACAAGGAAGGGCAGATGAGCACAAAATCCTCTCTCTGTGTCAGGCTGGCTGGGAAAATGGACTGGGGTGAAAAAGAATCAATTGGATCCTCATTCATGTGTTAGTGGGGTGGAATGAGTAGGGTGTATTGTGGAGAATGGCTGGAGGTGTCTTTCCACCCCCCGCCCCCTCCTTTACTTCCGCAGCCTGAGCCTATGTCTGGGGGGGAAATTGGAGCCTTTCTGATGGCTTTGTGGTGGCAGCAAGGGTTATCGCCAGGATCTGGCCATTGGCAGGTATAGCTGTCAAAGCTGTCACTACCTCTGAACTCGGGAGCATGCCAGAACACACACAGCATACGTGCACACAGACAGAAACGCATACACGGGCAGGAGCACGCTTAGATAGCTCCAGCGCGCGTACAGTACCCAGAAAATGCACAAACAAATGAAAACATACACACACAGGAGTGCAAAATGAATCTAAATTATGGAAGTATGTTGTATAAGATAAGCGGTGCATTTTTGGACAACCTATTACCGCTCCAAAGCTCGTTCATTCTGTTAACCCTCAGTGTGCCCCAAGACCCATGCTGCATTTCTGCTGCTCCACAAAGGAGGCAGTTTGACCTGTTTGCCTACTCAAGTGTGACATTATTGTGCCGTATTTGCAGCTGGACTTGAAAACTTCTTTTGCTCAAACTACAAATTAAACATCATGTCCCTACACAAGTGCTTACATGGTAAGATTTTTATGAATAACTTCCCTCCCGCCCTTCATTACCCATCTCTGCAGGAAAGCACTCTATGTCTACTGGCCCTCTGATGCAATGTGGTGTGCTCCGAAGCCTCTGACTCTTCAAACAGTTTCTCTTGAGCGATTATTTATTTATTTTCCTCTGTCACTGACTGAGCAGGGCAGCGCTCTGAGCGGTTTGTGTTTCTTTGTTCATCACTGAAAATAGCAGGTCAGAGCAAAGCCCTTTTTTTTTTTGTCGTGCTGGTTTGTAGTTTATTTGTTTGATCAGTGGACTAACTTGTGCTTTCAGCTTGTGTATGTGTGTGTGTTAGTGAGGGGGAGAGAGAGAGAGAGAGAGAGAGAGAGCGAGAGCTGCTCTCCCACCAAGGAAGAAAGCGATGGAGAGAGTAAACTCATGTTTGCTGTGTTGTCCCAGTGGATGAGGGTTTCCTGCGGTTCAGCCCAATTATGAGCGGAGAAATTAAGGCGGCCCAAAACATATGCACGTCTTTGCTCTGAAGAGGAAGAGAAAGAGAGAGCACGAAGAGTGGAGGAAGAGGGCAAAAAGTGCAGACCACAGGACCCAGTGGGCTCTCACTTGGACCATTTGGCAAACAGGCTAATTAATAAGCTCTCGCTCTCACACACGCGAACTCCCACTGAGACTCTGTCACATTTTTTTATTGCCCTAACTTAATTCAAATAATTCTTCTTCCATTCATTTCATTATTAAATGAGCTTTGATGTCAGTATCATATTTGTTCTATACTAAGCACACCAATTTCGGTCTAATTTGTGAAAGAGTTGATTTTGACTTCTTCCTTTTCCTCCCCCCCCTCCCTGCCCTCCCTCCAGCGAGACAGTGAAAGACAGAGACAGAGTTAATCCAACAGTATGTTTGATGCATTTTTAAACAGCCATGGACTTTTTCAAGTTTCCAGCCAACAGAAGATCTCATTTGCTATAATTTAATCAGCGGGCAGAATCACACTGCATATTTAAGCAACATTAAATATCACTCGTTCTCCCTTGCTGGCCACTTAACTAAGAACAGGGAAAAAAAAGGATTTTATTTTATTTCCTGCGTATCTCCCCCCCCCCCATTTACACTTTTTCATCTGGCACTTAAAAGAGGCCCTGATTTGTCAAGTAATTACCATCTCTTTTTGGAAAGGGAGAATGTTCAAGAGCAGTTAGGAGAGCGGTGCTTTTTCTGACACACAGATTAGAAAGATGTGGAAGGACTTTAAAAGTAAAATGCGAGCACGGGGGTCAGAGAGCTGCTTTTACACAGGATGTCCAATCCACTTAAAACACAACTGTATCATAATGTAAGACTGTTAATATTTCTTCTCCAATGATTGATCCACATGAATCACCATTGTTGTCTGGGTGTTTATAAATTTCAATAGTTATCAATCGTGTGTTTTCGTGCTTCTCTGTGTTTGCAGGAGGCTTATTTTCGAGAGCTGTAATGAGTTTTGCTCATTACAGCTTCTTTTGTTGTAGCATAAATATGAAAAGTGAGTATTTACCAGTGGCCCAGGATTCTGTGCTATGTGGCAGGAGGGGCAAAAACCAAGGACAATGATTTTTGACCAACGGGTGTTTTTAATTCTGCCACAATATTTTTTCTTTACTGCAATATTTGCATAGAAATCATTTGAGGTAAGCGATTTTTAGAGGGCAGTCAAGTTGAGAGAAACTACAGTCCCTCTTTGTGCAATTTAAGACAGGGCGTGTGCATATTTTTTCGTGCCTCTTTACAGTACATGCATCTTGTGAAGGTTTTTTTTTTCCTTCTCCCACACAGGCTTCAACCTCTGCTACTACATGTGCTGCTGAAGCCAACATCTGTACTATTGAGTGCTGTCTCACACACACACACACACCCACACTGAATCCTCTGTTCCTTTTTATACTGTACTCTGAAGGGGAGGAACAATTCTGATGACAGTCAATAGTCCAGACAGTAGAGCTTTGTCAATATTTAGACAGTACTGTAGTGTTGTAAAATGAACCAATACACCACGGATGAGGCTCCTCACTGGATTAATGATGCCTGACTGACTGGCTGCTGCAGACGCAAGTGGAGATGAAGATCTTATTTACTCCTTTCTCTCTCTCTCTCTCACTCTTTCCCCCTCCACACACACACACACACACACACTGACGCACACACGCACACTCTCCTTCATTTCGAAGCCGCTCTTGTGTAGTTTCACAGTGATCAATAAGTCTATGTTCAGTTAAAGAGGAATCTGATTCCAATAGAATAACACAGAGCTTTGTTCACTTTGCATTTGTGCCTCTCTCGATATTGTCTCAGCTTCACCAGAGTGCTGTTTGTACAGTAATACACTGCAGACGGTTGTGTCTGTGTCCATTTTGATTGGTAATGGGTGTGAGGGGAAATGTCGCCATTGATTCCAAACAACCATCAACCCAAATCATAAGGAAGACAGTTATTGGCTTTAACATTGACAGTCATTTTTGTGGGTTTCCTGCCGAGCCTCCGTCAAATCAGAGTCACACATTGGTTTGTGTCACTCTTCTAATATGATGACGCAACTGTGGCCTTTACCTGACTTCTTCCAAATGTGCATTGGAACCACCCTGTGGCCATTGACTGTAATGGAATGTGACGGTTAGAGGTCTCGTCTCTGAGCTAATGGGCCTGACTGCTGTGGGAGTTGCGTGGCAGGATAGCCTGAATGATATCTGTTGCACCGTGGATTGGTGTGAGGATGGGGCTAAGCGCCTCTATTCTTGCCATCTAGGTAATTTCTTAGGGAAGAGCACAGACTTTTTCCTAAATGTCAACTTTTTCTGATTGTCAATGGAACTGTGTTCTTACAAGTGTCTTAGCAAAGCAGAAAAGCACATTCATAGGCATTGCTATTCACAAAACAGAAAATGACCAAAATGTCTCGGTACAGAAGAGGCGTCATAGGGAGCAAAAGGTTAAAGGGAACATAGAACAGACAAGACTTTCAAGTGCCATGGTTTGAGAAAATCCTAACACCTGCACTTTGAATGCTTCTGTGACCAGAAGCTGATTAATTCCCCTTCCTGTCTCTCTTTTTTTTTTTTTTACACTGACAATGTTCCACCTGTCTTCAAATAATTAGAATTTCATACATCTGTAATGTAGCCGTCTGTGTCTCCCAGTCTCCCCAAAGTCATGCAGTTCTTTGATTTCCACTTTGGCTGGCTTCAGTACCTCTTGACTTTGGTGGTTAGGCTCATGCCTGACCATTATCTCCCAGCTCCATGAACCAGCTTCACTGAAACAGATTAAATGAACACAATGATTCTTTAATCAGATAACTCATGCTCTAAATAGATTAACCTTCCTTAACGTAGGTTCTTTTGCTCTCTCTTTGTCTCCCCTCCTCCTTTCTCCTCAGCCAAAGAGAGTGTGGAGGTCCACAAACTTTAATCTTCATTACCTGCTTTGATTTCTCTGCTAAAGGAGGAAATGCATAATTTACATCCTTTGAAGTAGCTGCACTATTACTGACAACATGTTACCTTTAATCTTAAGAGCCCTGGAACATTAAATATTTAGTCATTTACCGAACAAAGGAGGACTGAGGCGGTGTCTTCCTACTTCTTTGACTTTTACTGTCATGTGCACTCAATGTCCCCAGTAAGAAGCAATTAATTTTGGGGGGAGAAACAGCTTATACTGAAGTGCAGGTAACTTGAAGTTGTTTTCACACTTTGTACCTTGTTATTTTCTCCGACTGAAAAGAGAGCATTAAAGTAAAGTGCTACCACAGCAGAACTGGGTTCAGGTGACCAGAAGGCTAACAAGTTAGTGCCTGCCTGTCTGTCTCTCCGTATGGCTTTCTGATTTGTCACTTTCAGGCCCGTGTTGTTCCTTCTTGTCTATCTTTGCAGGAAGAGCAGATTCTTGGTAATGCCTCTGATTCCCAGTGATGACATCTGTTTTCTTTCATCTCATGAAACATGAAAAAAAAATATATATTTTGAAGTGTTTGAAGAGCAGTTGTGACCTTACAACCGCATGACAGCTGGCACGTACATAAATGCACATTTGTATTTTTACCTGTGTACAGGTGTGTGCCTATTTGGCCTCTGCCTGGGAGTGTCTTTTTATCTCAGAGTGCAGCACCTGAGCATGTATGTGAGTGGTTTCTCTTTTATATGACCTGTGACACATTGCTTGGTTATTGGTGAAAAAAAAGTGGAAAATTGAATTGCTCTTTGGATAGTGGGATGTGAAAGTAGTATCCTGAAAGCCAGGCTACCGTTCAAAGCAACATCAGAGGTCATGTCCCCTGGACCCCCTGTAAAAACTGGGTATGTCCTCTTCATGAGAAAGCACTAAAGCATCATTCCAGATAATTTGGGTTGCCCGTGTCTGTGAATTTGTAGCTGACTTTATACATTCATTAGCAAAAACATAAGAGACAAAAATATTAACTTTTTTCTTCCTCTTCATAGTGTGCTGTGGAACAATTTGACATATCCGTCCTCATGCTCCAACCTTGGAATTGTGCACGAGCAGTTTGTTTTCTAATTCCTGGTGGAGGCTCTCTGAAGGAAAATTAGACAATTACCGAGGCTCATAATGTTGTTCCACCCTCCACCCCCCCCAACCCCCACCCCCCCATTTCCCATCTCCTCCCCCCACTCCGCCTTTTATGATTAATTACTCTGTGAACATCATATGCTGGTTGAACAGAAACATAAGTGTGGGACGACGTAATTGTGTGTCTCTGTTAATGAGTGCTGATACATGCTTACAGTGGTTTTTCAGTACTTCCCCCGTTGTCTTTCTTCCCTTGCTCCTGCACGTATACACAAAACGCGAGCGTTCTCACGTCTTTGTGCGCGCACACTCAGGCCTGGGGTATAGATTACCATAGTAATAGCTGCTGAGTAGCTTAGCGCTGGTGACTGATGGTTTTAAGGAGCACCTCTGTCTGCCACTTGGTCAGTGGAATTAATATCCACTCCGCAACAAGGACTTTTCCTCAGCTGGGCTGTGAGTGTGAAGTTGCTGCTCGGGATTGTGAGCTGTAGCCCGCGGCTAACATCTCTCTAACATCTCCTTTGAGCTCTCAGCTCAGCCGGCACTGGAGACACTACTGTGACTGAAGTCATTAAGATATAGACCCACCTCCTTCTCTCACTGTCTCTGCTTCTTTGCTTCCCTCCCTCGGCTGCTCCTTCAAACATCTCCACGAGAGCCTGCAGGAATAGAAATGCTCTATTGATCAGAATAAACAGTGGAATAATCTTTAGTAATCAGCCAGGGCGCCAGCTTTATTAACAATTGATGTGGCTGGAGTGGAGATAAAGACAATCGCAGCTGCTTATGTTTATGTCTGTATATCAGTGTGAACAAGTTGTAGTATGGTTTATGGGTGTGCATGTTTTCATGTATGTGCGCGTGGATTGATAATTCCATCAGCTGGTCCATCTTCATCTATAGGCTCTGTCTCAGGGCCTCATTAATTATTAAACACTTGCACTCCTGGAACCTGCCTTTCACTCTGTGCCATTTGAAATACAGAAAGCACTTAAACCTGTGGGGTAACTTACAACCAATAAAAGCTGAGAGAAATTTCTGGACACTTGTAGGTGTATGAAAGAGCCAAGACCGTTAGCTTTCTCTTTCCTTAACACTGACATATTAAGCTGTTTCTTTTCGCATAACAAATCACTACTTTTCTTGTTTAAGTGTTAGACGTATGTGTGTGTGTTTGTGTGTATTTTTGTTTTATTTTTTATTTCTTTTTTTTTTTTCCTTGTGTGGGATTGTGTGCAACCACCCCTGGGCAGGGCATTTTTCTTCTTTCAATACGACATTGATTTCCTGTGTGACTTCATCACACTAATACCCGCTTTGCCTCTTTCTAGAGTTGCAAGGCACACACACACACATTCGCACACACAGATGCCCGTAATGCCAGCGTTTCCTCCCAGCAATCAGTCAAGACAACTTGTCTTTGGATCAATGGCCTCTATGAGCAGACTTCAACACTGGAAATGGAAAATGGACCATTCAGAAAAGCTGGAACATATAACATAAAGAGCGGTTAGGCTGTCACTCCAGAGAGAGCGCCGTGGAGAAACCTCAACACATCTGGATTCCTATTTGCATTATATATATTCTCATGAGATGGTATTGGTATTGCTTTGCTCTTTTGCTATCTCTCTGCATCATATCAAAAAGCCCACATAATCTCTGTAGATATTTCACCGTGAAGACCTTTAACAAGACAGATTCTCCCCAAAATAACATATGACAACAAAGAACCATAAAGCATGAAAAGGGGCTGGAAAAATAAACTCACCTTAAACCTTGTATAAACCTTTTTTGTATGTCACAGCTTAGTAACAAGTCATCAGATCAAGGCCTTTTAGGCAGTTTAAAAGAGCTCAATGGCGTTTTTATTAATGCCTCAAACACGAACCCACGTGGCAACTGTGCACACACAGACAGTGTGTGTGTATTGGAAAGCTAGTTATCCTTATACCTACATGTAGATTAGAGCCCTGCTGAGTTCACAACATGTAATTGAAGTAAGGCACTTATCTGGAGACTAAATACAGGATTCAGCTTCTCTAACACTGCATTGTTCTATGAATATATTAAAAAATGTTTTAAACGCATGGCAACTCGTGCTGTCATAAGCAGGGGATACAGTGTTTGTACCTGTTAAGAGTGCATTACTTGATTGGCAACGTAAAGATGGATTTGAAGTGAAAAAGCACCTAAACCATGTTGGGTGTCATGAGTTGTAGAACAGAGGGACACCTGACATTTTTGGTTCAGAGTGACAGTTTGCAGCAGTATAGCATCCTTTGCAATGTTTGTGTTAAGTTCTTTTTTTTTTAATTAAAGCAGATTTGTAGGGAACACTTGTTGGACTAGACACAGATGGGAATAACCCGCTGAGCTCTGTCTGTACACAGTTTTTAGATGTGATGCTTTGTCCAGTTACCTGTCTCTTCTTGTCTGCCTTTTTTTCCTTTTTGTCAACAGTCCAACACCTTCCATTCTTCATCAGGCTGTGTAGTGTTGCTGGATCTCTCTACCTTTAAGTTTACACTACTCGCATAATGCGTCACCTCCCTGGAAAAGAGCCAGTATAGACAGGAAAAAATTATTGAATAAGAATTAAAGAAAACAAAGAGTAACAATTGAATACCTTGAACGTTGCTGAATGATTTAGCAGAAAACGGGCAATGTTTCATTTAAATCAGGATTTTCTCATATCTTGTACAAACTAAGCATCCTTTATGAGATCAAATTTCCATAAAGTTTTAGAGGTTTGTCAAAGACTGATTCTTGTAAGAATGCTGATGATGGCAGGAAACATTTTACATAAGAGATGAGAAAAATCTTGGAAAACCCTTGATTTCGACTTGGACTCAGCGATCCCCTTCAAAAATTGTTCTCTGTTACAGTAGATGTGGTGAGTAAAATCCAGTGGTTGGAAAATGACCCAGATCCTTTATTTCACAGTGATAGAAATCTTCTTCCATATAACAAGTAGCTTAAAGACGTCAAGTGATTTTTGTAGTGGAAATAAAACTTTAATATTGTACTTGAGCTAATACAGGCACCTCAGACTTGCACTTTCAGGCACAATGGTTGATTAAATGCACTTATTTTAAATGTTACTTTTAACAACTGTTAAACTGTTATCATGACTGGTGGTCTTAAGCAGGGAGGTCACTGTGAGGAGAGTGTACATAGGCTCTTTATGACACTGCCTGTGTTTCTGGCTATAAGTTCAGCTTGTAAAAGTTTATCCCCTGTATGTACTTTAACATCCTTTAATATCAGCTCATAAACTAGCACCAAACAGGCCACGGAGACACCTTCTCCCTGTGACGAAAGCCTTGCCAATTAAAGGTCTCTCATCTCCAACATTCGAATGCCTCAGCTGGGAGGAACAGGAGGGGCGAGTGTGAGTTTGTAAACATATGAACGCTTGAGTGTGAGCACTGGCAACAAGGACTTTTCCTCTGAGGTAAAATAACTGCACACAAACGTGTGTGTGTGTGTGTTTGTGTGTGTGTATACGTGTCTCCCCCAGCGGAGTGTGTAATCTCAGCTGTATCTGTCTCCTGCCTGGCTCTTATGCAGAGGGAGGATGTGATGGAAATCTCCCTTCTATTTAAATCCACCGCTGGCACATCAAAGCCTGCTGTTGGAATAACAGAAATAATTAGACACAAACGTCTCATTTGCATAAAATTGTTAATTAATCTCCTGTCTCGCAGGCCAGTCAGGAACTGGGATGGCCCTGTGTGCGGTCTACCTGCTGTGTGATCTGTGTATGTGGGGACTGAAGCCCCTTTTTTCTTTTTTTTTTTTGGGAGGCGGGGGGGCTGTAGACTGGACTTTACACCTCCGCTGTATCTCTTTTGTCAGTCAGCTCTTTGCAACTTTTATGTATTTGCTTATCCTTGTATCGTTATTTAATGTGGTGTGTTTTGCCTTAAAATCCATGCATGTGAATCGCTTTCACATAATCCACTTTTGTTCATTCATCTCTATTTTGTTCACTTCTTTTTGCGCTACATTATGCCTCTTTTTGTCTTGCTCTTGTTTAATTTTTTTTTTTTTTTTTTTTTTAGCTTTCCTGATATAAAAAGGTGCTATGACAAGCTTTGGTTCACTGGATTCACCATTTGCAGGGTTTTTTTTGTCTTTTTTTTTTGTCATAAACGGTGACTGAATTGATTGCAGTAACGCTGATAGAAGAACATGATAAAATGTGTTTTTGCAGAATTAGAATGAACAAATCTTTAAGTGAGGGGGGTTCCATATTATATAACCTTGTTTCTACAGAAGCCCAAAATGAACAAAACAAACACTGGCGCTGCAGGGGACCTTTTGTGTTTTTCCCTGTTATGTAGTTTCACTTGGGGAAGGATGAGGCTACACACATTCATTTGTGTGAATTCTACGATTTTCCTGCTATATATCACTATATCCTTATTAAATGAGTATAAATGAAAGTACAACATGAAATAGATGCTCTTTTAAAATAATTTTAAACTTCCAGTTGGGAAGTTTAAAGGTCAGAATTTGGTCTGCATCATCTCTGTCTTTTCAGCACTTAGTATTCCAGATTATGGCCCGTCTGTAGAGGTGACCTCCTCCTCCTCCTTTCATCTCTGTCTGCTTAACCTGAGACAACACTCTGACTGGAGAGGACAGACACACCAAGTTGATCCTGATTATAACAAGCACTTAAATCTACTTCTGCACTCCCCCTAACACCAGTGTTTTATTAGAACAAGCATTTACATCAGCCTCTGCGCTGGCTTTATTAGATCTAAGACCTTTTACATCATTCAGGATACGTGCACAAGCCTTCCTTTGCTTTACTCACCAGGTGAGGGTTTATTAGTGCTGGTTGTTTTGTCATATGAAGCCTTTTGAGATTAGCTTTAATATATAGACTGAAAAAGCTCATGAGCTCTATGGGAAGTTTTATCATGCTGCATAATAAGGAGATCAAATAATTTATGTGTGTGAGTATAAAATTAAAAGTGACAAAGAACAGAGCAAAGGAAATATTTGTCATCAGATGTGTTGCCTTTTTTTTTCTTTTTACATATTTTGAGCTATTTATTGCCTCTATTCTCTCATCCTGTTTCCTGTTTTAACATTAACTTTGCTTTTTTTTTTTCTTGTTTTCAGTTCTTTAGGTACTGTTTCTTTTTTTTTTTTTTTTTTGCCTTGATAGATCAAATTCTTTTACAAAGCGACACTCTCATTCATAAACATTTGCTCACTATTTGCTGTTTCATCTTCTACTCTTAAGCATGTGAACCACTCTGCCTTTACTCGCCATTAATACCAAGTTTTGCTTCATGAAGCGACTCTCACCTATTTCAAAGAGCTGCAACTTTCTGTATGATTCTCCAGCAACTCTATCGACTGGCTCTCTGCTTCCCTGGTCCAGTCTCGGCTGCTCCTTTCATTTGCACAGCTAGCGCTCGGCGGCTCAGCTCCGGGGAGAGCCGCTGAAACAAGACTTCATCAATTCCAGATGAAACACCAACATTTCCTCCCATTACACCAAAGTACCACTGCCGTTCAGTCTCCACGATCTCTCACCGCTCCGCTCTCAGTGTGTGTAATGAGGAATGGGACTGTGTGTGTGTGCGTGTACGTATGTATGTGTGCATTTCTGTGTCCTGTGTGTGTGTGTTTTTGCGTGTAATGAGGAATGGAAGAATGTGAGTCTGTGGCGGAGGCAGGGAATGCTGGGGCAGTGCTTAGGGGATTGGTCTGGGGAGCAGGTGTGTTTGTTTGATGTCTTCCTGCAGAAAGAGGAGGGAGATTTTCAGCAAAGACTTCCAGCCCTCAAACCCCATCCCTCACTCCCTCTTTGCCACCTACATGACAGTTGCAAATCTGTCTGTCTCTCTCAAGGCATTAAAGAACTTAAATTTAAAGGCTTTAAATTTTCACTTCACTTTTAGAAATCACTGTACAAAACACATTGAAGAGAAGGAAGACATTAACATTTATAGACAGTGAAAGGAAATACTATTTCTCAAACTGCATTTCATATATTCCATTTACTGTAGGTTATTATTTGCATATCAACAAAATGTGTCAAACGCTGAGTGGTTTTCGCTCTTGGTTAAAGAGAACATTGGATATTTTTTTCCACTGTGTTATTTAGCTCAGTGCAAATGACAGATTTGTAAAGTCACACAGCCAAGTCCACACCAAAGGAAGATGCTCTTCCTCACAGAAGACGCTGCTCCAGAATTTTCTGCAAATGTCTCGCGAACTGTCCGAATTTTACTTTCCTTACTTTTTTGTTGGCCTCAAAAAGAAAATTACTGTCTGGAGAAGAATTGCCTTAAATGCGATATATATGAAGACAGGAAAAGTTCAACATTAAGTCAAATACCGTGTGAGATATGCAGACAAACTGTGACCGAAACATGTTATAGACACATTGCTGTCCTTCTCTGGTAACTTGTTGCAACTTTTATTGTTGTGGTCACAATGAAGTACTTATTCTAAATAATTTTTTTTTAAACTTAAATACTTGTGTTTTTATGTAAGTACTTAACCTGTATCGTTATTTAATGTGGGTGTGTTTTGTCTTGCATGTTCCTGAAGTGCATTGATCCTCCTGAATCAAACCGCAATATTAACTGCACTTCACAACCACATCAATGATCAACATGGCGAAATATAGAAAGTAGAGAACAAGATGTCACGAAAAATGAAAATATTTAGATGTTCATATGTCATTTATTAGGTAAATTATGGGAGGCTTAAAAATAATAAAAGGAAGGAAGATTATTAGACAAAAGGTGATGGAGGCAGCAGGTTCTGATGATGCTTATAGTTGCTATTATGTAACTTTGGGGTTTTTCTACAAGCCGTGATGCTTGTAGAAAAATTGCTGTTTAATATATTGCTCACTGTTAAGGGGTGTAAATGCCAAAGCAATAGCCTGCATTTAACTAAGTAAATTTCTCACTTGGTCAGGGAAATGTGACTCTTGTTATTTTCTGCATATTACACAGTTGAATATAGCAGAGCTAGTTTGTCTTCACCTCTCTTTTATGCTCTAAAACTCTTCCAAAATCATCTAGATCATGGCTGTTGTACTGTTAAAAATGCCTTTGACATGTTTTCTTACTCCTCCAATCTGGAACCAGTGACCCTTGCCACAAGTGCTGAGCAGAGGGGGAGGGAAGCTCACCTCCCTCTCTGTGCATTACCCCACCTAACGGCCCTGCTGTACAGCTGACTGCATGGGATCTGTACTGCTCCAGAGCAAACAAAGTGAGACCTCTGTTCTCACGGAGTCTTGAGTGTCGTTGTAAGGGAAAGCAACAAGCCTGACTTGGCCACAGGAGGAGGACGAGGAGGATGTGATGGAAGACAGCGGAGGCTGATACTGAGGCAGCTGGGGGAAGGGGAGAGCAGAGCTTCTTGTTTGTTTTAATATCTTTATCTTAATCTCTGCCCCCGGGTCACAAAGGCGAATTCATCCGGAAAACTGGATTATCTCACTTAGATGAGTCAAACACACATATAGTTCTGCGCTTAGTGTGTATGCGTGTGTATTTATTGTGTGTATGTTAGAGTGGGAGAAGGAGAGGGGAGTGCTTGCTATACTGACTAGTTACTTGTTTTTTTTACAACTCACATCTAAGGTTAATAACTACAAATACAGCTTTTAAAGCTATATATTAGTTAGTAGATCCGTGTTTGTAATACTTTGGTGAAATTTGGTACTGAAAGCATGAATCATTTGACACTTGTTTTGAAAAGAGGCTCATAGGTAGTAGAACATGATCAACAGAGTGAGGAAATCTGCTCAGCCCGTGAAAGGAGTTGTTGAACGTCATATGTGCCTCTGGAGGGAGGTTTCTAAAGTCAGGAGAATAATGGTGATGATACTATAAAGGAGGATCAGCTTGGGACTAAGACTTTTAAAGGAGCATGGATGCATTACAAACCGAGGGTGGGGTTTGAAACAAGAGACTATTTTGTAGGCATTGTGACACAACTTTGCTATATTTCTGAGCTCATTCTTTGGTTTGATTTCATTTCCTTGAAGTGAAACATTGAATTTCTTGAACACTCCTTTAAAAGAACTAAATACTGAGCAGCTGGGTGGCAGCAAACATCCAGAGCTGACTATCATGTGCTTATCACTAACCCATTAAGTTTTGATACAAGACTGTCACTCCCCATGTTGAATGATGATCTCTTTCTGTTGTTCTATTGTAAGCGTGTTCATGTTAGCGTGTGATCAGATCCACAGACAGACACTGTGTTGCTGAAGATAAGTGATAAAGGATGACTTAAGAAAATAAATAATAATAATAAAAGTTAAAATACATTTATATAACTGATATTTGTTTGGTATGTCACATCATATACTCTCTTTTGGTGATTGTGTAAACCAGGATGTGACAAAGCTTAAAAAAACAAAAAAACATTTGACCTTCTACAAACTACAAAGCAAAGAATTTGATGCAGAAGTAGCGAAGGTTGCTTACTTGTAGAGGAAAAAAACGTAATTCTGAAGCAAGGATTATGAGTTTTGAAACTCAGTCTTTGTTTTGAATGTTACAGACTGATTCAAGGAGCTCCGTCCTCCACAAGCTGTTGAAGCTTCCTCTGGCTGTTTAATTTGAGGTAACTGAAAATACAGCTCGGTAGCTGCAGGGGTTGATGTAACTTTAGAAATGATCAGTTCACCTCAATAATAAGTCCTACCTTGATTGTTAAGTTGGTATCACAGTATAATACAATAAATGTGTCGTATGAATGCTGAAAAGTTTGCATTCATATGTGTGGCTGAAAGGTCCTTACTTATTCAGTGCTGCTTAGTTATTGGATTTTACATCCAAACTAACAAAGCACACCACCATGGCTCACACAGGGTTATTGTAACCTGAGTTTAACATTATATTTAGGGCTGGGCGATGATTAAAATTTTTAATCGCGATTAATCGCATGATTTCCCTGATTTAATCACGATTAATCGCATTGTATACGGAAAATCAAATAATGAATTCAAAAGTAGTGTAAAATGCACTTTTATTTAAATGTTCTGCTGCCATATGAACTAAAGTGCCATAACATTTGTTGTTCAAACACTTTTAACATCAGCACTTGTCAGTAACACATATTTAGTGTAAATCTCATCTTAAAAATGTCAAATAAAATAAAGCTTATTGCCACTGCCAGGACATTGATGTCATATTCTGTAATATTCTTAAAATTAGGGGTCGTTTTATAATCGAGGACGAGACTTTCTGTTGTCATTCCACATCTGTGCCACTAGATGGAGCCGCACTGAAGTAACCAGCTAGAGCTACCTGCCAATTCTCTTCCGGCTCCGCAGCAGCCAGTAACAGACTTCTCAAAACAAAAGCATGTGAGCAACATGCGTTAACGTGCGATAAAATAAATGTCGCCGTTAATAAATGAATGCGTTAATGCGATAATAACGCATTAACTTGCCCAGCCCTAATTATATTTAATGAAGAACACTGTAAATCTGGTGATAAAAGACTAAAAAAAAAGGCCACTCTGTTTGTTTCTGTTTTGGATTACCATCTTTGTTTCATTCTCTCCGATACGCTCTCAGGCTTTATGCTAAAGCTAAATAACACTGTCATGGCCTGGAGTTGCCATGATCGTTTTTCTGTATATTGTGTGTTTTGTCAAGTTGGACGTCTCTCCATGTCTCTAATGCTTCCTGTTTTACTTTGAAGGTCTGTCTTGTCTTTGTGGTGTTCAGCGTTTCTTCCTCCCCCTTGTTAGCCTGATTGTTCACACCTGCCTCTCGTTTGTTCCTGTGTGTTTATAAGTCCTGTTACTCCCTTTCTGTTTGCTGTCCATTGTCGTCCTTACCCCCTGCATGTTGGTCTGCGTGGCACCGTGCTCTTCACCCTGTTTTCATGGTCAAGTTAAGTTTGTATTTTTGCATTTTTGTATTTTGAGTTTTTTGTTAAATAAAGCCCTTTTTTGTGTTGTGAACCTCCTGCACTTGAGTCCTCCTTCCACTCCTCCTACACACCCGTGACAAACACTAGAAGCATTTCAAGTCTGCTTTAATTTTCCCACCGTAATTCATGGGAGAAGTTCAACAAAAGTGTTACAGCATATAAGGTCTTTGCATTGTTCCCCAGAAAATTTGTCTCTGCATCATTAACCAACAAGAAACATAATTTTCAAGTTATTACATGGCACTTGTAAAGACCTTTTTACATTTCATTTGAATGCATTTTAAGCCTTTCATGTCATTTCTTTCCCCTAAGTCCCCAGTGAGGAGTGGTTTAGATATCAAAACTGTTGGCAGTACCGGTCTGTCGGCTTTAGCTCAGTCCATGTCTCAATCCCTGGTGTTGGTCTCTCCAGAAAGCAAATTAGTGCTTTTCGTGTGAAGTCTGACGTATTTAATTTTTGTCTCCCCACTTCTGAAGTGAAACTGGCGCTTTTGCTTTGAGTGCATGAGTGTTATATATAGATATGCGTCTCTCCGTGTATGTTTAAATCATTTTCCTTGCTTTCACTTTAATTGGCCCTCTTTCCATATTTGCCAGGATGCCATCCCCCATACCCCTGCCCTTCCTCGCTACCCCAACCCCCATCTCCTTCTCCCACCACTTGGCTCTGTTCTCAACTTGACCCTAATTGATCATAATGAGTACAACCTCTTATCCTCTTCCCTCAGCATCCCAGCGTCCATCCTCTTCCTGTTGGGTTTGCTTTGTGTGTGTAGCAGAATGGGAAATATGACTTCCTCTTGTGTCCCTGTGAGTATTGAGCAGAAGCCTGTATTAGTCAGGACGTGCCACCCAAGCCTATAAAAATTCAAATGATTTATAGAGCAGTTCTGCGCTACTTTAGGAAAACCTCATAGATGTACACAGCCCAAGACTCACAGTAGTTATTTGGTTGTTTTTCCACCAGTTAGTCTTTAGACTTGGTTTGAATATTATGGCAAAGTTAGAGGTGGGTTGTGCTCAAACACTTCCTTTCACCTCTTCTCATTTTCTGAACAACTGTTAATGAATGACCCTACATGATGTCACTGTGCTAATTCATAACAACTGCCATTTTTCTTTGCTTTAGAATGCCGATATGATTGAACACCATGTCGAGGCCAACTATCAATCTACACCTTCATAATCAGCGCTAAAGGGAGTGAGCACGGGAGAGCTTAAACACACACACACACACTATACAAAAGTAAGCATGGGTGCTTGTGTACAGACATACACACAAGCACACATGGACATATATTAATGTGCTGTAGCATGCGTAGTGAGTGAGTAGAGTTATAGGGGTGACCAGAAATGACAAAGTGCAAGATCGCTTATAGGAGAAGCCTCTTGCACTCTGATAATACTCCACCGTTTACCAGTTTCACTCACTGGCAAGATCAGTAGCCTCACAGCATTGCATATTGATATGAAATGCATATAGTTCTGATCTGAAATGCAGGTCCTTGCACTCAGCAACCACTAAAACATAGGTCAAAATAATAATAATAGTTATCCTTTCCATCTGTGGCAGGAGGTTCCTCCTTCTTTAATGTATATAGATAGATAACATCATTGTAAATTGTAAGTCTGACTTATGTTAAGGTGGCATTTACATTAAAGTCCAGTGATCATCTGGGTTTTAAATGACAGGTCGATATGGCTGAGAGCTTTTAGCCTTAGTTGCAGCCCTATATTGATCCATTGATTTATGGATTAATGGGAACACTGATGATAGCCCAGAGAGAATGTGGTAATGACAAACAGTCCAAACACACGTCCACACATAGCACCAGAAAGGCATCTTTAGTTGACCTCTAAGCTTCTAAGGTTAGTCCATCCGGTCAGAGAGGACATCAGGGTGAGACATAGAGGTATGAGACAGTCTGACATCGACCTGTCTGACAGATGTCTGATCTGCATCATGCTGTCATGGGATAGTTTATATGCAAAGTTGATGGGGACATCACTTTTGTGATGCTTTATTCTTGTTTTATTCACATCCAAACCTGGTGCTTTTAATGTGCAGTATTTTCTCAGATAAGAGCTGAGATCAGGCAGGACAGTTGTTGTCACCCCTCACAGGAAGCAGGCTCCCAAAGCTTGGTTGGGGCCTTTGCATCTGGAGTTTGCAAGTTCTCCTTGTGCCCCCATGGGTTTTATCTGGGTACTCCAGCTTTCCTCTGATGCCTGATATTCATTTTAGGTCAACTGCTGATTCTAAACCAACTATACAGTAGAAGTGGCTGTCACTGTGTGTGGTTGTTCACCTCATTTGCCTCTGTATGACCCTGTAGTGGAAAGGCAGCATGTGCAGGGTTTACCCCCCCCCCCTGTCCAGTGATTATCAGGCTCCAGCCTCCCTACCCCACCTGTTCCCTGATAGCATGAAGGTGGTATAGAGCACATCAAAACTTGTGTGTGTGTGTAATATATATATATTATATATATTATATATATATAATATATATATATATATATATATATGTGTTGAGGCAACAGTGCTAACCACCAAGCCACCGTGCTGCCCACTGTGCACAGTTATAAACAAATGTATTTCAAAGGGATGTATTAGTGCGTTATAGTGCCTTATGATTGTGCATAAGTCTTGACTGGATATGTAAATTTACAGTCAACCCTTTGAATCAACCTGTGAGTCAGTACATGCTCTGAATTTTAAATGCTAATATATAGTGATGGTAGTAATAGTAAAATACACAAACCAAAAAGAATGCTTTCTAGTAAAAAGAAATTCACATTCAGTCTAAGAATAAAGATATACTTTTTGTTTTATGACATGAACGAATATACTTTTTTTTTTTTACATCTTAGTTGTAAAGTTCTCAGGTGGAGCTGTGTGTGGTGGAAGGTTAATATCAGGGTCCTGCACTCAACGCCCATCTTCACAGGACACACTCATCTGTGCCTGTATATGTGTTACGTCTTGGTCCTGCTGAGAGCTGGATAAGATCGATAAATCAGAACGAGATGCTTGCATCCGTACGCACCCTTATTACAAACACACACACAACCTCACACGTTAACACACATGCACACACACATACACACAGAGATGCACAGTCAGTCACCCGCCCTTCCCCCTGTCTTCACCTGTCTGTAGAGGTAAACACATGCATTTAAATCAGTTGTGGGGTGCTGTGGTAACAAAGACAAATGATGTTGTATGTAATATTTTTCTATTAACATAAAGTAATATAAAGTGAAGGGCAGTGGTGTATGGAGGGAGTTAGGGGCTAATGTCCCGTATCAGATGTGGACAATGTCAGGGCTGCATACTGAGCAGTCTGTGTCCTTCTCTCCTGCTGTGTGTGTGTGTGTGTGCGTGTGCGTGGAGGCTAGGAGGCAGTGACACACCGAGCTGCCAGTGCTTGTATTATTCCCTCTGCCTGATTAACCCCTCTGCCCTCACCCCGCTCTCCTCACTCTCTTTTCTGTTCTCACATATGAACTGAATGTGTATCTAAAGTAACCCAAGTCCCTCTTCACCTGTCTCTGGCTTTCCTGTCACAGCTTCACAGCATATACCTAACATTTATCAAGAGGTAAGGTATTAGGAGGAAGAGTTGTCCTCTCTCCACTCCTTTTACATTTACTCATTTGTAGATAGTAGAATGTACGTGTAATGTTTTTTCCCAGTAATAACAGGTTGCAGAAATCACCTGAAAAGCTTAAAAGCTGCATTTCTCGTATTGTTCTTGTAACAATGATATAGATGCTATTAAAGCTGAACAAACACCAGCAATGAGCAACTGAGTACAAGAGTTTAACAAAAGACAAATGAAACTTCAAATTAACAATCATTGTTAATCTTAAACAGATTTTAGTCTTTGCTTGTACTTTTTTTAAAGATCAATTGGTGTGAAAACTGTGTGCTTCTCTAGATAGATAAGTATTAGTAGTAGAAGGGTCCACTCAATCCATGATTCGGATTGCATTCTGATTTTGGGGTCAAAATCTGTGTAAAACAGTTTTTCTCCCCCCGGTTTTTTGACATTCCAGAAATATTACAACAAAATTAAATATTCTAAAAAATGCATACTTTACATAATAATTTTCTATGATCATGCAAATGCAAAAACAGGGAAAAAAAATTTGACACTGAGCACACTTTTGTGACAGTCTCATATTCAAGCTAGATGAGATTTTGGTACAGCAAGAAAAAAGATGTTGCTGGTTTTCAGATGTTTTCATTTATTTGGCAAAAAAGGCTTGTACTTGCCTTAAACGAATTCCATATACTTTCAAATCATTTTTCATTTGTGGGTTTTCTCTTTCAGTAAAAGACTGAATATGTCAGCTACATCCATCAAAGCATTAACTATGCTCTTGTTCTTACAAAAATTAGCTTATAAAATAAAAGGAGGAAAGTGATTATTAAAGATCTGGCCTCTTATAGTCTTGCTGAAATATTGGCAGGAGGGGATATTATACTGGGGTCTGAGTATTTTATTAACAGTATGATCCTCTACCACGGCACAGGACTGCATATCTTTCATTATGAAAGGGTTTGGGTTGCTGACATTATGGCTTTTGTCTTGCTTGACGTTTTACTCAGAGGCTGAGTAGAAGCTAGGGTCCGTTGCATGTGTTGCCAACAACATGTGTTGCAGAGTACTTACACACAGTCACAGCTCTGTCCACCAGTTTCTTACCTATCATCATGGGTGATTCAAAATTCAGAATGTTCCCAGGGAGCAGACTAAAGTGATGCTGATGTTGCGTCCTCTTTTCTGCTTGCCTTTTCCATCAGTGCCCTGACTGCTGCGCTCAACTTAACCCTTCAAACTTTTCTGGCTTACTGGTTTAAAACTTTGGACATGCCAAGAACTGCGTTATTCACATTATTTTCATGAATAGATAAAGATAAATACTTAGATAGATAGAGGCAGATACAGTGTGACACCCTGTAATCCCACTGCTGCTACAGAGTTTCTTTGTAGCAGGTTATTGCAGTGGGCAGCAATGACCTCCTGTAGAGGTATTATTGTAGTGAGGTTGAACGGGCTGTTTCCCCAGATGGCTACAAAGAAAGTTATACTTTCCATTGCACTGCACATAGACATATGCACAATATTTTGCTCCAAGCACTGAAAAGCTTTCTTCAGAAGTAGGATAAACTATACTTTCACACAACATTCACGCTATAAAAGGTGCTTTGAAGATCCCTTCTTCATTCCTCCAGCCGCTCATTCACAGGGATCCCATGAAGACACAATATTTCTTCCCCAGACTGTGCTTTCACAAACCATTGTGGCATTCTGCAATCTGAAAATGGTCTCTTTCCTCTTCTTTGCGAATGACAGCCAGCTTCAGCTGGTGGAGGGTCCTCCTCGTTGCTAAGTATAGCAGCAGAGTTCTCCCAGTAGCTAGTGCTGCAAGTCAAGTGACAAATTTTGTAATGGAGCCAATCCAGCCAGTCTCTAAATGCAGCTGTTTTTCTCACTGTTCCCATGATGGACTGATTTGACCTTCTGCATGGAGTTTGCAGTGATCCTCAAGCCGCTTTGGCTACTTTCTCCAATGCTAATTTACACAGCAACACTGTTGCTATCTTTTAAGACAGTTCAGAGGTGTAACAGCTGCGCAACAAAGTTATTGTGTTGCACCTTCCTGCAATCTCAGCAGCGCAACAGGTTGGAATAAAGGTGCTAGAGTGGCTGAACAAACTGAATTACACTTTTGTCCCATCGAACTGTAATGATTAATTAATCCATAACTCATGATAATTTAATGTATGAGTTAGTGCTGGATGTATCATCAATTCCTGTGGCCTGTGGTCAAATTCAGGAAGTTTAAGAAGTCAGTAATATAATGTAAATGATTAATAAAGTGATAATGAGTCAAATTTTGGTTACATAGAATTTTATATTTGTTTCTATGCTCATATGAATGTGCTTGTTTAAAAAAATGCTTCCTTCAAATCCTTTAATGAGAAGGTTTTTTTTTTTTTTTTTAAATAGCTTTACAGTACGGAGAAGAAAAAAAATAAATCCCTTTTTTGTCAGAGGCTAAGCACATACGTGTATTTTATATTCCAGGCTTTCTTCATTGGAAGACATGTTTTGAAAAAAAATCTCTATGCATCTTTCAAGCAGTAAAAAAGATGTTAATAACTTTATGAGAAGATTGCTTTTTTTTTTTCCTTCAATTACAACTTTTGTAAAGGTTGATGAAGTACCCACATTTGCTTGGAATGGGAATAATAAAAAAAGTAGAAAACTTTGGATTGAACCCATCTCTCCATTAGCAGCAGCCTGCATAACTTTCTAAACTACGAGTCATCTTATTACTACTTGAAACACCACAGCAATATATTTATGCCATAAAGGAGGGGAGGGGAGGGGGGGGTCTGTTTTGGCTCAGATCCAAAGTACTTGTGCATGTGGGAGTAAGTGCAGTTTTTTTTTTTTTTTTTTTTTTTTTTTTTTACTTTACATACTTTACATTACTGCATACAGCCTTTTCCATTATGATATCTTGGAAGCTTTTTGTTGCCAGCACACAACTTTTCTATTTCTAAATTTATGATATTTTATGTGAAACATTAAATTCCTTAAAATGCTGTCTTATCAGGGCTACATCTGGCTTACTTGTGCAGTGTATCTTTAGGGAAATACAGTACCTTATTCATTCATTCATTCATTTTTCATAGCAGCTTCAGTCTCTGGTTGGATGAGAGGTGGGGGGAACCTCCAGTCAGAATGTCATTCATACCCTGATACTGAGAAAGAGGGGGGGTTGCAGCCCCTATGTACAGTGTACTCTATGTGCTAAGAAGGATTCTAGCTCCGCGTATTACTGTATAAACCATGATGAATGCAACGCACATTCACAGTGACAGACTGGCAGCCACAACACGGATAACTGATCAAATATTCATCTCTCGAGCCGTTTGCACACACCGCCACAGCACAAACTCTAACACCAGGTTTTAGAGTTCACTTCATTTAGTCGTGCTTTTTCAAATGACAACTGTTTTAGTCAATGTTTTTCGAAGATGTGTGTTCAAGGTGTGTGCGTGTGCATGTGAGTTCCACATCATTATCCTTCGTGTGCGGTGGGATGAACAGGCATAGAGAGCCGGTCTGCTTGAGCCTGGTTGGCGTCTGGATTGAATCCACTGTAATCTACTGTAAGACACTACTATCTCTGAGAGCCTCACAGAACGCCAAGTCAGCCCTTATTTTCACACACGCAAACACACACTCAGCCACACGTTCCACTAATGCAGGGGGATTTCAGGGGAAGTGAGTGAATAGTTTCAGGTCACCCGCTAGATTCCAGTATCAGGATGCTGCGTCAGCGGGAACAGCAGGGAGGATGTTATCAGAGCAGCCTTCGCTGTCCTGAACTTCGCAGACTCTCCACACACACATGCGTGCAGTAAAATACAGTCTCCAGATATTCCTGTCTATATCATTCTTTCCATCCACCTTATCCATCTTCTGAGACATCATCACACAAACAGCACAATTCAGCAAGGGCATGCAAATACTAATCTGATCACTACTCAATCATAGGGAGGCAGTTCCAGTGTGTTGCTGAATCAAAAGCAGAGCGATATCTGTTTTAGGGTTTTCCCTGGCTTTGTTGAGCAGAAGTGTCTGGATCAAACATGCATATTCCGACTGAGGCGATGTTAGCACAGGGAAGGAAAAAATGTCTAGAGGGCTCATTCTTTATCGTTCTTTTTCTCTATCACAGACTTTCCCTGCTTCTCTCCACATCTAACACTTCAAGGACGGCAGTTAATTTAAGATCCATTATAAATGATTAATTCAATATTTATGAATATTTTAAAATCCCCATTAAATTACTTTGTATCTGTTTAGCATTACATCTTTCTGGATTTTTATGTATATTCTTTCAAAGAGACAAAACTGTTCCTATTACTATATTCTTTCATCCTTTGAGATGCCTCGTGCGAGATGTGTTTTGCCTTTGATGTTTTGTGATTAAACCAATGTTATTTCTGCCATCAAGCCGCAGCAGATTCAGAGTTTGTTTGTGTGTGTTTGTGTGTGGTGTGTGTGTGTGCGCACATACATAAGGCTGCCTCTCACTGTGTGTGCAAAAGTTTGCTCCGCTGACTGTCGGTGTTAAGAGATAACCGTGGAGCAAAGTCTCCTTTCCTCTTCTTTCAGGACCATTACCTTTCATTCCAATCACAGAGGAGAGCCCAGGGGAGGAGGAGGAGGAGGAGGAGGAGGAGGAGGAGGAGGGGGAGTGTATGTGACTGTGTCCTGCATGATGCATATGAGAAGAGTAGCACAGGTGGCTGGTTCCAACCCCCTCATGACGCCCAGTGTACTGGTTGGCTTTTAAAAATGGATACATTAATGACCCTTTTTTTCAGTATTTTTCATTTCCTTTAATTGAAAAAGGAACTGTTTTGAAATAGATTACTGTTAAGTACAAGACACACAATGCAGATATTTAGCTGCGCTCTAGACAACGTGTGACTAATTTGGTCACGGCTGATTTATTGATTAGAAGTCATTATCATTTTATTGAAGTCAGCGTTATCTGGCTTTCAATTTTGGTGAAGTCAAGATTTTGTACCTTTGGTTAAACCACATATTCCTGCAAGTTTATATATTTGCTGTCTTTAGCTTTAGTGCTTGGGAACATTACTATAGATGGATAAAACTTATTAGTAGGGCTGAACGATAACTATCAGGCCGATAAATATCAGGCCGATAAATATCAGGCCGATAACAGGAAATTATGACGTCATCGTGATAAGTCCGATATCATGACGAATAGCCATGATAACATACATATATATATATATATATATATATATATATATATATATATATTTATTTTTTTTTTCTTTTTTTACATGGCAGTGCCTCGCTCCCTCGAAACCTTGAATGAGCGGCAGTGAATGTTTTGTTCAAGTGACGTCGGCATAATCAGAAAAAGGATTTCTCAGTAAGGAAAATCAAGAATACCCCCTCATGCCAGAAAACAACTTGTTAACTCGTTCATCATTTTGATAGTTGCTGACTTGAATTGATATTCGCAGTATTTTCCCACATGTTACGCATAAAAAATAGAAAAAACAGATAAGGCCAAAAGAGCGACGAGCAAAGGAGGGAACGGAGGAATTTACGTTACACCTTGAATGCAGCATTTAAAAAAGCCCAAAAACTACTAAACCTCATTTACTTTAATTAAAGGCATTCATTTGAATGGAACCACAAGCCAAAATCCTTTAAACATAATTTCTTTGTTACTATGGAGTGCACTTTTTCAGTTTATTTACACAGTCAAGTCTAACTTGTGTCAGTACATTATGCACTGTGCATTATTTTTTATTGTCATTTAGGAATCAGTTTGTAATTCTGATGCATGTATTTCCATTCAGTTCAAGGAGCCTTTATTTTTTATATCAGTCAGTAATGCAGCTTATTTAGGTTGATGTGAGATATCAAATAGGTTTGTTTGATAGCTTTATGAAAATGTTTGAGAGGCCGGCCAGTAGTTTTTTCATTGTAAAAATAAATATCTGTTCATTTAAAAAGTCAAAACTGTTTTTGGTTTTGTTCATAGTATTGATGTAATGATCTTAGGTTTATGTGTCTGTTATCGGTTATCTGTATCAGTATCGGCTTTTAGGCGCTGAAAGTTATTGATTATCGTATCGGTTTAAAAAAACAGTTATCGTGCATCCCTACTTATTAGATCCAACATTTCATTTCAGGCCCTGCACATGTTGATATTTCGCATTACAAATTGACATGTATGCTATTCATTCAGCACCCTTAAAGGACAAAAGTTAAAAATTATACCTTTTAAGAATAAAACAAAGATATTAAAGACAGCAGAAACAAATGAAAAGTAGAAACAGAGACACAGTGTTAAAATGTCATCTCAAAACTGTAATTTAAGCCTACAGTGTAGTTTATGTCCTCCTGAAAGAACAATTGCATAAACAATATCATCACATGCATATGAAGTAGGTAAAAGAATCTTTGCTTGAAGGCTTTACATGTTTTTTATCCATAGGATCAACCTTGTTGCCAAGGAATTTTCCTGAGGCTTAAGCCCTCGCAGGCTCCAGCTTCAAATCAAAGTTGCTAACTGTATGACTGAATTGACGTATATTGAATTATTGTTGGAAAATCCTATGGCCATATGATAAATCATAATGTACAGCATTCCAAAGTCCAAAAGACAATTTATTTCTGAATCTTAAATTTTTGTTACAGAAACTGAGAACACGTCAGCATAAAGCAACCAAAACAAATCAGCATTCTTAAGCAGCATTCCTATCACACAAACAATATCCATGAGCCACTGAGCAAAGGCCAATGGAATACCAAATAAAATTCATCCTCTGCAACAGCAAGATCACACACACACACACAAACTGCTGTTCTTCAGAGTCTCTTCAGGACTGGAAAAATTCCACCACTGATTAAACCCACATGACTGGAAACAGTGTTGTACTCAGCTGCATATTGTCTCTGAAACTGCTTTCTAGTTGTCCTTTTTTCAGATTTTGTGGACAACAGTGGGCATCAGTGGGACAGTAAAGGGAAAGAAATGACGTAAAGGGTTGCAGACCAGGACTTGAACCCTGGATGGCTGCTAGGAGGACTTTCAGCCTCTTTCAGCCTAAAATACTTTTACTCCATTTTACTCATTCTGTGTTTTGCACACTGACAGAAAAAAAAGGAAAACTCACAGCACCTGTGATGATGTAATGATAACTAGTGATGACATAAAGCAATGTGAGGAAGCTGGATCTATTATTACCTCTTCCTCACCTCAGCTCTCTTTGGTTGATCTCAAAGAGGCAGATCAGAGTGAGAAATCGATCAGAAAGCTGTAGATCTTGTGTGGAGGTACTGTATTGATCTCTCGACCTCCTCCCATCTTTGTGATTATCTGCTGCAACGATAGATTACTGATGTCTGGGGGACACTTAGAAAGGTATTGGTTCTGCAATAACTGTACCACAGATATTTAAAGCTTAAAAGTACATGTGATTGTAGTCATTTTAATAGAGTCTCATAAAATTATGAATTTATTCAAGAAATTAGCATTATTACATCTTACACCATTGAAGTTTTGCTTTGGAATCTGCTGGAAGCAAAAACAGGCAAATGCCTTTTTTTGAAGAAGAATTTAACTATTGTGTTTGTTACGTTTTCATATGTTACAACTCCGAAACAATCTACATTTGAATTTATAATGCTCTATGCAATATTATAACCTAAACGTTGAGCCTGAATACAACACAGAACTACTTTCATTACTTTTTGTACTTTTTGTTTAAAAATCTTCATAGGAAGATTTTCATCTCAGTCTAACTGAGATGAAAAAAAAATGCCTTTGCATGGTTTCTCTTGTTTGCTATTCTTTCTTTCACTTAAGATTGGAAGGAATATTCTGGGTGCACTTGATCATCCAGGTGCTGAAGACACCTTCAGGTTAGGTCAAATAGGAGAATCATTTACCACAAGTATCACAGTTAGGAGCTGCACACATTAACAAGAGAAACGATTGCATTAGGATCTGGTATTCATGTGTGTGTGGATGTGGGTGTGGGTGATGGTGTTTTGACATCACATAAGGGTGACACCTGTCATGTGTGACCGTGGGTTGGCCAGGTGACAACAGTGAAGGCTGATTTACTAAAAGGACAGGAGCATCAGAGTAGAACCTGACCACACATCCTTCACCCTGTCAGACAGATAAAACCTCCACTCTCCATCTCTGAGAGAGTGAGTGGGACAGACAGAGTGAGGCCGTCATCCGTCCATTTTATGCGACAAGACTTAGCTGTCTTGGTCAGTCTTTATCTCATGTCAACATGTCCTTATTACCATGTCATCATCACATTTCAGCTTCAGTTTATCTTTGAGTTTGTGTTCACTCACACACTGTACAGGTATTTGTCTGTCTTATAGATGCGCCAAAGGATTTCCATGTCCTCCTTCCTTTGTCAATCCCTAAGCTCATCTGAAAGGGAAGGCTGCATGTATATGTTATCATTATGCCCTTGTGTTATAAGTATTGTAATCAATAACCATATGATTATCCATGTAGGGGCGGTACAAATGATTTAAAACAGGGTGGGGGTGACTGATGTTTCCTTTGCTCATTGAACTAACTGTCAATAATTAATACATGTGATTAATCAGTCAACAACTTTACAAGTAAGGAAGGATGACAAGGATGTAGTGCTGGGATTCTCTCTCTCTCTCTCTCTCTCTCGTTCTTTCTGTGTGTATGCATGTATCCTTAACTTCATCATTTCTTGTAAAGGAATACTTATTTGGGACAGTGGTACCTGTGTGGTGTAATAACACTAACTTTATGATTTGTGGTTTCAATTAAAGTCATTTATCAATAATCCCAAAGGTCAATGTCTCAAACATAGACATGTAATAAGTTTATGACCCAGTCATTAAACTGAAAATACGTAGGAAAAAAAATCATATGTAGAATGCCTTTTTGGAATGCTAAGACTTTTTAACAAAATCACCAGTATATTTGATTGGTGACATGCATGATGAGATTTATTTTTATGTTAAATACATAACCTGTAGTTTTCTTTTAAGCAAGTTTCATTGTTAGGCTTGACACTTCTGTAGAAGCATAAAACAAATATTTGAAGTTTTGTTTGGGTACTCTCCTTACCCCAGAGGTGTATGGAGGTTGACCAGGGCAAGATAGTCGCACTGCGCTGAAGATGACGTTTCTGGAGGGTTGGGCTGTTGCCCTCTTAGCAGGGGAGTATGCATGTTGGAGGTGGCAGTGAGGAAGATGGCACATCTAAACTGGTGGGGAGCTTGGACCCAGGCTAAGATGAGGATTGAGGCCAGACTTACAAGGACAACCCCTGCCAGTAGATGGTGACTGAGAGGCCCAGGTGGCAGCAGACACTACCCATGCACCTTGGGAAGACTGTTTGGAGTTGCGGGCGCAGGCTCTTTTGGTGTGACTTGAAGGATTATGAAGCTATTGTTATTACATTCACATGTAACATATTTGTATTACCAGTAGCAACATATTTTTATACTGTTTGAATCAGTTACTGAGGGTTTACCCTGACAAAAAAAACAGTTTCATTCATCTTGGCTGGAGCAACATGAACCACGTGTGATATCAGATAGCCACTCATTTATACAAATGGGGTTAAATACAATCAACTACTTACAGCAATCAGGTGATTTTTCATGGCTGTCGTTCCATCATTGCAGGCCAGATTGTGGCTAGTTAATTGGCAGACTGTCTTTGTCTTGTCATCACTCAATTTAAATTGTTTTCACCCAGACTAGGTCTATTGTGTTCCTTTTAATAGCCTTATGTGACCTGATGCATTACATTCACGCCCACCAGAGAGTGAGAGCACTGCATTTTGCAGCTGGCTGTTAGAATACCCCTGTCTCTACAGTCATGCCTGTGATTATCAACATTTAAGAAGGTGCAGTTATTATTACAACAATAATGCCAAAAATCACTTAAATTTGAAACGAATACTTTAAAACTTGTGATGTTTGTGTGTGAATGATGTGCTTCTTCTACAGCTCTTTCCAGTCCTGTTCCTGTGATTTGTTCTGAAATTTCTCTAGTAGTGGCCCTTTATTTAGACTGAAGAGGGCTGAGAATCCTTTGCATCTTCACCACTGATATAAACTGTTATGGAGTTTTTCCTGATGTAATTTCAATTATGTTAATGTTATCTATATCGTGCCAGCTCACATCAAGTCATCTCTGGGCACTTTATAGAGTAAGTTGGTACTGTAAGTTCAACACAAATCTAAAATACGGGCCAGGTTAATCCAATTATATTCCAATTAAGTAATGCTAATTACAGTAAAATTATTACCTAATCAATTCCAGTGCAATCCAGTTCTGTCCAGTTCAGTATACCCATATTCATTCTTTTCATGTCTCATCCCTAAAAGAAGCCGAGCGAGAGAATCCAGCAGAATGCTGTCCCCCGTCTTGAACGTGCACAGGGTGCTGCTTGACTGTGAAGAGAAAAAAAAAAATCCTTTCAGCAAGTCGAGACCTCCAGCAGAACCAGGGTCAAGAAGGACGATCTTCTGCCTTGACTGATTGGAGGTTGATAGAACAAAACAGAGAGATGCCAGGGACGTTATGTCACAATTAGTTCTGCGCTTTGACTCATGCCGAGAGCATAATCAGCCCTTCAGGGAGCAAAATTGGGCATCTGCGTTATGTTTGTACAGATTCTTAGTAATCCAGGTCATGGTAATTATATGTGCTTAAATGGGAGGCAACATAATTTTTTTGTTGGTTAGTGAAGAAGTTTCATCTCTCATCTGAAAGCCTTCTTAAGTTATAAATGACATGTTGGGGCTTTTCAAGCTGTTGGGACATTGTTTTACCTTGATAGCAACCATCAGTGATTGTCACACACCCATCCTGTGGCTTCATATGGGTTGTTGTCACCTTTGAAGTGCCTGACCAGTACGTGAACAGCTGTAATTTGGACATTACTCTCCTCAAAAGAGTGCATTTTATCCTGGAGAAGTAGCTGGATCACCAAGTGTTGTCCTGAGGACCAGAGGACCTCTCTTGTGCTGAGTCATTTGCTTAATTGTTTAGCTACTTCACTATAAAAGTTATGTGCTCTTCTCTCAACGCTGGACAATGATGCTCAGTATGTTTTTTTTTTTTTTTCTAATGGAGAACCAGTTTTTGCACAAGTGTTCACCATGGTGCTACGTTTGAAAAGATCCTTCTTTATTTCTTAGACATGTTTTTCTTAGACTTATTCCACCTTTTCTTCTATCCATCTTTGTTTAATGCTGTGGAGTTTTTCTTTTTTCTTATAGATTTCTTTACCGGCTTGACAAATATCCAGCTCAGTTACCCACTATTAGATAATCCAATCAGAGGTGGCAACAGCCCATACAACCCACAGGCTAGGCAGGTGGGTTACTGACATGTGTGTGACCTAAATCATACTCAAGGTTTAAATGTCCAAATAAAACTGTATAGATCTGAAACTCAGAGATCTAAAAGCATGTCGCATAAGATTGCAAAAGGCTTCAGAAACTAGCTGAAGAATTCCAGTTGCCTTTTATTTAAGCTATGCATTATGGTCTCAATCCTGTACTTTAGCTAAAGTTAAACCAACACAGTTAAAATAAACTTAGGTCTTAATCAAGGACTTAATTTTGGATGCAATGATTATTTACATGTTATCTTAGCCAGTTATTGTTGGATCTTGATATTTCACAACAGAGAATAAATTGAGGCCAACCATTCCTGTTAAGAGGATTTTCCCTTTGATATGATATGACTGTTTCTAACAAACGAACAGAAAACAGAAAACTTTCAAAAATATGACATGGAATAAACAGTCTGATGAAGACGTAAGAAACTTTGGGTCGTTAACCAGTCGGTACTGCATCTGCAGCAGAGCAGGTTATTTTGGACATTAATGGTTCCCTACAGGCCTTTAAAAACTGTGTGCATTTTGCATTCTTTGATGCTTGCCAGTTGATGCCTCTAGTTCACACGCAGTGGAGGAAGTATGATGGCAAAGTACCAGAAGCGTTTTGATCCAGGAAGTCGATCCAATAGAATGTTCACTTTTTGACAGGAGATTGCATGTATCTAACGTGTCTGATGTGTGCCTTTAAAGGGTGACACATCAAAAGAGAAGGTGTTTTTTTGGGGTCAGTGCTAGACCTCCAATATCATGTCAGTGGTCACAGCAAAACCTTTAAAGTAGAAAGGTGCTTGAGAATTAACCTTTCTCCCTCTTTCTTTTAATTTTTGTAACTTACCAAAGTCAAAGAGGGCAAAATGGGTGAAAGGAGTGGGCATTCAAGGCGCTTCTATGGCGTCCTTTTTGCACATTCTATTCATCTATGTGGATGTTTGTGTGTGTGTGTGTGTACATGGTGGTGGGGCCTATCTTGCCTGCTATCATTTCCTGAATGACCTCTGCTTTCAGCTTATGATGGATTGTATTGCGCTCATAGACATTAATTTTCCTGAACCAGGCAAAAAAAAAAAAAAAAAAAAAAAGCTACTCACAGGAAGAGCATGTTGGTACAAGGGTAATTCCATGAAACAACACACAAAGATACAACAGAGAGTTGCATATTATCAACAGCAAGCCTTAGAGACTTTATTTACACACTTCATCTCTGTTTCACTTCAGCTCTCACTTTGAGTCTTTGCCTCTCAGAGGTAATATCAAGTGCATTTGCTTGTCTCAGTAGTTAGTAGCAGGTATTTACATGGATTCTCCCATGAGTGTGTATCTGCAATGTTCAGGTAAGTTGCAGCTGCTGTCTCTGTGGTGCTCTCTTCTCATTAAGGCAGGTAATGAGCTCAGTCACATCCACCACTGCAGGTCACCCCACGAGAGGCAGTAAGAGCAGGAGAGAGGATTAGAAACAACAGAGGGAGTGTAGCAGGAAAGAGGTACTATCTGCGCATGAGGGAGAAAGGGGATGTCTTAATTATGTCACCTGCCTGCTGTTCCATTCAGCTGCAGCACCTTTGGGTAACTCTCTGTTTACACTGCTGCGCCATCCTCTGTGCTTCGTGTTCTCCAGGAAAAGGATGATGGGAACGGAGGAAAAGCTGAGGTGGAGGAGGGACAGAGACAGAATGAGGTTGTAGAGAGGAATGCAAGAAAATAGTAAAAAGAAGAAAGCTCAAGCAGGAGACTGGGAGGATAGGGAAGTATTAAAGAAGGAGGTAGAGGAGTAGGGAATAGAGGGAGTGCGTCTTCCCAGGAGTGAGCAGGCTGTCTTGTCGAGTACTTCATCATTGTGTCCCCGGTGACTGTGTCTGTGGCCTGGCCCTGCTGTAGCTATAATAAGACATAAATAAGGAACAAGACTACCCTATCTACTCCGCGGCCCCCATCTCTTTCTCTTTCCTCCACTTTCTTTTTTCACATGCACATTTTTACCGCTGCAGAGGTAGAGTTTAGCTCCCAAGAAGTATTTCCCACCACGTGTACTATTGCCACTATCTGATGACTCACAGACATACGCACAGCGGCTGCAGCTTTATGTTGTAACTTCACTGCCGTGAACAACTTGTTCATTATTTTATTTTTTAGACAGATTTAACCAACACATCAAAATCAACAAAGTAACAAGAAGGATGTACTAAACAGAGTCACAACACCCGCTAAGACGTTAGAAGACAGCTAAGCAGCCCTAGTGGCTATTCAAAAACCGATTAGATTTTATAACTTCTTGGTTGAATCAAGTCAGGGAACATTCAAAAACAATATGCTTTTATAAGGAATCAATCTAAAGCAGTTAGATATTGTTGTCCTAATCCAGGCTCATGCTTTACCTGCATTAGATGGTTAGAGGGTTGGTGGATTTTATGCAGGTCATTTGGATTTTGGTTTGTGTCAAGACTGGTGTGTTTTTATGTACTCCTACATTGAGAATTATCTTTAAACCTTGTTTTGTAAAACTGTTATGAATAATCTTGTTTTAAGTCACTTCATTGTTTGATTTTGGGATTAAAAATAGCTACAAGCTTCATTATTTTTAGGGAGGGAAATAAAAAGATTTGGCTTCATATGGACTTTCCAGCAACATTTATCATGTTACTAAACTGCCTCTCATTTTTAAATGTTATATTTTGCTCTTACTGGAATAAGTTTCACCCACACATTACCCAAACATTTGCCATCTCACAATCACCCTTTACTCAAAAATCTGTGGCATGGACTAACACCAAAGGCCATGAGAGTGGTTGCCAGTTATTGTTGCGCTTTGCAGAGGTCTGCGCTCTCCGAGTGCTTTTCTAGTTTATTTAGTGGTATTATTATTATTATTATTATTATTATTATTATTATTATTATTATTATTATTATTATTATTAATAATAAAATAATAATAATTACATAAATAAATAAATAACTATAATCATAATCATAACTAGAAGACCTCCACCAAGCGCAACAGTTATCGAAAATTTGAAAGTGTCAATCCTGGATTCTGGATCCAGAATCCAGGATTTCTTCTGAATCACACCCAAAATGAAATCAGTTCTTCCTTTTCACATTTCTGACAACTCCTGAAAATTTCACCAAAATCCATCCATAACTTTTTGAGTTATCTTGAATACAGACAGACAAACAGATAAACAGATAAACGCTGGTAAAGACATAACCTCCTTTGCGGAGGTAATAAAGAAACAAGTTATAGGTAGCAGAACTGTCACATTAGAGGTCTTCGTCTCTGGTGATAAACTATCATCCAACAACTCCACCAGGGTCCATCGACATGTTTTCATAACAATGTCACTTTAGTTCTTTTTGTTTGGATGCTTCTGATTCTCACATACATAAGAAAAATCTTTGTTTTTCAAAAGCCAGTTCTCTCTCTCTTTCCCTCCCTTTGTGTGTGTGTATGTGTGTGTGTTTGTATTTATAAAGGAACTATATCAAGTTGACTTATTAAAGTGTGTTTATTTGTTGTATGTCAAGCTTCTTTGGGGAGTTGGATCAAAATTGATATCTTACTTTGGTTTACACAACTTAACGGTGTCAGGCATGCCCACTCTGTATTTGTGTGCGTGTACTAGTGTGTATATGTGTCTGTGTGTGTAGGAGTCAGGAAGCAGAGAGAGATAAAGGTCAGAACCAGATTGAGAGAGAGAGAAAGAGAGAGCGAGAGAGACCCCATGAGAACAAGGTTTTTGAGAGGCTTTGGTTGTTCCTGCATCATTACCTCGACTGCAGACAAAGGCTACCTATGTTTCCTTTTCTGCTCCCACTCCATACACTCACACATGAACACTTTACTGTATGTGTCAACAGAGGCTGAGGGAGTCCTGCACAGGGGAGAAAAGAGGAAATACGAGAGAGGAGGCGAAAGAGGGGACCCGGAGAATGGAGAATAGATTTATGAAATGAAGCATTCCAAACAGCACTATCTGCCTGCTGTGAGAAACACCTTTCATAAATCACTGCACAGTGGCAGAAAATAGAGCATTTGGTAGAGCTCTTGATTGTGTGTGTACGTTTGTGCATAAGTGTGTTTGTATGAGAGTGGAAAAAGGAGAAGAATATGAGAATCTTTTATTTCCTGTCAGTGGTTTCAGTGAAAAGTAAAGTGGAGGTTAGTGTTGCAAGCAGGACCTTTGTACTGTATCTATGAACTTGTCTGTGCATGAGCACACATATACACGTCGGTGTAAGCATATATAGTTTTTCTGTGTGATTGTGGTTGTTACAGACTGCCCTCCCACAGGGTATCTTTACAGAGAGCACGATATAAAAAGAGACAGATTGGGTTATGGAACGAAAACTGAAAAAGAAAGGGGAGAGGGAGAGCTGAGCACCGTGGCTCGAGGGGACCTCTGTCTGGGTCAGATAGAAAAAGTCAAAGAGAGAAAGAACGAAGGAGTGGAAAGGCAGAACGAGAGAGGGGCTGAGTTTTTCCTCAGGTGAGTTGTTCAGTAAGTGAGCACTGATCTGCCCCGATCCTGTCACAGAGATGAACACCAGGTCGACCGCTCTGAGAATACAAACAGCACTTTACTGAACGGGCACACACACACACACACACACACACACGTACACACACAAGCAGACATTCACGACTGCACAGTCTGTGCAGCATCTCTCACACCATTCACATGCAACTGTGGAGCAAGTGAACTATTCACCTTGCTGTTGAACACATTGAGAGCTTATTAAGTGTCTTTTCCAGCCATAGAAAGGCCAAGGATGTAATTTGCCATTCACACACTGGTTTCACAATCTGTCTCTTTAACACATCTAGTGCTCATCTAGCATCCTTAAGTCCTCAGAATGAGACAATTAGAGCCCAGAGACGAGGCCAGTGCAGTCAGTGGAGAAGGAATGGCAGTGTGGGGGAAGACAATTTAACAGAGGAATACATTGAGACTGATAAAGAAATGGAAAAAAACGTGAAAGAGAGACAGACAGATAGTCGGGTAAAGGTCTTTTTAGCAGTGATGAGACATGTGAACTGAAGCGCCAGAGCGAATGTGGATTTGGAAGTTGTTGACAATTCTAGCTGAAGTCCTGGTTTGAAGATTGTGTTGTTTTTCTCAAAGTTTCCTTATGAGAAATTAAGCCTAGCTCTCCATATAGACACACACGGTTCTTCTGACAATTTGCACCTCTAATCCCTTCTATCCCAGTTTTTTTTCTACCATTATTTTATTTCTGAACAGTTTGTCATGAAAATTTTTGGTCTTGGTTCAACTGACATATGTGGAAAAAAAAAAGTTTTATTCTGGCATCCAATATAAACTAAAGTCATCTGTTATGTCATGTAGGTTGATTTTTGGTCGTGGTTGATGGAGAAGGTTTTTAGAACAAGGCAGTTGCTTGAGTAATAATGATGACTAATGCTGTAAGATTTTTTTTTTTACTTTTTTTTTTCAACTTGTAGCTTTAAAGATACAAAACTGTAAATGAAAGGGAAGAAAAAAGGGCTGGAGACACAAATACAGAAACAGATTTTGTGTCCTAAAAGTAACAATTAGAGTATATCATAACACCTAGGACACTAGATTAATTCAGAGTTTGCACACTCATTCACAGTAGGCTGTGCATGTATATTGCACCGTTTATCAAAACTCAAAGTTTATAATCAGGTAGAAAACATCCGCAATCAAAGCCACTAAAAATGTATCATTTTTCAGCACATTTAGTCATCTCTTCTTTCTTATTTCTGTAATTAGCTAGAGGAAAAAACAAACAGGAATCTTGTCTTGAGCCTGACAATGAAAGGCAATCAGATGGGAGTGATATGATGTCAGAGAAAGGTAGAGCGAGTGCTCAACAGCAGACTCGTTTCATAAACCTTTTTAAGCAATTGCTTGTGAAAGAATGGGAAGAAGGAGCGAGTGATTAAAGAGAGCATATGGAGGAAAAGGTGCTGATGGGTGTCTTGGAATCATTGGGAATGATTAGTCTAAACCTCTCTGACCTTTCCTTAAGATGAGGTGAAGACTTTTACATAGGAGCAATATTCTTTTAATGCTCTTTCAAAAAAAACATGAACTCCTGTGGGGTTCATTTAAAAAGTTTTGATTTGGCACCTCCCTGGTGCCGAAAATGTCAGCCTTGAAGTGGAATCCCCACTGGTTTGTACTGAGTACCAGTGGCCTTTGCTGCTGGTCACCTCCTTTCTTCCCCCTCTTGTTTCCTGTCTGTTCTACTGCCATTAGATATGGAACGAAAAAGGGCTTATAAAAGAGTAGGTTTTATTTGTACAGGAAAAGAAAAAAAAAATCTCACATTTCATCAATTTTGACATAGAAAGTTAATGACATGTTAATACTGACATTTTGTGCAGTGTAACTAACTCCTGTATACTTTATAGTGTGACTTCACCCAGTCCTGTAACTTGCCAACAGCACTTTGGACAGTGGGTGGTAATGTAGCATGCAGATGAATTAAAGGGGTTGGCATTTAATTGCGGCCGCAGATGGCCTCATACATCTTTGGATCATTTAAAGGGGCGGTGGGCTGAGTAATGTGTGTGTGACACGGCACTGTGTTTTATAAGAGAGTTGCTATTATGCAGACTGCTCTATAAAGGGACACAGTCAGCGGGGGAGAAGTGTGTTTAAAGGCCTAGTCTGTAATTGGAGTGTGACACCCTCTGTTTAAACTCTTCTAATCCAATGATGGCTTTGTTTACATAAGGATTTGTAAAAGTGTTAAATATATACTCTGTTATTTTTTTTCAGTGAGTAATAAACCACAGTTAAACTACAGCAGTGAGATTGTGTTGAGCAATGAATAACATTTTAAGACAAATGACGCTCCTGAACACATAATTAAAAAAAAAAAAAAAACCTCACTGTCTTGGTTTACTCTGTTACAAGTTGAACATAAATAGAAAAGAGGCATCTGACAAGAAGTAAAAAAATAAAATAAAATAAATAAAACATAAAAAAAATGAAAGAATGGCCTTTGAAAAGGCAGGAAAAAATATATTAGATAAATAGGAGGAGAAGTGAAGGAGAAGATGAGGCTGGGGATGGAGGGACATGGAGATGGTTAAGAAGAAATGAAGTGAACAATATGGTAAGAAATGCATGTCTGAGGTGGAGCCCCAGCTGCTGTGTCTCAGGGGGTTCATGCAGATGTCACACTTTGTAATAACATGCTTACACACATTTCTTTTGTTTTCCTCCTTCTTTCACATATATACACAGCCCATTTCATCTTCTTCTTTTTTAACTTTTATTTTTCTTTTAAACCCTGTGTAGTGATGGCTCAGCTTCCTTTGCTCCGTATTAATTTTTTTTTCTGCCCAGTTTTACTTCTTCTACACCCCTTACTTTCTTAGACAGTCAGGAATAGCAGGCAGGAATGATGGCAGGGAAGGCTGAAGGAAAGAGAAAAGAGCCAGGAGGGCAGGTTTTTCATGTGGCCATATCATCCAGTCTGCATAGTCCAGATTACATTCCCCCTCTTTGGCTAGACAGCTTTTCCAATTTCTCCCATCCGAGAGAAAACAGGTTGAGAAGACGCCGCTGGTTAACTGCATTAACTCAATGTGTCTGGTACCCTAATCCTTCTCTGTTGACATGTCAGGACGAGGGAGTGTGGCACTGGTTGATAGGGAGGTCCTCCTGCTGCTCTGGAAGACATTTGCCCTCCCACCTTTCTCTCGTCATCCACTCTTCTCTTCTTTCTTCACATTAAACAGCTCAAACTCTCAAATTCAAACAGACAAATCGGAAATTTGTCTTTGGCTTCAGATTTTTTGCATTTAAGCTCAATCAGAGGACAGTGAGAGAAGGAGCGGAATAGGATTGAACTTATGAGGGAGAGGGAAAGACAGCTTTTCATAATCAAACGGGGAGAAGCGCAGCTTGGAATAAAGCAGTTAGAGGTTGGATATGTACATGTGCCACCGTTGGTCTTGGGAAATGGAGAGCATTGTAGTAGGGGTGGATACAGGGGAGATCTGGAGGGATAGAGGGGGATCAGCAGAGGAATAGGAGGGGGGGTAAGAGAAGAGTGATTATGGTGGGTCTGGGCTGCCAGGCCTGATAAATGACTAATCAGGAGAACAGGGCCTTAGGTCCCTCACAGGACCACTACTACCACAGGCTTATCACATGCACAGGCTGCAGATATACACAGACAAAGACACACACTCTCCTGCTTCTTGCAATCACACTGCACACATGCAACGTTACACACTTAGAGACAAAAGGAGAGAGTAAAGGAAAAGATGGGTTGAATCCATAGCAGCCTCTCCTGGAGCAGCACTGTGTTTGGAGAAATGTTATAGATCCACCTCTGCCTCCGCCTCTCACCTGACTCACCTCCTGACTCTTTGCTCTGACTCTAATAGTCTGCCCAGACTGGGACAAAGACCTACCTGGTCACATATCTGACAAACTGTGGTGCTGTTCCATGATGATATATTTTAAAACGGTGGCTCGTGTTACTGTAAATACCATATGGAGACTTATTTACTTCAGTTTCTTTCCTTGTAATTTATGGAAAAACAACACATTGGTCTTGCTAGTTAAATCCAATCTTGCTCCGTTCCATTATAGTGATCAGAAAGAGATGAGAAAGGCTGGAGAGAACCACTGGGAGGTGGAAGCAGGAGGGATGCGGTGGTGATGGGGGTTTATGGATGTCTTTGTGTGTCACGCTCCATTGACTCAGCCTCCGTACCCCAGCAGGCATGTGATCCCGGTGTGATGCTGCTAATAGCGACACCAGTGGGGTCGAGAGCAAGTGCGAGGGTAAGACAATGGAGATTGGGGTGGAGGAGGACAGACGGCAAGAGGCAGAGAGGCTGTAGAGGAAGTAGGAGCAGGATAAAGCCAGGAGATGAGAAATTTTGAGGGATAAAAGAATACTGAGGGCAGAAATGTAGAAGGAGAGATGGATGAGACTCTGGTCTCTGTGGGATTGTTGCACAAGGGCAGCCAAGTTGGTTCCTCCATCCCCTTGTACCTCTATGTCCCCTCATGTCCCTAAATGTCCAGCAGTGTCCCTGGATACAAAGGCACTCACATAGCTAGATCACCTCTGTAGTTCAAATACCTGGATAAGCAAACTATATTTTTAATCTTGTGGTTGCTGTTGTACTCATGAAATGGGTCTGTGTGTCTTTCTTTGTCAAAGTTACACTTTAACCTACACAAGCAATGTTTGTCTGCCTCCCTCTGGGGCTGAAGAGCAAAAACATCAATTATGCCCATTCATTTAGTTTATCCTGTCCTTTTTGTCTGTGTTTAAAAGGCGCTTTTGTATGATTCATCTTCTTTTTTCTTTTATTTTAACCATTCATCTTTACAAATTGTTATCTAAAAAACAGTGTTGAAATATGGGTTTTATGGGATTTACTTTTTATACAAAATCCTAGTATTCATGTACTATTCATGCAGCACACATTTTCTTGACTATGTGTACAACAGCAGATAAAGATGAAATCGTACCAGTTTAATTTGTATTTCACACCCAATATGTATCCATGCCGTTCCTGAGGCAGCAGCTAAAACATGGGAAGTGTTGCTTAAGCCTCCCCTGCTCCCCGGCTGTCACTCCTGCCTAACTTTGAGCTGTGCTGAAGCCTTGTGATGCCTACTTCCCTCTGACTCTCTGTCTCCACCAGTCACAACCAGCAGCTCTGTGATGCCCTCTGATGTGGTTTCTGCAGATGCTGGTGTCTGTGGCGATAAGGCCTTGCAGTTGAGCAATCTGATTGGATTAGCAGGCTCTTTGAACAAGCCCTGACTGGCTGTTTGCCGGGGGGATGCAAATGAGGTCCTTAAGAGGAAGGCAGGGACTTGACCCTTATTGGGCCTGGCAGTATGGATGGTTGGCTAGAGAAGAGGAAGGAGGGGTAGAATGTAGCATCTAAAAGCTGAATAGTTGGAAGCGAAGAGGTGAAAGTATATAACAGGCAGACTCTTTCTCTGTCTCCTCCTTTCTTTCTCTCCCAGTCTGGATAAGTGTCTTCATGGTGCCAGTGTTTAGTCTGGCTGCTTGGCCTTCTGGCTTGGTGGCTTTTTTAATTGGTGTCTATTTGTCAGAGCCACTCACTGCTCCATTTAACCCTTTCTGACAGGCAGTTAACCTATTAGGATGGAGGTTTCCAAATTTCAGATTGTTGACTGAACAGACACAAATGTCATAGCAAATGTCATAACAAGGCTCAAATAGATCAAAATAGAACTGCCTACTGTATGTCAGTCATTCAAGCACACTTAGAAAAGTGTGGTGATTCTTAGGCACAGTTTTCATTGCATCTCCAAGCATTTTCATTTTGGTTAATACTAGTACTGCCACATAGAGTTAAATATAAAATGAGGTGTGTTGAGGTGAATAAATTAATTTATAGCCACATAACTAGTCTGAGAACAACCATGCCAATTACAGTGACACATGATGAGAACAGCCAGTATATTGTTTTTTTTGTTGTCATTTGTCTTGTGCGCTCTAACCATTATGTCATTGGTGTTCTCTGGACAATTTATATTTTGTTTACTTCTGTTTACATGATAGCTACATTGGCCACAGAGTGACATTCTAGAAACCATACCATACATTTGGTAAAGTACCGCTTTCATGCAAAAACACCTGTAGTCTGCAAAATTTCAAGTTACTCTCACTTTATTTTTACTCTGCTTCAAGTTACGCCCACTCATCATCTTTACATAAATGCAAGCACACCAGGAGAGAAAATATGGTTTAATCAGTCTTAAGGACTTACAGTTGCCATACAGCAACTTGTCTTCTTTAGTATTTCATACCTAGAGATCAATTGCCCTCTATTCCACCTAGTATTTCTGCATTACTTTTACAATGGTAAGCTCTACTTTTACATTATTGTGGACAACTGCCCCATTACAGTGTCCTGGAAAGTTGACTGCACAATTCTTACATAGGTCAACATTGAGGTAATTTTTTTAATGCAATATTAAATGTGTTTAAGAGAGAGTCAGTCATACCTACTCACAATTGCTAAACTGTAATCTAACAAACTAAATTGTATATTAGGTAAAAGATCATGTATGAATGTATACATACTATACAAGATAAAGGTATACTTTTAGCACTGGAAGAGCACATGACTGAGTATTTTTCCAAGTACTTACATGTACATAAAAGCATTGGAGCAATAAGAAAAAAAACAAAAAAGATTTTACATTGATGTATCTAACTGCTTCCATGATAATGTCCGAGTGGTTTCTTGTTAGCACTGTAAAAAAAATGACATAGAGCTATGTCTTTGTGTAGACCTCGTTGTCATGACTCAAGCTTCTTCACAGATATTGTCAAAGGTTATTGCTGTAAGCAGGAAGGATCTCCTGCAGCGGTTTGTGTTGCAGCAGATCTGACTGAAGACACTCTGTTGGTGAATTACTCTATTGTAAAGAGGATGATCAGGGTTGTCGATGATGTTTTTCATTTTATGAAGGATCCTCCTTTTCAGAATCAACTCCAGAGGCTCCAGAACAGAGCATGTCTGCCTCAAGAAGTAAGGTCTCCCAGTTTGTTGTCCAGGTGAACAGTCTTTCCAGAACTTTCATGATGTGGGATGTTTGACTACAGGTCTATAGTCATTGGGAAAAGATGGGTGATATTTTTTTTGGTACTGGAAGAAGCAGGATGTCTTCAACAACAGGAACCTTCTCCTGGCTTAGGTGGAGGTTCAAGAGGTGCTGCAGAATCCCACATAGGTGGTCTGAACAGGCTTTCAGGACTTTCAGGCTGACACCATCTGGACCTGTAGCCTTGTACCTGTGCAGTATGTCCAGCTGCCTCTTCACCTGACTGTTAGAGATGGACAGGTGAGAGGTGGAGGTGGGGGAGGTGGAGCATCTCCTGATGTGGTTGGAGACAATGATGGAGCAGCAGCAAAGTCCATGACTGAGGTGGAAGATGAGACAGTTGACAGAGTTCAGAGCTCACTGAGTACCTAAAAACACCCCCATAGAGTTTTCAGTTTCCTGTGACCACCTCCTCATAGTCCTTTTGGTCACAGGTGGCCTCTGGACAATGGGTTTGCAAGTGAAGGAGAGCAAGACCAGATTGTGATCTGCCTTGCCAAGAGCAGGTTTATCCAAAGGAGCTGTATGGATCTATGAAAGCTTTCACACTGCTCACATTGTATCTCTATTATGCCCATCTAGCAGTCAGTAGAACATAACATGAAATATCCCCCCAGTTTTCAAACAACCATTTGGCATTATCAAGTTGAAATATGAGGTTTAATTATTTTCATAAGCACAGGGAAAAAAATTATATGAGAGTTAAATCGTCACGGTGGACCAAGACCAAAATAACAAACAAAACAGAATTACTTGAGATAACCAAACTTACCTATCCAAAAATACGTACTCGACAAATCCTCTTTAAGCTGTGGAACATCTCACCAGTCCTGCCTGGTCAAGCACCTCTACACTGCAATTTTGCATACAAAAAGAAACATGCACAACATCAGTCGTAACACTCTCTTTCAACTTAGAACTGAACAAATAATCCAAATGTTTCAGCATCACTGGCAAAATATCATGTGGCCATCTGATAAAGACATGTTTATTTCATCAGCTCAGTTGAAGACTGGAGTGAAGCATTTATGTTTCTGTCTTTGATGAATGTTTGAAAGTTACTTTATGATCTTGGAGGAATCTTATACTGTTTTATGTGGAGAGTCGTGATCATTCACACATGCTATATGACCTCACAGTGCCATCCTCAGAAACAAGTCAGGTTGGGGCCATAAGTCATGCTAGATTAATCCTGCTTTTGTTCCAGAGAGACAAGGTTGTTTTGAATGTAGATGGAGAATAGAATGAATAGATAGAGTGCAGTTTTAAGAGCAGATCTCACTGTTAAAGGCTTTGTAGCATGGCCCTTCTCTCACCCCCTCCTCTCCCCTTGGGGGTTTTATCTGCCCATTTCCTCCATTCGTGCTGGGCCCATGGGACACCTTAATGGCGCCATGTTCCCTGTCAGTCAGATATTTAAATGGAAACCGACCATGAAAGTATGGCCGCTCAGGGCTGGCTCGTTGTGCCATGTCCTTGCTCTCAGCAGCCTGAGTCAAATTCCGTTGCTCAAACCCCATCCCCGAGCTCAAGACAAGCCTGGGGAGAGGAGTCAGGCTCAATCTGCAAGTTTAATATCCCCCATCAGGTTTTAAACCTGTTTACTTTGCAGATTTGGTCAAGGATACTGATGCAAATGGAGGCAAAGGCTCCTTGCTCTGGAAACCTTCTGTCCAGAGGTTCATTGATTCATGCTAAATGGGTTCAAGCGTCATTATAAATGACTCATTAGAGTCAATTGATATCGTCCTTAACACAAAAAATATTGGTTTCTTTTGTGCCATCATCTGTAAAAGTTCACTCTTGTATTTGTTGTGTGTGTAGCTGACGTTGCAATACTGTAATCTTATAATAGTAATAATAATCAGTGTGACAATTGACAGCTGCAGGTGGTCTTACCAACCCTCAGCAGACAACCTAATTTAACCCAGCAATAAATCTCTGTGCCCAGTTGGCCATTTTAGCTGTTTGGCACAGGGCACTGCAAATTCACCCTAATTAGTTCCTCCCCCTACTCCTCCCACTCCGCTTCCCCACCATCCCTCTCTTCTTGGACTCCCTTTCTTACCCCGTCTCCTCCCCTGCTCATTGGTACATATGCTCATACACCTGGCCTGCATCGTTACCTGTTTACAAATGACCAGGCTGGTTCTGCTAGCTTCAGCATCCACTTCACCACGCAGTACTGAATCTTTCCCTCTCGCACTCTCTAACCTCCCCTGTGTCATAATTAGACCTCAGAGCTCATGTTTGCTTAATATTATAATCCAGTACACCTGGATTTCTCTCGCTATAGTGCTTTGGTGTACCACCAGGCCCATGCGCACCTGCCAGTCCCCTGTCATGACCTTATACAGACAGACATTTGGAGTTTATCTGTGAGCAAGAGTGTGTATTTTGTTTTCATTTTCTCTTGCCACCTGTGCAACAGCATGAGGAGGCCAATGGCATTTCCCTCCTTTTTTTTTGGTCTTCATCTAAAAGGTATGAGTTTTGTGTGTGTCAGGGGTATCAGTGTCAGGGCTAATGGTCTCTAGCAGGGGCGCCAGCCTGAAGATTTATGCTGCAAATTAGTTAAATGTGATCAAACAGCAACCCAGTTAATCATGCAGGACCCACGTTTATCCCTGTTTTATCTACAAGCATAATTATAGACACCCATTTCTCTGACAGGCCCCTGCAGAGTGATATTGGGAGGGGGGGGCTGCCATGCAGTGTTGTCACAGTGATGAATGCCTTAAGGGTGCAGGGAGTGTTTTAAACATGTATATACTTAACACCCCTTTGTGAATGCTGCGAATGAAGGCGTGACCCCTACAGAACTGGAGCAGCCATGATGTGGTTTGGCTACCTAAATGAATGTTAGAGTATCAGCCCAACAACCCAACCCACCCCCCCGTTTCACAACTTGAAGCACTTCAGCCATTAGAAAAGATTTTAGCTGTAAATCCAATTCATCATGTGACTGCCAATTCATTATGTATTAAGTGTTGACTGGTTATAGCCAGCTCGATCACTCACTCCCTCCCATTCAACTGCCTTCTCTGCAGTCTCGCACAACTTGGAAAGTGGGAATGGGAATCATCCGGCAGTATTCTGTTATTCCAGGCCATTACCATGTGCCAAACTGGGAAAGAGATCCAGTGATGTGTGCTGCATTTTGTGATTGGAGTGGATCCTCTCTCTCTCCCTCTCTGACAGCCATTTTAAACACTCGTTTATGCAGCGCTTTTTAATATCAATAAGAGAAGCTGGCAGGCAGGCGGACAGGCAGCAGTTTCTTACACACACACACAGAGTGACACATACGGCCTGGCTGGAAATCAGCAGCCTCCATCTCCCTGGTATGACAGGGTGCGGTAATTATGTCTCTGTGAGAGTGTGTGCTGTTTGCTGGGTGAAAAATGATAATGGGGTGATTTTTAAGTGCCATATCTCCCGCACGGGTAATGAAAAGTACTTTTAATCCAGTTCGGAGGAACGGAGGGGTGGAGGAGAGGAGTGGCTGGGGAGAGGAAGCAGAAGGGTCTGTTGTGATGGGAGGAGAAGAGGAGGAGTGGAGGAATAAGAAGGTGCTCTGAGGGTGGAGGTGTGCTGATAGAAGGAACTGAGGAAAAAGGGAGAGATGGGTGAGTTCTGTATGGAGATGAGGAAAGAGGACAAAATGAGGAATGAGGGGGTTTCACAGCAATCCATTGGATGAAAGTGTGTGTCTGTGTGTGCGTGTTTGTGTATGTATGTGTGTGTGTGATGGGTGGGGGGGGTTAGTGTTGCTGTGCCAAGGGAATGCATAAGCCTTGGCATTGAGCTCAGCAATTAGAATAATTAAGAGAGACTGACAAGCTTTTAGTCTCCGTCACTTCCCTTTCTCTTTTTTCTTCTCTCCTTCTTTTTCTTTCCTATTGCTGTTGCAGCTGTAAATGTGTCAGGGAGCATTGTGCCAGGTATGTCAGGCTAAAACACACATGCGTTTGTCTGAAGTCTGTGAGTGTCTGGTGCATGAGTGCCAGCAAAAAGGGAAAAGAACTACAGCAACTGTGTTGACTTCTTTTCCTCATCTGCACTTCCTGGTTAATGCGTGCTCAGGATAAGGATCTGTGACACGTGAAATAGATTTTTGAAAGGCTGCGCTAAATGAATCCAGAAACCAGGATTGCCCTGCTCCTGCTCACACCTCACAAGCACAGACTGAGAGAATAGGTCTGTTGTTATGCACGCGCAAGGTTGCATGCGTGTGTGAGACAGAAAGAGTTAACTAATGACTTCACACCCCATTAGCGCCTTTGCTTGATATGTCACACTTCATTATGTACTTCGATCATTGGTGCATAAACTTGGAAGGTGTGTGTGCACATGTGAAACATGTTTGAACAGGAGAGTGTGTGACTATACCAACTTTAGGTCTCAGTTTAACTCTTGCATAAGATGCAGTGGGTCATACTATTTTCTTTTGAGATGTTTTTCCAGTTTTTCTATTTTTTGCTACCCAGTATATAAATTCTAAGCTTTACCGTAAGTTAATAAAACATCATGCCAGTTTTATACCTTCTTATGTAAAGATGCCGCACTATTATAAGCTTGTAAAACTTACAGTGGACAGTAACTTTACTTTAGATTAATTTTCTCTAGGGAAGGCCTTTCTACCATTCAGTTTTGGGGTCAGTTTCATACTTCCTCTGTTCCAAGCTTGGCAATGTACCCAAAATATTGTCCCTAGATTATCCATGTAATTTGTATTCAGGACACCTCAGAGCAACAAATAAAAGTTGCTGTCTGAGCATATACATTTCTGTTTAAATCTGCTTAAGATTTTATAATAGGAGCCTGATAAATGGAGAGTTTATTTGTCTTCATAATTTACAAGATCTCTTGTGTGTGATTCATAGGTCAATTACTCAAAGAGCCACCACTGTCCAAACATTTGTTCCACCGTTTAAGTATGCCTTTGTATATAAATCCATCAAAAAAAAGTCCTTAGTGTAAGCTCTGTGTGTGCGCATGCATATGCGAAAGTATCTGTGTTTATGTGTGCATGCTCAAGTGCTTGGATGTGCATGCAGCACATGAGATATGTTTTAATTCGTGGTAAACAGACAGCAGTGCGGCTGGGCAGGTTAGTTTTATCAGAGTGTGTTTATCTTAATTCCCCTCCGTCTCTTTTGGTCCGATCATCCATTACCTGTCTGGAGGAGGCAACGTGCTCTCATGTGCTTCACACACAAACATACGCAGTTACCCTGGTGCTTAAAATATGATGATATGGCTGTATGAGAGTATTGTCTGTGTCTCTGTCAGATGTGCATGCATTGTTGCCTGTGCTTATAAAGAATATATTTTCATAGAAGTCAGTTGTGACCTTGGCTGTATAAACATGTTTGTAAAGGAAACTAGGAGAGGAGCTGCACTGACAATAACCCTTATAAAGGCTCAACATACCGTTCATGCCAAACATGACACATCTTCCACGTCATGTCACAACACTGTGCCATGCCACACACACTGTACTGAGAGGCCAGGTGTCAGTGTTACAAAAGAGAGCCTGCATCATTGTGTAAATATGAGAGATGCATACACTTTCATGCACATACTGTATGTCTGCTCACGCTACATCACCCCCTGTGTGGAGAATGACAAGCTCTTTCGAGGGGATGACCCTCTCCCCATGCTGTTTGTCTTTAGGGTCACGTCCTGCCCTCTAACTCCTGACCCCTCACCTTTGACTTTAGTCTGTCAGCTAGAAGACACCAGCACTGAGCTGACAGCTCCCAAAGCCCACTGACCCCAAAAGCAGAGAGAGGAGAAACCATAGAGAGAGGGAGACAGAGCTTTGACCGTCGACCTCTCCTGGAGGGGAAGCGGCATACACCCAGCAAGAGATGAACAGTTTACCTGCTGAAAGAGGTCAGGAAAACACAGAAAAAAAAAAAAACAACAAAAAAAACATGCTACTCTCTTCTGTGAAATATGAAAAAGAAAGTGACAAAAATTAATGAAGAAAAGGAAGTGAAGACTGAGGAGAGGGAGGGGAGGAGGCAAGAGGTGGAGGTGAGGAATGAGATGGGAGGACAAACATGGGTGAACCTGGCTAGTAGAGGTCACACTGCCTGAGGAGACAGGTGCCTCAAGATTAGCCTCCACATTAATAGCCTTTACTTACTCACACACAAACGCTTGCACACACACCCACACACACGCACACGCACTCAAGCCAGTCTTATAGAACTCTTATACCATAGGGATGCAGAACTCGTGAGAACAAAACTCTGACCCTCATATCCTATTTATACATCCTTTCCTGTACATTACAATCCTATTTAGTGTGCCCTGCTTCCTACACAATCCTATTTATGGACTCAATCCCACCCTGCCACCAGAGCGCAGCCCCCTTCTACTCCTGAATCCTATTTGTGTGCCCCCTCCTCCTGTATGCAGGTGCCATCCATCCAGAAGGTGTCCTACTGGGTGTGTATGTTGTGATTCAGAAGAGAGTGTGTGTATTTCTGTGTGTTCACCAGTGATTTGTGTGGTAATGTAACTCTGAAATTGGAGTGGTCCATTCGGGAATAAAAGAAGCACTGTTTTTGGACTCTGTTGTTGGCTAGCATCAGTCAGTTGTTTTCTGGCTAACCATAAAGATTTTTTTCTTCACAGTTTTTTGTTTTAAAAAAGCTGTCTTTATCTAAATGATAAAGCAAGCTTAAAGTGCTAAAGTTACACTGGAGGTGCTTGTCCTCTATCTTGTTCTTAGCTGTCTGATGTAACACATTTCACATCCATTTCTCTAAATTTACAAATTCCTCATGAGCAGGGGTGAGGGTCTATGTCTGTTCTGTCGTATCTTCACCTCTCCCTGTGGACAGGGTTCCTATCCTCCATTAGTGTATTTAAATCGGACAAAGTGCCTGTCCACATCACAGACCTGTCTCTGCCTGACTTCCCTTCCTGTCACTCACCCAGTATTATGAAAGCATCCTCATTCTGTTTGAAGATGGGAGATGAAAGGAGAAGAGCGGTCAGGGATCTGGTTGGCCTGACAGACCAGATTAGAGTTGCCAAACCTGGAGAAAGAGTGATGAGGGAGAATGGCAAAGATGTTCTGTCTGTCTGGATTAGGGGAGGGAAAGGCGTGTGAAAAGTAAAGGGCAGGTGTGTGTAGAGCAAGGTTCTGTGCTGGTCTTTATTAGGGGGAAAGAAGGTGTAGCAAAGTGGGCGTGAAGAGGTGCATGCCTGTTCATATTAGAAGGACATGTGCCAGTTGGCCTAACATTTACACTTTAGTTGAACACGAGTCTCAGTATAATGATGAGCCAGAAACAAACAACAGTATGTCTTGTCCTGGTGAAACTGAGAAGACAGCAGACAGACCACCTGAACACAAGGTTAAACAACTCACTGTTGTTCTGCTGCAGTATCTCAACTTCTTTGTGTATACAGCTGGAACTGCTTCAAGTCGAATGCTCAGCTTGAGTTTCAGGAGAAGGATTTCAAACAAGTGATATATGACGTCTCCCATTTGGCAGACATTTTTATCCAAAGCCAGAACCAGAATGAAATAGTGTGACTGAGCTGAATTTATTAATCATTCAATTAACTAAATGTTCTTTCTTGATATGGTTCAGATGAATAGACTGTCAGTCTTTAATGCAATCCAATTCTCAGCAAACCTCGAGAGGGATGCTGAGAACTTAACTGCTCTGCAACTCTTTAATTTCTCTCACCCTGTCGATGCCTTTTACCTTCATTACTCTCTGCCTTGTATGCTTTTGTCATACTTATTTTATTTTTATTTTTTTTCTTCTGCAGGCCAAGTCCTGATTCTTTTAGCAACAGTTTGAGTTTACTGTCGTCATCCCTTTCCCTCAGAGTCCCTCTCTTCCCTCATCAGATAGAGTGTTCCTCTGTGTCTTTGGGGCTGGCTGGTAAAGACAGTCAGAGCAGTCGATCGTATCAGACTATCAGGCCAGTTCAACCATAAATTACCTGCAGCTAACAAAGCGTGTTGCTGTAACTATTACACAGGCAGTCAAAGTCACCTCGGCCCACACGGCTCAGTTACACCACCTCTCAACACTGTATGATTGCAGACCAAAGAAAGTGCAGGGAGAGTGCTTCCGTAATTTGTTAAGTTGTACTCTGAAGTGTCAATGTGCCTAGAAAACAGGACAGCGTCAAAAACAGGTTGTAAAAGATAAATAATACAGTACAGTGAGATGATGACTCAGTGTTACAATGAATGGCTTCACAACCAATCAGAAGCCAGACAAAAATATTACTAATTTTTTACAAGCTAACATTGCCCCTAATACTAATGATTGTATTTCAGCAGTAACAGTGTTAAAATGAAGTTATAGTTATAGTAAAAGTTGAGACCTAGATCCAGAGCTTTGATTTGAAACAGTACTACCACACGCTTCAAACCCCCTAAAAACCAGCTTCACCAGCATTCACTGTCAATTTTGATCACTTGGCAAGAGTCACTAACTGCAACAGGCAGCTTTGTCAAGGTGAACACCATTGGTGTGTTGTTAAGTTACCATTGTGGTGTACCCTATTAAGAAGTGAACAGGGTTTGCACAGGCCTCCGTTCTGTTGTCTGTCTTCCCAAACCAAAAACCACTGCATCACAGGCATGTCGCTCACAGTGCAACTTGCTTAAAGAGTAATGCTCAACTGGTAAACCTGCATTTACAAGGAGCATACTTACACTTTAGTGAATCTGGTTAGGACGTATCCATCAGGAGGTGTTGTCGGCATCTTTTTCTTGATTCACAAACTGGGTGATGTGACATTTTGAAATAATCAACATGATGTTAAGAATGCCATATTCAGCAGAAGAACATTGCAAGCTTGGAATAAAATAAGTAAGTTTTGCTTACTCACTTGTTAGTGGTTTAAATGTTGTTGCTGACAAGTGTAAAGATAAGAACTACCAATAATTAAGACAGAATATACGGTTTCTCCTTGAAACATGTGAAACATCTATTCTTCAGTGGCATTCCTATTGTTGCTCGTTTTAATTTAAAATTTAATATTAAAATTATATACACCGGGGATCTGTATAAACTTCCAGAAAGCAAGAAAATCTTCTGTCATTAGCAGCAAAAGCCTTTAACACTCAAAAAAGCATGTTTATAATATAGTGGAATTTGCAAGTAATTGGGAGCCTTGTTAATTTATACAAGTCCTTCAGCAGCTGGTGTTTCAGCAGTGTACTCTGTTTCCTGTATGTTTAACTGTTCGTTCTGTTGAGACAGCCCAGTCTCTCTCTGTGTTAGTGGCTAATTGAGAGCGTGTTCTGTGCTGCAGCTCTGCCCTGGAGGTTAGTGTTTGCACGCACACACACACTGTAGCAGGACAAATGAGAATACACCGCACCATCTGCCCAGGAGAGACACTCCCTCGCCCTCTCCTTGTCCCTTTACCCTTGTCTTTCTTCTCATTTTCACTCTTTTTGCCCAATTTTTATTGCTTTCTTCATGCTCCCACATACTCCTCCTACACTGCTTCTTCTTTGGCTACTTTTTTGTATTCGGTCTTCCCACACTTTGATTCTCTCATGTGTCTATACCTTTATTATTTATTATTTTCTTCTATCTGTCCGCTTTTATCCTGAGTAAGCTTGTGTAAGGTGTTTATGTGTTAGTGGCCAGGTGTTCATGTTAAGATGTTACTGTACTACAACCATGGACTTTTAGAACGTTCTGTGGGTGTGATCCATAGGGACTGACATCTAAGGTGACCCCTGGTCGGTAACCTTGGAGACCAACTTTATTAAAATGAATTTGAGTTGAGGGTCCATCCTGACAGCAGCATAATTACATCGCAGTGCATCAGTGCTAATTTATGCAGCCTGCATTCAACCGGTCAGGAGTGCTGAGATGGGGTCAGAATGGACACGCAGAGAAACACGCTCACGTTCTCACAAGAACATATTAGGATGCATACCCACATGGATCACATCAAAATAACAAAAACAGGTCATTTAATTTTTGTTCTAATTTTACACTGTTTAGTGCACTCACTATATACTCTGTATATGGACATATGTAAGTGACCTGCGTGTGTGCCAGTTTGTATTATCAGTGTGACAGAGAGAGATGCTGGACAGAATATATTAGTTTTATAACCTTGCACGTGCAGTGAAGTGACTGATTTAAAAAGGAAAAAATGTTGTTAATGTTAGCTTGAGTCTTTAAAGTTATCTGTTTCAGTACATAAGCGCTCTCCATAGTTCATGCATTCACATTCACTGTTGGTCCTAAACCCCCTCTTTTTACCATAGAAATATTCCCTCTTAAGCCATTACAAAGAAAATGTTCATAGGGAAGATAGATATAATCTAATGGCATTTAAAGGTAAAGTGACTTATTGTGACTCTTTAGCTGTAGTGTTCTCAAAAACACCATTCAACACTGATTAGATCTGCTGAAGGTCATGTTGAGCCTCATCCTGAGGTCATCTGGGGTTTTCTTTTATACCAAAATCAGTGATGGAAAAAGTTTACCAATAGAGTACTGATAGAGTAATATAAATATACCCCATTGCAAGTTCAGGTTCTGCTCTAAAATACCTCTATATAAGCAAAAGGAATACATGCAAGATTTTGCTTGAGTATTATACTGTATTGTGATTAATGTACAACCCCAGAAGCTGGGATATTATTTAAAAGACAGAAGAAGAAAAGGTGATTATGCTATTTCAAACATGTGCTGTCAACGGGTTATTATAATGATCATTTTGGTACAAATGCAGTATCCATGAAAAGATGATTTTTTGAGGAAAAACCAAGTGCAAGAAAGCCTAAGATTGGTGACCTGTGATCTCTAATACCTCAGGTGGCGATGCATCAAAAACTGTCATTTAACAGCTGATATAACCACATGGGAAATCCTTTGTCAAGCATATGTTTTTTGAAGGAGGTACATTCACAAGAACAAATTTGAATTGTTCAAAAAGGAAGCCATATGTCAGCATTTCCAGAGGTAACATTGATATTCCTGGGTTCAGAGGCATCTGGGATAATCCATTGCTCCTTGGGAATGTGTATTGTAAGTCAAATAAATCACTATGTCAGATATTTTATTTTATTGTTGTTATTGTCTTTTTTTAATTGTTGGACCATTGAGACTGTTACCATTTAGCTGACAATTTAAAAAAAAGGTTACCTAGATACAAGCTTTTGGATGCACACACTGCTTTGGAGGTAGAATGGCAGCAGTAATACTGTGAATCAAGAGTATCAACCCCAGAACAAAAGTTATATACCTAAGATGCTGGATGAAGCTGGTTAAGAAAGTGTGATTATCCACAGTGAAATGAGTCCTGCACCGACATGGGCTTAAAGGCCATCAGTCGAGAAAGAAGCCATTACCCCTAAAGAAACATAAAAAAGCCATATTACAGTTTGCAAAAAGACACCAAAGCAAAGATCTTAACTTCTGGAGACATGTCCTGTGGTCTGATGAAACTAAAGTGGAGCTGTTTGGCCATAATGACCAGCGTTACATCTGGAGGAAAAAGGGGGAAGCTTGAACACCATAACAACTGTGAAGCATGGAGGCGGCACCATCATGTTGTGGGGCTGTTCTGCTGCAGCAGGAACTGGAGCTCTTCATAAAATAGACAGCATCATGAAGAAACAGTATTACATGGAAATATTAAGGCAAATCTCATCAGCTAGGAAGCTAAAACTTGGGCACAAATGGGTCTTCCAAATGGACAATGACTCTAAGCACACTGCCAAAATAGTTAAAAAGTGGCTTGAGGATAACAAAGTCAATGTATTGGAGCGGCCATCACAAACCCCTGATCTGAATCCCATTGAAAATTTGTGGGCAGATCTGAAAAGGCATGTGCGAGCGAGGCGACTGACAAACCTGACTCAGTTTCAGCAGATCTGTCAGGAGGAATGGGCCAGAATTCCAGCAGACTGTCAGAAGTTTGTGGAAGGAAACCCAAAACGTTTGACCCAAGTCATGCAGTTCAAAGGAAACGCTACTCGATACTAAGGAAATGTTCGTCAACTTTTGACCTCAAATAAAATAAAATAAAATTCACTAAGAAATTCTCTCTCTCATTATTGTGGCATTTAACAAAATGAAATAATTTTGGTAATCCTGACTGACCTGAAACAGAGATGGTTCAGTCTGATTTGACTCCAGACAGTGAGACAAAAAAAAAAAATTAAGCATTTTGACCTGGCTGCAACATGGACAGCTCATCCATCACCTTCTAGTTTCCTCTACGCATCACTAAACCAAAGGAGTAGTCTGCTTGGTTGAAAATAAAATAAAAATGCTGAGTAATATATGAATATGGAATCAGAGGTCAGAGAAAAAGAAGAAGAAGAATGGGTCAGTGGAAGAGGAACAGGATAAAGTACAGTAGTGGAGAGTGAAAGGTGGTGACAAGAAGCTTGTGGATGAGGGACATGGATATAAGTCACACAGCTGTTGTGACCAAGGGCTCGCTAATCTTTCCCATTAGCAGAGCTCTCCGATTCTCATAATGTTACCACTGGCTGCTCTCCTTTGTGTGTGTGTGTGTGTGTGTGTGTGAGAGAGAGAGAGAGAGAATGAGGGGTGAGATAGACGATGTGATTGAGACAACGCTTTGCCTGTGTGTGTATGTGTGAACTTAATGACAGTTCAGCTCGTTGCTCTCCTGTGAAAATGACACGTTCCTGCCAAATTAATATCATTACTATCAGAGTTTAATGGGCCAGTGCTGCCTTCTTATTTAAAACAGAACATCCCTCTCTCTCGACCTCCACCGAGAGGGAAGGGGATAACAGGAGAGCGGGCACTGTAAGAGGAAATGACAAACTGAACAGGATATGCAACGTGAAAGTACTGTTTTTTCCCCATGACATTCTGGGAAGTGGATGAAATCAAGATGAGTTTCAGCTGGGGATACAGTGGGCTGCCCAACAAAAATACTGATGATACAAAACAATAACTGTTGGGAAAAGATGTTGGGTAGAAGAAATAATAATTATTTTATTTGCAGCTGCTAAATCCCCCTTTCTGTACATTTTATAGGATTAGATTTCATTCACTGTTTGTTTTCCATTTTAGACATCTGCCTAAAAATACATTCCCGTTGCTGCTTTTTGCTTTAAAATGTACCACTACTCTGTTGAACAATGGCTTCTCCTTCTCAGTTGTTATGTTGAATTTTGAGATTGAATTCCGTTCTCGGTAATTGTCACTGCTAAGCGCGTGTTTGCTGTTGCAGTGATGGCCAAGATCATCTCTGGTATTTAACATAACAAAAAGACAGCATTTGCTTTGTGTTTCATGGCTGCTGTGGTTTTTTATTTTTATTTTTTGGTGACGGAGAATTTTAGACGCGGCTTAGAGGTGTTTGGCTCTTGGGAGCATTTGTGTTCATAGTTTGGTGTGTTACACTACTGTAGGCTTTTGTGGTCAGGCCGATTTTGTGTACAGTAGAAACATTCTGTAGAGGTGTCATTCTTCACTCAGAGTCGGCACTGTGATAATGAGTGAATTTGGGGATGCACTCTGCAGGCTGCCAGTGAATGTAGGTACATTCGTGGTTATGTTTGGACATCTGTGAATATTTACACAGGCAGTGTGCATGCCGATGTAACTATTGCACATTAAATTGTAAGTGGGTTTTCCATTTTTTTGGGGAGGGGCACACACTTGACTGTGTGTGTGAGAAATTTTGAGCGTGTGAATATGTCAGGTTGCCGCAGGAGACCAATTAGCTGGTGCATCAGTGAGGAGGTGAGCATTCACACACCTGTGTGTGGCCCTATTACACCAGCTCATCACACACTCTTATACCGACACACAGACAGCATTACTGTGCTCATAATAGAAATATACTGACACTTACAGTACATTGACCATATGGAATAATGATTTCACCATGTCAAACTGTCAGCCGTGAGTCACCAGCATGCCTTATTCTGACTACATGTTACTAACTTAACAAACTTTTGTGATTTATAGGTTATTTTGCTGCTGCTGAATGGTTGTCATTAGCTATATGTACTTTACAGCTGAACATTTTCTCACCTTAAAGTGCATGCCTTGTGGCATTCATACACAGGTATTGTGCGCTGATGCAATTAGGTGAAAGTGAAAAGGAAGATCGTAGCCTATAAATCAGCCAGACCTCTTCATGTATAATTCAAATCTTTTATGGTGGGCTGTGCACCCATATGGACATCCTAAAGGAAGACTAAGGCCATTTCCACCCAGAGAAAAGCTCTTTTAAAAGCTAATCCCCGTGCCAGAGTCCTACACTTTTTACTGTTCCTTTTTAATGAATAGGTCTCCAATAAGGCCTTTTATTGTCTTAGCATATGTTGCTTTTATTAGGGGAAAATAATTAGGCTGCGCAGATCACTTCAGAAGTCCTCTTACAAGATAAAAATGAGATAGTTTCACAGTCGTTGGGCAAGTCCTTCTGACTCCCCCATCGTTTTCTCCTTGGATGCCCTGTGTCCTGTCTCCTTCACCTCCTCCTCTGTTTTGTTTCCTACTCCTTCTCTTTGTCTCTCCTCTCTTCTTAATGCTTCCCCTCCTCCTCTTGTCCTTTGCATTCCCTCCACTTCCTTCCTCACTTCCTCTTCTATTGTTCCCTTGAACACGGGGACATTAAATGTATGCAGCGATGTTGCTTTGGACTGCACATTTACACATGTGCACACACACGCATATAACAGATGAACAATCACAGTGTGACAGGAGGCTGTTGATGACTGACACTCTGTTGATCTTATCTGGTGCAAGCCCTGTAAAGAGAGGGCCACAGAGAGAAAGGGAGAGAAATAGTACAGGGGTTTGGAGGGGTGCTTCTGCAGTGCTTTGTGTTGTCTTCCTGTCACTCCTGTATAGTCTGTCCCTCTGTTTCTTTCTTTCTCGCTTTCTTTCTCCATTTTCTCATCCTTCGCTATATCACTCTACTTGCTTTAAAAGAAGGCTTGACAACAGTCCTCATCTGTGATCTAGGACTCCAGGGAAAGAGATCCATTTACTTCCAAGATGTCATACTATAACCGTTTACCCGGGAGACCTCAGTTACAGAAACATTGTATGCCCGGTCCTGTAATTTATGGGGCTGGAGGGGGATGGGGCTACAGGCAAATACAGATCTGTAGATGGTTGATGGAAAAGACGGGGCTGAGCTGGGAAGCAGGGGGCAAGGTAGACAGATTGAGTTGGCATGATGAAGGAAGGGTCTGAAAAGCAACGAGAGAGGAGGTTGGTCCTTCAGTCCTGCCCTTAATGCCCCCCAGGGGAGCATGCTGCCTGTAGGTGAGTATTAGCAATCAGCCTGCGGGCTAATGGACGGTACAAAATATAGCTTTGTACAGATGACCACGGGTAGACTAATCACTGGGGAGACCTATGATGAAGAGTCTTTTTTAGGCGCTTTTGACCACACAGTTCCAAGGGATTGCTGAGGTAAATAAGGACTGTGGAAGTGAAGGACTACATACCTGCAAAGGCCTTTTCTTTGGTCACACTCACACTGCAGGTAGGAAAGCTGAAGTGACAAGTGCAACAGCCAGTTGCAGCCATAGTGAAGAACTGTGACAAACTTCCTGCAGTCTAAGAGCACTTTTACTGTCAAACGCAAAATAGCATTTAGTTGCAAACTAGAAGTAGTGATGATGGGATTGACCAGTTCTGCAGCTGATAGCTGGACAACCCTGGGGAGAATTTGGACAGATCTACAAATCAGGCACAACTATTTCAGTTTAGAAATGACCAGAGCTGTCAACCACAAACGGCACAGATTAGAGCCTGTATTCTAACAAGGACACGGGTTGCAGCTTGTTCCATGTTACAAGTCAGGCCATAAACGCATCACACTCATTACTTGCTCTGTTAAAATGCTTAAATTGTGCTGTTTGACTCAAATAAAGGATTTTTAATTTGTTTGTTTTGATAAATAAACTCCTTTATGACTGTCAAGAGTTAGAAATCTTCAGTTTAATTACATTGAAATTAGTCATTGTTTTTGATGTCTTAGGAAAGGATAGAACTTATGAGTGAACATGAATACCTCAGCAGGTATTGCATAATAATTTCAGGCTGTCTTAGGTTTCTTCCAGTTAGTTAAGAATATTGTGGGATTCATTCACTATGTGAGATTCAGCTATTAGAATATGAACATGAATAATTGATTTAATGCATGGGACTGCACCACATTTTTAAAATCATGCCTTGACGGCTCATCCAATGTCATCTTTGGCTTCTCTAAGTTTGGGTGACAGAGGCCGCTACAGATTCATGGGATGATGAATGTCAGAGTGCTTTCTGAAGTGTGTGCTGAGGTCTTTGAGGTGCTAATCTCTTCTCATCTTGGTTGAGTGGTCAAACTGAATGGAAGGACAGCTGGAAGGACAGCTTGTTTATCTGAGGGGACCGCATTACCCAGGGTTCCCTCTACAGTTGGGCTAGGCACGCTCAGCTGAGCTGTCAGCTTGCAGAGGTTGCCTTTCCTGAAAGCAAAGTGGTGTGCACACGCACGCACAGTTGTTCTCATATAAACTTCACACATCGGCAGCTTTGCTTTCAATGGTTATTTATTAAATGTAAAATATCTTTAGCACAGATTAAAAATCAGACACCTCCAACATTTTAAACATCACAAGTTGGAAAAAGGAAACCAAAAGAAAAAAAAAAAAAAAAACATTCCTGAAACAGAATCACAATCAATTTGGAGTCTCACTTAAAGGATAGCTACTCCACGAGGCTGGGCAGAGGGCTGAGGCAAAAACTGCACTCCTCCTGATCCCTTTACTAAGGCTACAAGCCAGGAAATGCTTTTCCAAATGCATACTGGAGCCTTATTACACCTAATGTTAGAAAATTCCTTTTTTTTTTCACCAAATGCTTTTAGAATTATAGCATCGTATTATCAGTAGATGAAGAACAAAAATATGTCGTTTTTACATGTTAGTTTTATTAAAATGTGACAAAAACAGGATAAAATGTTATTTGCAGTGCTGCGATAATATTCGCAATAAAATAGCATTTGCTCCTTTGTAACTGACAGCTTACCAAACTTAAAGTAAGGTCAGAAAAAAAGTCCCTACATGTTGTTTTTCTAGATCTACAGCATATCCAGAGGGCTCTCACACGACAAACGTATGCTGTAATGAACTGCAGTTCATGCCAGGAACCAACTTCTGAAATTTGTGTCCCAGGCGTGAATAGCTCTGCCAGCTTCAGTTCTGCTGCTGAACTGGAGTACCATCACAGAGGTCAGCTGGTGAATGCTACCCCTCTCTTCTCTTCTCCTCTCCTCTCTGCCTCAACCCTCGCTACTGTACAAATGCCAACTCTCAACAACTGTCACAGATGGTGAGCAGAAACACGGGACAGGCAAAGGAAGAGAACCACCCACAGGAGTAAGAAAACAGGAAGACTCTACACACACTGTCCAAGAGAAGATATTGCCTGACAATAGTATCAAGTCATTTATTTTAAACTTTTTTTTTTATTTCAGTCTTTTCTTTTTTTTCTGCTTTTTTCTTTTTTCTTTTTTTTTTTTCTTTTTTTTTTTTTTTTTTTTTTAGCACATGCCATATGAGAATTTGGGGATTATAAAAGTACCTGAAAGAATTGTTAGGTTTTCAGCATGCATAGCTGTGAGTATTTACAGGTTTGTATGTACATGGACAGGCGAAAAGCAGACCGCTCCACAGTACTGGCTTATTTACACCCAGGTCTGAGGGAGAGATGCCATAACTACAGATGGAGAGGTGTAGGGTCACATGCATAGGGTTAGAGAAAGCTCATACAGCTGAGTACAACTTGGATGATGAAGACACAGGAAACAAACACAGTAAAAGTAACATTACTGTTAATTCAACAACATCACATCTCCCCCTAATAGCTTTTTGCTTGTGAATACGCTCATTAAGAAGTTCTCAACAATCAGTTATTGCAACACTGTACAAGGACATTTCTATTGCAAGTCCATGAGGTTCTTGGGTATTGAATCAATATAGAGATTGGAAGACTTGGATCTGGTCCCAGAGCATTTCCAGAACATTTACGTTAAATCCCAGGACAATACAAGCTGGTTCTGCTCACCAAATATCAGTTTATTGCTAAATGTATTTTCTTGTGTTTCTCTTTGTTTTTGTTACCCATAAAAGCAGATATACACAAGAACGAATCTATCACACCTTGTCGTGTCATTCTCATTTGGTTTGTCATATTGCATTCATATTTAAGTCGTATTTAAGCATAGAGCAAATTTTAGGTTTGGAGGATATTTTTTGGTTCACTGCCTCTGTCCCATCCTAACCCTCACTAAATTATAAGAGAGTGGCAGAATGGACTTTTGGGAAATGTTCAAGTGAAGTCCTGCTGTACATTATTCTAAACATGTCCTTTTCAAATCTTTATTGGAGCCTAAAGTTTTCTGAATGTGCATTCTGTTTAATACTGATATGTGATCAGGGCTAAAGGTTTTAACATTCTTCTTTCACAGTTTTTAATAGTGATATTCTTAGACCGCTAGAACAATCGTGAATCACTTTCTTCTGAATTTTCAGTCAGACTACGATCTCTCCTAATATGATCCTTTTTGTTACAGGTTTGTCTCTCTACAAAGTGCAAGTTTAGTCTAAAGTCTGAATTTGTTTAGCCCCTTGAATTAGGTTCAAGTTCAAGTTTGAGTCCACAGCTCTGGTTGCAAGAGAACAAGACACAACAGACAATTCTCTGAAAACCACCTTTCATAAAGCATTTCTAATCTTTCACATTTTGGTGCTGAAGATAAGACATCCATTAAAATCCATCATTTTGTAGACAGCTGAATTTACAGGTTCACTACAGTTTCAGATCTTTTAGCTTCCCAAACATTTATTTATGTATGTGTTCATGCATGTATGCAAGTGCATGCTCACGTTCATTTATGAGTATATGAATGTGTTTGTGGGTGACTGTAAGAGTAAGAAACTGTCGTTCATCTTCTTTTGTTCTTTGTCTCACTGCCTCAGACATGCCTTGTCTCCTATTTATAAACACACACGCACACACAATGATAAATGGCTGTGGTGGGTGGCTGAGCATGTTAATGTCTAATCTCATCAGCTTTATCTTTTACACAGGTCACAAGGTCAAGTGGTAAGGAGGATAAGCTAAACACCAATGAGATAGTCCAAACAGTCTATGTAATACTTCATCTGCCACTAACTGGACTGCTGCAGCCAGAGCACAAGCTGCAGTTTGGACTTCCTTTTCAAAACATGGAAGAACTTCAGGGATTTCAATGAGATTCCAACCACATTAATCTGGATTATAAACGTGAAAGATTTTTTTTTTTTTTTTTCCCCCAAAAAATCAGTATTTCAACTGAGAGCAGGACCAGTGTTTGGACACAAACTGCTCTGAAAGTCAAACCGAGTTTAATGGGTGTCAGTGCATCAGAGCCTCCGGCACTGAAATCTTCAGAGAGCTTTAAAAGGCATTTTGCTTTCAGACAAGCTAAATCAGATGCCCTAAGTGAGGGAGATTAGTTAAATTGAGCGCGTGTGAACCTGCAACTCAGAGACACTGCTTGGCATTTGTCTGTTTTTTTGATATGGCGACATGTGATGTGGATGAAGTTATCGCCTCACTGGCAGGTTAGACAGACAGCGGCGCACAGAGAGATGTTACTGTTTCATCTGCTGTTTACCAGTTCTCTCATCACATTGCACTTCAAACGCAGTCAGTCTGCTGCAACGTTACCAGAGCTCATCCTGGTAGAACTTTACTTACAGCTTCCAGGGTGTTGTGTGTGAGTGGGTTGAGTATCAAGAAAAACACTTCTTGAAAGCTGATTTTTATATGTGTGTGTGTGTGTGTGTGTGTATTTTTCCTTTTTTGTTCATTTCATATGCATTTTGTGCATATTTCTGTACTGGGTTGTGAAAGTATAAATGCTTTAGACCTCAGTAGATCTTTCCACTTCATGTGTGTTGGCCTCACAGCTGCTTTAGGAAGCGGTTCAAACAGTTGGCATGTAATGCACCTCTATTACGCATGTGTGCATATTTGTGTGTCTTGCCTATGTTTGACTGCTGCACATATGGGCTTGTCTCAGTGTGTGCCAGTGCTCTGTGCTAAACTCTCATCACTCTCATCGGGAGATAAAGAGGCAAGTCATTTCATGTGGCCGTATAGAAGTCGTCTCCAGCTCTGGAGTTTGCCGGGAAGCTGTCACAGCAGCTTTTAGCCGGAGCTACAACATGAAAGGTCCTCCTTTGAGCAGTCGGGCTGTGTGTGTAATTCTCTCTGATGTGTTTATTCTGCTCCTGTTTCAACTTTCATTTTCAAATGTCACAGAAATTTTACACCAAGAATATCCCTGGTAATTACTGACTGATAGGACAGGGTGTATTTACAGAGTGTCGGCTTGAGATGTCACGGGATCGAGTCGGTTTCTGCGTTGAGACTTAACGATCTTCATATTTAACCTTGAGGAAGCAATTACTCGCGGGAAAGCCTTGTGGTATGTGAGGGTGTGTGTTTGTGTATTATCTATAAAAATCCTTTTTTTTTTTTTTTAATCCTTTATGACCAGATAATTTATAATTTAGGTACTGACTTGTACTTGCATCATTTCCAACACTGATATTCAACTTTGAAAGCCTTGTTCCACCCCTATACACATAATGTTAAAATATACATATTCAAACCCTTGTTCTTAAAACCTGTGTTTTATAATGTATATAAAAGCTGTGTTTCCATGGTGATCACCGTCCTGACAAGAGCCGGTGTAGTTTTGTTTCTAGTTCTCCCATTTTCCTCTGGGTCTATACATCTGTTGCATTCAGACAGTCCCATGTAGCCAGATGCTCTGTTCACAGACAGAGAAATAAATAAATAAATATATGCATATAAATTTTTGTACAGTAAGGGTAAATACCACTCCCATGTAATATGACGCAGTCATCATGGGCTGCATGAAGAAGGGTAAGACAGCGTGTGCTTTCTTTTTTTCTTTTTTTTTTTTCTCCCTGTTGCCACTCAGTCCCGCTGTCTCTTTTTGTGTTTGTGTGTTTGTACATGTGTGTCACATAACGGATGTGCAGTTGGTGTCCACTGCTTGTCCTCTCTGGACAGGTTCACATCCTATTGTCTCTGTGTGCGTACATGAGTTCTCCATAATTTGTCTCCTCCTGCAGGGTGACGCCAACTCGGCGTCACGATTCGTCCACGTCCACTGATCTTGTCTTTGTCCGTTGTCTTTCTGTGTCCACAGCAACAAGGTGCGGCCACCACAGTGTACTGTGCAGCGGCTCAGGAGCTGGAGGGTTTGGGTGGCATGTACTTCAACAACTGCTTCCGCTGCCAGCCATCCATCCAGGCCCAGGATCAGAGCAGTGCTGCTAGCCTGTGGGAGCTGAGCGAGCGCCTAGTTGCAGAGAGGTCAGTGGGGATACAGGCGCTCTAAACAGACAGAAGACAAGGAGGAGGACGGGGCAAGCCAAACAGGAATCAAAGAGGAAGCAGTTGATGTCGACTTAGGTATGAAGTTAAAAGATATCAACTGCACTATACAAAAGCTGCCAAACCACAGAAGTCCGTCTGGATATGTCACATCACTATGGGGCTAAAACACACTACATATACCGCACAGGAGGGGTTTTCATACACAGTCTACTGAATTAATAAAAGTTTGATCTGGGTTCAGCTCTGCTGTGGTAGTTTACAATGGGAAGTCAGGATCTGTTTAACAGAGCAGAGTTTAAAGAAGCAAATGACCTGATTTGATGACAGTACAGGGTTGTCTCATAAGCATACATGTTATGGTTTATGCATCATATTTCAGCAAAAGTGCACTATATGACAAATATTGTGTCTTCCCAATTAGTGTCTGTATAGTCAGTGTCCTCTTGTCTGTTCCTATGAAGATTTTCCTAATGTGATGTAGACAAGCATTGGTCAGTCATTGTGCTCAGCCTTTTTGGGCAAAAATGAAAAAAAAAACAAAGAAAAGTAGTAGGCATGTGACACTTGTTGATATATAAACACATTAGAAGTATGATTCTTATGGCTATGTACATTATTTTGCAATTATTTACTTCTTATCAATGTCCCTATTTGTTTTCTGTACAATATTTACAACCTCCTGATTTATAGGGGTGTGCTAAAGGGATATGGACATTATAAATTTTCTCTTTGCTATTTGACTCAAAGTAAAGTATTGATAATCTGTTCTCTGGTAAGTCTTAATTTAAATTTGGAGGTATTTATGGGATGATATTTGTCCATTTGAATGGAGATGGTAGCAACTCTTATCTACAGAATCTTTAATTTCTATGCGTCTTCCCTTGTTGTTTAACCAGAGTGGGTGATTCCAGTCTCCAATTTTTTCAGTTTCTGTATTTTGTATTGTGAATCAGTTGTCCTGAAGCCACTGGGAGGGTGGGGCGCTTTTGAGACATTGTGCTTTGTGGCAGTCCAGGTGCCGCAGGTTGTTCAAGAAACATCATTCCAGTGTCATGATATCTGTAAAAAGAAGACAATGAAGAAAAAAGACAAATTAGGAAAAAAATTCAATAAAACTATCTTTCACACTTTGATTTTAAAGGCTTCCATTTGCAAATATGACTGTTTCTACAATGTTCTTTAAAAAAAAAAGCATCAACTTGATGTGTAATAAAACTATAATTTAAAGAACAACTCTTGTCTCGGGTTTTGTCTTATTTTGCTTATGTAACAGAATAAAGAATCCATGAGTTTTCACTTAGATTACATGCACTCAGAGCACTACAATCAGCTCCATGCTATTGGCATGTAGAAGAATCAACACAACAAATCTGTTCTTTTTCTGCAAATGCAAAAAGAAGCATACAGTATCCTAGCTACATCATAACTTTGTAGGCAGGAAGAAAAGACACACATCCAGTCAGAAACATGCAGTGCTCTGCACAGAAACTGATATGAGTGTCCTGTCCTGTTATAATGTGTACTGTGCATGGAGTACAGGTGTCTTATCACTAGACTTTCACAGCTCTTGATGCACGTGGAACAGTGATACGTCCAAATACACACTCATGCACACTAAGTGAGAGCAGTCAACATCTCACATGTCCGCAGTAAGGAATATAGTGAAAAAGTTTTTTTTTTTTTTTTAATCAGCATTAAATTAAAGAAGATGTTTAAAGTCATTATGTTGCAAGAAACATTATGATGCAGGAAGAAGAAAAAATGTTGAATTACTCTGCTGTATTTAAAACTAAACTAGAGCAAATAACAATATTTTTTTCAGCAGCAACAAAGTTAAAACTTAATTATATCAAAGGCTGCCCCTGGGTGCTGTCCATGGTGCTGATCAGGGTCCGGCTCCTCCATAGCTGCTCCTTCATCCCCAGTGAGTCAGCTCATGGATTTGGCATACATGAGAATGTGTCAGTTCAGTAATCAGTTACAGAGCGTGCCTTCACCTTGTGTGTTAAATCTGCACGTTGCTTAGCCTTGCCATAAGCCCCAAGAGTCTGCCTGGTTTAACTTTGAACAGATGAATTTCCCGGTGTGTTTAGCATGTCAGCTGTTTAGTTACCCTCTGACTGGGGTTAGAGCCCATGTGTTATTTATTTAATTTACATTTTCATTTAGTCTGCTCTTAATTAAGAGGATTTCTAGCATCATCTAAAAAACTTTATTTTTAACCCCCCCACTCACCCACCCCGAGTCTCCTCTGCGTAAACAGTGAGTAAATTAATCATTATGTCAAATCCTTGTGACTATTTATCAGGAAACCAATAATACTGATTAGTGGTGCTTGCCAGAAATTCATCAGCTTGATCTTTCGGTTGACCTGATGGCCTAGGGGTTTTAGACACGTATCTCTTGGATGAAGGTTCCATAAGCAGCAGATGCTGATTTAACTGCAGGCTAAGAACCATTTGCTGCATGTCATTCCACTGCTCTTCGTCCTGCAATTCCTGTTCTCCTTCTCACAAAGGGATAAATGTTCCCAACTATGTTTTAATAAGTCTTCCTTGAGTGTTATTTGCCCATCCTCCATATTTATTAGTTGTTGCAGTCAAAATAACATTTCATCCAGTGCACTTAATGAAAGTTAACCCACATAAAGTGCCATTGTGATCATCATCCTCTGCTGCATTTCAGGTTGACTGCTCTATGTAAGCAAACACATGTTCTTAGAAAAAACACAAAAGCTTGTCTCGAATTTGAGAAGGCTTTCGATTTTAACATTGGATATTAGATATAAAAGGAAAATCTGCAGGAGATGAACAAACAACTTGATGTCTACGTTATTCTGCACTGCAGTAGCCAATACATGGGTGTGTTCCTGAGTGAAGAGGGAAGGGCCTGCCTGGCTTTCATACCAAGTCCTATCGATCAGGCACTATCGGAATCATCTGATAGCTAATCAATAACTACACTTCCTCTCAGCGAGCGGAGAGGAGAGAGAATCACGGCTCTCACAAGAGGAGAACCTTGATCCTATGACCCCACACTCAAACCCCCCCCCCCCCCCCCCCCCACACCACTCCAGCCCTCCAGTGTCTCTCTTCATTTCTCTGTTCCTTTATCTTTCTCTTGTAATTACACAGCCTGCCTAACAGTATAATAACCGAAAGCCACTGTAACCCAAATAACCAATATTCATTGGAATGTTATTTTAATTAGTTGGATTTACAGTTGATTTTTTTTCCCCTTCGCTGAGTTTATTTCAATTTGGGCAGTAATTGTTTACGACAGACCATTTCATTTTCCATTATTGTTTTTATTTCTTCTTGTGATTAATTCCACCTCTCAAAGAATAATTATGAGAGGATTGATTTGATTATGCCTTTGTTCTGCTCCTATTGGCTCCATTGACTGAAGGAATGCCATGTTGCCATTTCGTGCGGATATATTTAATGATCACAATCAATGTTAAAGCCCTCTCTGGACTCAACTAACCCAATAAATATCTGCCAGGAGGAAATTTACCATCTAACTACAGCAGGCAATAAAGTCTTACTCTCTCTTCTCTTCCCTCCCTCCTACTCTCTTTTCATCTCTCCCTTTTGAGGATGACATCCAGATTGGAATTGCTGATCAATTTTCATAAAGTCCTGATTGTATCTGAGTCAATGAAAATAGTGTTAATCGAACCATGTGCTTTGCTTGTAGACAATTTTTATCTCTTGGAGTCTGAGATTATAAAATATTTTGAAAATACAGTGTTTTGTATATTTTACTCTTTGGTAGTTGGTTAAAAGTTTTATCTAAGAACATATCTATCTATTTTTGTTTCTTCCTTGAATATTTTTGAGCATTTTATTTCACTTATAGCTCTATTAAAGCCAGTTTTTCTTCTACTCTGTATTTTTGTGAGTGTTTGAATATGTGTGTGTTCATGTTTGTGTGTCTGAAGCTTTAGAGAGGTGGAAGGGGGCTGCCCCATCTTCGCTATACTGGATGCATTTGTCACTGAGATGTAACAAGCCAGCAGCATTAAAAATAGACTTTCCTTTACTGTTTGGAATCACTATTTAGGTAAGGCAAATAAAATGCAAATAGTTTTTTGTCAAAGGAAATGGAACATGTTGAGTAGTTATCTCTTACAAATGAAAATCGTAGAACCTGACAATGCCAGAGATGTTGGCACATGCAGCAAACGGATGTTTCTGTTTATGACCACGCATCAGTCCATCATTTCTTCTTTCATAACGAGCTCTTAGAAGCAACATTTGAATCCAGATGGCTATAACGCTCTGATTCCCTATCAAACACACATTTCCCCCTATAGATCTGCTCATGCAATCTATAACTTTCTCTATTTTTTTATTGAAGCCTCAACACAGCACCTCGGAGAAAATCCTGCCAGCCCCAAATCCCCAGCGTGTCCTCACCACTAGACAGCATGACCTTGTAAACCCTGAGTTATTTTACTCACCCATTGTGTGAGAATAGAAAGAAAAGGTAGAGAAAGGGGAGGAGAAAAAGGCTGGGGGAGGGGGGGGGCAGGGGGAGGGGGGGCTGAGAGTCCCTGCCTGTCACAGCTTTCAAACACAAAGAAAAATGAGCACTTGGGCTGAAGTACAATTATTAGCCCCTGTCTACAGATTCATCACACTATAGAGAGGCTGGCGGAAGGGGGAGAGAGCAAGAGGTGGAGAGGGGAATGTAGGAAAGGAGCTGCGTAGGTATCAGCAGAGCAGTGCAGAGGATTGAAAGACAAAATGAGTAAGGAAATAGAAAACAAGGCTGTTACACTATGGGCGAAGTTTGCAAGGCAAAATATGCAAAGCCACTGCAGAGTCACAAGAAAAGAGAGGGAGGGAGGTTTTAGAGAAATAAAAGAGTGAAGAAAAGAGAAGGAGCAAAGCAGAGGTAGAGGAAGGCAAAATGAAATAAGAGGATTTGTCAGGCCAGTGGTTGGTGGCAGTAATAACGCCTGCTAATCTGAGGGAGAACGCTTGACTGCTCACACACTGACTCTCTTGACGCCCCACTTTACCACTGGGCCAAGCCAAGGTCACACACACACACACACACACATGCGCTCATGCTAGTCCAAACACACATAGAGGTTCAGGGTTCACGCTTGCTTGTCACACCATCAGATCTTTCTTTTTTGTGAATGAGGTGTGTTGTATGTACGTTCCACCCAAGCTTCTGTCTCTAAAGGTTTCGCCGTCATTGCTCTCTTCGCTGATTTCCTCTTCTTTTTTTTTTTCCATCTCACTTTTTCTCTCTGTCACCCATCATCTCCACCAAACACCCCTCACAGCCATGTTGATTTTGAAATCTCATTTTTCTCAGTTTCTTAACTGGCTCCGCCGTGTGGATCAATACCTATCAGAACTATTACATAAATACATCTGTCACGAGCAGATAGTGGTGTGGGGATGTAACGTGTCTGCTTGAGGCCGCCATAGGGTGAAAGAAGAAACGCTTTGTGTGTTCTCAGAGGACAGCAAATGTCATTTTGTGTGACCAGGTGTGTCGGATGGTGAGAAAGGTTGTTATTGAGCCTCAGTAAATGATGCATAACCCACCACATACTTTATAAACCCCCGCTGCCCCTGCGTATCTGTCACTTGTTGTGTGTGTTTGTTTTAAGTATGTTGTCATGAAGGAAGCAAGTTTGACCTTAATATTTATTTAAAAATTACATTGTTTTGATGCACAAGACATCAAATTCAGCACATAAAACATTTTTAAAAAGTAAATTAAAAAGCTCAAAGTGTAGAGAAGGATACATTTTAAGCATATGCAGCTATAAAATATGTTATTTTAAAATAAAAATCTGATCAAAGATGTATCACAGTAAGCATAACAATAACTGAGGAAATGCCTCTACAAATCTGACAAATCTGACTTCACATTTAGAAAATACTACCAAAATGCAGAAAATATTTGAATGATTTGACATGAATATGATCAAGAAGTAGATTAAGTCCAGATTAATCAAATAAGTATAAATATTTTCGTTGCTCCTTAATTAGATAAAATTACAGGTTAATATTCTATTTTACATAAACCTCTCAGATTATTTGAGGGTAAAAGTTTAGCCAGGTGTTTTTGTGGCTTCTGTTTAAAAATAACAACCAAAAGGCATACATTATCAAAGTCTGATCTTCATACAGTCATGGAAAAATTATTAGACCACCCTTGTTTTCTTCAGTTTCTTGTTCATTTTAATGCCTGGTACAACTAAAGGTACATTTGTTTGGACAAACATAACGATAACCACAAAGATTGCTCATAAGAGTTTTATTTAAGAGCTGATATCTTACCATTTTCCATGGTTTGCTTGACTATAACCTAAATCACTTAAGGTTTTACATCAATAGCCATGGCGTTGTACTGCCAAAAACACTGCTTTTATGCATTCAGTGTTTTCTTTTCTGTCCGTTTTAGTCACATGATGACGTTTAGTTGTACCAGGTATTAAAATGAACAAGAAAGTGGAGAAAAAATGGTTGTCTAATAATTTTTTCCATGACTGTATATAAAAAAAAAACAAGTCAGTGTATCATGGTTCAATCAAAGGAGAACTTTAAGAGACTAAAGAAAAAATTTAATAAAATAGTTGTTGAGGCTCATTGGGCTTGAAATGTTTCAGAATCATTGATGAAATATGCCCCTATACTGATTAAACTGACCGACCGCATATTGAGAAATTTCTAGAGCACTGTCACCCACCACAATGGAAACCATAGTAACTTACTAACTAAAAACGTTCTTTCTCACTGGAAAACAGTTGTTCATGAAGTCTGCCATCAGAACGACACAGAACAATATCATTGTACATGGGAGGGCTGCTCCCCACTGTTCCCCAAAACAGAAAATGAGTGCAGTATGCTAAAGATCATGCAGAAAAACTAGAAATGAGCTCAAAAGATGTTTTGTAAAACAAAGCAAATAAAGAATTGTGCTTAGAAAAGGGAAAAGACTGCAGTCTTGCATAACCTTATCCCATGAGTGAAGCATAGTGGTGGAAGTACCATGATTTGTGGCGGGTTTGGTTGCCTGTGTCGTGGCCAAGCTGTTTTGTCGTCACTGATGGAACAAAGAGCTCTGAGTGATGCAGGGATTTCTCACAAGAAAATGTCAGGTCATCGGCCTGTGAATTAAAGCTAAAGGGAAAGTGGGTCATGCAGCAAGACAATGACAATAAGCACCCAAGTCATTCAACCATAGAACGGTGAAAGAAGAATAAAGTTAATGTTTCAGAATGACCAAGTTTAAAGCATTGACCTTAATGTAACAGAAATGTTGTGGAGGGATCTGAAGTGAGTCCTTGCCTCTCACAAATACTCCAATTCCAGAAAAGTTGGAGAGTTTTCTACAATGAAGCACATTTTAGAATCTGTAACCTGTTAACAAATTGGATTAATTATTCAACAGACACAAGTCGAAAGGAAATTAGTTCCAGTTGTCTTTACTGACTTCATTGTATGTAGAAAACTTAAACCATTCTATAATATGATGCCAGTAGCACTCCCTGAAAAAGTTTTAATGAAAAAAAAAAAAGATTATTCAAGTTTTGACATTCTGGAAGGTTCGACAATCAGCAAATTAAAAACTGACAGATGAGAGCCAGGATTGGCTTCAGCTTGATTTATTTTTTAGCTACACTGTAGGTACGCTGTAGCTTTAGTGTTTCTAAGCAGTGAAGGGCTTGTGACCTCACTGTTGTTTCCCCAAAAGACATATTTTTAATGAGAAATTACAGGGAACTTGTGTCTTTCAACATGAGACATTATCACGTAGCATGAGATGAGCTGTGTCTGAATGTCCGGACAGAAAAACATAATTTACATGAACAGTTTTAGGCTTTTATTGTGAAACTGAAGGACACAGACCTTGTGCTTGACTGACCTACAGGCAAAATATGTCTGCTGTTGAATATATGACGCATCATAAAAAGGAGAAACAAACGATAGCGACCATGAGTTGTTGAGCAGCTGAAAATGTGTTATCAGCAAAAACTGCAACAGTTAGTATCTGCTTTTCCCAAACAATTTAAAAGGGCAATTTAAAGAAAGGATGTTCTTGTTATGAACGAATAAACGAATGAATGTTCTTGTTGAAAAGTTATTTACAGAATTGTAAATAACTTTTATTATTGTGCTTCTGATGATAGATTTCACATTAGCTCAAATTTTCTACATACAGTGAAGTTGGTGTTTTTTCTTTACATTTTAGAAAACTTCTCAACTTTTCTGGAAATGGGGTTTGTGATGATGGATTGTCTTCTTCAATAAAAATAAAATTAATAAATAAATAGCGAAGTATAACTTTTTTAAATAATTTGTTTCATTCATTGCGGTTACATGATGTTTTTTTAATTCGGAATTAATAATTAGGAATTAAATAATTCCGAATTAAACTATTTTCCTTCGAGTTTACATGGAAATAGTAAATCCGAATTAAGGTTTACATGGAAAACACGTTTGTTCAGCTTTATCCAACTCCGCTTTAGGTCTGGGGGTTGGGAAGGGTTCTGATTGGATAGGGGGGCGGACGTCTTTACATCTACCGGAAGAAAACAAACTTAGCTAACTCGGTTAGCAACAACATTCCACTTATTTTTGACCTGGGTGGCGTCTCTATCTGCGAAACCTCCTTCATTTAACCTGGCCGCTTTGAAAAGACAATTTTCATGTTTCCTGCCATCTGTTCTTTTAATTATTTCCAGTTCCTCCAAGCTATTTATTAAATAAATCGTCTCTGCTCTTGAACACCGTTTACTGCGTGCTGCCGTTTGGAAAACAAGCCCAGCGCGGAATATAAGCGTCATCGCGACAGAAGGGCAAGAGAACGAGCATGCGCAGAAAGACGGGAATTAATTTAAAGACGAATGAGTGTATACATGACCGCGGAATTACTTAATGCGGAATTAAATTGGGAATAAACCAGCCACTTACTTCGGAATTAAGTTTAATTCAGAATTGACATTTTCATATGGAATTAAGTGTTTACATGGTAACTTTTATTCGGCTTTAACTTTAATTCTGAATTAAAGAGGAATTAAACTTCCCATGTAAACGCACCCATTATGTTTTCCTCCTCATCTTGTAGGAATTATGTGCCAGTCTTGTGATGTTTGAGGTCATTTAACATGAACTATGGCATAAAGATTTACCGGTTGAGAGGTGCAGAACTCTGCTGTGACTTCGGCTGAGCTGTTTATTCTACCGTGATTCATGAAGTCCGACTGTCCATCAGTAATTGAAGCAATTAAAGGTTTAATGTTAGATGCATGATTCATTTTCCATCATCACAGATGGATTTCATCAACTTCTAGTTACTGGCCCCAGTGAGTCCAAGTACTGTCCTTTTTGCATATATTTTACTGTATGACATTTATATTGTCCGATTGTGTCCACTGTGTCAAGATGCCTCATTTTGATCTCTCATATCAATGCTATAATAATTAATTACAGATCTAAGAAAGAAAAAATATCTCATGTCCTCCCTAACTTCAGCCAAATAGAATTATTTCTAAATTTACGTTTACTGACTGATTATTCTAACTGGCTTCTTCTTCTGATTTTTTTTTTCTCCTCATCATCCTTTGGCGTTGTCATTGGCATTTCCACACCTCCCTTTGCTGACAGCGGCAACTGTAATTGATGGTGCGATGCAGATTTACATGTCACGCTGAAATAGCACAATAACCTGCACGCAGATAATCACCTCATTGAGAAACACTCTGGCCTCTCTCCACTCACAATTACTATTGTGTATTTGATCATATAACCACTCTCCAACAATGCGCTTAATGGGTTTATTGGCAGCACACCAGATCTTGCTTGTAAATAATCCCAATGCTGTTTGATGCTAATAAATTAGACTCATATATGCAAACACGGTAAAATCATAACAATATCCAAATCTGTGTAGGCAGGGGTGGGGTGGTGACAGGCAGAGATTTATGCTGCTAGCAATCGGTTGGCATCATCATTCACTCAGCTATCTTCAACCTTTTTTTATATGTTTAATTTCCAAATGTGATTGCTCCACTACTCTTGCTCATGCTGATAAATGCAAAGGATCATGGGTAGAGTAGAGCAAGATTAATACACATAATTTTTTAACTGGACAATACCCCCTCCACCCCACAAAAAAAGTAATGTGCTAAGAGCTCCGGCGAGGAATAAAAGCTGGTTTTGCCAGGACATGATGTAACTCACTACTGTAAGGTAAATAAATGAAAGATCGCTTTTCTCTCTGTTTGGTTTGAGAGCCTTTTAGTCAAATAAAACACAGCTGAAATACGCAGCACTGAAAAATGACCTCTGTTCATTTCTGTCATTTATTTAACTGCTTTAGGCGTTCCAGTGTTTTACTGTCTGTTCTGACAGATATGCCTCCTCTGGTAACACATTATGGTTTTAAACGTGTGCATACACATAAGTGAATACATGTATGCTTTTATTTAACATGGATTTATATAAACGAGAGGACATCGGAAGAATGCTTATTTTGATGCAAAATTCACATTTGGAGTTCATCTGTAAAAGGAACAGCAGTTCATACAAAACTGCACCTTTCAATGAGAAATGGGGACCAAGAAATGAAGCAGTAAATTTTACAAGCAATAAATAGATTTAAGCCTTTAAATGTAAAATAAAAACAACAACCTGCTAGTAAGAAGATAAGGTAATTCTTATGATGCTGCTTTAAAATAGATTGGTTTGTAGCTGTGGATGAATAAATGCATGTGTTCATGTAAAGTCCTGTAGTACGTTTGTGTGTGTGCGTGTATGTGTGTGTGTATACATCTGTGTTAGTGTGTCTCTTATAAATGGGGGAGAGAGGACTCACCTCTCAAAAACACACTCTCATACCTACGAGATTAATTACAAGTACTGTGAATCACTGTGCAATTAATGAACTCATCCTCAGTAATGAGTGTGTGTATGTGTGTGTGGGAACCGTGTGTCACACAGACAGCACCTCCATCTCTCCACCTCTCGGCCTGTCCCCTCTCTAATTGCTTCCCTCTCTATTAAAATGCAGTCTGCTGTGACATCACTCAACCCTCTGTTAGAGCAGGCCAAGCAGACTGGACAAATCACACACACACACACACACACACACACACACACAGTATATTTCATAGAGCATGAAGTGTATGGATTTTATGGAAGATTTTAGAAACTCGAAGAAAACTGTAAAGATTTTTGTCTCCTTCAAAAGTGGGATCCAGAGTGAATCATCAGAGATAACAGAGAGTTCGTGCTGGAGAATCAACCCCTGCCAAAAAAACAAAACAAAAAAGAAAAAACAATGGTGGCTTGAAGGGTGTTTTAATAAATCTGTTGTGTCATCAGCAGAGAGCTGCTGAACAACGGTCACATCTGCTGAGTCCTGCTCATGAATGCGATTGTTGTTTTGTGTTGCTGGTTGTGGAAAATACTACATGGACCAAACAAGAACGGCATGGATTTTTGTCTTATTTATATGGAAACTGGAAACGGGCTGCTGATTATCATTATCTTTATCAAGTGGCACACATTTTTTCAAAATTGAATTCAGTGCTGTGGAAAAAACGTCCTGCATATGACAGAAAGTACTCCACTGTGGAGCTGACATGGTTTTTGAAGAAATATTCTAAATGTTCATTTTAGAAGTTTGATTACAATGTCATACTCTGTTTACTGCAAAGTAAACTTATAACTGATTAAAGCAGACAATCAGAAGAAAATAAAAAAAGGAAAATCATTATCAATGAAAGTACATGGTAAAATGGTAAAGCAACTGTATTCATATCGTTCATATAGTCCTTGTCTAGTGTTGAACACACCCACTCACCCACACACATATTTATACAGCGCTCTTAGTCTATTGATATGCACATTTGTTTGAGTCTTGACAGGGCTTTTTTCTGTCATACAGACAATCACACACCGATGAATGCATCAGTGTCTTTCCTAAGGACACTGTCTGCCTCTCGTTCTGAAAGGGAGAAAACGAACTGATCACACTAAGGAAATAGGTGGGCTGTTGTTTCACACTTAATTGTTTTAGTGTTGTTTTTCTTTCTTTTCTTCTTGTTTTTGAGTAGGATTTGGTGGCAAACAGTTTGAGAATCAGCTAAAATCAGAGTGAATCCCTCAAGTGCTCCTGTCCTGTCACTTGACTTTTCTTTCAGATTTCAGATTGATGCAATTTTGGCTTCAGAAGGAGGATGGGGGTCAGCCTTGTTGTGGAGTTTGTAGGCAAATCTCAAATCCTCATGGTTGGTTGTCATTAATGTATAAAATAACATTTCATCAACTGGTGTCACTCAGCTCACGTCTGACAAACACTGAAAGTAAGAAGCAGTCGCTGGAGTTAGCTTTCAATAGTAACTTACTTGTGTTTATGTTTACAAACATCACACTGCTTCTTCAGTTGACTGGAAGTGGTTTATGCTTTCGAAGTCCAATGTCATGCAAACTGCTGTCTGCTGTAAAATTTATCTGCAGTCCGCGGCAACTAAAGTTAGCCACATGGCTAATTTATTCTAGTATATCCAATAGAGGCACGCAGCTGAGAGGTGTGTGGTGCAAACCACAGTCAGCTGGAAGGTCTGCCTGCCGTCCGTGGAAACTAAAGGTAACAACATTGCAAATGTACTCTAACATTTTAGATGAGAAGGAGAAGTGTGTGGTACTCAATGCAAGGTGAACTTAAAAAAAAAAAAAAAAAAGAGAAAGAAAACTACTTGTTCCAGATGTGGTGGTGTTTAATATGACTACATAGATAGTGGCCATGGAGTCGAAAAGCATGGGTTCATCCTGAATACGGATACTTCTTCAGAATTATTTACTTTAGAATTAATTTAAAGTTAATGTTAACTAATTTATTCCAAACAATTTAAATTTGTAAGATGAAGAAAGAAAACGTATATGAAAAATTCCTTTGTCCTCTGTTGCTTTTTTTTCATGAGAGAGAAGAGAGAAAAAATCGATTTAAATTCACTGTCACTAATAAATGTTGATAATGTGCCTTCTCCTGCTGGGCTGTGCATTGTGCGCATTGTGTTTGGAAGTATTTTGCTTATGCACATTACAAAACAATGTTTAATATTTAAATGTTAAATGTTTGAACAGGGTGTGAGTGGTGTAGAACTTTATTTAAATTGCCCATGTAAACGTAACTGCAGGTCAACAGTTTTATTTTGAAAGCTCTAGTACAAAATGTTTACAAGCTTTAATGTTAAAAAAGAAAGGGAAAATAAAGAAAGAGAAACTTCTCTCAAATCCCGCTTTGCCCAGTCTGCTCTGATTGGTCAGCCAGTGGGACAAAACTGTGTTTTTTTTTTTTCTGTATGTTTAGTATTATCTTAAGTTCACGGTCTCCTTCATCTTTCTTGATAATTAAACCAGGAATAAAAAGTCTTCATGTGCAAATGTTGCATTTTACATCATTAAAGACAAAAATGAAAATTTTTATAATGTGGACTTAAAAAGTCTGAAATCAAATAAGGTCAAATGAACCAGCTTCAGCTCTGGACATGGTTCGTTTCTGAACAGGAAGCTGCTGAGTTGACATTTCCGTATTGATCAGCCGTGTTGTTTCTGGAAGGTAGCATGATCATGTAAACATTCTAATATTGCACAGGATTAAACAGTTTGACCATAATTCTAGAAATGCTAAATTAAAAACATGATGATAACCCAGAATGTAGGCTAATGTCGAACGCTCCGTCCCCTCTCTTTTCCTCATTGTCTCCCTCAGAGCTAATCTGATTGGTGAATAAATCATGCCGACATCAGTGCGGGTGGAAGTTGGCCTATTGCTGCGCACACACACATACACACACACGCGCGCTGAGGTGAGAGCAGTGCTGTGCTCCTTGGTGATCATGAGGACAGTGGATAACAGATCTCTCTTTTATCATTCCCTGACTTTCCCTGACATTTAAAAAGCCATTAACACCACCAAGATTCGCCCTCGTGTACATTTCATATGGAAGCATCCCTCCAACACACATTCATGCTTGCTTGGCATGCTCTCACGGGGCTTCCACGGTTTTGCACGCTTGTGTGTGTGTGTGTGGAAATGATGTGAGTGATAATCTAAGCCCAAATGACACAGACAGAGCAGTGAATTATTCCTTAATAAGGTTTTCACACCTGCCCCTTGTTCAGTAAGATTAAAGGAAGATTCAGTCCACTGCTGGTGTATTCTAACAATGGTAACACACAGCCACTGATACACTTATCAGTTCCTTCTGAGATCAGTGACATTTTGGAACGTAGATATCCTTGATCAAGATGCCACGCTTTCCCCTCTGCCCTGCTTAGCATGGTGACAAATGGACATACGTTTCTGTTGTCTTGGAGTGAACGCCTCTTTGAGGGGCGATTATCCACCAATTCACCCATATGTACATGAGTATACTGTAAATACTAACAGCATAACAGTATTTACCGCTGAGCACTGTATTAATTTATGGCCCATTATTGTAAAGCCTATTGTTACAATGCAAGGGAGCATTTATTGTAATCACAGGACTTATAGAGACTGGAAACACTGCTAATGTATGTAATGTACTTGCGAGCAGTCTGTCTGACACAACTGTACATTGGCTAATGCAGCGAATGACATATGGCCTCGCTCTTTGTTGTTAGCATTTATTAGCAGCGAGCTGAGGCCCGGGTGCAAAGCGGCAGTGACTAATTACATTCCATTGTGTCTGTATGGAAAACAAGGAACAAAACATACGCCACAGTGATACAGTGGTCACCAGTAAATCAGTGGGATATTAACATGAATTTGAAACTGAGGCACGTCGTCCAGCTGCAGCATGAGTCATGTCTGTCAGTGATATACAGCAGATGCAGATATTAAATTCCGTCATTTAAATGTATGTTATTCCAAGTCTCCAGACAGTCGAAGAGCTTTTTGGCGATTATGGATCGGGCCTTTTTAAAACGGCTTTAAATCTCACGTCCCTGAGGGCACACAGACACGTTTGGAAGACGGAAGGCATGCTTGTATAGGAAAGGAGAGACACAGTCAGAGGAGGCTTTGGTGAGGTGTTGGATCCTTATTTAAAGCTGTGGTGGTCATCTGTGGGACATATCAATGGCAAAATGAAGACATCATGTGATGAAAAAAATGCTAGATTTCGAAGAGGGCAAAATTTGATGCACTGTCCGTGTAGCTCAGTCCTGGAGCAGGACATTTTACTCAACATAGGCAAAGATGTTGAGCAGATGGCTTTGTTTTGGGAAGCTAAGGCTCGGAGCATGAGCTGGAAACACTAGCTGAATCCTGCATAAGTACAGAGTGAGTGACGGGTAGAGGATGAGGAGTTGTTGAAGGAGAAAAGGATCCAAACAAGGAAATTTATTCCTCTCTATCATCTCCTACAAAGGTCTGCTCAGCAGAAGATATGACGCTGACAGAGTCTGACTAGCTCTTAATGCTGCAGGCCAAACAGTCTGCAACTCTAGATAGAAGGTGGGTTTACCACATCTGTGTTCATCATGTGTGAGGAAGTTTGGCATTAATTCACATCTCTGTTATTAGCGTTTCCACTCACTCTAATAGGCGGCTGTGCTTATCTTTGCTCATGAACATAATGAGCTCAAACATTGAAGATGCTTTCCCCAAGTGATGCATTTTTCCATCACTCCTTAACCACTCAAGTACAGTTTTGTCTATCATCCTCCACTGTGAGGATACTATCATTTCGTATTCAGCATAACATTATGCTTGGTCTCTGTTGTGCTGTGTTGCAGAGGAGTGTAATGCACCGGATCTCACCCCGTTTCTACCACTCTGCTTTCTGTAAGTCAGGCAGGCAGCCAGACTTCCTCCCACTGGAGAGAAATAGATGAATGGTGGGTTTGGAAGAAAGGCACAACAAGAGTCATGTTTTGAGTCAGAACATCATTTCTACAGAGGTGGGGATAAGAGGGAAGACAGAGTGTGGAGACGAGAAAGATGAGTAAAATTTTACAAAGATATAATCATGAAAGGCCGTGAATGAGGTGAATGAGCAGGTTAGAGATGGAGAAAAACCCAGTGAGTTATCGGAAAGATGGAGTGAGATGTTGGAGAGGAGAACAGCGAGACAGACCAGATGAGTTATAGACCCAGAGAGAGAGGGAGCTTTCACACATGGAGACAGCCTGGTGATTTAGGGTGAAAGGACTCCCAGACAAGCTCTGCTGCAAAAGGTGATAGACCTAAAGAGGTGTAACAGATCCACTGCAAACCACAGTGTCGACGGTGTCGGCTCTGGAGCGTCTACGCCTCTTCTCTTATCTTATCTACACAAGCATTCATGCACCACATGTTATGCAGACAAGTGCATCACATCAGCACTTCAGGATTAGATAGAGACCCTTTCAACAGAAAGCACATTTTTATCTGCTGTAAATCAATGAAATGATGCACAAACTCCAAGCAAAGAAAAAAAAGAAAAACATTTCAGCATTTACCTACAAGTCCTTGATATTATATGAGGAAACAATTTACTAAGTTACAAAACAACCTGACAGAAACTTTGTTTGGTTGTCATTGATTTACGTTGGCAAAAGCAAAAAATGATTTTACATACTTCTGGAGCCCAGTGTGCTATGTTGTCGCTGTTTGGTTGAGCAGCCCAGTTTGGTTTTTTGTTTGTTCATTTTCCTTTTTTTTTTTTTTTTTTAGCTTTACGCAAACAGTTCCTGCTGAAGGGTCTATAAAACAGACAATCTCAAAGCAGGACCCTGTTTCTTTCGGTATCTCTATGATTCTTATGAATGTGGATGCATAGATGGCTCCACCACCAGATGGCACAGAACCTGTGGAGAAAGATTGCTGCTACAATCTGAAGGGAGCTTCTGCAGATAAGGCTAAAAGACATATGGCCTAGAAGTTACAGTGTATATTTCTATTCCAGCAGTGGCATGTGATGTATTATTGTCAGTGTTTAGGAAAAGACTTCACCAAGCCGAAAACAGGTATGATTACTGCACTAAATTGTTGCCATTTGTTCCTGTGTAATAACCAACATTAATTGTTCTTTAACATCATACACAGGTAGGACTGGAAATCACACACTGTATTAAATGAAAATCCAATGTCAGGAGAGCCCTTCTTTCACTAATGTGAGACTGTGGTCATACTCCAAACAACTCTGACTCAGCCCATCTTCAGGTTACAGATGTAGTTTCCTCACATTTCTTCAGGTTATGTTTATTTTTGAATGTTTCAATCTTATTTCACCAAAATCCATTTAATGTCCCAATACACAGTATTTCAAACCTTAATACAGCAGAAAACAACTGTTTGCTGTGTGGAAAAAAAAAAGGTTTATTGATGTTCTTTCCAGAGTGCGCAGCCCGACACCTTTCTGTGCCTCGTATTTCCTGCCGCCAAGCTCTTTGCGGCCAAACAAAGAAGAAGCGCACGCATTAAAGAAGGTCCGGCTGCACAGCACTAATGCACATTTGTGTGTGTGAACGTGTGTGCACGCCTTTCAAAATGAACAAATTTCCATAATTTTCTCCACTGAAAAAAGGAAAAAAGTTAAAAGAGAGGGATACAGTTCAGTCCAAACCGGGCTGTTTTATTCAAGATAATATGATTTATGGGCTGACTTGAAAGGCCAACTAATCTGAGCAGCTGGACTGTTGAAAGGCATCTGAGATTTTGCTTTTAGTCTTGGCTGTGTTTGTTGTTGCTACTCAAGAAAGGTAATATATTATCTCTATAAGGGTTGCTTGGAAATACACGTGACATGACTAAAAGAAAAAAACGTATTAATTAACCAAAACTTCAGAAACTTCAGAAACTCTGAATAGAACAAAATTTGTTGATGCTATAAATCCATTTATACTTAATATTTTGACTAAAGCATCTTGTAAGGCACTGTAAGTCTAATACATAAAATTAAGAAAAAAAAAAAAAGTAATGTGAGCAGCATGTTTTGGACTGAGGTTTTCTGGTACTTTAACAGAACCGCAGAAAAACAACAGCTAACTTTTCAAACCTCTAAAAAGATGAAACCAAGTAAAAGAAGGGGATGTTTGAGGCACCTGAGGTGAGGACGGTTCTAAAAAACCTATGGTTTTAAATTTGACGGAGCACATCCTGACTATTACATTGTGTGTTAGTAAACACTGCCTGCAGTCAACTAAAGCAGTCAGATACATTTTCACTTTGCATCTGGGTCAGTGTTTGTGCAGAGAAGGTGTTTCAGTAGGTTTTTTTTTTTTTTTTTTTTTGTGCAAGTATCTGTATGACAGAGCGGTTGTATCTATATTTTGGCAGTGTAAGGTGGTCACCAATCATTTTGACCTTCTGGCTCATTTGCATGCACCCTCCCCACTCTGATGAGAGATGCCATGACCTTTATTAGCTAATTAAGAAACATAACAGAAATAAACCTGACAGGATGGAAATGGACGTGCATACACGGAGACATACGTACACACACACACACACACACACACACACACACACACACACACACACACACACACACACACACACACAGACTCTCACACAGACTCTCTCGTGCTCTTTCTCTCTTTCTCAGCATGGTTACTGACAGGATAAGGATGGGGTGAAAAGGGAGCAGACGGGCAGCTGAATGAAAAAAGACACAAGCAAGGAGAGATATGGCATTCTTTAGATGGAAATCACAACCTCTATGCATCCACGTACAACTATCCTCAGTTTTCCCATAAGATTCTCTACAGCAGCCTCCTGGAGGAAGTGTTGCCACACACACTTTTCGTCATTACATTCCCCAGCAGACATTCAAGCTTTATAGTATTACAGAGGGAGTTTCTCTTAATCACATACTGAGCTTCTCTAAATCTTTGTGTGCTGGAATAAATGAAATAAATCTCCTTGTGTCTGCTGTGTGGTGCCACTTAAGTGCAGTCGGCCTCATGTTCTTTCCTCCCTCTCCCACTAAGAAGTCATAATAAGCTGTTGGACCCCTCAGGCTATACGGTAGGAGGAAGTGTGTGTGTGTGTGTGGTGTGTAGAGAGAGAGAGAGGGAGAGAGAGAGCGGGAGTGCTGTTTCACACTGCAGACAGACAGCAGCAAACAGCAGTGTCTGAAACAAACAAAAAACAAAGTCCAAGCACACCTACATCCACTGCATGTTTTAAAAAAAAATACAGAACACATTTGCAACGGTAACGGTGTGTGAAACACACACAGTAAATGACAAGGAAGGTTCTGATGCACAAATTGCAGGTATTGTCTGTCACACCCTCCTGGTGTTGATTGTATGTTAATCTAAACAGTAATCTGCGCAGTGGGCAGATTATCATCTGACAAGCACCATTGTTGGGTTTGTGGGATTATGCAATCTACTCCCCTCCCACACTGCATCTCACAGCTGAACACACACAACGGAAATGCACACATACGCACACACATACATACGCAGTTCAAAGTCAGCGCTAACATACTTGATCTGTGTTTTCTGAGCACTTTTCTGAAATTTTTATGAATTTTCACTCCATCTATATATATATATATATATATATATATATATATATATATATATAAAAGCACACAACTACTATGTTCCCACCCAACTACAGAGACAAAGAAACTGTGAGGCTGAATGAGAAAAACTGAAAACTTTGAATGGATGTATGTAAAAAAAAAAAAAAAAAACTGAGAAAGATTGAAGGCTGCAGCCTCTCAGTGCTGCAGAGCGTCAGTCTGTCTCTGTCACCCTGACAGGCCTGCAACAGGGGGGAGCCCCGAACAGCTTCGTCCACACTGCTGCACACAGGGGCTTCACATGCTGACAGACAGAGCCAAGGGCTGTCCTGTCCACAACATATCACTGTCTGACTGCTTACTTCACTCCAACTGCCCACCCTCCTGTTTTCATCACCTATGTGCACAAAGAAAACCGTTTTTCATAGAGATTAACAATTGAAATGACAGCCCGCACAATAGCTGAAGAAAAATCTGAGAAAAATCTGAGAGGCTTGTAGTTGTTTTTAGAAATTAGAAGTGAAACCATTTAATTTTTTCTCCCCTGATCGCTCAACAGGACGCCAGAGAATACTTCATGTGTGTAATTCTCTGATTCCTCAATTTTTGAAACATGGATATTCCAGAAGTGGTGCAGTGAAATCATCGCAATGAAATTGTTCTCACGAACAAACTATGTGTCAAATATCATTATGAGTGTAGCCCAAGGTTATTATAGTTTTGAAATTTTCTTTAGTTTTTATTTTTATTTAGTTTTCCAGTTTGCTTTTTTATTTCAGTTTAGTTTTAGTTAGTTCAACAAGTAATTTAGTAGTTTTAGTTTAGTTTTTATTTTGAGGAATTGACTAGTTTCAGTTTAGTTTTTATTTAGTTTTAGTCTTAGTTTTAGTTTTTCTTCTTCTTGCAGTATGCAGCAGTTTATACACCTTTTCGACTTGAAAATTGTGGACATGCGCCCCCTAGTGGCCCCGCCATAACTGGAGGGTGCGGTGCTCCACCAACTAACCCAAACACAGCAGCGTGGAGCATCTGTTACTGATAACACAGACATGTCTTGGATTGATGATATTAGACAGTGGCCTCCAGTTACAGATGAAGGTAGTTTATTGCTGTTTTCAATGATTGGTTATGGAAATAGCATGATCTATTCCCATAATCAAACACTAAAAACTGTGGAACGCTGGCTATAACTAACGTCAACAAGCCATAAAGATTATGCTGCTGTAATGTTAACGCGAGTGGTAAATTAGGCTATGTGTTAATGTTATATTTAATTTATTTTATCATTCTCCTAAGTCATTCATTCATTAATTTATTCATTCATTTATAGGCTTGTGCTAGTACCGAGGGCTACAGTAGCCTCATACTGCTGTTCTTTCGGCCAGAATCGTCCGGGACTCTCAGCGAGACTATGAGTAGTACGAGACTGAATGTTAACGAAAACTTACCCGGCTGTATTCATTTGGAACAAAGTCCTTTCTGTTGATATTTTTCACCCACGTCTTCCTAACTTCTTGTTCTGCAAACAAGGCAGTCTTCGTGCATACTTTCTTCTTCCATTGTCGAATTTTCACACCATTGTTGGCACAGTTTATGATGGAACATGTATTCCCACTCGACCGACTCGACATTATAAAAATATATATTTGTAGAAAGAGAAAAACACTGGTTAATCTGCGAGCCGGTGAAAGTGTCGCTCTGTAGCACAACCCCGCAATGGCGGTCAGGGTACTTCCGGGGGGCTGGCCCGAAAAGGTCTATATCCGCTATGCTGCCCCCTCTCTGGAGGGAGGGTAGCATAGCGGCTGCTGCAGGACAGGCAGTAATCTCTATGGCAGTAATCGAGGGAGAAAACGAAACGACAACGAAAACGAAGCTGAATTTATCTACAATTCAGTTTAGTTTTAGTTAGTTTTACATCCTTCATTGTAGTTTTTATTTAGTTTTCGTTTTTTTTTTAATTGTAGTTTTTATTTTTATTTCAGTTAACTGAAATATTTTTTCATTGCTAGTTTTAGTTTTAGTCTTAGTTTTCGTTAACTATAATAACCCTGGTGTAGCCACTTTGACATCTTTACTTTGAGCCAGTTCAATCAATCAAGCATCTTTGTTGTAAAATTTTAATCCTATAGTATTCAGTTATGGTTATGGCCAACAAGGTTTTTTCCAGCATTACTTTTATAAATTACCTTAAAAAACAAAAAAAGCAATTTAAAGCATCAGTGTGTATACTTCCACTCTGTTCTTTTGGGAAGATCATTTTCACTTATTTTTTTCCTTAGTTTGATGTAATCAAAGGTTCCGGCTGGAAGTGCAGTTTATTAACCCTTTAATAGCCGCCCTCAAAAATGCTTCATGTGCCTTTTAAAGGCACATGTACCCCAGGTGGGATGCCGTCTGTTAACAGGTTAAAAATCACAGTAATTATAGGGTATTCACCTTCCTCAAAGCTGATGGAAACAACAGGGGGAGGATGGAAGAGTGAGACAGCAAAGCCAGTTTTGCTGTAGTTTAATATTTAGTCATATTCGTTAGATGTTCTTTGTGTGGGTTGTTGGTTTATGATACGATGTATTTTACTGCGGCCAAATTAATGTTCATTCAGGGAACATCACAGGGAGAAAAGGTTGAGTGATGTTAAACTTAATAACACGTTGAGAAGATGACTTAACGGGGGTGTTTAAAATGCTATGGGAAATTGTGTGGCAAGAATATGCTGAAACTGAACATCTTTAATGTTGTAACTTTGACTATATCAAAAACTCAGTCAGGAATGGTTCCAGATAACCTTCATTTATTGTTTTTACAAACAAATTACTTTAAATGTATATTAGTTAATTGCTCAGTTTTCAATAAATAACATAATACATCTCAAAGCAAGTTTCCACGCCGCGCTAGAGAGGAAGTTATTGTAGTGGCACATGTGCAGTACATGTCCACTTTTAACAAGTCTCTACGTTTGCACCTTTGTGCTGCATGTTTTGTCCACCGTTTAGCTTTTCTCTCAGTTTGTATGCTTACACTGGCCTCTCTGCCTCTGTTATGTCATGGTGGAAGCTGTGATTTTTGTCCTTGCTATATTCTAGAAAACACTCAGACAAAATGCAGCGTGCTGTAAGGAGCCTCGGGCCACTGCCATCAATCAGAGAGAAAACAACACACAGATCAGGTTGTTTCTGCTCCATAAAACAACCTCTAGAACAGTAGCAGCCATTCAGCATCTGGGATGTACAATTATTAATAGTTTGATTCCCCTCTAAGGAGTTTTCTGCCATTCCCCTTTTCATTCGTGATATCTAAACTGTATCAAGTCCTGCAACTAGAGCTGGGGAATTTAATTATGGTTGTTTGTCTTCTTCATTTTCAGAATAATCAGTTAAGAAAATCTGGTGGTGGGGGAAAGTCAGTGGATCTGAACCGACTCCAAACTAAAGCTTGAACTGTGAACATCTGTAATGTTTGATTTACTTACCTATAGAACCTATAGGATCAGGGATAATGTTGTATAAATATTTGATGGTCTCCTATAGTAGTGAGGACTTGAATAGTTGAGGAAGTGCAACATTAAGCCTGAGGATCATGGAGAGCTTTAAGTCATGCTTTCACACATGCTAACACACAGAAACAGCAACGCAAGGATGAAATCATGTCTAGTCAACATACACATTAGCACACACACACACTTACAGTACATATGTAGCTGTTGAGCTTACAGTGAAAAGAGACTCCACATCTTTGAAACCACTGCATCTTTTTATTCTTTATACTGCAGAAAAGTTGTCTGAAAGAAGTGTAAACTTAAAAAAAAAAAAACCTGTTAAGCACTACAGTGGAATAAAAGCATTTTTTCTTAAGGACGGATTCACCAAACTTTCTTATTCTGAACATTTTTAAACACGTCACATATCACAAGGTTTTTCTCGCGAATACAGAGAGATCAGCACTGCCGGAAAAACAGCTTTAAACCTAATGGTTTTATGATTGCAGCCTCTATATCCATAAAACAAAGTGTCCAAATATTTCTACATCTAGAATGTGTGAAATCTTGAGCAGAGTGAGAAAAAAAAAAGATTGAAAATAAAGAAAGTAGAGAAAAAATTGGCATCACCAACTCTATGAACAGAGACAGAGAAGGTTTTTCTCTGTGGAGGTTTATGCAGATGACAGCTGATGTACGACGCTAACCTTTGCTGTTCTAACCTCTGTCTATACTCCCAACATACACAGTCAGACATGCAAACATGGAAAACTAATAGTATTGATCCACCTTTTCAGAGATAGCCCTGATGTTTTTTTCCCCCGCATCTTCAAAATCAGTTCACAAGGAAATAATGAAAAATTGTCAATAAGTCAAGATATATTCAAGTTTCACCAACATTTTTCAGTCTCTCTGCTTGTAAGTAAGCATTCCATAGATGCTGCATATTCTTCACAAATTAATTTGATAAATGTGTTAGTCCTCCATTTTCCCCTCATTTAGATTGCTTGTCAGAGGCAACACTTTGAGACAAATGGGCTCCTTGGTTTTAGTTTCACTCTTCTCTTTGTCAGTTTTAGGGAGCGAGAAAGAGAAAATGAAGAGAGAAAGAGGATGCAAAGTATAAAGACAAATTGGCACAGGGGGATAAAGTGAGATATCAAAAGAGTGGATGGGAAGGGATGAATGAAATGGAGTTTTGGATGTGCCGTGGTCTCTGAGGCCAGGGTCCATATCACTCTCTTCTTCAGAAACAACAACCACCATAAGAAGCATCAACCAGCCAACCAATCTGGGCTACTGCATTGTTCAATATCTGCTCGAAAAGAAAAAAAAACAACAGCTCTCTCTTTCTTACACACACACACACACACACACAATCACTTTTCACTGTTCATATCAGGAGAGAGAGAATAGAGCGTGTTCCTTATTGTCCCCTTAGTGGTGATGTGGGGGTGTGTGTTAGGGCTTGATTGTTACTGGTTTACATAAGGGTATTAAACTCTAGCATAGCACTATCTATCTGAGCCAGGCAGATATATTTGTGTTGTGGCTCCTTTATGCATTTGTTATTTCCAAAGAGGATTGGGATGCACCACTGGAAGAGAGGATAGATAGCCTGCTGATATTACCCTCTTCCTCTCTCCCTTGCTTCCTCTTTTTCCCCCTAAAAACCAAATTCCTGCCTCTGTGTGTGCATATTATCTGTGCGCATGCTTGTGTATTGCCTTCAGAAACAAAAACGGGTAATTAATTAAAGATGAGTGCACTTTGGCGCCATTGTCCTGTTCAACAACTCTAACAGTGTTTAGCTTTGCAGAATTCAGTGATATTACGTGTAATAATAGCTGCAGTGGTCTGAAATTATGGAAGTATTATCATTGTGTTCATGTATTTAACTAAAACAAATATGTGAACAGATAATTACTGTTTACACACTTTTCACTGTCCTGTATACACTCAGTATATGCATAAAGCTATGTTGAAAAACAACAACAACAACAAAAAAAGTTTGGCTTCTTTAAATGATATGGTTTTATGTAAAAGAATAACGAGTCATCTGACCCTGGTCATATTACACCATGTCATTATTTCTTTTGTAAAAACGGTATCCAAAACCAGAAACAGGATGTGGAACAGGAAACATATCCTTTATTGCTTCCTTCCGAGTTACCACGGACTCACACAGCAGTGCTGCTGCATGATGGTGGGTGCGTCTGATGTGTACCTTTGTCATTCCATAAAAAACTTCTTTCCCAGTTGCAACACTATTAAGCTACAAGCTTTAAAACTGTCCAGACCCCATCTATGATTTCACTGGCTATATGTAGCTGTGTAGCATCAATTTGATGGGCTGATGCTTGTGTCAAAGCGTGAACAGTTGAGAAGTTACAAACTTTTGCTGGAAGTTGGAAGGCTGGAAGCGACTGCAAAACAGAGAATCCACAGTTCAGCTCAGCAACGGTTTGAAATCCCCCCATTCAAAGCGATGCTGAGGACGCCTCCATCACACGTTTGAGCGAGAAGTTCAGGGTGTAAGAACCTGCTTAAATCAAATGTATTTGATTAATTAATCATCAGCAAGAATGAACAGAGGATGTTCTGGGGCATTCAGGTGTTAACACAATGCCAAAGAAGAAAGACATCAGCCATGATTTTAGAGACGCAATTGTTTCCATCAAACAGGGAAGGGTTATAAACAAATTAGAGGCCATCATTCTTTTTTTTTTATTGTTTTAAGTTTATTTTAATTTTTTTTAGAGGCCATTATTTAACAGTGAGAAAGATTACTCACAAGTGGACTCAAGCCTAATTTTCCCAGGTGGTGGTGTCCCAGTAAACTCACCCCAACGTTAGACTGAGCCATCAGTAACACATCATCTGGGTATTTGTGGCATAACACAGACTGGCAAATCTTTCATACTACCCTGCTGCTGGTTGCCAAGCGTCACACAAATTCTTAAATTCTTAATTGTGTCATCATATCCAAATTGTCATGTCATTGGATTTGACAGAATTTATTATTTTATTTTTTTGTCCCTTGGTTATTTATTAGGTTGTGCCAAAGAGCCAGAGATTCAGATCACTTTTTGAAACGATAAATATAAAGAAAAAGCAAACATGGAAAATGTATATTATAATGAAGTCGTCACTAAATCATTGGTCTGCTTTACAGGAAAAAACATGAAGCCCTTTAGGTTTTGAGAAAAGCTGGTGAAAGCAGAGGTTCCTGGGGTAAGTTTGGGTGGAGGAGATGGAAACTGTCTAAGAAGTCATCAGTATACCCGGTACTAGTCAGCAGTCAATTTCAGGGAACTGATAGTATTACCATTATTATTGAATTATCTACCATGAAATTCCTTTGTCCGGGATAATCATGTTGTGGACAACTCAGAGTTGTTACAGTGGTGTACAACTCGGTCAGCCTGGATGCTATTTTGAGAATTCCCCCATCTGCATGTGTCTGTGAGCTTCTGAGGATCAGGTAGGAGAGGTTAAATCAAAGTGGAGTCAATAACTTCATCCCTCCCTCCTGGTCTGCCGTGCTGTGCTGCTGGGAACGCCCGCTGCTCAACCTCTGGCTCGTGAGAGAGGAGGACAGGATGGGGTTCATCACTTTCACAAACACTAAAGGATGGAAGAGTGCTGCTGCTAATACAGGCGATGATCTAAATCTGTGAGCCACTCGCATAGAGACGCACATTCATCTGCACACATTCACCGATAAAAAGGCTTCCTCACTTTGTCAGAGAATGATAATGAGCTAAATTCTCTTTTCTCCCAACCTGAGAGCCTGAGTCCAGTCATGGCCACAGCCCCGGCTAAATCAATATCATCATCCATAATCTTTATTGTGGGATGAAACACAGCATAAATCAGCACAAAGCCTTTCACACATCCCTCTCTTTAGTAGCCTTCAATTTCATGCAGCACTCTCCTGGGCTGACCATGCTTTCTTTTGGCTACAGAGAGGATGTCTCTCAGCGTCTCCAGTCTCTGCAGCATCTGTCCATGCATATAATCACAAATTTGTTTTGTTGTTTCTTTTGTGCTTTATCTGAGGCAGACGTCAAAGGTTAGCTGAGAGTAAAATGCAGGTGTGGGACACTATTTAAGTTGATAAATGTCAGTTTTAGCTGGACAGAAGCCTCCGTGTGAACATCTATCTGTGAGTTGTTTTCTGTGCATGTGTGTGTTTTTTTCCAACTCTGGTCTCTTTGAGTGTGAGTAATGAGGTTTGGAGAAGAAAGCTTAGCCAAATCCTCTCATCAGTCTTCACTCCTTCAATACCAAATCAGCAGGCTAATTCAATACCCAATCACAGGGCTAATAGCGTCCAGCTGAGAGGAGAACCAATGAGAACCTGGCTAATGGACCTTGGGGAATAACTAGCTGGACAAAAAGTTAGTGCAAAAAACCGGGCAGAATATCTTTTCTCTCTAAAGAAAATGTGCCATCTAACGATCTCAGTCTTGTTTCCAATCACCTGCCAGTGTTGCTCTAAAGCTGAGTAAAAATCCTCTCATTAAACCTTCTCTGTCTGCTTGAGCAAAGGAGTGAGTGGGATGTTAAAACAGCTGCCAAAAATTACCAAAGAAAAGACATTTTGGTCAATTACCTCCACTGTTTGTGTTTAGGACCCATTTCATTACAAAAATCACAGCCTTGTTGTCAGTGTGACTCTCCACTCGTGTCTATGACATTTCACATGCAAACAAACTCATGCTATCCTCACTCATATCTCCCTCTGGTGCTGTGAGTGGTGGGTACATAAGTGCAAGGAGCTGCAGGAGTGTCCCAGCCATTGTAGTGTCACAAATCCCCTCCTCCTGACATGCACTGAATAAACTGTCACAGGCGTTATATAGTGTCTCCATAAAGCCTACCATCAAACAGTTACTACCTCCATGGCTTCAGTCCACTGCACCAACAACACAAACAAATCACTCTGTGCTGCGTCCAAGTCTTTTCAGGTAAGTGTGTGTGCGTTTGTGTGGTCTTCTGTGACAAAGAGAGCATACATGACTATGTTTTCTGATATAATCATACACAAAATAACCCCTTCTATGTCTTGCTCATTTGCAGTCCATTTTGACCTCCCTCTCTTACCCCCACTAAAAGCTTCCCAGTGTGTTTCATATCACACATTCAGCCTCCTGCTCTTCTTCTTTCTGTCACTGCTCAGTTTTGTGCTTGGTCTTGAAAAATATACATCAGCGTTCATCACGTTTATGTTGATGCTGTGGTTCCAAATCTGATTTAATGTCTATCAAACAGAGAGAATGCATTTGAATGGGAAGTGTATGCTGCCTGGCCAAACTAAAGTTTACCACCTGGATTCAGCTGAGCGAATAGGTAAGAGCTTACAGCTGGAAAAGTAGTGCAGTGATTAATGGTTTTTGGTATAAACTAGTTATTTAATCCTAACGGATGCAGGGAGTAGCTTCCTAATCCTAAAACAACTATGGCAGAAGACAGGATTCTTTGGTCATGAAAGAGCTTTATACTCTGCTCCAGAAAGTTCAAATTGCTCATTAGCATCAACCAACCTAAACAACAAAGGAACTTATTGAAATTGCCAGGACTGGGTTACAAACTGTTCAACACAGACTTGGTCATACTATGCTTTTCTGACTCATCTACAGTGTTTTTTCTTTATGATCATAATGACACTCATCATCTCAGATATGACCAGAGGCTCAAAAATAAACAAACAAACAAACAAACAAAAAAAAAAGACATGTGTGAACACATGTTGTAGTATTTCTGTGTAGCAAGGATGCTGAGAGTGCTTCCATCTGGATAGTGTTTTTCAAACATCAGCTCTTCACTATGTCATAAAAGGAGGTTTTTCCTTTTGGTCATATTCTCCAGGCAGTCCACAAGAGGAAGAGCCTCAGTGGTCATTTTACACATTTAAGCTTTACAACGCGCCTGGTGGATCTGCTAGTACTTCTCACTGAGCATTTTGCTTTCTTTACCAAAACGTTTCCCAAAAAAAAGTGTTTTTGGTTGTGAGGTAAATTTAGCTGACTATAGCTCAGTTGATGCAGTTTGTTTTTCTGGACCAGCAACAGAATTCATGCTTTTGTTTTGTTTTGTTTTTTTGGTGATACCCTGGCAGAAGATCTTTTAAAAAACAAAGAGCAGTGCACTGCTGGGATTTGCAGAAAGACTAAAGCTAAAGTTGGTCTATTACAACATTAGGAGCTCTGAACCATGTCTGAACCAGTCTGAACCAGTCTGAACCACGAGTGGTAAATAAAACTGTTGTGATGGGTTGGGAAATGCTTTGTATAAATATTGTGACCACAGTTTATGAATTTTTCACTTTTATTTTTATTTTGCAAATCTGAGTTTATTTCTGACTTCTTTTGCCATTTGTGGTTTTTATACAAACCATATACCTCAAATATAAATCTAAATTCAGGTCACAGGTTGATGGCGTGTATAGTTTTCACCTCCTCCATCATCATTTTCTAACGTTATGCCAGCCAAACTTAAAGCTGGTGTCTCCTCTTCAGCTATCCTCATAAGCTGAGTGCAACTTGGCTGTAAGGAGATTTAGAATTTTACTTGACACATGTTATGGCTTTGGTGCTGGATATGTAAAAGACCACTTACTAATGCTCGAAACAGAGTGTGCTGTGTGTACCATGAAAACAAATTTCCGCTCTCCATCAGAGAATAAGCGTAGCAACCTTAAAGCACTTAACATTTAATGATATACTATAGAACAGTGTGGGAGTATGTGAGGAGGAAATTCCCTTTAATCTTCTTCATAGCTACATCATCTTTTATTGGTGGACAAAGTGAATCTCAGCCTCCAGCCTCAGTAGCGTAGAAATGACAATTGATTCGCAGGTTATTTCCTGCTTCCTGTGAGCTAATTGAAATAAAGTGGGACGGTAGACTCAGTCGCTGCAGCATCTATCAATACTGCAGTTGTACAGCAGAGAAAGCGCTGGGCCCACTGCGGTGCCTTAAGCAGCCCCACAGAATGTTTGTTTCATTGTTTGGTCCCTCACTATCTATGTATGTGTATGTGTGCCCATACTGGCTGATATATTAGCATCCTTTTAATGACTGTGGGTAAGTAAGCAAAATAAGGAACAACAAATGGCTGCGAGTCTATAGGCTCTGCACCTGTGTGTGTGTGTGTGTGTGTTTGCTGGCTTGCACCTGTGTGTGTGTATATGTACTCTCTCTGTCCTTTAAATACACGTGACTGTGATTGTTCTCTCTCTAAATCCGTGTGGTTTAAAATATACTGAGTTGATGTTTAAATATACAATATGAATTTATCACATATATATCACATCATCAGTAGAGAGTAAATAAAACCAGTCAGGTGGATGGGAAGATGCCACCAAAACTTCTCTTCACCTTAAAGCAGCACAAAGGACTTTCTTTCATGTTAGAATATTAGTTTCAATTTCATTTGAAGGAATATTTAATTACTTTTTGGAAGTGCTGGTCTAGTTTTTGTGATCTTTTGTCGCTACAATTGGCAAAAACCAGTCAAAGTAACTTTGTATTTCTTCTGGATTTCACTTTATGGCATTGTCTTACACATCAGCAATGATGATGAAACTAGCTCGCAGAGATTCCAGAAAGTAATGATGGACAAGAAAATCTGAGAGTGAACAAGCTGGAGACAAACAAATTTTACAGTGTTGAAGAAGCAACTTAATCTCCACACTTATATTGGGATCTGTTGAGATAAAAAAAAATTGCAAAGGTTCCTTCCTAGAAACTGGCTCACAAACACAGGTACACACACTGACTAGTAATGCCTCTCCCCTCCAGTTTAATTATGTTAATAATCCCATAAATAAATATAAAACAAATATTGATAAACATATGAAGTATCTGGAGGTGAACATCTATCTATGCATGTACAATAGGAGACAGGAAGTTATAGAGTTAGTGAATGAAAGGTAACAGAAGAATAACCAATAACGCCTGAGCATCTTCTTAATCCAGACAAAAACACCCTGACATCACATGATCACAGACTATCGACACTTTTTTTAAACAGCATTTTTATTTATTTATTTTCTACAGATCATCCAATATATAAACCTGAATATATTTTAATTCATTCATTTTCAGTTTGCATCTGTGTGTTTTAACATAAACTGTCAAAACATCATGCTCCATGTCAGAGCAGGGATTTTTCAAATATACATCCCAAGTTATGTCTCTGAAAAATTTCAGTCTGTAAACTTTAATTTTATTTACCTTTGAATTCCTATAAAGAATAACTCGGGTCTCATCCTGCTGTTCTCGTTCTTCTTCCTGCGCTACAGTAATGATTTCAGCCAATGGCTTCCAATCGTCTAATCAAACTCTCGTTAGTGCAAGATACACTGAATCATCATTAAATCTATCTGCATATTACCTGTGCTGCTACACTTAGCTCAGAATCTCATTTGAATCTTATTGAAATTGCTCACATGAATCTCAGTTAAACAGAGATTCAAGTAAACAAAGTACTGGATGTGCACACACACACACACACACTTACACACACACACACACACACACCTGCTCGTATCATTGCTGTTGTTTTAACCACGTTCATTTTAATTAATTTGTTTTGATTCTCTAGACGTATCCTTTACAAACCCTAACGTTGTAATTAACAGTTATCATACACTTAATATGCCGACTGAGATAATGAAACAATTAGAGAAACAGACTGTTTAAAGGCTGTAGCTTTGAGCTACTGTGTGTGCTCTGTCTTTCAGGGGGTTTTGGCTTCAATGAGCTACCAGATTGGAAATGTTCTCACAGCTTATAAATCAAACATCCTTCAAAGGAGAGACACAAACTAACAAATTATTACAAAAACTGTGTGCTATCAGCACTGCTGTAATACCGAAGCATGTTCACACACAGATGTTACTTTTGTCTCTGCTGTTAACACAGGGGCCAATTAGTGGGCCATAGCTTTCTGCTCAGGCATGTGTCAGGGGACCTATATGGAGCCTGCGAGGCTGCGAGAGGCCTCAGGGTAACAGAAGAATTATCTCTCTTTTCATCTCTCAGCCTCTCACGCATCCTTGCATAGATACACACAGAGCACATGCACTTTTCTTTGCCTCCTCTGTTGTTTCTTGCTACGCAGGTCTCCAGAACGGCAAACAAAGAACAATCCAGAACATTACAGAATGCAAACTCATCAAACTAATTTACTCAAGTGAGGTGGCCAAATTAGATGTGGTTCAATAAACTTATGCATAACCTTCATGTAAGGATAAACCAGTCGATGGAGTTCACTCATAACCTTTGATCCCTCTGAACTGAGTGTGTGGGCCAACTTTGTGAGGGTGTGCACTTTCAGGTAACGTAAAGGCAAAGTCATCACAATATCTGCTGATCAAAGTCTGTGTTGCACTTTGTATGGTAACTATTGGACTTGAAGTGTTCAGGGAGACCCGGCAGATTGCTGGAGCGGGAGCTGTGTATGTGCGTGAGTTTCATCCCCGTCGCTCCACTTTCCACGCTACTCATCCTTCTCTCTTTCCTCTCATCCCCGTGTAGCCCCCTGCTGAGTGGCTGGTAGGTAGCTTCCACACACACACTCAAAGAGAAAAAGACAAAGGCACACCGGCTGCAGAGAGCTGCAGATCCATGTTTCTCCTCCCCACCGCAGGGAGGAGAGAAGAAAGGGATGACAGGAACGTGAGCGTGCATGTGTGTGTGTGTGTGTGTGAGAGAGGAACAGAATGAGTGGACACCTGTCCACTGTCAAGCCTCTGTCTACCTGTCGGCTTGCCGCGCTGTAGGCTGTATGTCTTTTTTCTGGCAGCTGGGCGAAAATGTTGTTGAGCAAGAGCGCTATTCCCATCTGAGAGGGATAATCAAATGTAGTGTAACCATTTGTTGCTGAATTTAACTTTTGTGTGTTTTTTTTTTTTGTGACGTCGGCAGGGGTAGAAAGAGCAGAGTGGAGGCAGTAGATAAGATAAGTGTTCTTTATTTCTGACAGAGTCATTTAGCTGCGGATGAAGGGAAGAGAGGAGGAAAGGACGGAGAGAAGAGAGTTATAGTTATGGAGCTGTCGGAGGTTCGGGAGAGTTGAATGAAATGAGGTCCGGAAGGAACAGAGGGAAACAAAGGTGGAGAGAGAGAGAAAGAAGGAGGCTCCTGCGTGACCTTGTAGTCACAAAAACAAACAGAAGGAGAAGATCCTGTTTCCTCTAAATCATGCTTTGTGTTGTTGTTGTTTTTTTCTTCTCACTGTTACTCAGTTAATGTGTCAGGCAACAGACCAGTTGCTATATCTTCCTTCTCCTCAGCCCACATCCCTGAATCACTGTCTTCCTCACTTTTATTCCCCACAATGATTGAAGATGTACCTGCGTTTTAGTGCTAAATTGCACCGCACTCAGACACTGTTCCAGAAGCTGTTTTTCTGTCATATATTTGCTTGTACTGAGGCATCAAACTGCCACAGACCTCTTGTCACTTCTGCCATTTTCTTCTTTTCCTTCCATTTTCTCATACGAAGAAAAGTATTTATTTTCATTTATCAAAGCCTTTTACTCCTTGGGGGGGGTGGGGGGGGGGGGGGTGGAATTGCAGCGTCTGCAATACTTGGTGTATGCGTGTGTCAGGGGGATGTGGAGCAATGCTGGGGGTTATTATGAAGAGACTGAAATGCGACAGGAGATTCCTCTGATTGGGAATAAAATACCATCTTATCTATTTAAATAAACCCCAATGCAGCTTCATCTCCACACAAATGCGCACACACTTGCACTAAAAATAAGAGGGGATACATACACAGACCAGCACAAGAAAGTAAAGACCTCTTCCAAAGCACACTCACATACACACACAAATGCTCCCCAAAAAAGAAAAAAAATTGCAGAAGCTGGCAAATCTATGCATGTAAACATACACAAGAGCAAATTCACAAAGGGATTTGTAGTAATTAAATTGCAATGATCGCCCTATTTTAAATTTCACTTTAAAGATGAAAAAAAAAAAGCATTCAGGCAGAGGCATGAAGAAAACAGTTCTAATCGAACATGAAAAGGAAATCTAATTATCCAATGGAGGATTAGTTTCTGTAGGAATAAAATTTTTTAAGAAAAACAAATAAAATGGGCTCATGCAAAAGCTCTGCAGAACAGTGCAGGAGAATCATCCTCAAACCATCCTTGAGCTTTGGTTGTGAATTCGCCACCAGCGTCATCAGGGCTCTGTCTCCAGGCTTCTGACCTGTTCTGACTGGGCAGAACAGCAGATCCGACTTCACCTGTGTTACTGGGGCTTCTTTAGTAACCAGCTTGCACTCATGCAGGAATGAAGATTAGAGCTTTGCACTGGGTGGTGTATTTGTGTGTGTGTGTGTGTTGATGTTTGTGTGTTTGTATGACAGTAAATAGTGAGAACAGGAACAGTGATGTATGTTGGGTTTGCAGTCTGAGGCTACAGATGTTCACCCCAGGTGGTCTGACGCTAATAACATTCCACTTTTTACAAGCCCTTTAATTCACTCAAGATAAAGCCACATAAAATATACTGTATGGAACACTATGCTGCACCTGTTTGCACCATCAAAACTCGACAAGCGTGAGGAATTCGACTTTTCAACTCATGCGCCGTTAACTGAAATTACTGTATCAGTTTCTTTTCCTGCTTCTGATCTAACATTCCTGATTGAGAATTAATTAAAAACAAAGACACACACCAAAAAAAAAAAAAAAAAAAAAAAATCTGTCTTTTTTTGTTGAATTTTAAGAATTGTCTGACACAGAGTTATGATATGAGCCCGTCACCCCTGATTAACAAACTATAAAAGGGACTGCATTTATACAGTGCAGCCAATCGCAAGCAAAATTCACACAGTTCCTTATTTCTATACTGTGCCGCCTCACAAATAATGTTTCAAACAGCTCTGGAGGTCACATTTCCCAAAAACATGAGCTCAAGAAGGAGGCAATCTTCAAACCAGTCAATGATGAGCTCTGCCTCCTGAGATGAGCTTGTAGCTCATTTCCCTTTTCACGCTCATTAAACACAGATTGTCCTTGATTTATTAATGATAATAATGATAATGAAAATAATAATACATTTTATTTATAAGTGATGTTCAAAACACTCAAGATTTATACAAGATTTGTACAATCTTCCCTTGTATTTACTGAACTCTTTTGATAAATAACACTGAGAAGAAAACAGGCTGTATAAGTTTTCTGAATATGATGACGGTTTAAAAACACGTCAAGTTACAGCGTGATGCCTCTGGCCTTTTTAAAAAAAAATTAAAAAAAGTTTGAAAGTGGAAAATGAAATAAGTGTCTTTGGTGATGGTATGTCCCCCCCACCCCCCCCCCCCCCCCCCACCTCCACCCCAGTAAGCATGCATCCCTTGTCCCGCTTTGCTCCTCCTTCCCTCCTGTTTCCTCCCTTTTATGTCCTCATACATACGTCAGGCTTTAACCAGAGCATAAAAAGACACAGAAAAGTGGTAATGAGATCCACTACTCTACATATCACACCTCTACACAGAAAAAGAGCCCACATGGGACGAGACATTTGGAAGATGACGCGGCGCCTTCTCAAGCTCCGTGCTAAAAGTATTCCCATTGTAGCATTTTATCAATAGAAACAATCAACTCAGAGACACTAAGAGACAATATAATCATCAAAAAGCACTAGCTGTATTTGTATAATGTCTATCAAAAAGGGGAAGCTTAAACCTATAGACAGTCTTTTGTTGAATTTTCTGTACAAATAAAACAGAATAGCAAATTATATTTCTGCTGTTACTAGAAAGCCAAGAGTGCAGTGAAGATCAGAGGAGAATTGCTCTATCTGTCGTCTCCTTTGGAAAGAAATGAAGGATTTTAAGATGCTCAACAATCATTGGCAATACTTTATCTGCCACACAACTGCAAACACACACACTCATAGTGTTGAGTTTTTGTTCTAGTGCAGTTAATATGTAGACAGATTATTTCTCTCCCAGGGAGCAGTGCCTTTGTCCCAGGGACCAGCTTACAGGATTCTCCTGCGGGTGAAGCTGCAGACAGCAGGGACTGTGCAGAGTACACCATTAAAACATACACACATAAACACCGCTGCTGCATGAGCTCTAGCTACGTGGCCATTTAAAAAAAGTTGTAACACGTTAAACAACAAAAACACAGCAACACTCCTTCTGCAGAGAGAAATCTGACTGACTGAACTGTTTGGACAAGTTACTGACCTCTGTCTTTAATAAATGAGAGCTTTGACTGTCCTCCTTTCTTCTGCTCTCTTCCTTCCAGACCAATAAAAGCTGGCGATGGGTTTCTCTTCTGCCTCTCCCTTTTTTCTCTTAATTTTTTCGTTTTTTTTTTTGTTTTTTCTTTCCCGCTTCAGTCATGAATCTTTAAACAGCCTTTTTTTTAAGTGAGTGGGCATGCAGAGACTCAGCACACAACCTGATGTAACTGAGACAGACGCTGCACAGGTTAGACCCCATTCACATTTCAGCATCTCACTGGGACTGGTGTTTGATCGGCAGCTTTAAGCTTAGGATCTTGATTTATAAAACACAAGACTGCAAAAAGTAAAGCATGACTGAGTTACTTCCATCTACACACTGACAACAGTTAAGGAGCCTTTAGTATGGTTTGGCCTGTGAAGGAACGCATCAAAATCCATTGACATGAAAGCGAGAGTGAACTGACAGTTACGTACGTCTGTTCTCTGCATCTCTTTCGCTGCTGTGACACAACTGCATTTGCTTGTGCAGGCATGCGCAAAGCTGCACACACGAACACACTCTAGCACACACTTCCAACAGAAAATAAAGCCGTGCGCTCAGGTCACAATCACAGTAAACCACACAAACAACGACCATCTGTCTCGCTGTCTCTACCGGTATGAGTCAAAGACTTCATACTACACTGCCCAAATGTAATAACTTTCACCATTGCTGTTTTAAAAAATGAAAGTGCAAAATATCTTTAAAGGGTTACAGGCTATTCATTACTCTTCTCCCACTCTCTTATCAGTCTCTTGTTTCTGCTTTGCCCCATTCTGTCCCTCCTCTTCCTGTAAATGAGTGATTTATCAGCCTTAATTGCTGGCAGTGGTTCATGTGGTCACGTGACCACACCATGACAGCATGTGATAAATACGCCCTGGAAATTAAACCCTGCATTGCAAACAGAAACACGCACCTCTTGCATGGCATCTGCAAAGCGATAGCGCGTTCGGATACTGACAAAAATAGATTTGTTCCAATAAAAGCATCACTTTAAAAACAAAATCTGAGCTCATCTCTTGCTTTCATCGCTTGTTTTAAAATGCGGTAATAAAAGACATTTATCAAAATGAGACAAAGGGCAAAAGGGAAAAATGTACAATCAATAATAATAGGCCAAATAAATCTATTGCTGTGAGGTGTTTCATTACGGTGGCCCGTAAACAGTGAGTGCACGCACACTTTCCCTCACACACACACACACACACACAGACACACAGCCTACAGAGGAATCTATCACTCCAGCTCGCATGTGTTTCCCCTCTCACAGCGCTGAGCTTCGGGATGCTGACTGAAGGGTCTGCAGTGCTGAGTTCATGCATCTTATTGTTACATGAAGCCAGTTCTCAACCACTGACCTTTTTATTCACTGCACTATACATTGTTAAAATAATGTATGAGGTATCGCAGCCAATGCCACTTCATTGTTACATTACACACAGCGGGGTGTGCATTTGGGGCTTAGGTGGATTTAGGAAAAAATTAAAAAGACTGCATAGATTGCACATGATCAAATGCATGTTTTGTCTTAACAGACTGGATTGAAGACTTTTACCAGTGCAAAAACTATCAACAGCATTGAGATTTGTGTTGTGTGATGCACAACTGGTAGCTGCGTGTTGAGGTGTAACTTCTTTGTGAGTCGGTTTACATAATCAGCAGCGCTGTTCATGTCCTGTCGACATCCCTCTACTCTTTATTTATAGACGAGCAGTAAAATACATTTACTGCTGTACTTTTTTTGCTCCTGTCATGTGGCAAATGCAGCATCTTAAGGTAAAGTCTTCTGGGGTTTTGAGGCTTAAAACTATAAAATGAAAAAAACAAAAACAAAAAAGCAAGCAAGGGATTAAAGATGAAGATGAAAATAATGTGAAATTGTAAAATAATTTTAGGAAAGAGAATATATGTGTGTGTGTGTATGTGTGTGTGTGTGTGCGGTATATGCATATATGGAGTAGAACAGATATATATCTTATTGTACATTTAAACATACTTATTTTCAGTGTTACAACGAGAAAGCACATTTGATTTGTTTTTTCACCAACATTAATTAATTTCTCTCCAAAATTACTCCCAGTATTTAAATTGCAACTAATGAGCTACTCAGAACTAATCTCTCTTTTGTTGTTTGTGTATGCTCATATAAATACAGTTTATCCAGAGTGTTGCATGCTGTGATCCACCACCGCATTTCTGCCACACTCATTTCTGTTTCTGATGGAGTGCACAGTTCAGGACAGCTGAAAGAGAGGATAAGAGAAGCCGAATGGAGAATAGACAGAGAAACATAGAGGCTTACTGATGGACACCTTGGAGGTGCTGAACATATGAGAGAACGAGAGGATTTCATGAAAGAAAGAAGCATCGATTGAGAAATTAAGTGTGTGCGTGACTTTGCACCACTTTTGTTTACTGTATTTTTTTTTTTTTGTTGCAGGTTTGCATATTGCATGTATGAATGCCGGTGCATAAACAGCTAACTGGGGGGAGAGACAGCAGTGACTTCCAGACCCTCTGCACCCTCTCCCTCCCTCCTCCTTATTTATTTGTCTGTATTAGTTAGCTCCCTCTCAGCACTTAAAATTAATGTCATCCAGCACAAAATAGAGGCTGAAAGCTAAAATTCAGCACTTTCTCAGCAGCCCGGTTATTTATCAAGCTAACAAGGAGAAGATGCATCCCGTTTCAGGCGGGCCCAGGAAATATGTGCCATTAAAGCCCAGAGCCAGTGTTTGAGAGCCAGGGAATAAAAGTGAGGGTGTCAGGCAGAAGGGATGGACGGCATCGCCGGTAATATGGATGCAGAGAGAGCAGCAGACGCATTTATATAAGGGACAATAGATACACTCAGGTTGAAGCATGAGAATCCAGACACTGCATGTGCTCCGTGTGTGCATAAGAAGTGCTGATTCGCTGATGGCTATAAAAGACGATCTTTTAGAGAGAAACAGAAGACATAGTTTGGAGCTTTGAATAAATCATGTTCTGCCAGAGTGAGCTTAGCACTGATTTTCTCTTTAGGAGAAGTGTGTTGAAACACGTCCTGAGGACTGTTAGTATTGTCCCATGTTAACATCGCTCTGGCATCAGGAGCTAACGCCCTGGTGTTGGAATTCAATTAGACACTGGGTGCAATGCTAAGCAGCAAGGCCTAAGCAGACCCCGCAGGGAAGAGAGAGCAGAGGATGGTGAGGAAGGATTTTGTGTGTGTGTGTGTGTGTGAAGAGAAGCAGGCTGCAGGCTGGAGGAAGGCCTTGGGCGGCTGGTTGCTGTGATTCAGGGGAATACATTATATCACGCTAACCTCCGGCTCGTCACAAGTTCCTCTCTCAATCATGCTGTGAACACACAATCACAACCTGAGGACAGCAGTGGCTCAGAGGCTCACACACAAACACACACACACGCGTTGGCAACAGCTTTAAAACTAATTATGTTTGAATAAAACAACACAATTCAGGCTTAAAGAGCTAAAACTACTGAGGGGAAATTTTGTATTAACATAAGTTAAAAAGAGGAGCGTTCATGTTTAGAGGTTTGGCTCGGGGGCGAAACTTCCTCCTCAAGTATCATCTGTTCTGTAGCTTAGAAGTAAAAACACAGCACATTTTTAAAAACAATCCACATCTAAACACAAGTGTTCAACTTGTGTGTCTTTGCAACTGCTGAGAGTTTTGTTCTTCTTTTTTTTTTCTGTATTTTGGAACATAATTCTACTTGCCTCCTCTCTTTTCAGACGAGGCCCTGTAATGAGCATACTTCCCAGGTATACCCTCCCTGACTTTCAGGATGGAGAGACGAAACTGTAACAGAGGGATGAGCCTCACGATGTTCAGCTGTAGTTGTTATATATATCTTAGGAAGCAAAGAAAACAAAGTATGTCACTCCATGTCTGGAGAAAATCCTGCTTCCTCCAGAATGCGAAAGAGAGGCGTTTTTGAAGTTAGTTTGGGTGAAACCTTCACATGTATCACCTTAAATCATGAAATCATGTTTGTTTCTGCTTCCATTTCAGTAAAAGTGAAACTAATCAGTTTATTCTATCACTGAATCCTGATTTCAACCAGAATGTTTTCCGAGGATGCAAACACCATTCCTTATTTGAAATATTCATGGTATCCATCATCTACCCGCAAAAGCTTTTCAGGCTTTTACATACCCGGTACATATGTTGATACATGCACTTAAATATCCGTGCTCTCTCACTCTCACTCTCCCACTTCCTACTTGGCATGTCTGCACGTATGTGCGCATGTGTCCTTCCTCCTCTGCTGCATCCACGAAAACCTGACCCGCCTGCTGTCAGCCACAGAGGCACCTTGCCTCCCCATGTCCCATCCCCCCCCAAATGGCCGACTCACCCCGTCACCACGAGGGGAAGACGAGTCACATGGGGGAGGAGAAGGGATGACGGTGGATAACAAGAGAGGAGAAAGAAAAGTGGGGGGTTGTACAAGGAGAGAGAAGGCGGAGACGTGGTGGGTGGGGGCTCTGGAGCTTCCTCTAATGTGCCCTCGCCACTCCCCTCCCTGTGACCTCAGCGCTCCTGACAGCAGGAAAGTGCTGAAGCACGCAGGTGCCCTAATGCTGCAGATACACACATGTGAATGCGAACACGTGCTACGTTCACACACGCACATACGGATACAGAGATGCAGGGCTCCTGTATTAGCAGACTGCATTCTGTCAGTTTTTAACTCTTTGAACACCTGCATCCGCGCTGTCTCAGTGTTTTCACAAGTTTCAAATGCTCCTCTATGTATGACTAGAGAGAAGTAAAACAAAGCACTGCAACGAAGAACATGCTGAAAGCTAAATAAGCATGTGGTTGACAGTGCTGAGCACATGAGGAAAGTAGAGTATACTCTATGCTGCAAAGTAAAATTAGCTGATGCTGATGCTGTAGTTTTCTCTGTCCAGCCTTTTGACTGTACCGGGTAAAAACTGAGGTGTCCAGAGAGTGTCCTGTCCTGTCTGTGTGTGTGTGTGTGTGTGTGTGTGAAGGGGGTGGTGTAGTGTTAGAGAGTTGTATTACAGTGGTGATGAGTCGCCTGGCTGCGAGTCTGATACTTCAGCAGCATCCAGCATTGACCAGGCCTTTCAATAAAGCCTTCGATCCTCCACCAGCAGGGAAGGTCACCGCCTGCCTCTGGTTACCCTGACTGTCTGTCTGCATCCACGACCAGGAGCCCATCCATCCCTTACTCCCCTCACCTCCTCCTGTCTGCTCGCTCTGAAGTGCGCATCTGCATTCAGATCCAGGTGCCTTCCTTTTCTCAACCTCTTGACCCCTGTTCTTACTTTGTTTTTTTCTCCTTCCTTGACTTATCTTTATTGCCCCTCTTTTCCATCGCCTCTTTACCTTCCTGGAAATATCAGGATATGAAAAAGCAAACAAAAAGATAAAAACTAGCATTCACTTTCCCTTTCTCACTCCATCAGTTCTACAGTGTGTCCATCTGCATGTCAGTCACATGTAAAAATGATATCCATTGTTTGTCTCTGCTGAGAGAAGAAAGGATGAAGGAAATCAGGAGGTCGAGTCAGAGGTGAAAGGTTCTGCTTTTATCCCATGAGTAGTGTGCATGTCACTCCCTTCCCCATCGCTCAAATAGCACTGTCAGAGCCCCAAACAGGAGGATGCAAAACCCTGAATATATCTACATAGGAAGGAAATTGTTTTTAACCAAATCCAAGGAGAGACTATAATAATAATAATGATAATAACAGCTCAGATGTCTGCTCTCTCTAATCGGTCCCTCTTTATTAAAAGGAATCATTATAAATATGTTTGTGGTTTAGATTTACAGTCACATTTACTGTCTGAAGTCAGAAAATGACTTTTGATTAGGATACAAAGCTTCACTTCTTTTTTCTTAGCAAGTAAACATTACCTGTATTCACGTCGCCTGAATTAACAACAGAAACATGTAGCAAGTGATTTTATATTTACCATGTACTTCACCCACAGTCACAAAGTTAAACATGACCAAGTTTCAACTTGAAAAAAGCATTCATGTCAAGATTTATATTTCATATTGTTTCATGGCTTAAAGACTTGGCTTGATGCGACTTTTCTTGTTTTGAAATACATTGATTTTTTTTATGTGTATAAAAAAACTGAAAGTGGGTCTAAATGTATGATTTCCTGTGCCGCCGCTGTAATGGATGCTCAGCGCCTGTATTATTAAAAGCATGGTATGGGCGCATACTGTCTTCTGCTGAAGCTGCAGAAGATCTGAAATTTAGTCGTCAGACTTCTGCAAACCTAAACTTTTAATGAATTAAAAAAAAAAATCTCTTTAGTTAAAAAGTATCATATTAGGGAAAATGTTGTCCATAAAACAAGCCGGTCCTGAAGCCGGTACTGTCCAAGATTAGAGGCTGAGGGATGAAGAGTTACCTCAGACTCCAGGCTGGCGGGACCGAGAGAACACAGCTCTCTATCACAGGTGGAGGAATTTTCTCGATGTCCTGCAAATAACAGAACAGAAATACATTTTAAAAGATCTAATGGTAATGAAAAATGACTGTAAGAATAACATTTCACATTAATTTATAGACATTTGACTCCAAAACTGGTTATGACTTTATTAAGATGCATTCATAAGAGTAGAAAATTAGTAAAACTTAAACTGAGTAATTAATATTTGGTATTTTTATTTTCCCCTAACAATAATCAGAGTTGAAATCACAAAACTACATCAAGTAATCTTTAATATTTTAATTGAAAAGTCTCAGTCATATGTGAAGGTAAAGAGAACGACAATAGAACTGATCAGCAAAACTAAACACAAATAAAGTACAGGTAAGAATCAAAGGGTTAGCCAGTTAAACAACTCCATGTCAGGAAATAAAGCTAAAAAGAAGGTTTAGATATATTTATTTACACATTTTGTAAATAAATATATCACAAAAGTTTCAGAGTCAAGCCTTTCTACAAAAAACGTATCATTGTTTGGGAAGCAATTTATGTTTTGTAATATTTCCAATCCTTAAGATAAACAATCAAAAATGCAGGTGTATTATTTAACAGTCAGCTATCCAATGAAATGATCATAACAGTTTATACAAACGGCTCTATCTCGCATTGTTTGGGTCAGAACTTTTTCAACAACAGAGGGTAAATGAAATGTAAACACCCAGTACTGAATCTTCCCTAAAGAAAAGCTGTTTTACGAGGGGGAAATGTAGATGAGGCAAAGCAGAGTTGAGCTTCATTAATACACACACAAGCTGTGTTGAAGCAACAATGAAAACCATTCATTTCCCTGTAATCCGATTCACACTGTCCCAAATGGACTCTGACCCAGTCAGGAGCGCCCAGAGACGGACCTGCAGCACAGTGAGCGCTTTTGGCACCTGAAAATGCACCAGCCGTTCACATGAGACACTCCCAGATGTACATTATCTGCACTTTGTTGAGAGTCTAAAGTTTTAGTGCTAAAGAAATTAAAGCAGCAAGCAGAACTTGGAAAAGCGCAGTGCCCGACACACGCAGGTAGGTTTGCATTATCTGATGCAATCAAAAATGTGCGCGCAGACCTCTACTTGGTGTGCTCTCAGATAAGCCCACACACTCAGTCACACGTGTCATACAAGGGAAGTGAGGTGCACGTGCGGAGGGCCACGGCAGCCTATGGGGTCAAGGCCTTTCCCAGGTACAAATGAAAGGGAGAGGAGAGACTTTGGAGCAGACTAACAACGCCGTGGGTCACCTTGCCTGGGAAAGAGATCAATGTCTGTTTGACTGGCTGAGGGAGAGGCTGACTGCAGTAGAAGGGTAAATCACCTCTCACTTCATTGAGATGCAGGTAAAACACACAGGGGCCGGGCTTGGCTCCAGCTCCACCCTGCATAACATAACCTAATGCACAGATACACATAAGCACACACACACACACACACACCTGCCATTTTTGCTGTGGTCCAAAACTGCCTCCCTGCCCTCCAATTCAACTCACAGTTGAAAACATCAACAGAACTTCAGCTGTTTATCTCTGAGTGAGAGCCTTGTGATCCCATTTAATTAAAACATAATTAGCTTTGATCATTTGCCTTGCAGTCATGCGTTCTGAGGCCACCTTCTCGTACGAGCAAACGCAGTTCTATAGCGCTGCACGCAATCTCACCACAACACTACAGTTTCACATTTGGACAATCACATTTCTATCACACCACTCATGCTCCTGTTTGCAGGAAGAAATCACCATGTAAAGGCCAATGAGGTACATTGGCACAGACTCCCTTTACAGCTGCAGGATTCTTAGCACACGCACAGCAGTGACAGGATGGAAAAAGTTAAATTATTAGGGTTTCAAATGAACAACATAACTCAGGACACTACAAGAGGGCGAGGAGGGAGAGAAGCTCCGCCACTGCCCGTCTGGATGATGGACGGACCACAGAGGAACATAAACGCAGCTGATTTAAATCACTTTAAATGTAAATGTTTATCGCATGGTGAGATGCAGATGCAGATTGAGTGAAAGAGATTGAAATTGTTTCCTCTTTTGAATGTGAATCAATTTTTAACCATTTGGGGGGGTTTATTATCTGGAGAAGAAGAATTTACAGGGATTAACAAAAAATGAAAGTCTGCTGAATTTGAATAGAACTCCTGCGCTTCAAAATGTTACTTCATGAGCTGACAAAATATTTCTTTTTAAATTGAAGACTATCTGATGAAATGATAATAAAGTGGAATATGCAGTGAAATATTGTGCAGCAACCAGATCTTTTTCAGTCGGTGTCTTGATGGTAAATTTTACCAAAAATATCAGATGACTATGAGAAGAAAACGCTTTCATTTATGTGCCATGTGAAACTGAAGCGACACTGTTGGTGTTATTAAGATTAAGATTACAAACGTCTCAGTGTCCTGATAAAATGATTAATTCCTCCAGATCTAATACACTCAGTTAAAGCACATACAGTGCACTCCTTCAGCACAAGGTCAGACAGAACATTTTGCAAGCTGGTTATTGAACCCTCACACAAATAGACACTGGGCACCGTGCACATCATTTGTCCTATTAATTCTGAGACATTAAGGCCTAGTACATGATGATGATTCAAATGTCAATACAGATAAATTTCAAAGTGATTTCCCATAGTTGACCTAAAAGAGAAAGTCCAATATTGTGACAGCAGACAACTACATTATCTTTAATAACCTAATCATAGTACAGACTGCAAATGATCACAGCACAGAACTCAATATACTGGACCAGAGAATAGTATCAGAGTTACTGATGGGTGCACACTAATGCAGTGTGTGCGTACTCTGCATGTGCACGCTTTTTCATGCTGTGCAAATAAACAAAAGGAAGCCAAAAGATGGCAAAGGGGGCTGCGACTCTGTCAGAGCTCTGAGAGAGAAGGTGGAAACCCTGAAATGTCGTTTCCTGTACCATCTGTCCTCCTTCAGCGCAGGAAGTGAATCAGAACTGCTGAACTGTCCTGCCCCTCTGTGTGTCTAGAAGTCAACAGACATGCCAGCAAAAAATCTTCCTACACAATTTCCACACCCCCACAATCATCATCAATTTTCCACTTTATCCTTCTTGAATGACTTGAATGACTGCAGACGCTGGAAACCCATGAACCGTTCGAAAAAACAGACCTCCAATCTGCCACATGAGAAACTCAAATTAAATACCAAGTTAGACTGACCTGAACAAAATCCAATCCAACTGATACTATCGGCCTACAAAAAAAAAAAAGAAAGAGGTGACACGAAAGAACTATATTGTCTCCAGTTCTGGGGTTATAACACAAATGTAATTAAATAGCTCACTATATTGACCTAATCAGATAGGAGGGCCATAAATTAGTGGACACATGCTCACTAAAAGGCCCTCTCCTCTCAGCTAGGACGCATCTCTGATCGTTTATCATTTGAAAGGAGCAGGAAGGCAGCCAGCATCTCTCTCTCTCTCTCCCTCTTGCTGTCTCTCATTCCCTTTTAATCACAGAGAAAATCATTCCTTCAGGCACGAGGAGCTCACGCTCTCCCCTCTTGTCCCTCACTCTGGACTTTCATGGGGAGCCATACAAGCCAGGTGACAGAGTGTGTGAGACACACAGAGAGAATACAGAGTCCGGAAAATGTTCTGTATTCAGCAGCTGATTGTTCTGAAGTGTCCGTGTGCCACTGTGTCACTTAAAAAGGAAAAAAAAAACAACAACAACAAGAAACAAACAGGCCTTTCTCATGCGTAAATACACACAACCAGGCAAGCAGTTGACTGCAACATGCCAGTGCGCGCGCGCACACACACACACGCACGCAAGCAACGATTTCCAGCAGAATGCATTGTGGTGGCGGTGACCTTGTGCGGAGCCTCTTGCAGCTTTTATCTCCTCCGTGCGGCTCTTTAGGATGCGCAGCGGAGGAACAGTGCGCAGGCCACGTTCAGCGGGAGGGTTGAGGGCTGCGCCACCTGTCACTAGTACAAACCTAAATTAGTGCGGCTTCGGCTTTTATTCTGCACTTTTTGAGTCCGAAGTCAATTAAAATATCTTCAAATGTGGTGAAGTGTATCGCAGCAACCGGAGTACGACCGACAATTATTTAAAAGCCAAATTAAAAACACATGCAGCGCAATTTATTCCAAACAGAATCACTGTTTCAGCAATTCTAACTCCATGAGAATATTTTTAGACATGGAATCATTTCTTAAACCTCTTTTTTTCCCCCTCCTCCACAGCTGCTTTATGTTTGTCACGACGAGCTTTGCGGTTCAAATTAAAGGAAAGCCTCCACAGACAGTATTCAACAAGTGGAGCAGCAAAAAGTGCAAGTTTATTCGAAATCAATCATTAACAGAGCCTTTCTGTCAGACCTGCTGCACAAATATCCGGCCACGGGACGCAGGTTGAAATTATACCAGAAATGTTACATCTCCTGCCCGGATTTTCAGCGCGCTCTTTAAAGAAATAACTGGTTGTTTCTGGCTTTAATTACGCAACAGGTGAAGGCCGTTGTTTTTTATTTTTATGGTAGAAAACAAAAATCATAAATGTCTCTACTAATAAATAATTCGCCCTGTAATACTAATAATTGTAATATTTAAATGGCATACAGCTAGAATAAAAAGAAACATGCTATTGCGTTCCAGCACCGATCTCAGATCAGGACCTGATCTCTGAGCTGTCGTTGCTGCGCGCTTTGCGCTCGACATCTGCGTCATTCTTCAGCGCAAACGACGACATTATGAACTTAATATCACTGTATTAATATTGATTACTTTTTTGCCATATTAACGTTATCCGTTTAATTTCAGAGGGAAATGAAAAGACTGAGACTCTGTGGCGTCGCCTTAACAACAGAGACAAACAACATGCAGAACTGAACAGAGCAAAAATAAACATTATCAGGAGAAAATGTTTGTTTCCATTCATGAACGTTTATTGGTGAATGGCATTTTCATACAATTATATCTATTTTATTATTATTATTATCATTATTAATAATATTAATATTATTTTAATTTTAAAGATTGTAACTAATCTGTTTTCATACACATTTAATTGAGCAGAAATCCAGGAATTACAAACGAGTGATGGCAGATCGGGAGGACGTTCAACTTTGACTCCCTCGGCAACCCCGGGGTTCTGACTGGACTTAAATGCGTTGCTTAAATGAAAGGAAAATGTGTAAATAGCGAGCTCATATAATCACTGATAATTTATAGCAAAATCTTTGCGCAGCCAGATCGCCGGTATCCCTGTACCACTTTATGTTTTCCACCTGAACCTTTGCACAGAGCATCTTGTCTTCAGTCCCACTTGTTGACTGCAATGACCTATTTAGTTCATTTGTGAGGAAATATGATTGCAGTTTCATGTAAATATTCCGATTTAGGGGCTTTTGGGGATGAATTATTACTGAGTCCAGAGTTGCTTTACAGTCATGTTGCCCACATGATGAAGGCTTTATTGTAGCGGATAACTTTTATGAAATAAAGTCTCGCTTAAAGTTCTCCACTATTTCAATTAAACCCCCAGAAAGCAATGAAGCAGAGCCATGCGGTCATGATAACGCGACAAAACAGCTACATACACAAGTTCACAAAGAGAGAAAAGAGAGAGCGAGAGAGAAAGTTTAAAAATAATTAAAACACAATCCGATCATGACCAGCATGCAGGACTTCATAACTCTCACAGGTCTGTTTGACATCAGCTGCAAACTTCTACTGGAGCAGAGTTTGTTTGTTTGTTTGTTTGTTTGTTTGTAACAATACAAGGACGATGAGTGATATGAAAATGATAATGTTTCTATGTCAGGATAAGTTGAACGTTAAACACAAAGCAAAAGTAAATTCACATCAAGTAAAGCTTCTGGCTCTGAGGAGTTTATTAGTTTAAAATAAAGTTAATAAATGGTCACAGGGAGAAGTGCAGGAAGATGCTTTAATAGCGGACCTGTGCAGGACATCTTCATTAGGTTTTGCATTGTGTCAAAAGACAAAGATCATGAAGTGGTCAGAAATCCTTTAAAAGTTTCTGTGGAAGCTCTATTCACAGTCCTTCATACAAGTTATTTTTGCTATTTTCATTTTAAAAATGTTAGAACACAAAACAAAAAAGTGAAACAAAATGCTTCAAAAATGGCAAAATGCTGTTTTTCTCCTTAATAAAATAGCTTTAATCAAGCACAACCTATTTTTTAGCTGCGCGCAAACTAAAAGTTGATGTTTCTTTCTGTTTGTTTGTTTCTGCGTCTCTGTTGGGTTCTCTTATTAAAACTTCAGCGCCGAAGACTACTCACATGAAAAACTCCGGAGATGAAGGGTTGTTGTCGCTGCTGGACCCCCCGTTTTCTCTGAAGCCGGTGCTGATGAGCTTCTCGTATTTCTCCTTGTAGGCGTCCCTCTCCCTGGCCAGCCGGGAGATCTCCTGCTTGAGGTGGTCCACCTGCTGCATGAGCTGCGTCTTCTCTCCCTCCAGGACGTGCCGCTGCTGGACCCGCTTGTACCGACAGGACTGGGCATAGCCTCTGTTCTTAAGCGTCCTCCTCTTCTGTTTCAGGCGGATCACTTCTTCCTTGCTGACCCCCCGCAGCTGCCGGTTCAACTCCCGCACCGACATGGTCACCAGCTGCTCGTCCGAGAACCGCTCATCCAGGCGCATGTGCTGGTGGCTCCCCCCGCCGCTGCCGCCGGACTGGGAGCCGGAGGAGGGGTGGTGAGCCCCTGTGTGGTGGTGGTGGTGATGGTGGTGGTGGTGGTGGGGAGCCCCGTTCTGGGCTGCGGCCGCGGCGATGACCGCGGACACCACGGCGGCCGCCGATCCCATCTCCTCCCCGGCCATGGCGCCCCCCGCCCCGGCCGCGCCGCCGAACTGCTGCCCTCTGGCATAGCCGTCGAAGGTCTGGAGCTGGTGACTGCTGCTGATCAGTGCCTCTACGGCGTCCTCCGGGCTAAAGCCCAGAGCTTCGGGGTTCAGCTGCTGCTGGTACCCGGTCATCCAGTAGAAATCTTCCAAGTGCGCCTTCTGTTCGCTCCCTGATCCCGGACTGGGCGCCGAGAAGCTTGGAGAGGGGGGGACCGAGCTGCAAGGCGTGCTCATCGGGGTGGAAGACAGGGATCCCCCGGCGACCAGGCGGCTGCACTGGTTGATGCTGCGATCGGGCTCCACCGGCTCCTTTTTCACTTCAAACTTCATCAGATCGAAGTCATTAACATATTCCATGGCCAGGGGACTGGTGGGCAGGTCGGAGTTGCTCATTGCCAGCTCTGATGCCATCCTCTTGCTGTTGACAGTCCTCCAAAGGGGGTGAGGAGCACCTGTCAAAGTGGGCTGCTGAGACACGCACTGAGCCAGCTTGATTTCTTTATTTATTTTTCTTCAAAAACCGAAGGAAAAGGTGAATGTTCTCGACTTAATTGCGCAGCGCGGGTTCTGGTTTAGTGAGTCGATAAGTTTTTTTTTTTTTTTTCTCTCTTCAGTCTGTGTTGCACAGACGCATTGGAGCAGCGCTGTTTCCTCCCTCTCTCCCAGCGTGCGGCTGTCTGAGCGCCGCTCTTTCTCTTTCTACCGTTTAACACTTCATGGCTCCTTTTAGGATTAGTGCGCCAATTTGAGGAGGTTCACGTACGTGTCCCGGCCAAATAGTTGCCTTGTAGAGAATGGGGAGGAAAAAAAAAAACTCCACCCAGGGATTGATGTATTTTTTTTTTCCCTGAGAAGATCACTCAGCCGACGAGTTAAAAAGCATTGCTTAGTTTTATAGGCGTCCTGACGTCAGGGGTGAAATATGAAATTGACTGAGACTCAGCCAATGAGCGGCCACAGTCCGGTGATGTAATTAGCATAATAGTGTAGAATCCAAAGTTTTATGAAATGTGCACAGCGGACTGACGCACGAGAGCAAATATTCATCTTTTTTTTTTTCCACTATGGAAAAATGTACAGTTCAGAGTCAAACTCGCATGATTACGGTTGAAGACAAACTTCACTATATTTTGACAAACAAGTAATCACAAATAAGATTGAATGTATTGATTTATCCATTCTTTTCACTTATTCAGTGACTATCTTGAGTCAATCCTGTGCGCTTTTACCTCAGTCAACCTTTATTAACCCTGACCCACATGACGATCATATGTTATGATTTTTGACAACAGTGGGCGATACTTTCATCAGTTTTACAGGCATCTTCTTCAAAGTCAAACTTCTCTCACTTAAAATACTTTATAAAGCATCAAATTCATTTATATCCACTACGTAGCAGTTGTTTTAAAGGCGAACTGGGTGGGAAAAAAAAGCTACAGTAAAGCGGATCTGTGCGCGCAAACAGTCCGGCACATGGGTCCGCTTCAATCACATTATTTAGAAACCCAATGTCGCCACCTTTTGGTACAAATTAAAACTTCACGGGGGTCTCACCGTGGACTCTAAACCAATTTCCCATTCTCATGTGTCGCGCGGTATAATGTACTTACATTAAACGCAAGTCTACGCCAACTCAAAACCTCTTTTTCCTTCCGTGGAAGTGAGGCGCTGAGTCCTCCTGGACTCTGCAGACTCAATCCCCGGTATGATCACGGCTTTGGCGTCTCTTTCTCTCCTGGAGCGCAGTCCTCAGCAGTGGTGGCACATAAGAACAAACAATAAGCAGGGCTATACACACAGGAGCGGAGAGTAAATAAGAGCACTCTCCCTGGAACATGTCACACGGGGAAGCTTCAGAAAACTACAAAGCCGCCAGCAGATAATCCAACTCCCTGGTGTCCCAACACAAGTAAATACTCTCTTGGTCCCCGCAACTCATCATGGGTACTTGATGTTAGACAGGGAGGATAAACATCGTGTTTTATTCATTAGAACAGACGACAGAAGCCCCTCTGATGCTTCTGAATTAATGTTAGCTGGATGATGATGTTTCATCTGATCATGTTGGTCTTGTTCTGTGTGTTTCATGCTGGTGGTAAGATATGGGAACTGAACATAAAAGTAACAGCTATTTTCTCATATTTGAGGTGGATTTCTTTTACTCTCATTGATTTCAAGTCTTTTAACCACCCTAAAGATGATGGTTCAATTGCTACTATATAGTTAAAAAGCAGCATAACTGTGAAATAATGTGTAGCATGAATTAACCCAACAAAGTGAATAAAAAAACACAAAAAACAATTAGTTATTTCCTTACAAAATAACTTTTCAAATCCTTAATATAACAATCCCCTCATATATGTTTTGACTTTGTTGTTGCCACATGTCTTCTTACAGGGAGCTGTTGAAGTGTACTGATCCACAGCTGATGCAACCCTGGACACTAGCTGCTGTGAGAGCTTTGGGACTGCCAGAACTCTTAAACCAGGATTTATCGGCCCTGGAGTCTCAAGGGTTAACAAGCGGAGTACAGAGCCAATGCATCAATCGTGTTACTGAGGGCTAATAGTCCTGTATGCACCTCATTCTGTCTCCCCTTGGAGGTTCATGTAAGTAGCTCCCTGCTTTGAAGTTTACAACTGTCTTTATTATATGAGGTATGATTTTTGTCCCCCTACTATAGTGTACAGGGGGTGCATATATCATAAAATAATCATACTGCAGGAGGAGGCACATGATGTAAATACAGAGGAAAGTTCAGAACATCTGCAGACTATATAAAAGTATGCATGAGAAGCATATTGTATTAAAAACTAGTCAAAATAAAAGTTGTCACAATGAGAACAGCTCCAAGCAGTTTCTTAAAAATAATGACAGTAATAATAAGTCAATGCAAATAAAAGTTGCAAATGGATAAAAAAAAAAAAAAAAGCTTTCTTTAAATCAGAATTCAGGATGCTTGTAGAATTTTGAGCGTCTTAGCCTCACATGCATCGTGCATCGAGTCCATCCCCTCCATTTGGAGCTCGGCTAATGTAAATGAGACGCTGTCTGACTTTTCAGAGTTTAACCCCAGGAGAACCCTGATGCATCCTGGGTAAAGGATGACAGTGCTTCAGGACTAGCATTTGATTTACTGGTTTCGGTGACTTTACTAATTGTTACATCTATTAAAAACACACTCATTACAATGTGACTTATGTGCATGTTGCAATAGAGCCCACTTTTATTTTCAGTATGTTAACCTTTTGTTTGCCTCTGAGGTTTCATTTAATTGCACACAGAAACACAGAAGGTGTGTGTGTGGTTTGTTTTGTTATAGTAGACATAGTCTGTTCAGATGCATGTGTTTGCAGGAAGGGGTACATGTCTCTAAAATAGGTAAACAACACATGAAATGTGTTTGAAATTTCACTGCAATGTTCTGCAAAAGGAAGAGATATGAGAAAAAACCTATTAGAGCTTACTTTACACATTTGCAACACATGCATTTTATAACTCCACTCATACAATTAAACATCAGAAGCATGCCAAAAATAGCCAAAGTCATTACCACATTTAACAGACAGTAACTTAAATAAAATGACAGGAACTAAAGGATTTCTGTATTACAAAGATTATTCCTTATAATCATCCATTACATTCCCAATGGGAGGTAGGCTTCATTTTCATCCTCAATCCCTGTTTAATGCCATATATTAAACTCTGGTGGCACTCCAAATGGAGGACAACCAGACGAGTGGGCTCAGTGGGCTCATCTGAGACACATTTAATTAGAAGGATAGAAAATGAAACGTTTGGTGGGGTCTTAACTAACTGTTGTATCTTTTGTAATAGAATGAGGAGCCATGAGAAGCTATTACAAGGAGGAGCATAAAGAACAGATCCACACCTCAATTTGGCAGTGTTTTATTGGGGGGGATAAAAGAATGTATAATCAGATAACCAGCTTCCACATTAAAGAAAAATGAGTGCCATTTTTGGAGAGTGCTTTGTTTGACAGAGCAGCCCTGGTTGCTCTATATCTCCGCGTTGTCCTGTTCCCTGGTCCTGCCTCAGTCTCGCTCTTTTTATCATTCAGTTCATTTGACTACTCAGGGAGAACGTAGTCGCTCTGATGTATAAACTCTAGTTTATTTGTTTCAATTTGAAATACAAGTAACTGGCTCACAGAAGGGCAGCAGGTCCGCAACAAATGGGTGTTATCATGACTTTAAGTCACACTTGTACACACACCTGCAAAATAAACTTGGAGAAAAAAAGGGCATGATACATTAAGAAAGACCCCCGTGTTGTTGTATTTATTTATTATCCTTTTCATTTGTTCATTCTTTTGTCTCTGATAGACTTTTGCTCTGTGGGAGCAGGACCATTATACAAAGCAAAACACTAGGAAGCATAAGATTCTGATTCAAATGACTGGATGCATCAGGTGAGAAAGCCAAGCTGTGACACTCTTTCTGTGTGGCCTTCTGCAAAGCAGAGGGATCCTTTAACCTGCTAATTGGCCGCTATGAGCAGACTTGCATGTACCAAACTGTCCTCTTCACATCTGGTTCTTGTTGTCTCCCACAGAGGGTGGGCATCTCACCTCTGCTCTCTGGCTCTAAGCAACATCGGAGACGCTGCTGTAAAATTACACTTCCAGTAAATTGCAGAGAGAGGAAGAAGATGCTTTTGGATCCAACACTTTATTAACATAATCATTTTTATACACAAGTACACAAGTTAAGTTTAAATGTTAGGAACCAGAGCTCATTTTCTCTCACTAGGCACACACTGCTACATTATTGGCTTCATTAACTACCACCACCATGCATCACCCAGCATGTGGAGTAGCAGGTAGAAGAAGCCAACACTCACAGAGCAATAAAAACAAAGCCATGCACGCAAGATATTTGTTTCCACCTAAAGCTAACGGTTGTAATAGTCCAAAGTACAGATGGACACACATAGGTGATTTTCTAACATTTGGTGGGTAATGATTTTCTGTTTCTAGGTGCATGCTTGAACACAGTGTTTGCCTGTCTGACTCCTAGTGTCCACGTGGCATAATGATTCATGTTGCACTTGGAAGTTATGAGTTGTTATTGATGTAGCTGGTATATGTAGTGTGCTTTATCCTCCCTGCAACTGTATGGTGTTATTAATGTCCACAGTGTCCACTCTGTGCTGTTATTAATGTGACTCATATACATAAAGAGTTTCCCCATTAGTCAGAGTCCAACTGCACCATCTTACAGAGAGGAGGTGCGGGAAGTCTTCCTTCTCTTAATCCTCCTCCAGCACCTCCTCCTCATCATCAGTACACACACAAATGCACACTCAGAGAGGTGCAAACTTCCTCCTTCCTCAGTCTGAGAGAACACCCCAAAATGATCCGGTGACTCAGATGTTTTCTGACTTATATAATGAGCGAATGACAAATCATTATTCAATTAATGATAAAATTGTTCTTTTGGTTAACACTAAAAATCATCGTTGTTAAAGATTTAGGATAAGGCTACATAGATATAATAATCATTATTAGACAGAAATTGAATAAAAAGCAAATTATTCATTTATCTTTATTAGCTTTATTGTTATTGTTAAAATGTACATAATATTTCATTTTTATTTATCTTGCATCGTAATACTTGATAAATATGCCAAGTGGAGACAGTTGGACCTTGCTAAAAATACTAGTCCATAGATTTACAGTGAAACCTCCCTTGGTTACTTTAATTAGAAAATAATATTTTGTATTACAGAGGATCTGGTATGTGAAGTATTATTACAAATCACAATGTGAAGTAATTTGCACGCATACTGTATCCAAACCGTCAAGAAAGAAAGAAAAATGATAAGGCTGTCATGTTGCTCACACAACAGTCATTTGCCACTTCTCACATTTCTAGAAGTCATAAAAAGCTGCTTATTGACAAAATTTACCTTTTATTTATTTATTTAAAAACACCCTTCAGAGGATTTAAAAGAGTATAACTTGAGAGTTTGGTGTGTGAAAATGAAATTGATTTTCTTTCTTTCTTTTAAATTTCAGACTGTTAAAAAAAAAAAAACCTAATACAACTCCTTAATGAAAAAAAATAGTGTTTAATGGAGAGGAAGGGTTAGCTGGAGGCGGAAGATTCGCTGTGGTGACCCCTGAAGGAAAGAGCTGGAAAAAAAAGAAAAAGAAGTGGATACTACAATTTATACGTAGAAATGTAACTGACATAGGAGGATTGTTTCGTGAGTTGATTTCTAAAATCATGTAAATTATTGCTGTTGTTAGGCCTTTTTTTTTCTTCAAGCTATTCTGTGTAGCAATACCACTTCTGACCACATGGGGTCATATAGCTCTGGTATGTCAGGGGTGGGCAAGTCCCAGTCCTTGAGGGTCGCAGTCCTGCATGTTTTTAGATGTTTTCTTACCACAATACACCAAAACAAATGAGTGGATAACCTCCAGCTTGTCATCAAGGTCTGCACAAGTCTGTTAATGAGCCATTCATCTGAATCAGAGCCAGTGAAGCAGGGAAACATCTGAGACATACAGGATACCACCCCTTGAGGACTGGATTTTCCCACCTGTGTGCTATGTTGACAAAAAGGCCATTGACAAGATGATTTGACACATTTTGTAATACCTCTTTATCTCACTGGAGGTGCACCTCACTGTGTTCTATGCCAGGGGCTGACACATAAACCTTCTTGTGCTATGGTGCCCCCATATGGTCAGAAGTGGTACTTATACATAGAGTGACTTTAAATATACATTTGATTCAATAATTTAGTTCAACATTAAATCTGTCTTTGAATGTATTCTTTCCATAAGTCTGAAGAAAGCCGTGCAGACAAAAATCCCAAAATTTGACTCTGACTGTTGTGTCCTGCCTTAAAAGATATTTTAAAAAATGGTTGCAGAATTTATTAGATAAACTGTTTTAGCTCCAAATGTGTAAAAAACAAACAAACAAACAAACAAACACAAAAACAGAAAACAGATGCATACAATTTCAGTAATGGAAATTCTGAGAATATTTACACACAAATAGATACAGTAGGAACAAATATAGAGTATGCCAGGTAAAGATAAAAATGTATAAATATTGTTGATATGAAACAAAGGGATAAGCAAGTATTGTGACATGATAACAATTATAACTGGATCAGATACTCAGGTACAGTATAAGACCATAGTTGTTACTACACAGTGAAAGAATGAAGTAAAAACACAAATAACTTGTTCCCTCAGTTTTAAAAGGGAAACACACACACACACACAGACACACACTGTGTCTTGGTGAGTTTCTCTTCAGACATCAAGGAGCAGTCACTGATGTCCAGTTAAAGGTAAAGTACCACATTACAGCTGCAGACTACGTGACCCAAGTCTTTCCACACAAGCTTTTATTCCTCTGGAGACACTAAAAGATTCAGCCAAAGGGAAAAAAAAAAAAAAGAATGACAGTGTAAATGCCTCTGCTTTCAGTGTGATTTAAGATTATTGCAGATAAAAATAAATATTAATTTAAACCTCCCAGTGATAATCCCCTCATCTGTTCTTCAGAAATTGAAGAATCATTTGCCTAGTAAGCACAGGAGTGTGTGAGGGAACAGGCGAAACTAAAGTCACATCTTTCTGTGTTATTCTGCACTCTGTCACAGAGGAAGATGCAGAGACAATACAGCCCACAGAACACCACTGCCTCATACTTCACTCCTTTATATCTCCACTAGATTAACGCCAGAAGACAAATGTACTTCCACTGGAATGCTGGCTTCTCTGAGGGCAAATGGAGGAGGAGAACAGAGGGAAAGGAGGTTGATTGTTACTGAATGAGGAATGATTGAAGCGGGATGATGAACAAGCTTCATGTAACAGGTGGAGTTTTGATTATGGCAGTATTGAGGGTGGAAATGAGATGTTTATCAGATTTGGTTTTGAGGGAGAGATCCACAGAGCAAAGGAATAGGGGGCGGGCTGGGATCAGCTTTAATCTGGCTGCTAAATGGAGAGTTTGACATGTTGTGTCTGTCTGGAGAACCATGTGGGACCCGTATCCTCTTCATCTACACCCTGCGCCGGCTGATCAAGCTCACAAATAGTCTCAATTAACACCTCATGATGAAGGAGAATGTGATAACATTTGGAAAGCGATATACACACTTCAGAATTTGGCAAAAAGATCCTGAGAGAAACACATCATATTTTTTGGGGAAAAGAGGCTATGACGACAAGAAGGAATGGAATGAAGTAGAGAGGAAAGTATCTTTAAGCTTTTTCTAAAAATGCACAAACAGACTTAGTAAGAGTTAGTCATGGTTCTTTGCACACTCACAGTAGATTTGGATGCTTACACAGGAGCGGAGACACCCTTCCTGTTGCTTATCCGCTTCCTGAGCCTCAATTTGTATTGAAATCCCTCACAGGCAATTATCCATAAGCGTATGGTGTACTTTGAGCTTATATAAGTTTCTTTCTCAGTAAGCCGCACCATTTTCATTTTTAAACTCTGATTACAATTTCAGAGTTTATTCCTATGAACAAAATTGCAAAAAAAATGGGTGCTCACAGTTAACTCAGTTTATAAAATCCTGCTGGACCTCTTGCTGGCTGTATAATTTGAAAGACTGAATAATCTTTCCCTGGCATGATGATGAAAATCCCTTTACGGGGGGAGAGAGACGTGGGCGGCAGTTGGCATCTATGTGGTTGGGGAGACATTTTGTTGAGTAAAGCGTTGGCAGGCAGGCAGGCAGGCAGGCAGGAGAAACCCCTCACCACTACTCATCCCCCGCCTCTTTACCCACCTCTCAGGCTGTCAGGAGTGTCATATATCTGGGGGATATCTGAGGGTGAGGGAGATCGCAGCCCAATTACGGGCTGATAACTAATCAATAGGTCGCTTATTCATACAGCAGGAAGTAAAGGAATGGGCCCCGGGGACAGGTAGTTCAGATTACTCTCCCCTTAACATGGGACAGCCACTAATGATGAGACAGAAAATAGTGAAGAGAAGCAGACAGAGGAAGGAATTAAAGAGAATAACAGAGCTGGGCGGAGCTGCGAGTATGGCAAAATACAGACATTAGGAGGAGGCAAAGAGGTGGAGAAAGAAAATATAGCGCTTATTTAACAAAGTGTTGTCATATTCATATTGAAGTTTGCCGTACAAAACAATGTGATGTACAGTACACTCAGACTAGAGTGTGTCTTTCTGCTGTTGGATAAATAAAAGAGCTGGCTGACCCAAAATTCCACTACAACCAATGATACTTAGATCACAAAAATAGTTTGTTTTTTCAATGTAATTTTTATTTATTTTTTATTTTTATATAAAAGACAAAGTCAGAGTTTTGATAGAATAGTAAAACACGGATGTATTTATCTTTTTACATATTGTGGTCTTTCTCCAGTCTTTGACATTTGATTAGATTATAAGTGAAAAGGTGGAAGGAGTTCAGAAGGAAAAGACACTGTTTGGTTTTGACAACTCACATTAATCTGAATTGTAGACCCACTTACATACTGCCTTTGTTTGCATGTTTATTGTTTATGTGTTGCACAGGTAACTAAAGCTTTTAAATAAATGGAGCTGAGCTGCAAAGGAAACCAAATAAAAAAGTAGAATAAAATGGAACTACCTAAATGCACTTATCAACCTTCAAATCTGTAAATAAACACATTGCTGTTTTGTTTTGTTTTGTTTTGTAGTTTCATAAAAATAGTGCCCGTATAGTGCATGGTTGCTGGATGGTGTGGCAGTCGAGTTCACCTTAGTCTGATCTAGTGCTTTTCAATTTTGCTTTAATCTTCACTTTTGCTTTCATTCATAACTCGGATACGTATAAACATTAACAAATCAAAACCCTCTAGTTGTCTCAGTTGCTGTGACGTGTGATTTGTGGTAATGTATCTGTTCGGTTTAGGAAAGTAATCTATAACAGCAGAGTGGGAGGGAGCGGAGGTAAGAGGGAAGCCATACTACTCACAGAGCACACAGACAGAGAAATAGAAAATTTAGATTACACAATCTAACATAGTCAGAGAGCTTTTGAGTTGAAACAACTATTGTGCTGCCTGATCAATATGAATAGGGATCAAAATTGCATAATATTAAACTTCTAAGGAGAAAACTGTGCCCATCTCTGACTTATCACCTATTGCACAACTACCAAGTTTACTGCTGCTCAAACACATTGATTTAATCCAGAGACTGCAGGTCAGTCAGGTTGTACACGTCTGGTCACACATCTCTGGAAACAGTAAATAAACTTACCTGCATAATTAGTTTCGTCCTGTGACACGTCTCTGACGCATGTAAGGTGTATTTGTGCTTGGCTGCTCTTCTTTGCTTTGATAACCTCAGCATCCTCAATGATATTCGTACACTAATTCTAAATGAATCTACTTCACAGTTTGATCTCACTCTCTCTGAATAAAATAGATTTTGTTTGACACCGTAATGTAACTCATCAACACAGAAGACAGTCATCCGTTCTGTCAGGTTAATATAGTGAAACAGTGGATTTTGCTTCATTATTATTTGCTTTATTAATGTTTTTTTTTTGTTCTTTTTTTTTTTTTACCTTACCAAATAGTGTTAGACGAACTTTCTTTCTTTACTCTGAACATTTAAAAAAATAATCCATGCATATAATGTGCTAAAACTAAAACTGTGTTTGGAAATGTAACTGGGGACAGGATGTCTCACATTGCCAACCTATTTAATTACTGTCACAATTATTATTATTTATAATAATTAACATAGTCTGTTGGTCTCTACAGATGATTAGCTATCATGCAACTTGGAGTCTCAGGTTCCTGTTTCTACCTCCAAACAAAACCACTCCTTGATGCTTGAAGAATCCTCTTTCCATAGAACACAAGACTATTCGTTCTCATTTTCTTTGACAGGCCATTCGTTTTCTTGCTCCTCTGTCACTGTCGCCTTCATGAAGAAATATGGCAGCAGCCTTTGCCCCTATCCCCCACAACCTCTGTCCTCAGCTGACAACCTGCTGAGACCCTGGCCGGGTCCACCTTCTTCTGTAGGTTCCCCATCCAAGGCTGCTGTAAGATAAGATACTGAGATACTGTGCAAATGTTCAGCAGTTTCTAGTTCAATCCATTAAAGCTCTATAAGTCCAAGGCAGGAGGTGAAGTGTCAGGATTTGATGAGAGTATGTGAATAAAGTTTGCAAATGATCTGTCTACACCAAAGAAAAGTCTGGTTTTATAATTGACCTTTATAAGATAAAGGTAAGTTTGGGTGTGATCAGTCTGGAGTGCCCGTCTTTCTGCTTCAGTAGAACTATCTAATCAGTAGAATGATGTTTTCAGTCACAAGTGAAAGAAATAAGTCTGAACCATCACCATTAACACTGATCAAGCACGTGCCAATCTGCTTGTTTATCCTCCTCTCTCTCCAGATCAGTACAAAGCTACTTTTCAGCCTCTTAAACCCAACAGGTTTCTCCTGGACAATACAGCCAAATCACAAAACAGCTTTTAGTTACTTTACTGATTACACACAAGCAGTAGTTTTGGATTAAATGAGACAAGAGATAGCTCAACAGAGAGTGAGCGAAAGGAAGCCACTCCTCTATACAATTCGATCTCCCAATCAGCTGCATATAGCAACAGCACATTGGCCAGATCTGAAGTTTTCCTCTCAAAAGAACAATGCAACACTCTCTCCAGATCGAATGGTAATACGTTTCATCCCATTGATGCCATCTCTAATCCATTCTGGGCTCCTTAGCAAGATGGAGATGAGGAGTAAGAGGGAGAAGTATGGCGAAACATGTGGATAGCGAAAGTGTAAATACGAGCTGAGCAGCCATGTATTCTGAAGAATTTGTGTTGTCTTTTTTTTCCTTTCTCTCTCCACTCTTCACTGCAATGGGGCTGTGTCGTTAAGCTCTTTAGTCCGCGTGGCTAATGGAATAGGGTTGGCAGGATTACACTGGGCTGAAGCACTGTGCCTGGTGAGCCTTGGAGAAACCTCTGTAGCTCCGCCAAGTAAAAGGGAGGGAAGGATGAAAAAGGACGATGGGGTTTATAGAGCAGAAGGGCCAGAGGAAAAAAAAGGTTTGGGGAAAAGGAGATTGTAAGTTAATTGTACAGAGATGAACTCCTGGCCATACATGACCATTATCACATCTGTCAGGTCTCCTTCTGGACAGTTCTTTAGATGTTTTCTTCTATGATCCAGAAGTGGTTGGCCTCACTACCTATTGAACCCTATGCTGCTCAGAGGCTCTTAATTTTTAGGGTCACCAACTGCTGGTGAGAGGAGGAAATAGATGGAAGTAAAGAATAGCTCACACTTGGCTTCTAATAGCCATAAAAGCGGCAGAAGGTTTTTAACTAGTCATAAAATCAGTGGCAGGAACAGGAGGGTATTAATTGGATTAACGCATTCATGGTCCTGTGATCACTTTTTCTGCTTCCATGATCATCTCTAGGAGATTGAATGGGACCTACAGTGATACTGACACAAACACCCTTAAGCTTATATATAATAAGACAAGTTTAAAATATGTCAGTGGTGTTGATATCTGAGTCTGCATTCCACTAAATTTGATTTCTAATTACAATGTTATTTTAACATTTCCTTCCTGTTTTTCACTGTTTTTCCACTTGATTGTTGTAAAAGCTGTATGTGAGTTCTGGAGGCCTCATTAGCCAAGACAGATCCCTTTGTGTGCATAAGCATACATGGTAATAAAAAACTTTTGGATTCTGATAATGAATTTCACAAATCAGTCTAACAAAGCGTATAGTGTTGTATGTGTATGTGTGTACTGCGGTGTGTTTACTTGATTGTCTTTCTGATATGTCTCTTGTCATTCCAACATCTTCATGGATGTGCAATCCACGATATTTAATACTGTGCTAACCCCTTACTCCATCATCCTCAGTTTATCTCAGGGAGTCATCTGCCCTTTCTTTTTCTCTTCTTCCTCTCCTTCCTCATGTCCCCTCCTCTTTTCACTTTGCAGGAATAAATCCGTTTTCAAACATAATGGAGCCCACCAGAGGGGAGGGGCCTCATTTTAGTATCCTCTTCTCTGATTGGCTGCTCAGCCCAGTGTCGTATATGATGATAAATCTGGCCCAGGTGTCACCTACTCAGCAGCAGGTGAGGATTGATGGGATACAGGAGGACTATCCATCATCCTGGGCAGGTGGCATGCTATCGGAATTTGGGAAATCTGTTCCCAATCAGGGTCCCGCGGTGCTCAGCGGGGTTCGCAACGCTGTTTGGGAGGCGTTACTGAAAATCAATGGCAAGCACTCAAGGTCAATGTACTGTTAGAAAACTCCTTAAGCTCTGACAGATAGATCTCACCACTCTTTCTTTGCCTCTCTTGCTCCCTTCCTTTTTCAAGAGACAAATACGAAGAGACACTGACATCTTCTATCCTTTGCTGCTCTGGCTGCCCTGTTAAAGGAAAGGTGGTTTTCAGGTAGATATCATAGTGGCTGTCTGGAGTAGTTTGCAACATAGCCCTTCTCTAGGTGAAGCCAGCAAGTGCCAATCTGACGACGAGGCTGGGACTCGGATTGGAGCCGGGAAGTATCGAAGATCTAATAAAAGCCCAGGGCGCCTGCCTGGCTCCTTATTCTTATAGATTACCTGTAAGTCACCTTGTCTTTGCTACTGTAAGGGTTGGGAGTTAAGCTGCATAAAGGCAGACATTCACCCTCACCTCCTTGGCTGGCTGAAAGTCAATTCAAACTGTAGATCAGGGGAGAGTAAAAGTTTGAAGCAGAACTACTGCAAGTAAGTGATTCAGCATTTGGTCTAAACATGGTTTCATTTCAAGCACAAAAATAAATAAATAAATAAAAGTTTTCTCAAAGGCAACACTATACAGGAAAACTTGAATTATCTGTTTGTTGCATTTTCACTTCAGGCAGGTAGCACAGCATGAGGGAGACCTAAATGTTTATGCTTTAAAGTACCTTCGATTTAATGGTTCCACAAGCCTTCTAAAAAAAAAAAAAAAATTAACTCTTGATAAAAGGAACATGTGGCTAATTCATAAAGAGTTTAATTTTTAGTGGTCACCACAGAATTTGTCATGGCCTGGGTCGGCCATGGCAGCCCTGTGTGTGTCTGTGTCTGTCAAGTTGGCGTCTTTCCCTGGTGTTAGTGGTTCCTGTTTTACTTTGAAAGGTCTGTCCTGTCTTCATTGTTTTCTGCGTTGCTTCCTTCCTCTTGTTACCTTGATTCACTGAACCTGCCTTTCATCTGATCCCCTTAAGTTTCATCATTTCCCTTGTCTGTGTGGGTCCATTAGTCGCTATTCATGTTGCAGTCCTGCCTGTTTTCCCTCTTGTCGTCTCCCTGGGATTAAGTTAAAGTTTCTGTTTCTGTATTTTGGTATTTTTGGTATTTTTGGACTTTTGGAGGCAGCACGGTGGCTTGGTGGTAAGCACTGTTGCCTCACAGCAAGAAGGTTCCTGGTTTGAACCTGGTTTCGTGGCCTTTCTGTGTGTTTGCATGTTCTCCCTGTGGTTGCGTGCACACTAAAAAATACTGGGTTATTTTCTCAACCCAACCACTGAGTTAAAGTGGTTGGGTACTTTCATTGGGTTAATTTAACCACTGTTAGGTTGTCAGTTTTTTTGATCATACCAGACTACAGTAACCCCACCCCTGAGTCAATTTAACCCCATCCGCTGAGTTATTTAAGATTTAAAAAGCATCAACTTCCTTTAAGCAGCCATTTCACAACTGACAAAGGGGCTGGATCCAGATGACACAAGGAGCAAGGTTTGTTTATCCTAATTTTTATCTTTAAAAAATTGTTTCTCTTATTAATTGTGGCAATAACTCAATAGTAGTACTGAAGCTTAAAGTACCTGTATTTACACGTCTATAAGGCGCACTTTAAAGTCATAAACTTTCTTCAAAACGGCCGGGGCGCCTTATAAAGCGGTGCGCTGAGCTCCAAAATCTGTAAACGCTGAGTGGCATTTCCTGCCGACACGCCACTTATATAGAGGAAAGGCTGACGGGATAGAGGACAGCATGAGAACGTTAAAGGGGGAAGTGTGGGCGTAATAGCTAAGACGCTAAAGGCGCTCCCCCAGTAGGTATAAAGTGCCGGTACGTGCACAATGTAAACAACATTGTTTTGGACTTGTGAAAATGGCACCTGAGAAGAGACACGCTTACGAAGCACAGTTTAAACTGCAAGAGATCCACTACGCGGAATAACATGGAAATCGAGCAGCTGTAAGAGGATTTAGGTAAACAAATCCATGGTTCGCAAGTGGAGGAAGCAGGAAAATGAGCTTCGCCAAGTCACATGTTCACATATTCTAAGTAGCTATTGTGGTGACGACAGACAGCACAATCCCTGTAAATCATGACCATGCCATTAAGCAATTCCTCATCGTACCATACCACTTAACACGCATAACCAGACAGCTAAACCAAATGTAACAAAAAAGCGTTGAAAAATAATGGTCAGCAGTCAGTCTGGTTGTTTTAACCCAACTGTGTTGTTATTGGCCACAAAGAAGCCGTTTCATGGGTTTAGGCGGTCTTTTCTTGTTCTTCTTCAAAACACGGTCAGTTCCATGTCAAATGTAAAATTACTATTGAGATTATTCATAGCAGTAATGTTTAACTTTTTGAACTCCACCCCCATTTTTAAGCAAAACGCCTAAAATTACACACACAAATTTAAAATGATTGTAACTTCTTAACTGTTTTGTCCACATGGATGCATTAAATAAGGTTACGTTAACTGTGCTGTTATCGGGATGCGTTTCATCAGGTTAACTAACTCTGAATGTATGTTAGTGTTCATTTAACGTTACAACAGTGGATGTACATAGTTGCTAATAATCTGAGAAATGTACGTCAGTGCTCACCATTGTTGATCGTCTTGGGGGGGGGCGGGATCTGTTTCTAATCCATAAACGATTCACAATCTATTGTATCGTAGTTATCCAGGTGTCATGATGAACAGTCTGTATAGCTGGCTAGGATAATGTTAGCCATTAAGCAGGTGTTCACCAGGTAGCATTTAGAAACATCTTCATACACTCCACAGGTAGACTTTCCCTGCTCAACAGCCAATTTAATGATGACATTTTCAGAGTCAGCCATACCTCCTGAGGATGCCAAAAATAGGACGGAGGGGTTAAAATACAATTTGCAGCCAGGCGGATGAATACATGAGAGTTACGGCCCAATACAGGAATGGATCATGGAGAACTCAGATCCACACCTGATCACACCAGGAATGGTACGTCCACCTCACAGTTGAATTTTGCACAAAGTTGTGCATCAACACTGACACAACACACACACATACATACATATATATATATATATATATATATATATATATATATATATATATATATATATATATATATATATATATATATATATATATATATAATTCACAGATTGCACAGGATCTCAGTGTCTTGTACCTTGGCAACGGTGACATGTTTCTCAAGTGGCTTCGGTATTTGGACAAAATCATTCCACTGGCTGTCGCAGAGAAAAAGGTCCAGGCACCAGGCGACCTCTCAGATAGTAAAACGCAAATATGTATTTGTGTACCTGCTTAAAGCCAACATGTCTGCATGCTTGTTCGCTCACATGTAAAAATATTAAAAGTGACTGTAAAAGTGCAACTTGTGCTAAGAATGTTTGTGTCCATGCATTCTAGATAGAGCACATCTACGAAAAAGATTTCTCATATATCCAAGACAATTCAAATGTTGAATGTTCATGTTTTGTTATTTGTTCTTTATTTGTAATGTGAAAGTCTATTGTTAGATGGACTATGAAATTGACTTAAAATCCGTGCAGTTAACTTCTTTATTGATTTGGATATTTTGTCCAGAGTAGATGTATAGATGTAAAATGAATTTTAAAATACACTTCATAATTTGCAAACATTTATTATAATAATCATTATTTAATAGTGGAAAAGATATTATATAAAATAACACAAACATTGGGTTATATTAACCCAATGTTTGTGTTATTTAATAGTGGAAAAGATAATATATAAAATAACACAAACATTGGGTTAATATAACCCAGCAATAGGGTGAAATTAACATCAATTTTGCGTTAAAAAAGATAAACCAAATAATTGGGTAGAATTAACCCAACAGGTTGGGTACGTTCAACCCAATCCACTGGGTTAAAACAACCCAGGGTTGGGTGCAACCAATAGTGACCCAGGGGAGTTAAAGTTGGGTTATTTTTAACCCAGTGTTTTTTTTGGTGTGTGGGTTTCCTCCCACAATCCAAAGACATGCATGTTAGGTTAATTGGTTATTCTAAATTGTCCGTAGGAGTGATTGTGAGTGTGAATGGTTGGTCAATATGTGGCCCTGCGATGGACTGGTGACCTGTCCAGGGTGTACCCCTGCCTTTCGCCTGAAGAGCTGGGATGGGCTCCAGCAGATCCCCGTGAACCTGCACAGGATTAAACTGGCATAGATAATGGATGGATGGCTTTTATGTTTTTGTAAATAAACCCTTTTTGTTTTGAAACTCCTGCCCTTGGGTCCTCCTTCTGTGCACTGCAACCATGACAGAATGGACCCACCAACAACTGGACCCAGCGGGAGGACTCATTGCCTTTTGGGGCACCCGACTGGCCCTGGGGGGGCCCTAAAGCTTCCAGTGCGCCAGACAGTGCTCTGAGTTTGGTCCGGCGTATTACCTGGCAGAGTTCGCCTCCGAGGCGAAGAACGTGACACCTCGGAGAAGGCGAGGCAGGTGCGCTCGCGGTCTGGGTCAACTCCCCGGATTGCCAGTCCTCAGGCGGTTTGTGTCGGCGTGGTGGCTTTGGGGGCCACAACTGAACAATCTGGCCATAACGTGGATCCGGCCGGTCCAGAAATGATCACATTGTGGGAGTATCTCCGCAAGGAGGCAGCTCGGAGCTCAGAGCTCGGAGCTCCCCTTGTGTGGAGGAGCCTGAGGACAAGGAACTTTCAATGTTCAGGGGCTCCAAGTGAGCTTGCAGGGGATCCGCCCGGAGGAGGCGAGGAAGACATTCCTCCTCCACGGTGTCTTCTTCGGCTCCTTCCTCCATGGCGGTCTGTATGGACACTCCTTCCTCTCCCGCCTCCCAGAGGTGGTCCTGGACGCACCTCCTCCGCCGTTTCCTGCGGTGGTCCTGGACGCGTCTCCTCCGTCGCTTACTGATTCCACAGCCACTACCGATTCCACAGCCACGGACCCAGCTGCCACGACCATCAGCGCCTCCCATCCCCGCACTGAGGACCCGGCCACCGGCGCCCTCTGTCCCTGAACCACAGACCCAACTGCAACCACCGGCGTCCTCGGTCCCCGCATCTCGGACCCAGCCGTCACTGCCCAGCCCCGTTTCCGTGGCTGCCCGGGACAATTGTCTGGCGACTCAGGAGGAGGTCGAGGGCTTCTATGATTTCTACCACCGTCTCACGTCTTCTTACTAAAGAAAACATTTAGTGAGTTGAGAAAGTCTGTGTTGTCCTCGCATGGGGGAGGGGTGGGCCTGTAGCCAGTTACAGTCTGAATGCCTTGCCATAGGCGTCTGGAGTCTTTTGTGTCAGTGAAGTGGGATTGGATTTTCTGTCCATAGGCACGCTTTTCTGCTCTCATGCCTCGATTCAGGTTAGCCCTCGCTATACTGAGGGCATCCTTGTCACCAGACTTGAAGGCGAACCTCCCTGGTGAACCAGGGTTTATCATTAGCCCTTGTGGTGATGTTCTTAGTGACGGTTACATCTTCCATGCACTTTGAAATGTAGCTGGTCACAGATTCAGTGTATTCAGTTATGTTGATATGTTGGTTTGAAGTGGCAGCCTCTCTGAAAACATTCCAATCTGTGCACTCAAAACAGTCTTGCAGAGCTGAGGTGGCCCCCTCTGGCCAGGTCCTCATCTGTCTCACAGACGGTTTGCACCTCGTTAGCAGTGGCCTGTAGGCTGGAATGAGCCAGATTGAGAGGTGATCAGAGTTGCCCAGTTGGGGGTGGGGTGCGGCTCTGTAGGCTTGTTTTACGTTGGTAAACACTTGATCCAAGGTATTCTCTCCCCTAGTAGCAAAGTCCACATTCTTGTGATATAGTGGTAGTACTGTTTTCAATTTGGCTTGGTTGAAATCGCCCACGATTATGTTAGCAGCATCCGGATTTGCGTCTTGCAGCGCGCTGACCGACTGATACAATGTTGAGAGTGCATCCTTTGTGTTCGCGCTAGGCGGCACATACACAGCTGTTAAAGTGACGGCAGTGAATTCTCTCGGCAAGTACGTCGGTCGGCATTTGATTGTTAAGAACTCTATGTCCTCCGAACAGTGGCTTGAGATGATTTTAACATTAGTGCACCAGTTGTTGTTGATGAAAATGCACACACCACCTCCCCGTAATTTACCACTAAGAGCTTGACTTCTGTCTGCCCGTAAAGATGTAAAACCGTCTACCTGGATAGCATGGTCGGCACCATTCCATCTCTCATTCCGAGGTGCTCGACGCGCGCTCGCACGCTAGAGATGCGCGGTTGAACCGCGCACCCGCGGGCGGAGCGGATAATCCGCATATCGGGCGGATGACTCGTCAAAAAATAATACTTTAATTAAATTCGGGCGGGTTGCGGTTGAAGCACTCAAATAATAATAATAAGAAAAAATATTTTACATATTATTAAAAAGGATGGCGGGTCGGTTCGGTTTTGAAAATTGGTGAAAAAACGTTCCTGCAAATGGATAGCGGGCGGATAGAGATTTTAAGAAGCGGTTGCGGGTTAAAATATACGTCATCCGCGCATCTCTATCGCACGCAACCCATTTCAGAGGCAGTTGACACGCCTCACCTCGCCTCCGTGGCAGTCTCGGGCGAGGTAGGGGTTGAGTCATCTCGGCCTCTGCCTCGGTCTCGCTCCCCGCTGCTGCAGCAAGAGCCGCTGCAGCCAGCCGAGACCCTGCCATTGCCGCTGCAGCTGGAGCTGCAGCCAGCCAGGAACCATCCGTCCCCCTGCAGCAGGAGCTGCAGGTGGCCCAGTACCTGCCTGAGCCCCTCAGCAGGAGCTGCAGGTGGCCCAGTGCCTGCCTGAGCCCCTCAGCAGGAGCTGCAGGTGGCCCAGTACCTGCCCGAGCCCCTCAGCAGGAGCTGCAGGCGGCCCAGTACCACTCATCACCCCTGCAGCAGGAGCTGCAGTCGGCCGAGAACTGAGAATAAGATGTTATTCCTAAATGCCTCATATATTTTGTCTAGTGTATTCTAGTTCTCTGTTTAAACCATTTGTATTACTGACAGTCTTTGTCATTCCTCATCGATCTGTTGAGATGTATGTAAATATTACATTGAATAATTATTCGTCTTTTGATCATCATGCATTTGTTTTTAGAAACCCGCCTGTTTTAACTGTTACAGTCTACAACATGACTAAACCCTTCCTCCTGTTTTATTCAACAATTTTCTGAGTTTTTACCAACAATTTATTTTACTTACAGTAGAATTCTGATAACTGGTGATTTTAACTTACACATGGACACGACTAATGAACCGTATGCCAGCGAGTTTTCAAATCTTTTAAACAGTAAGAATTTTAAACAACACATCTAACAGCCTACTCACAACACAGGACACACCCTAGATCTGATCATAACCTACGGTTTGTCTTCTGTTGTTGACCTGGGCTGTGCTCATCACTACTGTGCGTTTTTTAACATTACCAGTTTTAGCCAGCAGGAGGCCCCGGTGAGAACCGTTTGGAAACAATACATCACTTGTGAAGTGGCTGCAAATTGCATTTTAAATCAAACTCCTACTCAGATTTTACCTGCACCATGTGATTTTATTGTTGATCACTTTAACAGCAGATTGAAATCAGCTATCAACGCTGCAGCTCCAATTAGAACAAAAACAATAAGAACCAAACCCACACCACCATGGGTAAATGGAGAAGTTAAAGAGCTGAAAAGAAAGTGCAGGAGAGCAGAGAGAAAATGAAGGAAAACAAAACTGACAATCCACTACGAAATTTTACGGGTACAACTCAAAACCTGCAATAACTTAGTCAAACAGGCAAGAACCCTGCACTTCTCAAACCTCATCATAGAAAATAAAAACAACCAGAAATTCCTTTTTAAAATTATTGACCTTTTATTTAACAGATATTTTAACAAGTCCTCCATGTCACCATCAGATGCTGCATGTAAGAGCTTTGCTGACCACTTCAGAACATTAAAATCGACTCTATTAAAGATTGTTAATGACTAAGATGTAACATGGATGCACAGAAACTTTCAGTCCTGGTTCTACTGGATCTAAGCGCTTCCATTGATACAGTAGATCACAACATTTTATTAAACAGACTCTGAAGTCTGGTGGGCCTCTCCAGTACTGTTTTAAGATGGTTTCACTCCTATCTCACAGATCAACAGTTTTATTTAAGTATGGGTACATACTCCTCAAGAACCCATAAGATCAAGGGTGGGGTTCCCCAAGGTTCAATTTTAGGTCCAATACTTTTTATCTGTACATGCTGCCACTTGGGGATCTCATCAGGAGACATGGCGTTGGTTTTCACAGCTATGTTGATGACACACAACTCTACATCACTGTGTCTCCTGATGACCTAGAACCAGTTAACATTCTTTTAAACTGAATGTTATGATGTCCTGAAAACAAGAGAGAGAGAATTTTATCAAAATTTTAAAATTTTAAATCTTCTCAGTGTGAGAAACCTGGGTATTTTTGACTCTGAGCTGGTTTTTATTCCACATGTTAGAAATGTAACAAAAACAGGTTTTTAATCGCCTAAAAACATCGCCCATTTCTCTCTCTTGCCAGCACGGAGGTGTTAAAGCATGCTTTTATCTCCAGAAGAATAGATTATTGTAATGCCCTGCTCTCTGGTCTTCCCAAAAAGTGTATCTCTAACCAACAATTTCTCCAGAATTCAGCTGCACATTAGCTGTGTGTTTCTGGATTGATTTTAAGGTTCTTTTATTAGTTTATAAATGTCTTAATGGTCTTGGGCCTTCTTATTTATCTGACCTCCTTTTAAGGTATGAGTCCTTGCGGACCCTGAGGTCCTCAGGTACCGGCCTTATAGTTGTACCTAGAGTCAGAACTAAAACCTATGGTGAGGCCATGTTTCATCAATATGGCCCCCGACTCTAGAACAGCCTACCTGAGGACCTCAGGACTGCAGAGACTGTTGATGCTTTTAAAGAGAAGCTCAACCTACTGTACCTTTTTAAATTGGCTTATAGTTAAATTTCATTTATTAATTTATTTTTAATTCATTTAACTCTAAGCTCTAACTTTACTGGTATTTATTTCTTGCTGATTTATTTATTCATTTATTTTTAAATCATTAATTTATTTGTATAGTCATTTATTTATGTATTTCTTAGCTGCTCTTATTGGTTTTAAGTCTCTTTGAAATTTTATCTTCTTTAAACTCCAGTGTTCTCCTCATGGAGGTCCTCCATGTCGGGAGCTACACCTGCTTGGTTTTCGGGGTCGCTGCCACGGGGGTTGTCTGTGGCTTTCTTAACAAACCTGAAACTCGCCATCAGAGATAACTGGTACCACGACGGTGGTTATGAACTATCTTTGTTAACCGCGGCTTTCTGCTTTCTGCTCTGTGCGCGTTCACAAAAAGGGGGCGTTTGACGCGTCATTTGACGCCTTTTTCGGATCAAATGGATAGATCGTGGTCAGTATATTTCAGTCAGGAGGAGCAGGTTTTAATAATGCAGGGCTATGAGGATTTCAAAGAAATCTTTACGGCCAAAAGCAATACTGTAGGTGCGAATAAAGCCAGAGAGGAGTGCTGGCAAAAAATTGCAGATCGTGTAAATTCATTATATTTATTTCACCACTTAATGCACCTTAATTAATCTCCCTCCCTCTTTTAGAGTGCTTAAACTTTAAACTTAATGCAGCAGATTTAAACATTATGTTGGTCTGACTGTCCCATTATGAATGATAAATGAAAATCACTTTAGTTTTTTGCTAAATCTATGTGAAATTAATTTAATATTATCTGTGATACCAATATACCCTCACCGGCCACTTTAATAGGTACCCTATCACCCTGGGAAATCTTATGAATGAATTATATTAAAACATTTCACATGAAATTCCACGTCACACTGATAATCAATATAATGGACTATTAATTTATGTTACCTGCGATTTTGTAAACGCTTCTTTTATTTGAAGCGTGGGCAGATGGCCAGGGAATACTACAAACATATTCAGCAGTTTAGTAAGCGCAAGTACAACCTTTATTCCAGTATTCTGGCTCAGATTTTCTGCATCACCAACTGAATGCATGTAGGTTCCCGCGGCAAAGAAACGCAAAGAAACGCACACCGTTTGCGCTACTGTGAGCGCACGGCTGCGTTTGGTGGCGCTGCCAATATATGGCTCTAGCAGATTATAAATGTAACGTATTCTCTCAGCTGGAAATCTATAGCGTTCATAGAGAATATGGTCATGGGAAGCCAGCGGATCAGTCCGGTCTCTGAATACTCTCCCTCCATTGCACAATCCTGGCGCTCAGGCCAACAGGATTGGGTGAAAGTGAAAGGGTGGCACTTGTTTATAGCCGATTTGAGCCTAAACTCTGCACATAACCTGCTCCGGACCAGGTTAAGCTTGCAGAGTAAGTTACGATGGTGATCTAGCCAGGTTAAAAGAGAGCCACCTTCGTGGTACTGGAAATCCTGGCTTTAGACTCAACATACCTCGTTAACCCTCTAATCTCACTTCGTAGTACACCCCTCTGGTCAGCCTGGGTTCAGGTGGTTCCTGTGGCAGTGACCTCTGTGATTCTGAGTGGGGGTGCTCTTGAAGTGGACTGATCCTCAAGATATCGTTTTCCTAAGCTGGTTCATTGGTGCCAAGATGGATGTTTAAGAGTCTATGTAGAATGGGGCCAAAGAGGGTGGGGTGGGGTGGTGGGGTTCTATGAGTATTTAAGCCTGATTTATACTCGAACGTCAGGTCATCTGCGTCACCTACGCAGACGACGCAGAGATGCCCCCCCACCCTACGCAGACACTACGCAGAGACTCCGGTGTACCTACCCAAGGGGCTACAAAATGCCTGCAAAAGGAAAAATACATTATATAGACAATTCATAAAGCGTCGAACTATAGAGGCAGAGGAAAAGTATAAAAAATATAAAAATAAATTAACTAATATTATGAGGACATGTAAGAAGGACTACTATAATAAATTATTGGGAAAAAATAAAAACAACATTGAAGGTATATGGAATGTCCTAAATGGCATAGTGAGAAATGGATTGAAAAATAAAGGTTACCCGGAATACTTCACTGAAAATGAGAAGACCATTAATAATATGGAAGATGTGGTGAAGGGTTTTAACAGATTCTTTGTAAACGTGGGACCAGAATTAGCAACAAAATTAAAGAGACCAGAGACAGCAGAATGTGGGGTTGTAAATGATGTGGGGGACAGAAACCCAAGTACAATCTTTCTAGGAGCTGTTGATGAAAAAGAAATCACGGAAATAGTAAGAAACTGTAAAAACAAAACCTCTAAAAACAAAACCCCTACAGACTGGAATGATATTGACATGACAACAGTAAAGAATGTTATTGAAGGAATTGCAAAACCACTAAGCTCACATCTGCAACTTGTCTTTTCAATCAGGTATATTTCCAAACAAAATGAAAAAAGCAAAAGTAATACCGCTGTTTAAAACTGGAGATAGACACCTCTTCACAAATTACAGGCCTGTTTCTTTACCCCCCCAATTCTCCAAAATACTTGAAAAACTTTTTACAGTCAGACTGGACAAATTCATTGAAAAATACAATCTGCTTAGGCCGGGCATACACTGTGCGACTGTCGGCTCGTTTTGAGCCGATTTTCCAGTCGTGCGAGTATTTTTTGGATCGGGCCGAATTTCGACCCTATCGTGGAGTCGTGCTTCGTGCAGTATACGTGGGGTAACGACGAGAGACCAACACTTCCCGACGAGCTCCCGATCACAAGTCGTGTTCTTGCAAGGAAATCAAACTTGTTTGAAATCCTGGTCGCTCCTCGTGAAGGTATCACACAGTAGAAGCAGTAGGTGCGTTTGAGATGAACTGCGGCCTCGCCTGGCGAGTAGACGAGATCAGGCGGCCGCAGCAGGAGGTGGGAGACAAAAAGCTGCAGTCAAGTCGGACAGTTTCCAGCACATACAGGAGGAGACACTTCCCGTTAGATCACCTGTATGTTACCTGTAGTTTGCAGACCACATTCTTAGATAAAGTGTCCTCGATCGCTGATTGAAGTTAAAATAAAAGTGATCCTCCTTCTGTTGCATGAAACGTGTTCTTTTATCTGCCTTGTAAAGCACTTTGTAACTGGTCGTTTGATAAGTCATATATATAAGTGTTATTATTAGCAGACACAAAATATTTGCTTGTTGGCAGATAAAAACTTAATCGCACAACATAAGACTAATATAACAAACATTAAATATTGTGATTACACATATAATTAGTATTTTGCGCAACATGTGGTGTTTGTTGTCAAAATTAAGAGCCAATCGGAGCCTGTCAGCTCATCAATCAGGTGACAGCCAGGCGCTCGCAGTCCGTGGAGAGCAGCTTTTTTTGACGTTGCAGTTCCAGTATACAGAAGTCCGACGTGTGTTATGAACGTATAGTGTAAGCAGTCAAGTCGCATCAGAGCATCGGGCCGTACAGTGTGAGAGCATTACTCGTGGGCTGCGAACTTTTGAACTCAGCGATCTAGTCGTGCAGTTTGAGATAGGGCTGAATCAAACGATTTAAAATATCGCACAGTGTATGCCCGGCCTTACAGACAGTCAATATGGATTTAGAACAGACAGATCAACATCTCTAGCACTTATTGAGTTAATAGAAGAAATCACAAATTGTATAGACAACAAAAAAATTGCAGTTGGAGTATTTTTGGACTTAAAAAAAGCTTTTGACACAATTGATCACAACACATTATTAAATAAACTGGAAAGGTACGGTATAAGGGGGGTTGGGTTAAGATGGCTGAAGAGCTATTTAAGAAACAGGCAGCAGTTTGTACAAATAGGGGATTATAAATCAGAAGATATAGAAATTACTTGTGGAGTACCACAGAGGTCGGTACTGGGTCCAAAATTGTTTATATCATACATCAACGACATATGCAGAGTATCAAAATTACTGAAATTTGTTTTGTTTGCAGATGATACAAATATTTTTTGTTCTGGGGAGAGTCTGCAGCAGATTTTGAACATGATTACAACAGAAATACACAAACTAAAACTGTGGTTTGATAGAAACAAACTATCACTACATCTGAGCAAAACTAAGATTATGTTGTTTGGAGGACATAAAACAGAATCTTATGTAGATCTAATAATAGATAATACACAAATAGAAAAAGTAAACGAAATTAAATTTCTTGGTGTAATCCTGGACCACAAAATCTGCTGGAGACCACACGTGAGCCACGTACGAGCAAAGCTGGCAAAGTGCTCTGCGATTCTTGGGAAAGTAAGACACATTCTGGATCATAAATCATTACATACCCTATACTGTTCACTGTTCTTACCATATCTATCTTACTGCTTAGAGGTCTGGGGAAACACCTACAGAAGCACTCTACAGCCGATGTGCATAATTCAGAAAAGAGCCATAAGGATAATGAACAATGCAGGATACAGAGAACACACAAACCCACTGTTTATAAAATCACACACACTGAAATTTATGGATCTGGTTAAATACAAAATAGCACAAATAATGTTCAAATCAAGGAATAATCTACTACCAAAAAATATCAGAGGAATGTTCACAAAGAGAGAAGGAGGCTACAATCTAAGGGGAGAACTAAATTTTAGAAAACGTAAAGTAAGAACAACAATAAAAAGCATGTGTATATCGAACTGTGGAGTGACTCTGTGGAACAGTTTGGAGCAGGAAATGAAACAAAGTACTAACATAAATCTGTTTAAAAAGAGATACAAAAAATTAATTATAAACAGGTATATGGAAGAAATGAGTTAACGAGGAGTATGATAAATAGATAAAATAGGGGAAAATGGTATATTATACTTGCTTAAGATATGTTTAGATATTTATATGAATATTTATGTGGTATATATTGTATGTTGGGAGGGATAGTTGTAGTTATGTAATATATGTTGTATATTTTTATGTATGTAGCATATATATATATGTATATGTATATATATATATATTTATAGGGATATTTATGTAGTTTACATAGTGTATATTTGTATAGATTTATATAATATATGGTATTTTCTATAATAGGCGTGTTTACATAGTGTTTATGTGGACACTATTTATATAGATATTGTGTAGATATAGCAATGGCGATGGTGTAAATTTATAGTTATAAAGGGGTAGGAACTAAGAAAAAGTGTGCTTACTACTCCTTTTTCGAACTTATGTGTATATGAAGATGTTACTATTTGTTTTTTTGTTGTTTTTTTTATGTACATGTTTGTTTGAAATAAATTCAATTCAATTCAAAAGAAGTGGTCCGAAGAAATGAGGGAAGCTTACAGATTGTGTTAAGAGATGGTACAGAGACAACTTGTGGCCAAGAAAAGTGACAGGAAATGGTCACCTGAATGTATAAAAGTTTTAAAAATACACTAAGATACACAAAGAGCTCACTGATTGTGATTTATCTTGTAGAAAATAATCCATGATTTTCATGGTCCAGCAGAGTCAGTCAATAGCCATATTAGTTTCTGTGAAGATAACACTATCCCAGCAAGAGTTGTACACAGTTTTCCCAACAAACAACCATACACACTTAAACACTCCTTAGACAGTTTTGGATTGGTATTCAACCAGGGAAATCAAAATTACCTAATCAGTTACCAAATACCTTGTTCTGCTGCAGTTTTAGACTTTGTACATCTGTCTCAGCCCATAGCCGGTGCAAAAGAGAAGCCGACTTAACAAAACTAAAAAAAAAAAAAGAAGCTTGAAACCTTAAAAAGATTGCAGTTCTGAGACCTTAGTGGTAATAGAGTCCGGCCTAGTGCATGTTTGTCAGCTAGATGCTACTTCTATCTTCCATGGTTCAGTGGTAAAACCATTAGTGGAGATCACTTTGCTGGAAATGGAGCCTTTAGTGAGTTATAGTGACATTTTACCATTGGAGCTGTCCCATTACAATATCTAACCTCCCCAGATATTAGTGTACTTTGAAAGAAAAAAAAAACACAAACATAGACCATATGATCAAGATATAGTCATTGACATTATTGATAATCAGTGATTTGGATTTACTGGGGCAGGGGCAAGAACATTATAAAGCATAAAGGGCATTAGATTCCATTGAAAATGAGCCCAGTCTTGAGTCAGTCTCTGTCAATGACTGGGATCTGGTTATACACAAACAGGCCAAGTCCATGGTTGAATGAGCACCTGTAAGCATATCCATAGACTCAAGGATACGTGACTCATGCATCCCTCAATGTCTTGCTGTTAGTTTGACAGAAACCAAAACACAAATGCAGTCTACTATATTTTTCTTAACTTGCACAGAGTGGGAGACATAGGGTCTGCTACTCCCTGTGATCATCTGTACAGCGATCCCCCACACTTCGCGGTTAATGGGGGCTGTGACCCCCTAACGAATGGTGAAAACCGCGATGTGGATGTACATGTATATGTACATACAGTATACATGTACGCGCATACGCAAAATCTACGGAAGGTACACTCACTTTGACGATCTCTGCTCTGTGCGTAGCTGACGAGAGCAAGAGATGGGAGATGTGGGGACTCGTGTCAGCCAATCAGCGTACAGACAACCGACGGCACAGTAATGCCCGTCATAGCAGCCAATCACAGGTCTTGATATTAGTTCATGGGGCCTACCGTCTTGGCTCTTGTTGCTTCCCGAGACTCGTTCTTGATGTGATGGGTGTCGCTTCAGCTTTGCACGCTCTTTGTTTGAATTTTTTTTTCGAATACTTTTTTTCTATTAATGTTTTTGAAACTTCTGTGATGTACTGAGACCACGATTGCTGAGACCGCGAAGTGTGGGAGATTACTGCACTCCTAACTCGTGGGTAGGGCTGGGCGATATGGCTTCAAATCTATATTGCGGTATAATTTAAAGCATGTGCGGTAACGATATATATTGCGATATGTAATCTTTTCTTCTGTAATATATGTGTGTATATAATATGTATGTATATATATATGTAAACAGATATGGAGAACAGTAAAAATCCGTGTACTTCACAGTTCGGGTAGCAATTCAGGTAGCAATATTAACAATTCTGTCTGAAAAAAAAGAATTCTGGACTGCAAAAAACTTTCGTGTCATTCCTCCATGTTACATCAGATCTGCTCCATGTGTTCACTGTCATGCTGTTCTCTTACTGGTTACTTCAGTGCTGCTCCATCTAGTGGCACAGATGTGTAACAACAACAGAAAGTCCAGTCCTCGATTATAAAACAAATTCAGTTCTATGGCCCGTTTTTTAATTTCGTATTTTTGATCCAAGTCTAAAATTGAAATATAAAAAAACTGGTATTTTTTTTCATTTTTTGTGTTAGATTTAAAAAACTAAAAACGTAATAAAAGGTCACTTTTTAATTTTTTTAATGGAAAAAATGGAAAAAATGAATGATACACGGATTGGTAAAGTAAAGTTACTTAACTTTAACATGGACATTTTCATTTTAAAGTTCTCCGAAGGGTATGACTGAAACAAGGTTATTTGTAACAACTGCCAAGTTGAACTCCCCGTTAAACGTTTCTGCTGTTACCTCAGAATTGTCTGTTTTAATGTTCTGATTGTGCTGAGCCGCAATCATTTTGTTGGATTTTGTTTGTAGACTTTTTATTTTTATTTTTCATAAAAACAGGATGACATTAATGTCCCCCTGGCAGTGGCAATAAGCTTTATTTTATTTTACATATTTTAAGATGAGATTTATACTAAATATGTGTTACTGACAAGTACTGATGTTAAAAGTGTTTGAACAACAAATGTTATGACACTTTAATTCATATGACAGCAGAACATTTCAAAAGTGCATTTTACACCACTTTTGAATTCATTATTTAATTTCGCGTATACAATGCGATTAATTGTGATTAATCAGGGAAATAATGAGATTAATCACGATTAAAAATTTGAATCGTTGCCCAGCCCTAGAGAAAAAGCAAAAGCAGGCTGCACAAAGTTCAATCTTAAGGTAAATTTATTAGACCACAAAGCAGAAAAGGAAGACACAATGGACAAAGCAGAAATAGGTAACAGGTATTGCTACTGGACATCAACCTATAGGCCCACAGTGTGTGATACACAAAACAGTTTGTTGAGGTAGAAATAAATTCTGTCACAAAGAAATTGCTTTTCCACAAGAAAGTAACTATCCAACTAGAAAAACTGAGATGGTGACCTTGTTTAAAATATTGAATTGTCACATGATAACCTTTTTTTTAAAATAATGATTCATGTTTAAAAATTACACAGATAAACAACATTTTTAAATTAGATTTGAAAGAGAAATAAATCAAAAAAATGTTCGGTGTTAGACAAGGAATCATTGTCTTGGTCTTCATCTACACCAGTTCACCTTTGTCCCTCCCCATGCACACTGTCTACCAGCCTCCTCAAGTTCACCTCATTATCTGCCTGGAGGTCTGCTGCAGTGAAGGTTAGAGACCTAACCAACTGTACCCATGTTCCAGTACACTGTAGGCTTATATCTTTGTGTTTCACCTTTTACTTTTCATGCTCATTCTTCTTTTATCAACATTCAGTTGAAGAGAGAATTTCATTTGTCAGTCTCATATGTCCATCTTACCTTTACCTCTTCTACTGTTCCCACTCCACATTTGCCGCCCTGCCCCTCTATTCCAAGGTGACCCAGCCTCCCAATCCCCACTATCGGTCAGACTTGGGCCCCTATTAATCCTACTTCATTTGTCCTGCCTCTCCCCTGTACTTTGGGAGGAATTTATGACAGTACCTTAAATGCTAATGGGGTCTAATCTGTGGAGAGCTTGGCTCTTTTCTAAAGACTCCTATCACTCTTTGTGCCACATGCATACAATGAGTTCACACATATAGGAACAGAGCTAGACTGGTATTAAGAGAAAGTTCTCTCAATGAATAGACAGCACATGTCCATTCAAATATATTTCCACCCAGGAAATCATGTCCTCTTTGTGGAATGGTGAAAATAATATTTTTTTGTCAAAATGCCTTCAAAAGATGAATCCTCTATCAAAATTCAATGGCTAAGAGTATGGTAAAAGTCCCCATGAACTGGAAAGATTAATTTTGGCTCGGTGTACTTTACTATGACTGAGCGTGCGTCCATCCCACAGTCTGCTTGGCCTCTTCTGTCCATCTGTCACAGTAACAATTAACACGAAAATCTCTTCAAGAATGTCTAGTCTCTCAAGATGAAACCTGTCAAAAAAAAAAATAAGTGCTTCCTTTTGAAAAAAAAAAGTGTGTTTATAAGGGAGAGGATAAAACTGGACAATTTTCTGCCTCACTAGTTTATTCAAAGCCAGGGTAAAATAATGCACATTTTAAATGGATGTAATTACTAGTTATCACTGGCGGTTACTCTGACTCACTTTGTGCAAGAATAGAGTGAAAGGACCAGTGGTTTCTCTTCAGCACTGGAAGCTATACCCCAAACACACAATGGGGTACCATTGTGACATTTCAGTTCAGAGCACAGATCCTCTCTATGTGATCTGAAGGATGGATACACCGAGTGAATATGCAGTGAATCACTATTCTGGTGAAAAAGGGACAAAGACAACTAGGTACTGTGCTGGAGATAGACTCAGCACATGCGACATAAGTCAAGTACATAAGCAAGCGAGAAACACAAACATTATGATTTGTTAATCTGAAAAAGAGTCCTGGCCCACATGTGTAGAGGATATACCATAGACTCTAACAGCAATTTGACTTCATACCAAATGCCTTGATAATGAAATTCTGTCTACCTACAAAGACCACAGTTCTGACAGGCGATACGTCAAGTAATGGAAGAAGGGCTTTGCATATGAGACACCTCATTAATACATCATTATCATTCAGCATAAAAACAGGCCTTCGATTAATATATAATTACTCATCTTAAATGTCTGGGAATATTCCTTTCAAAAATGAATATTTCATAAATAGATAAAAAGAAATTCACCCATAGCCATGGTAATTTTTTAATTATTAAGTGTAATTATAAGCATACATTAATGCACATTTTTAGTTTCATAACAAAAGTAACAAATATTACAGTGAATGAGGCTTGAGTTGATTGTCACCTCTTAAATGTCCAAATATGAAACAAAAAACTTTAAGAGGGATTTTATGGACAAATCTGCTGTTATAATCAACTCACTATAATTACTTTCATAATATCAATGAAGAAACATCATATTGGAATCCACTGAGGCATGCGTGTGTGGGTTTGTGCAAGTGTGTTTGTGTGTGCATGTCCACACACATGTTAATTCCAGTCTGGTCACTGGAGTAAGCTACGCTAGAGGAGGCAAAGCTGTGATTGCATTGAGCACTGTGCTGCGACCGACAGACTTAATACCATCCCCACTGGACTGAGATCAGCTATTAAGATAAACCAGACCAACTTAGTTTAATTCCTGAGTAGAATTACGCTGAAACCTGGCCTGCATTTGCATTCATCGAAATTTCATTTAAAGACTAATTTTGGCAAAGATTTAGGTTCCTCTGTTATTTCTGAAGTGAGAGCATTGTCATTTGCATGAATGCATTATGTATGAGACACTGTGACATAAAACAGTTCAGAAAAAGACACACCTTTTATCTCAAACCCTTTTTCTTTTTATGGGGAGAAACGGAGTGGGTGTATGATCCAGTATCATGTGCAGGCCATATCTATTACAAACCCTTGTCAGATGCACTTTATTTGTGGTCCTGACCTCTTAGAAGATGCCTGTGTGTGGTTCAATTGTTAGTTCATTTGTCTGAATATAAATTGAAGGAAGTCATTGGCTGATCCTGCACTTCAGAGACGCATCAAGAATATGTCTGCTGAGACTTCAGCGAGGCTTCAAAAATCAAAGTGTAATAAAGCTGGTCATTCTACAGTTAAAACACAGCCTGACAGTGAGCAATTGTTTCCTGTAACTGTGGCTACCCATAAGGCAGTTCTATTCTCATAATCACCTCACATAATGGATGATACAGGTCAACGTGGAGGTGGGGTATTTTTCATGCTCACTGTTAGCCCGCCAGCACTATTCTTTTCGCGAACCTCTACATGAGAGGGGTGGAACAACGCTGAATCTCACACTGCATTTCTTTCTGTTTTAACCTTGGTTCGACTTGTTTACCTTAAAACATCAGGGGGAGGTCACACTTCCAGACTCTTTGAAGAAGAAAAAAAAAAACAAAAAATGAAAACATGCTTATAGTGAACATCATGAAGAAGTTTTACAAAACTGTTTACTCAATATGCTGCAGTATAACAGCTCTTTTTTTCTGTCTAAATTGAATTTAATTTGATATTACATAAATTGATTTGTCCTCCCTGAAAAGCACAGGAGTATCTGTAGTAGTGTAAGCATTTCTGCTGAGTTTGAGCAAGGAATGCAGGGGAGCAAACTTGAGGTAAACTTGTTACAGTTTCATATATGTTTTCATATCAAGACATGCATTCATAAGTGTGTAGTGAATAAAAAAACACAATAAACCATATGGCATTTTTATTTGTTTTCTAGTGCAGGTTTACAGCGACAAATAAAACTAAATGCATGGGAGTTTTACGACGAGGGAAATTACACAGCACTTTTCACAGCACCGTGACTGTTACAGTAAATGTGACAATCAGCAGGCAAAAAAATACCGCCTCAGAACATGATCCTGTACACACTGCTGCACTTCTTTGTCGCTTAGAGATGTAAAGTATTTGTGCCAACTTCCAGCAGTGCCTCAAAAAATTCCACATGGTAAACATCAAACTCATGTTCATACAAAAATAAACGCCTTGATCACATCTTATTTACTGTACAGCCATATAAAGAACAACAATAGCCTCGTGCACTATTGCACCGTACTACCTAAATCCACACAGTAACACTGTCACAGGCTTTAGTGTAAGAGTTTACTGTGCTGTGGGGCCAGTGATCATGAAGTAGCCTCTTTTCCCCCCAAGCTCCATCCACCGCCTTAAACTTTAATAGCAGACAGTTAAATATTAATAACTGATATCAATGAGGGCTGCTTTAGTGTTTTTGGCAGCAGTACAACGTTTGCCCGTCTGAGCTTCATAACTACTGCACCGGTGCAAAAGAAACACACACCCTTACAAACATGCTTAATCCACACTTTACATAGAATAGGTACATTTAGACACAATTAAAGGGAGTTTATGTAAAACATTACATGCTGATCAAGTTATTTCTCCTGCTGGTACTGGATACTACAGTAAATATTTCTGACACTTTTTTTTTTTTTTTTGGAAGTTAGACACAAAAGTATGGAAGGTATACAAAATGAGGTTGGATAATGACAAGTAAGGCAGAAGTAGCAAGCGAAGGTTAAACTCTTTTTGTTATACTATTATTTTATGTGACACATCAGTCTGATCAGACACCAGTTTGAGTTGTTGTTTGAGCAGTTTGAAAGCTCATGATGTACTGGATGCCCTCCACTTTTGTCCTTTTTTAACTGAGCGGTGCTCTCCTTCCTCAACTTTATTGACCAGAGAAACTGTGTTGAACAGGTATGGTGTTGAGCTGTTAATAAAAACAACTGTTATTAAATACCAGCCATCACCCAAAAAACACTCCTGACAGTGGAACCATAATCTTGATCAGGGCTTACCATTTCAAACTGTTTCATTCTGATCCTACTGAGCTATTCTGCACCGTGGAAAAGTGGCTGAAGGGCACTTTAATGTGAATTTTCTTGTGCATTTCTGTCAAATTATTTGATGTTGTTGCCACTAAAAAACAGAATATGAATATAAAGAAATGTGAAGGGCATTTATTTATGACATTAAGCTGGCATTGTTTTACGTAATTAGAAAAATACAGTTTGCATTCTCTTTTGTAATTTTATCAGCAGTTACTATTATTGTTGCCACTTAAGAAGAAAACAATTAAAAAAAAATTAATAAAGCTGTTCCTTTAAATAGTTACTTTAAACCAGAATTGATTTATATTTTTGTATCATTCCAAGGCTTTTTTTCCCCAAACACTTTTAATCAGAATAATTGGAATATAGCTGAGCTCAGCTGGACTGTATTTAACTTGACTCCACCAGGTTTATTTTCTGTCTTAAGTGGCTTCAGAAGACATTTGTTGTGAGTTGGCATTATAATAATAAATGGAATTGAATTGAAAACTGAATTTTTCTTTTTTTTTCAGATTTTCTGGAATTTCTTGAAAAGTGAACACACTACAAAAAAATTAATTGTTTTCTCTTTTTTTGATAAACAAAAGGGCTTTGGCATGTGTTTGATGTATATTTTGATGAAATCTGTTAGTTTCCTTCACCCATTTCTACACCTATTTTGTCAGTAAAAATGAATGTATTAAAACCAGTCACATGTGTCTGAGCGCTGTCGACATCTTGGTGTCATCTAGAAACACCATATATTGCCCTAATATATGTATTGGCAAAAAAAATAAACAGATAAAAAGAAAAAAAAGAAAAAGCAATCTTACTTTTTGAGAAAAAACAATAAAATCCAACTGAAGACAGATCACAGAAAGATACTACAAACCTTTTCAGAGGTTTGTAGTAGTTTTCCAGGACATAAGCTTCACTCAACTCATCGTAAATCTACTGTTCTTCTAACAGTGTTGATAAACTTATTCTTGTGCCCATTGTATTACAAATGTTAACAAGTAAATTAGATTAACTGACACAATTGTTAACTCAGAGTTGTATAAGATCATCATTACTCATTACTTATTATTTGTTTTTTGTTTTTTGTCAGTCATTATAGCTACTTTTTCAGGGTCCTAGGAGCCTACGTCAATTATCATAAAGGTGGGGTATGCACTGGACAGATCGCCAGTCCATCTCAGACACACACTAAGACTATGAACAAATACAAACATTAACATTCACACTCACTCCTCTGAACAAGTTAGGATCACCAATCAGCCAGACATACACAATTTTGGACTGTGAGAGGATGCCAGGAAACCCATGGAGACTAACTTTCTACACAGATTCAAATCTGGAACCTTCTTGCTGTCCAGCGACAGCGCTATCCACCATGAAATATAACAAAACTGAGAGATCCATTTTATTCCAGCAGTATGTGGCCTCTTCAGTCTGAATGTTTCTTGTTTGGAGAAAAAAATTGCATAGCTCATGTTTTACATGAAACAGATACACCTGTGAGGCATTCTGAGGTGAAAAGCACTGCAAACTATTATTGGACAAAATATATTTTCTACTTTTCTATATTACTTTTATATTTATTGTTGTCTTTTATGTCCGTGCCTCCACATATGGGTTTTGTAAATAATTTTTTATGTGCACTGCCATGTCTCATATTCACTTCAGTCAGGTACACTGGTTTAACCCACATGTCTGTTTGTCTCTCTGCATCTCTACCTGAACAGGCAGAGTCTCCACATGTCAGCGGACATCACAGCAGCTGTCCTCCGGTGCCCAGGATGTTTCAGGTTCACATACCTCTACCAGCTCAACTATCAGCCTAGTGCTGCAAAAACACAACCTTTTCTGCCTCAAGGCAACAATAAAACAGGCCACACTTCAATCACAATTACATTAATTAAGAGGGAAAATAAAGCTCAGCACTTGCACAAGGCTACAGAAGTCAACAGCGGTTTATATCAAAATTTCAGCTGTATGTCCAAACTTGGGGTGCTTGATTACATCAGCAAAAATGAACTAGTTAGCAAAGCTTAAGTCGAGTGTGTACATTTCCTCGTACAACCCTTCCTTTTGAAAAGTGTAACTAAACTTTAAATGTATTCAACTGTTCCAGAGATGCAGAAACTTCTTAAAATGATTCCACGATTGCATGTGTATCTACAAATAAAAATAAGGACCAAATTCTTCTCAAGTAACGTTTCAGAAATTCTGGAAGTATAAATAAACAAAACATAAATAAAGTATGTCTCAGTTAAACACACATATTCCCAATGAGCATTTGCCTATTTATGTTTCATCTGAAGAAACGACTCATCCAGCCAGCGCAGAAGAACCAGTGTCAGCAGTTTTGGCTCAACGCTTCTTCCTCTGTTCTCATTTTCACCATTTCTCTGCGTATCACCCAGCCTCTTGCCTTATGTTGTGCTTTCCATTTCCCTGATGGATCAGATGGGTTAAGAAGTGAAGTGAGCACATATACAGTAATCCTTTATTTGCTTGATGAACATATTTATTTACTCCAGGGTTCTCACTCTTCTAGGTAATTACATCCGCTTATCTCAACCTCTAATTACAGGTTTTGTAAGGCCCTCAAAGTCACTTGACTAAAACCACTCTCTATGAGCTTTCTTTATTTAATTTCCTCCTAATCTTATGCCATATTTATATTTGCACTGCATTTTTTTTTCTCTGATTTGCATACATTTCAGTCTTAAAATTGCTAATTAAATTGTTTTAAATTTCATGTAAATACATTACTTCCAAACGGTCTTTTTGCCCACGTGTTGTGAAGGTACAACAGTTCCCCCGTTGAAACTTGTTTGACTAGAAGCTGCTGTATAGAAGCTTCAGGCTTGCAGCTTGTAAACCTGCTCTCATCCAGAGGTCATTGTGGAGGAGAGCTCAACGGGCCGGCACCGGCTCCGACTTCGCCGCCAAGACGAGAGCAGGAGCGCTGCTAATCTGAGAATTGAGGGGATTAGGCTGCACTGTTATTGTCTGTTTGATGAGGGATTAAATTTGGTTAATCCAGACCTTCATATGGGACTCCTCATTTAAGATAGCAACGCAGTTCCATCACACAGCTTACCCACAGTCTCACCCTTCTTTCTCGTACCGATCAATATTTATTCTGCTCGCTCTCTGTCCGCCTGTTGTCTCATGTGTCTTTTTGTGTCTATCTTTGATTGTGATTGTTGTCACACGATAAGGTTTGAACATAATTAACTGTACCTCTAAAATTCCTCTACGTATGAAGAAAGGAAGCATAAACAATTCACATCTTGGAAACTCAAATACCAAAGTTGGAAATTATCACATGTAAATGTGTTGGACATTAGTATGTGGAGGTGGTAATAAAACAAATATTCTGCAGATTAAAGTTGAAGAGAGAAAATATCAATAATGAGCTTCCTCCATTGATCCAACATCCTTCAACCAACAAGTAATTTATTTACTATTATTCTGATTTATTTAGACCAGGTCAGAGAGTAGTATGAGCAGTATTTCTCAGTGAGTTAATTATAGTTCCTCATAGTATCTAACTCAATATTCTTTCTCTGTTGCAAAGATAAAGTTGTCAAAATCAGAGGACATTTTCATCTTTCTCGAGTTTAAGAAAAATGCCCCGATTATAAACATACAGATTCAGCTTTAATACAAGATACAGCCAACTCAATCCCTACTCAAAGATGGAATAGATGAATGACAATATTCCTCCTTTTCATAACACCAGTTGATACGAGTGAATACTTTATTTCTCACGCTCAAATACTCATGGTTTGAATACGATTTTCTTTACATTTCTTTGGGAGTAGCTGCTCTCTGGGGAACACATAAAAAGGCAATAACAATATTCTAAGTGCCATTTTGCTGTATCATCAATGTCCCTGCTGATGCATTCAGTTTCATTGTACTTTTCATTCAGTCAATACAAAAAGGAAGTGGTTTTTAGATAACTTGCCACTTGCCAATACAAAGGCAGGACCATAAAAATATATGATCTAATTGATTTGTAGTGAAAATAAATTCCTGAGTTTTATGCATTTTAGTAGTGCTTGCACGGGAAACAGATGTAGTTATATTTCATAATCTCCCAAAATATGCTTACTTGTGACAGGCAAATAAAGCCACATATGTACATTTAAACAGTTAATAAAACAAAGCCTGTTTAACAATCAGAGTGTGTGGGAGGACAGGAGACAGGGATGGGTGAAAGTCGGTATATCATCCAGTTATATCTGCACAGCAGCTTGTAAAATCCCGAGCATTGTCCTTGCAACACATGCACCGCTTCCCTCTCGCTGACATCTCCCTCCTCCCCTTCCTTCTCCTCCTTCATTCACTCAACTCCGGCACCATTTAGAACAGTTGGCATCATTAATGGGAAGGATTGCCTCTAAATTGGCAACAGTGAAAAGACAAATTATGAGTGGCAGAGGGCTGGAAAGAGAGAGGACGGGTGGGACGAAGAAGAGAAGAATTAGAGTATTTGAATAATTTAGCCCCCTGTGGCTGGGATGACAGGAGTGTTATTCTGAAGAAAGGCCCTGCTGCTAGAGAAATGAGAGGTTGTAATGAAATCCAAATGTGTGTGTGTCTGTGTGTGAGTGTGGGCGAAATGTGAGTGTTGCTCATCCTCTGCAGCTCAGTACGTTTGATTTGGCAAGTATTTTTTTTTTCACTTAGCAATCAGACTGGTTAGAGAGAGGGTTGGTGTGACATGTGCCCTGTGTGTTTTCCTTTTTGTCAGAAACAGAGAGGCAGTTTGGCATGTCAGCACTGGGGTTTTTATTTTGTAAGCTCTGTGCACACGTTCTACAAGCCATTGCTCTATTTACCCCTGCAACTCCATTCAGTGGTGGTGTACAGTAGACCGGAGTCTCTGTAACTTTAGGAAAACTTTTCTTGAAAAGTAATGAAAAAAAGAAGGTACTCCACAAACTGTTAACCCTAAAATGTGGTGCAATCCTATGGAGCATTTGTGCCGGGCCAGTCAAAGAATCTTTGTCTTGTGTGTGTGGGCCCAGTGACAGCTCCGTCCCTCACCTGTCCCCCACAGCACTATCTAGGGACCCCCTCCCAGGCCTTCTGTGTAGCAAAAAGGGGAGACACCTCCCCACGCTCAACTTCACATCTGCCTTTGAACACATCCTCTATTTCAATTGCAGCTTGTCTAAAAAAGCTACTGGATTCTCTCTATCCTTCCTCTCCAAGCTCTCCTCCTCCCTAACTTCTCCCCCTTTCCCTGCTGGCACTTGTAATTATCTTATGCCTGGGAGACAGGTTTTAAGCAGAGGTGTCAGGCCAGGTGCTTCCTGACAGCTGGGGATGATTAGGAGAATTCTGGAGTTCTGTCACCGCTATCCATGGTGCTCCCCACGGCGACCGGGATGCTTTGTTGTCACAGCAACAATAGCAACTCTTAATTTGTTGACGGGGAGAAATTCATCAAGGCCTGGGTGACTCTGCACCCCAAAACAATAGGCCCTGTGGGGGGGTAGGAAGTTGCATGAAGGGACCTGGAACTGGACTACTGATGGAAAGGCAAAACTTTTTCAGTCCCTCCTTACTTTGCCCACTTATTACATGCTTCTTCTGCCACTCGATTTTCATCCATGCCTTCTCTCTTTAAGGCAATGAATGAATAAAGTGTCCTTGGTTTTCCCCAAGAGTCTGTCTGTATATCTGTTTCTCTGGTTGGGTACAAGTTGCAGTGCATGCCAAGAAACATGCTGTCAAGTGTACAAACAGCCATGTATGTCACTCTTCTTGCAAAACATATATTTTGAGACGACAAGTTGTGCACACAGTCACACGAGCCTTATAAATGCTGGATCGGAGTCCCTTTGCTGCATGGGAGACACACAAGCCAACATCTGGGCAACAAGGCTGCTGGGAATAATAACAGCCCCAAATCACACATGTTGAGCCTGAACAGGGAGAAGATGCATCCTGCCATTTTTTATGGAACAAAACCATTTTAAATTTAGTAGTTTATTAAATGTACAATGGGCTGCAACCCTTCTTTAATACAATTGAATCCTGTACATTAGAGGGATATGGTGGCCACTGAAATTCTTGTTAATTTTGTTAAACATTATAGGGACCATTAGACAGATTTGTTGTAGCTGGATGCGCCAGACTTAAACCACAGCTGAAGTCTTTTGAAATGGTTAGCTCCTAATGAAGATTGTAGTCTCTAAGTTTGAGACACAGCTGCAGGGAAAAAATGACCAAAAAATTCACCGAAGACAGATGCAAAGAAGTCACAGGAAGGAGTATGACAGATATACATAGACTTTCATTGAGAGAGCTAATTAGTGTGTCTGTATTTTCTGCAACAGTATTTTTCTTTAAGGGTGCAGTATGGAGCTCTCAGAACCACTGGATGTTGCACTCCAGACAAGAGCCAAACTTTAACTATAATATCTTCCACAGCTCACGGGCGCCCCGTCTCAGAAAAGTCAGAGCATTCAACATTCTGGTCTTACCCGCTCTTTGTCTGAAGCCATTCTTCTCACTATAGTTTCTTTTGTGGAGGAAATTAAAAGTCAGGATGTGCATTAGAAGTGTAAAGACGCATGTGCACAAATGAAACAGTTGGCAACAAGCTCAAGTAACAGCACAGAGTTTGGATCCCTCAACCTCACTAAATATTTGTGATTGATCTTCATTTATCAGTCACGTTTAAAAAAAATTGTAACATGAATGTTGGTGTCAGATTTTCGTTCTGATCTTCTCTTTTAATTAACTTGGTAGTCTTATACAAGAATACTGCAGGGAAAAAAAGCATCTTGTAATAAACTGGTTTTGTTCTTTAAATCCATTTGTTATGAACTTTTGTATTGTAATGGTTGTACCATGCAGCTTCAGTTCTTCCCTCTTTTTGTTTGCCAAAAATCTCTTAAGCCTTTGCATACACCCAACTCACATAAATACATAGAAAAAAAGGGAAAAAGATAGCTTGTCTAATTATGTCTAAGTGATCTGTGAGGGAAATTTTAAGTGGAAACGTCCCTGAGATATTTGTATGATAAACTCAGCAGGGTGAAGGCTTGCAGAAGCACAAGCAGGGTGGCGAAGCGAGGAGGTCTAATTGAGGGGAGATAATGAGTGAGTTTGGGCCTCCCCGCTGGCACCACCATGGATGCTCTCTCACCTCTCATCACGTCTGCATTTGCTGGCCAGAGACAAGGTGTTCAACATGCAAAGTGAAGCTGATATTGATTTTCCATCACGAAAGGCCTGAAATTAATATTGATTCAAAAACATCCACATGATAAATTTATCATGCACTTGGTATGTTGCGTACATCTTTAAAGCATGAAGAGAAAAGAAAAAGATGAGAGGGACACAAGGCAAAGCATCACTTCAGCCTCTCACTGCTATGTATGGTGACATTTGGAGCGAAAGAAGGTTCGCTTTGAGAAGTAAAGAGAAAAAAAAACAAGTTAAGAGGGAAAGTTAAGTAAAATGCTGATATCGGCAGAAGCGGCTTCGTTGTTAGCATTGTTCATACTATTTCTTGCAAATACAGAAAATATGAATACTTGAGGGGAATAGAAGCTAATTAAAACTAAGATCAAAGCCTCCCTCTGAGTGTTTTTCCTCGACACATCCGGGAAAACTCAAAACACTGCTTTTATTTTTCTGCCACCTCAGATATTCCATTTTGGGGGGAAAAAAGACAAATGCAGGGAACTTTCTTTGAGTACATATTGTTAACTAATTAGCCCATTCAATTTGCAAACATGACCTGGTATGAAAAACGGAGGGTGTCAGTCATGGTTTGTGCATTCTGATAATCAGCAGCCATCTGTGACCTTCCTGCACGCGCCTGGAACCCTTTTACAACCAAGATCAGCCTGAGTCCTGATTTAATATCTCTTTATAAACGATGTTGTCCTAATCCAGCACCATGCAATTAAGAACTGAGTCTTCGTCTCCATTAACGTTTCAATTAATTTCCAGTGTCACATGTGTGTGTGTGTGTGTGTGTGTGCAGCCCTGGATACTGACAGATCCCCCAGTAGCTCTACAAGGATTACACCCCTAATCTACACTGTCACTCTGAATGAGCCCATAGACACATACTGCACTGAGGGGTGTGGGAGCTGTCAGCTCTTGTTATGGCAGTTAGTATAGCTTCACACACGCACACACGCAAACACATGTACACGTACACACAGAGGCCTCACCTACAATGGATTTTGACACAGTTTATATATTCTACGTATGCTTTCGTTAAGATTTCCTGTCTTTGGAGATTTTATTTTATTTTTTTCCCAATGCAGTAACTCCTGGTTACTGTCCCAGATTTGTGATCTTGGTCATTTGTCTTACTGCAAGTATCAGTTGGAAAAATATAGGTATGAGTCGGGCCTGTCCCTATTAGGATGCTATATATAAATCTGATTGACAAAGGTGACATTTTCTACCTTTACCCTGATATCTAATATGGACTCTTGTGTTTTAAAAAGCTTCAACTTGTGTTCCAGATTCAACAAAAGTTTTAAACTAAAATGCAGCATGAATTGTGTTTATTTTAAAATTAGAAGTGCAGTTAAATATTATTTGCATGATTGATTTATCCATTTTAAATTACATAATTAATAAATAAATACATTAAATAAATTAAAAATATGTATTATTATAAAATCTAGATTTCCTGAGGTCAAGCTATGGAAACTCACTGTTTGTTTGTTTCTAATCAAAAGATTGTTATTCATTCTTTTATCCACACTTACATTCTACTTTATTTTGTTCAGGAACAGTGAGAAGTTGGAGCCCATCACAGCAGAGATTACACCCTGGGTAGGCCTCCAGTTATAAACAATAAGTTCTGAATTCTAAGCGCTGTCTACACAACAAGCCACTTTCACCTGTTTGCACACACACACAAGGACACACACACCACATTCACTTCTTAGTCTGTACATTTGTCTATCTATGTAAGGAGCTGCCAGCAGCAACATGCAGAGGTGCTCCTTCACAGTAACATGCCGAGGATTGGACATTAGCTGACAGTTAACATGTATTGCAAACCCTTCTGCCCCGCTTCTTCATGTCTGTTTCAAGTTTTTGGCTGCTCATATCAGATACTAAATTCTCCAGTCATGTCCAAAGGAAAAACAAAAAACAAAATAACTGCTGTCTCATTGTCAGCACTACAAACTTGTCCATTTTACTTTCCAGGGATCTCACACACTCACCATGAAAATGGAAAAGCCTCATTAGCTGCTTTTAACAAATGTAACGAGAGAAAAAAAGTTAGAGTTAACAACAGAAATCCATGCAGCAGAGCAAGATTTAAAACAGCATAGAAAGTGTTTCAAAGTCATGTCCCAAGTGAAAAAAACTCAGCAAAAAAAATCTCAAGAACATACAAAGAAAGTCACAATTTGAACAGAGCTACAGCAAAAGGCTTTAACTTCAGCGGTGCTATTGGAAGATTAGACAAATGGACCCACAAACAGAAATTAGACAAAAATTCACTCTTATTTATGGTCAATTTAGAATCTGAAATAAACTTAATATGCATGTTTGTGAACTGCTGGGGAAAGCTGGCGTACCCAGAAGACATACAACTTCCTTACAGAAAGGCCACAGCCAATATTGGACTAATTATTCCTCTTTGTGAAAGACTGAGGATGTTCCAAAAATAAAACATAAAGAAGAGGTATATTTATTTCAACCTTTGCTATCTTTTCGCTATAATTTAATTAAATAGCATTCTGTTTGACACCTCTTCCCTCAGTTGTCAAACCACACATGCTGACTTAATTATGCAGGTTTTCTGTTTGTTTGTTCAAGCGTCAACTTAAAACATTTGTCAAGTTTGACATAATTCCTTGGCTATGGAATAGATCAGTTCTGTATTGGGTGAATTATTATGAACTTGTAATTGTCCATCCATCCATCCATTATCTATACCCGTTTAATCCTCTGCAGGGTCACGGGGATCTGCTGGAGCCTATCCCAGCTCACTTCGGGCGAAAGGCAAGGGTACACCCTGGACAGGTCAACTTGTAATAATTTGCTGCAAAAATATTTTCCATGTGAACTATAATGTAGCCAAAAAAAAGGCATAAAATGTTTTGCTCCTTCCTTTTGAATTGCACTTTTCTTCTACGTTATAACCATTTTACACAAGACATTTTCAATGTTAAATTCTGGGAAGGAAACTGTCTCTGCTGCCATGATACTGTAAGCTTCTACCTGGAATAAATATGTGATCAAGCCATAAAATGACATTTTTATTGTGGAGTGTAGAACTTGAGTTCAGTAAACTCGCTGCTTGAGGAACTACCCTGCTCCAGATGGCAGCAGGGTAAACAAGATGTGGCTGGTGTGGGTATTATCGTTCGGTATCCTGTTGGCCCTGAACTTTGCCATATCACTGTTGCTGTGTCAGTCTTTACACTACAGTAAGTAGTAAAGTGCTGACTGAAAAATGTCAGAGCTTTTTTCAACTTTTTCACATTCTTTTTCATGTTCAAGACTCATCTTAAAATAGATTTAATTCATTTTTCTCAGTCTATATCCAGTTCTCCAAAATGGCAAAGTCAACAAGTCCTCTTAGGACTTTTCTTTTTCTAAAGTGACACCTGATTTTTCATGGTGGTATGCTTCATGTCATCACCTTCCTAAAATATAAACTTTCATTCAACTGGTATCATGAGTACTCAGGACAAGGCTTTCATTCAGCATTACCGGTACTTTACATTCTTCATCTGTAAGCTGGTTGCTATTATTGGGAGGTAAAAGTTAGAAGGCTGGAACAGTTACAGGACCAACCTCCTCCTCGGTTCTTTCAATCACTGTGTCTCCAGAAGAGTGACAACCGCAGTATCATCATTGACTGAGCAAATTAATACTCCGTACCACTCTGAGGTCATGATACACCACTTTTTCTTTTTTGCCCAGAATACGATGACAAAAAAGAACATCAAGAATAAGAAAAGCAAACTGCAAAGCAAACATGGGAAGAGCTGAGATGGTTGCTGATTTTCTGTTTGTTCTATTTGCATATAGGATGATGAATGAGAAGACTTGAACTCGAAGGGGATATAGAGAAGGTTTTATGTTATCTCCCTCCTACAGTATGGCCAATCAGCAGAGTCAACCCCACTCCTTCACTCAGCAGTTTTTTTTGGCGGGGGGCTTCAGTGAAGTATCCTAACCGAACGTAGAGACTTGCCTCGGCCCATACAAATTCCTGAAAACTCTCATTGTGGGGCTGTTCTGTTGCTAGAGACACACAAATGGCTGACACCTGTAAAACTATGCTGGATCAGTTTCTTAGCAAGAGCTGTTGAGAAACTGAGGCCAAATAATAAAAGTAATGAAAGTTGTAGAATAATGAAGACCACAAAAAGATTACACAAAGGTTTAAATAGTAAGTATCACAACAAAGAGTCTGAACACTTCAATAAATTAAAGTCTTCTGTTAGAAATAAATGTAACATTGTCACTGGTAATTGTGTATAGGTGAGAAAATAATTCAAATGAATCTTTTTCAAGAATAGTCTGAAACAACACAAGTTCAAAATTTCAATATGCCTGAAAATGTTCAATTGCCACTATAAATAGATAATTACAGGTTGCTCTGGTCCCATAGGAGACCAAACATTAAGCGACATATTGAGCTGGGTGATCTGTAAAATCATCATTACTCTATAGATTTGTGAAGGCCGCAGCCATCTTGAGATGTCCTCTTGCCCAACAGAAAGAGACGTTATTACCCAGTCCACTCAGGATTGTAAGTGATTGAGTTGTGCTGTAGCGTGACACTGAATCGAGTTAGAACCGAACGGTCACGCTAAGCCTTCTTTCCTCGTTAGCTTTACCAAACCTTAAAATGGCCTCGTCACCCTAATCAATGACCTTAATTTACATAGATTTGCATACTAACATAATGGATCTTTTCCTTGATTCAGGCATGACCACCACTTTCTGCTGTGTATACAGTACTCACTTTGACATAGACACACATCATATCAAATCATAAATGCTGACTTTCAGCGTTAATTCAGCTCAGCTAAGAGTGAATTGTTAATTTCTTTTTAGGATTGCCAAAATATATCTGATAGATCAGATGTCTTCTATTTTATTATATGCTTAATTGATGCCTTAAGGAATTCTTTTTTTCTCTCTCTGATGACATCACAGGTTTTGTAAAATAAAAAGATAAAATACAATATCTGTGGGATGCTTTTACTAATATGACAATTAACAATGTCCTCTGCAAAGGTCATAATGTAGTTGAAAAAAAAAACATTCAATGTTAAAAGATAGGGTAAAAAAAAAAAACAGTCTCTGCAAAGAGGGACCACACAAATGTTTTAGGCACAGGAATAAAAGTGAAAGTTAAGGGGTAGGGGATTGGGGGGGATTTCATATTTTTTTAGGAAGTATAGTACCATACTTAGCTCCCTAAAAATGGAAAACAGCAATCCATTTTCCTGGATGACTGGGCTGGTTTGGTTAGGTAAGATTTAAGACTCAAAACTGGCTAGGTTATGGCATCAAATCCACTTATTTATAGACTAATGTTTTGGTTCAAATAAATCTTTTCACAACATTAACCCTGATGGTTAAAAGCTAAACACTATTCTGTGACCAAAGGTAACAATGTGACAAGTTGGACATGAAAGACCTTACTGCTCATAGTTTCACTTTCAATCAATCAATCAATCAATGTTTATTTATAGAGCCCTTTACAACACACAGGGTGACCAAAGTGCTTTCCATTAAAATCCACATTAAAACAAAACAATTTAAAATCGACATAACAAAACCATTAAAATTAAATTAAGAATATTTCACATCAATACTGTATTAAAAGCCAGTCTAAATAAATAGGTTTTAAGTCTGGATTTAAAAACCCCAAAGTCAGTGATCTATGAATGGTCAGTGAATGGTCACTTTGACCATGTAGCTCTGGTAATTATGATTAGAACAAGGAAGGAATGGGGTACCATATTGTGCTTTTATACCATAGGTTCTAAAATTTAGGTTCGATACGATTGCTCAAGGTTCAGTATTTGTTAGTAGTCTCATCTGAAGAATTGGTCCACTTCTCAAGTCCGCATTTGGACATGTACAGTAGAAATCCCCAGATGTACTCTCTCTCCACCCATTTTTTTTTGGAGGATGCATCCAGTGAACACTTATGCAGACTTGAGGTGGAAAAGTATCTTGGTTTGTTTCACATCAGCCAGCAGCAGTATTGGTGGAGGTGAACAGAGTAAAAGGACGTAATAAGTTTGTTGTTTCATTGTGGAATGTAGTTTTAAGACATTGTCATACGAGAATATAGTTCTTCTAACTTTAAATTTGTGGTTAATTGATCAGGATAGAGCCTACTTAAAAAATCATTTTTTCACGTCCTCTGAATTTTTTTTTGTAACACGGCTAAATTACAAAAGCATAAAACACCATTAAAAGACATTATATAAAATAATGCTTAGGGACTCTTTTGCCAGAACAGTCCATGGTCTATTCTGAGTCATTTAACTTCAGTGATTATTTTATACTCAATTAAATTGTAGATGTTTATAAATATGTGTTAGCCTGCTAGCTAAGTCGTGATGCTATCAAGCTGTTCCAGTTGCAGAAAGTCTAGACTTTGCAGGAATTGCAGCAAGACCTCTGGTCTTTAATGATGTTTTGGTGGCTAGATGAAATGACTGCTACTGTTAGCATGACTAAGGTAAACTAAACTTCGTCCACAGATCTTCCTAGACTAACCACAGCTGGTCATGGTAGTCTGTTAGTACAATTAGCACAAGAAAGCACATTCTCTTTAAAATATGACCATGATCTGTTGCTAACCACTAAGCTGCTAAAATCATAACAGCAATAGCTAGCTGTCTTAGCCAGTGACAGAGCCAACGGCTAGCCTGCAATGAAATGTCGTCAAATGATGTCCTGGCATCTGGTTGGTCCGATCATAGTTCACTAACATGGCAAAAAATAAAAAAAACATAATTTCATATGGGTATGTATGTGTATGTACTGAAAGCTATGATAAAACATAATTTAACTTCCATATGATGTGTTGGTATAGCTCTGTTGGATGCAAATAAGGATTATAGCTTTTTTAGCTTTGGACTGCAATACCTCTTTGCCTAGCTTTCATACTAGAACAAAGAGACTGCAAACAAAGCAGCAAGATCACAGAGAGCAGGGAAGCAATAGTATTCAACAATAGATAGTGTCCTGGAAATATTTCTGTGGACAAGCGTCTCTGCACTCCAGATGTTGAACATCTGGATCACAGAGAGCAGGGAAGCAATAGTATTCAACAATAGATAGTGTCCTGGAAATATTTCTGTGGACAAGCGTCTCTGCGCTCCAGATGTTGAACATCTGGCTGTGAGTTCTCATCCATGACTTTTACTGTGAGTAAAAGACAGTTCACTAGTTCACTTAAGCTGCATCCCAACAGACGGGATTCCTCTGAAACTGCAAGGGCTGAGCTTCCCCTGCCTTCCCTGCCCTATACAGTAATCCCTCACACTTCGCGGTCTCAGCAATCGCGGTCTCAGTACATCGCAGAAGTTTCAAAGATATTCATAGAAAAAAAAATTTGAAAAAAAAACAGAAAAAAAATTCAAACGAAGCGCGCGAGGCTGAAGCGAAACCTATCACATCAAGAACGAGTCTCGGGAAGCAACAAAAGCCGACAGGGAGGCCCCATGAACGAATATCGAGGCCTGTGATTGGCTGCTATGACGGGCATTACTGTGCCGTCGGTTGTCTGTAGCTGATTGGCTGACACGCGTCCCCACATCTCCCATCTCTTGCTCTCGTCAGCTATGCACAGAGGAGAGATCGTCAAAGTGAGTGTACCTTCCGTAGATTTTGCGTTGGCGCGTACATGTATACTGTATGTACATATACATGTACATCCACATCGCGGTTTTCACCAATCGCAGGGGGGTCACAGCCCCCATTAACCGCCAAGTGTGGGGGATTACTGTAATGTCAAAAAAAATAAATGACCTCATATGTGCAGTTGTGTTAACATTTCATTGGCTAGAACACGTTAAACATGAAGATGAGTTTATTCAGAATCAGCTACTTCTTCATAAGTAAAGTAGTTAACTTGTCTGTACATTCCCATACCGCTTTCTGGTTAACGCATTCCCCTTAGAAGCTGAAAGTCTCTGGGACATTTAAGCATTGGCTTAAATGCCAACGGTATCCCTCCCACCCGGACTCTCAGCGTCTCTGGGAATGAATGGAGCTCTGGGTTGGCCTCGGCTGGCCTGGACGCTGATCAGTCCGCATAATGATTGGTGGAAAAGCTGAATACAGGAGTGATGCATGGTGATTGGAGGAAAAACGGAATGCTGTTTTGACTGACAGGTTTCACGTCTCATGCACGATTTCAGTTCCATCGCGGATTTTGCATGCAAAGTCAAATGACAAGCAGCGACCATTTGTTGGCATTTCTACAGCGAAATACTTTATTGCTTACACTGTAAATAAATCACACTCACTGTATATCATTGTTTGTATTTTAAATAATTTACTTGTTCTATTGTTCTAGTTTTAATAACCTTTTGTTCGATAGCGCACTCAGTCATAATTGGCTATGTCTGAGTGACCAGCTAGCATTAGGCTACCCATGATGGCAGACAATGCTGCTAACATTGTCGACTTGGTGGACTGTGGATAAATAAATTGACATGTTTTTATGATGTACTCCGACTATGAGCCTCCCCTGTTTGAAACACCAATCGGCACTGCATGCCGATACTGCACAATCATTAGCTTGGTTGTTACCAAGCTACAAATAAAAAGGCACCGCATGATGTCTGTGAAGATCAATGCAAATTTCAGCCATGCTCAACTTTCCAACAGTTTGTTATCCAATAAATTTATTTATTTATTTATTTTGATTTTTTTTAGCTTTATAATGCAACACTGTATTTTCTCTCTGAGTATTAATAAAGTATTATTCAACTCATTTCATGGCTTAGTAGGAAAAGTCTGGGTGCTAAATTGACAACAATGGACTGTTGTTCACAGAAGAGATGCTACTACACAGTGATAAGCATCCCCAGCTTTTTTATGTGTTGTTGCTATCACATTCAAAATGATCTTATTTTTTTTTGATAAGATGGTACATTTTCTCATGTCAAATAATTCATATGTTTTGATATGATCTGTTCCGAACTAAATATGGGTTTATGGGATTTGCAAAGCATTGCATTCCGTTTTTATTCAGATTTTGCGAAGAGTCTCAGTGTTTTTAGAAGTAAGTTAAATCATCAGCTTCTTCTCCATAAATCGAATGCTTTCTGACACTTTTGTTGCCTACATACGTGGTTTATTTATACTTCTCTTCTGTCTGGATGTTCTTTTTTCTTATTATTATTATTCTTAATATTACCATGTCACTCTCTGATTTCTGACAAAGTCACACAAAAGAGAAGGAATGAGAACAAAAACCAGCTGTGTAAACTTCACTAAACTATCCTCCTCAGGGCAGGTTTAGGTGGGGCGGTGGCAGTCCATTTATTTATCTGTGAGTAAATTCAATAAAAAAGCCAATGTAGTGAAGAAGGGAAATTACAACACTCCCTGGCCTGAGATATATCACAGTTGGGGAAGTTGTTGTTGCTCTTATCTGTCAAATGATGCTCTATTTTTTTTTCTGCTGTTTATGAGCTATAGCATTCCCATGACAATTTAAGACAGTGTATTGTTCATATTATGCTGTATAGAAGGCAATATTTGTGTTTTCATCACAGTATATAATGAATTTCAACCATTTTTTCAAGTCAGCATAATAGCATGCAAATGTATGCATTTTAGTTTCATTACTGTAAAGCATTTATGAAAGGAAGATCCCAGAGTTAAAACAACCCTAGGTCTATTATTAGGTGGAAAGGAGTGTAAACTTTTGTTGGTGACCAAAATGTCATGAGTCAAAGCAGTTTTGGGTTAGAACAGAATGTACATAGCAAAATGTTAATTATTGTTAGCCTAGAAGGCAATCTGCCTATGTCAAAATAAATTGCTATTCTAAGACTCTAACAAGACTCAAATATGTCATTCCACTTAAAGGATAGTGTGGACCCTACAGTCAAAATCAAGGTAATTTAGATTTCATATGTATACAAAAAGGTCTATACACGAATGTCCATTCACTGCTGCATTTTCATACATCTGTACAAAGTATTGTCAATCGATGCAAAAGAAGGAGAGTTCATGACTTCTGCTTCTAACACTTGACTTTTTTGTCGTAAATATATGAGTATCGATCCAGTTCTACGGAAGGATAAAGAACAACATAGGTGACACTGGAGGACCCCAATGGTGCATCTGTGTTTCTGTCAGTAAAACCTTATTATATTAGGTGGTGGAGAAACAGATTTTAACAGTTTATAAGCCTGATTCATCAAACTAGTCAATTTGAACCTTCTGGATGAGAGGTAAACCCTGTTACGACAGTTTCCTGACTAGGAACTTGATTTAGATTACTCCTGTACAAAGAAGCAAAGTTTAAGATATAAAATACTTGTTCATCTTTTTTGCTACTGAGTCCCATGGAAATTGCTTCTTGTTAAGTGAATATACCCGAGTCATACCAAGCTCACGGCAAGCCTTCAGTCACCACAGACTCTATGGACTCTATCAGTTTTACACACACACACACACACACACACACACATACAGGAGCAGGTGGTTTTAGACCGACAAAATCCCAAAATGGGTATGTTGGTGGTTTACACTAACACACCTTTCCTTTGACCCTAGAGGGATAGAACAAAGGCTAGATTACAGCAAAAAAATTGAAAAAAATTTAGCGCACTTTAGCTTTCAGAAATAAGCTTCAGATCCTGAGATATCAGACCTGACTACATGGTGGTTTGTTCTGACTTTTGAATTGTGGTTTCTCTAGACACAAACTGGTTTATGGCGACTTTGAAGGGACAAGGAAGCCACACCCCCAACACCCCAAATTAACATAAATACACAACCAGGCATTACACTGCCAGACACTAATATGCATTCGGGGAACACAATCAAACTACATTATTTAGAGATGCTAAATCATTATCCACTGAAGCATGAAGTCTTTGTTTGTGTATTTGTAATAAAAAAAACTACAGTATTAAGCAATTATGCTTAATACTGTAATCTTAATACTGCTCGTTCGAATCAAAACAATTCCGAGCTCGTTCGAATCAAAACAATTCCGAGCTCGTTCAATCAAAACAATTCTGAGCTCGTTCCAATCAAAACAATTCCGAACTCGTACGAATCAAAACAATTCCGAGCTCGCTCGAATCAAAACAATTCCAAACTCGTTCGAATCAAAACAATTCCGAACTCGTTCGAATCAAAACAATTCCGAGCTCGTTCGAATCAAAACAATTCCGAACTCGTTCGAATCAAAACAATTCCAAACTCGTTCGAATCAAAACAATTCCGAGCTCGTTCGAATTAAAACAATTCCGAGCTCGTTCGAATCAAAACAATTCCGAGCTCGCTCGAATCAAAACAATTCCGAGCTCGTTCGAATCAAAACAATTCCGAGCTCTTTCGAATCAAAACAATTCCGAGCTCTTTCGAATCAAAACAATTCCGAGCTCGTTCGAATCAAAACAATTCCGAGCTCGTTCGAATCAAAACAATTCCAAACTCGTTCGAATCAAAACAATTCCGAGCTCGTTCGAATCGAAAACAATTCCGAGCTCGTTCGAATCAAAACAATTCCGAGCTCGTTCGAATCAAAACAATTCCGAGCTCGTTCAAATCAAAACAATTCCGAGCTCGTTCGAATCAAAACAATTCCGAGCTCGTTCGAATCAAAACAATTCCGAGCTTGTTCAAATCAAAACAATTCCGAGCTCGTTCGAATCAAAACAATTCCGAGCTCGTTAAAATCAAAACAATTCCAAGCTTGTTCGAATCAAAACAATTCTCAGCTCATTCGAATCAACTTTATAGCTGCTAGGGCTGAAACGATTCCTCGAATAATTCGAGTTACTCGATTACAGAAAATGATCGAGGGTTTTTTTCTGCCTCGAGGAATCGTTTATTTTTTACAACTCAAAGCATGGTATTTCGCAATTTGAACAGAGCTACGGCAAAAGGGTGCAACTTCAGCGGTGCTATTGGAGGATTACACAAATGGAACTTACAAACAGAAATGAGACAAAAATTCACTCTTATTTATGGTCAATTTAGAATCTGAAATAAATTTAATATGCATGTTTGTGAACTGCTGGGGAAAGCTGGAGTACCCAGAAGACATACATTAGTCCAATATTGGACTAATTATTCCTCTTTGTGAAAGACTGAGGATGTTCCAAAAATAAAACATAAAGAAGAGGTACATTTATTTCAACCTTTGCTACCTTTTCCCTATAGTTTAATCATATAGCATTCTGTTTGACACCTCTTCCCTCAGTTGTCAAACCACTCATGCTGATTTAATCATGCAGGTTTTCTGTTTGTTTGTTCTAGCGTCAACTTAAAACTAGGGCTGGGCAAGTTAACGCGTTATCATGTTAACGCATTAATTTATTTACGCCGACAGTTATTTTAGCGCGAGTTAACGTGTGTTACTCACCTGCTTTTGTTTTGAAAAGTCTGTTACATGCTGCCGCGGAACCAGAAAAAAATTGACGGAAAAATATGCGGAAAAGCTAAAACGGACATGTAGAGCAGTAAAAATCTGTGTACTTTACAGTTCGGGTAGCAATATTAACAATTCTGTCTGAAAAAAAAAAAAATTCTGGACAACAACAAAACTTTTAAATCCCTTTTTCATTTTCCATCAGATCTGCTCCATGTGTTCACTGTCGTGCTATTCTCTTTCTGGTTACTTCAGTGTGGCTCCATTTAGTGGCACAGATGTGTAACGACAACAGAAAGTCTAGTCCTTGATTATAAAACAACCCCATTTTTAAAAAATATTACTTTTAGAATAAAATATTGTCCTGGGTGTCCTGCAATGCTGTAAATGAGCATCAGAAGATTCTGTGCTCGTCATGATCTGTGGACAAAATTGTTGGTACCCCTCAGTTAAAGAAGGAAAAACCCACAATTCTCACTGAAATCACTTGAAACTTACAAAAGTAACAATAAATAAAAATGTATTGAAAATTAAATAATCAAAATCAGCCATTATTTTTGAATTGTTGATTAACATAATTATTTAAAAAAACAAACTAATGAAACAGGCCTGGACAAAAATGATGGTACCTCTATAAAAGATTGAAAACTATTTGACCAGAGTGACATGATTAACTCAGGTGTGTCCTTTAATTGACATCACAGGTGTTTCCAAACTCATAATCAGTCAGTCTGCCTATTTAAAGGTAGAAAAGTAGTCACTCTGCTGTTTGGTGAAAAGGTGTGTACCACACTGAACATGGACAACAGAAAGCGAAGGAGAGAATTGTCCCAGGACATCCGAAAAAAAATTATAGACAAACATCTTAAAGGTAAAGGCTATAAGACCATCTCTAGACAGCTTGAAGTTCCTGTGACAACAGCGGCTCAGATTATTCAGAAGTTCAAGACCCACGGGACAGTAGCCAACCTCCCTGGACGTGGCCGCAAGATGAAAATTGATGACAAATTGAAGAGACGGATCGTTCAAATTGTATCCAAAGAGCCCAGAACAACCTCCAAAGAAATTAAAGGTGAACTCCAAGGCCAAGGTACATCAGTGTCAGATCGCACCATTCGTCGTTGTTTGAGCCAAAGTGGACTTCATGGGAGACGACCAAGGAGGACACCACTGCTGAAAAAAATCATAAAAAAGCGAGACTGGAATTTGCATTCAACTTTCCCTCACAATCAAAAACACTTTGGAAGCATAACAATAGCAAATATTCTTCTTAATACGTACGTAAGCATACTACAACATACATTTAACTTGTTTTTGAGCCTCTAGTCAGCTCTCTGCAGATAAGTCATGGTCATACTGTAAATTCCTCAGTGATGGACTGATTGTTGCTGCTATGTTAACTGTTATAATTTCCTAAGATTATTATTAGAAATGCATCTGTGTTGCCTGCTCTCTCAAGAGGAACAAGGCATCTCCTCAATCTGAAGATGCACCCCTGCAATATCTGAGCGCATCTCACAACTGTCAACCATTCCCACATTTGGCTGGTCGAGCAAAAAGCACATTCAGCCCAGGTGTCTTTCAGTCACACACACACACACACACGCATGCACACACACGCACACACATGCATGCACACCCTCTAGGGTTGAAAATCCTGAATTGTCTACAGATAAGAGTATGGGAAGCTTCATTGGACAATTTAGGATTAAATGAGCAGGACAGGGCAACAGCACAGTCCCTGTCACTTAGCTGATGGCAGATTAGTTATTTGAGTGGCACCCATCAACTGCCTATCTACAGACATGCACACAGACACACACTTGCAGGTGTCAGCAGGCCTATCTGTGCTGACAGGTCTGGCCACAGCTCTCACCTCTGCCTGCTTCATTATCTGTTCAGTCCTGTCTCATCGTGCATCTGTCTACAGTTGAGTATCAAGCACATTACCAAATCCTGATTACCAAATCCTGAATTCAGGATTCAGGAGTGTGATGCAGTTGTAACCTTGTGTACAAATCACCTCTGTGTGTGTCTCGGACAAACAAAAGGGCATACAGTTGGAAAAGGTAGAGAGGCTGAATGGCAACTGGACAGATTCATGGAAATCTCTAAGGGCAACTGCTGTAAATGTGATTAGACCTACTCATTGCCACATACACGCACACAAAAGGAGTTATCTCTGACTGACCAGGCATATATTTGCCCAGCAATAATGTCATTTGCTGTGGGAGAGCTAAGAGTTCTGACCAGTTAAGGGTTCTAGATCAGTCAGAAGCAGTCTGCTGGCTGCCTTTACAATATCAGTGTCAAATCACCAGCTCAATGACCCTCTGTGTACGTATGTATGCATTTAATTCTTTTCCATGAATTTCCCAGACTTCTGCTAATCAATGATAAATGTTACTGGGTAGTACTGTCTCATATAAAGTGACTCAACAAAAAATGAAAGATATCGCTTTTGTATTCCATGACCCACTAGAGGCTTGTGGTGATGTATTTCTCTGCAGAAAATCGGCCCTCTGCCTCTATTCTTCATTTTTTTCTCTTTTTTTTCTGTAGTGCTCAGGACATTTTGGCTGCATTTTAGACTTTGAGCATTGGGTTCCTCCAGCTGAAGACTGCACATGTATGTTATAGAAATCTAGCAATCAATTCAAAATGCAGCTCTCTCATTATTTTTCCCTCTTCTTTAGTGAAACTTGCCAAGAGCTTTAGCTATCATCGATTCTCTGTGTTTCCACATGATTGACAAAAGGTCGGTGTAGAAAAAATTAAAAGAGTTAAGAGATTTTACAGATTACACTACAGATCGAGCAGCAGGTATTAGTAGATCTGTAATGTTAGCGCATTCCATGCATGGACTTGAGAAGGATAGTGTCACGATCACAGACTAATGATGTTCTTATAGAAGTGGAGTTACACCCAAGTATTAAATCAGTTATCCTGGCTCATCCACAGTTGAGGCTCTGCACATGGATGCCCAAGGAGGCATGGATTCACACCCAACCAACCAAACAACCAATCACAGAAACCGGCAGGGAAGGTAAGGTGCTACTTTGTTAATATGTGATGTCATGACTTGGAATTTGGCATGCCATGAAGGACAGAAGTGAGGTATTTTTGATTTGACTGTGACCAGAAGGTATGGGTGATAGACAAAGGCCTTTTTTGGGAATTTTTGCTTCCCATGCAGCTAGTGGGTTTGGCTGAAATATTTTAAGCAATATTGTACTGATATCAAAAAACCTCTGAAGCAAAAAATGTTCTTCCTCGCTTGATTCTAAGTTTGAAAAAAAAAAATTAAAGAGAACTTCCTCTTTCTCTGTGGTTGCATTCCCATGGTAGTTTGCACAAACCCCTCAGGCAAAGTTTTATCCCCAAGCTAACATGCTGGAAAGCCTCTGAGTACCCCAATGATCAAAGTCGCCCATTTGTTTGAACACACTGAGACAGAGTCATTAGAAATGCATATTACACGACAGCTATTGCATATTAACACAGTCAGGCAGCCAATTAATCATTAGCTCATCAATATCTCATTTGCATGAAATTATTCTCTTTTAAGAGCCTGTGTCTGAGGTGACGGGGTGAGCTCATCGATAATGCTAATGTCCCTGTGGGCCTGAGAGTGGAAGGGGAAGGGAAGGAGGGGAGTTGGAGAGGGGAGACCTTGTTCAAGTGTTTGACTCCCACTTTAAATACCATATGAAGATAATTTGCATGTACATCAAACAGAGAGGTTTTACATCAGTGAGTTTAGGGCTGAGTTATTCCAGTGCTAGAATTAAATATGCTTAACGCATACACAAATATACATACATACGCATGAAACTCTCTTCCATTTATGCTATTGGCAAGGCCAGAGAGAGTGGAGTGTCTCAAGGTCGCCTTAGGCTCAGGGCTCTTATAGATTGCAGCTATGTTGTGTGTCCTGACCACACCTCGATATGTGTCGGTGTCTGTTGGAGGGCTGGTAGATAGGAATGGCAGCACTGGGAGTGATTCTGTCACCCTTCCCTGAAGAGGAAGGTGAGATGTGCTATGCTTGTTATCCATCAAGGCATTGATTTTAAGGATAGGAAAAAAGGAGAGGGGTGGAAATACAACAAGAAAAGACATCAGAATTACTGGCAAGCCAATTTGCACGTAAATTGAATCGGACAACAATTCAAATGTTTGACATAAAGTTGTTGTGATACATTTCATTTCTTTTTTTTCACTCTTATTTTTCAAGTGATTGAAGCAATATAGTAAATAAGAAGGAGTTAATTCTCAAATTTTAGCTCGATCAACCTTCATGACCTGTTTACTTGCATTTGCTATCCACTGAGGAAACCAAATGATAATGTTGAAAACTTTTGAAGAAGATAATGACTTTCAGAAGTTCTAAGGCAGTGGTTCTCAAACTTTTAATGCTGCGTACCACCTGAGAAACTATTGAGCTCTCCGAGTACCACCATGATGACCAATTTTAAAATATAGCCATATATACCTTCTCAATTAGCTTTAAACACACAGGAGAGATGTTTATTCCTTATTGTGGTTATTTATTGTTACCTGCATTTCGTTTGAAACATTGTATTTATAATGCATTGTCATGCATTGACAAGTCGTTCGCGTACGTACCACAGTTTGCGCACCACTGTTCTAAGGTAACTTGGATTTATAGTGCTCTGGTTTTTACCATAACATGTATTTTCTTCTCCACAACTGTTGCCAAATGAGGACAGTAGCTGTGTTTCCATAAAACAGCAAAGCAGATTTTAAGTAAACTTGTATAATTTTGCCAATAATTTTGTAAGTTAAAGAAGTGGAGCATATTTCCATAAAGCTGAAGTGTATAAATTAGTCTGTGTAGTGTTGTCAGAAGGTGGCATTAAAAGCTAGTATACAGATGGCTGTAATAAAAAGCATGTAAGCTGTAGCTGTTGGTAACAGCGAGCAAGACATTGAGGAAGAAGAAACAAAAAACCCAGTTCTCCTAGACATATTTCAAGACATTATTTTTACTAAATATTTTCCTATTGTGATCATTCTTTTTATGTGGGAACAGCTGTTCATTCGTGTGGTCCCCACAATCCCCTTGCTTCAAACATTTTTCTGAAACCACATCCCCAGAGCACACAAACGTGAAATACCTGTTTACTGAAGAAAAAGAGTTTGACATACAAGCCAACGGTCCAAAGACTTTGCTTTGTTCACTCAGCAATAATTGGATGGTGTATTTAGAGTCCTGTCGCTTTCACTGGTGATTCATATTTGTTGCCTTGTTGTGAAAGCATTTAATTAACTGTTTGCTTTGGGCAAGAAAAGGGCAATACAGGTTATCTAGCTAAAATACTTCAGCGGAAAGATCTCCTGCCCAACCTTTCACTGTTTACTCTGATAGCTCCAAAAGTACATCACAACAGTGTTGGAAACTGTTGTCATGATAAGGTAAAAAACTTCGTGAGAAAGTTGATGAAGGTGTTGGGGCTTAAGTACATACATTTTTACAGACAGCTTTGGAAAAAAATAACCTGGGCAAACAGTTTGGAAAAGTATATAAAATAAGATAACTGAGAATGAACTTTTCATCACACTAAGTGACACAAAACATTGCTACACATACTTTTTTGTGCTAACGCCAAGTTTGTCCTCTTTACGTTTATCTCTCTGCTTCTCCTCTGTTCTCATTCCTCTTAAGCTAAAAGAGGTTATACGGATACCCTTAGCTGATTACCAAGCATGAAAAGGATCTCGTAAGTTCAAGACTTTCCATTGATTACCAACCTCCTCCTCTTTCTGCTCACCGTGTCCCTTCTCTTCTCATTGTTAGTCCTCCCTATCTTTACATGTATCTTCCACAACTTCCCCTTTTTACCTGCACTAAGACCTGTCCAAGTCACCCATGTTAAGTACAATCGTAAAACAACATTGGCAGTTGCAGCAACTGTGCACGTGTGTTTGCGTGTGAACACATGTATGTGTAATTCTGTTCAAGCGTTTGTGTTTGAGGACACACTTGAGGCCTAATTAGAACCGTTATAGCAGCAAAGGGAGTGGTATAATGGCACATAATGAAAAATGCCAAATTTCCTGTCCAATAAAAGCAAAATTGATTAATGAAAAGCACTTTGAGATAGAAGAGGTAAAGCGTTGTTGGATATAAAAGATGATGTATTAATCCTCTGCTGTTACAGATGGTTCAACCCTCCTGACAACTGTGATTCTGTCGAGACACTGTTAGCATGCATAATTATGCTAATTAAGACCTAATTAAGAACTAATTCTGTAGAGAGTCTCTTTCTTTGGTTGTAATTTAACACGACTCAGCATTTAACACTTCTTAAAGAATTTCACACCCCCTGTGATTCATTTGCAGCCTTTGTTTCATTTTTTTCATGTATTGTAGACATATGTAGGTGGTCAAACAATGACGTAAAAAAAGGCAGAAGTTGGGAGAGCATGGAGCCGGGAGCAAGAAAGAAAAAGAGGGAATTCAGAGCACTTGCATGAACATACACATTAAATTGCACAGATTACTGCGTATGAGATGCAGATGAGGTGCAGGATGCAGAAGTCTTGACATGGATAAGAAATGAAATGTTGCTTCACTTCATTTTCTTCTCAAAGTGGTTCATGACAGGAAATCACTGTCATTAGATGGAATTCATTCTGTATGAATGATCCAAATGTGCAATGATTACATTTTGTGTTTTTACTTATTCTTAAGACAACAAGACTTTATTTGAATGATGGACATATCAAAAGTTGTTGCAGTATATTGCATCAGAGAAGAAATGAAATCTGTGTGACAGCAATCCAGTTCATGTTCACCAGTGACCCTGTGTACTTACAAGCAGTGACTCACTCCATCATTAAAACAAAGCCATTACAAACATGACATGACATCTGTCACCTTAGCAATCATCAGAGGTCAGGACTCTTGACCTCTACTTGTCATGGTGCAAGAAGTGATCAGACACAATGCAGCTCCCTGATTGGCTGCAGCGCCAAGAGCAGAAGCCGTATCATCATGCTGTCCTCTGGTTATCCTACAAGACACTTTGGCCTTTTTTTTCTTTCTAAATTGCTCCAAATTGGATGGTGTGTTTTTCTACAAGAGGAAGCCTAAAATATGACAATTTGCCAGTCTGCAATTTCAACAGACCGTGTCTTACTGAATGTCACAACAAATGACAAAGTAGTTAACATTTCATATAATTTAGTGTCATATGGTTTTCAGTAGCATATGGGAGTATATCTACACATTTAAATGGTTGAATAAACTCCCAGTTCCTCATTCAAACCCAAAGTTACATGAGCGACAGACAGAAAAGTGTTCTGAGAGCAGAAGCAGATGCAATGCAGCAAGGAGATTTTCTGTGTTACCTTAAATCAACGATAGGCTGCAGCTTCGGAGCAGGGGTGTGTGCACATAATGAAGTGTGGCACTAAGTAACTGTGGAGTCCCTGCCAAAGCTTAATTAGAGATTCATCCACTGGTATATATCACTGTTAGTGTGTGTCAACAGGGTGCTATGCATCAGGCACTGGCAGAAAGGGGTTTATGGCTCAAACTGTTGGTGTGTGTGTGCAAGAAAGTGTGTGTGTGTTACAGTCACATCTAGGACTGTGAAATTAAAGACCAATAATTAATGAGAGGTGGGAAGTTTAGCACCTGTTTTACTCTATTGTTAATGGAGATCTTGGGGGAACTCCACTGAGTAGGGCCAGTGGGTGACTTCAAGATAAACAAGGGGTTTGAGTATTTACCACTGTTGTTGTTAAAGAGAAAGAGAGAGAGAAGAAGAGGAAGAAAAGGAAAGAAATACTGCATTTTCTAACAATGCAGTATTTAAAAATGAGCATACAGTAACATAATGATTAAGTGGATACGAGGAATAATAATCATTTAAAAGAAATGAAAATATACAAAAATGAAAAAAATGTAATTAATGACAACAAATCTATTCTTTAATAATTTAAATGTGTAATATCTTTTACATCTGTCAAAATCACAGCAAATGATTCATATATTCAGCTAAGTGAATTTCAGTACATACATTTCGAGTATAAGAAAACCTTACTTTTTCTATTTAAAAGAAAAAAAAAAGATATATATATCCATACATTATCTACGCCCGTCTAATCCTCTGCAGGGCCACAGGGATCTGCTGGAGCCTATCTCAGCTCTCTTTGGGCGAAAGGCAGGGGTCCACCCTGGACAGGTCACCAGTCCATCGCAGGGCCACATGTAGACGAACAACCACTCACACTCACCATCACTCCTACGGGCAATTTAGAACCACCAATTAACCTGACATGCAGGTCTTTGGACTGTGGGAGGAAGCGGGAGTACCCGGAGGAAACCCACGCAAGCACAGGGGAGAACATGCAAACTCCACACAGAAAGGCCCCTGCTGAGGTTCATACCAGGAACCTTATATATATATATATATATATTAGGGCTGGGCAATGATTAAAATTTTTAATCGCGATTAATCGCATTATTTTCCTGATTAATCATAATTAATCGCATTGTATACGCAAAATCAAATATATGTATTCATCAAATGTAGTGTAAAATGAACTTTTATTAAAATGTTGTGCTGCCATATGAACTAAAGTGCCATAACATTTGTTGTTCAAACACTTTTAACATCACCACTTGTCAGTTACACATATTTAATGTAAATCTCATCTTAAAAATGTAAAATAGAATAAAGCTTATTGCTACTGCCAGGGCATTTATGTCATCCTGTTTTTATAAAAAATAAAAAAAAGTTTACCAACAAAATCCTCAGCAACAATCAGAAAATTTACCCTTTAAGCGCCAAAGTCGCAATATTGTGACAAGCAACATTGCTGACTATAAAGGCTGTATCTATAAATGTGATGCCGAATCTTGTTACTACTTTTTACCAGGAGATGGCGGACATGTGTGCCTGTAATCTGAGAACCATTTTTGGAGGTGGTGGTATTAAAAGTTTTAGCGTAAAATGAGTTTGAAAAACTCCAGGACACTCTAGGCCGCAGTTCGATGATCGACTTCATAATCGTATCGTCGGACTTGCGGCCGCATGTCTTGGACACTCGGGCGAAGAGAGGGGCGGAGCTGTCAACTGATCACTACCTGGTGGTGGGTTGGCTCAGATGGTGGGGGAGGATGCCGGTCAGACCTGGCAGGCCCAAACGTGTTGTGAGGGTCTGCTGGGAACGTCTGGCAGAGTCTCCTGTCAGAAGGAGCTTTAACTCACACCTCCGGCGGAACTTCGATCATGTTCCGAGGGAGGCAGGGGACATTGTGTCCGAGTGGGCTATGTTCCGGGCCTCTATTGTTGAGGCGGCCGACCGGAGCTGTGGCCGCAAGGTCGTTGGTGCCTGTCGTGGCGGCAATCCCAGAACTCGTTGGTGGACACCAGCAGTTGAGGGATGCCGTCAAGCTGAAGAAGGAGTCCTATAAGGCCTTTTTGGCATGTGGGACTCTGGAGGCAGCTGACAGGTATCGGCAGGCTAAGCGGGACGTGGCTTTGGCGGTTGCTGAGGCAAAAACTCGGACATGGGAGGAGTTTGGAGAGGCCATGGAGAACGACTTCCGAACGGCTTCGAAGAGATGCTGGTCCACCATCCGGCGTCTCAGGAGGGGGAAGCAGTGCTCCATCAACACTGTATACAGTGGGGATGGGGAGCTGTTGACCTCGACTCGGGACGTTGTGGATCGGTGGAGGGAATACTTCGAAGACCTCCTCAATCCCGCCGACACGTCTTCCAATGAGGAAGCAGAGTCTGGGGACTCAGGAGTGGACTCTCCTTTCTCTGGGGCTGAGGTTGCCGAGGTGGTTAAAAAGCTCCTCGGTGGCAGGGCCCTGGGTGTGGGTGAGATCCGCCCGGAGTTCCTCAAGGCTCTGGATGCTGAGGGGCTGTCTTGGTTGACACGCCTCTGCAGCATCGCGTGGACGTCGGGGACAGTACCGCTGGATTGGCAGACTGGGGTGGTGGTCCCCCTCTTTAAAAAGGGGGACCGGAGGGTGTGTTCCAACTACAGGGGGATCACACTCCTCAGCCTCCCTGGGAAGGTCTATTCAGGGGTCCTGGAGAGGAGGGTCCGTCGGATAGTCGAATCTCGGATTGAGGAGGAGCAGTGTGGTTTTCGTCCCGGCCGTGGAACGGTGGACCAGCTCTACACCCTCTTCAGGGTCTTGGAGGGGGCATGGGAGTTCGCCCAACCAGTCTACATGTGTTTTGTGGACTTGGAGAAGGCGTTCGACCGTGTTCCCCAGGGATTCCGGTGGGGGGTGCTTCGGGAGTATGGGGTGCCGTACTCCCTTATATGGGCTGTCCGGTCCCTGTACGACCGGTGCCAGAGTTTGGTCCGCATTGCCGGCAGTAAGTCGGATTCGTTTCCAGTGAGGGTTGGACTCCGCCAAGGCTGCCCTTTGTCACCGATTCTGTTCATTACTTTTATGGACAGAATTTCTAGGCGCAGTCGAGGTGTCGAGGGGATCCGGTTCGGTGGCCTCAGGATTGGGTCTCTGCTATTTGCAGATGATTTGGTTCTGTTGGCTTCATCGAGCCGTGATCTACAACTCTCGCTGGAGCGGTTCGCAGCCGGTTGTGAAGCGGCTGGGATGAGAATCAGCACCTCCAGATCCGAGACCATGGTCCTCAGCCGGAAAAGGGTGGAGTGCCCTCTCCGGGTTGGGGATGAGGTCCTTCCCCAAGTGGAGGAGTTTAAGTATCTCGGGATCTTGTTCACGAGTGAGGGAAGGATGGAGCGGGAGATCGACAGACGGATCGGTGCGGCATCTGCAGTGATGCGGGTGCTGCGCCGGTCTGTTGTGGTGAAGAGAGAGCTGAGTCAGAAGGCGAAGCTCTCGATTTAGTGGTCAATCTACGTTCCCACCCTCACCTATGGTCATGAGCTTTGGGTAGTGACCGAAAGAACAAGATCGCGGATACAAGCGGCTGAAATGAGCTTCCTTCGCAGGGTGGCCGGGCTCTCCCTTAGAGATAGGGTGAGAAGCTCGGTCATCCGGGAGGGGCTCAGAGTAGGACCGCTGCTCCTCCGCATCAAGAGGAGCCAGATGAGGTGGCTCGGGCATCTGGTTAGGATGCCTCCTGGACGCCTCCCTGGTGAGGTGTTCCGGGCACGGCCCACTGGGAGGAGACCCCGGGGAAGACCCAGGACACACTGGAGGGACTATGTCTCTCGGCTGGCCTGGGAACGCCTTGGGATCCCCCCAGAGGAGCTGGAAGAAGTGGCCGGGGAGAGGGGGGTCTGGGCTTCCTTACTCCAGCTGATGCCCCCGCGACCCGACCTCGGATAAGCGGAAGAAGACAGCCACGGACGGAGTTTGAAAAACACCCTCCAGCACAGAGACGCGCATTGAAGCAGTGGTAGAAATGAAGAACAGAGCGAAAGAGTGTTTTTTTCGTTTACTCACGATGTCAAGAGGCTGGTTTACAGTCCACAAAGTACTTTGTCAGATTCTGGCTAACTCCGATTCCGAGGAGGAAGACGTGCAGTTGTCCAGTGAAGCAGAAACTGACATTAGTAGTGACGGTGAGTCCGCGTGTCATAGTCCACAATCAGCACAAGGTATAGCGGATGCTTCACCTCAGTGTGGCCGGGGTGAAAGCATTCTGCGATCATCAAGCAGGTCGAGGTGTCAGGCGGGCTCATAACACCGCAAATATGGAAAAATGTAGCGGGGATGAAAACAACCACGGTTGACCTGGTGACGCGGGAGAAGCCGCGGGAAAAAAAACACTGCTAATGGCGCACCGGAAATCACGGTGATGATGATGATGATGGTGGTGGCGGCTGTGAGTTCTTGAGAGAAGAGGAAGAGTATCAAAAGTGGAGCCTAAATTTTGATGAGCCTGTTGGTTATTATGGAGACGATCTGACAAATTCTGAGCCCATTGATTTCATCCCTTTTCCAAATGATGAATTCTGGAGCTTCATTACCAATCAAACAAATAGAAAAGGCCACCAGTTCTTTGAAAGGGAAATATTGAAACCAAACTCCAGAATTCATGACTTTATGATGTGATTGTCCCTGAAATAGAAGCTTTCAATGTGCATGGGGCTTGAGGAAAAATCTGAAAATGAGGACTACCGGGCAGGTTTAGGCAGGTGATGTCTCAATTATCAAATTAGATGACAAATCTACTTCCATTCCAAATTTTGGTTCATACTGAAGATATTTCTCATTAACAGTATGCCTTTATCTCAAACCACTATAGCCTTTTGAAACCTTGATATCAAAATTGAACATTTTCCAATATGGCTGCCACCTTGTGACGTCATAATATGCAAATTCATAATTTCACTCCCATCACAGACTTTGAGTCATACTGAACAATTGTCTTATTGACAGTATACCTTTATTTCAAACTACTTTCAAGTTTTAGCCTTTTGAGATCTTGATATCAAAATTGTATTTTTTCTCGAAAAAAGTCTGGCACCTAAAGGGTTAAGTAGTCCTACACTTGGTCTGGACAGGTTCTTGGTCCATCAATACTTCAAGCATGCAGAAACAAATTGCTCAACATCTTCTGGTACAGTGGGCCAGAAGATGTACCATACATACTGGTAAATAGAGGAAGGGGGTCTGCATCCAGAAGATCTTTGTAAAAGGAAAACTGTTTTGACAGAGTGAAGCAGCTGCTTTCACTTTTTACAGTGATGAATTGATAGGCTAATGTAAAGTTGAACCTGTTAAAGAACAGAGCCCACTTTTCCTGTCATAAATTCTAATGTCTACATCTAATGTCAGCTTAGATGTATCACAATTTTTATGGTCAAAGTGGAAAAGTCAAATTTATTTATATAGCACATTTAAAAACATCAAAGTTAACCGCGGTGCTTTACAATCAAATAAAAATATCTAATTTAAATCATCTGTCCAGATCACAAAATGGCTGTTCAGCCCGTCTTGCCTCCCTTTTTGTGCCACTTTGACTGCTATGAACTCACAAACACAATTCTGTAGTTTTGTTCTGCAGGGGAGAGCATGAGGGAACAATAAACACAGTGGCTGAAGCTGCCTATCCCTGTGGCTGAAGTGTCCACTTCAACAATGAGCTGTTGATTTGGTCAGGCTGGACTAGGATGGGTGAAGAGGAGGAATGTATTTTTTAACTTCTTAAAGGTTGACTTGAACACTTGAACAAGTTTTTGAGTATGAAATTATAGCAGTGAGAAGACAGTGAGATTGAGTGGATGGCGTGATGTAATCTTAGACTGAATTTGGGGAAGAAATAATCACGACGTGAGTTGTGGGTGTGTTCGCTCATTCAGCGCCTTTACTGGAATGCTCTTTAAACACATATAGAAACATTCACTATAAAACTAAAATACAGAACATAGGAAGGTATTTACACACATATTCCACATCAAATACATCCATCCACTATCTATGCCCGTTTAATCCTCGTTATGGAGAACTGCTGGAGCCTATCCCAGCTCTCTTCAGGCGAAATGCAGGGGTACACCCTGGACAGGTCACCAGTCCATGGCAGACATCAAATACATTTTAGATAAAATAAATGTACATAAAAGTTTGATAACTTTGTGTTAACTCTGCTCCTGAACACGTGTTCAGCTGATGCGCTGAACAATATGTTATGTAATTATGTCCAGAAATGATTTTCTGTGAGCAGCTCGGCTCAGCCACGTATCGGCCGAGGTACAGAGGTGTTGGCTGAGAGCTCTCTCAGCTCAGAGCCGGGAGTGCCTTCAACAGAGGCAGGCAATAGCGGCACATATGAGAGGCAGTGCCGCTGTGCTAATGGAGCTGAACAGCTCATGATAAATCTTTTTGGAACTCTTTAAATGCAAGCTCCTGGCCGGTCCTTCCACAGTGAAGCCCATGGTGGACTGTGGCTTTTGCTCCTGGAGGCACCATTGTATACATCCACAATTGTAAACAGTCTATGAGTTCAACTGATTAAGAACACATGCGCAGTTAGAGGAATCAATGTACCCTGTTCCTTAGATGATGCCGATGACCATGTGATGTATTTTTCCTGGCGAACTTCCACTTCTATCTTCGTATTCATAATGAAGAAACTGCAACCATGAAATTGTACTTTGTAATCATAATCTTTGTAACTATTTGAATCATTCTCACAGACAAAACCCAAATTAAACATTTTATATATTATTTTACTCATATGAGAACAATTTTTTATATTCACAATTTTTTTTTTATTTATGCACAACTTTAGATGAATATGCACAAACACTAACCTGCACACGCACAATGTTTTCGACAGCTGTAAGGCAGGTGTCTTACTCCAGTGTTTTCATATATAATTACTATTCCTATTATTATTAATAACTATTATCATACTACACTATACTATTATCACACTACAAAATTTAAAAGTTTTTAACTTATCATATCATTACTACATTATTACTGTATTAATGAGTAAGAACATATGCACACACACACACACACACACACACACACACACACACACACACACACACATATATATATACACACTATATATATATATATATATATATATATATATATATATATATATATATATATCTATATATATATATACATATATATATATATATATATATATATATATATATATGGGCTGGGCAACGATTGAAATTTTTAATCGCGAATAATAGCATTGATTTCCCTGATTAATCACAATTAATCGCATTGTATACGCAAAATCAAATAATGAACTCAAAAGAGTAAAATTCACTTTTATTGAAATGTTCTGCTGCCATATGAACTAAAGTGTTGTTCAAACACTTTTAACATCAGCACTTGTCAGTAACACATATTTAGTGTAAATCTCATCTTAAAAAAAGTAGAATAAAATAAGTCTTATTGCCACTGCCCGGGCATTAATGTCATTCTGTTTTTATAAAAAATAAAAAAAGTCTACAAAAAAATCCAACAAAATGATTGTAGCTCAGCACAATCAGAACATTAAAACAGGTCATTTCTGAGGTAACAGCAGAAACTTTTAACGGGGAGTTCAACTAGGCCGTAGTTACAAATAAGCTTGTTTCTGTCAAATCCTCCAACTTTAAAATGAAAATGTCCATGTTAAAGTTCTGTAAGTTTATCAATCTGTCTATCATTCATTCTTTCCTTTTTTTAATTGTCAATCAAAAATTTAAAAAATTAAAAAGTGACATTTTATTACGTTTTTGTTTTTTAATCTGACAGAAAAAATGAAAAAAGTGCCTGTTTTTTTTATATTTCAATTTTAGACTTGGATCAAAGATACGAAATCAAAAAACGGGCCACAGAACTGAATTTGTTTTATAATCGAGGACTGGACTTTGTATTGTCATTACACATCTGTGCCACTAGATGGAGCCGCACTGAAGTAACCAGTAAGAGAACAGCACGACAGTGAACACATGGAGCAGATCTGATGTAACATGGAGGAATAATGCGAAAGTTTTGTTGCAGTCCAGAATTTTATATTTTTTTTAGACAGAATTGTTAATTTTGCTACCTGAGTTGCTACCCGAACTGTAAAGTTCGCGGATTTTTTCCGTTCTCCATGTCTGTTTTAGCTTTTAGCTTTTCCTTGTTTACCTGCCAATTGTTTTCCGGTTCTGCAGCAGGCAGTAACAGACTTTTCAAAACAAAAGCATGTGAGCAACGCTATAATAACGCGTTAACTTGCCCAGCCATATATATATATATATATATATATATATATATATATATATATATATATATATATATATATATATATAAATGGAAGAAAATGCTACATCTCAAACTTTAGTAGAAATTTTTAAACAATATCTTAACATCCATCTATCCATCATCCATTCCTGTTTAATCCTATACAGGGTCACAGGGATCTACTGGAGCCTATCCAAGGTCTCTGGGCAAAAGGCAGCAGTACACCCTGGACAGGTTACCAGTCCATTGCAGGGCCACATGTAGACGAACCACCATGCACAATCACATAATCACTCTAACGGGCAATTTAGAACCACCAATTAACCTAACCTGCATGTCTTTGGACTGTGGGAGGAAGCCGGAGTACCCGGAGGAAACCCACGCAAGCACGGGGAGAACATGCAATATTTTAAAATAAGATTTTTTATTTATTTCATCAACTAATGACTTTTTAAGCATGTTGACATCATGAGATCAGTGTTTTGAACTATTTTTTTAATTAAAAAGGGATTTTTTTTTAATCTCTCACATTACCACAAAGTATTTTAGCAGACCAGAAAATTAGCAGTATATTACACATCTATTTCACCCTGCCACACATGAACATTAGTTTGACCCTTGAAAAGTTTGACCGTTGAAAAGAGAAAGTTCATTGTTCAATGTAGATCCTGTTAAAGACAGTAAATGTTGTGGTTGTGGTCTAGTGTGCATGGACAAAGCCAAAGCCTTCACAAATGACAACATAGTTGCACACATTCGCTCCCTAATTTGCACTTCAAGGTCATTGTATATCTTTCCCTGATTTGTCAAGCTCATATCATATGACCACTACTGGAAGATAACAAAAACAGGTGAGTTTTAATGATAGTGTTAACATCAAGAGGTGGTGTAGAACTGATGATGATCTTTTCTCATACAAAGTCAACAGGCTATTGTGGAAGCAGACTGATTTTGTTTTAAAACTAATAGTGTGGACGTACCCTGAGTGAGAACATCTGACACTACAGATGTTCAGGTCCCACCAGGAGTCTTAGAAGCAGTGTTTCTGAATGCTGCCAGTTTGGTGAGATTCATGAGGTTTTAAGTTTACCTGAATGTTTCAAGTCTTTCAAGTGAGAAAGACGGTCATCTGTTTCTTTAAAAATAAAATGTCAGAATCTGAATCTGAATCATATCTCGTGATGTGCTCTGCTTTCCCCTCAGTGCGCTGCGGTCTGGTTTTGTCCTGCTTGGTGGCAGCTCCAAACCAAACAGTGATGGGGATGCACAGGACAGAGTTTAGGACTGCAGTGTAGACCTGCAGCAGCTCCTGGGACAGTCTACGTTCCACAAGAGCTGCAGAAAGTACATCCGCTGTTGGATCTTCTTGAGAATGGAGCTGATGTTCTGGTCCCACTTCAGATCCTGAGAGATGGTTGTACCCAGGAATCTGAAGCTCTCCCCACTGGACACGAGGCTGCTGGACACTGTGAGGCGGGGATGGAGTTGGGGGGGTCTCCTAAAGTCCACCATCATCATCACTGTCTTGAATGTGTTCAGCTCCAGGTTATGCACCAGGGCATCATTATAACCTACTACTTACCTTCCCCTCCAAAAACGGTTGTTGTTTGTTGCAATGTCCGGTGAGGCTCAGGGGTGTGTTTTTCCTTTAATATGTACTCCAGGAAAGAGCTCCTGAGGTTTGATTATGGAACAGGCAAGCATGGTGCCCTGAACATTTAGTGGAGAAGTAAGCAGAAAAGCACCATACCAATACTGCCCCTGGAACTTAAACTTTCACATACCTGTGTAAGACTGTCAGTATGTTTACCTTATACTATTAAAAAAAATTAATTGTACTAACTTATTCACACACACATGGATGGATGGAAGATTGTGGTTTTTGACAAAGGGGTTTGCCTCTTAGGGGCTATTTATTCCCCCTGTGACCAAAGAAATTTTTTGGAATATCAATGTGTGTGTGTGTGTGTGTGTGTGTGTGTTCAATTACCTGTGTGCTGTTCTCCATTAACTTCTATATTATTGTATTTTTAAGTGGCCCATCTATTGTCTTGAGCCAATCAACGCAAATGCACACATACAGTTATGCTTACACCAAATAAAGAAAAACTTCAAGAGAGAGAGATAAAAGACAGAAAAGACTGAAGATAAAAAGAATAGAATCACAACACTTGATGAGACAGAGCACGCCACCTTTCTTTATTAAGAACTTGTTTCTTGGCTGTGTCATTTAATCGGGCTAATTGAATGCTCCAGTGATTCTAAAAAGATTATACTCTTGCAACGCGTCACACACTGGTCAGAGGTAATACAGGCCAATGATGTATTTACTAAATACTTCAAGCTGTCCTCTAATTTCCTTTGATTGAAATTGATCATTTTGTAAATGCACTGTCCAGATGGCTGATGTGATGAGATTAACTGTCTTTGTGCTAGGGGGGGGGCTTTGAGACAATACTATGTTCAGGGAGTGTGGATAATTATGGATTAACCTGAAGATTCATGTAAGGAAAGCTGTTTTAAAAGCGCTGTCTGCTAAAAGATGGTGATACCATGTAAAGGTACTGTGATTCTATTTAAGCATTTTATTTACTGATAAAAAAAATAATTTTGCGTTCATAAACTGCGTTAAGTTTCCAAATGTTCCTCAGACTTGACGCAGTTCATCAGGCACACTATTTAGATCAGCGCCAGTCACAGCTGTGACATTCACAGAACTGATTTCTTTCAATCAGTGAATTTATTTTTGTGGGAAAAATAAGTCAGAAGTCATGTTTTGTGTCACACAGTGTAAAGCTTTGAAGAACCAGAGAGATGCAGATGTTGTTACACTAGACATTTTTAATCTTCAGTTGTATTAATCATCCACAACATTAGACTACTGCTAAAAACAATTTGAAGGTACAGTATATGTTAATGAGTAAATTTATATTTTGTCACTTCAGTTGCACTAAATAGTACTTAATTTACCAAATAGAGAAATGTTGACAGGCAGCCACCGGTAATGGTCAACTGGCACAATCTGAGCTGGTCAGAAAAAACAACAACAAAAAACAATCTTATATGGTTTTTGAGACTTATTATTATTATTATTATTATTATTATTATTATTATTAATAATAATAATAATAATAATAATAATAAATATTATCATACTACAAAATTAAAATGTTTTTATTTTAGCATTACTACAATATTACTATATTAAATGAGTAAGAATGTCTTTAGTACGTGTTTGGGAAGCATATTTTAGCATATATAATATCATACATAGGCCTTTTAAAACTGCATCAATGATTCATGGGTTTGTGGGAATCGCGGGGGGAGGAAGGAACATAACCTCTGTGAATAATAAGGGTATTTAACAATAATTTTACACTTCACTTTTGTGAAAATCCTTTTGAGAGGTTCAGGAGCAGTATAGCAGGGCCTAGAATACAGCCTCCGATGTTACATGCGTTACAAAGCTCCATTTCAGTCAAAACGCATTATTGTGAAAATAGTGTCTTTAGTCTCTTTTTTCTGTTTGTTTCAATGTACATTATTTATGCTGTTTTTATTTATTTAATTTCTGTAAAAAAAAAAACTTTCCTCAATCTTGGTTGTTTTTCAATTTGCTATAAAAAAAAAAAAAGAAATTTAAAAAGAGTAATAAAAAAATAAAAAATAAAGAAATAAATAAAGAAAAAAAATATAAAGCCTTTTTTTCAAAAGCCTAGTGGTGTATTATTATTACATTTTTACCTGAAGAAGGAGTGGAGGGGTGCAGACAATAAAAAGAAATCAATTACTTCTGGTGCACTATAGAGACAAAACACTTACTAGACACAGAGACAAATGAAATGTTCACTGCATTCAGGCATTATAAATTATTGATATGCCCAGTTAAACAAAAAGTTTTTCTCCATCCTCTCTTGCTCTGCTTAAGAAGTGCTTTAGGAAATAATTTAGTCAGTCCTGAGATTCATCACCTTAAGTTTTCTTAACACAACTTGGTAATATTTTCAAAGCCTGCACACATACATAAAACAGAATAGAACAGAAACAGAAATTGAGAGAAAGGGAGATGACATGACGTTTTGAACTGAAAACTGGCCTGTCACATCAGATGGTTGGTGTATTGCTCTATAGGGCAGCTATAAACTGAAGTGCTGAAATGCACTTTTATTTGGACATAACACAACATGAGAAGAGTCCAGATTATTCCAAAGTCATTCCAAGTTTACCAAAGCAGGTTGTTTCCCCCCTAAAAAGCCATGGTCTATATTAGTCAACGTAATCCAGACTCAGCATTTTAGACTTTTCTGTCAGCCTTGCAAAATAAACAGGTCCCTCCATTGCCCTCTTTCATCCCCTCCCCTCTTCCCTCTATATCCCCCTCTCCTCCTGTCACAGTAGCTCATTCGCAGGCTGATGGGACGCATCAGAAAGGATGAGTAAGAGGCATTTGAGACAAGTGTGTGAGAGACACATCGTGATATCGGCGGAGAGTGACGTCTCTCCGAAAGCCTGTCTTTGGTCATATCAACAACAGATGATTAAGAAGAAAGGATAAGCAGGGCAAACACCCAGGGGCAGGACAGCAATGTGGAGAGGTTACCGTGGAGCAGGAGCACATAGGGTCAAGGGTGATTGTAAACGGGCTCTCAGCTCATGTCCAGTAATCTAAGCTGTGTTTTTGTCTGCCTCCCCCCCTCCCTGCTCTGCTTGCCAGTTTCTTTCTCCCCAATTGTTCTGTAAATGTAAGACCTCCTCATCAAATAGATCCATGCTGACAGGCCCTAGCTGCGTGTATACACTCTGACCGACTGCTCTTTTTAACTTTGTGTGTACATCCATGTGCGTACGTCTATGGGTATAGCGAGGCGGGGGAGTGAGTCTCTTTTCTGAGCCTCAGAAGGGTCTGATTTTTGTGGCAGGGCTGTCAGATCTCAGTTCTTTCCACGCCAGATCAACGCCAGCACCAAGTAAGTGGCAGCGCCTGATGAGAACCACCAGCTCCTCTGACGGGTGCTCGCCACCAGGGAATATGTTCCTCCAAATCGTGAGCTACAAATAGTGAGTAAGAACAGTAGCTTCCTGTGAAGGAAATTTATCTTTATCAAACCAAATTAAAGTTTTTTTTGTTTGTTTTTTATTCTTTAAATATTCGCAAACAAACATCAGATAAAGTTTTGAGCACATTCTCATATCAACACAAAGACTATAAATTTGTTCATTTATAATTTATGTAGACTGTACATTTATGAATAATGTACATTTGAAATCTTATCTTAAATCTTAACAAAATTCTTTGGCCCTCTGATGTCCTGTTCATATTTAGAACAAAACCACAAACAAACTGTCTCGAACAAAAGTTTGCCAATAAAGTGTTTTAAAGATTCTATTTTTCGAACAATTTTACCATGATTGTGAGAAGAAATCACTTATAATCTTGTAGCATGTATCATGTATTTTTATTTTTGACAAAATGCAGCTTTGAGTGTTTGTTTTTGCATTTTGATCGAAGTGAATGCATTCCCCTAACAAAGAAATTATTTCAAAATAAAAATAAAAATAAAAAATACAACTTTGGTTCATCAAAAGTGGTGAAACACTAAACATACAATATTCTATGAGAGAACTAGATCTGTTGAATGTCTGCCAGATGATATGAAGCTGAGGCAATCAGAAAAGGAAAAAATAGACTTTTTTTTAATTTTACAACTTTTTGCAAATGTATTTATGGTTGGTGCCAAAAATGCCAGAGCATTTTTTTTTTTTTTAAAAAGATCGATATATGCAATGAGGTCTTGCAACAGATGTTAGTTTTCTTGTGCTCATGTGTGAGTGACAGTGAATGTGTCCTTTACCAGCTTTGACAGTCTGATCTAACATATTTTATTAGCACCTGAAATCCTGATTCTGTCAGAGAGGACTAAAATCAGTGACAGTGAAACAAAAGAGGACAGACAAAGACACAAGACAGTGATGGGTGTGGTGCGTGTATCGTATGCCGATGCATGCGGTGTGTGTGTGGTGTGCTGTGGTGTATGTAAGTGAATGTGTGGTGGCTGCGTTGTGATGTTGGATTCAACCCCCCTTTTCACATCAAAACCTGAGCAGCCCAGAAGGCCAGACATAAAGCAGCGAGGCTGACCTCCAACTCTAGATCAGCATCATCAGTATCAACTCATGATCTAAGTTAGTTGATACTGAATCACAGTTCGGTATTAACTACATGCTGAATCCCAGTTGGTGCTGGTGTATTGGGCCAGTGACATGCAGCAGAACCGGACCGGCCCAGAATCCAGGGATGGCACCAGCGAGCACAAGTATAGTACACCAGTACCACTGAGGGTGTGGCACGAGGCCAGTTGAGGGCAGGAGGAGTCCAGGTGCCAAGGGCACCAGTGACCCAGGCAAGTCCATAGCGACCTCCTCACCAAAAAAATCATCCCCCATTGCAAAAGCAGGACGGCCCAACTCACCACAGCTCACCAGGAGCTGAACCCGCATGAGCAGCGAGACGGACAAGGAGGGATGGTGAGGGAGGAATGGGAAAAAAAAAAATAGGGCCACTTCCTCCCCAGGTAGGTCAGTGCCACAGTACCTGGAAACCCTAACCAATAACCGACACAGAGAGAATGAGATATACTGAACAAATATACACAGAGTATATTAGAGTTCAAGTAAAACAAATATAAACATCCTTCCTGAGATTGTCATATAATATAAGTGTAGTTTAAAAAAGTCAGTTATGTGAAATAAGGTTTGAAATCATGAGAAAGTGAGCTAGTTTTCACTGTCCAGATATGGTGGGACATTTCCACTTTTGTTTGTTTAAATGAATCAAACTGCTTAAATTTGAAATCTTGAATATGTTGACCAGTGACAGCAATGTATCCTTAATTCCCAGCTGTTTCTGAACTGTTTGTTAAACTGCCCAGTGAGAAATGAGATGAGTGGGCGGTTCATTACAAATCCATCAACTAAGTTTCCAATGACCAGAGAAACTTTTGTGTTTGTCTGAGTAGGTGCGGAGCCCTCTAACCACCATGGTGCGTTGGTTGGACTTTTCACAAAATGAACCCGTGACGTGTAGCACACACTGCAAATTTCTCCAGTATGTACATCCACAGTCAGTCCAGTAACAACTGTGATACGACATACTTAGGTTGGGCCCTTTGATCAACTCATCATAGTCCTTAAAGGGGACGATTCTCTGAGCTGGTGAGATGGCCAAGCAACATCTACAGTGCTGTGTTTCGACTTCGCTCTCCACACAATTAATCCAAGCATTATTTTATTAATTATTCCTAGTCATTTTTAAGTATGTGGCTGAAGTCCTGCAAAAAAATTGGCATCTGGGCAGGAATGAATTTCTTGTTTGATGCTTGTTTGATGCACTGTAGTAGGCCTTTTTGTAAGTGTATGGTGTCAGGGACAGGGTTGGCTTTTGCTTGCATTCAAAACCTACCGAGTCAAGGAACTTCAAGAGCTTCACGACTTGACTTGACAATTTGGTACAATATTGTTCTCAATCTTTGAACATGTTTTTAGGCATTATTATTTAACACATTGGTTTGATGCAAACAATTTGTCTTGCTTTGACTTTAACTGACTGTTAAAGTTGACCTCCCCCCCCACCCCCCAGCCTGTAACTCTAAACAGGATGAAGTAGAAAATGTATAGATGGGAGACATCATTATGCAAGCACTGAAATAGACTACAGCACTTTCTCCTCAAAAGTATTTCAGTCTGATGGAATGATTTCAGACCATAAATTTAACTGAAAACATTCTTCACCCAAAAATCAGATGCAACGGAGCACGGCATTTAACGCATACCACCTAAAACCATATCACTAAGTAAATGCTGTCCACTTAAATCTGTACATTCTTCACTCACTTTAGCCTACCAAACACAGCAGTCCCCAAAGGCAAGTAATGAATAATCGTTAGCAAAAGGTCCACAAATTATTGATGTAAAATAAGCAATGATTCTTTTTTTTTTCCTTTTTGTTTCGCAATTTATTGCCATTAACAAGTAACTTGCAATCCAATAAATGTCAGCATGGCTTTCAGTTAATTAAAGGGAAAGATATTATACAGTAATGCAGGGTGGCGTTTATATCTCGATTTCCACAGACTGCAATTTACTGCTGAGCCTTTATTTGAAGGGACCCACAAATAATGGCTATTAAGCCGTCAGGGGATGGACAGGGGATCACATTAATGAAATTAGATAAGGTGGAATGGTGATCTACACAGGCAAGACTCTGGAGACACACATTCCCTCACAGACACGCTGCAACAAAAGCATGAAACGCTAAGACTGCATACCGTTTAGCTTCTTCTTTTTTTTTTTTTTAACATTCCACAGCCCTGCTTGGCCTTTGTTTTCATTTCCTTCTGTCCGCCTTCATGTTTTCTGCACTTTTCCAACCGGAGCCCAGTTAGGTGTTCAACCCGAGGGCCTGTCAGCTCATCAGGGAAAGTTTCCCTGTTTGTCCTGAACACTGTAGGCAGCCAGTCTGTCCATCAACCTTGCCATCAACACTGCCAAAACACACACAGACACACGTGTCCAACATCTTCCACTCTAACAGGGTGGTGTCACTCGAGGAGGCAGCTGCACTCGCTGGTGTGACGGCTCTCCTCAAATCAGAGACCCTCGTCTCTGTCAACAGCAACCTGGCCCCGAGGCTACCACTGTCAGACAGCGCGCTCTCCGCCGCACAGACACACACCAACACACACACACCAACTAGGAAGGGACTAGGTGGCCGTTCTATATGGAGAGCTGATTTCCACTGTATTATGGGAACATGGTGATGGGCAAGTTGAAGAATAGGGAAAAAGCAAAAAGGGGGGAGGATTAAGGGAGGGGTGAGAGATGAGCGTTTTAGCGCAAACAGAGGGCCAGATTTTCTTCCTGACAGAGAGGCCCAATTATTGGCTTTGACATTTTAGGGAAATTGGCTGTGAAAGTGATAGGACAGATAAGAACTAAATAGATATGGGAACTGATAACAATTCAGCAGACGATTTGGTCAAATAAAAATCCAGCTGCCATATTTAAGCTCAGTTACAAGAATCTCAGTACAAGAATAAAGATTTTTGCTTCACCGTTAATAGTATCTTTTTCAGAAAACAGATGACAAATACTCCTTAATATTTTCCTTCTTGTTTTTGTTCTTCCGTACTTGTCCTGTTTCTTGTGTGCATGTACGCATATGAATGACTTGGCCTGTATTTGTGCTGGCAGCAAACATAAGAGGCTTTCTGTGCAATTGGACAAAGTGCCGATATCTCCGTCATGTGACAGTGACTTCCTGTCTGTATGTCAGACAGCAACTGAGGGCTTGTCAATACCAGCTTGAGCTCACATTGTTTTCCATCTTCTCAAATACAGATGCACACAACCAGTAGAGAGGTGTGAACACCGCGTGTGTGTCCTTCATCTCTTCCCACACTCACTTCACGACTCGTCTATGACAAGGAATAGGATGACTGAAATGATGACAAACCATTCTTTCAAGCAAGAGCTTGTAATCCTTCAGGCTATATCAATGTCTTAATTTCTTCTTGGTTTAGGGTTGGTTTTTTTTTTGTTTTGTTTTGTTTTTTTTTTAGCAAAAGTGAGTAAAATTATTTTTCTTTTTGACTAGCAGTATTTAGAGTAACAGATTATCCAAATGCAAAATACTACTGTATTTCTTGGTTTTTTCATCAAAAATATAATAATTTGAAAAGAGCTTGGGTTTATCAAGTTTAATCTCTTGGTTCTGCAGTCTGGAGGCCATTTCAAAGGGCAACACTGCCCTCTTATGACAGGATGATGCTATTAAACTGAAACATCCCGCTGGGTTCACTTTCAAGTGCCTGGCACACAAAATATATGTAAAATCCACCTTTCTAGCTGCATTTTTTTTCTAACGTTTACTGATCTGTACACCTGGTGCATGGAGTACTTTTGTTTGGACTGATACATACTCCATGCCATTTCTACAGCACATCTAGTTTCTGCTTAACATTTGTCATTGATCGCAGTCAGGCTCCCATTGGCAGGTCTAATTCATTTACGAACTTGTCATTCCACATCATTGATTAGGTTGTCCTTCATTCCAGCTTTAATTATATGCAAAGATAAAAGATTTTCTCATTATTGTGTTTAATCTAATGAAAGGCCTTGCGCTACATCGGGGGCCAGTTCAGAGGTCCAGACTATTGACCATGGAGGGCACAGCCAGCGGATGAAGGTTTTTAATTAGACTGAGCAAAGAGCTTGGAGAGGGAGGGTGCTATGTTGTCTGTTTGGTTAGTGGAGGGAGCAGGATGGCACAGAGCAGTTTAATAGATCCCACCAGATCACTCTCGTTCACCTCTATTGACTACAGATCAAAACTTATCAGTGTGTACTGCAAAAATATTGGTTGTGAAAGGAGTTTGTTTGAATTTTTATAGACAGTTTATTCTTATTTGGTCCATGATATTTAGCATGCACAATATTTTTTTTCTACAGCAGAGATAGGGACTGATCATTTTCACATGTAAACATATAAAAAGGCTTCGAATAATTTTAGTAGTGAGATAACCTCTGGGTTGTGTGATCTGTTATAGTTTTGAGCATACAAAATTAAATCCATATTTGAAGCTGAAGCTGGTTCAGTAACTTCTAGATGGTGATAAATAACTTGTTGTTGAACCACAAGCATTTTAAAGTGGGTTCACTTATGCTGCTGTTTTCCATTTTCTACAGTAACAGAGAACAGTGAGAGCATATATAGTGTTTTTTTTTTTTTTTTTTTTTGGGGGGGGGGGGGGGGGGGGGGGGGGGTTTCCAGAAGAAAATGGAGGATTTTACTGCAAAGTGGAAAAAACCTTCTTGTAGCCTTGTTGTGCTTAATCTCAGACCTGAAATGAAGGCCGTTGCGTAAGAAAATACGTAATTTGCAGCAAAAAAAAAAAAAAAATCCCAACATGTAGCTCTGAACGTTCTATTTCTTTCTGCCTGTTTGATTTCATAACTTTAATAGCAGGGTGCTATTTATCACGCAGCTTCTCTGGAAATGTGTTTGTGTGTGGTAATTAGTGCAAAGCAATGGAACAGTTCAGTATACCATGAAATGGTATTTGCAGCTCTATTGGTGTTCTTTGTTTCAAGCACATTTTAGCATCAGATAAAAGGTTCATAAGAAAATGAGTGTCGCTGAGATTTATTATAGATATTTGGCAGTATTTTATAAATTCAGGAACACACATGTGATCAGTTACTGGATATTGTAGCATCATTCAAATCTCAAATATGTGCTCATTTTACAGTGTGAACTGAATTAACACCTGGAAGATGTACTGTCAAGATACACATATGTACGTGTCTGTGTAAATGAATACAACATTTGTTTAGAAGACTTTAAAGGAATTTGTTATGTGAACACTGAAGATTAATGTCAGCAATTCACTATCCAGCAAAATGTGAAATATGGTCACAATCTTTCCTTCTGTTTGTGAGTTATGGCACTCTAATGGCCAGAAAAGTGTCTTTAAAACATTGTGTGGTCAAAGTGTAAATGGCCTTTAGATATGAAACATCATAGCTTCATCATTTGTTTGAAATTGTGTCACAGATAGCGAATGACTTCTGGGTTTGATACCGAAAATATAGTGGTCTTTGATGTTTAATCATCAAAATCTGACTGCTTCATCCTGGAGTCCACATGAATTATTGTACCAAAGACAAAAATGGAATTTCTCTGAAAACATTTACAAATATGGCACAGTTGTACTTACAGAAAATTGCAAGATGTAATGGCCACCAAAAAGCATCAGCACAAATTACATTGATCAGTGTTCAAAGCATTTTTTCATGCAGCCATCCTGGATCCAGACTGCCAATGACTCTTTGACAGATTACATGCTGTACATCAGGAAGAGACTTGAAAAAAAATGTTAAAAGCCTAATACGAGTTAAACAATGCAACTGTAGAAAGAGACACAAAAGTAGAATGTAGACATTGTACCTTAAAAGTAAGAGGAAATAAGCTGCAAAAGAGCAAATTTATTACAGCACTTTTTCCCCATTCCTTTTAAGCCAGAGACAGGTGTAAATGACATATCACATAAAACTACCTACAATATGTCTTTAGAGGACTTTAGATTAACTACTGTAGATAAAACAGGGAATGTTCCACCGCTAGAGGGCAGCACCGCATCATTTGTCCACGATACTGTGCAGCGCAGCTGAGCTCAGTTTACAGTCACAGGGCAGTTTAGTTCAAGTGTTATGTCTCCCAAAATAATCCAAACTGGCAGAGGAGGATGGTTGTAGGCAGTGTTACTTTCTTTATCTTCATTTATGAAATTAAAAGCTGGACAAACAAGACTAAGTAGGCCCACCATAACAAATAACTGCTCTGCTACCTCTGGTGCATATTGTGATGTTAAAAATATATCAGAATGGGTTATTTGACCTTTCCTAGCACAGCCTAGAATCTAAATCTTTTGGTAAAAACAACCAACAAACGGAATTAGATTGAATCTAACCTCTCAGTATTAAGAGTTAATTTTATGTGTGGTTATTTATGATAATAATCATAATTTCAAGTTCCTTCTGTGGCATGGTGTAATTTGGTGTTTTCCATTGCCTCTTTTCTTGCGTTTATGCCCATATTTCTGCATTTTCTTTTTCAAAACTGAGCCCTTCAGCTTCACTGTAATGGAGCATGCTTTATAAATAAAATATCACAGTACATCTGATCTCCATGTAAACAACACCCATATCGCTCTTGTTGAATCAAGTGTGTCACCACTTTAATTGGCACTTCTTCTAAATCATCCTCAGACTTTTCACATCAGACCAAAATGTAAAAAAAAGAAATCCATAACATACTACAGTGCACTTTTTTTAATATAGCAAAAGTCTAATAAACAAGGTATCACATGAAAATAGGTTGCAGTAGCAAATACTTAAGTACTTTATCACAATTGTTATCTCCACATTATCAGACAAAGGACTTGATGAAGACACTTTGGAACAGCTGCTGCCTGATTTTGTCTGATTTTGCATGTGTGTTCTTTGTTAAGTTATTGGCAAGTAGAAGTCACTCTTTTCTCAGTTCAAGATTAAGATTCATTGGCAAAGTCTATTTTTCTCTAGCAACACATGTGGCATCCCATTCTGCACACAAATGCACCAAAATTAAGTCAACTGTTTCCTAAATCACAGGAGGAAAATACAGATGGATGTTATTCATCATCACATAGTTTCAGTTTATTCCAAATATTCTCAAGAGTTTAACATCTTTTTATCTACACACCTCCATGTATTAGGAATGCACACTGTTGCCCATAAAGTTGGGGAACATTGAATAAAACTTTTTTTTTTTTTACCTCTTTTGAATTAATAAAATGATTGTGATTTATTTTTGATAGATAGCTAAGTCTGAAAACAAAATTAAGCAGCACAGTGGTTTGGTGGTTAGCACTGTTGTCTCACAGCTAGAAGGTTCCTGGTTTGAACCTTGGCAGGGGCCTTTCTGTGTGGTGCTTGCGTGGGTTACTCCAGCTTCCTCCCAAAGACATGAATGTCAGGTTAACTGGTGGTTCTAAATTACCCGTAGGAGTGAATGTGAGTGCGTGGTTGTTTGTCTATGTGTGTGTGATGGACTGGCAACCTGTCCAGGGTGAACCCCTGCCTTTTGCCTGAAGAGAGCTGGGATAGGACTCCAGCAGATCCCCATGACCCTGCAGAGGATTAAACAGGCATAGATAATCGATGAAAACAAAATTATCCCAACTTTATGAGTAACAGTGTATATATGTCCTTCTATCACAACTGTGTTAAATTATGTGATCATTGCTTTTTTCTGAAAGTAAGAAGCATTTCTAAATGACCATGGTTGTTATCAGTATGCTCAATAAGTGTAGATCAACTCTTTGTACATCACATGTTTGCAGTACAATGTCTTCTCATCTGATCACAGTGGTTGAGCTCAGTCTGGTATGAAACCATCAGTCATCTGTTTCTGCATCAGACTCATTGTTCACAGGTAAAGAACAAACCACTATTTTCCACTTGGTGACATTATCCAACCTGCAGGTGGTCCCGTTCTTTCATTCATACATTGACTCACTGAGACCTGTCTGCTTGAAGCTCTCTGCCAGCTGTCTGGAGTGCTGCATTTTAGTTGACAGTGCCTCAAGAATATCATTCTGGTCCACAGCTGTGGCTGTCCGGTAAATGAAAGTCCCCACTGACTCCAGGCCACGCATACCTAGATTAACCCCAAAGCCTGGAGGAAGGACAGGAGAGGCGTGATGAAGATGGGAAAGCAAAAGATAAGATAGGCATTAATCACAGACATCAGTCACACATCAAATAAAATTTTATTCCAGCAAAGCTTAGCACATTTTTCAAGAAGTGTTAATTCTGCAAAGAAATGCTCGACTGTGGCCTTCAAAGACATTAATAATTTTCTAGACAGAACACAGTTTGTAGATTTATATACACATCATTTACACACACACACACACACACCTACACACACACACATATATATATATGTATATATATATATATATATATATAGAGATAGAGAGAGAGAGAGAGAGAGAGAGAGAGAGAGAGGAGAGAGAGAGAGAGAGAGAGAGAGAGAGGAGGGAGAGGGAGAGAGAGAGACATATCCAGATAAGTGATGGCAGAGAAGTCAATGAGTGCAGAAATGAGTCACACACCCAATCACACAGGCATACTGCATAAACAATTATCTTCTCATCACATCTGTCTCTCTTTTCACTCGGTTCATTGGTTCTAAGTATTCATTTTTCTTTCAGCCTTTGAATTTATGTTATATGGACAAATGGCACCTATTGGAAACCCCTAAGCAATGCAATTAACCGTTTCATAAACACTTACCTGTGTCACAGTTGAGGACGCGTGCTGCCTCACCCTCCACAATGACAGCAACATTGTCCCCCTCTATGTACGCAGCACTGATGCGTCTGTGTGACAGCTGAATCTCAAAGAGCCGGCGGCTGCACTGCATGTGGTGGAGGGTCACGTCACTGAGACGAGGTTCTATGTCCGTCTTATAGGCATTAAAGGACTGGTGAAAAATGTTCTTCATGATCTACACAACAAAACAAGACCATCTTGTGAATTAAAATTCCACTCATGATTAAAAATTCACTGCACAAATGTTTAAAGTAATGTTTTTAAATATATTTAAATGCACCAACTTGTGCACAGATTTAGATTCAATTACGATTTTAACTACTCCACCTTTCTCTGTGCCAAAAGGAAAGTTAAAAAAATCATCACAGAATAAATGATGGACGATAAATGCAGAGGAAAGATGATGAATAAAGTATTCTGTTAAGATTTAAAGAACAGTGACTGTAACTGTAATTATATAAGTGTGCATGTAAAAAGAAAAAGAAATCATGAAAATAGGCTATATGCACAGGTAGTCAAGGTACCTCCATCAGTCTAAAACATGCATCTTAGGCTGATTGGTTTCTAAGGTATGAATCTGTAGTGGAAACTATCAGATATACTGTGCAACTGTCAGTGAGCACAAGCTCATCACATTCACAATGTAGTAAAAACTCCTAAGACGAAAGAAATTGTGTCCCCTGCATGTTTGTGTGTCTTTCAATCATCTCCAGTCTCTGCAGTTGCTCAATAACAAGCCTCTTTGGTTGCTTTCTCAGCTTTCTTACTGTTCAACTCTGCTCATCTTTAACCCACACTTACACTGTTAACTGTTACCAAGTAACAGTGAATTTGAATTGCCACCCACATAGCAACAAGAGCGCCATGAATGGTCCTGCTTTATACCTGTGTGATCTACAGCCACGTGACACATGCTGTGGCTGCAGGTAACACAAGATCAGAGTGTCACTAGACATGAAAACCGAGTGACTTCAAATAAGACACCATCGATAAGAAGTGATACCAGCTTTCTCAGTCTGCTGTTAAGCATGGAAGTGTGGGTTGCATCAACCGCCACACATTCATTTACACACACCACTAGCATGACCATAATTAACGCATCACACCCATCACTGCCTCTCTTGTGTCATCTAAAAGACAAGCACACTTCACTGTTGGTGAATTTAGTCCTCTTTGAAAGATTTGGGGCTTCGGGTGTTAATAAAGTATGCTCAGACTATCAAAGAGGGATGGTGAAGGCCAATAAAAAAAATTAAAAAAAATCTTGCCACCCATTTATTCACTAATTTTTGCCAGATTACAGATAACATTTTCACACACGCACACTCACTCATGCAGATGGTCAGAGGCTTAGTTCTCTTTCCATATCTTTATCTCATGCTCTCTTTGGCTCATGAACGCTTCAGTATGTCAACAGCCATAAACACACATGGGCTTATGCACACAGTCTTAATGCAAACACACACCCATGTACAGACATAAATGGACTCACATAATAGCACATCAAAGTCCATTTGCTCAGTGAACAGTGAAGAACAATCACCGTATTGGCCAGAATATAGGATGACTGATTATAAGACGACTCCTATTTTTCAAATATCATTTTAGGAAAATAAAAATATGATGACGACAATAACCTTATTCATAAAACAACTTTTTATCGTACAATTACGATAGAAGAAAATCACACAGAGATATTATTCTGCTGTGCTGTTAAACATTTGATTGATTTCATCTTTTTTAGGAAGTATGGTACCATATTTAAGGTAAGGTTCGTACCAGGTTTCCATGTTATTTCAGATCAAGGTATAGCACTATTTAATAAACTTTATTCTCTTAAAATCTGAGACTATGACTCAGTGAATAAGCAACAACCATGCAGTTCAATAACAGCATTAATGATGTCAATAACTGCATAATCATCAAAGTTGAGTTATATTCAATTTCAAGAACAATATTAACAATTTAGTCTGTAAAATTTTTGAACTGCAACAAATCTTTCAAGCCCCTTTGTTAAGTCGGTCACGTGGTTCCTCTATTTTACATCAGATCCTGCTTGCATCCGTTCACCGTGATACTCCATTCGCTTACTGGTTACTTCAGTGCAGCTCCATCTAATGGCGCAGATGTGTAATGACAATAGAAAAGTCTAGACCTCAATTATAAGACAACCCCCATTTTGAGAATATGATTTCCAGAATAAAATATCGTCCTATATTTGAGCCAATACGGTAGATATGGTACAATGGTTAGATAGATTCTTATCTTCCTGCATTAACACAGAAATACAACTAATCAAGTTTTCAAACCTGTTAATCATGTAAACCACAGCATCCATAAAGTAATGATCTGGCACCTATGGGCTCAAATTAGAGTCTGTAAGATTTTGAGAGTAAACTATAGTTCATATGTGATTCCAGAGTTAGCTCTTGCAAACCAAGCTTTGTAATCTGCCTGAGAAATTCAAGTTTGTGCATCTTTATGAAAGAACGTGCGCATGGAAAGATTTACGTTTTGCTTTTGTTTCTCCTTTAAAACTCCACTGCAGGTCTTGACAGTAAAGTAGAGCTTACAGAGATAAATTCTAGCTTTGTACAAATAAGACGTAGGTAACTGAACACTTTATACAAACTCAGGAAATTACTGGTTACTTTTTGTTTCCACAAAATTGTAAAGGTACATTTCACCTCAGTCACAAAAGTAAAATCTACTTCCCTTTCAGGACCTGCAGCAAAGTTGCAAAACTATCAGTCCCTTTGATTGGACAGTTTGATTTGTGATTAAGTTGTCACCATCAGATCAGTCTTATTTATTTGCTTTGTATGTAAAAACATAAAATTGCACTCACCTGTTTGCATACCTTTTATAAAAAAGACCTATTTCTTTCCTCAATGTCTGACAGTAAAGTTGAGGAAACTTATCCTGTGTTAGGTCAGTTGGAAACTTTTTCAAACCTCCTTCAAAGTCAGAAGCTGGCATACCATTTGCTAGTATTTAGTAGAATTTCCTGTTTAACTTGTCTCAAACATTTTGGACAACATTCCTGTCGTGGAAAATTTGAATACAAGATGCCTCAGATGTGGTATTAGTTACAACAAAGAAACTCAGAGATAAAAGGGCTCAACAGACTCTATCATGCACTGTGAGAATTTTCCCAGAGAGGAAGGCAGTCACACATTGTCTTTATGAGATTTCCTTTCGCACCTACCAAAACGCATATCAAATGAGTTCCTGTCCCTTGTTTTAGCAAACTTCCACCACCTACTGAAATGTGTATTGAATCAGGTCCTGCCTTTTGCTCTGTCAGACTTGCTAATTCATACCACAATGTGTAATAAATAATCATTGTTTCGTCTTTCATCTGGAAGACTTCCTAAAAGTCACCTATAAAACAGATGTAAATGTTTGTTATGACGGGCACAACTATCCAGTCCTCAAGCTACATGACTGTCCTGCTGGTGCGCTCGACTTAACAGTCAACTTGGTTAAAGTTTGAGCTCTCTGCTGTTGCATTTTGTTAAGGATCTATAATTTAGTTTGTGCCATTTATGAAAATTGCCACAACAACTCCACAAGTTTCTGATAATATATTGCTGGAATTTTGGCCCATTACTACTGATAAAAGTGGTGGAGTTGAGTCAAGCTTATGGACGCTCTTGCACACACACACATACCTTTTCAGTGCCACCCACAAATGTTCTATCGGACTGAGTTGAGGGTTTGGTGATGGCTACTCCAATATGATGATGTTGCTGCTGTTACTGTCTTTTTGGAAGACCTATCTACGCCTAAGCTTTAACTTGTAGGAGCAAAGCAGGCCTACAAGATGATGCTGCCACCCCCATACTTCACAGTTATGATGCTGTGAACTTCCCCCTTTTTCCTCCAAACATATCAAAGATCATTATGACCAAAAAGTTCAACTATAGGCCCATCAGATCACAGGACTCACCTCCAAGATAAGAGATCTTTGTCCTCATGTGTAACTAAAAGTCTAATTTGGCTTTTTAATTGTAGTGTTGGAGCAGAGGTTTTCTCCAGCTCCATGTCCAGTCAGCTCATGCCATGGATAATCATACTCTCTTGCTGGTTTCAGCCAGAATCTTTGCAAGGTCTTCTGTTGTTATCCTGTGATTTATTTACACAAATCACACAAAGCACCTTCATGTTTGGAGCACACCGGAGGTCTCTCCTATCAGAGTGGTGTGCGCTGTCATGGTGCTTGTACTGGTATATTATAGTTTAAATAGATGAAGATGGGGCCTTCAGGCATTTGAAAGTCGTACGCAAGGATGAAACAGATTTGTGAAGATTCATGATACTTTTCCTGATGGTTTATTTCTTTTGATTTCCCAAATGATGACAAGCATTAGAGCTCCTTTGTTTGAAAATATGCCTTAAAATACATCCACAGCTGCACCTTTGGTGAACTCAGATGATGTCAGTTAGCCAAGCAGAAGCTTCTAATGCCAAAACACCATCAAGAGGAGTTCTTAAGGTTCGGGTCAAATGCACCTAAGGCCATGTAAACTTTTGCCTCTGGGAAAAAAAAGTAATAAAAAATTATCTAAAAAACTCTTGTTCTCATTACTAAAAAAAATTACAAATAAAATATTTCAGAAAATCTAACAGACCTAAACAGGTAATGTTTCATCAACTTCACTGTCAGAGATGGAGGAAAAAGTTTATCTTAAGAGACCTTTCTTCATAAGGCATGGTTTATATCAGTGGGTACTTCTTATGAAGAGCAGACTAAAATGTTTTATATCAATCAAAGTAGCTCTTAAATCACAATATTAATATATTTCTTTTATTGAACTCAAAGCACAAAAATATTAACTCAAATCAGCTTTTGTTAAAAATAATTTGTTTTTAGATTCACTTACTTCTACAGCACTTTGAAAGTATAGCAGTTGTGTTCAAGAGAAACGTGAGAAATTGTCATTGTTATATGTTGTCAGCTAAAGCACATTGTATTTGTCTATCTCTTACTGTATATGAAGATTTAATCCAATTTTATGGCAAACTGATGTAGAAAACCTGAAAATTCCAACAAGCAGACATACTTTTTCTTTTTACTGTGTTTCACAGGTTGACAAAGCTTGATTTACAACTGTAAATTCTGGAGTCTCTTGTAAACATTGATTTACAAGCTCAAAATCTTATTGAGTCTAATTTGAGCCAATTAAAGAAAACAAAAGTCTTACAGAAGAGTTTGCAGTGTGCCTAAGGAAGTGAACCATCTTGTTGTCAGAGGCGGGGCAGACAAGGGCCATGTAGCGGTTTCTGAAGGTGCCATAGATCTTCAGGTGGAAGCCAGACTTTGCTGCTGGATTTCTGTGCTCCCGGAGGGCCTCCACTCCGTAAGCAGACAGGTCAAAGTAGAGGCTGTGTGCACGGATCTCAGGTGTAGGCACCTGAAGTCAGAAAAGGCACGAAAAAACGGCATCAAATTATTTCTGATTCAATTAAATAAACAAGTTTAAAGAATGTGATTAATGTTGTACATTATTTCATTATTTTGAAATATATATTATTTTTGCAAGTATAGTGTTCGTAAAGAAAAGACCCAGGGAACCACCATCACTGTCTGCAAGGCTGATGTCACTTGAGTGGGGATTTTTGATTGAGTAGTTCAACTGCAGTTACTGACCATTTTCCCTCCAGACAAAACTGATCAATGTTGTGTTTACCAACAAAAAAAAAAAGCCAAAAGAGACCAAACAGCATTTCATTCAGCCAAAGGCAATAGTGAGGATAGTGAGGGACCAGGGCAGCAGGTAATAACAGGGACAGTAAGGAGGACCGGGTCACATCCTGGGAGGAAAATTCAATCACTACAGGAAGCACCCAGAGACAACAGTGGCCAATAAAAGACAGCCACACAGTCACCAAAGAGGACGTGAGATGAATGGTTATGGTGGCATAAAACAACAAGAGAGTCTACACTTCTGCTCATATATTAGTCAGATTTAAGCCCAAAAGCTTTTTACCTCAAGCTGCTTATTTCTTCCACCATATTAATCCTCTGTTTTATTACACTGTTTTATCAGTGTACAGATTCTATTATTAAACATGATCTAATATAAAAAGCAAGATTTCATCTATATGACTCAGCCTGTATGAATCACACCGTTATCAACATTGGTAAATGTCTCGCAACCTGCACAGAATCGGGAGTACACAGTTGCTCTAAATAACATTGGACTGGCATTTGGATATCTTCATTTCAGTTTGCCAACAGGAATGATATGTTGGCCACATGGCCACAAATCCAATGATATGACTATAAAGACAATCAACAACCTGTGGCCTGGGGTGTGCTGATGCCATATGCACTTATGGACACTCTTATTTTCTTATTTTCTCACAATGGTGAGCATTATGGACACACTGTAACTAGCATAAAAGTGTGACAACAGATCACTCTCAAACTCAGATCATAGAGGCCTTTCTTAACAGCAATACTCCTCTAGAAAACCACCTTTATCCACATAAGTGTTGAAGTCCCATTCAGTACTCACATGGGTAGTGACAATGGAGTGCACTTCAGGACCCCTGCCAAGGACTGCAAGAAGGCTGAGTACACTGTACTGTTGTTTGACATAGAAGCGCAGACAATAGTTAGAACCTGTTCCCTGACCAGCAGGTGAAGGGAAGCTATCCTCTCATCCACTGGAAAAACCTCAACGTGCAAGTTCTGAGTTGGAGAGCAATAAGAAAGCCCACCACAGTGCAACACCTCTCACTTAGACAACTCCAGGATGGACAAAGGGTAGCCACACTCAAGGAGATTGGTTCTGGAACCCAACCCATGCAGTGTGTTGAGGTGAGCCAACAATATCAAGTTGGTACCTCTCGAACTCATGCACTAACTTGACTAACTAACTAACTAACTTTCAATGTCACAAGAATAAAATTCAGCAACCAAGGGTCAGAATGCCAAGATCCATCTATCCATCGGCTGCCCCTCTTAAAACACTGCACCCAGCCCCTAAGAAAATAAACAAACATATAAATGTGAGAGTGTTTGCTGACCTGTCTTTGGTCTAATCTCTCTATAGTGGCATTAGCTCCGTAGGCATGGCAGGACTCCACAGTATAGTCAGCGCTGATTCCCAAAACAGAGCAGGAGTCGCCACATGACCCATCAGCCACTACAATCACACGTGGCCAGTCACTGTGTGGAATTCGATGCAGGTATTCCTCTGTAAACTAAAACAGAAAGAGAAAGTGTAGTTTAAAATGATTTCCTTTTCAACCAGTTTGCAAAGTCAATACCTTTATCAGTTTATTTGAGTTAAGGATCCACTGGCAATTCTTCAAAATAGAGTTTTTTAATGAAGTTTTTTTCTGTTGTTAAATGTGCAACAAATATGTTTCTTATTACGCAACAATTAACTGGTAAGACAACTTTAAAGTTGCTAAAACAATAAATGAATAATAATGTGGCTAATTTCTCCTTGTATCATGCTTTTTCTGGATTTTAAACAAAATGATGTGCCAGTTTTGCTAAATCTGTTTTTGCCAATGGAGTTCAAATCCTCATTAAAGATTTAAAAAATAGTAAATCCTCAGTTAACTACATACTCCCTGAGGTAATTACTGATTACTTTTTTAAAAATTAATTAACTACACTGTCTATTTCACAAGCTCTCCAGGTGGAGCTTAAATATCTAAACTTGATAAAAATATAACTGATATTTTTAGCTTAAAAACACCATGGCCATTCTTTTGGTCTAATGGCACTGTACTGCAGCTTGCCCAGAGGATATGAGCTTTTCTTCCACAGCCACCTATTAATCTACAGTAGGAAGTGGAAGGGTTGTAATGCAATATACCAATATAAGCTATTTAAATAGGCTCTACTGGTTTTGTTTGTCTTAACAACAGAACATCTTTCAGAGAGATTTATTACTTTACTCTGGTGAACGCATTGCTGCTGCTGAAGCTTAGCAGCGTCTTGCCTGTGTAGAGGAGGAGAAAGACACAGCCAAATCAAATTGGGAGACAGCCTGACAGACTGGGAGAGAGAATACAAGGGCTTAACATGGGGCTGTTATAGGTTATATCAAAAGATGTGTGTCTAATCCATTTAGATAAAATACACCATGTCATTTAAAAGACCTATTTTGCATTCTCAGACATCCGTATTGTCAGGCTAAGAGGGTAAAAGTGTCTGTCATCAAGCCCACTGTCTAGTCTTATTAAGAGGAAATGGCAAACTTGGCACTGACTCTAAATGAAACTGAAGTTTGCTGTGATCAAAGACACGGCTGACCTTTTCTTCCATCTCACAAAGGCTGATGAGTCATTGGACAGCTGAGATGACAATAGCTAGGAGAAAAGAAAAGCTGCTGGCCACAGACAGAGAGGGGTATAATCTAAGACACACTCATTTAATGAAGTTTTTTTCTGTTGTTTACTGAGTAGTAGGAAAATAAAAGAGAAAATGTTATAAAAGCACTTTGAAGAGATCCATAATAACACTCAGCAGAACAGTAATAAAGTAATAAAGAAAAGAGTCAAGCTGCCAGCCATGACACAAATATTCACTGAACATTTAATCACTGTTTACACACTCTGAACTCTGACTGCATCTCTCTGAGAAACTCTTCTGAACTTTTCTTGTTAAGAGGTTATTTCATTGTGCTAAGCTAAAGTCCAGCTCGAAGCCACGAGGGTTGCTATGAAGCAGATAGTGCAGGCCATACGGACAATCCAACATCCTTCAACAACATCTGCAAATATACAAGTTTAAGGTTAAGGTTTTATCGTCATAAATCAAATTGTTGTAAATTGTGTGCCATACAGAGGCATGGGAATCCCCAAAAGAGTAATCCTCTGCGGATATAGAAATCCATTGGAATCAAAATAGGATTACATTTAAATCCATTTGAGTTTGATGCTGGTATATGTTTGGGTGAGGATTTATCTACTGTAATTCTGTCTTTTACTTTCCAATGACCTAAAAAACTGTAGAAAGGATTCTCTTCAGATTTGAGGTCAGTTTACATAACATGTTATTTCAACTGAGCAGATGCTTTCAGTTTGGTATCGTAGTGTTATGTGAGGAGAAGATGTGGGAGCCTGGTATCTTTATAATCTTTCTTGTGTGACTGAGCAGACTGATTCACGTAGCCCAAATGAAAGATAAATGTGAGCCTGACAACTTCCACACTATTGGAAATTACCGATTTTTCTTTGGCCAGACAAATATGTTCCCTGTGATTCAGAGTACTTTAAGTATCTATTAGAAAATCGGAGCAACAGCATCAACAATGTCCAGGCTCACTCAAGAGCCCGAGGAGACACAGATGGCACAGGGACAGACGTGTTGTCGCCATCACTGTTGATAGACTCCTGTTGGAGTGAAAGCACAGACCCGTCAGTGTGGGAGGATCATGTTCTGACAGCCAAAAAGGTACAATCAATACAAGATTATGTAGCCTGGGACGAGTCTCTCTCAAGTCATCGCATATTGTTTACTGAACAGTGGCGCCTTTGTATTAAACTATGGGTATCTACAGTGGAAAATGCATATTTGCAAAAGAAGGATTCTTTTTCAATACCAAGGTGTATAAATTTATTTTTTGGCTGCTAGAAGCACCGAGATGTTGAGATATCATAACATTGTTTATATGGGTAATTTAAAATCAGGACACACCTTGGTTCCCAGCTGCACTTTGACATCCACCCTTTGTTTCTTCTGCTCCAGAATGCTCAGCAGGTACTCCTGAAACACGCCGATCCTGGTGAAGAAATGCTCGTTGTGCCAGCAGCCCTCCATGTTATCAAAGTCCACCCCGAGTCCCAGAAGAAACTTCACGCTGCGGGGATCCAGGGCGATCTGCTGGGGTCGGCAGAGCAGGGCGGTCCGGTACCTTTCATCCAGCACCGTCAGCTTCAGCACCTTCCCGGAGCGGACAGCGACCAGCGCGGCCGTCAGCCCCACCGGACCCGAACCCACGATCAGCACCGAGATCCTGGCCCGCCACTGCCTGAAGCCGTCCACGCTGACTTTCACCAGCACATACAGGGCCACCGCCACCAGGGTGCTGAGCGCGGTGTCATAGGCGACAGCCGGATACTTTTCCTCCGCGTCCTCCGCGATGCCACCAACTCCTGCGTTTTCTGGCTGCAGTCCAGGTTCCATCGCTCGATGGGGTTTATCAGGTGCGTGCCAGGCGATGCCAGGAGACGTATCCTTCCTCTTTATTTATCCAATTATCCAATCGTGCCCTCGTCATCGACGCATTTACAGAGAAAGAGGCTTTGCATCACTGCACAGAGCCGAACCTGCTGGCCACACGCGTCCTCCCCGCTCTCAGCTGCAAGTTGAGTCGTTTCAGGATGACTTCCTCCCTCCCGCCCTCTAGAAGAGAGCGAGGCACGTCTCCAAGGAGAGTCAGCATAAAATGAGTTCAAAACGCACGCGACCCTTCAAGCAAATGTTCCTGTTAAACCTAAGCTGAATGCTGTCCAGCGTGCTTTGGTTTTACTCTGTGAAGATATTGATCTACTTTTGAGCTGCCTCGTTCTCTCAAACACACTTTCCCACTCAGGAACTCAGGGCCAGTAATGACAGTCATCAGACAAGGCAAGGCACGTTTATTTGTGTAACATATTTCGTGTACGAGACAACTTAAGGTGCTTTACATAAAACATTTGAAGCATTTCAGAGCATTAAAAAGTGCATTAAAACAGGAGGAAATAAAAAGAAGATAAAATAATAAAATGCAAAAAGTTCATCAACAGTTGCTTTTGATTTTTAAAAAAATCTAAAAGAATTGTAATTTTAACAACTTCTAATAAACAAGGTCCAGGCTTATTCTGAGAAAAATTGTGATCCTTGGAGCCTGAACCTTCTGCAAATCATACTGGAGTTACACTGTAAAAACTAATCTATAGAATTTACCCAATAAATCTGAGGTAACAACTTGCATTGACATTTTTGGGGTAGATTTGATTGCATGTATTGAGTATAAAATAACTGAAATCAAAAGCTATGAAATACCTAAATAAATTGGGTAAAATATACCTCACATTTATGTATCAATTCAACAGCTACTTACTCAGCGAAATTAGGTAAAATTATCTTTTGTTTGCCAGTAGGTAATATCTGATAATAACTAATACAATTTAATTATATATCAGTTGATAACCATTACTAAAACAGAGAAGATAAGATGTACCCCCCTCAAAAAATACATTCATATGGTTCATTTCCATGTTTTAATTCATAAAATCATCAAGAAACAGAATAAAGGGCAGCACAACAGCATCACGCAACAATTCAAGTAATGAACCTGTTTTAAAACTCACTCAACAAGCAACTTCAAATGTTTCAACCATGTTTGACAATAAAACATATCCCTGTTTAAGGACATCCAGATTTCTTAGTAAGAAAAGAGCAGTGAGGAGATCAGAGCAGAGAAATGTAAAACTATCACAACAGTTACAACTCCATCTACGTATGTCCAGAAAAAGGATCCTCTTGGAACAAGAGGGGAAATGCGTCTATTGCATGAGTTTATTTTTGACGCTGTGGACCTTTCTAAGTCATTTTGCCCCGTCGAGTTCCAAAAAAAGTTTTTGAAAAGCTTCAAACGTGTTCTTCAGCTGCTTTGGATATTCAAGGTTGAGAGCATATATCAGTCCCATCAGCAGTACACCTGCCTTTGTTCCGCTTCCACATCCTTCCATCACTTGCTTTCCCTCAATCACAGTTAGCACATCTGGTGGATCCTCCTCAGCCATGATACTGTGCATCATGATCACCTTCATCGTCTTGTCTGTGTAGTCTCCACATACCTACGTGTTAAAAAGAGAGAAACCAAAAGCATACACATTTTTTTATTTAATTTAAGATGCTGTTTCAGTACATTTCAGTTTATCTAAAGGAGAGCAGAGGGGAGTGGACAGAAGACAAAAGGAGGAGAGGAGAGGAAGACATGAGGATCCCTGGTGTTAATCTGTCATCTGTTATCAATATGACATACCTGACAGTCATGGAAAAGATCCTCTTGTCGTTCACTGAGGTAGCTGATGAGGCAACAGACAACTGCATCCCTTTTTTTTCCTCAATGCTCTGTGTCTGTGGGGAGATACAATTTATTCAGAAGACTGTTAGTAGAGTACGGAGTGATTTACATACACTAAGACCGATTTCCTTAAAAACTAAAACATTTTTTAACATCTTTCACAGATTTACATATTTGCAAAAAAATACATATTTGTCATTACATATTTGTGAAAAAAGTAAAATAGCATACGTCATTTAAAGTGTCCAGAAAGGGGCGCAGCTTGGAACCCGCAGCTCCTCCTTTTGCACGCATAAGACCTGCTCATCAAGTTTCAGCATGAATCTCTCCTCCAAGGAAACTGTTGTGATACATCTGAACTCTTCCTTGATCTAGGAAGTAAAAGAACAAAAAATGACATTTTAAATGACAGACCAGATCTCATAGTAATCAGATGAATGTTTCTTGGTGGGAAGAAAAAAATATCAGACATCAGCCAAATTAATTCTAAAATGTTTTACTTGATCCCACAATTCCTTAAAAAAAAAAACACCTTAGGTGCAGCAACAGTGGATGTTTTCAAGCATATAATGGGACACAGTGATACTTTGTACTTTGTTTTCACTCCGGTCCAAACCCAGCACCGCTGGATGAGCGTCATGACGACTGTTTACGTCTGAGACGTAAAACTGAGAATAACGCTAAACTTTAACAACAGAGAAACACGTACGCAGTACACAAACATGTAGGGAATTTGTAGAGAAGATCATTTTGTTTGTAAACGGACCGCTGCAGAGGCCGGCTCCAGCAGCCATGTTAAAGGAGCTGGCGGAGCTAATGAAGCTAACGGAGCTGGCAGGTAAACAAATACACGTGTGAGTCACTCCAGATGTTGGCGACATGTCAGTGTTTTTAAAGACCAGCGGCTGCATTGTAAATATTTGCTTTAAACTGTAGCCTACTCCTGAACTGGTGTATTATTTTGAGTAATACATCAGTATTAAAACGCGTATTTTCGTTGGTGGCGAAAATACGGTTCATTGGTGAAAATAAGCTAATGAATTGGCCCTGGTTAACAACAGTGTAAAGTTACTGGCTGTGTCTCGGTGCAGCGTGATGTTGCAGCAGAGACCTTTCTACTGCAGATACTTCATGGCCATTATACCTTAACCAGACTTGAAAAAAGCTCAACTATCCCCATTACAGTCTATGTATTGCCTAAACCTCCGCTCATTCAATATTTTAGAAAAAAAACTAGCGTTTTCTAGTTTTTAACCTTAAAACCAGCTGTATGACACAGTCTGTATGACTAATCTTGTAAAAAAGAACACCGCGAACATATTTTATTGCAACGTTCCTGCAGTTCTCGGGACGGTTAACAGCCATGGTGGCGCCAGCGGGAGATTCAAATTTTCATTTCAAGTAGTGGCACCTTACATTTTACATCATAAAATTCAAAAATTACCATTTGCATTCGTACTATTATACACAGCACCCCTTAGAAATAGCTTACCTTCACTTCTGCGGTTCATTCGCTGGCAGCCGGAGAGAAGATCCAGAGTTTCTGTCCCGCTCATTCAAAAACCCGGTCTCACGCATGCGCAATTTGGAACAGAGGACTCACGGTTTTTGGGGTATATTTAACTGTATTTTTCCATGTAATAGTTGTTACCTTTAACAAATGGGTAGCATATGTATAATTTACCCATTACTTTATAATTCCTTGGCTGACTCCAATAATCGAGTAAATTGTATATGATTTGCGTAGATTATATTTACCACTTTCCAAAATCACTTTTTTCAGTGTACAGCTAGACGCCACAACTCCAGCTGCTGCAGTGAGGGCGAGGCTGGAGGTCGTGACTTGGGGTTCTTGGGAGGTGTGAAGGGGATACAAAGGGATTTGGGGGTAAAGAGGGATTTGGCCGGGGGGTAGATCTGAGCCCAGCGTTGACCCGCTCCATCATCTGCTCCGTAAATTGCAGGTAAGGGGAGGAGGGAGAAGGAGAGGGTGAGGAGGGTGATCTTGGTAGTTCCTCCTCAAGGTCTTCTTTGGTCTCCTCTATGAGATAGCTCCTTGTTAATCTCAGCCTTGGCGCCAAGCGCAGATGGATGATGTAGGGAGCAAAACAAGTTGGAGCTGAACAGTTTCGCCCTTGACTTGTTAAACTTAAATCCGTCTGTCTTAAAAAGATGCCTGTTTTCCAAAAATTGTTAAAATTGTTAATAAAATGCACTGAGTGATCAGCACATGCAGATGAAAGCCACTTGTTCAGAGCCAGCAGCCTGCTGAAGTTTACCTCGCCTCCTCTGACGGGTGGAACAGGTCCACTGATGAACACAGCTGCATTCAGAGAGCTCACTGTGTTTAATAATCCAGTAAAATCTCGTTTCAGGACCTCAGACTGTTGCTTGGAGACGTCATTTGTCCCTGTATGGAGAACAATGTTTCTCACTGTTGGAAATTCAGCCAGGATTTTAGGAATTCTCTCCTGCATGTCACTAACCCTGCTGCTCTGAGATGGATGGTTGTCTGAAAGAGATCCAGGGTTCTCCGTCAGTGGAGTAAATCTGTTTTGCAGCTTAACACCATAGTGCCAATTAGGGGGGGGGTTTGGGGGGGTTTGACCCCCCCCAATTACAACTTCGACCCCCCTAAAGAAGGTACAAATTGTCATTTTTGTCATCTCTAGAAAATGTTGACCCCCCCCAATTGTCATTGTATAATTTGCACTCTGCTTAACACTCAGCTGTTTCGGAGGTTTGCCGCTAACCTGCCCTCTCACAGTGGTCCAGTCTTGTTTCCTCTCATGTACAGGGGTAGAAGCATTCCTCTGTCTTCGGGGGTGTAAAGGCCAGTCTGTCTCATCACAGATCTCAGCTCGATGTGCCTGTCCTGTGATACGTCCTCCAGTTTCCAGGAAACATGATTTATCTTTTAACTTTGCACCTGAACGGTTCCAGGAAGGATTATCACTCAATGATTGATTGTTCTGTTTCTTGGTCATGTTATCTGCGCTCCTTAGCTGTGTGTTAGCTTGCTCATGCCTGCTATTCTGAAACAGTAGTAAGGTTGTTTCATTTCCGCACAGTCCATTTACCTCCACGTTTACTTCTAAGCGCTGGATTTTCATCTCCATCACCATTATCTTCTGTAGGAGGCTGAGGTAGTCTATAGTGGAGACAGGAGGCATTTTGTTGATAGTTAGCCTAGCAGTTAGCATTAGCTACAGTTATTATTCTTTCTCTTAATTATATACTTATACATCCACACACACACACAAACATTATACAGTGTATATATATCTATATATATATCTATATCTATATATCTATCTATATCTATATATATATATATATCTATATATATATATATATATATATATATATATATATATATATATCTTTCAACAAGGTACTGAAAACATTCCTCAAAGGGTTTGGTCATGATTGCATCATACAGTTGCTGCAGATTTGTTGGCTGCACATCCATGATGCAAATCTCCCGTTCCACCACCTCCCAAAGGTGCTCTATTGGAACTGTGGAGGCCATTTGAGTACAGTGAAATCATTGTCATGTTCAAGAAAGCAGTCTGAGATGATTCGCGCTTTATGACATGGTGCGTTATCCTGCTGGAAGTAGCCATCAGAAGATGGTACGCTGTGGTCATAAAGGGATGGACATGGTCAGCAACAATACTCAGGTAGGATGTGGCGTTGACACGATGCTCAGTTGTTACTAATGGGCCCAGTGTGCCAGGAAAATATCCCCCGCACCATTACACCACCACCAGCAGCCTGAACCATTGATACAAGGCAGGATGGATCCATGCTTTCATGTTGTTGACAACAAATTCTGACCCTACCATCTGAATGTCACAGCAGAAATTGAGAATCATCAGACCAGGCAACATTTTTTCAGTCTTCTATTGTCCAATTTTGGTGAGGCTGTCCGAATTGTAGCCTCAGTTATCTGTTCTTAGCTGATAAGAGCTGCTGCTGAACTGCAGCAGATCTTCTTGACCATGTCTACTTGCATTGAGTTGCTGCCATGTGATTGACGGATTAGAAATTTGCATTAACAAGCAGTTGGACAGGTGTACCAAAGGTTTTGCCAAATAATGGTACAAAGCATTAATATACACTCACCAGACACTTTAAGTCAGGTATATGCAATTTTATATTTAATTGAATTAAATTCAGTTTAAAAAAATCTTGATCTCCAAAGGAAAATTGATAAGTGCAACAGGTGTTACTTTGTCTGTGCATTGTGTGAGTGAAGGTTAATGTGTCTTTCATCAGCCCTCTTTGACAGTCTGATCTGACGTCCTGATTCTGGGAGAGGACTAAAATTACCGCCAATGAAGCCCAAAAGCACAGGGCCGAAAAAGACACAAGACAGTGATGGATGTAATGTGTGTATTATGGTGGTGAATGTGGTATTTACAGTGCCTTGTGAAAGTATTCAGCCTCCTTGAACTTTTCAACCTTTTGCCACATTTCAGGCTTCAAACATAAAGAAATAGAATGTAAATTTTTTGTCAAAAATCAACAACAAGTGGGACCCAATCGTGAAGTGGAATGAAATTTATTGGATATTTTAAACTTTTTTAACAAATAAAAACCTGAAAAGTGTGGCGTGCAATATTATTCAGCCCCTTTACTTTCAGTGCAGCAAACTGACTCCAGAAGTTCAGTGAGGATCTCTGAATGATCCAATGTTGTCCTGAATGACTGATGATGATCAATAGAATCCACCTGTGTGTAATCAAGTCTCTGTATAAATGCACCTGCTCTGTGATAGTCTCAAGGTTCTGTTTAAAGCTCAGAGAGCGTCATGAAGACCAAGGAACACACCAGGCAGGTCCCAGATACTGTTGTGGAGAAGTTTAAAGCTGGGTGTGGATACAAAAAGATTTTCCAAGCTTTAAACATCTCAAGGAGCACTGAGCAAGCAATGATATTGAAATGGAAGGAGTATCAGACCACTGCAAATCTACCAAGACCCAGTCGTCCCTCTAAACTTTCATCTTGAACAAGAAGAAGACTGATCAGAGATGCAGCCAAGAGGCCCATGATCACTCTGGAAGAACTGCAGAGATCTACAGCTGAGGTGGGAGAGTCTGTCCATAGGACAACAATCAGTCGTACACTGCACAAATCTGGCCTTTATGGAAGAGTGGCAAGGAGAAAGCAATTTCTCAAAGATATCCATAAAAAGTCTCATTTAAAGTTTGCCACAAGCCACCTGGGAGACACACCAAACATGTGGAAGAAGGTGCTCTGGTCAGATGAAACCAAAATCAGACTTTTTGACCACAATGCAAAATGATGTTTGGAGTAAAAGCAACACAGCTCATCACCCTGAACACACCGTCCCCACTGTCAAACATGGTGGTGGCAGCATCATGGTTTGGGCCTGCTTTTCTTCAGCAGGGACAGGGAAGATGGTTAAAATTGATGGGAAGATGGATGGAGCCAAATACAGGACCATTCTGGAAGAAAACCTGTTGGAGTCTGTAAAAGACCTGAGACTGGGACAGAGATTTATCTTCCAAAAGGACAATGATCCAAAACATGAAGCCAAATCTACAAGGGAATGGTTCACAAATAAATGTATCCAGGTTTTAGAACGGCCAAATCAAAGTCCAGACCTGAATCCAATCCAGAATCTGTGGAAAGAGCTGAAGACTGCTGTTCGCAAATGCTCTCCATCCAACCTCACTGAGCTCCAGCTGCTTTGAAAGGAAGATTTGGCAAGAATTTCAGCTTCTGGATTTGTAAAACTGATAAGAGACATACCCCAACCGACTTGCAGCTGTAATTACAGCAAAGTGCACAAAGTGTTAATGTAAGGGGACAGAATAATATTGCACACCCCACTTTTCAGGAGACAATGATGATTTGAAATCCAATGTAAATGCAGAGAAAGCATTGAATGTGTGTGGAGGGACTTTGAGCTAAAACTGGATTATGTTAGTTGTAAAGTGTCTTCCTTAAAGTACTTCTTGCTCAAGTACTTCCTGAATACTCGCTTAAGTAACCTTGCCTAAGTACTCCTGTCACAACTGTAGTACAGATTAATAGAAAACAACAGTTTTACTTTGATTTCCACTTTGGCATGCTAATATATGCAGTGACAAAGAAAATGTAGAAATAATCCTTCAATGGATCCAGGGGATTTGAATGTGTTAATAGCACTGAGGGGATCCCTGACAAATCTTTGTCTGACAACTATGCTACGTCTGAACAAAAGGAGGTTTTTAATCAGCTTGCACACATCTTACGGCCTTGGGCCTGTGGATAGATCTCTGGTCATTAGACAAAAAAATAACTCCTGCGATAATAAATACAAATTCTCTTTGTTGTCAGGAGTTCAGTTCATATCCTCACAAATAACCACTGACAAAAGACTTTTGATAAGGCTACGTATTAGTTTACAGGTTTATTTTATATTTTACTAGTTTAGTCAAACTAAGGTGAAATAATGTTGATTCAGAGAAAATGCAGCAATGACATACAGTGCCAGAGAGTTATCTTGATGCACAGGTTATAAATTTAAGGAGTAAAAGGTTTAATATTTGCCAATGCTATCAGGTTTCAAGTAAGGAAACTTTTTTTTAATACTTGTGTAAACAAATGTAACATTCTGTTTCCTTTAAACAAATCTCTCAGTTTGTTCTGTACAAGGACTTCCCAATTGAATTTGTGCTTTACTCTGGAAATACAACTAAACTCACAACTGCCCTAAGGTACGAAATGACACACAGAATTATCTTCTTACTTTAGAGTTGAACTGTATAACACTTTCTATTGGACCATCATTTTAAGGTCTTGGCAAACATCACTGCTGACAGTGACGCATCAGATTAGACTGGACAAATGCCAAAATATTCAGCTTACTCCAACACAAGGACGGGTGGATGAAAGCCTCTATGAACGGATCACTGCACTGACCTCAGATAGAGCTGTTTACTTATGTCCAAAGCAACTCTCCTGCAACCCTTAAAAGAAAATCTTGTCACTCCTGTGGTTTATATTTTAGATGTGGATCCTGAAAATAAGGAAACCCAGCACTTCTTAATTGTATTTGTGCTGCCAGCCTGACCAGATGATCCTCCAAATAATGATGTGTTCAGAGCTGACAGAATGAAACTGAGTTGACGTGGGCTCAGGCACATGCTATCACCACAAGGAGCAGATCAGATCACCATGGTTACTCAGTGTGATAAGTTCAGAGTGCGATGCTGGATCTTCCCATCTTCATAAAACTACTGAAAGGATTCCCAATCAAGTTTCTGTTTATATAATTCTTTGGGTCTAGTCATGCATTTAAAACGACACTGATTCCTTAATGATCTACTTTCACCTTATTAATATGTTACTCGTGAATGTTCAGGTAGCGTAGCAGGTAATGAAACATTTACTGAAGCATGCTGTGATGTGAATCCATTATTGTCTCTGCAGACATCTTTTTAATAATGACAAAGCAAGCTGCGTTGACTAAATACAACCTTTTTCAGCAGTCCAGCTGCTGAGGACAAGTGAAAATCTTACACAATCTTACACAATTACAAAATTTAATTGATGTCAGAATGTAAAATAATAATTCTCACTGTATAAAATCTTAGTCTGATGCTGGTAAGGGAAGAGTGATTCATTTTCTATATGTGCTGAAAAGAACAGTCAAAATCATTCCTCAGTCAATATAGAACATCAATATAGATGGTCTCCTCAGTGCCTGCAGAAAGAAACATATTTTAGCTCTCAATGAAATATATATATATATATATATATATATATATATATCTATATATATATATATATATATATATATATATATATATATCTATATATATATATATACAACAAACAGTCATGGAAAAAATTATTAGACCACCATTTTTTCTTCACTTTTTGTTCATTTTTATACCTGCTACCACTAAACGTCATCATGTGACTAAAACAGACAGAAAAGAAAACACTGAATGCATAAAAGCAGTGTTTTTGGCAGTACAACGCCATAGCTATTGATGTAAAAACTTAAGTGATTTAGGTTATAATCAAGAAAACCATGGAAAATGGTAAGATATCAGCTCTTAAATAAAACTCTTATGAGCAATCTTTGTGGTTATCGTTACGTTTGTCCAAACAAATGTACCTTTAGTTGTACCAGGCATTAAAATGAACAAGAACCTGAAGAAAACAAGGGTGGTCTAATAATTTTTTCCATGACTGTATATATATAAAATAGAAATAAAAGTGGTGGGGTGGGGAAGCTATGTTTCTCATTTAGTTCAGTTTGGGTAGAACCTTCCAGATATGGAAGAAATGTGATCATTGAGTATGTCAGTAACCCCAGCAGCACCAAATTCCAAAATTGTCATAAGGCATGCTTTTTTTGGGTGTTGATGAGAGGTACGGCTCTGCCTGATGGCCAAAAGACATGTGCCTCATGTGTTGTGAGGCACGTGTGTTAATTTTGTGTGCTTCATCTTAGCCAAAGCACCCACAGTTATTATGTAAGCTAAATACAGCTAACTGTAGCAAGTGTGACTAATCAATAGCAGGACTTTAGCGCCAACTAACATTTGTTATTATTTTATTGTTACTACTTATAATAAATTAATCTTGATAATAGTGATACACAGATTTATTGACTTTAAAGTTCTGCTACTGAGTTAGTTTTCTTTATGAACTTTCAGACTCTTCCTCCAACAATCTCATTCATTGACTCTTTGTCAGTCTTATCCATGGCATGTCATTGTTCAAGCCTGAGATCCACACAAAACAAACAAACAAAAAAAAAAAATGAAAACAAAAAGTATCAACTAGGAACTCTTCTCTTGATGATTATCACCCATGGAAGCTTAAAGAAAGCTAATGTCTAAAGGCAGTATTCAGTGTCATTTACTTTCTGAACCTGCATATCCAATAAAGATCCAGTCTTACCTCCTTTACTTCTGAAGTTCTGTTTTCTTGAGAAGGTGTCATAATTAGACTCAGATAGATTCCCCTCATTTTTGAAACTGCTAAAAATAATTATCAAAATATTATGAAATATCCATCCATACCAGGGTCCCTTGCTAAGAAAAATACTAAAACGAAAGATCTAATGTGGTAGGTTCATCAGCCCTCTGGTCAATCTGCTGGACAAAATCAAAATGACATTGTTAAAACATGTAAAAGGCAAAGCAGAGGAATAGGCACATTTCAGAGTTTTTTTTTTTTTTTTTACAGCATATGGAAAAAAAAAAGTGACATTTTGAAAATAAATTGAAAAAATGATGATGAAATCTTCAAAACAAACACTGCTCCTCCTTCAAAACATCTTCATCATTGTCATTGGTCGCAGAGACTCACGTCCCAGAAAAACACACTGGCAGTACCCCCCCCCCTACTTCAGATGAAGGTCCTCCAAAACACGAGGCTACAAAGTGGGGATGCACTGTGCAAGCCACATGGATGTGGCATCAGTGCTATGTCTGAATGTGTTATTGACTAAATCAACTTCTGTATGGACAACACCATCCCCACCAAAACAGTGGGGTGCTTCCCCAGTAACAAACCCTGGATCACCAGTGACCTGAAAGAGCTTTTCAACAAGAAAAAAATGAGCCTTCAGGGAGGAAGACAGGGAATTATTGAGGCCAGTACAAAACAACTGCAAGTCAAAATTAGAGTCAACAAGGAGGTATACAGGAAGAAGCTGGAGAACAAGCTACAGCAGAACTTATAGCTTCCCCGTTGCATGTCAACCATTTCATCATCTACTTCAGTCATGGATCTTGCTGCTGCTCCATCATCGTCTCCAACCACATCATGAGGTGGTGGGCCACCTCCACATCTCCGTCCCACCTGTCTGTCTCAGTCAGGAGAAGAGACAGCTGGAGAGACTGAACAGGAACAAGGCTGCAGGTCCAGATGGTGTCATCCCCAGTTACTGAAGGCCTGTGTGGAGCAGCTATGTGGGATTTTACATCACCTCTTCTACCTCAGCCTGAGCCAGGAAAAGTTCCATGTGCTGTGGAAAATATTCTGCCTTGTTCCAGAACCAAAATTATTTAATCGTTCAACGATAGGCTATGGACCTATATAATGACTATGGACCTGTTGCTCTGACATTCCACATCATAAAAGTTGGAGACGCCATCATACACTTGCTTCAACAAAACCACAGTAGTCTGGACAAAGCAGGCAGCAGTGTGAGGATCATGTAGTTCAATTTGTCCAGTGCTTTCATTAGCATACAGCCTTGCTTTACTACATAAAAAACTCCAGAAAACACAGGTGAATGCTGTGACAATTGCCTGGATTACTCACTATCTCAAAAACAAACCACAGTTTGTGAGACTGAATAGGTGTGTGTCTGACTGTGTGGTCAGCTGCACAGGAGCACCACAGGGGACTGTACTCTTACCATTGCTCTCACTCAGCTCAGACTTCCGACTCAAGTTGGAATCATGTCATCTGAAGAAATAAAAGAGTCACAACTCTGTTGGGCCATGAATTCCTGCTACTCGCAGTAATGAAGTCTTTATGAGCTTTTTTAGCGGGTAAAATAATAAGAATTAGAGAAGAGATCGACCAAGCCCAACTGTTGACGGCTATGGACGTCCCTGCAGCTTTGCCAACTTCTTTTGGTTCCGATTTGGAGTGTGAGCATTAAATGTTTCATTTTTGTGATTTGAACATATGTGATTTATGGTATATACCCTGGTCTTAGAGTAGCATGGCACTGCTGTCAAATGGTGCTTTTGAATTCATGACGATGCTTTCAGATGCTGTCCCAATTGTTATTTTGTAGATATGTAGCAGTCTCACAGCAAAGTAATGTATCTACCACCAAGATTTCACTGTGGCTAATGTACAAGTCGATGAGAAGTACCACAGTACATGTATTTTCCTCTGTTAATAGGGGCTACCCGAATACTGCGAAATATGACGTGAAAGGAGGCAGAACTCACATTCCTCCGGGGCTTTTCAGACACCCACCCCTCTCTGCTATGGTTTCTTTCAGTTACAACAGGAAAAGTTGGCAGGATCACCACCAGCATAATCAACTATAAATCTGTTCACACAAAGACCCCTGCCACGCCCTAAAGACAGACAAACTCACATACATTGAAGCAACATTCATCTATGGAGCTGAACTACTGAAAATGCAATACACATCTTTCTATCTATATATTTTAATATTCACATCCTACTCCTCTGTTCCAATATAACATCTTTTTCTACAAAAAGTCCTCTTTTGAAGCTAATGATTTTTCTTAGTTCTTAGCAAGGAAAAACTCTCCTTCATCAGATACAATGCTGCATCCTCAAAAGGAGCCCATTGATTACTCTTAACAAAAGTCAACAGAGGCTCATAAAGAATTATCATGATCTCATACAATCTCAGCCAAATGCTCAAAGAAAAACGATCAGATACACACAGCTCTGAACACCTTTGTGTGAGCGCACCCAGACTCACAGAGAGAGAGAGCTGCAGCGGGGGCGTGCAGCCAGACTCTCTCCTCAGTCACAGATCAGCCGTTAACATGACACTGAGCTCAAAAACACATTCATACAACCTATTTAAGCATGCTTTCGCTGTTTTTTTGTCACTTTTCCTAAATTTCGTGTGGACTTCTTGTCCCCATTCATAACATGCTGCCAATTTTACGGCTTGTCTAGACTTTTATTTCCTCATCTTGAAACTTCTCATTAATCTTCATTAATCTTCATACAGCCTACCGGTTAGAAGTCAATCCTTCTCCTACATCTAGAGAGCCAACTCTTAATTTTATTATTTCACTAATCATCTAAGTAAAGTCGATCGTTCACGGAGTGGCAGACTAATTTATAAACGGTATGTCTAGAAATCTTCGGTGCCTTCTTCACCAAACAGGCTGCATTCGTATTAAATCTCCACTATGTGTTACTAAATCAGACTTCATACACTCATTATCTCTTTATGTCATCTTTATCTGTTATCAACACTTCTCATTATCTCTTTATATCATCCTGCCAGTTCGGTGAGCCAATTCAGCCCTGGGCCCAGGGTAAGTCAACGGTAAATTTCTCAACACTAATTAACTAAGGACGTCGATCTTTCGCGGGTCATCAGTCAGTTTAGTAAATGGATTACTTTAATGAGACGTTTGGCCAAACTTCAATCTCATCAGCTTCACTGACCTCGCTCAACACTCCTTAATCCAACTCCATACCACTTTAATCTCTCTTCTCTGTCGGTAATCAGCGGAGAAAAAAAAAAAACTTGTGTTATACTGTCATTAACATGTTTCCATGTTTACATGTTTACTGTTTCCGTGGCGGCCGACGTCATTGTCAACCTTTTTTTAAATGATAGAAACAAACACAGGAGTATGTTATTGAATTGATTTACTTGGCAACTGCTTAGCTCACTTCTCCAATTTTCTCCATGCCTTGTCTCCATATTTTATCTATGTATGTCTCTCATGTTTCTGTCCACAGGGAACTCTAGGTGCCAGTTAGTTCGGTTGTGCATCAGCCTCTATGCTACCTGAGGGCCACCCCCCTGAGGACCTCCCTTGTGTACACATAATTTGTTTGGAAATTTCAATAAAACAATTTTCTTTTTAAAAATCAGTATCATGTCCTAGTATTTAAATATATCACTTAATCATCTGCTGTTACCCACTGCCTAATTTACCTGACATCAGTTGAATAAGGGGAGTACCGGCACTTATGTTTTTTCAACTTAAAGCACTGGCTAGACATAAGCATGTTCCATAGGGTATTACTATTTTCCCAGTATTTCCCCACCTGAAAAAGCTATTCTGATGATGATTGGCGCTTTCAAGCTTTAGCTCCGCCTCTATCTAGTCTTGGGATGTTTGCCAAAGTAGAGCATTTTGAAAGCCAATGAGATGGAAAGAAATGCCAAAGATTCTCCAATAAATACATGTTAACGTTAGCTGCTTTCAGTGAGTCCGTTCAACTTCTGTCTTCGAGGTAACGTTACCCTTGCTTGCCAACTAGCCAGTTTGTTAGATTTTACTGGATAAAACTATGACCCCGTTGCAACTTGTTGCATTGGCTTCTGTTTTCTGAAAGAACGTCAACAAGTTGCTGGTTTTTATTTTGCAGTTCATCTCGTGGTGAATTTTAGGTGTGAACAAATCGTTATTCTTGTATCCTATGCGTTTGTGTTGTCATGCTGTTCACATGCGCTATACATTATTTTAGCAGGCAGATGGATTAGCATCATGGACGCAGGGAGGAAAAAAGGAGATATAAGGTTGTATTTCTTGAATGTAAGTAGGCAAGTAGTTGTAGGCTAAAAACTCAACCTCAGCAACGAGAAAATGCTTGAATTAATGTTTTTGCTTATTAGCAATGTATTTTACATTTTTGAAATTTTCATAGCCTTGTTGTATTATAATATGGTAATTTCAGTTTGTATTACTGTACAGACACCAGGCAAGAAAAGAAAGGGAAAGTACAGATCAAACAGGGAGAGAGCAAAGTAGTAATCAGGTAAGGTAGCATACACAGTAATGTATTTTGTCTTATCCAGGCCTTCTGCTTTAGAAGAGTCAGTCACATGAGAGAGATGGTAAGAATATTGGTATACTGCCAAGTTTGAGATATTGACAAAGAAATTAGTACATGTGAGTTCTATGTGTTGATTCATTCAGTAGTCTGACACAAATGATTTTTGTGTATTTTTTAATGTATTTTTTCTCAATTCCTTCTTGAACTACAAATCATTACTTAAATGACTTAAAATAAAAACACTTAATGACTTAAAACAAAATATTATAACCATATGATGTACACCTTCCTCTATTGGGAGTCATTTGGAGAGGTATGTAAATATAGTTTCATATGGTGCAAATTTTCTAGCGTTGTATCTGACTTTGAAAAAAAAAAAAAAAGACCCCTGACAATATGGCAAATTTATGTCCCCACCACTTTCCAAACCAAACCTACACCCTTGGACGCACCTCTCCACGTTTCCGAGGTGGTCGACACGCATCTCTATGTCTCCGAGGTGGTCGACGCACACTCGCCCAATCTTGTGTCAGAGGTGGTTGACGCACCTCTCCACGTCTCCGAGGTGGTCGACGCATGCTCGCCCAGGTTCTGTCCGGCCGCCCGCCTCGTCAGTTCCTGGTTCCAGTCCGCCGACGCCGTCTGCCTCATCAGCTCCTCGTTCCTGTCCGCCGGCGCCAAGGCCGCCCGCCTGAACTGTCTCTGTTTGGCCTGGAGGCCTGGTGAATGTCGGGTTTTTTTTTTTTTTTGGTTGTTCTCTGTCGTGCCTGTTTTTCCTCCCGTCGTCTCGCAGGATTTAAGTTTAGTTTATGTTTTTGTATTTTGAACTTTGGAATTTAGCATTTTTGGATTTTGTGTTTTGGTTAATAAAACCCCTTTTGATTTTTGAGATCTCCTGCTTTTGGGTCCTTCCTCCTAACACCAGCAAAACATGACACATCCAAGAGGGTAACTTCACTCGGATCTCAGAAAGACTGAAAGTTAAAAAGAAATGGAAAAAAGGTTAAAAAAAAAAAAAAAAAAATGAAAAGAAAATGAATAAACAAAACTCTCACATAGATTCTAATTTAAAATCAAAACTAAATCAGGCAATTATTTTCATTACCATTTTCCTGGTTCAGCTTCTGAATTAACTTTTTTTTTCCTTGACAATGAAGTGTTTTTTTAGTTTCACATTATTTATCAGACAAGTGACTAGGTAACACAAAGCTTTAGCAAATATAGTCACGCAACAATTCGTGAGATTAAAATCTGCAGATAAACTGTCAAGCAGGGCAACTCTGACTGCTGCAGTTCTGGTAGTTTCCACCTGCAGCTCTGCAGCCTGATAGTGTTGCTGTCGGATTTTCCTGCCACCTGCTGGTGAAAGAATGTATTTCATTTAATTGAGTTGAGGCTGCTGTGAGCTTCCAGCAGAGACGCATCTTTTCTGGTCAACTGCCTGATGTGGAGAATTTCAGACAGACAGATCATTCAATCATGTCTTAAAGAATATTTATGATTCATATTATATCATGATTTCTTTCTATCAACATCTGATTGTTATCAGGTCTGAAAATGATCTACAAATACTCTCGGAGGAAGTTTAAGACGTATTAGCTCTTATGATTTAACAACATTTTCGCCAAAAATGCAAAATACCTCTACTTTACAATATCATTGTGAAATACAGTATCGTTCAGATTTTATGATGTAAGGTGTATGTAGAAAATTAAGGATTTGCAATGCAAATATGTGACAAATGTTTTGTAATAAATGTCTATTTTAGTGCTTTTCCATTTATAACATTAGATTAAAATGATGTGAACAATGTGACAGTCCACTGTCTTCATATTTACTTGAGAAATATGCCCAGTTGCTAAAGGACAACTGGCAAACATTTTCAGCTACAGAGGCGGTCAAAAATATTATTATTTGAAATGTAGAAAATGTAAACGCACTTCCCATCAAAAAATGCACCTCTTCCAAATTGAAACCGAAATCATCCTAAAGGTACAGCTACTATCTCCTCTTAGCGTACATTGTAGTCATTACCCTGAAATGAGATTAAACCAATGATTAAACCAGGGGCGATTCTAGGGTCAGAGCTTTAGGGGTGCTGAGCACCCAATTAGCCCCACCACAACCCACAAGTAAGTTTAGTGAGAAGAGGATGATACCATTAGGCAGGGTCGTTTTCATTTTCATTCTTAAAATGAAAAAGAAAAAGAATATGTCGATAGTTAATATTGTGTTGTTTGGACATAAGCGGTTGCTGGTGAGTATAAAGTAAAAGCATGAATCCACGCTGTAATTAGGTGTTTTAACGGCCCAAAAAGAGGCAAAACAAAATAAATAAAAAGTAAGGTTTGTTGGTGGTTAGTACTGCGTGGTGCCACCATGCACTACTAACCACCAACAATGGATGGTTGGGGTGTTATTTTTGAGTTTTTAAAAGAGTGGGCCACGCCGGCGGCGCACGTATGGGCCGCGGAGATAGGGCACTGGAATCCCCTGGCAAGCCAAGGGAGATCACGGACCACCGCGCAATGCTCGGCCCGCGATCCCCCTTGGCTGGCAAGGGAGAGAGCGAGCCTCTGCGCGGTGCGGATCTGGCGCGTGCAATGGGACCGTCTGCTGCCCATAGCAGCGGTCCCGGCGCCATCCAAGCACCAGGCTCACCGTGGTTCCCCGAGGGGACCCACTGAAAATTTGACAGTGTGTGACCTCTTTATATACTACTTTTCTCACGTGCCATCAATGACGTCACATTGTAAAGCCACGTGAGGGAGCTCCCATGGAAATTTCCTTCAGGGTTGTCATGACAACACTGTACGTGGTGACGCGTAATACCAGCGCAACGTCGCGCTGGTAGACCGGCGTGCGTGCGGGCTACCAGCGCGATGTTGCGCTGGTAGACCGGCGTGCGTGCGGGCTACCAGCGCAACGTCGCGCGCAGAGGCGCTTACTGGCTGATGCAGGACGCTGTTGACCAGGGGCCACTAGGTTTAGGGGAGGCTTGGCCCCCAAGAGATGCACAGGATGTGAGCGAATGTAGCGTGTGAGCACAACATTTCACAAACAGCTAATAAAGACTGAGAAATAATTTATTAATATTATTATTTCAGTATAAGTATACAGTATAAGTCTTATATCTGCTTGCTCTCCTTCTCTCTCTGTGATAACTTGATCTTCCTCTGCCTCTTGATCCATCCCTGGATCCCCTTGCTCTCTGACTTGACCTTGCCTGTTCATCACACAATGAGTTGAATTAATAACTGATCAACATAGAGCCTAATGCCATAACTTTCGCTCACAGCACAATAATTGTTTGTTCCCAAATATTTTGAAGTTGCACAGATTACATTTTGGGCACATATGTGACTAAAATGGTTGTAATTTGGGCACATATGTGACTAAAATGGTTGTAATTTCAAGCCCTGAAAAATATATTACTTAATTACTTGAATTAAAGTAATACTAAGATACTCTTGAAAATATTTGGGTCAGGCTAATATATATACATATATATATATATATATATATATATATATATATATATATATATATATATATATCTTTGCTTTCTCCACTTTCTAATCATTACACTCCTCAATAAAAGCTCAAGTTAAATTAGTCTTAATATGAATATGAAATATGAAACATTTCAGTCAAGGTGCACCATATGAGTTCCATAAAATTCCAAGGCTGTCTGCATCTCAAATGACTCTATCCTGTGAAATCCTTTAGACTCACCTTTCTGGTAAAGGTCTCTCCCCTCTCACTCCCTGTGCTCCTCTGCCCCTCTGCCCTGACTCCTACAGGTCAATAGGGGAGGTGGAGTGATTATTATTAGTGTATTTTTATTATTATTATTATTATTATTATCCACTGATGATAATCATACTGAATGAGCTCAGCTCAAGTGAGAAACACAGCTGATGCTCTGGAATGAAGCCATCCCAAAGATAGTATATTGTAAAACAAGAGTGCACAGATGTGCGCAGAGATTGTCTGTAGTGTGCAAACTAGGTTTTTATTTGTCAGCCAGGGAGCACTTGGTTCATTAATTACATGGGACTTTCTGCTGTAAGCTGGGGGCTGGAGCTAACTAACTGTTACTATCAGCAGTGATCAATACTTACTGTCTTGAAAAACTTTCTTATGTCCATCCTTCAGTGAGTCATGTTCTTCTACTCATGCGGTTCGAGTCGGCTCTGTGTGCTTCGGGGTACATACAGGAGTGCAAGCAAGGTCGCAGGGAAAACGTGGACTGGGTTTTCAGTGATGTGGGCGTTCTCAATATGAACAAGTGGAATGGATTGGATAACGAGGCACTGACAGATTTATGATCATATTTAAGTGAATAGTGAAGCCCCCCTAAAATAGGCCTAATGACGCCACTGGATTAAACCCCGATTATGTCCCCTCCCTTAAACCTTTATTTATTTATTTATTTTGAAATTTTGAAATTTTAAGTATAGCTTAAAATAATACCTCAAACACTCAGAATATAACTACATGTAAGGTAACATTCACTGGTGATAACATAATAAGTACAGAAAGATGACAATTTTCATTTATTCTGTTGAATGTGAATAATTTCCAGAGATCTAAACAAATGCTTATTAGCATGACTACCTGTTAGATATATGCAAGGGCGTAACCATGGTATAGACATTGGGGGGGTCCAAATGAGAGCCCTCCACCAGAATTTTTTTAAAGGTGCATTTCCCACAGTTCTGTGATTTTTATTTATTGACCATCTGAAATCACATTTAAAGGAATAGTCTGCAATTTCTCTGAGATAGTAGCAAATAGGATAGCTTCCAGCTGGAAAAAAATTACATTCCTAAAGCATGCTGATGTAAATATTGTGATTGGAACAACAAAAAGTCCATAGCACACGATGGACTTTTAATTCCAAGTTAATTTGTATTTTGTTGATTTGTCTCAAAATGAATGTCTGCACATTTACACTGAAACGTTTAATGTGAATGAAATCATAGATTTGTACAAAGAATTAAATGTAAAATAGTGATGTTAATTGAATATATATACAGATTTATTCATTTGACATAAAAAAAAAAAAATAGTGTGGCCTGTCCTTTAGGGCTGGGTTAAACGATTATTTTTGTAATCGATTAATCTAGAAAATAGTTTTTCGATGCATCGATTAATCTAACGATTCATTTTTAAATCCGATTCGATTCGATTATCGATTATCTCCCCCATAATTTGACCTATATAGCAATAAATGCAAATTTATCTCCATGAATAAAACACAAATTTCTTCTTTCAAGTTCAAAAATGAATTGTATTGAACAATACAACAATAAAGTGCACACAGTTGTAGTGCAATGGAATCCTATAATAAAAAAATAATAAAATAAAACTTTCCTTCAATAAATAAAACTGCAAAAAACACAATCTGAACCAAAATCTTATCAACATAAAATAAATAAAAAATAACAGCAGCGGTGACAGCTGCAATTTACAAAACAACACAATGTGTGACAGCAGCAACTTAGCCTAATCATTTAAATCTGTGAAATAAATAACAAATAAATTCAAGTATTAGGCCTATTACAGTTAAGTGAACAGTAGTTTAACTTTTAGTAGTTAGGATGCTCTCAGTAACTGCAGCAGCCTTTTTTTTTTCATCTGATAGTACAAACTTTTCTGCTTATCCCTGTCCCTGAAAACATAAATCACAAACATAGTGCACAGGTTAATAAAAATATATACTTCTAAATGATCTGCCCATACCAATAAAGTATAATAATAATAATAATAATAATAATAATAATAATAATAATACATCAACCTAAAGTTGAAAGTTAAACTAACTTTAGCGTGTATTTGAGGAGTGTGTGTCTGTGTCAGTTAAAAAAAAGTGTGTCAGCAAGAGGCGAGTGTGTGATAGAGATGCGCGGATGAACCGCGCACCCGCGGGCGGAGCGGATAATCCGCATATGGGGCGGATGACTCGTCAAAAAATAATACTTTAATTAAATTCGGGCGGGTTGCGGTTGAAGCACTCAAATAATAATAATAAGAAAAAATATTTTACATATTATTAAAAAGGATGGCGGGTCGGTTCGGTTTTGAAAATTGGTGAAAAAACATTCCTGCAAATGGATAGCGGGCGGATAGAGATTTTAAGAAGCTGTTGCGGGTTAAAATATACGTCATCCGCGCATCTCTAGTGTGTGAGGGGCGTGTGTGTGTTTAAGCGGGCACATGTTCTGTGTGTGCGAGGCTGGAGCACAAGTTACGTGGTGCGGTTTGGATGAATGACGGGGTTAATCACCGCAAACAAGGAAAGAAAAAAAAGTAGAAAACTTACGGTGTCTTCTCCTCCACACAAGCAGCTCCCGCCTGCCTCTTCTCAAGGTGCTGGTGCATCGCGGTAGTGCTTTTATGATATGCCATCTCTATTTTTGCACAGGTCACAGACCACCGAATCGTTCCCATTAGGTGTAAAGTACTCCCATAGTTTTGACATCCTGTTACGAGATAGCTTCTTCTCCCCCAACTCGCTGCTACTCGATACCGCGGCCGCCGCCATTTTTTGATTCTGAGTGACGACGCATCGACGTGCAGATTTTGCGTCGACGTATTTTTTGCGTCGACGTAATCGATGACGTCGACGCGTCGTCCCAGCCCTACTGTCCTTACACAATCCCTCTCTCTGTGCTACCTGCATTATGACCAGATATTAATATTGTACCAGAAGAATAACTGACCCTGAGGAAAATTTTATTTAGAATATTCTGCTTTTCTTACTAGTTTTATTTACTGCTGACACGTAGGCTTAGGTTAAAACAAATGTCATCAAGCTGTTGAGTCTTGTATTCCAGTGTCTCACCTGATCATCCATGTCTTCAGAGACTGTCCCTGTCTGGTCTGTCCTTACAGCATCCCTCTCCCTGTCTCTCTGTGCTGCCTGCATTATGACCAGATATTATTATTGTACCAGAAGAACAATAACTGACCCTGAGGATCTTTTTAATTTGATACGTTGAATATTTTGCTTGTATTACTAGCGTTACACACACATACACACGACACACGAAGAGAGAAAACAGCAGCACACACGGAAGACACATCATATCATATGATAGTCTCTTCACTTCAAGCTAGCTAGCTCAACTAACAAACTGAGCCCTTTTTAACGAGTTAAATATTTCAAATTAATTAAAAATTAACACACTCAGTATGACAACATCACTCCTCTTTAGCTATCTAGTTGCTTACTGTCTGAAAAAACTTTGTATGTCCTGTTTTTTCTGCTTTTTGGGTAAATACATTGCTCCCGCCTTCCTTTCACATTCAACGCTCTATTGTTTCCTCTGTCGGAGCCGGCGCTTCAAACCGAGAGCCGTTAAATGGGCGCAACCAAGTGTACAATTGGGAGGGGGTGGTCACACACTTTAGTGTTCCTTATAAACGGAAATAAATTGATCGGTAAATATTCGGAAATAACAAGAGACGGACTGTTGAGCCAGGTTTCATAAAAGGAGGAAATATTTAACATATTTACACATAATATTGGGGGGGACAGATTGGTATTTTCCCAGTATTGGGGGGGACACGACCCCCCCAAAGAATGCGTGGTTACGCCCATGGATATATGGATAATTATTCCAGACTTTTAAAATGCTCTGAGATCAAATAACAAACTAAAAATGAGAAAGTTTAAAGTTGGGAAAAATAGCTGTTGTTTCTCTTTGGATTTCCATGTTATTTTTCAGAACACTTTAAGATGAATTTTGGACCTGGCCTTCTGCCTTTATGAATATACAGTTGAAACCAGATGTTTATATTCACTATAGCAAGATACAAAACCTTTTTTCCCCTACGTCTGACATTAAATCAGAATAGATTTTTTCTGTTTTAGATCAGATTGGAAAAAAAGTAATTTGTTATTCTGGCCTTTAACAAGGAGACATGATAAAAACAAGTAGTTGCACTTATGACATTGATTCATGAACATGAATGTAACAGTATTAACATATTGTTGCTAATGTTTTGCTATATGTGTGTCATCCTTGTTACTATTTAAAGGTAATGCTCAAAGTAAACTGTGCTGTAATAAAACATAAATCATGGATTTATTGTATAAAACCTATGATAGACTAGTGACCTTTGTCTACTACAAAGATGTTCTGAACATTTTTGACTGTTACAGTTCACTATTTTGGAGAGTAAAAAAAATACAAATACGTGAGTCAGGTGACAGAAACATTTAGGCAGTCCTGAAACCCTTAAACCTGGGTGGGGTTAAACCAAGTCTGGAGAAACCTTGCAAGGAGAAAACTTGAAATTTTCTTTGTTTGTTTTACAATTGCATATTTTAACAAAAAGGTTTTGAAGTATTGACTCACATTTGAAATGAACCCTAATAAATCAATTATGATATTCCAGTGTGCAGAATTTATCAGAGGTTTCCATTAATGAGGCATATGTCCATGTCTAATACCATGGTATGTCTTCTCTTATAAAACATTTATTTATTGCTTAATCACCTGTGCACCTCTTAAATCAAAGCTAGACAGCCTGAAAATTGGGTTAATTATTGTTAAAGTTAATTTTGAGCCTTTGAATGTAATGCATCATTAAGAAGAAAAAACATAGCATGAAGCCTTTAAGCAAATGTAAGCATTAAATATTTCATTTTTGTGATTTGAATACAAATCACAAAAATCTGTAATTTATTTTTGTGAAAGCAATTAGTAATGAAGTAATTATGATTTGTTGCCATAATTCACACACAGACATTTAAAAGGCTTTTGTTGTCACAGATCCAAGGTCATGTTTTTAAAATCACATGTTATGTTGCTTTACTAAATCCACAGCCTTTTACCATCTCTGGTGAATCATAAAAGATAATTTCTGTTTATGTAGTAGAAATGAAAGAGAAACTTGTCCAAGTATGCCTGTATGTGGTTTCGACTGTCTACAGTTATTTAATAACAAACATCCTTTCTTGTTTTCTTGACTTTCTCACTTTTTGACTCTGTGCTTCTTCAACCCATACTTACAGAGCCAACTGTTGCCAAGTAACAGTGCATCTGAATGGTCACCCACATAGCAACAAGAGCTCTGTGTATGGTCCACCAAATGAGCTCATTTAGTGGATAAGTGTCAAATTTACCAGTTTAAACATTTTTTATGTTATCTATCTTCTGTTGTGAATAAAATATTGGCTCATGTAATTTGAAAGTCTTTTAGTTTCATTTTATTCAAATTTTAAAAAACAAAAACATCCCAACTTTTCCAGATTTCAGGTTGTAAAAGTTCCCGAATTATTCCAGAATTGTGCAGTTATAAGTCAAGTTATGTGATCTGACTGAGAAATTCATATTTGTGCATGAATAGATAATTGCTTGTGCACGTGTAGAAAAAGTTAGTTCAAGGATTCATTGTTACTGAGGTGATGTGTCAAAAGGATTTGCATCTGATTTGCTCATCGTCATTTGTTGAACAGTGGCTTGTCATGTGTATGTGCGTAACTGACCGTCTCTGCTGTACAATGGAGATTAAATCCACCTCACACTCTCATCCGTGGTCAAGTGTCTTGTTTAACTGTTATATAACTGCCTCACTAGAAACTCACCCCATTACTGGTAAAATAAGATACTCAATTTTGTATTTTCCACTTCAGTCATTCTCCCAACTGAGGGCAAATGGAAATGAGTTGGATGAGGGTGGTGTTATCTGCAAACTTTTGAAGTGTGGCATTGTGGTGACTGGGGATGGAGATGTTTGTACACAGGGAGAAAAGAAAAAGGGGAGAAAACACAGCCTTGATGGGAGCCAGTGCTGATGGTCTGAAGGTTCCAGGTTCACATACGGCCTCCTGTTGGACAGTATGTCAATAATCCACCTACAGATGGGATTAGGTACACTCGGCTGGGAGAGCTTGTCCTGTAGCAGATCCGGAATGATTGTGTTCAACACTGAGCTAAAATCCACAAACTAGACCCTGAGGTAGGTTCTTGGGAAGTCCAGGTGCTGGAAGTCAAGGGCCATATTTACTGCACCATCTACAGACCTGTTGGCTCTGTAGGGAAACAGTGGGGGTCGCAAAGGTATTTATTCATCTTTAAAATTTACCTCACCTTCCTATACCTGCAGTGAGGTTGAACTTAAAACAATCACATCTGTTATTATACAGTCTTCAGATCAATTTTTGGTGTAAAGGCAGCATCAAGCCTAACAGAAAGTGTACTGTGAGTGCAGCCTTATCTGTTTTATTGAATCCTGGTGGAATCAAAACATCTCAGACTCCATCATGGATCTACGTGGATTCACCTTCATACGGTCAGACAGGGATGCTAAAGCTAGTGGCAAGAAGAAAGGAGGGGGACTGACTTTATGTGTAAACCAGAGATGGTGTAATCCTGCACATGTAAAGAGCAGATGTGTTATCCAGATATTGAATTATTGGCAGCTGGATTGCGACCAGGGCAGCACGGAGGCTTGGTGGTTAGCACTGTTGCCTCACAGCTAGAAGGTTCCTGGTTCGAACTTCGGCAGGGGCCTTTCTGTGTGGAGTTTGCATGTTCTCCCCGTGCTTGAGTGGGTTTTCTCCGGGTACTCCGGCTTCCTCTCACAGTCCAAAGAAATGCATGTGAGGTCAGTTGGTGGTTCTAAATTGCCCGTGGGAGTGATTGTGTATGGTTCTTTGTCTATATGTGGCCCTGCAATGGACTGGCGACCTGTCCAGGGTGTACCCATGCCTTTTGCCTGAGGAGAGCTGGGATAGGCTCTAGCAGATCCCTGTGACCCTGCATAGGATTAAGTGGGCATAGATAATGGATGGATGGATGATTGCTAGTGGTCCAGTCCCTGAGGAAATGAACAAGCCCATTCATCACAGTGATGTGTGATGTGATGCCACACCAGCATCTAAAAAGTTTTGTTCCAGAATTGTTACCGTCATGGCTGAAAGTTTTGGCACCCTTGCACAAAGACCAAACATCTTCAAATGTCTGTAAAATAAGTTGAAATTGACGAAAGTATTTGGTGTCTCAAATTCTTTATTAAACTAATAGTACAGGAATATTGTTTTTTAATCATAACTTAATATTTTATTTTAAATAATATATTACACAGAAAATGCTGTGGCAAAAGTATTGACACCTTGAGTTCAATATTTGGTAGCACATCTTTTGGAGAAAATGACTGCTGTCAAACACTTCCTATAGGTTTCAGTGAGATGCCTCCACCTCTCTACGGGCAGTTTGGACCACTCTTCTTTAGCAAACTGCTCCAGTTGACCCAGATTAGAAGGGTGCCTTCTTCCAACTGCCATTTTCAGATCCCTCCACAGGTGTTCAATGGGATTGAGATCTGGACTCATTGCTGGCCACTTTAGAACAGTCCAGCGTTTTCTGTTGAACCATTCCTGGGTGCTTTTTGATGTGTGTTTTGGGTCGTTGTCCTGCTGGAACACCCATGATGTTCAACGAAGACCCAGCTTCATGACACTTGGTGAAACATTTCTCTCCAAAATACCTTGGTAATGGCCAGATTTCATAATGCCACACACACACTCAAGGCACCAGAGGCTGCAAAACAACCCCAAAACATTAGTGAACCTCCTCCATGCTTGACTGTAGGGAGGGTGTTCTTTTGCCTGAAGGCTTAATTTCTTTACCTGTAAACACAGAGTCTATGTGATTTACCAAAAAGCTCCAATTTGGTCTTTTTTTGGTCTTCACAGGACATTTTCCCAGAAGGATTTTGGCTTGTTCAGGTGTGTTTTGGCAAACTTTAGCCGGGCTTTCTTGTGTCTGTCTATCAGTAGAGGCTTCCTTCTGGGTCTCCTACCATAGAGCCTCTTTCATTGAGCTGGCAACAGATGGTACGTGTTGAAATAATTGTACTTTGTGTCTGAAGGTCAGCTTGAATCTGTTTAGCAGTTGTCCGAGGTTCTTCTGCCACCATTTGAACAATCCTTGGCTGCATTCTTTCATCCATAATTATCTTGCGGCCACTTCTTGGAAGGTTGGCTACCGTACCATGAGCCTTAAACTTCATTATAACATTTTGCACAGTGGATACAGGAACATGAAGGTCTCTGGAGATGGACTTGTAGCCTTGAGATTGTCTATGCTTTGCTACAATCTTTTCTTTTACTTCCTCAGACAATTCTCTGCTTCTTTCTTTTGTCCATGCTCAGTATGGTCATGCAGTGACTCACAAGAGCAGAATGAGGGGGTTGCTCCTTTTAAACTGGTTGGATGACTGATTACTAGATTGCTGTCACCTGTAAACTCACCACAGGTGAGTTCAAGGTGAATGACCTGCTTGAAGTTCATTTATTCTTTGTAAATCTAAAAGGATGTCAAAACATTTGTCACAGCATTTTCTGTGTAATCTTTTATTTAAAATTCAATATTAAGTTCTGATTAAAAAACAAAGTTCCTGTACTATTATTAGTTTAATAAATAATTTAAGACACCAAATACTTTCATCAATTTCAACTTATTTTGCAGACATTTGGAGTTGTTGGGTCTTTATGTGCAAGGGTGCCAAAACTTTCAGCCATGACGGTATAAAGTTGCAAAGTGCTTTTTGGCAAACTTGAAAACAGCAGCTTCCTCTTTGGTGTTCTGCCATGGACACCCAACTTGTTAAATGACTTACTTATGGTAGACTCATGAGTAGAAATGTTCTCTAGTTCCACTGATGTTTTGATGCCCTTAGCTGTGACTTGTGGGTTCTTCTTTACCTCACTGAGGATGTTGTGTTGTGCTTCAGAGTCATCTTGGTTGAGCCCTTTTAAGAAGAGCTTTGTAGACTTTGTACATTTATCTTACTGAGGACTAATCTATGGTTTACATCAGATGCTTCTTATGAACAGGAAACTTATAATGTTTCAGTGTCTTTTATCAAGCAATGTAGCTCTAAACCACACCACCAAATTTGTTGATAGCTGTTGATAGGGGCAACCATGATGGTATCTAAAAAGCACTATATAAGTGCAGTCCTGGATGACAGATGGTAAGTATTCATTGTAAACAGCAACTTTGTTATCACTTTTGACACTTTAAAAATCTAACACATAAAAGACATCTTAGGTGTGTCTCTCTTTTTTGCTCATCATTGACATCTCTCTCATTTTTTTTAACCTTGTCACACTAGCGGGCTCATTAAAAAAAAGGTAAATAAATATCAGTATAGGACCATCGCCATTTTATGCCACTGCTAATGTTTCAATTTTTAGTCTTAGTTGACAGATGCTGATGATGTGCTGGTATCATCATGCATTACTAGTTTCCATTTTTTGGTGGAACATAAATTTGGCTTTCATTGGCAAAAAGTGGAATAAGATACCATGTTTTCAGAGAACTGATCCTAACAGGAAGCAAACATAAGAAAAAGAGTGACAAAATGGGACTCTGAGGCTCTCCACACGTGAGAGGCATTGTGGAGAACAGTTTTGGGGGGCCATTACATTCTCCTCTTGTAAAAAAAAATAATACAAATCAACTTTCATTCTCATCATGGAGGAACATTTTAATGTAAAATAATTTCAAACACCCCTAATGTGGACCGTACCATTTTAACCTCCTCAGTGTTCGTTCATTTATTCTCATTAGGGATGGGCAATACCAGGGATGTCTATTTCGATTCGATATCAAGTATTACTAGGGCTAGTATCCCTGATATTGATACAGTTACCAATACCGATATTTTTATAAGTCTTGTTGTATGCATAAGACCATAGATTATTTGTCATTTTTATGTTGAAATTCCATCAAAAATGTACATAACTTACTTTTATCACATGACTTGGTCTGTAAAAAAGCAAATTTCTCTATTTTCTATTTCTTTTTTATAAAAACAAATAAAACACATTTTTTTCTTCTGTATTAAAACAGAAATTCTGAACTGATGACAGGCATGGGATTTACAGAAACAAAGATTTGCTCTAATTATTTCCCTCTTTATTATTTTTTTTCTCAAGGTTTCACCTGTTCCTGAATGAGTGAGTGAAATACAGAGACGTAGACATACCATCACTATGGTTTGACACAATAAATATGCCGTTTACATTTTCCTGGTTAACAGTTCTACTATTATTAGTTACCTGGTAATTCCTGCCTTTCTATAAAATCTTGTCTCAGTGGTGGGGGTATCTGTCTAGAATTTCTTCACTTCTCATTGTTGTTCTTGTAACTCATCATACTCTTTTAAGTGACATTTTTTAACATTTAATGAGATTTATGGTATCGCCACAGTGTCATTTTGTCACATATACCCCATTTCAAATAATTATCGTTTGTGTCAAAATAACTTCACCAGTGTTTATATTCTGCCATTGAAGGCATTTACTTCTGTGTGCCGCATTACAGCTGCTCCTCATAACAGTGTGTAAGCAGAAGGAAAAGTAGTTCCTTTACAAAAGAAGCATTCAAAAAAGAGAGCAATATACTATGAAATTAGATTATTGAATTTAGATGTTAAAGCATTACCTGGTATCATTTTTTTTATGTGATTATCGATCCTTAAAACTAAATCATCAGTATCAAAGTACCAATATTTTGGTATTGATTTACCCATCTCTAAATCTTATGGAAATGACTTATGTTCGCTGGTTTAGTTCTGAGTGATGCAGATAAATATAACTAGTCAGCAGACTTCTAGATTGTCAAAAATGTGTTATTTTACAACCTACATCTGTTTTAAGCGTTTCATCTACAGATACAAGCTCACGTCTTTAAAGTTAAATTGCTAACCACTGAGGCAGGAACAGAGAGTGTTACTAAACTTAGAAAGAAATTTTTTTTATTTAAACTAGGCATAAATTTAGTAAAGTAAAATTGTTGATGGTCATTTTCCAAAAAGATGAACTACTTTTGTTTTTGTTCTAATCAGGGCCTTCATCTTCTCTGCAGAGATCTTTTAGTGACTTTATCTACATCACATAAGCCATGAAAGGATAGATGTGTAGCTTCTTTTCTTTGGGTCTATGTGATGTACATTCTTGCAGTAGTATACCATGGTTATTTGAAGGCAGAGAATGGATGTAAAATAAATGATCAACATGCTTGTTTCATGCTTGTTTTGGTTTGTCACTTTCTTTAAAGGAAGCAGTTGTGTCCGAAAAAAAAAACCCCAAATGCAACACATTACTGGCACCTAGTGGATAAAAATGTCCCCAATTCATGTACTGCGGCTGAAACTCGTAATATGTTGTTTTGCCACTTTGGTTTGACTTTTGAGGTAGTAACAGAGCCGTGATAGAGTGAAATGAGTGCTGTGTGAATTGACAATGTGAAAAGACATAATGGGTCTTGTCAGGATAGTCAAGAAGTAGCAGTTTTTAAAGGCGTCACAGATCTTCATATGGAAGCCAGACTTGGCTGTTGGATCTCTGTGGTCATGGAGGGCCTCCACTCCATAAGCAGACAGGTCAAAGTAGAAGCTGTGTGCACAAATCTTAAGCACCTCAATATAAGAGCGGAAAGGAAAAATGGGCTACTATATCAAATTATTTCAGACAGAATAAAGTTTAAAAGTTCAAAGAATGTGACTACTGTATGTAATAATTATGTAGTTCTGTGTGTATATTCATATGTGTATGTGGACATCTTAATGCATGTTTATCTTAAGGTACATGTACTATATATGTGCATGCAGGGGTATATGCAAATCTTATATCTATCAATATTTACCCATTATGTCACTTCCCCCCCGACCTAGGCACAGACACTCAAAAATCCCTAGACCTGCACACATCCCCCCTGCATAACACACACACACACACACACTGACCATCATTGTCTTGTCTCTTTGTCTGTCATGTCCTTTGTGTTTCACTATTTGTGATTTTAGTCCTGTCTGACAGAATCAGGGATTTCAGGTATTAATGAAATATGTTAGATCTCAGTGTCAAGATGGCTAGTGAAGGGCACGCTCACTCACACAACACACATTTACAAGAAACTAATATCTTCTGCAAAATCAAAATGCATATATATATATATATATATATATATATATATATATATATATATATATATATATATATATATATATATATATATATATATATATATATTTAAAAGGATCTTGCTAAATTAGTGCCCTAACCATTATTATACAACAGTTGTAAAAATCATCTTTATAAAGATTGTTACATCATCATGTGGACATTAAAAGTATATTGCTCTTTAAGTATAGTTTTTGATGAGCCTGAGGAAAAAAGACCCAGAGAATCACCATCACTGTCTGCAAGGCTGATGTCACTTGAGCGGACATTTTTATTCAGTGGTTCAAAATTGCAGTCACTAACCAGTTTCACTAACCATTGATAGAACAAAATTGATCAATCTTCTGTTCAGTGACAAAAAGCAGCTTTGGAAGATGAAACAACATTTCCTGGAACCAAGGACAATAGTGAGAGAGCAGAGCAGCAGGCAATAGTAGGGACAGTAAGGAGGACCAGGTCACATCACTACAGCCAGAGACAACAGTGGCCACTAAGATGCAGCCACGCAGCATCCAAAAGGACATGAGATGAATGGTTATGGTGGCATAAAACAACAAGAGACTACGCTTCTGTTCACATATTAGTCAGATTTTAGCCTGAAAGCTTTCACCTTTTAAACTCATTATTTCCTCAACCAAATTAATCCTTTGTGTTAGTCTACATAATCTTTATTAGATAAAGCACATTTACATCCACATGTATCTGTATGAATCACACGGTTATCAACATCGGTTAATGGTTTGCAACCTGCACAGGATCAGGATTTTAAAGTTTAAAGCCTTCTCCTCAACTGACCAAGCAGAAAGGAGGTGTTGGATGTTGGACTGACTTATTTCATTCCATTTTGTCATTTACTGTATCACCATCTACATTTAATATGACCCATTTCAAGAAAAAAATAGTTAAAGTGACATTTCTGCATTTTTTTTACTGGTTATTATCTACTAGAAAAGCTCCATAATTATGGTTTTTAGTAATTTGTGAATCTCTTGGTGATATCGATGAGTCATTTTTCAAGGAACCATCTGTTTGTTTAATGAAAAGTAACCATGGGCACCATGTGAGACACTGCAGCTGATGTATTGTTATATCAATTCATATTCAACACGCAAGGAGTAGATTATGTGTCTGTCCAGGGGGGCATAATTAGTCATAAGCTTTACCACAAACATCACCTGTCTCCCTCTGAACAGCAGCTGCTCTGATCAAATTCAATGACTAAAATGAAACAGGTGCCTGCACTGATGCTGATGAGAAGCAGCAGTCTGATGAAATCCGACTGCTCTGTTTCTATTAGTTGGGGATTGAGTTCAGCTGCTGTGAGAACGTCTCGTTTGTTGTTTGCTGAGATTATTTCCCTCAGTCTTTACAGAAAAAGAATCCCGATGGTATATGACTCAGTTTGCATGTGACAAAATATATTATAATCAAGTGTGCATCTGGTGTTACTGCTGTCACCCTAATGACTAATTATATTAGTTATATTTTATATTTATGTTTTACCCAACTGCTTGTTTTATATTAGCTATTTTTCCACACGTTTCAAATTGCATGGCACTTTCTGTTGCCTATTTTGTCTGCTTCCTCCTGTGCCAGCTTTATAGGATAATATCTTACATTGCACACTTGAAACTCTGGCCTATTTGTCTAACACTGGCAGCGTTACAGAGATGTTAGATATTGCATGCTGTCCCTGAAAAATAAACAAAAACATAAATGGTGAGTGTGTTTCCAGAGCCTTAGCAGTGATTCTGCAAACAGAACAGGAGTTTCCAGACGACCCGTCAGCTGTCACAATCACACGTGACCAGTCATTGTGTGGAATCTAACGCAGGTATTCCTCTGAAAACAAAAAGAGAAAGTGCCATTTAAAATAGTTATTACAGTCCATAATTATTTTCCCTTTATTGTAGTTAATGCTCCAATGAGAATTCAATCAAGTGAAATACACATGTAAGACTTTAACAAAGCTAGAAAAGTGTTTTTACATTAACATATGAAGACTAGTTAAGATGACTTAACAGGTTGCTAAATCTAAAATGATCAACACTTGAATTTGAATCATCTGGCTATTTTCTAATTGTCACTAACTGTTTCTTGGATTTTACATAAAATGTTGAGGCAATTTTGCAATTTTCTTTCCTGAGATTTGACAACCTCATGTGCTATAAGGTGTTTAAAAAATGAAAAAATCCTCACATGCTAGATGTCGGAATGAACATATTTGGAATAAGTGGAAGGAAAAAAAAAACTAACCATCTACTGAAGTAATGAGTGACAAATTTTCTTTTTTATTAATTAAACAAGCTATTTTCTAAGATCTCCAGGTAGAGTAGAAATATGTTAAGTTCATGAATATACAATCCATTATATTTGTTTCCTTATAAAAATCTCTATAAAAAAAAAAAAAAGCTCCTGGCAAAGGAGGAGAGAGACACAGCCAAAGTCAAGTTGAGGGGCAGAATTAAAGGGTTGACCAAAGATTTTTATAGGTTTTATCAATACTCATATCTATTATGTCTCATTCATTTAGATCAAATAGAATTGGTCCTTCAAAAAAAAAAACTTTTGTATTCTCAAACTTTTGAAGTATTGTGTCCCAAGGAGGGTAAAAGTATCTGTCATCATGTTTCACTGTCTTGTCTTATCAAAAGGAAATGAGAAGCTTGGCACTGACTCTAAATGAACCAGACGTTTGCTGTGATCAAAGACACGACTGATCTTTTATTCCATCTTACAAAGGATGTTGAGTCATTGGGCAGCGGGGACGGCAACAGTTAGGGAGACGGAAAAGCTACTGGCCACAGCCAGACAGGGGGTATCATCTCAAATACTCTGAGACATTTCATTTTTTGTTCTTTAATTAGTAGTATGAAAGTCAGTTAGAAAATATTATAAAAACACTGCAGAGACCCATAGAGATACTCAACAGAACAGTATATGAAGAAACAATTCAAGTTTGGAGCCATGACACAAATATTCAGTGAACATTAAATTACTGTTTACACACCGAACACTGACTGCATCTCTCTGAGAAACTGTTCAGAGGTTTCTGATCTCAAGGTTTAAAAAAATAGCTGTTTAGTATTGAGTTTTTTTGTTTGTTTTTTTTTATTTTATTTATGATTTGGACTTCTGACTTTAGTTCCAGTTGAAACTTCCAACTTGTAAACTAGAAAACTCAAGACTTCTGAGTACAGACAAAACACAAATACGAGAAAGTGTTTTCATGTCTTCTTGATTAATTTACATAGTTCTTATAATTTACTTTGATGGTAATATTTCCTTCCAAAGCTCAAATGTGACAGAGAAAGCATGTTAGCATTATGTTGCAACTTTTTTCTTTTCAGAAAAGAAAGCAGCATCTTCTTTCCTTCATGCATCTTTCATACACATGTGTTCACGAATGAAAAAATAATAATAATTAATAGTTCCCCAGGTCTGCCATTATGATTAATATGGTAGTCAGATGGACGAGGACCCTTATATCATAATATTATTCTCTTCAAGATCAAATCGTATCATGTTTAAATCTTTAACAAATATAATTTGAAAGAAACTTATAATCCTTGCAAATGAATAAAGTTTGGCACCACATCCTGCATCACTTTGCTTCCACCTGGTCCTGCAGAGTGACCTCAGTGCACATTTATTATAATGAATGTGCATTGTGCATGTGTGCAATGTTAAGGACGCTTTAACATTTTAACTGTTCCAACCTTGAGGCTCTGTTAATAACAGCTAATAATTAGCTCTACTTATATAACTAATTCTTAAGTATGACCCTTGCCCTAATGCAAGAGACTGGGGATCAAGTACAGACAAATATGTCAATATAAAGACGATGTCTCAGTGTAAAATAGTGCTGTATTTCTAAAATGTTCAAATTTGTTACCAATGATTCAGAGATGGATTGAGGGAGGAGAGAAAGACAACAGACGTACTCAATGGGAGAGTGTGGAACATCATCATGGTGTGACACATTATGCCTCCACTTGTAATTGCTTTACACCTTTACTCAGGTTCCTGGTTTTTGTACTACTGAGCCAGCCCATGTGTAAAAAAATGGCAGACAGTTAAATGAAAACTGCATGCCTGGCAGGAATTTCCAAGGAAATTAGTGATGGCCTGAAAATTAAATGACCTGTAATACCTCCCAATGATACACTAATATTCATTTTATTAAACAAAGCTATCATCTTTAACTTAATGCGAAACAAGATGTGAAAGGTTGCTAAAGAGAGGACTTACATCTTCATTACAATGTAAATGCAAAACCAGCAGTAAATACCTATAACTGGACGAAGCTCCTCGTAAAATATCTAACCTAATTTAAGTACTGTACTTCCTGCCACAAATGTTGCATAAAATAATGAACTAGAAAACAATAAAGCAGCTAAACAAGTGTTGCTTAGATTTCCACATGGGCATGCTAATATATGCAGCTACAAAGGAAATGTAGAAATAATGCCTCCACAGGTCCTGGGGATTTAAATGTGTTAACAGCTCTGAGGGGATCCCTGACTAGTTTTTCTGATAACAGTGCCATGTCTGAACAAAAGGTTTTAATCGGCCAGACCTTATGGCCACCAGTGTTGTGCATAAATCTGTGGTCATTAAACCCCCCCCCTGCCAAAATAAAAAAAACAAAAAAACACCTCTTTCTATATAGAATACAGACCCTCTTTGTTGTCAGAGAATCGAGCTTATATCTTCACAGAGGATCAGCGGCAAGACTTCTGATGAGGTGACTCATCGGTTTGCAGTTTTCTCATATGATGATTATTTGGAAAAAGTCAGATGAAATGATAATTATCAATAGAGAAAATCCTCCAAGGACAAACAGTTCTAGATAAACATTCTGGTTCAATCCGTGTATAATTCGTCCTTTCCATTTTCAATTGTCAATCAAAAATTGAAAGATGAAAAAGTGACGACTTATTTCGTTTTTCATTCTTTAATCTAACACAGAAAAAAAACGAAAAAGGTCTTTATGTGCAAGGGTGCCAAAACTTTCAGCCATGACGGTATAAAGGTAATTTAGGCCTCTGACCATAAGACAAATCCCAACCCACCAAGGGAACTCACCTGTATGTATTTTCTCTCTGTCTCATCATTAAGAAAATGGGCCACATGTTTGGAGAAGATCTTTTCTTGGCTGGTACGGGCATGGATACCCACCATTGTAACACCAATAGGCCACAACCAGCTGTGGTTGAGATCCAGCTGCCTGTGATTACACACCTGTCCAGTAGGTGGTGTCGTGTGATGTTTTTTAAATAAATTAAATAATATTTTATATAATATTAAATATTAAAATCAAATACAGTCCTAAAAAAAAAAAAAACATGATAATCCCATTCTCTCATATTCTATTCCTGTGATTCCCAAATTGTGGGCCGCAGCCCCCTGGTGGGCCATCGTGGTACTGCAGGTGGGCCGTGAGAGGTCATTAAAAATAAACAAATAAATATGTGTTTAAACCTGTATTTTTTAAATATGTTTTAAATTACTGTAAAGTATTTATGACATGATTTTTAGAAAAATCATAAGTAATAAAACAAACCAGTTAACTTAATAGTACGTGTCACCTTACATTCATATTGGAACATAGCTCCGAGTCTTGTATGTTGATCACAGTTGTGATTAAAGGTTTGGGTGGGCCGCAGAGATTTTTCACATCTCAAACTGGGCTGTGGTATTCTGAAGTTTGAGAGTGGCTGTTCTATTCTATTCATGTAGTTAATGCTTCTATGAATGGTTAAATGTACTGACCTCATATAAAGGTTGTTTGTATCAAATGCTTTTCAGCTGTGATTTTTCAGAAGGAAACTCTCATCTTAGCTGTGGCTTTGAATGTATATTTAAAACCTGGAAGCCCAGATAGTTCAAAGGAAAACCCAGCAATACTTAACTGTGTTTGTACTGCCAAGCTGACCTTATGATCCTACACATAACGCGTTCAGAGCTAATGGATTGAAACTGTGGTGACGTGGGCTCAGTTAACCAGGAACATGCTATCACAAGTGGCTGATCAAATCACCATGGTTACTCAAGGTCAGAGTGTTTTGTTGGATTTTACCATCTTCACAAAACTAATAAAAAATTTCTAAAAGCAATCAGTTGTTGCAATTCTATTTTCTGCTTAAATAATTCTTTGGATTGCTTTCTATTCTTGCATATAAAATGAAAACCTACTATTTATTTATTCACTTTTCATTAATGTGTTACTCATAGATTTTCAGATATCACAGCATGCTGCTGAGTCTTTAATTGCTGATTCAGACATTTCTTCCATAATGGCAAAGACTAAATATAGTCCCAATCAGCAGTCCAGCTGCAGAAGACACAAGTGAAGATTTTTGCTACAAAATCCAATTTAGAAGGGAAAATTAAAAGTTCATGGTGCATTAAACCAACAATCCTGCTAGGTCATACTGGAAAACCAAAAGCTGTTTTCTAAATAAGGTGTTACAGTGACATACTGATTGGCTCCCATACTTGCTGAATAGGAACTGACAAATGATACAGAGATGAACAGACTGTCAATTTTGTTTAATATCTGATGCATAATAAAACTTACACAAAATCCTCTTCCTCTTCCCTGCTTACTGAAGCATGAACATTAGACAACTTAAGAATTTTCTTTTCATACATCAAAAATGCAGTAAAAAAAGAAACGTTTGCATGTTCCTTTGAGTGTTCTTGCAGATTTATATACAAGAATGAGCCCACTCTAAAACATGAGCTTCATTCACCCAGTCCAGTTCAAATTCTGCATTTTCAATGACAGTAATACCCTCAAAAGTGCATATGTACACAAGGGCCTTATAGAATCTCCAGCCACAAAACTTGCTGCTTTTCTATCAAAACAAACATGATACATGAGCTGTGGTGTGAAATACAAAAACAGTAAAAAGAATGATCACAGTCCAATTTTGGACTGTGATACACTGACCTTGAGAGCCTTGTCTAATGGTCAGGCAAAATCAAAAGTTAAAGAGCATTGTACTCCACACACTTCGATGGATCAGTTGTAAAGTGTTTCTGGCAGATAGTCATTAGCCTCTTCAGTCCCTGTAGAGAGAAAAATATAAAGAAAATTTAGTAGAGAATGGGATTACCTATGGGGGGGGGTAACCCCATAGAAGGGGAGATAAGGGGGTACCTATGTTGCCTATATTGTAGTTTGGTTGGACTCTTTCTCCCAGATATGGATGGATGGAGTTGAGACATGCTCATCATTAATGAGCATGTCAGGGAGTGGTAAGCAAATGCATTTTTTAGTTGCTTTAAAAAATGTAATATTAAACCAGTCTAATTATATAAAAAGAACTATTTTCATTTATCCTAAATTAATAAAAGTCACTGAGCACAAGACAATGTTAACATAAAACTGTGAAATGTGGATGCAATGTCTACTAATTATCAATATAGCAATAATCTTTCAGTGAGGAAAGGGTTTCTATTTGGTCTTATAAAAGGTAATTTAGGCCCCTAACCATAAGACAAATCCCAACCCACCAAGGGAACTCACCTGTATGTATTTTCTCTGCGTCTCATCATTGAGAACATGGGCCACATGTTTGGAGAAGATCTTTTCTCGGCCGGTACGGGCATGGATACCCACCATTGTAACACCAATAGGCCAGGGAGCATTACCAATTGCCATTTGTAGATATGCATCATTTGCCTGAAATGAAAGTTTGTTAAGTTGTTAAATCATGTAGTGATAAATTTACAATGGTGAAGGGGGCTAAATAATGCTAACATACCTTGACATATTCTCTCTCCAACATGAATTTAATGATGTCTGTGATTGACTCCTTGATGTCAGCAGATAAATTCTAAAGGAAATAATTAAAAACTGTGAATTTAAATGCATACTGCAGTGCTCATATTGAAGCTAGTTTTACTTTACCAAATGTACCTTCTTCCTAAGCTTCCGAAAGAGGGGCCTGAGATAAGACTCAGTCTGTGAGTGTGTTGCACTGGCCAGCTTGCCCTGAACGCTGCGCTTCACGTGGTCTTCCCTGCTGTTCAGATCTTTGGCCCAAACCCCAAGAAGAAACTAAAATCCAACAATAAATATAGCTGTTTAAATAACAAAATTTTTTTAAAAAATGCATTTGTGATCAATACTACAAAAAGAAAGATTATTTGTTCCTAACAGCAAGCATGAAAAGGCATCAATAACCACCCAATCAAAATGACTTGTTAAGTTCTGTATCTATAACAGTTCTTTATTTAATTAACAATAAAACAAAACTGATTTGACAACAATAACATGAACAGGAGCCACAGTAGTTATGCAAACAGGCTCGTTGAACAGCTCCCTCTACATGTAATGTACAGCATGAATTTCTTGGCTTACCCTTAAAAATTTGTCAATAACATCCTGGTCTCTGTGATCATCTCCTGTGCCCAGAGTTTTTCCCAAGTGCCTAGAGAGACATTTTGATTTTGAAATACAACTAAAACGTCATGTGCAACCAAACTTAATTTAAGGAAAAACAAGGTCATTTAGTAACTGGGAAAAGCAATTCTCCCTCCCTGAAACACATAGTACACTGAGCACTGTACTGTACCTCAAGTTCTTCAATGGTGGTGTTTTCTTTTCTTCATGAACCTTCAGGTCATGCTGCGTGTCCAACTCCCCTGGTTCTGTTCCTCCAACAATCTCATTCAGGTACTGCTGGTCAATCTTGTCCATGGCTGCTTTCAGGTCGTTCCTCAAGCCCTAGACAAAGACAAAGTGGTATAAATTGTGACCAGAAACAATAATTTAGGATCTCTTCTCTTGAGATTTATGTAAAGTGGCAGCTCAAAGAAAGCAAATGCCTAAAGGCTTGATTCAACTTTGAAATTCAAGGCTTAGTGGGATAAATATCTCTCTGAACCTACAATATGCATGCATCTTCATGACATACTGGCCAATTACACTGTTGGTTAGTATGAAGCTAACTTAGCAGTGTTCTAACACTATCCAACCTAAACAACACCATTTAGAGTTCAACCCACAGCTGCAGTCGGTGGAGAATGTAATTGCAGCGAAATCACAACAAGCTCAGGTCTCCTCGATTCACAAATAAACTAGCTGCAAACTGCAAACTGAAAGTACACTGCAACGTCAACATTAAGCCTGCAGAGTCAGGACAGTAGCCTACACATGGAATCAACAGTTTTATGTCTAAAACTGATTTCACATCCGCCAAAAAATATTCATCTTCTCAAATAAATAAAAGACATCTACTAAATACTGTAGTCACCTAAGTATTATAATAGGGGCTGAAATAATGATTTAATCTAATCACTTGCTTAGTCTGACTTGTACTTCAGTAAAATTTATTAACATGCAATGACATCTTAAGGACCACTTTATGTTACACAGAGTGACAAGACCTGAAAGGCATCCCAGTGGCCCCTATGTAGAGATGAACCTTTTGCAAATTTTTTTTTCTGATTTGAATTTCCATTGTCTTAAAAGGTCTGGCCTGCCAATATGGATTTAGGCTGATTCCAAACAATTATCTCAGAATAAACTATTTCACTTAATCAAAAAAATCAACAATGAAAGAAAGCAGAAGATGCAGACTGTGTGTTCTACTAGCTTTCTTTTTAGCCTTTTAACTTGAGTTAGTTTCACAAGTATAAGCATGCTCGGTATGGGGATACTGTCTTAAGTGCTGGATGTTTGTCATCTCAAATCTCTTGGTTACTTTTTTCTTTTGCTTTACAGGCTGTGGAATAACCTCAACAACATGCTTCCTCACTGGTAGTAAGTTTCACCAATCCATCACCGTCAATAATTTCTAGTCAAGTTCGTGCATGTGTGTGTTATTTCCATACTGTGTAATGATTCAGGTGAATAAATGATACAATAGTAATATGTATATTTCTGCAGACAGCAGCCTACATCGGGATTAATGAGGAGAAATATTAACAAAAATAGAGTGTAGGATGAGATATGTGTCTGAAAGGCTTAGAAAAATGACTTGCCTGCACCACCTTGAAGCAAAAGACCGAACAAAATAGACCCCTAATAGTTAATGTGAAATTTCTTTGAGGGCACACTAATTCTTCAACTGAAAGGTAAACCACAGGTGTAAACAACAGTGCAACGGGGTTCAGGGTGTCATGTTGTTTTCTTATGTCACATAGCGATTTAATACTGGGTTAAAATCTAAGCTAGTTACAGAGCAGCTGACCCCCATTATACATTTTTCAGACAGTCTAAACTAACGTGAGCTAAGGTAGTTTATCTGAATCCATCCAAAACACTAAACAAGATCACTGTCATGAGACTGTAACCCCCTAGTATGATAAAACAGTAATACTTTAAAGCATGTTAAGTCTAAAACAAACCAGACAGTTTAACATGTTGCGGTAAGGCAAATTATGACACAGTTGCTATGCAACACAACGCTGATACATAAGAGCACTACAATCTAAAAGAGCACTCATTCAGGAATGTGGCAAATTTGGAAAGAGACATGATTGGAAACCGAAGTGACAACAAAATCAAGGACTTGTTCCTGCTTGTGGAAAGGACAACATTTCTTGGCAGATTAGTGACACTTTAGAGCAGTCCTTCTCAAATAGTGGGGCGGGACCTCTTGGGAGGGGCGCTGTGCGATGCCAGGGGGGCGCCTGTGACCCCAGAGAACTTTTTTTTTTTTTTTTGCTGTACTGATCTTTGGGCTTGGGGTTTGAGGTGGGTGGATTAAAAAAAAAAAAGTGTGCCAGAGAGGTAGGTTCCAGATTCTATAAGAAAAGTTAATTTTTATTTTTCACCGGGCACAAAACGACAGAGACACATAGACCCAGAGACTGCCTTCCTCTAGCATCAGCCACACGAAAAAGAAAAGACCCTCTTTCTGTCAAGTGAGCCACCCTCTCAAATAGCCCAAAAACCAAATTGATTCAACTGGGCAGCAACCATCTACAGAGGGATGCTCACAACCCACAAACATAACAAAATAAAATAAAAAGGTAACAAAAAAGACAGGACCACATAACATCATCATCTAAAATCAATCATAACACTTAAACTTAATCCCACATAATCCCCATCCTTAATTTAGTGGTATTTGAAGGTCTATATCAGTAATCAAATTTCTGTCCCCCACTGCATTTTCAATTGAAATATGTGTGTATGAAAGCAGTATCAGTCTTACCTTGTTTACTTCTGGAGTCAGAATTTCTATTTTCCTAAGTCTCTGGAAGGCATCATAATCAGACTCTCCAAACAAGCGGATTGGTTCCCCTCGTTCTCGAAGACGTCGAATGACCTACACAAATGCACAGTAATTTTCTTCGTATATATTATATGTAAAACATTTAATATTAGTGACAGGCTAGATTTAATCTTATAAATTAGTTCACCTCTTGTCGTGACAGTGTCATTGGCAGTTTCTCTTCTGTTAGTTCCAGTTCCAACACTGGATTAGATGAAGTGGTTGGTCTATCCTCTTCCTTCTGATCAATCTTCTGGACAATATTAATAAAAATAAATAAATGATAAAAAGAAATACACTGACATAATGGAAGGATGGCATGAAAGTAGGCCTAAGAGACTTTTTATATTTCAAAACACACAAAAATGCAAATAAAAAAAAAAGATGTTTAAAAAGCGTTTTTGACATGAGCTATGATGATGTGTCTTAACGTCATACAGTCACCGTTTCATCTTACCTGTTATTCTTCTTAAAAGAGAAGTCTTGATAATTGTAAATGTTCCAATGTTTATTATATTTTTATTAAATGAGATCTGAATGCTGGCTGTGAATTCTGAATCCTTTTTACAAGTAAAACATATCTAGTATTATTTGCAACAAAGAAAATGCCAAATAATAGTTATGCATCATGCTTTTAAGGGAACATGCATCACGTCATTCTTAGATTGTGATTTTAAAATCACAATCTAACAGACCAAAAGGAAATGGTGACGAAAAGCCTTACATACACTGGCTCCTGCTTAAATAAGCTTAATACATGTCTCCAAAGAGAATGACTCCAATATTTTAGTGTTTCATGATGTGAAAAAACTAAAAATTAAAAGCACTTGCTGTTGGTCAAAAAGTAAAGGCTTCTGTCACCTGGATTGCAAAATAAAAAGCACAGCTTGATTAAAATAAATAAATGAATTAAATTCTGTATGCCATGCTGAAATTGACAGCGTGGCTGTGTCCCACTTTGGCTCTGTGGCTTCATTTAATTTTTTCCCCTGCTTCTGACAAGCCATTTTAACACCTAACTAGTCCAGTATATGGTCTAAATGTAGTAGGGATTGTGGCACATATCAATAACTAATAATACCATAAATACCAAGAATGATGCTCAAAGCATGAACTGGTTCAACATATGTCCAGATTAATTTCGATAAATGTGTGCTCTTATTGTTGTTATGGACTTCACACATTAACATGCTATCTGCATTTAAAAAGGACAAGTTTCAGAATTTCCAAAAATGGACTAAACAGTAACTAGAAGAGCGAGAATACTTTTTTCTATTATTATTATTTTCATGAACCAGTATGTATAAATCTAAAATGACTGCTGTGTATAATCATTGACAAAAATAATTTGCCTTATTTCAAAGTAAACCCTTATGAATGAGTTGCAACCTGACATATGACATATATCATGACATATGTGGTTAAGGAAACATTTTCGGTTATAGGTCAGTTAGTATTTCTTACTTTTTTTATTCATAAAATCTCATAATGAGAGATATTTTTTAACAAGGTTTTTTTCTTCCAAAGTCAGATATTTACATACCCTTGGTTAATGTAAGATCTAATTCTAAAGGTAGTCCTCCACATGACTGTTCAATGCTCTCCATCGATTCTTTTCGAGGTCTGAAGTCAGGGTTTTGTGATGACCACTCCAACATCTTCACTTTGTTAAGCTACAATCAACTAATTTAGAGGTATGTGAGAAATCATTGTCCATGTAACTTTTTGGCTAACATCTTTCTGGCTGTCAGAGATGTTGCTTTAATTTATTCATATCAATCCTCTTTTTTCATGATCCTGTCTATTAAGTGAACCAGTTGTTCCAGCAGCAAAGTAGCCTCACAACATGATACTACTACACTTATACTTTACAGTTGGAGCTGTGTTCTGAGGCCTGCAAGCTTTCTGTTTTTTGTTTTTTTTTTTTTTTTACCTCTAAATATAAGAACTTCTGGTTGCCACTGTATAGGCTTTAATATCCTTTAATATTTTCCTATCAAAATACAAATCTCTTGAGGTTCATCACATTTTATTTATTTGTAAATGACAGAGCCCACTATGACTTAAAATGCACACTGCATTATGGGTTGATGACATCATCTGGCCATACTTGACAACTATTATTACAACGACACTGGCAAGCAGTAATCATGATGTTTTAATGCCACATAGCGATGCTCTGGCTGTGGTTTCTAGTCAAAAGGCAACAAGGCAAGTAGTACAAGTCTTTACAGCTTTCCAAGATTATAGGAGAAGCCAAGATATCTTAAAAAACACACAGCTGAGCATGCATGCCTTATTCCAATCCATTTTATACATTTGTTAACAATAGCACATGGGAAACTGGTGTTGCTTGTTCTCATAGTGGCTGATAACAAAATATCAATGTCAGTCACCATCAATTGACAAGTGAGCAGTGAGCTCTGTTATCCATATCCCATGAGCAAAACTAACATATCTCTATCTACTAGTGACTAAGTCTGCTCCCTGCACAGCACTCAGCCGTAGTTGGTTATTGTTTATGAAACTTGACAGCTGTTCAAACTTCATGACCATAACAACCAGTGATCAAACACGACAAAGATGCATCACAAATTAACAATTCAGACTTGAGCCAAACAGTTTTTACCTACAGAGCTAACCAGCTTAACGCTGTCATCAGTCAAATTCAGCCTCCCTCAGGTTGCTAAAATACATTCACCCTGAACTGCCGATGACAGGAAAGGAAGCTCTACTCTTTCCTCTTATAGCACTGAAAAACTGCTTTTATATAGACACTATAGATAAACCCCCCCACCACTCTAATCTTTTTCACTTTTGTGCATATTTTGAATGACGTCTTCAGTGTCACCTTCACAACTTACAATGTGGCCAGGTTCAGTTTGAAGACAAATGGCAGTCATGTCACTACAGAATTCAGAAACTGAAGCTGGTACAGCCAGCTGACATCTGTACCCATAATGCATTCTCTGATTTTTGTCTAATTTTTGTACTTTAAAAAAAAAAGACAGAGTGTTTTAGATATCACATCTGCACGCCCATAGCCAGTTTTGATTAAGTAAGTCCCTTAAGCATGAAAACATTTAATCTTCAAGGGATAATTTTTAAAAACCCTGACTGGAAAATAAAGTTGTATTCACCGAGTTATTTCTTCTTTGATCCTCACAAACTTCAGTTAGTGAAATGTCAGAGTTGAAGCCATGGAAGCATAAGCTTTTGGGACACAGAGCATTTTAATCCTTCATCATGCATCTTGTTTCCTATTGTCACTAAACAACCCCATACCTGGCACTCAGGAGTCTCTCTCTGAACCTACAGATGCAGGCAGCAGAGGCAGGTTGTGGAGAAACAGCACAGTAAACACTAATGTACACCTGAGCATCAGTATCTGACCTTGTTTTTATTTCTGACAAAAGTTTTAAGTACTGTAACTTTACTGTTGCATGTAACACAAAATTAAATAAATGTGATCCAGATGTGTCTGAGAATGTTAGAGAGATATGTGATGATGTTGATATCAAACCTTATATCCACATCTTCTGAAATAGTCTTCTTGCTCCTTGCGTGAAAGGTCACCCCTTTTGAAGTATTTTTTGGAGTCCTGGAAGAATAAAGATACATGACTTGATTTACACTTTGAAGAACACTGTATGTATTTCACAAAGTATCATACTTTTGGGAAAGTCTAGAACAGCATGTCACTGTAGTCCTAACACAATAATGAACATTATGTTCATCTATCTCCAATGCTACTTGGGTTAAAACAAGTAATATTCAAGATAGACTAAATATTACACTAATAGTGTATAAAGCAATTCAACAGCATCAGGAACATTTCATTCAAAACATTTCTATGGCAGATACACTTCAATAAAAATTCCTGTATTCCTTCCCAAAAGCAAAAATATGTTGTTGTTGTGAAAAGAAATATGAAAATACATGCGCAAGTGGAAACATTATATATAAAATAAAGCCTAATTTTGTCAGATCATGAAAAAAATTATCTTTTTCAGAATTGCTCAAATACAGAAGTTCGGTTGTTTCAATGCAAGGAAAGAATTCTAAAGAAACAAATAACTCCAAATTAATTATTTTAAGTACATATTTACTAGATGTAGGGGTGATTTCGTGGCGTCAGGAAAAGTCTAGTTGATGAGCATTCCTGTTGCACAGCCAAATCTGCCAAACTCATGCGCACTTCACTGGGACAAAGTTGGGTTCAACTAACAAGCAGTTCAAAATGTTTCAGAAACACGTGTAGGTGTGACTGCCAGGTTACTTCTCAAAAGAGGAAACGCACAATTAACGTTACGCATATAAAGGACACAGTACTATAATCCTAAATAAAGAGTACAAGCTAGATATCAAGCCGAAGATGGTGTGCAGAATAAAGTTAACATTACGATAAAAGATAGGCATAATACGTCTATGTTTAACCATATTAAGTTGCGTTACGTCAGGTATATGTGATTGGTGTGCATTACTAGGTGTGTATTACATTATCAACAGGTCCATTGTTACGGATAAAGAAGAAAACTAGAAAGACGCTAGCTTACATGCTATCAAACTAACAAAAATAGTCAGCATTTGATACTCACATCTACAATCTGTTTTTCTTCGATTTGTTTCCTCTTCCTTGCAATCTCAGCTTTAAGTATATCCATTTTAGACGACTTATATGAAATATTTTTCGTTTATTGTAACAAATACCCAAACATACAGATGATTGCCAATATTAACCAGAAAGAGCTTCAACCGGAAGTAATTTAGAAAGTTCAGTATAAGGTTCCTCTACTTTATTGCTTTGACCCTTTCAAAGTAAAGGCGTAAAAACAAACTGACTTGAGTCTAGTGACAGAGCAAATGAAGCTATTTACTTTAAAATAAATACGAATTACAAAACCAAAAACACTGATAGGGAAAAAAATTAAAACAAGGGTTTTGAACTGTTGATGGAAGAGGCGCTTTTGTGAGAAAAAGCAATGGTTCCCTTCTCTGATAATGCGTAAAAATACTAGCGAGGGACACTTCAAAAATGCAGTTGACTTTTTCAAATAATTATTTTTTATTTAAACGTTGCTCAAACGATAAAATATATGCATCTTAAATACATCACCTATACATTCTATAAGAAATAATAACACCATTACAAAATAGAGTGGGACTAGGTGATTATATATATATATATACACATATATATTTTTTTAAAGTCTCAAATAAAAACATGCACGGAAAGCATAATAAAGTTGATAAATATTAAGAAAAGTTATATATTCATAAACTGACTTGTTTCTTAAATTAAGATTTAATAGTACTACTTGTGCTTTAGGTCTCTGCAAGCGCCTGTAGAGATTTGTATTGTAATAGACGCTGTACAAATAAAGTTGAACTGAATTGAATATGTTTCAAAGGAGTTGTAAAAATATTAAAGGACAGGATATGCTGAGTAATGGTAAGATAAAGTGAAAAGTGGGCCTGTATGGACTGAGATAAAATGGAAAACTACTGTTGACTGACAAATCCAAATGTGATATGTGCTTTGCTGTGCCTCAGGAACAAGATTTACAGTTAAATAAGAAAAAATGTTTACCTTCCTAAAGTCTGAAAACTCAGCTTTTACTTAATAAAATTAGAGACACCTTAGACATAACTGGCTTTAAAGTATTTCACAACTATCTCCAATAATTACTCAAATGAAGAAATAACAAAAACAAGCCAAAAAAAAAACAACAAAAAAAAAACATACGCACTTGAATTTTTAATGTGGATAATAACGGTTGTCTGACAACTATGAGCAGCGTCTCCTTCACTTGCTTCATCCACCCATGTGCTGTTCACTTGCTGGCTTTAACTTATAAGTTTATTGAACTGAGTCACTAAGTCTCCTCATAGAGCATTGATAATTTAAGAACCTAGAAAAAAAGTATAGAAAAAAGGTATATCTTCCTACTTTATTAATGATCTACGGATTCAACTGCTCGTGTTCAAATACGAGCTCATTGTCTGGACACTGCTGGCAAATGTCTTAGTCGACCTTTATAAATGAAACATGCCATCAGGTGGCGCAAAGGGATATGTGACGAATCCTTAATATTAAAGTCATTAATTTATTTACACGGCGAAAGGGAAGGACCGGCGTCATATTTGGAAAGAGAAAAGACTTCACAATTACATTTCCCTTGATCAATTTAAGCTTAAAATAATGAGAATCCGCCGATCGCAGATCCGAGGCGAAGCCGGAGGGAAAATAGAAAATAGAAGTGATTAATCAGGCAGACGGACAGTGATTCCGCTCAGCGTGTCCTGGTCATTGATCTTTCCCAAGAGCACATTTCGGTCGCACGACTTATTGAATAGCCATTCCTCCTAAAGATGGAGTTTGGGGAAAGGAAGAGGAGAAGGAAGTCGCCGAGCTTTAAACTGGTCACGGAAGAAGGTAAGCTGCCCAGTAAATGCGAGACGCCGTGAGCCGCGCGCCCGTGTCTGGGTGTTTGTCTGGCTCCGTGCGCCAGCACAGACGACTCCGTAAACAAAAGAGATGGCCACGACAATGCCCAGCCTTTGTTTCGTTTTTTTTTTTTTTTTTTTTCCTTCTAACCAACAGCTGACACTCAGGCTTCCAGTGTTAAATGAAGGAGAAAAATATCCTTCCGGCCAACAGTCTTAAGATGACTCACTTCGCTTAACATCTCTGCTGGCTATTAATTAACTGAAATCAAAATGTGAAAATATGCTGCTCATGTCGGACGCAAATTCACCTGCTGCTGAAGATGTATGCTCCAGACTCCTCTCTCAACTACTTCATGCTACCTACAGGTGGTGGTTTCTGCATGGGATGGGAGAGGGAGGGGGGGGCTCTGCTTTGGTTGCCATCAGAACCAAATCAAAGTACAAATTTAGTTACATTTGCCTTCAAATGTAAAGCATGATTGTGCATTCCATCAGAAAATCGTTTTGTTTTGAATTATTTGCAGATTGTGATGCTTCATATGTGCTGAATTCCACTTGCAAAGATGCCAATGGTGAAACAAAGGATGCTGCTGTGTGCCTGATGGTATGTGACATTCTGGAGATTAATTTCTGCAATATAACATGGCAGTCATCACAAATTGTTCCCACTTCTACTGTTTCCCTCATGTAGTTTGGCTGGGTAATGAGAGCATGGAGATCAAAAGACAAATCACTGGAATGATGCAGCTTTTGAGTGATAAGACTGGCCGAGTTTATCAGCGTGCTGGGACAGACCAGGACGGCTCAGCGGCAGAGCCCCAGGACAGGCACCTTAACTGGATGCATCAGCCTCCAGTTCTTTCCCTCGGGTCAGAGGACCACCAGAGCAACGACTGGATCTCTGTAGGGGACTCAGAGCCTTCACCTTCATCCACATCCATCCCCAATGGTCCGGGCTTCAGCCAATACAGGACCCGCTCAAAAGCTCTCAGAAGCCTCCACAGCACAAAGGATTCAGTCAAAGCCAATGAAACAAATGGTATGGTGCCAAGACACGTTCAATGACGGGAAACATACAACCACAATTCCAAAACAGGAAAAGACACTGATTATTTCATTCACTGCTGAACAAAGCAAACATCAAAATGTTGAGAGTGACACATTTTATTATTTTTTTATGTTGTATTTGATGGCAGCAATATGTTAACAAAGCTGGAAGATTAGTAATAAAATCCTGGAAAGGTAAATTATCCTAAAAAGAAACACCTGGAGGAACAGCTTACAATTACATTAACTCGCAACCAGCCAGTGAAATAACTGGACATTAAAAATCGTGACTTAGAGGGGAAGTTTCTCAGAAGTAAAGATGAGCGGAGGTTGACTAATCTGAAAAAAAAGTGATTGTGAAACAATTTTAGAATAATCTTTGTCAGAGTAAA